>OZ012735.1:473116602-474458149 GCA_963859935.3 Lathyrus sativus | reverse complement strand
CAACTTGATATAAATAAGATGACAGACCCCCCGCCAAAAGTATGACTGAGCGAAACTCACACCGGCTACTACCACCAAAAGGATGATAAGACAAACACTACCGCACAATCTGACATCAATTAAGATGACAGGCCCACCACCAAAAGGATAACGGAGTGAAACTCACACTAGCCACTACCACCAAAAGGATGATAGGACAAACAATAACAATCTGACATCAATAAGATGACAGACCCCCCACCAAAAGGATGACGGAGTGAAACTCACACCGGCCACTACCACCAAAAGGATGATAGGACAAACATTATCCCACAATCTGACATCAATCAAGATGACAGACCCCCCCCCCCCCCCCCCCCCCAAAAGGATGACGAGCGAAACGTGCACCAGACACTACCACCAAAAGGATGATACGACAAACAATATCGCAAAATCTTACATCAACAAGATGACAGATCCCCACCAAAGGATGATAGAGCAAAAATCACACCGGCCACTATCACCAAAAGAATGATAGGACAAACACTGTCGCACCATATGACATCAATCAAAATGACAGGTCCACCCACCAAAAGGGTGACGTTGCGAAACTCACACCGGCCACAACCACCAAAAGGATGATTGGACAAACACTACTGCACAATCTGACAATAATTAAGATGACAGACCCCCGCCAAAAGGATGACGGAGTGAAACTCACACCGGCTACTACCAACAAATGGATGATAGGACAAACACTATCGCACAATCTGACAACAATTAGATGACAGACCCTTAACCAAAAGGATGACAGAGCAAAACTCACACTAGCCACTATCATAAAAAGGATGAGAGGACAAACACTACCGTACAATATGACATCAACAAGATAACTGGCCCACCACCAAAAGGAAGATTGGACAAACACTACTGCACAATCTGACAATAATTAAGATGACAGACCCCCGCCAAAAGGATGACGGAGTGAAACTCACACCGGCTACTACCAACAAAAGGATGATAGGACAAACACTATCGCACAATCTAACAACAATTATATGACAGACCCTTAACCAAAAGGATGACAGAGCAAAACTCACACTAGCCACTATCACAAAAAGGATGAGAGGACAAACACTACGGTACAATATGACATCAACAAGATGACAGACCCCCGCCAAAAGGATGACGGAGCAATAGTCACACCAGCCACTACCACCAAAAGTAAGATAGGACAAACACTATCGCACAATCTGACATCAATAAGATGACATACCCCCCACCAAAAGGATGACGGTGCGAAACTCATACCGGCTCCTACCACCAAAAGAATGACGGAGTGAATCTCACACTAGCCACTACCACCAAAGGATGATAGGACAAACACTAACAATCTAAATTAAAAAAATGACAGACCCCCCACCAAAAGTATGACAGAGTGAAACTCACACCGGTCACTACCACCAAGAGGATGATAGGACAAACACTATCCCACAATCCGACATCAATCAAGATGACAGACCCCCACCAAAAGGATGACAGAACGAAACGTACACCGACCATTACCACCAAAAGGATGATAGGATAAAATAATATCATATAAACTGACATTAATAAGATGACAGACCCCCACCAAATGATAACGAAGCGAAACTCACACCGACCACTATCACCAAAAGGATGATTGGACAAACACTATCGCACAATGTGACATCAATCAAGATGACAGACCCCCCGCCAAAAGGATGATGGAGCGAAACTCACACCAGCCACTACCACCAAAAGTATGATAGGACAAACACTATCGCACAATCTTACATCAATAAGATGACAGACCCACCACCAAAAGGTTGACGGAGCGAAACTCACACCGGCTACTACCACCAAAAGGATGACGGAGTGAAACTCACACTTGCCACTACCACCAAAAGGATGATAGGACAAATAATATCACTTAATTTGACATCAATAATATGAAAGACCCCCACCAAAGGATGACGGAGCGAAACTCACACCGGCTACTACCACCAAAAGGATGATAGGACAAACATTACCACACAATCTGACATCAATTAAGATGACAGACCCCCCACTAAAAGGATGACGGAGCAAAACTCACACCGGCTACTACCACCAAAAGAATGATAGGACAAACACTGTCGCGTCATAAGACATCGATCAAGATGACAGGTCCCCCCACCAAAAGGGTGACGGAGCGAAACTCACACCAACTACAACCACCAAAAGGATGATGGGAGAAACACTATCGCACAATCTGACATCAATAAGACGACAGGCCAACCACCAAAAGGATGATGGAGCCAAACTCACACCAGCCACTACCACCAAAAGGATGATAGGACAAACACTATCGCACAATCTGATATCAATTAGATGACAGACCCCCCACCAAAAGTATGATGGAGTGAAACTCACACCGGCGACTACCACCAAAAGGATGATAGGACAAACACTACCGCACAATCTGACATCAATTAAGATGACAGACCCCCCACCAAAAGGATGACGGAATGAAACTCACATCGGCTACTACCACCAAAAGGATGATAGCACAAACACTATTGCACAATCTGAAAACAATAAGATGACAGACCCTTAACCAAAAGGATGACAGAGCGAAACTCACACCAGCCACTACCACAAAAAGGATGATAGGACAAACACTATCGTACAATATGACATCAACAAGATCACATACCCACCAACAAAACGATGACGGAGCGAAATTCACACCAGCCACTACCACCTAAAGGATTATAAGACAAACACTATCGCACAATCTGACATCAATTAAGATTACAGACCCACCACCAAAAGGATGACGGAGTGAAACTCACACTAGCCACTACCACCAAAAGGATGATAGGACAAACAATAACAATCTGACATCAATAAGATGACATACCCCCCACCAAAAGGATGATAGGACAAACACTATCCCACAATCTGACATCAACAAGATGACAGATCCCCACCAAAGGATGACAGAGAGAAAATCACACCGGCCACTATCACCAAAAGAATGATAGGACAAACACTGTCGCACCATATGACATCAATCAAGATGACAGGTCCTCCCACCAAAAGGGTGATGGAGCGAAGCTCACACCGGCCACAACCACCTAAAGGATGATTGGACAAACACTATCGCACAATCTGACATCAATAAGATGACAGACCCATCATGAAAAGGATGATGGAGCAAAACTCACACCAGCCACTACCGCCAAAAGGATTATAGGACAAACACTACCGTACAATCTAACATCAAAAAGATGACAGACCCACAACCAAAAGGATGACGGAGCCAAACTCACACCAGCCACTACCACCAAAAGGATGATATGACAAACACTACTGCACAATCTGACATCAATTAAGATGAGAGACCCCCCAACAAAAGGATGACGGAGTGAAACTCACACCGGCTACTATCACAAAAAGAATGATAGGACAAACACTATTGCACAATCTAACAACAATAAGATGACAGACCCTTAACCAAAAGGATGACAGAGTGAAACTCACATCAGCCACTACCACAAAAAGGATGATAGGACAAACACTTTCGTACAATATGACATCAAAAAGATGACAGACCCACCAACAAAACGATGACGGAGCGAAACTCACACCAGCCACTACCACCAAAAGGATGATAGGACAAACCCTATTGCACAATCTGTCATCAATAAGATAACAGAACCCCCCACCAAAAGGATGACGGAGCGAAACTCACACCGGCCACTACCACCAAAAGAATGATAGGACAAATAGTATCGCATAATCTGACATCAATTAAGATGACAGACCCATCACCAAAAGGATGACGGAGTGAAACTCACACTAGACACTACCACCAAAAGGATGATAGGTCAAACACTAACAATCTGACATCAATAAGATGACAGACCCCCCACCAAAATGATGACAGAGTGAAACTCACACCTGCCACAACCGTCATGAAGATGATAGGACAAACACTATCCCACAATCTAACATCAACCAAGATGACAGACCCCCCACCAAAAGGATGACGGAGCGAAACGTACACCGACCACTACCACCAAAAGGATGATAGGACGAACAATATCGCACAATCCGACATCAACAAGATGACAGATCCCCACCAAAGGAAGATAAAGCGAAAATCACACCGGCCACTATCACCAAAAGGATGATAGGACAAACATTGTCGCACCATATGACATCAATCAAGATGACAGGCCCCCGACCAAAAGGGTGACAGAACGAAACTCACACCGGCCACAACCACCAAAAGAATGATAGGACAAACACTATCACGCAATCTGACATCAATAAGATGACAGACCCACCATGAAAAGGATGATGGAAAAAAACTCACACCAGCCACCAAAAGGATGATAAGACAAACACTACCGCATAATATGACATCAATCAAGGTGACAAAGCCCCACCAAAAGGATGGCGAAGTGAAACTCACTCCGGCTACTACCACCAAAAGGATGATAGGACAAACACTACCGTACAATCTGATATAAATAAGATGACAGATCCCCCACCAAAAGTATGACGGAGAGAAACTCACACCGGCTACTACCACCAAAAGGATGATAGGATAAACACTACCGCACAATCCGACATCAATTAAGATGACAGACCCCCCACCAAAAGGATGACGGAGTAAAACTCAAACTTGCCACTACCACCAAAAGGTTGACAGGACAAACACTAAAAATCTGACATCAATTAAGATGACAGACCCCCCACAAAAAGGATGACGGTGTGAAACTCACACCGGCCACTACCACAAAAAAGATAATAGGACAAACACTATCTCACAATCTGACATCAATAAGATGACAGACCCACCACCAAAAGGATGACGGAGCGAAACTCAAAGCAGCCACTACCTCCAAAAGGCTGATAGGACAAACACTATCGTACAATCTGACATCAATTAAGATGACAGACCCACCACCAAATGGATGATGGAGTGGAAATCACGCTAGCCATAACCACCAAAAGGATGATAGGAAAAACACTAACAATCTGACATCAATAAGATGACAGACCCCCCACCAAAAGGATGACGGAGTGAAACTCACACCGGCCACTACCACCAAGAGGATGATAGGACAAACACTATCCCACAATCTGATATTAATCAAGATGGCAGACCCCCCACCGAAAGGATGATGGAGCGAAACGTACACCGGCCACTACCACCAAAAGGATGATAAGACAAACAATACCGCACAATCTTACATCAACAAGATGACAGATCCCCACCAAAGGATGACAGAGCGAAAATCACACCGGCAACTATCACCAAAAGGATGATAGGACAAACACTGTCGCACCATATGACATCAATCAAGATGACAGGACCCCCACCAAAAGGGTGACGGAGCAAAACTCACACCGGCCACAACCACCAAAAGGATGATAGGACAAACACTATCGCACAATCTGACATCAATAAGATGACAGACCCACCATGAAAAGGATGATGGGGCAAAGCTCACACCCACCAGTACCACCAAAAGGATGATAGGACAAACATTACCGTACAATCTGACATCAAAAAGATGACAGACCCACAACCAAAAGGATGACGAAGCCAAACTCACAGCAGCCACTACCACCATAGGATGATAGAACAAACACTATCAATTAGATGACAGACCCCCCACCAAAAGTATGACGGGGCGAAACTCACACCGGCTACTACCACCGAAAGAATGATAGGGCAATCACTATCGCACAATCTGACTTCAATTAAGATGACAGACCCACCACCAAAAGGATGACGGAGTGAAACTCACACTAGCCACTACCACCAAAAAGATGACAGGACAAACACTAACAATTTAACATCAATAAGATGACAGACCCCCCACCAAAAGGATGACGGAGCGAAACTCACACCGGCCACTACCACCAAGAGGATGATAGGAAAAACACTATCCCACAATCTAACATCAAACAAGATGACAGACCCCCGACCAAAAGAACGACGGTGCGAAACTCACACCGGCCACTACCACCAAAAGGATGATAGGACAAATAATATCACTTAATTTGACATCAATAATATGACAGACCCCCACCAAAGGATGACAGAGTGAAACTCATACCGGCCACTATCACCAAAAGGATGATAGGAAAAACACTATCGCACAATATGACATCAATCAAGATGACAGACCCCCGACAAAAAGGATGACGGAGCGAAACTCACACCAGCCACTACCACCAAAAGGATGATAGGAAAAACACTATCGGACAATATGACATCAATAAGATGACAGACCCACCACCAAAAAGATGACTGAGCGAAACTAACACCACCCACTACCACCAAAAGGATGATAGGAAAAATACTACCGTACAATCAGACATCAACAAGATGACAGAACCACCACCAAAAGGATGACGGAGCCAAACTCACACCAGCCACTACCACCAAAAGGATGATAGGACAAACACTATCGCACAATCTGACATTAATAAGATGACATACCCCCCACCAAAAGTATGACGGAGCGAAACTCACACCGGCTACTAGCACCAAAAGGATGATACAACAAACACTATCGCACAATCTGACATCAATTAAGATGACAGACCCACCAACAAAAGGATGACAGAGTGAAACTCACATTAGCCACTACCACCAAAAGGATGACAGAACAAACACTATCTCACAATCTGACATTAATAAGATGACAGACCCCCTACCAAAAGTATGACGGAGCGAAACTCACACCGGCTACAAGCACCAAAAGGATGATAGAACAATCTGACATCAATTAAGATGATAGACCCACAACCAAAAGGATGACGGAGTGAAACTGACACTAGCCACTACCACCAAAAGGATGACAATACAAACACTAACAATCTGACATCAATAAGATGACAAACCCCCAACCAAAAGGATGACGGAGAGAAACTCACATTGGTCCCTACCACCAAAAGGATGATAGGACAAATAATATCACACAATCTGACACCAATAAGATGACAGGCCCCCACCAAAGGATGACGAAGTGAAACTCATACCGGCCACTATCACCAAAAGGATGACAGGACAAACACTAATAATCTGACATCAATAAGATGACAGACCCCACACCAAAAGGATGATGGAGCAAAACTCACATCGGCCACTACCACCAAAAGGATGGTAGGACAAACACTATCGCATAATCTGACAATAATAAGATGACAGACCCTTAAGCAAAAGGATTACGGAGCGAAACTCACACTAGCCACTACCATAAAAAGGATGATAGGACAAACACTACCTTACAATATGAGATCAACAAGATGACAGACCCACCACCAAAACGATGAAGAAGCGAAACTCACACCAGCCACTACCACTTAAACGATGATAGGTCAAACACTATCGCACAATCTGACATCAATAACATGACAGACCCCCCACCAAAACTATGACGGAGCGAAACTCACACCAGCTACTACCAGTAAAAGAATGATAGGACAAACAGTATCGCATAATCTGACATCAATTAAGATGGTAGACCCCCCACCAAAAGGATGACGGAGTGAAACTCACACCTGCCACTACCACCAAGAGGATGATAGGACAAACACTATCGCACAATATGACATCAATCAAGATGACAGACCCCCCACCAAAAGGATGACGGAGCGAAAGTCACACCAGCCACTACCACCAAAAGGATGATAGGACAAACACTACCGTACAATATGATATCAACAAGATGACAGACCCATCACCAAAAGGATAACGGAGCGAAACTCACACCAGCCACTACAACCAAAAGGATGATAGGATAAACACTATCGCACAATCTGACATCAATAAGATGACAGACCCCCATCCAAAACTATGACGGAGCGAAACTCACACCGGCTACTACCACCAAAAGGATGATAGGACAAACACAATCGCACAATCTGACATCAATTAAGATGACAGACCCACAACCAAAATGATGACGAAGCGAAACTCAAACTAGCAACTACCACGAAAAGGATTAAGAGGACAAACACTATCGCACAATTTGACATCAATAAGATGACTGACCCCCCACCAAAAGGATGACGGAGTGAAACTCACACCGGCCACTACCACCCAGAGGATGATAGGACAAACACTATCCCACAATCTGACATCAATCAAGATGACATACCCCTCACCGAAAGGATGATAGAGCGAAACGTACACCGGCCACTACCACCAAAAGGATGATAGGACAAACACTAACAATCTGACATCAATAAGATGATAGACCCCCCACCAAAGGGAAGACGGAGTGAAACTCACACCTGCCACTACCACCAAGAGGATAATAGGACAAACACTATCCCATAATCTGACATCAATCAAGATGACAGACCCCCCACCAAAAGGATGACGGAGCGAAACTCACACTGGCCACTACCACCAAAAGGATGATTGGGCAAATAATATCGCACGATCTGACATCAATAAGATGACAGACCCCCACCAAAGGGTGATGGAGCAAAACTCACACTGGCCACTATCACCAAAAGGATGATAGGACAAACACTATCGCACAATATGACATCAATCAAGATGAGAGACCCCCACCAAACGGATGACAGCGAAACTCACACCAGCCACAACAACCAAAAGGATGATATGGCAAACACTATCGCACAATCTAACATCAATAAGACGACAGACCCTCCACCAAAAGGATGAAGGAGCGAAAGTCACACCAGCTACTACCACCAAAAGAATGATAGGACAAACAGTATCGCATAATCTGACATCAATTAAGATGACGGACCCACCACCAAAAGAATGAGGAGTGAAACTCACACTAGCCACTACCACCAAAAGGATGATAGGACAAATACTAACAATCTGACATCAACAAGATGATCCACCCCCCACCAAAAGGATGACAGATTGAAACTCACACCTGCCACTACCACCAAGAGGATGATAGACCAAACACTATCCCATAATCTGACATCAATCAAGATGACAGACCCCCCACCAAAAGGATGAAGGAGCGAAACTCGCACCAGCTACTACCACCAAAAGAATGATAGGACAAACAGTTTCGCATAACTTGACATCAATTAAGATGACAGACCCACCACCAAAAGGATGAGGAGTGAAACTCACACTAGCCACTACCACCAAAAGGATGATAGGACAAACACTACTAATCTGACATCAATAAGATGATACACCCCCCACCAAAAGGATGACAGAGTGAAACTCGCACCTGCCTCTACCACCAAGAGGATGATAGGACAAACACTATCCCATAATCTGACATCGATCAAGATGACAGACCCCCCATGAAAAGGATGACGGAGTGAAACTCACACCGGCCACTACCATCAAAAGGATGATAGGACAAACACTATCGCACAATATGACATCAATGAAGATGACAGACCCCCCACCAAAAGGATGACGGAGCGAAACTCACACCAGCCACTACCACCAAAAGGATGATAGGACAAACACTATGGAACAATCTGACATCAATAATATAAGAGACCCACCACCAAAAGGATGACGGAGCGAAACTCACACCAGCCACTACCACCAAATGCATGATAGGACAAATACTATGGCACAATCTGACATCAATAAGATGACAGACCCCCATCCAAAACTATGACGGAGCGAAACTCACACCGGCTACTACCACCAAAAGGATGATAGGACAAACACAATCGCACAATCTGACATCAATTAAGATGACAGACCCACAACCAAAAGGATGACGGAGCGAAACTCACACCGGCCACAACCACCAAAAGGATGATAGGACAAACACTATCGCATAATCTGAAATCATTAAGATGACAGACCCACCACGAAAAGGATGACGGAGCGAAACTCACACCAGCCACTACCACCAAAAGGATGATAGGACAAACACTACCGTACAATCTGACAGACCCATCACCAAAAGGATGACGGAGCCAAACTCACACCAACCACTACCACCAAAAGGATGATAAGACAATTACTATCACACAATCTGACATCAATAAGATGACAGACCCCCCACCAAAAGAATGACGGAGCGAAACTCGCACCAGCTACTACCACCAAAAGAATGATAGGACAAACAGTTTCGCATAACTTGACATCAATTAAGATGAAAGACCCACCACCAAAAGGATGAGGAGTAAAACTCACACTAGCCACTACCACCAAAAGGATGATAGGACAAACACTACTAATCTGACATCAATAAGATGATACACCCCCCACCAAAAGGATGACAGAGTGAAACTCGCACCTGCCACTACCACCAAGAGGATGATAGGACAAACACTATCCCATAATCTGACATCTATCAAGATGACAGACCCCCCATGAAAAGGATGACGGAGCGAAACTCACACCGGCCACTACCATCAAAAGGATGATAGGACAAACACTATTGCACAATATGACATCAATGAAGATGACAGACCCCCCACCAAAAGGATGACGGAGCGAAACTCACACCAGCCACTACCACCAACAGGATGATAGGACAAACACTTTGGAACAATCTGACATCATTAATATGAGAGACCCACCACCAAAAGGATGACGGAGCGAAACTCACACCAGCCACTACCACCAAATGGATGATAGGACAAACACTGTGGCACAATCTGACATCAATAAGATGACAGACCCCCATCCAAAACTATGACGGAGCGAAACTCACACCGGCTACTACCACCAAAAGGATGATAGGACAAACACAATCGCACAATCTGACATCAATTAAGATGACAGACCCACAACCAAAAGGATGACGGAGCGAAACTCACACCGGCCACAACCACCAAAAGGATGATAGGACAAACACTATCGCACAATCTGAAATCATTAAGATGACAGACCCACCACGAAAAGGATGACAGAGCGAAACTCACACCAACCACTACCACCAAAAGGATGATAGGACAAACACTACCGTACAATCTGACAGACCCATCATCAAAAGGATGACGGAGCCAAACTCACACCAACCACTACCACCAAAAGGATGATAAGACAATTACTATCACACAATCTGACATCAATAAGATGACAGACCCCCCCACCAAAAGTATGACGGAGCGAAACTCATGCCGGCCACTACCACCAAAAGGATGATAGGACAAACACTATCGCATAATCTGAAATCATTAAGATGACAGACCCACCACGAAAAGGATGACGGAGCGAAACTCACACCAGCCACTACCACCAAAAGGATGATAGGACAAACACTACCGTACAATCTGACAGACCCATCACCAAAAGGATGACGGAGCCAAACTCACACCAACCACTACCACCAAAAGGATGATAAGACAATTACTATCACACAATCTGACATCAATAAGATGACAGCCCCCCACCAAAAGTATGACGGAGCGAAACTCGCACCAGCTACTACCACCAAAAGAATGATAGGACAAACAGTTTCGCATAACTTGACATCAATTAAGATGACAGACCCACCACCAAAAGGATGAGGAGTGAAACTCACACTAGCCACTACCACCAAAAGGATGATAGGACAAACACTACTAATCTGACATCAATAAGATGATACACCCCCCACCAAAAGGATGACAGAGTGAAACTCGCACCTGCCTCTACCACCAAGAGGATGATAGGACAAACACTATCCCATAATCTGACATCGATCAAGATGACAGACCCCCCATGAAAAGGATGACGGAGTGAAACTCACACCGGCCACTACCATCAAAAGGATGATAGGACAAACACTATCGCACAATATGACATCAATGAAGATGACAGACCCCCCACCAAAAGGATGACGGAGCGAAACTCACACCAGCCACTACCACCAAAAGGATGATAGGACAAACACTATGGAACAATCTGACATCAATAATATAAGAGACCCACCACCAAAAGGATGACGGAGCGAAACTCACACCAGCCACTACCACCAAATGGATGATAGGACAAATACTATGGCACAATCTGACATCAATAAGATGACAGACCCCCATCCAAAACTATGACGGAGCGAAACTCACACCGGCTACTACCACCAAAAGGATGATAGGACAAACACAATCGCACAATCTGACATCAATTAAGATGACAGACCCACAACCAAAAGGATGACGGAGCGAAACTCACACCGGCCATAACCACCAAAAGGATGATAGGACAAACACTATCGCATAATCTGAAATCATTAAGATGACAGACCCACCACGAAAAGGATGACGGAGCGAAACTCACACCAGCCTCTACCACCAAAAGGATGATAGGACAAACACTACCGTACAATCTGACAGACCCATCACCAAAAGGATGACGGAGCCAAACTCACACCAACCACTACCACCAAAAGGATGATAAGACAATTACTATCACACAATCTGACATTAATAAGATGACAGACCCCCCACCAAAAGAATGACGGAGCGAAACTCGCACCAGCTACTACCACCAAAAGAATGATAGGACAAACAGTTTCGCATAACTTGACATCAATTAAGATGAAAGACCCACCACCAAAAGGATGAGGAGTAAAACTCACACTAGCCACTACCACCAAAAGGATGATAGGACAAACACTACTAATCTGACATCAATAAGATGATACACCCCCCACCAAAAGGATGACAGAGTGAAACTCGCACCTGCCACTACCACCAAGAGGATGATAGGACAAACACTATCCCATAATCTGACATCTATCAAGATGACAGACCCCCCATGAAAAGGATGACGGAGCGAAACTCACACCGGCCACTACCATCAAAAGGATGATAGGACAAACACTATTGCACAATATGACATCAATGAAGATGACAGACCCCCCACCAAAAGGATGACGGAGCGAAATTCACACCAGCCACTACCACCAACAGGATGATAGGACAAACACTTTGGAACAATCTGACATCATTAATATGAGAGACCCCCCACCAAAAGGATGACGGAGCGAAACTCACACCAGCCACTACCACCAAAAGGATGATAGGACAAACACTATGGAACAATCTGACATCAATAATATAAGAGACCCACCACCAAAAGGATGACGGAGCGAAACTCACACCAGCCACTACCACCAAATGCATGATAGGACAAATACTATGGCACAATCTGACATCAATAAGATGACAGACCCCCATCCAAAACTATGACGGAGCGAAACTCACACCGGCTACTACCACCAAAAGGATGATAGGACAAACACAATCGCACAATCTGACATCAATTAAGATGACAGACCCACAACCAAAAGGATGACGGAGCGAAACTCACACCGGCCACAACCACCAAAAGGATGATAGGACAAACACTATCGCATAATCTGAAATCATTAAGATGACAGACCCACCACGAAAAGGATGACGGAGCGAAACTCACACCAGCCACTACCACCAAAAGGATGATAGGACAAACACTACCGTACAATCTGACAGACCCATCACCAAAAGGATGACGGAGCCAAACTCACACCAACCACTACCACCAAAAGGATGATAAGACAATTACTATCACACAATCTGACATCAATAAGATGACAGACCCCCCACCAAAAGAATGACGGAGCGAAACTCGCACCAGCTACTACCACCAAAAGAATGATAGGACAAACAGTTTCGCATAACTTGACATCAATTAAGATGAAAGACCCACCACCAAAAGGATGAGGAGTAAAACTCACACTAGCCACTACCACCAAAAGGATGATAGGACAAACACTACTAATCTGACATCAATAAGATGATACACCCCCCACCAAAAGGATGACAGAGTGAAACTCGCACCTGCCACTACCACCAAGAGGATGATAGGACAAACACTATCCCATAATCTGACATCTATCAAGATGACAGACCCCCCATGAAAAGGATGACGGAGCGAAACTCACACCGGCCACTACCATCAAAAGGATGATAGGACAAACACTATTGCACAATATGACATCAATGAAGATGACAGACCCCCCACCAAAAGGATGACGGAGCGAAACTCACACCAGCCACTACCACCAACAGGATGATAGGACAAACACTTTGGAACAATCTGACATCATTAATATGAGAGACCCACCACCAAAAGGATGACGGAGCGAAACTCACACCAGCCACTACCACCAAATGGATGATAGGACAAACACTGTGGCACAATCTGACATCAATAAGATGACAGACCCCCATCCAAAACTATGACGGAGCGAAACTCACACCGGCTACTACCACCAAAAGGATGATAGGACAAACACAATCGCACAATCTGACATCAATTAAGATGACAGACCCACAACCAAAAGGATGACGGAGCGAAACTCACACCGGCCACAACCACCAAAAGGATGATAGGACAAACACTATCGCACAATCTGAAATCATTAAGATGACAGACCCACCACGAAAAGGATGACAGAGCGAAACTCACACCAACCACTACCACCAAAAGGATGATAGGACAAACACTACCGTACAATCTGACAGACCCATCATCAAAAGGATGACGGAGCCAAACTCACACCAACCACTACCACCAAAAGGATGATAAGACAATTACTATCACACAATCTGACATCAATAAGATGACAGACCCCCCCACCAAAAGTATGACGGAGCGAAACTCATGCCGGCCACTACCACCAAAAGGATGATAGGACAAACACTATCGCATAATCTGAAATCATTAAGATGACAGACCCACCACGAAAAGGATGACGGAGCGAAACTCACACCAGCCACTACCACCAAAAGGATGATAGGACAAACACTACCGTACAATCTGACAGACCCATCACCAAAAGGATGACGGAGCCAAACTCACACCAACCACTACCACCAAAAGGATGATAAGACAATTACTATCACACAATCTGACATCAATAAGATGACAGACCCCCCACCAAAAGTATGACGGAGCGAAACTCGCACCAGCTACTACCACCAAAAGAATGATAGGACAAACAGTTTCGCATAACTTGACATCAATTAAGATGACAGACCCACCACCAAAAGGATGAGGAGTGAAACTCACACTAGCCACTACCACCAAAAGGATGATAGGACAAACACTACTAATCTGACATCAATAAGATGATACACCCCCCACCAAAAGGATGACAGAGTGAAACTCGCACCTGCCTCTACCACCAAGAGGATGATAGGACAAACACTATCCCATAATCTGACATCGATCAAGATGACAGACCCCCCATGAAAAGGATGACGGAGTGAAACTCACACCGGCCACTACCATCAAAAGGATGATAGGACAAACACTATCGCACAATATGACATCAATGAAGATGACAGACCCCCCACCAAAAGGATGACGGAGCGAAACTCACACCAGCCACTACCACCAAAAGGATGATAGGACAAACACTATGGAACAATCTGACATCAATAATATAAGAGACCCACCACCAAAAGGATGACGGAGCGAAACTCACACCAGCCACTACCACCAAATGGATGATAGGACAAATACTATGGCACAATCTGACATCAATAAGATGACAGACCCCCATCCAAAACTATGACGGAGCGAAACTCACACCGGCTACTACCACCAAAAGGATGATAGGACAAACACAATCGCACAATCTGACATCAATTAAGATGACAGACCCACAACCAAAAGGATGACGGAGCGAAACTCACACCGGCCATAACCACCAAAAGGATGATAGGACAAACACTATCGCATAATCTGAAATCATTAAGATGACAGACCCACCACGAAAAGGATGACGGAGCGAAACTCACACCAGCCTCTACCACCAAAAGGATGATAGGACAAACACTACCGTACAATCTGACAGACCCATCACCAAAAGGATGACGGAGCCAAACTCACACCAACCACTACCACCAAAAGGATGATAAGACAATTACTATCACACAATCTGACATTAATAAGATGACAGACCCCCCACCAAAAGAATGACGGAGCGAAACTCGCACCAGCTACTACCACCAAAAGAATGATAGGACAAACAGTTTCGCATAACTTGACATCAATTAAGATGAAAGACCCACCACCAAAAGGATGAGGAGTAAAACTCACACTAGCCACTACCACCAAAAGGATGATAGGACAAACACTACTAATCTGACATCAATAAGATGATACACCCCCCACCAAAAGGATGACAGAGTGAAACTCGCACCTGCCACTACCACCAAGAGGATGATAGGACAAACACTATCCCATAATCTGACATCTATCAAGATGACAGACCCCCCATGAAAAGGATGACGGAGCGAAACTCACACCGGCCACTACCATCAAAAGGATGATAGGACAAACACTATTGCACAATATGACATCAATGAAGATGACAGACCCCCCACCAAAAGGATGACGGAGCGAAATTCACACCAGCCACTACCACCAACAGGATGATAGGACAAACACTTTGGAACAATCTGACATCATTAATATGAGAGACCCACCACCAAAAGGATGACGGAGCGAAACTCACACCAGCCACTACCACCAAATGGATGATAGGACAAACACTGTGGCACAATCTGACATCAATAAGATGACAGACCCCCATCCAAAACTATGACGGAGCGAAACTCACACCGGCTACTACCACCAAAAGGATGATAGGACAAACACAATCGCACAATCTGACATCAATTAAGATGACAGACCCACAACCAAAAGGATGACGGAGCGAAACTCACACCGGCCACAACCACCAAAAGGATGATAGGACAAACACTATCGCACAATCTGAAATCATTAAGATGACAGACCCACCACGAAAAGGATGACAGAGCGAAACTCACACCAACCACTACCACCAAAAGGATGATAGGACAAACACTACCGTACAATCTGACAGACCCATCATCAAAAGGATGACGGAGCCAAACTCACACCAACCACTACCACCAAAAGGATGATAAGACAATTACTATCACACAATCTGACATCAATAAGATGACAGACCCCCCACCAAAAGTATGACGGAGCGAAACTCATGCCGGCCACTACCACCAAAAGGATGATAGGACAAACACTATCGCATAATCTGAAATCATTAAGATGACAGACCCACCACGAAAAGGATGACGGAGCGAAACTCACACCAGCCACTACCACCAAAAGGATGATAGGACAAACACTACCGTACAATCTGACAGACCCATCACCAAAAGGATGACGGAGCCAAACTCACACCAACCACTACCACCAAAAGGATGATAAGACAATTACTATCACACAATCTGACATCAATAAGATGACAGACCCCCCACCAAAAGTATGACGGAGCGAAACTCGCACCAGCTACTACCACCAAAAGAATGATAGGACAAACAGTTTCGCATAACTTGACATCAATTAAGATGACAGACCCACCACCAAAAGGATGAGGAGTGAAACTCACACTAGCCACTACCACCAAAAGGATGATAGGACAAACACTACTAATCTGACATCAATAAGATGATACACCCCCCACCAAAAGGATGACAGAGTGAAACTCGCACCTGCCACTACCACCAAGAGGATGATAGGACAAACACTATCCCATAATCTGACATCTATCAAGATGACAGACCCCCCATGAAAAGGATGACGGAGCGAAACTCACACCGGCCACTACCATCAAAAGGATGATAGGACAAACACTATCGCACAATATGACATCAATGAAGATGACAGACCCCCCACCAAAAGGATGACGGAGCGAAACTCACACCAGCCACTACCACCAACAGGATGATAGGACAAACACTTTGGAACAATCTGACATCATTAATATGAGAGACCCACCACCAAAAGGATGACGGAGCGAAACTCACACCAGCCACTACCACCAAATGGATGATAGGACAAACACTATGGCACAATCTGACATCAATAAGATGACAGACCCCCATCCAAAACTATGACGGAGCGAAACTCACACCGGCTACTACCACCAAAAGGATGATAGGACAAACACAATCGCACAATCTGACATCAATTAAGATGACAGACCCACAACCAAAAGGATGACGGAGCGAAACTCACACCGGCCACAACCACCAAAAGGATGATAGGACAAACACTATCGCACAATCTGAAATCATTAAGATGACAGACCCACCACGAAAAGGATGACGGAGCAAAACTCACACCAACCACTACCACCAAAAGGATGATAGGACAAACACTACCGTACAATCTGACAGACCCATCATCAAAAGGATGACGGAGCCAAACTCACACCAACCACTACCACCAAAAGGATGATAAGACAATTACAATCACACAATCTGACATCAATAAGATGACAGACCCCCCACCAAAAGTATGACGGAGCGAAACTCATACCGGCCACTACCACCAAAAGGATGATAGGACAAGCAATATCACAGAATATGACACCAATAAGATGACAGACTCCCATCAAAGGATGACGGAACGAAACTCATACCAGCCACTATCACCAAAAGGATGATAGAACAAACACTATCGCACAATCTGACATCATTAAGATGACAGACCCACCACAAAAAGGATGATGGAGCAAAACTCACACCAGCCACTACCACCAAAAGGATGATAGGACAAACACTACCGTACAATCTGACATCAATTAAGATGACAAACCCACCACCAAAAGGATGACGGAGTGAAACTCACACTAGCCACTACCACCAAAAGGATGATAGAACAAACACTAACAATCTGACATCAATAAGATGACAGACCCCCCACCAAACGATGACGGAGCGAAACTCACACCGGCCACTACCACCAAAAGGATGATAGGACAAATAATATCACAAAATATGACACCAATAAGATGACAGACCCCCACCAAAGGATGACGGAACGAAACTCATACCAGCCACTATCACCAAAAGGATGATAGGACAAACACTATCGCACAATCTGACAATCATAAGATTACAGATCCTAAACCAAAAGGATGACGGAGCAAAACTCACACCAGCCACTACCACCAAAAGGATGATAGGACAAACACTATCGCATAATCTAACGTCAATAAGATGACAGACCCCCCACCAAAAGGATGACGGAGCGAAACTCGCACCGGCCACTACCACCAAAAGGATGATAGGACAAATAATATCACACAACCTAACACTATTAAGATGACAGACCCCCACCAAAGGATGATGGAACGGAACTCATACCGGCAACTATCACCAAAAGGATGACAGGGCAAACACCAACAAGATGACAGACCCCCACCAAAAGGATGACGGAGCGAAACTCACACCGACCACTACCACTAAAAGGATGATAGGATAAATAATATGACACAACCTGACACTATTAAGATGACAAACCCCTACCAAAGGATGACGGAACGGAACTCATACCGGCAACTATCACCAAAAGGATAACAGGACAAACACCAACAAGATTACAGACCCCCACCAAAAGGATGACAGAGCGAAACTCACACCGGCCACTACCACCAAAAGGATGATAGGACAAATAATATCACACAACCTGACACTATTAAGATGACAGACCCCCACCAAAGGATGACGGAATGGAACTCATACCGGCAACTATCACCAAAAGGATGACAGGACAAACACCAACAAGATTACAGACCCCCGCCAAAAGGATGACGGAGCGAAACTCGCACCGACCACAACCACCAAAAAGATGATAGGACGAACACTAACGCACAATCTGGCATCAATCAAGATGACAGATCCCCTACCAAAAGGATGACGGAGTAAAACTCACACCTGCCACTACCAGCAAGAGGATGATAGGACAAATACTATCCCACAATATGACATCAATTAAGATGACAGACCCCCCACCAAATAGATGACGAAGCGAAACTCAAATCCGGCCACTACCACCAGAAGGCTGATAGGACAAATAATATCACACAATCTGACATCAATAAGATGACAGACCCCCACCAAAGGGTGATGGAGCGAAACTCACACCGACCACTATAACTAAAAGAATGATAGGACAAACACTATCACACAACATGACATCAATTAAGATGACAGACCCCCCACCAAAAGGATGAAGGAGCGAAACTTACACCAGCCACTACCACCAAAAGGATGATAGGACAAACACTATCGCACAATCTGACATCAATAAGATGATAGACCCACCACCAAAAGGATGACGGAGCGAAACTCACACCAGCCACTACCACCAAATGGATGATAGGACAAACACTATGGCACAATCTGACATCAATAAGATGACAGACCCCCATCCAAAACTATGACGGAGCGAAACTCACACCGGCTACTACCACCAAAAGGATGATAGGACAAACACAATCGCACAATCTGACATCAATTAAGATGACAGACCCACAACCAAAAGGATGACGGAGCGAAACTCACACCGGCCACAACCACCAAAAGGATGATAGGACAAACACTATCGCATAATCTGAAATCATTAATATGACAGACCCACCACGAAAAGGATGACGGAGCGAAACTCACACCAGCCACTACCACCAAAAGGATGATAGGACAAACACTACCGTACAATCTGACAGACCCATCACCAAAAGGATGACGGAGCCAAACTCACACCAACCACTACCACCAAAAGGATGATAAGACAATTACTATCACACAATCTGACATCAATAAGATGACATACCCCCCACCAAAAGTATGACGGAGCGAAACTCGCACCAGCTACTACCACCAAAAGAATGATAGGACAAACAGTTTCGCATAACTTGACATCAATTAAGATGACAGACCCACCACCAAAAGGATGAGGAGTGAAACTCACACTAGCCACTACCACCAAAAGGATGATAGGACAAACACTACTAATCTGACATCAATAAGATGATACACCCCCCACCAAAAGGATGACAGAGTGAAACTCGCACCTGCCACTACCACCAAGAGGATGATAGGACAAACACTATCCCATAATCTGACATCTATCAAGATGACAGACCCCCCATGAAAAGGATGACGGAGCGAAACTCACACCGGCCACTACCATCAAAAGGATGATAGGACAAACACTATCGCACAATATGACATCAATGAAGATGACAGACCCCCCACCAAAAGAATGACGGAGCGAAACGTACACCGGCCACTACCACCAAAAGGATGATAGGACAAATAATATCATACAATCTGACATTAATAAGATGACAGACCCCCACCAAAGGATGACGGAGCGAAAATCACACCAGCCACTACCACCAAAAGGATGATAGGACAAACACTATCGCACAATCTGATATCAATAAGATGACAGACCCCCCGCGAAAAGTATGACGGAGTGAAACTCACACGGGCAACTACCACCAAAAGGTTGATAGGACAAACAGTATCCCACAATCTGACATCAATTAAGATGACAGACACCCAACCAAAAGGATGACGGAGCGAAACTCACACCGGACACTACCACTAAGAGGATGATAGGACAAACACTATTGCACAATCTGAAAACAATAAGATGACAGAACCTTAACCAAAAGGATGACGGAGCGAAACTTACACCAGCCACTACCACAAAAAGGATGATAGGATAAGCACTACCGTACAATATGACATCAACAAGATGACATACCCACCAACAAAACGATAAAGGAGCGAAATTCACACCAGCCACTACCACCAAAAGGATGATAGGACAAACACTATCGCACAATATGACATCAATAAGATGACAGATCCCCCACAAGAAGGACGACGGAGCGAAACTCACACCGGCTACTACCACCAAAAGAATGATAAGACAAACAGTATCGCATAATCTGACATCAATTAAGATGACAGACCCACCACCAAAAGGATAACGGAGTGAAACTCACACTAGCCACTACCACCAAAAGGATGATAGGACAAACAATAACAATCTGACATCAATAACATGACAGACCCCCCACCAAAAGGATGACGGAGTGAAACTCACACCGGCCACTACCACCAAAAGGATGATAGGACAAACACTATCCCACAATCTGACATCAATCAAGATGATAGACCCCCCCCCCCCCCAAAAGGATGACGAGCACCAGACACTACCACCAAAAGGATGATAGGACAAACAATATCGCACAATCTGACATCAACAAGATGACAGATCCCCACCAAAGGATGACAGAGCAAAAGTCACACCGGCCACTATCACCAAAAGAATGATAGGACAAACACTGTAGCACCATATGATATCAATCAAGATGATAGGTCCCCCCACCAAAAGGGTGACGGTGCGAAACTCACACCGGCCACAACCACCAAAAGGATGATTTGACAAACACTACTGCATAATCTGACAATAATTAAGATGACAGACCCCCGATAAAAGGATGACGGAGTGAAACTCACACCGACTACTACCAACAAAAGGATGATAGGACAAACACTATCGCACAATCTGACAACAATTAGATGACAGACCCTTAACCAAAAGGATGATGGAGCAAAACTCACACTAGCCACTATCACAAAAAGGACGATAGGACAAACACTACCGTACAATATGACATCAACAAGATGACTGACCCACCAACTAAACGATGACGGAGCGAAAGTCACACCAGCCACTACCACCAAAAGGAAGATAGGACAAACACTATCGCACAATCTGACATCAATAAGATGAAAGACCCCCCACCAAAAGGATGACGGTGCGAAACTCACACCGGCTCCTACCACCAAAAGGATGACGGAGTGAATCTCACACTAGCCAAAAGGATGACGGAGTGAATCTCACACTAGCCACTACCACCAAAGGATGATAGGACAAACACCAAAAGTATGACAGAGTGAAACTCACACCGGCCATTACCACCAATAGGATGATAGGACAAACACTATCCCACAATCTGACATCAATCAAGATGACAGACCCCCACCAAAAGGATGACAGAACGAAACGTACACCGGCCACTACCACCAAAAGGATGATAGGACAAATAATATCATACAATCTGACATTAATAAGATGACAGACCCCCACCAAAGGATAACGAAGCGAAACTCACACCGACCACTATCACCAAAAGATTGATTGGACAAACACTATCGTACAATCTGACATCAATTAAGATGACAGACCCCCACCAAAAGGATTATGAAGCGAATTTCACACCAGCCACTACCACCAAAAGTATGATAGGACAAACACTATCGCACAATCTTACATCAATAAGATGACAGACCCACCACCAAAAGGTTGACGGAGCGAAACTCAAACCAGCCAACACCACCAAAAGGATGATAGGACAAACACTATCGTACAATCTGACATCAATTAAGATGAAAAAACCACGACCAAAAGGATGATGGAGTGGAAATCACGCTAGCCACAACCACCAAAAGAATGATATGACAAACACTAACAATCTGACATCAATAAGATGACAGACCCCCCACCAAAAGGATGACGGAGTAAAACTCACACCAGCCACTACCACCAAAAGGATGATAGGACAAACAATATCGCACAATCTGATATCAATAAGATGACAAACCCCCCGCCAAAAGTATGACGGAGCGAAACTCACACCGGCTACTACCACCAAAAGGGTGATAGGACAAACACTACCGCACAATCTGACATCAATTAAGATGACAGACCCCCCACCAAAAGGATGACGGAGTGAAACGCACACCGGCTACTACCACCAAAAGGATGATAACACAAACACTGTCGCTCTATATGACATCAATCAAGATGACAGGTCCCCCCACCAAAAGGGTGACGGAGCGAAACTCACACCGACCACAACAACCAAAAGGACGATAGGACAAACACTATCGCACAATCTGATATCAATAAGATGACAGACCCCCCGCCAAATGTATGACGGAGCGAAACTCACACCGGCTACTACCACCAAAAGGATGATAGGACAAACACTACCGCACAATCTGACATCAATTAAGATGACAGACCCCCCACTAAAAGGATGACGGAGCGAAACTCACACTGGCAACTACCGCCAAAAGGATGATAGGACAAACACTGTCACGCCATATGACATCGATCAAGATGACAGGTCCCCCCACCAAAAGGGTGACGGAGCGAAACTCACACCGACCACAACCACCAAAAGGATGATGGGAGAAACACTATCGCATAATCTGACATCAAGAAGACGACAGACCAACCACCAAAAGGATGATGGAGCCAATCTCACACCAGCCACTACCACCAAAAGGATGATAGGACAAACACTATCGCACAACTTGATATCAATAAGATGAAAGACCCCCCGCCAAAAGTATGACGGAGCGAAACTCACACCGGCTACTACCACCAAAAGGATGATAAGACAAACACTACCGCACAATCTGACATCAATTATGATGACAGGCCCACCACCAAAAGGATAACGGAGTGAAACTCACACTAGCCACTACCACCAAAAGGATGATAGGACAAACAATAACAATCTGACATCAATAAGATGACAGACCCCCCACCAAAAGGATGACGGAGTGAAACTCACACCGGCCACTACCACCAAAAGGATGATAGGACAAACACTATCCCACAATCTGACATCAATCAAGATGACAGACCCCCCCCCCCAAAAGGATGATGAGCGAAACATGCACCAGACACTACCACCAAAAGGATGATACGACAAACAATATCGCACAATCTTACATCAACAAGATGACAGATCCCCACCAAAGGATGACAGAGCAAAAATCACACCGGCCACTATCACCCAAAGAATGATAGGACAAACACTGTCGCACCATATGACATCAATCAAGATGACAGGTCCACCCACCAAAAGGGTGACGTTGCGAAACTCACACCGGCCACAGCCACCAAAAGGATGATTGGACAAACACTACTGCACAATCTGACAATAATTAAGATGACAGACCCCCGCCAAAAGGATGATGGAGTGAAACTCACACCGGCTACTACCAACAAATGGATGATAGGACAAACACTATCGCACAATCTGACAACAATTAGATGACAGACCCTTAACCAAAAGGATGACAGAGCAAAACTCACACTAGCCACTATCATAAAAAGGATGAGAGGACAAACACTACCGTACAATATGACATCAACAAGATAACTGGCCCACCACCAAAAGGAAGATTGGACAAACACTACTGCACAATCTGACAATAATTAAGATGACAGACCCCCGCCAAAAGGATGACGGAGTGAAACTCACACCGGCTACTACCAACAAAAGGATGATAGGACAAACACTATCGCACAATCTGACAACAATTAGATGACAGACCCTTAACCAAAAGGATGACAAAGCAAAACTCACACTAGCCACTATCACAAAAAGGATGAGAGGACAAACACTACGGTACAATATGACATCAACAAGATGACAGACCCCCGCCAAAAGGATAACGGAGCAAAAGTCACACCAGCCACTACCACCAAAAGGAAGATAGGACAAACACTATCGCACAATCTGACATCAATAAGATGACAAACCCCCCACCAAAAGGATGACGGTGCGAAACTCATACCGGCTCCTACCACCAAAAGGATGACGGAGTGAATCTCACACTAGCCACTACCACCAAAGGATGATAGGACAAACACTAACAATCTAAATTAAAAAAATGACAGACCCCCTACCAAAAGTATGACAGAGTGAAACTCACACCGGTCACTACCACCAAGAGGATGATAGGACAAACACTATCCCACAATCTGACATCAATCAAGATGACAGACCCCTACCAAAATGATGACAGAACGAAACGTACACCGGCCACTACCACCAAAAGGATGATAGGACAAATAATATCATATAATCTGACATTAATAAGATGACAGACCCCCACCAAATGATAACAAAGCGAAACTCACACCGACCACTATCACCAAAAGGATGATTGGACAAACACTATCGCACAATGTGACATCAATCAAGATGACAGACCCCCCGCCAAAAGGATGATGGAGGAAAACTCACACCAGCCACTACCACCAAAAGTATGATAGGACAAACACTATCGCACAATCTTACATCAATAAGATGACAGACCCACCACCAAAAGGTTGACGGAGCGAAACTCACACCGGCTACTACCACCAAAAGGATGACGAAGTGAAACTCACACTTGCCACTACCACCAAAAGGATGATAGGACAAATAATATCACTTAATTTGACATCAATAATATGATAGACCCCAACCGAAGGATGACGGAGCGAAACTCACACCGGCTACTACCACCAAAAGGATGATAGGACAAATATTACCACACAATCTGACATCAATTAAGATGACAGACCCCCCACTAAAAGGATGACGGAGCGAAACTCACACCGGCTACTACCACCAAAAGAATGATAGGACAAACACTGTCGCGCCATAAGACATCGATCAAGATGACAGGTCCCCCCACCAAAAGGGTGACGGAGCGAAACTCACACCAACCACAACCACCAAAAGGATGATGGGAGAAACACTATCGCACAATCTGACATCAATAAGACGACAGACCAACCACCAAAAAAATGACGGAGCCAAACTCACACCAACCACTACCACCAAAAGGATGATAGGACAAACACTATCGCACAATCTGATATCAATTAGATGACAGACCCCCCGCCAAAAGTATGACGGAGTGAAACTCACACCGGCGACTACCACCAAAAGGATGATAGGACAAACACTACCGCACAATCTGACATCAATTAAGATGACAGACGCCCCACCAAAAGGATGACGGAATGAAACTCACATCGGCTACTACCACCAAAAGGATGATAGCACAAACACTATTGCACAATCTGAAAACAATAAGATGACAGACCCTTAACCAAAAGGATGACAGAGCAAAACTCACACCAGCCACTACCACAAAAAGGATGATAGGACAAACACTACCGTACAATATGACATCAACAAGATCACATACCCACCAACAAAACGATGACGGAGCGAAATTCACACCAGCCACTACCACCTAAAGGATTATAGGACAAACACTATCGCACAATCTGACATCAATTAAGATGATAGACCCACCACCAAAAGGATGACAAAGTGAAACTCACACTAGCCACTACCACCAAAAGGATGATAGGACAAACAATAACAATCTGACATCAATAAGATGACATACCCCCCACCAAAAGGATGATAGGACAAACACTATCCCACAATCTGACATCAACAAGATGATAGATCCCCACCAAAGGATGACAGAGAGAAAATCACACCGGCCACTATCACCAAAAGAATGATAGGACAAACACTGTCGCACCATATGACATCAATCAAGATGACAGGTCCTCCCACCAAAAGGGTGATGGAGCGAAGCTCACACCCGCCACAACCACCTAAAGGATGATTGGACAAACACTATCGCACAATCTGACATCAATAAGATGACAGACCCATCATGAAAAGGATGATGGAGCAAAACTCACACCAGCCACTACCGCCAAAAGGATTATAGGACAAACACTACCGTACAATCTAACATCAAAAAGATGACAGACCCACAACCAAAAGGATGACGGAGCCAAACTCACACCAGCCACTACCACCAAAAGGATGATATGACAAACACTACTGCACAATCTGACATCAATTAAGATGAGAGACCCCCCACCAAAAGGATGACGGAGTGAAACTCACACCGGCTACTATCACCAAAAGAATGATAGGACAAACACTATTGCACAATCTAACAACAATAAGATGACATACCCTTAACCAAAAGGATGACAGAGTGAAACTCACATCAGCCACTACCACAAAAAGGATGATAGGACAAACACTTTCGTACAATATGACATCAAAAAGATGACAGACCCACCAACAAAACGATGACGGAGCGAAACTCACACCAGCCACTACCACCAAAAGGATGATAGGACAAACTCTATTGCACAATCTGTCATCAATAAGATGACAGAACCCCCCACCAAAAGGATGACGGAGCGAAACTCACACCGGCCACTACCACCAAAAGAATGATAGGACAAATAGTATCGCATAATCTGACATCAATTAAGATGACAGACCCATCACCAAAAGGATGACGGAGTGAAACTCACACTAGCCACTACCACCAAAAGGATGATAGGTCAAACACTAACAATCTGACATCAATAAGATGACAGACCCCCCACCAAAATGATGACAGAGTGAAACTCACACCTGCCACAACCATCATGAAGATGATAGGACAAACACTATCCCACAATCTGACATCAACCAAGATGACAGACCCCCCACCAAAAGGATGACGGAGCGAAACGTACAACGACCACTACCACCAAAAGGATGATAGGACGAACAATATCGCACAATCCGACATCAACAAGATGACAGATCCCCACCAAAGGAAGATAGAGCGAAAATCACACCGGCCACTATCACCAAAAGGATGATAGGACAAACATTGACGCACCATATGACATCAATCAAGATGACAGGCCCCCGACCAAAAGGGTGACAGAACGAAACTCACACCGGCCACAACCACCAAAAGAATGATAGGACAAACACTATCACGCAATCTGACATCAATAAGATGACAGACCCACCATGAAAAGGATGATGGAGAAAAACTCACACCAGCCACCAAAAGGATGATAAGACAAACACTACCGCATAATATGACATCAATCAAGGTGACAAAGCCCCACCAAAAGGATGACGAAGTGAAACTCACTCCGGCTACTACCACCAAAAGGATGATAGGACAAACACTACCGTACAATCTGATATAAATAAGATGACAGATCCCCCACCAAAAGTATGACGGAGAGAAACTCACACCGGCTACTACCACCAAAAGGATGATAGGATAAACACTACCGCACAATCTGACATCAATTAAGATGACAGACCCCCCACCAAAAGGATGACGGAGTAAAACTCAAACTTGGCACTACCACCAAAAGGTTGACAGGACAAACACTAAAAATCTGACATCAATTAAGATGACAGACCCCCCACAAAAAGGATGACGGTGCGAAACTCACACCGGCCACTACCACGAAAAAGATAATAGGACAAACACTATCTCACAATCTGACATCAATAAGTTGACAGACCCACCACCAAAAGGATGACGGAGCGAAACTCAAAGCAGCCACTACCTCCAAAAGGCTGATAGGACAAACACTATCGTACAATCTGACATCAATTAAGATGACAGACCCACCACCAAAAGGATGATGGAGTGGAAATCACGCTAGCCATAACCACCAAAAGGATGATAGGACAAACACTAACAATCTGACATCAATAAGATGACAGACCCCCCACCAAAAGGATGATGGAGTGAAACTCACACCGGCCGCTACCACCAAGAGGATGATAGGATAAACACTATCCCACAATCTGATATTAATCAAGATGGCAGACCCCCCACCGAAAGGATGATGGAGCGAAACGTACACCGGCCACTACCACCAAAAGGATGATAGGACAAACAATACCGCACAATCTTACATCAACAAGATGACAGATCCCCACCAAAGGATGACAGAGCGAAAATCACACCGGCAACTATCACCAAAAGGATGATAGGACAAACACTGTCGCACCATATGACATCAATCAAGATGACAGGCCCCACACCAAAAGGGTGACGGAGTAAAACTCACACCGGCCACAACCACCAAAAGGATGATAGGACAAACACTATCGCACAATCTGACATCAATAAGATGACAGACCCACCATGAAAAGGATGATGGAGCAAAGCTCACACCCACCAGTACCACCAAAAGGATGATAGGACAAACATTACCGTACAATCTGACATCAAAAAGATGACAGACCCACAACCAAAAGGATGACGAAGCCAAACTCACACCAGCCACTACCACCAATAGGATGATAGAACAAACACTATCACACAATATGATATCAATTAGATGACAGACCCCCCACCAAAAGTATGACGGGGCGAAACTCACACCGGATACTACCACCGAAAGAATAATAGGGCAATCACTATCGCACAATCTGACTTCAATTAAGTTGACAGACCCACCACCAAAAGGATGACGGAGTGAAACTCACACTAGCCACTACCACCAAAAAGATGACAGGACAAACACTAACAATTTAACATCAATAAGATGACAGACCCCCCACCAAAAGGATGACGGAGTGAAACTCACATCGGCCACTACCACCAAGAGGATGATAGGAAAAACACTATCCCACAATCTAACATCAAACAAGATGACAGACCCCCGACCAAAAGGACGACGGTGCGAAACTCACACCGGCCACTACCACCAAAAGGATGATAGGACAAATAATATCACTTAATTTGACATCAATAACATGACAGACCCCCACCAAAGGATGACAGAGCGAAACTCACACCGGCCACTATCACCAAAAGGATGATAGGAAAAACACTATCGCACAATATGACATCAATCAAGATGACAGACCCCCGACCAAAAGGATGACGGAGCGAAACTCACACCAGCCACTACCACCAAAAGGATGATAGGAAAAACACTATCGGACAATATGAGATCAATAAGATGACAGACCCACCACCAAAAAGATGACTGAGTGAAACTAACACCACCCACTACCACCAAAAGGATGATAGGAAAAATACTACCGTACAATCAGACATCAACAAGATGACAGACCCACCACCAAAAGGATGACGGAGCCAAACTCACACCAGCCACTACCACCAATAGGATGATAGAACAAACACTATCACACAATATGATATCAATTAGATGACAGACCCCCTACCAAAAGTATGACGGGGCGAAACTCACACCGGCTACTACCACCGAAAGAATGATAGGGCAATCACTATCGCACAATCTGACTTCAATTAAGATGACAGACCCACCACCAAAAGGATGACGGAGTGAAACTCACACTAGCCACTACCACCCAAAAGATGACAGGACAAACACTAACAATTTAACATCAATAAGATGACAGACCCCCCACCAAAAGGATGACAGAGTGAAACTCACACCGGCCACTACCACCAAGAGGATGATAGGAAAAACACTATCCCACAATCTAACATCAAACAAGATGACAGACCCCCGACCAAAAGGACGAGGGTGCGAAACTCACACCGGCCACTACCACCAAAAGGATGATAGGACAAATAATATCACTTAATTTGACATCAATAATATGACAGACCCCCACCAAAGGATGACAGAGCGAAACTCACACCGGCCACTATCACCAAAAGGATGATAGGAAAAACACTATCGCACAATATGACATCAATCAAGATGACAGACCCCCGACCAAAAGGATGACGGAGCGAAACTCACACCAGCCACTACCACCAAAAGGATGATAGGAAAAACACTATCAGACAATATGACATCAATAAGATGACAGACCCACCACCAAAAAGATGACTGAGCGAAACTAACACCACCCACTACCACCAAAAGGATGATAGGAAAAATACTACCGTACAATCAAACATCAACAAGATGACAGACCCACCACCAAAAGGATGACGGAGCCAAACTCACACCAGCCACTACCACCAAAAGGATGATAGGACAAACACTATCGCACAATCTGACATTAATAAGATGACATACCCCCCACCAAAAGTATGACGGAGCGAAACTCACACCGGCTACTAGCACCAAAAGGATGATACAACAAACATTATCGCACAATCTGACATCAATTAAGATGACAGACCCACCACCAAAAGGATGACAGAGTGAAACTCACACTAGCCACTACCACCAAAAGGATGACAGAACAAACACTATCTCACAATCTGACATTAATAAGATGACAGACCCCCTACCAAAAGTATGACGGAGCGAAACTCACACCGGCTACTAGCACCAAAAGGATGATAGAACAATCTGACATCAATTAAGATGATAGACCCACAACCAAAAGGATGACGGAGTGAAACTGACACTAGCCACTACCACCAAAAGGATGACAATACAAACACTAACAATCTGACATCAATAAGATGACAAACCCCCAACCAAAAGGATAACGGAGAGAAACTCACATCGGTCCCTACCACCAAAAGGATGATAGGACAAATAATATCACACAATCTGACACCAATAAGATGGCAGGCCCCCACCAAAGGATGACGAAGTGAAACTCATACCGGCCACTATCACCAAAAGGATGACAGGACAAACACTAATAATCTGACATCAATAAGATGACAGACCCCGCACCAAAAGGATGACGGAGCAAAACTCACATCGGCCACTACCACCAAAAGGATGGTAGGACAAACACTATCGCACAATCTGACAATAATAAGATGACAGACCCTTAAGCAAAAGGATTACGGAGCGAAACCCACACTAGCCACTACCATAAAAAGGATGATAGGACAAACACTACCTTACAATATGAGATCAACAAGATGACAGACCCACCACCAAAATGATGAAGAAGTGAAACTCACACCAGCCACTACCACTTAAACGATGATAGGTCAAACACTATCGCACAATATGACATCAATAACATGACAGACCCCCCACCAAAACTATGACGGAGCAAAACTCACACCAGTTACTACCACTAAAAGAATGATAGGACAAACAGTATCGCATAATCTGACATCAATTAAGATGGTAGACCCCCCACCAAAAGGATGACGGAGTGAAACTCACACCTGCCACTACCACCAAGTGCATGATAGGACAAACACTATCCCACAATCCGACATCAATAAGATGACTGACCCCCACCAAAGGGTGATGGAGCGAAACTCACACCGGCCACTATCACCAAAAGGATGATAGGACAAACACTATCGCACAATATGACATAAATCAAGATGACAGATCCCCCACCAAAAGGATGACGGAGCAAAACTCACACCAGCCAAAACCACCAAAAGGATGATAGGACAAAAACTATCGCATAATCTGACATCAATAATATGACAGACCAACAACCAAAAGGATGACGGAGCGAAACTCACACCAGCTACTACCACCAAAAGAATGATAGGACAAACAGTATCACATAATCTGACATCAATTAAGATGACAGACCCACCACCAAAAGGATGAGGAGTGAAACTCACACTAGCCACTACCACCAAAAGGATAATAGGAAAAACACTAACAATCTGACATCAATAAGATGATACACCCTCAACCAAAAGGATGACAGAGTGAAACTCACACCTGCCACTACCACCAAGAGGATGATAGGACAAACACTATCCCATAATCTAACATCAATCAAGATGACAGTCCCCCCACCAAAAGGATGACAGAGCGAAACTCACACCGGCCACTACCATCAAAAGGATGATAGGACAAATAATATCACACAATCTAACATCAATAAGATGACAGAACCCAACCAAAGGGTGATGGAGCGAAATTCACAACGGCCACTATCACGAAAAGGATGATAGGACAAACACTATCGCACAAAATGACATCAATCAAGATGACAGACCCCCCACCAAAAGGATGACGGAGCGAAACTCACACCAGCCACTACCACCAAAAGGATGATAGGACAAACACTACCGTACAATATGATATCAACAAGATAACAGACCCATCACCAAAAGGATAACGGAGCAAAACTCACACCAGCCACTACCACCAAAAGGATGATAGGATAAACACTATCGCACAATCTGACATCAATAAGATGACAGACCCCCATCCAAAACTATGACGGAGCGAAACTCACACCGGCTACTACCACCAAAAGGATGATAGGACAAACACAATCGCACAATCTGACATCAATTAAGATGACAGACCCACAACCAAAATGATGACGAAGCGAAACTCAAACTAGCAACTACCACCAAAAGGATGATAGGACAAACACTATCGCACAATTTGACATTAATAAGATGACTGACCCCCCACCAAAAGGATGACGGAGTGACACTCACACCGGCCACTACCACCCAGAGGATGATATGACAAACACTATCCCACAATCTGACATCAATCAAGATGACATACCCCTCACCGAAAGGATGATAGAGCGAAACGTACACCGGCCACTACCACCAAAAGGATGATAGGACAAACACTAACAATCTGACATCAATAAGATGATAGACCCCCCACCAAAGGGAAGACGGAGTGAAACTCACACCTGCCACTACCACCAAGAGGATAATAGGACAAACACTATCACATAATTTGACATCAATCAAGATGACAGACCCCCCACCAAAAGGATGACGGAGCGAAACTCACACTGGCCACTACCACCAAAAGGATGATAGGGCAAATAATATCGCACGATCTGACATCAATAAGATGACAGACCCCCACCAAAGGGTGATGGAGCAAAACTCACACCGGCCACTATCACCAAAAGGATGATAGGACAAACACTATCGCACAATATGACATCAATCAAGATGAGAGACCCTCACCAAAAGGATGACAGCGAAACTCACACCAGCCACAACAACCAAAAGGATGATATGGCAAACACTATCGCACAATCTAACATCAATAAGACGACAGACCCTCCACCAAAAGGATGAAGGAGCGAAACTCACACCAGCTACTACCACCAAAAGAATGATAGGACAAACAGTATCGCATAATCTGACATCTATTAAGATGACAGACCCACCACCAAAAGAATGAGGAGTGAAACTCACACTAGCCACTACCACCAAAAGGATGATAGGACAAACACTAACAATCTGACATCAACAAGATGATCCACCCCCCACCAAAAGGATGACGGATTGAAACTCACACCTGCCACTACCACCAAGAGGATGATAGACCAAACACTATCCCATAATCTGACATCAATCAAGATGACAGACCCCCCACCAAAAGGATGAAGGAGCGAAACTCGCACCAGCTACTACCACCAAAAGAATGATAGGACAAACAGTTTCGCATAACTTGACATCAATTAAGATGACAGACCCACCACCAAAAGGATGAGGAGTGAAACTCACACTAGCCACTACCACCAAAAGGATGATAGGACAAACACTACTAATCTGACATCAATAAGATGATACACCCCCCACCAAAAGGATGACGGAGCGAAACTCACACCGTCCACTACCATCAAAAGGATGATAGGACAAACACTATCGCACAATATGACATCAATGAAGATGACAGACCCCCCATGAAAAGGATGACGGAGCGAAACTCACACCGGCCACTACCATCAAAAGGATGATAGGACAAACACTATCGCACAATATGACATCAATGAAGATGACAGACCCCCCACCAAAAGGATGACGGAGCGAAACTCACACCAGCCACTACCACCAAAAGGATGATAGGACAAACACTATGGAACAATCTGACATCAATAATATGAGAGACCCACCACCAAAAGGATGACGGAGCGAAACTCACACCAGCCACTACCACCAAATGGATGATAGGACAAACACTATGGCACAATCTGACATTAATAAGATGACAGACCCCCATCCAAAACTATGACGGAGCGAAACTCACACCGGCTACTACCACCAAAAGGATGATAGGACAAACACAATCGCACAATCTGACATCAATTAAGATGACAGACCCACAACCAAAAGGATGACGGAGCGAAACTCACACCGGCCACAACCACCAAAAGGATGATAGGACAAACACTATCGCATAATCTGAAATCATTAAGATGACAGACCCACCACGAAAAGGATGACGGAGCGAAACTCACACCAGCCACTACCACCAAAAGGATGATAGGACAAACACTACCGTACAATCTGACAGACCCATCACCAAAAGGATGACGGAGCCAAACTCACACCAACCACTACCACCAAAAGGATGATAAGACAATTACTATCACACAATCTGACATCAATAAGATGACAGACCCCCACCAAAAGTATGACGGAGCGAAACTCGCACCAGCTACTACCACCAAAAGAATGATAGGACAAACAGTTTCGCATAACTTGACATCAATTAAGATGACAGACCCACCACCAAAAGGATGAGGAGTGAAACTCACACTAGCCACTACCACCAAAAGGATGATAGGACAAACACTACTAATCTGACATCAATAAGATGATACACCCCCCACCAAAAGGATGACAGAGTGAAACTCGCACCTGCCACTACCACCAAGAGGATGATAGGACAAACACTATCCCATAATCTGACATCTATCAAGATGACAGACCCCCCATGAAAAGGATGACGGAGCGAAACTCACACCGGCCACTACCATCAAAAGGATGATAGGACAAACACTATCGCACAATATGACATCAATGAAGATGACAGACCCCCCACCAAAAGGATGACGGAGCGAAACTCACACCAGCCACTACCACCAACAGGATGATAGGACAAACACTTTGGAACAATCTGACATCATTAATATGAGAGACCCACCACCAAAAGGATGACGGAGCGAAACTCACACCAGCCACTACCACCAAATGGATGATAGGACAAACACTATGGCACAATCAGACATCAATAAGATGACATTCCCCCATCCAAAACTATGACGGAGCGAAACTCACACCGGCTACTACCACCAAAAGGATGATAGGACAAACACAATCGCACAATCTGACATCAATTAAGATGACAGACCCACAACCAAAAGGATGACGGAGCGAAACTCACACCGGCCACAACCACCAAAAGGATGATAGGACAAACACTATCGCACAATCTGAAATCATTAAGATGACAGACCCACCACGAAAAGGATGACGGAGCGAAACTCACACCAACCACTACCACCAAAAGGATGATAGGACAAACACTACCGTACAATCTGACAGACCCATCACCAAAAGGATGATGGAGCCAAACTCACACCAACCACTACCACCAAAAGGATGATAAGACAATTACTATCACACAATCTGACATTAATAAGATGACAGACCCCCCACCAAAAGTATGACTGAGCGAAACTCATACCGGCCACTACCACCAAAAGGATGATAGGACAAGCAATATCACAGAATATGACACCAATAAGATGACAGACTCCCATCAAAGGATGACGGAACGAAACTCATACCAGCCACTATCACCAAAAGGATGATAGAACAAACACTATCGCACAATCTGACATCATTAAGATGACAGACCCACCACAAAAAGGATGATGGAGCAAAACTCACACCAGCCACTACCACCAAAAGGATGATAGGACAAACACTACCGTACAATCTGACATCAATTAAGATGACAAACCCACCACCAAAAGGATGACGGAGTGAAACTCACACTAGCCACTACCACCAAAAGGATGATAGAACAAACACTAACAATCTGACATCAATAAGATGACAGACCCCCCACCAAAGGATGACGGAGCGAAACTCACACCGGCCACTACCACCAAAAGGATGATAGGACAAATAATATCACAAAATATGACACCAATAAGATGACAGACCCCCACCAAAGGATGACGGAACGAAACTCATACCAGCCACTATCACCAAAAGGATGATAGGACAAACACTATCGCACAATCTGACAATCATAAGATTACAGATCCTAAACCAAAAGGATGACGGAGCAAAACTCACACAAGCCACTACCACCAAAAGGATGATAGGACAAACACTATCGCATAATCTAACGTCAATAAGATGACAGACCCCCCACTAAAAGGATGACGGAGCGAAACTCGCACCGGCCACTACCACCAAAAGGATGATAGGACAAATAATATCACACAACCTAACACTATTAAGATCACAGACCCCCACCAAAGGATGACGGAACGGAACTCATACCGGCAACTATCACCAAAAGGATGACAGGACAAACACCAACAAGATGACAGACCCCCACCAAAAGGATGACGGAGCGAAACTCACACCGACCACTACCACTAAAAGGATGATAGGACAAATAATATGACACAACCTGACACTATTAAGATGACAAACCCCCACCAAAGGATGACGGAACGGAACTCATACCGGCAACTATCACCAAAAGGATAACAGGACAAACACCAACAAGATTACAGACCCCCACCAAAAGGATGACAGAGCGAAACTCACACCGGCCACTACCACCAAAAGGATGATAGGACAAATAATATCACACAACCTGACACTATTAAGATGACAGACCCCCACCAAAGGATGACGGAATGGAACTCATACCGGCAACTATCACACAACCTGACACTATCGCACAATCTGACATTAACTAAGATGACATACCCACCACCAAAAGGATAACGGAGTGAAACTCACACTAGCCACTACCACCAAAAGGATGATAGGACAAACAATAACAATCTGACATCAATAACATGACAGACCCCCCACCAAAAGGATGACGGAGTGAAACTCACACCGGCCACTACCACCAAAAGGATGATAGGACAAACATTATCCCACAATCTGACATCAATCAAGATGACAGACCCCCCCCCCCCCCCAAAAGGATGACGAGCGAAACGTGCACCAGACACTACCACCAAAAGGATGATACGACAAACAATATCGCACAATCTTACATCAACAAGATGACAGATCCCCACCAAAGGATGATAGAGCAAAAATCACACCGGCCACTATCACCAAAAGAATGATAGGACAAACACTGTCGCACCATATGACATCAATCAAGATGACAGGTCCACCCCCCAAAAGGGTGACGTTGCGAAACTCACACCGGCCACAACCACCAAAAGGATGATTGGACAAACACTACTGCACAATCTGACAATAATTAAGATGACAGACCCCCGCCAAAAGGATGACGGAGTGAAACTCACACCGGCTACTACCAACAAATGGATGATAGGACAAACACTATCGCACAATATGACAACAATTAGATGACAGACCCTTAACCAAAAGGATGACAGAGCAAAACTCACACTAGCCACTATCATAAAAAGGATGAGAGGACAAAATCTACCGTACAATATGACATCAACAAGATAACTGGCCCACCACCAAAAGGAAGATTGGACAAACACTACTGCACAATCTGACAATAATTAAGATGACAGACCCCCGCCAAAAGGATGACGGAGTGAAACTCACACCGGCTACTACCAACAAAAGGATGATAGGACAAACACTATCGCACAATCTGACAACAATTAGATGACAGACCCTTAACCAAAAGGATGACAGAGCAAAACTCACACTAGCCACTATCACAAAAAGGATGAGAGGACAAACACTACGGTACAATATGACATCAACAAGATGACAGACCCCCGCCAAAAGGATGACGGAGCAAAAGTCACACCAGCCACTACCACCAAAAGGAAGATAGGACAAACACTATCGCACAATCTGACATCAATAAGATGATATACCCCCCACCAAAAGGATGACGGTGCGAAACTCATACCGGCTCCTACCACCAAAAGGATGACGGAGTGAATCTCACACTAGCCACTACCACCAAAGTATGATAGGACAAACACTAACAATCTAAATTAAAAAAATGACAGACCCCCCACCAAAAGTATGACAGAGTGAAACTCACACCGGTCACTACCACCAAGAGGATGATAGGACAAACACTATCCCACAATCTGACATCAATCAAGATGACAGACACCCACCAAAAGGATGACAGAACAAAACGTACACCGGCCATTACCACCAAAAGGATGATAGGACAAATAATATCATATAATCTGACATTAATAAGATGACAGACCCCCACCAAATGATAACGAAGCGAAACTCACACCGACCACTATCACCAAAAGGATGATTGGACAAACACTATCGCACAATGTGACATCAATCAAGATGACAGACCCCCCGCCAAAAGGATGATGGAGCGAAACTCACACCAGCCACTACCACTAAAAGTATGATAGGACAAACACTATCGCACAATCTTACATCAATAAGATGACAGACCCACCACCAAAAGGTTGACGGAGCGAAACTCACACCGGCTACTACCACCAAAAGGATGACGGAGTGAAACTCACACTTGCCACTACCACCAAAAGGATGATAGGACAAATAATATCACTTAATTTGACATCAATAATATGATAGACCCCCACCGAAGGATGACGGAGCGAAACTCACACCGGCTACTACCACCAAAAGGATGATAGGACAAACATTACCACACAATCTGACATCAATTAAGATGACAGATCCCCACCAAAAGGATGACGGAGTGAAACTCACACCGGCTACTACCACCAAAAGGATGATAACACAAACACTGTCGCTCTATATGACATCAATCAAGATGACAGGTCCCCCCACCAAAAGGGTGACGGAGCGAAACTCACACCGACCACAACAACCAAAAGGATGATAGGACAAACACTATCCCACAATCTGATATCAATAAGATGACAGACCCCCCGCCAAATGTATGACGGAGCGAAACTCACACCGGCTACTACCACCAAAAGGATGATAGGACAAACACTACCGCACAATCTGACATCAATTAAGATGACAGACCCCCCACTAAAAGGATGACAGAGCGAAACTCACACTGGCTACTACCGCCAAAAGGATGATAGGACAAACACTGTCACGCCATATGACATCGATCAAGATGACAGGTCCCCCCACCAAAAGGGTGACGGAGTGAAACTCACACCGACCACAACCACCAAAAGGATGATGGGAGAAACACTATCGCACAATCTGACATCAATAAGACGACAGACCAACCACCAAAAGGATGATGGAGCCAAACTCACACCAGCCACTACCACCAAAAGGATGATAGGACAAACACTATCGCACAACTTGATATAAATAAGATGACAGACCCCCCGCCAAAAGTATGACTGAGCGAAACTCACACCGGCTACTACCACCAAAAGGATGATAAGACAAACACTACCGCACAATCTGACATCAATTAAGATGACAGGCCCACCACCAAAAGGATAACGGAGTGAAACTCACACTAGCCACTACCACCAAAAGGATGATAGGACAAACAATAACAATCTGACATCAATAAGATGACAGACCCCCCACCAAAAGGATGACGGAGTGAAACTCACACCGGCCACTACCACCAAAAGGATGATAGGACAAACATTATCCCACAATCTGACATCAATCAAGATGACAGACCCCCCCCCCCCCAAAAGGATGACGAGCGAAACGTGCACCAGACACTACCACCAAAAGGATGATACGACAAACAATATCGCAAAATCTTACATCAACAAGATGACAGATCCCCACCAAAGGATGATAGAGCAAAAATCACACCGGCCACTATCACCAAAAGAATGATAGGACAAACACTGTCGCACCATATGACATCAATCAAAATGACAGGTCCACCCACCAAAAGGGTGACGTTGCGAAACTCACACCGGCCACAACCACCAAAAGGATGATTGGACAAACACTACTGCACAATCTGACAATAATTAAGATGACAGACCCCCGCCAAAAGGATGACGGAGTGAAACTCACACCGGCTACTACCAACAAATGGATGATAGGACAAACACTATCACACAATCTGACAACAATTAGATGACAGACCCTTAACCAAAAGGATGACAGAGCAAAACTCACACTAGCCACTATCATAAAAAGGATGAGAGGACAAACACTACCGTACAATATGACATCAACAAGATAACTGGCCCACCACCAAAAGGAAGATTGGACAAACACTACTGCACAATCTGACAATAATTAAGATGACAGACCCCCGCCAAAAGGATGACGGAGTGAAACTCACACCGGCTACTACCAACAAAAGGATGATAGGACAAACACTATCGCACAATCTAACAACAATTATATGACAGACCCTTAACCAAAAGGATGACAGAGCAAAACTCACACTAGCCACTATCACAAAAAGGATGAGAGGACAAACACTACGGTACAATATGACATCAACAAGATGACAGACCCCCGCCAAAAGGATGACGGAGCAATAGTCACACCAGCCACTACCACCAAAAGTAAGATAGGACAAACACTATCGCACAATCTGACATCAATAAGATGACATACCCCCCACCAAAAGGATGACGGTGCGAAACTCATACCGGCTCCTACCACCAAAAGGATGACGGAGTGAATCTCACACTAGCCACTACCACCAAAGGATGATAGGACAAACACTAACAATCTAAATTAAAAAAATGACAGACCCCCCACCAAAAGTATGACAGAGTGAAACTCACACCGGTCACTACCACCAAGAGGATGATAGGACAAACACTATCCCACAATCCGACATCAATCAAGATGACAGACCCCCACCAAAAGGATGACAGAACGAAACGTACACCGACCATTACCACCAAAAGGATGATAGGATAAAATAATATCATATAAACTGACATTAATAAGATGACAGACCCCCACCAAATGATAACGAAGCGAAACTCACACCGACCACTATCACCAAAAGGATGATTGGACAAACACTATCGCACAATGTGACATCAATCAAGATGACAGACCCCCCGCCAAAAGGATGATGGAGCGAAACTCACACCAGCCACTACCACCAAAAGTATGATAGGACAAACACTATCGCACAATCTTACATCAATAAGATGACAGACCCACCACCAAAAGGTTGACGGAGCGAAACTCACACCGGCTACTACCACCAAAAGGATGACGGAGTGAAACTCACACTTGCCACTACCACCAAAAGGATGATAGGACAAATAATATCACTTAATTTGACATCAATAATATGAAAGACCCCCACCAAAGGATGACGGAGCGAAACTCACACCGGCTACTACCACCAAAAGGATGATAGGACAAACATTACCATACAATCTGACATCAATTAAGATGACAGACCCCCCACTAAAAGGATGACGGAGCAAAACTCACACCGGCTACTACCACCAAAAGAATGATAGGACAAACACTGTCGCGTCATAAGACATCGATCAAGATGACAGGTCCCCCCACCAAAAGGGTGACGGAGCGAAACTCACACCAACTACAACCACCAAAAGGATGATGGGAGAAACACTATCGCACAATCTGACATCAATAAGACGACAGGCCAACCACCAAAAGGATGATGGAGCCAAACTCACACAAGCCACTACCACCAAAAGGATGATAGGACAAACACTATCGCACAATCTGATATCAATTAGATGACAGACCCCCCACCAAAAGTATGATGGAGTGAAACTCACACCGGCGACTACCACCAAAAGGATGATAGGACAAACACTACCGCACAATCTGACATCAATTAAGATGACAGACCCCCCACCAAAAGGATGACGGAATGAAACTCACATCGGCTACTACCACCAAAAGGATGATAGCACAAACACTATTGCACAATCTGAAAACAATAAGATGACAGACCCTTAACCAAAAGGATGACAGAGCGAAACTCACACCAGCCACTACCACAAAAAGGATGATAGGACAAACACTATCGTACAATATGACATCAACAAGATCACATACCCACCAACAAAACGATGACGGAGCGAAATTCACACCAGCCACTACCACCTAAAGGATTATAAGACAAACACTATCGCACAATCTGACATCAATTAAGATTACAGACCCACCACCAAAAGGATGACGGAGTGAAACTCACACTAGCCACTACCACCAAAAGGATGATAGGACAAACAATAACAATCTGACATCAATAAGATGACATACCCCCCACCAAAAGGATGATAGGACAAACACTATCCCACAATCTGACATCAACAAGATGACAGATCCCCACCAAAGGATGACAGAGAGAAAATCACACCGGCCACTATCACCAAAAGAATGATAGGACAAACACTGTCGCACCATATGACATCAATCAAGATGACAGGTCCTCCCACCAAAAGGGTGATGGAGCGAAGCTCACACCGGCCACAACCACCTAAAGGATGATTAGACAAACACTATCGCACAATCTGACATCAATAAGATGACAGACCCATCATGAAAAGGATGATGGAGCAAAACTCACACCAGCCACTACCGCCAAAAGGATTATAGGACAAACACTACCGTACAATCTAACATCAAAAAGATGACAGACCCACAACCAAAAGGATGACGGAGCCAAACTCACACCAGCCACTACCACCAAAAGGATGATATGACAAACACTACTGCACAATCTGACATCAATTAAGATGAGAGACCCCCCAACAAAAGGATGACGGAGTGAAACTCACACCGGCTACTATCACAAAAAGAATGATAGGACAAACACTATTGCACAATCTAACAACAATAAGATGACAGACCCTTAACCAAAAGGATGACAGAGTGAAACTCACATCAGCCACTACCACAAAAAGGATGATAGGACAAACACTTTCGTACAATATGACATCAAAAAGATGACAGACCCACCAACAAAACGATGACGGAGCGAAACTCACACCAGCCACTACCACCAAAAGGATGATAGGACAAACCCTATTGCACAATCTGTCATCAATAAGATAACAGAACCCCCCACCAAAAGGATGACGGAGCGAAACTCACACCGGCCACTACCACCAAAAGAATGATAGGACAAATAGTATCGCATAATCTGACATCAATTAAGATGACAGACCCATCACCAAAAGGATGACGGAGTGAAACTCACACTAGACACTACCACCAAAAGGATGATAGGTCAAACACTAACAATCTGACATCAATAAGATGACAGACCCCCCACCAAAATGATGACAGAGTGAAACTCACACCTGCCACAACCGTCATGAAGATGATAGGACAAACACTATCCCACAATCTAACATCAACCAAGATGACAGACCCCCCACCAAAAGGATGACGGAGCGAAACGTACACCGACCACTACCACCAAAAGGATGATAGGACGAACAATATCGCACAATCCGACATCAACAAGATGACAGATCCCCACCAAAGGAAGATAAAGCGAAAATCACACCGGCCACTATCACCAAAAGGATGATAGGACAAACATTGTCGCACCATATGACATCAATCAAGATGACAGGCCCCCGACCAAAAGGGTGACAGAACGAAACTCACACCGGCCACAACCACCAAAAGAATGATAGGACAAACACTATCACGCAATCTGACATCAATAAGATGACAGACCCACCATGAAAAGGATGATGGAAAAAAACTCACACCAGCCACCAAAAGGATGATAAGACAAACACTACCGCATAATATGACATCAATCAAGGTGACAAAGCCCCACCAAAAGGATGGCGAAGTGAAACTCACTCCGGCTACTACCACCAAAAGGATGATAGGACAAACACTACCGTACAATCTGATATAAATAAGATGACAGATCCCCCACCAAAAGTATGACGGAGAGAAACTCACACCGGCTACTACCACCAAAAGGATGATAGGATAAACACTACCGCACAATCCGACATCAATTAAGATGACAGACCCCCCACCAAAAGGATGACGGAGTAAAACTCAAACTTGCCACTACCACCAAAAGGTTGACAGGACAAACACTAAAAATCTGACATCAATTAAGATGACAGACCCCCCACAAAAAGGATGACGGTGTGAAACTCACACCGGCCACTACCACAAAAAAGATAATAGGACAAACACTATCTCACAATCTGACATCAATAAGATGACAGACCCACCACCAAAAGGATGACGGAGCGAAACTCAAAGCAGCCACTACCTCCAAAAGGCTGATAGGACAAACACTATCGTACAATCTGACATCAATTAAGATGACAGACCCACCACCAAATGGATGATGGAGTGGAAATCACGCTAGCCATAACCACCAAAAGGATGATAGGAAAAACACTAACAATCTGACATCAATAAGATGACAGACCCCCCACCAAAAGGATGACGGAGTGAAACTCACATCGGCCACTACCACCAAGAGGATGATAGGACAAACACTATCCCACAATCTGATATTAATCAAGATGGCAGACCCCCCACCGAAAGGATGATGGAGCGAAACGTACACCGGCCACTACCACCAAAAGGATGATAAGACAAACAATACCGCACAATCTTACATCAACAAGATGACAGATCCCCACCAAAGGATGACAGAGCGAAAATCACACCGGCAACTATCACCAAAAGGATGATAGGACAAACACTGTCGCACCATATGACATCAATCAAGATGACAGGACCCCCACCAAAAGGGTGACGGAGCAAAACTCACACCGGCCACAACCACCAAAAGGATGATAGGACAAACACTATCGCACAATCTGACATCAATAAGATGACAGACCCACCATGAAAAGGATGATAGGGCAAAGCTCACACCCACCAGTACCACCAAAAGGATGATAGGACAAACATTACCGTACAATCTGACATCAAAAAGATGACAGACCCACAACCAAAAGGATGACGAAGCCAAACTCACAGCAGCCACTACCACCATAGGATGATAGAACAAACACTATCAATTAGATGACAGACCCCCCACCAAAAGTATGACGGGGCGAAACTCACACCGGCTACTACCACCGAAAGAATGATAGGGCAATCACTATCGCACAATCTGACTTCAATTAAGATGACAGACCCACCACCAAAAGGATGACGGAGTGAAACTCACACTAGCCACTACCACCAAAAAGATGACAGGACAAACACTAACAATTTAACATCAATAAGATGACAGACCCCCCACCAAAAGGATGACGGAGCGAAACTCACACCGGCCACTACCACCAAGAGGATGATAGGAAAAACACTATCCCACAATCTAACATCAAACAAGATGACAGACCCCCGACCAAAAGAACGACGGTGCGAAACTCACACCGGCCACTACCACCAAAAGGATGATAGGACAAATAATATCACTTAATTTGACATCAATAATATGACAGACCCCCACCAAAGGATGACAGAGTGAAACTCATACCGGCCACTATCACCAAAAGGATGATAGGAAAAACACTATCGCACAATATGAGATCAATCAAGATGACAGACCCCCGACAAAAAGGATGACGGAGCGAAACTCACACCAGCCACTACCACCAAAAGGATGATAGGAAAAACACTATCGGACAATATGACATCAATAAGATGACAGACCCACCACCAAAAAGATGACTGAGCGAAACTAACACCACCCACTACCACCAAAAGGATGATAGGAAAAATACTACCGTACAATCAGACATCAACAAGATGACAGAACCACCACCAAAAGGATGACGGAGCCAAACTCACACCAGCCACTACCACCAAAAGGATGATAGGACAAACACTATCGCACAATCTGACATTAATAAGATGACATACCCCCCACCAAAAGTATGACGGAGCGAAACTCACACCGGCTACTAGCACCAAAAGGATGATACAACAAACACTATCGCACAATCTGACATCAATTAAGATGACAGACCCACCAACAAAAGGATGACAGAGTGAAACTCACATTAGCCACTACCACCAAAAGGATGACAGAACAAACACTATCTCACAATCTGACATTAATAAGATGACAGACCCCCTACCAAAAGTATGACGGAGCGAAACTCACACCGGCTACAAGCACCAAAAGGATGATAGAACAATCTGACATCAATTAAGATGATAGACCCACAACCAAAAGGATGACGGAGTGAAACTGACACTAGCCACTACCACCAAAAGGATGACAATACAAACACTAACAATCTGACATCAATAAGATGACAAACCCCCAACCAAAAGGATGACGGAGAGAAACTCACATTGGTCCCTACCACCAAAAGGATGATAGGACAAATAATATCACACAATCTGACACCAATAAGATGACAGGCCCCCACCAAAGGATGACGAAGTGAAACTCATACCGGCCACTATCACCAAAAGGATGACAGGACAAACACTAATAATCTGACATCAATAAGATGACAGACCCCACACCAAAAGGATGATGGAGCAAAACTCACATCGGCCACTACCACCAAAAGGATGGTAGGACAAACACTATCGCACAATCTGACAATAATAAGATGACAGACCCTTAAGCAAAAGGATTACGGAGCGAAACTCACACTAGCCACTACCATAAAAAGGATGATAGGACAAACACTACCTTACAATATGAGATCAACAAGATGACAGACCCACCACCAAAACGATGAAGAAGCGAAACTCACACCAGCCACTACCACTTAAACGATGATAGGTCAAACACTATCGCACAATCTGACATCAATAACATGACAGACCCCCCACCAAAACTATGACGGAGCGAAACTCACACCAGCTACTACCAGTAAAAGAATGATAGGACAAACAGTATCGCATAATCTGACATCAATTAAGATGGTAGACCCCCCACCAAAAGGATGACGGAGTGAAACTCACACCTGCCACTACCACCAAGAGGATGATAGGACAAACACTATCGCACAATATGACATCAATCAAGATGACAGACCCCCCACCAAAAGGATGACGGAGCGAAAGTCACACCAGCCACTACCACCAAAAGGATGATAGGACAAACACTACCGTACAATATGATATCAACAAGATGACAGACCCATCACCAAAAGGATAACGGAGCGAAACTCACACCAGCCACTACAACCAAAAGGATGATAGGATAAACACTATCGCACAATCTGACATCAATAAGATGACAGACCCCCATCCAAAACTATGACGGAGCGAAACTCACACCGGCTACTACCACCAAAAGGATGATAGGACAAACACAATCGCACAATCTGACATCAATTAAGATGACAGACCCACAACCAAAATGATGACGAAGCGAAACTCAAACTAGCAACTACCACGAAAAGGATTAAGAGGACAAACACTATCGCACAATTTGACATCAATAAGATGACTGACCCCCCACCAAAAGGATGACGGAGTGAAACTCACACCGGCCACTACCACCCAGAGGATGATAGGACAAACACTATCCCACAATCTGACATCAATCAAGATGACATACCCCTCACCGAAAGGATGATAGAGCGAAACGTACACCGGCCACTACCACCAAAAGGATGATAGGACAAACACTAACAATCTGACATCAATAAGATGATAGACCCCCCACCAAAGGGAAGACGGAGTGAAACTCACACCTGCCACTACCACCAAGAGGATAATAGGACAAACACTATCCCATAATCTGACATCAATCAAGATGACAGACCCCCCACCAAAAGGATGACGGAGCGAAACTCACACTGGCCACTACCACCAAAAGGATGATTGGGCAAATAATATCGCACGATCTGACATCAATAAGATGACAGACCCCCACCAAAGGGTGATGGAGCAAAACTCACACTGGCCACTATCACCAAAAGGATGATAGGACAAACACTATCGCACAATATGACATCAATCAAGATGAGAGACCCCCACAAAACGGATGACAGCGAAACTCACACCAGCCACAACAACCAAAAGGATGATATGGCAAACACTATCGCACAATCTAACATCAATAAGACGACAGACCCTCCACCAAAAGGATGAAGGAGCGAAAGTCACACCAGCTACTACCACCAAAAGAATGATAGGACAAACAGTATCGCATATTCTGACATCAATTAAGATGACGGACCCACCACCAAAAGAATGAGGAGTGAAACTCACACTAGCCACTACCACCAAAAGGATGATAGGACAAATACTAACAATCTGACATCAACAAGATGATCCACCCCCCACCAAAAGGATGACGGATTGAAACTCACACCTGCCACTACCACCAAGAGGATGATAGACCAAACACTATCCCATAATCTGACATCAATCAAGATGACAGACCCCCCACCAAAAGGATGAAGGAGCGAAACTCGCACCAGCTACTACCACCAAAAGAATGATAGGACAAACAGTTTCGCATAACTTGACATCAATTAAGATGACAGACCCACCACCAAAAGGATGAGGAGTGAAACTCACACTAGCCACTACCACCAAAAGGATGATAGGACAAACACTACTAATCTGACATCAATAAGATGATACACCCCCCACCAAAAGGATGACAGAGTGAAACTCGCACCTGCCTCTACCACCAAGAGGATGATAGGACAAACACTATCCCATAATCTGACATCGATCAAGATGACAGACCCCCCATGAAAAGGATGACGGAGTGAAACTCACACCGGCCAGTACCATCAAAAGGATGATAGGACAAACACTATCGCACAATATGACATCAATGAAGATGACAGACCCCCCACCAAAAGGATGACGGAGCGAAACTCACACCAGCCACTACCACCAAAAGGATGATAGGACAAACACTATGGAACAATCTGACATCAATAATATAAGAGACCCACCACCAAAAGGATGACGGAGCGAAACTCACACCAGCCACTACCACCAAATGGATGATAGGACAAATACTATGGCACAATCTGACATCAATAAGATGACAGACCCCCATCCAAAACTATGACGGAGCGAAACTCACACCGGCTACTACCACCAAAAGGATGATAGGACAAACACAATCGCACAATCTGACATCAATTAAGATGACAGACCCACAACCAAAAGGATGACGGAGCGAAACTCACACCGGCCACAACCACCAAAAGGATGATAGGACAAACACTATCGCATAATCTGAAATCATTAAGATGACAGACCCACCACGAAAAGGATGACGGAGCGAAACTCACACCAGCCACTACCACCAAAAGGATGATAGGACAAACACTACCGTACAATCTGACAGACCCATCACCAAAAGGATGACGGAGCCAAACTCACACCAACCACTACCACCAAAAGGATGATAAGACAATTACTATCACACAATCTGACATCAATAAGATGACAGACCCCCCACCAAAAGAATGACGGAGCGAAACTCGCACCAGCTACTACCACCAAAAGAATGATAGGACAAACAGTTTCGCATAACTTGACATCAATTAAGATGAAAGACCCACCACCAAAAGGATGAGGAGTAAAACTCACACTAGCCACTACCACCAAAAGGATGATAGGACAAACACTACTAATCTGACATCAATAAGATGATACACCCCCCACCAAAAGGATGACAGAGTGAAACTCGCACCTGCCACTACCACCAAGAGGATGATAGGACAAACACTATCCCATAATCTGACATCTATCAAGATGACAGACCCCCCATGAAAAGGATGACGGAGCGAAACTCACACCGGCCACTACCATCAAAAGGATGATAGGACAAACACTATTGCACAATATGACATCAATGAAGATGACAGACCCCCCACCAAAAGGATGACGGAGCGAAACTCACACCAGCCACTACCACCAACAGGATGATAGGACAAACACTTTGGAACAATCTGACATCATTAATATGAGAGACCCACCACCAAAAGGATGACGGAGCGAAACTCACACCAGCCACTACCACCAAATGGATGATAGGACAAACACTGTGGCACAATCTGACATCAATAAGATGACAGACCCCCATCCAAAACTATGACGGAGCGAAACTCACACCGGCTACTACCACCAAAAGGATGATAGGACAAACACAATCGCACAATCTGACATCAATTAAGATGACAGACCCAAAACCAAAAGGATGACGGAGCGAAACTCACACCGGCCACAACCACCAAAAGGATGATAGGACAAACACTATCGCACAATCTGAAATCATTAAGATGACAGACCCACCACGAAAAGGATGACAGAGCGAAACTCACACCAACCACTACCACCAAAAGGATGATAGGACAAACACTACCGTACAATCTGACAGACCCATCATCAAAAGGATGACGGAGCCAAACTCACACCAACCACTACCACCAAAAGGATGATAAGACAATTACTATCACACAATCTGACATCAATAAGATGACAGACCCCCCACCAAAAGTATGACGGAGCGAAACTCATGCCGGCCACTACCACCAAAAGGATGATAGGACAAACACTATCGCATAATCTGAAATCATTAAGATGACAGACCCACCACGAAAAGGATGACGGAGCGAAACTCACACCAGCCACTACCACCAAAAGGATGATAGGACAAACACTACCGTACAATCTGACAGACCCATCACCAAAAGGATGACGGAGCCAAACTCACACCAACCACTACCACCAAAAGGATGATAAGACAATTACTATCACACAATCTGACATCAATAAGATGACAGACCCCCCACCAAAAGTATGACGGAGCGAAACTCGCACCAGCTACTACCACCAAAAGAATGATAGGACAAACAGTTTCGCATAACTTGACATCAATTAAGATGACAGACCCACCACCAAAAGGATGAGGAGTGAAACTCACACTAGCCACTACCACCAAAAGGATGATAGGACAAACACTACTAATCTGACATCAATAAGATGATACACCCCCCACCAAAAGGATGACAGAGTGAAACTCGCACCTGCCTCTACCACCAAGAGGATGATAGGACAAACACTATCCCATAATCTGACATCGATCAAGATGACAGACCCCCCATGAAAAGGATGACGGAGTGAAACTCACACCGGCCACTACCATCAAAAGGATGATAGGACAAACACTATCGCACAATATGACATCAATGAAGATGACAGACCCCCCACCAAAAGGATGACGGAGCGAAACTCACACCAGCCACTACCACCAAAAGGATGATAGGACAAACACTATGGAACAATCTGACATCAATAATATAAGAGACCCACCACCAAAAGGATGACGGAGCGAAACTCACACCAGCCACTACCACCAAATGGATGATAGGACAAATACTATGGCACAATCTGACATCAATAAGATGACAGACCCCCATCCAAAACTATGACGGAGCGAAACTCACACCGGCTACTACCACCAAAAGGATGATAGGACAAACACAATCGCACAATCTGACATCAATTAAGATGACAGACCCACAACCAAAAGGATGACGGAGCGAAACTCACACCGGCCATAACCACCAAAAGGATGATAGGACAAACACTATCGCATAATCTGAAATCATTAAGATGACAGACCCACCACGAAAAGGATGACGGAGCGAAACTCACACCAGCCACTACCACCAAAAGGATGATAGGACAAACACTACCGTACAATCTGACAGACCCATCACCAAAAGGATGACGGAGCCAAACTCACACCAACCACTACCACCAAAAGGATGATAAGACAATTACTATCACACAATCTGACATTAATAAGATGACAGACCCCCCACCAAAAGAATGACGGAGCGAAACTCGCACCAGCTACTACCACCAAAAGAATGATAGGACAAACAGTTTCGCATAACTTGACATCAATTAAGATGAAAGACCCACCACCAAAAGGATGAGGAGTAAAACTCACACTAGCCACTACCACCAAAAGGATGATAGGACAAACACTACTAATCTGACATCAATAAGATGATACACCCCCCACCAAAAGGATGACAGAGTGAAACTCGCACCTGCCACTACCACCAAGAGGATGATAGGACAAACACTATCCCATAATCTGACATCTATCAAGATGACAGACCCCCCATGAAAAGGATGACGGAGCGAAACTCACACCGGCCACTACCATCAAAAGGATGATAGGACAAACACTATTGCACAATATGACATCAATGAAGATGACAGACCCCCCACCAAAAGGATGACGGAGCGAAACTCACACCAGCCACTACCACCAACAGGATGATAGGACAAACACTTTGGAACAATCTGACATCATTAATATGAGAGACCCACCACCAAAAGGATGACGGAGCGAAACTCACACCAGCCACTACCACCAAATGGATGATAGGACAAACACTGTGGCACAATCTGACATCAATAAGATGACAGACCCCCATCCAAAACTATGACGGAGCGAAACTCACACCGGCTACTACCACCAAAAGGATGATAGGACAAACACAATCGCACAATCTGACATCAATTAAGATGACAGACCCACAACCAAAAGGATGACGGAGCGAAACTCACACCGGCCACAACCACCAAAAGGATGATAGGACAAACACTATCGCACAATCTGAAATCATTAAGATGACAGACCCACCACGAAAAGGATGACAGAGCGAAACTCACACCAACCACTACCACCAAAAGGATGATAGGACAAACACTACCGTACAATCTGACAGACCCATCATCAAAAGGATGACGGAGCCAAACTCACACCAACCACTACCACCAAAAGGATGATAAGACAATTACTATCACACAATCTGACATCAATAAGATGACAGACCCCCCACCAAAAGTATGACGGAGCGAAACTCATGCCGGCCACTACCACCAAAAGGATGATAGGACAAACACTATCGCATAATCTGAAATCATTAAGATGACAGACCCACCACGAAAAGGATGACGGAGCGAAACTCACACCAGCCACTACCACCAAAAGGATGATAGGACAAACACTACCGTACAATCTGACAGACCCATCACCAAAAGGATGACGGAGCCAAACTCACACCAACCACTACCACCAAAAGGATGATAAGACAATTACTATCACACAATCTGACATCAATAAGATGACAGACCCCCCACCAAAAGTATGACGGAGCGAAACTCGCACCAGCTACTACCACCAAAAGAATGATAGGACAAACAGTTTCGCATAACTTGACATCAATTAAGATGACAGACCCACCACCAAAAGGATGAGGAGTGAAACTCACACTAGCCACTACCACCAAAAGGATGATAGGACAAACACTACTAATCTGACATCAATAAGATGATACACCCCCCACCAAAAGGATGACAGAGTGAAACTCGCACCTGCCACTACCACCAAGAGGATGATAGGACAAACACTATCCCATAATCTGACATCTATCAAGATGACAGACCCCCCATGAAAAGGATGACGGAGCGAAACTCACACCGGCCACTACCATCAAAAGGATGATAGGACAAACACTATCGCACAATATGACATCAATGAAGATGACAGACCCCCCACCAAAAGGATGACGGAGCGAAACTCACACCAGCCACTACCACCAACAGGATGATAGGACAAACACTTTGGAACAATCTGACATCATTAATATGAGAGACCCACCACCAAAAGGATGACGGAGCGAAACTCACACCAGCCACTACCACCAAATGGATGATAGGACAAACACTATGGCACAATCTGACATCAATAAGATGACAGACCCCCATCCAAAACTATGACGGAGCGAAACTCACACCGGCTACTACCACCAAAAGGATGATAGGACAAACACAATCGCACAATCTGACATCAATTAAGATGACAGACCCACAACCAAAAGGATGACGGAGCGAAACTCACACCGGCCACAACCACCAAAAGGATGATAGGACAAACACTATCGCACAATCTGAAATCATTAAGATGACAGACCCACCACGAAAAGGATGACGGAGCAAAACTCACACCAACCACTACCACCAAAAGGATGATAGGACAAACACTACCGTACAATCTGACAGACCCATCATCAAAAGGATGACGGAGCCAAACTCACACCAACCACTACCACCAAAAGGATGATAAGACAATTACTATCACACAATCTGACATCAATAAGATGACAGACCCCCCACCAAAAGTATGACGGAGCGAAACTCATACCGGCCACTACCACCAAAAGGATGATAGGACAAGCAATATCACAGAATATGACACCAATAAGATGACAGACTCCCATCAAAGGATGACGGAACGAAACTCATACCAGCCACTATCACCAAAAGGATGATAGAACAAACACTATCGCACAATCTGACATCATTAAGATGACAGACCCACCACAAAAAGGATGATGGAGCAAAACTCACACCAGCCACTACCACCAAAAGGATGATAGGACAAACACTACCGTACAATCTGACATCAATTAAGATGACAAACCCACCACCAAAAGGATGACGGAGTGAAACTCACACTAGCCACTACCACCAAAAGGATGATAGAACAAACACTAACAATCTGACATCAATAAGATGACAGACCCCCCACCAAACGATGACGGAGCGAAACTCACACCGGCCACTACCACCAAAAGGATGATAGGACAAATAATATCACAAAATATGACACCAATAAGATGACAGACCCCCACCAAAGGATGACGGAACGAAACTCATACCAGCCACTATCACCAAAAGGATGATAGGACAAACACTATCGCACAATCTGACAATCATAAGATTACAGATCCTAAACCAAAAGGATGACGGAGCAAAACTCACACCAGCCACTACCACCAAAAGGATGATAGGACAAACACTATCGCATAATCTAACGTCAATAAGATGATAGACCCCCCACCAAAAGGATGACGGAGCGAAACTCACACCGACCACTACCACTAAAAGGATGATAGGACAAATAATATGACACAACCTGACACTATTAAGATGACAAACCCCTACCAAAGGATGACGGAACGGAACTCATACCGGCAACTATCACCAAAAGGATAACAGGACAAACACCAACAAGATTACAGACCCCCACCAAAAGGATGACAGAGCGAAACTCACACCGGCCACTACCACCAAAAGGATGATAGGACAAATAATATCACACAACCTGACACTATTAAGATGACAGACCCCCACCAAAGGATGACGGAATGGAACTCATACCGGCAACTATCACCAAAAGGATGACAGGACAAACACCAACAAGATTACAGACCCCCGCCAAAAGGATGACGGAGCGAAACTCGCACCGACCACAACCACCAAAAAGATGATAGGACGAACACTAACGCACAATCTGGCATCAATCAAGATGACAGATCCCCTACCAAAAGGATGACGGAGTAAAACTCACACCTGCCACTACCAGCAAGAGGATGATAGGACAAATACTATCCCACAATATGACATCAATTAAGATGACAGACCCCCCACCAAATAGATGACGAAGCGAAACTCAAATCCGGCCACTACCACCAGAAGGCTGATAGGACAAATAATATCACACAATCTGACATCAATAAGATGACAGACCCCCACCAAAGGGTGATGGAGCGAAACTCACACCGACCACTATAACTAAAAGAATGATAGGACAAACACTATCGCACAACATGACATCAATTAAGATGACAGACCCCCCACCAAAAGGATGAAGGAGCGAAACTTACACCAGCCACTACCACCAAAAGGATGATAGGACAAACACTATCGCACAATCTGACATCAATAAGATGATAGACCCACCACAAAAGGATGACGGAGCGAAACTCACACCAGCCACTACCACCAAATGGATGATAGGACAAACACTATGGCACAATCTGACATCAATAAGATGACAGACCCCCATCCAAAACTATGACGGAGCGAAACTCACACCGGCTACTACCACCAAAAGGATGATAGGACAAACACAATCGCACAATCTGACATCAATTAAGATGACAGACCCACAACCAAAAGGATGACGGAGCGAAACTCACACCGGCCACAACCACCAAAAGGATGATAGGACAAACACTATCGCATAATCTGAAATCATTAATATGACAGACCCACCACGAAAAGGATGACGGAGCGAAACTCACACCAGCCACTACCACCAAAAGGATGATAGGACAAACACTACCGTACAATCTGACAGACCCATCACCAAAAGGATGACGGAGCCAAACTCACACCAACCACTACCACCAAAAGGATGATAAGACAATTACTATCACACAATCTGACATCAATAAGATGACATACCCCCCACCAAAAGTATGACGGAGCGAAACTCGCACCAGCTACTACCACCAAAAGAATGATAGGACAAACAGTTTCGCATAACTTGACATCAATTAAGATGACAGACCCACCACCAAAAGGATGAGGAGTGAAACTCACACTAGCCACTACCACCAAAAGGATGATAGGACAAACACTACTAATCTGACATCAATAAGATGATACACCCCCCACCAAAAGGATGACAGAGTGAAACTCGCACCTGCCACTACCACCAAGAGGATGATAGGACAAACACTATCCCATAATCTGACATCTATCAAGATGACAGACCCCCCATGAAAAGGATGACGGAGCGAAACTCACACCGGCCACTACCATCAAAAGGATGATAGGACAAACACTATCGCACAATATGACATCAATGAAGATGACAGACCCCCCACTAAAAGAATGACGGAGCGAAACTCACACCAGCCACTACCACCAACAGGATGATAGGACAAACACTTTGGAACAATCTGACATCATTAATATGAGAGACCCACCACCAAAAGGATGACGGAGCGAAACTCACACCAGCCACTACCACCAAATGGATGATATGACAAACACTATGGCACAATCTGACATCAATAAGATGACAGACCCCCATCCAAAACTATGACGGAGCGAAACTCACACCGGCTACTACCACCAAAAGGATGATAGGACAAACACAATCGCACAATCTGACATCAATTAAGATGACAGACCCACAACCAAAAGGATGACGGAGCGAAACTCACACCGGCCACAACCACCAAAAGGATGATAGGACAAACACTATCGCACAATCTGAAATCATTAAGATGACAAACCCACCACGAAAAGGATGACGGAGCGAAACTCACACCAACCACTACCACCAAAAGGATGATAGGACAAACACTACCGTACAATCTAACAGACCCATCACCAAAAGGATGACGGAGCCAAACTCACACCAACCACTACCACCAAAAGGATGATAAGACAATTACTATCACACAATCTGACATCAATAAGATGACAGACCCCCCACCAAAAGTATGACGGAGCGAAACTCGCACCAGCTACTACCACCAAAAGAATGATAGGACAAACAGTTTCGCATAACTTGACATCAATTAAGATGACAGACCCACCACCAAAAGGATGAGGAGTGAAACTCACACTAGCCACTACCACCAAAAGGATGATAGGACAAACACTACTAATCTGACATCAATAAGATGATACACCCCCCACCAAAAGGATGACAGAGTGAAACTCGCACCTGCCACTACCACCAAGAGGATGATAGGACAAACACTATCCCATAATCTGACATCTATCAAGATGACAGACCCCCCATGAAAAGGATGACGGAGCGAAACTCACACCGGCCACTACCATCAAAAGGATGATAGGACAAACACTATCGCACAATATGACATCAATGAAGATGACAGACCCCCCACCAAAAGGATGACGGAGCGAAACTCACACCAGCCACTACCACCAACAGGATGATAGGACAAACACTTTGGAACAATCTGACATCATTAATATGAGAGACCCACCACCAAAAGGATGACGGAGCGAAACTCACACCAGCCACTACCACCAAATGGATGATATGACAAACACTATGGCACAATCTGACATCAATAAGATGACAGACCCCCATCCAAAACTATGACGGAGCGAAACTCACACCGGCTACTACCACCAAAAGGATGATAGGACAAACACAATCGCACAATCTGACATCAATTAAGATGACAGACCCACAACCAAAAGGATGACGGAGCGAAACTCACACCGGCCACAACCACCAAAAGGATGATAGGACAAACACTATCGCACAATCTGAAATCATTAAGATGACAAACCCACCACGAAAAGGATGACGGAGCGAAACTCACACCAACCACTACCACCAAAAGGATGATAGGACAAACACTACCGTACAATCTGACAGACCCATCACCAAAAGGATGACGGAGCCAAACTCACACCAACCACTACCACCAAAAGGATGATAAGACAATTACTATCACACAATCTGACATCAATAAGATGACAGACCCCCCACCAAAAGTATGACGGAGCGAAACTCGCACCAGCTACTACCACCAAAAGAATGATAGGACAAACAGTTTCGCATAACTTGACATCAATTAAGATGACAGACCCACCACCAAAAGGATGAGGAGTGAAACTCACACTAGCCACTACCACCAAAAGGATGATAGGACAAACACTACTAATCTGACATCAATAAGATGATACACCCCCCACCAAAAGGATGACAGAGTGAAACTCGCACCTGCCACTACCACCAAGAGGATGATAGGACAAACACTATCCCATAATCTGACATCTATCAAGATGACAGACCCCCCATGAAAAGGATGACGGAGCGAAACTCACACCGGCCACTACCATCAAAAGAATGATAGGACAAACACTATCGCACAATATGACATCAATGAAGATGACAGACCCCCCACCAAAAGGATGACGGAGCGAAACTCACACCAGCCACTACCACCAACAGGATGATAGGACAAACACTTTGGAACAATCTGACATCATTAATATGAGAGACCCACCACCAAAAGGATGACGGAGCGAAACTCACACCAGCCACTACCACCAAATGGATGATAGGACAAACACTATGGCACAATTTGACATCAATAAGATGACAGACCCCCATCCAAAACTATGACGGAGCGAAACTCACACCGGCTACTACCACCAAAAGGATGATAGGACAAACACAATCGCACAATCTGACATCAATTAAGATGACAGACCCACAACCAAAAGGATGACGGAGCGAAACTCACACCGGCCACAACCACCAAAAGGATGATAGGACAAACACTATCGCACAATCTGAAATCATTAAGATGACAGACCCACCACGAAAAGGATGACGGAGCGAAACTCACACCAACCACTACCACCAAAAGGATGATAGGACAAACACTACCGTACAATCTGACAGACCCATCACCAAAAGGATGACGGAGCCAAACTCACACCAACCACTACCACCAAAAGGATGATAAGACAATTACTATCACACAATCTGACATCAATAAGATGACAGACCCCCCACCAAAAGTATGACGGAGCGAAACTCATACCGGCCACTACCACCAAAAGGATGATAGGACAAGCAATATCACAGAATATGACACCAATAAGATGACAGACTCCCATCAAAGGATGACGGAACGAAACTCATACCAGCCACTATCACCAAAAGGATGATAGAACAAACACTATCGCACAATCTGACATCATTAAGATGACAGACCCACCACAAAAAGGATGATGGAGCAAAACTCACACCAGCCACTACCACCAAAAGGATGATAGGACAAACACTACCGTACAATCTGACATCAATTAAGATGACAAACCCACCACCAAAAGGATGACAGAGTGAAACTCACACTAGCCACTACCACCAAAAGGATGATAGAACAAACACTAACAATCTGACATCCATAAGATGACAGACCCCCCACCAAACGATGACGGAGCGAAACTCACACCGGCCACTACCACCAAAAGGATGATAGGACAAATAATATCACAAAATATGACACCAATAAGATGACAGACCCCCACCAAAGGATGACGGAACGAAACTCATACCAGCCACTATCACCAAAAGGATGATAGGACAAACACTATCGCACAATCTGACAATCATAAGATTACAGATCCTAAACCAAAAGGATGACGGAGCAAAACTCACACCAGCCACTACCACCAAAAGGATGATAGGACAAACACTATCGCATAATCTAACGTCAATAAGATGACAGACCCCCCACCAAAAGGATGACGGAGCGAAACTCGCACCGGCCACTACCACCAAAAGGATGATAGGACAAATAATATCACACAACCTAACACTATTAAGATGACAGACCCCCACCAAAGGATGACGGAACGGAACTCATACTGGCAACTATCACCAAAAGGATGACAGGACAAACACCAACAAGATGACAGACCCCCACCAAAAGGATGACGGAGCGAAACTCACACCGACCACTACCACTAAAGGATGATAGGACAAATAATATGACACAACCTGACACAATTAAGATGACAAACCCCCACCAAAGGATGACGGAACGGAACTCATACCGGCAACTATCACCAAAAGGATAACAGGACAAACACCAACAAGATTACAGACCCCCACCAAAAGGATGACAGAGCGAAACTCACACCGGCCACTACCACCAAAAGGATGATAGGACAAATAATATCACACAACCTGACACTATTAAGATGACAGACCCCCACCAAAGGATGACGGAATGGAACTCATACCGGCAACTATCACCAAAAGGATGACAGGACAAACACCAACAAGATTACAGACCCCCGCCAAAAGGATGACGGAGCGAAACTCGCACCGACCACAACCACCAAAAAGATGATAGGACGAACACTAACGCACAATCTGGCATCAATCAAGATGACAGATCCCCTACCAAAAGGATGACGGAGTAAAACTCACACCTGCCACTACCAGCAAGAGGATGATAGGACAAATACTATCCCACAATATGACATCAATTAAGATGACAGACCCCCCACCAAATAGATGACGAAGCGAAACTCAAATCCGGCCACTACCACCAGAAGGCTGATAGGACAAATAATATCACACAATCTGACATCAATAAGATGACAGACCCCCACCAAAGGGTGATGGAGCGAAACTTACACCAGCCACTACCACCAAAAGTATGATAGGACAAACACTATCGCACAATCTGACATCAATAAGATGACAGACCCACCACCAAAAGGATGACGGATTCAAACTCACACCGGCTACTACCACCAAAAGGATAATAGGACAAACATAATCGCACAATCTGACATCAATTAAGATGACAAACCCACAACCAAAAGGATGATAAAGCGAAACTCAAACCAGCAACTACCACCAAAAGGATGGTAGGACAAACACCATCACACAATCTGACATCAATTATAATGACAGACCCATCACCTAAAAGATGATGGATTGAACCTCATGCTAGCCACTACCACCAATAGGATGATAGGACAAACACTAACAATCTGACATTAATAAGATGACATACCCACCAACAAAAGGATGACAGAGTCAAACTCACACCGGCCACTATCACCAAGAGGATGATAGGACAAACACTAACTAACAATCTGACATCAATCAAGATGACACCAACAAAATGATGACGGAGCGAAACGTACACTGGCCACTACCACGAAAAGGATGATAGGACAAAATATATCGCACAATTTGACATCAACAAGACGACAGATCCCCACCAAAGGATGACAAAACGAAAATTACACCGACCACTATCAATCAAGATGACAGGCCCCCCACAAAAAGGATGACAGAGTGAAACTCACACCGGCCACAACCACCAAAAGGATGATAGGACAAACACTATCGCACAATCTGACATCAACAAGATGATAGACCCACCACTAAAAGGATGACAGAGTCAAACTCACACCATCCATTACCACCAAAACGATGATAGGACAAACACTATCGCACAATCTGACATCAATAAGATGACAGACCCCCTACCAAAAGGATGAAAAAACAAACACTAACAATTTGACATCAATAAGAGGACAGACCCCCCACCAAAAGGATGACGGAGCAAAACTCACACCAGCCACTACCACCTAAAGGATGATAGGACAAATAATATCACACAATCTGACACCAAGATGAGAGACCCCCACCAGAGGATGACAGAGCGAAAGTCATACCGGGCACTATCACCAAAAGGATGACAGGACAAACACTAACAATCTGACATCAATAAGATGACAGACCCCCCACCAAAAGGATGACAGAGTGAAACTCACACCGGCTACTACCACCAAAAGGATGATAGGATAAACACTATCGCACAATCTGGAAACAATAAGATGACAGACGCACCACCAAAATGATGACGGAGCGAAACTCACACCAGCCACTACCACCAAAAGGATGATAGGACAAATATTATAGCACAATCTGACATCAATAAGATGACAGACCCCCCACCAAAAGGATGACAGAGCGAAACTCACACCGACCACTACCCCCAAAAGGATGATAGGACAAATAATATCACACAATCTGACATCAATAAGATGACAGACCCCCACCAAAGGATGATGGAGCGAAACTCACACCGGACACTATCACCAAAGGATGATAGGACAAACACTATTGCACAATCTGACAATAATAAGATGACAGACACACCACCAAAAGGATGACGGAGCGAAACTCACAACGACCACTACCACCAAAAGGATGATAGGAAAAACACTACCGTATAATCTGACATCAACAAGATGACATACCCACCACTAAAAGGATGACGGAACGAAACTCACACCAGCCACTACCACCAAAAGGATTATAGGATAAACACTATCGCACAATCTGACATCAATAAGATGACAGACCCCCCACCAAAATATTGAAGGAGCGAAACACACACCAGCCACTACCACCAAAAGGATGATAGGAGAAACACTACCGAACAATCTGACATCAACAGGATGACAGACCCACCACCAATACGATGACGGAGCGAAACTCACACCAGCCACTACCACCAAAAGGATGACAGGACAAACACTATCGCACAATATGACATCAATAAGATGACAGACCCCCCACCAAAAGGATGACGGAGCGAAACTCACACCGGCTACTACCACTAAAAGGATGATAGGACAAACACTATCGCACAATCTGACATCAATTAAGATGACAGACCCACCACCAATACGATGACGGAGTGAAACTCAAACTAGCCACTACCATCACAAGGATGATATGGACAAACAATAACAATCTGACATCAATAAGATGACAGACCCCCACCATAGGATGACGGAGCGAAACTCGCACCAGCTGTTGCACCCCAAAATTTGCCCAACATTTCTTTACCTAACTTGTGTTTTGTTTCATTTAACATAATATTACCATATGCATTGCATTGACATGTATGCAGGAGGTCAAGGGCTATCATAGAGTACAAAGCTAATCAAGAGATTTTATTCAAGCATCAGAGGTTCTGGCATTTATTTTGCCCAACGGTTGAGCGGCCGATTTCATTTTGTTTGCAAGCATTTTCTCTACAGGAAGCAGCATTCAGGAGTATCCTAAGCATTTTCATGATCATAATAATCAACAGCAAGTTTCAGAAGCTTAACAGGGCTCCGAACGGTTGAGAACGGGAAAATAGAAAGATTTCCCCCCAAAAGGCGCCAAATTCAAATTTTTGAATGTGTTAAAAGGTTAACACATATGGTTAACCGACTAACCATTGAAAAATAGTCCAGATTTGCAAGTTTTAACAGTGTTAATCGATTAACCTATATGGTTAACCAATTAACCAAAGCAGATTTTGCCTTGCACGTGAGATTTCAAGCAATTTCTATTTGGAGTCCAATTTTGATCATTTGGAAGGTTCCATTTTGCATTCTAGAAGGATCTAGAACCTTCTCAAGTTGGTTATTTCAGTTTCCCGCCAAAACCCCATACCACATTCCAATCCTATTTTTCCAATCCAACTTCCAAGCCTTGCTTTGGATCCGAACCAAGAGTATATTTAAATGATTTACTCCAAACCTCACAAGCTAATCTTCATAATTACCTTTCATTTTCATAATTCTCTCTCAATCCTCTCTCAAATTTTCAACCTCACAAACCTCACTTAAAGCTCTTCTCCTTGAGGTCATTGATTCTTCATTGGAATCATTGATTTCTAAGAGCTAAACCTCCATTAATTCACTCCATTAATTCCATTTCATCATCCAATTTTCGTGCTCAAGCAGATCTGAATTTTGAAGTGTTCTTAGAAGTGATTATTTGGCTTATTTTGGCTTGTTCTTGGTGGATCTTCATTGCTACTACAAGAATCGGTGTGGATCTTGAAGTTTTCCGGGTCCCTTTGCTTGGATCTTCCCAATTACAGTTAGATCAACAATTACCGAATCAATTCTCTGATTCGTAGGTTGGAATTCTGATCCGATTTAATTTTCGAACTTACTTGCATGTTCATAATGTTGATCTTCACATTTGATTGAATGGTGGTTGATTTGATCTTCTTGATCCATGATCATGTTGCTTTACCATGTTTACATGCTAATCAGATCACTGTTTGCTGACGTAATTTCGTGCATAATTGATTATGTGAGCATTGGTATGTTTGGAGATGTAATAAGCTGTTGAAAAGTGATTCTGTTGCTGTTTTTCTGCTTCTGGTGCAGTGTTAATCGGTTAACCTATATGGTTAATCGATTAACCAACTCAAATATTCAAAATTTTCAACGTTTTTAAGTGGTTAACCGATTAACCTATGGTGTTAATCGATTAACACTGTGCTGGCAGGCCTGTTTTGTTGTTTTTATGCTTATTCTCGTGTCGTTTCACTTCGAATCTTCATAGATCAATATGGTGCATTAAGAGTGAAATGTTTTGGATGTTTGCCACTGTTCTTGATTGTTTAATCATGATTCCTTCGACACGCATTTTCGTTTCCCACTTGGATGCATACTTTCGTAGTTACGGTTCGAAGTGATACGCGATGTTTATTTGCTAATTGATACCTCTATTCGATGATTTTAGTGTAATCACTTGATGATGATTTTGATCCCGATTTTTTGTGAGTATTTAGCTTAGATATGCATGCTCCCATAGTATTTTTCTCACATTTTTGTGATGAAATTAGGTGTTGTTTTTAGGTTTAAACCTTAGGTGCTCCCTTTTAGGGTTTAAGTTTAGTACCTTGTAGTGTAGAATTTATTTCTAGGCCTTATTTAAGGATTTGATCTCTGGAATAAACATGGTAGAGTCATGATTGACTTAGGTTCCCATAGTTATTTTTGTAGGATTTTACAATTGGTTTTAGTATTTTAGTTAGGATTAACTTTAGTATTAGGTTTTAGGTGATCCTAACTAACTAATTCAACTAGATTGATTTCTTTAGTTCCCTTAGATTAGGGTTTTGCTTTGCTTGCTCTTGGATGACGATTAAGGCAAGTTTGGGCTGCTGTGGAATGCTTGAAGAAGCTTGGATGTGAAGATCTTCCCTTCTTTTGGTTTGAGTGTTGTTTAGGTGATAAGATTAGGGTTTGTAGGCAGAGCTTCTAGATAGTTCTCTTCCTTCATAAAAATGGAATATGTTGATCAATTCCATTCTTCCCTATGATGTAAGGTCCCTTTGTAAAGGCCTCATCCCTCCTTTGGTAGGATGTGTGGCTCTTTGCAAATTGGTAGAACCTTTGAGGGTCCCTTTCTCTGATGACAGGATGCTCAGTGGTGACCTTTGGTCTTCACTCTGCTACCAATCATCCCAACTTTGCTCTTGATAGATGAATCTTTCTCCCTTGATTAGAGGATGGAGTTCCTTGCTTGAAGAAGATTGAAGGTTGGGGTTGATGCTTCCATGTGATTGAAGACTACTCTGAGAAGCTGAAGCTTGTAGATGAAGAGGAACTAGTTGATACTGGTAAAGCAAAGAGAGCTGAAGCTTGAAGACTAAGTTGATGCTTATGAAGAGGATTCAATTAAGATTGAGTGAAGAGTTGAGGCTTGAAGAAGGAAGGAACAAGTTGATACTTGCTATTGGAATTGAAGCCTGAAGGTGGGGTTCACTTTGGAGCTGAAGCTTGAGGAGGATGAAGAACAAGTTGATACTTGTGTTTGATGGGTTGAAACCTTGGAGAAGCAAGTTGATACTTGTCATTGAAGATGCTAGTCTTGAAGGGTGGTTGAAGTCTGAAGACTGGACTGATGTCTGAGGGAGCTGAAGCTTGAAGTTGAGGTAGAGAGAATAAGTTGAAACTTATGTTGATGGGTTGAAACCCTGGAGAATCAAGTTGATACTTGTCATGAAAGATGATAGCCCTGAAGAGCTGCTGAAGATTGATGGCTGGACTGCTGTTATGTTGGTTTAGCTGTGGAAGCTGTTGATCTGCTTTCTTTCCTTCCTGTTTTCTTTCTCTGCAACTGTATTGATGTGACTTGTTTGATTTGCTTGATGCATTAGAATAAGTTCATATCTAGACTGACTTTAAGCTAGGAGCATGATTGCACTAGAGGTTGAGTTGCTCCCTCTGCTTGTATTTTTACTGTATGGCTTTGCTTGCGGGTTTTCGGTAGAGCCCTGCTCCCTTGCCCATGTGGTTTATATCTTGCTTGATAGCATTTTATCTATCCTGTATGATTACAGTTACTTGTGTTTGCTTGATAGCATGTTATTTTATGTATGATTACAGTTATCTTATATTCTGCTTGATAGCATGTTTCTTCTGTATGATTGCAGTTACTCATATCTGGCTTGAGGTTGAGATGAGCTTGTGGAGGCTGCTGCCCCACACACATTTCCTCCCTCACTTGCATAGCATGCATTTTACAGTCGTTTACTGTTTACAGTTTCAGCTGATGCTTTATCTGTTTCTGCTTATCATTGACATGATCCTCTAGGAATCTCACTTCCTTTGATAAGGAAGTGATGATAGAACTTTAGGTTGAAACCTATGCATGATAACTTCTAGGAGTTCCCTGTTTCAAACCTCAACCATAGGATGAATCCTTGGCATGACAACATTAGGACTTGATAGTCTCCCTTTAGATGAGCCCCTTCTCTTCTCTTCTCAAAACCAATGAAAATACACTAATAAAGGTTAACTGACGTCGTACGTTATGAGCCTTAAGCTGTCTGAGAAAGGATTGTTGGAGAGTTTATTTTCAACAGTCTGGATGCTTAGTATGGTACCCTTTGGGTGACATGCGACACATTCATTCTCAGGTCATAGTCTTTAGTGCGATTGAAATTGCAACATTCATAAAAAACAATTCTTTCATAAAAGACAGAAAACAAACTTCAAACCTTTTTGCCCCGTGGGCCCATAATTCAAAGGAAGCTTTTCTGAAGAAAAGAGTGTCATTAACTCCTAGTTCTACCGCAAACAGGCTTTGTCCCTAACTGCTGGAACTATTTGTTAACCCTACTCGATAAAACAGATGAATCTGAATTCCCGTAATCCGTGTTATCCCGAACTACGTAAGCTCTGATCTCTCATATCTGTTGAGAGTACGTAGGCACAATACTGATGTATTCGCGAGCCACCTTCCCCGTAACCTGTAGTTAGGCGAACTACGTTAACTCTGATTTCTCATTCTCTGATGAGAATACGTAGGCATAAAGTGAGACACTTTGCCGAGTCATTTTCTTTTCTTTTTAAAGCCAGCCTCGATAGGTAGATAGTTAACCAACTCGTCCAGTAAACACAACAAGCGTGGATCCCATCCAGTACGATGGACGTGAGGGGTGCTAATACCTTCCCCTTGCGTAACCGACTCCCGAACCCAGACAATGGTTGCGATGACCTTGCCTTATACCTTTTCGTCAGGTTTTTCCGATCGTTTCCTTTCCCGCTCTGAGGGATAAATACCAAAAGTTGGCGACTCTCCTGTTTTGCCGGCACCTTATTTTCGCGGAAGCGACAGCTGGCGACTCTGCTGGGGACTTGATAGTTTCCTGGGATCCAACGACCCATATGCGAGTCAGTCTGGGGATCCAACGTCCCCGTGCGAGAGTCAATCCTAGTGCTTGTATGATTACCGGTTAGGTTGTTTTTATTTATCGCATTTTATTTTCCCGCACTTTATTTTCTGTATGATATGATTATTTGTGCTGTTGTGGGAGGGGCATTCTGATGAGTGAAAAAGTCAGACCCAGGCTTGAGTGTACCTAGCATTAGTTGTGGATATTAGTGGGCGCGTGCTTGCTTTACAGGCACTAGTGTCTCATGAAATCCACGCTCAGACGAGGTTCTCCCGGTTGACTTCTTTTTCAACCCTTTGGGTTGAGGTGGTTGTTGGTTTGGAGGATTGTCGACTCTGGGGACCGATCATTTGGGATTCAACTAAGTGAGGCCGCTTCAGGAGACGGTGATGCCACACCTTCTGGGTATCGTATCACCCCTCTTGAATGTCTGTGACACTGATGACCGCATAGGATGCCGAACTTGTGTCAGTTTAGGTCCATACTTGTGAGCAAGGTCGGGTTTGTTGCAGGAAACCTTAACCTTCAGACTACCTGGTTTTCTTGATAGTGAATCAGTTTCGGTAGCATCAGAGGTTCTCATTATCAAATGTGTTTATTCTTGACAGAGCAGATTTATGGTCCTGTAGCATAGGTTCTTATCATCAGATATGTGTGTGTTCTTGACAGAGCAGATTTATGGTCCGATATCAGGGTTTCCCCTCATCAGAGATAGGGTTGTTCTTGACAGAGTAGTATTGTGGTTTTGTTGATACAGAACCTTCTTCTCTGCAACAGCGGTCGTCTTGATCTCCTGCTGCATGATTGCATTTTGCATTGTTTTGCATGCTCATTTACATATCATTAACGTGTGTCTGCGTTACATGTGCATATTTTTCCCCGGTTCTAGTGATCTGGTCCCTCATTGCTGATATGGAGGATCTGAAGAAAACGATAGCCTACAGGTTTCCTGCCCCGATATTGGCCCTTTGTTGAAGTTGATCGCCCTAGCTGATGGTACGATATTAGAAGACTTCAGGCAAGCTCATGGGAGGTTGTTGAAATTCATTTGCAAGCCTTGTGTTGACCACTAAAAAGCAAGAATTGGATAAGGCGTATCTGAAGATCTCCAAATTCAATGTCTAGTGGAACAACACTTTCACTAGCCACAAGGAGCTGGAAGAAAAGCTGAAGCAATAGATAGCCCGGTTGGAAGCTCAGATTGTGATCAAAGACCAGAAGATAAAGGCTGAAGCCTCACTTCGACGAGATGTCCAATATAGGTTGGTCGCAACCAAGGCAAACCTGAAGGATTTCCAACTCAGAACTGATACTAAGAGGTGCAAGGTGGAAGACTGCTTTGGAAAAGATGCTTCTAGGGACTTTGCCGAGAATCTCCCAGATATCATCAGACAGAGGGATATGTTGATCCAGAGTCTGCTTACCCAGCCGGATCATCCCGCTACAAAGAAGTTGTTAGAAGATCTTCGTGCCCGTGGTCGCACCTGATCTTTTTGTATTTTCTTTGTACATTTTATGCATTAATATGCTGATCACCACCAGGCCCGTTGGTTGGAGTCACGATTGTCGCTTCAGTTGCATGTGATCACAGTTGTACGCTACCCGCGTGGGTTTTTCGGATAAATCTATGAGGATTTCTTTCCATGAATGGATGTTAGACTTTATTTGTCTTGGAAGCTAGAATCGGGGGGGATCTCCCTAAGGCATAAACACACGTTTGCATCTGCATGAATCAAAAGGGGAGACTATCTGAAAGAATCCTCGATCCAATCCCGATGGATTACGACCAGTTGTTACAACTCCTGCTCCAACTACAGTTGGTTAAACTTCGAACGTTGGCTCCCATGACTGGACAACTACCACCCGACTGGGACGTGAACGCCCGTTGCAAATTCCACTCTGGAGCACGGGGGCATGATATATTGAACTGTAGAGCTTTTAAGCATAAGGTTCAAGACATGATTGAGTCAAGAACAATTGAATTTGTGTCGGGCGGCATGAAAGCATCAGGCAAATTCATCTCTTATCGTGCGAGAGAGACGGATGTTCCCATGATCTCATCTGAAGATGAGAAGGATCAGGCGTATATCCCGCGGTCTTTGAGGTCTGAATCGCCTTGCCCGCAACTTTTTCATGTTCTTGGGTCGAGCTCCAGGATGAAAACCCCTGAACAGTGAGGATCCTCACTAGGTCAAACCTCGTCTCCGGATTGTTTCTGCCATATAGAATCTGCAACCTCTCACTCCGTCGCAGCGAAGCTATCAGAGCCCGGATCAGAGTCAACCTCACAGCAGTTGTTCTTCTGATTGAGTCTGAAGACTTCAAGGGTAGCTCCCCTCAGCAGCAAATAAGCGTGAAAGCCCAGTTCCCCGAAAGCTGGCAATCTGCATGTTATCATGTCATTTCTTTACCTTTGTAGTTTCTTTCCTATAGAATTGCAAATTTCTCTTGTAAAACATGATTGTTTTTCAATTGATATTGATGATGAAATAAATATGCATGTTTTGAACTAATCCATTCGTGTTCACTCTATTTTCAAACGCTTGTTTAAGTGGGATCCGGGGAGGATGAAGAAATCCAATGATGCGTTAGCTTCCGATGCTATGCTTTTGAATAAAAAAACCTGTTGATGATGTACAGGCATTGTTTCAATTCCCAAACACCGGAGATATAAGGAAGAGAATCCCTTGTTAACCCCTTTGAGCCTAGTTGTAGGAGTTTCTTTCTGAAGATAAAAAACCCTCAATCTAAACCCGGGGCAGGGTAGGTGTCAGTTAATTTGACCAGGCGTTCAAATAACAAAGAGTGTTCGTTCGAGGATCAATCACACCGCTATAGGTCGTACCTAAAAAACCATGATGGTTAAACATGGCCGATCAGGAGTGAAACAGTCACAATCTCTTTAACAAGTCACGCGAGCCGAGGCCATACGATTTGTTCAAAAAAAAGGGGGAAAATCGAAAAGAGAAAGCCCGCTAAGTCGAATCTTGAAAGCAAGCGACTTAGGCAAAAATTAGGGTACCCCGCTGGACTTTAAAATTGAAGAAACTCAAAAGAGTCAGTCCAGGCAAAAGTTAGAGGAAAACGAAAAACGAAAATATGAAAAAATGAAAAAACGAAAAACGAAAAGACGAAAAGGACTACGGAAGAAAATCCTCAAGCAAGAACGAAATCGTATGGCTACCAGTGCCCAAACAAAGACAAAAAGCGAGTGACTGTCACTCCGAAAATTCGCGGTTTCCTGAACCGTCACTCCTGTCATATAACCTTTGAAAGGTGAACGCTAAGGTCGAAGTAGCTGAACGTAAGATTGGAGAACATCAAGGAGAGTGGGTGGGTTAAAATGAATTTTAAGCCTTTATCCTTTCTTTCTTAAACCGTGAACCTGACCACGTTACAACCTTTAAAAGTCCTAATTGAAATAGGTTTGTTTCGAAAGCATACTTCGGTAAATATCGCATAGGAACTGACTCCTAGAAAGGATTCCCAATACAGCGTTGTATTGATGTTGACATGTTAATGAATGATTTCATATATTTGATGTCATAAAATTTTTTCCAGTGAACATGAATGTATTTTTGAAAACTTCCATATGCATTGCATTTGATATGTGTTTTATGCAGAACAACTTGTTTTACTAGCGAGTAAGTGCTTGACAGCAGGAAAGTTTCCATAATGGAAAGTCTGATCAAGACAGAATGCACTTTGATAGAGTATTCCGGTGAACCGGGGCAATCTATGTCAAATGATCACAACATGGGAGTCGCCATCTAGAAATCGTTAATCCGGGGCAACTAGGTCGAGATTTGATGAATCTCTCGCAGCCAAGGGTACTACTCCCCGCAAGTCAGCCCATGAGGGGCAAAGTCATGACAAGACTGGGGCAGGTCACCCCAAGAGCGTCAAAGCCATCCTTAGCCTGAAGGCAATTAACTTGAAGCACCTTCGCGAGGTTCAAGATGCTGAGGCAGATCTGGGTGCAGAGATTGCAGATTTCCTTTCAGGGAACATCCCCACAGAGATCCCACAGGCCGGGGCAAAAGATGAAAGCGATGGAATCGTTCCTTCCCGTGTTGGCATAGATTGTCAGGGTTTGTCAGAAGTTGTAGGAAGATTATGGGGCAGGTCATCGTGAGTTCGTTTCATGGCGTGCTTTCCAATCAGGATGAGTCCTTCTTCCCCAACAAGTTCAGCAGCGTCTCCCCACGGAGTTTGAACATGGAACCAAGAGCATTGATATGTCCTCCCAAACAGAGAAGATTCTCCCCCCGATCAGATGTATCCTGAAGGAACGTCATCTCCCCAGCTGAGCCAGGCGCTGAAGCATACGTTCATTCCCCAGTACCGGGTCAAGGTGTAGTTTTCTCGTAGAAGACTATTCGTGAGTGTTCAGTTTTTGATAGTTCAGACTGAAGTCTCCAGGAGAATTGGAATTCCCCATAGAGTTGTATTCCCCCCGACAAGCAGAATGATTTCTTCTTCCCCAGCCGAGCTGACAAATCCCCAAGAGAGTCGAGATCTTGGAAAGCGTTCAGGCCATGATTGGTGCCCCCTAGTAGAATGTTGAATAGCTGATGTTGTATTTCCCCACCGGAGTCGTTATCTTCGGGAAAGTTTTGCCGCGAAGGCTGTGCAGTTTATTTCCGCGATTGATATCGTTTCCTCAACAGTTTGTGGTTTGAATACTTGGTTGAGCGGGTTCAGGTTCTTGTATAACTTTGTCCCCCTGCAGCAGTCGACTGAAGTTTGTTTCCCCAGGCGGAATCCAATTGAGATTGATTTGACTTCTTCTCCTCGGCAGGATGAGTCCTTCCTCCACCAGAGTGGTTCCTTCTCCTTGACAGGAGGATTCTCCCTTCAGCATTTATTTTGCTGATGGGGTCATAGAATTTTGCATGATTGCATAGCATTTACCCTAAATACGTAGCATTTCCACCGTGTGGAGCATTGCGCCATTGTCAAACATATGCATACGAAACATGAGCTAGGTCGTTACCGTTCTTGTTTTGCAGGTGTTCCTACGCAGAATGGTTTGCTCAAGATGATTCTTGAATTCCCCAGCGAAGTTGTTTGCTTAAGATGATTCTTGAAATCCCCAGGGAAGTCGTAAGAGTTGGTTGCTCAAGTTGATGCTTAGAGTCCCCAATGAAGTTGTTTGCTTAAGATGATTCTTGAAATCACCAGGGAAGTCGCAAGAGTTGGTTGCTCAAGTTGATGCTTAGAGTTCTCGGCAGAGTGTTTGCTCAGGATGATTCCTGAATTCTCCAGCAGAGTTATCAGTCCAAGATGATTCTTGAAGTCCCCGGCGGGGTTATTTGTCCAAGATGATTCTTGAAATCCTCAACAGAGTTGATTCGTCCAGAATGAGTTCTGAAATCCCCGAAGCAGAGTTACTTGATAGTTCTCCAGAATCCCCAGCGGAGATGTGTCATCCCAAACAGGTTTTGAACAGAAGAGTTGAAATTTTCCTTGAAGACTTGATGATTGAAGTCCGGCAGCGGTGCCAAAACCCCAGACTTATTGACGAAGTCCAGCTGCGAGGTCGAAGCATTTTACCTAGCTGACGCAGGGTGCCTGACGGCAAAAGATTGTATATCCTTAGTGGTTCCAGATTGATTAAGGATTCCATTTTAAGACTTATTGACGAAGTCCAACTGTAACGTCGAAGCAGTTCTCTCAGCTGATGTGGAGTGCCTGATGGCAGAAGTTTGGATATCCCATTCCCTGTGGTTCATGATTGACCGAGAATTCCATTCCCGACTTACTGATGAAGTCCGACTGACGCTCGAAAATTTCTTTGAATGCCCGATGGCATAATTATAGAGATTGTCAAAAGCTCCTAAATGACCTGATGAGTCCGGAGGAACTCTTCTGCTGCAATGCCGCAGAATGCCTGACAGCAATACCAGCTATGTATCGCCGGTTACTGAATGACCAGTGATCCCTTGATGAATTGAGGAAGAAGCTGTAGAGAAATCTGATAATCATCCCGACGGAGATTTGATATGTATCATTCACCAGCTACCAAATAACTGGTGATCCCTTATTGACTTACTGATGAAGTCCGACAAAGATGTTGTCGATGTGCCTAGCGACATGATGAGTCCATAGGCGACGATAAGGAATTCTTCTGCAGTGGCGCAGAATGCCCGACGGCAAAATCAGCCATTATTCACCAGTTACCGAATGACCGGTGATCCCTTATTGACTTACTGATGAAGTCCGACGAAGATGTTGTCGACGTGCCTAGCGACACGATGAGTCCATAGGCGACGATAATGAATTCTTCTGCAATGGCACAGATTGCCTGACGGCAGAATCAGCCATCATTCACCAGTTACCGAATAACCGGTGATCCCTTATTGACTTACTGATGAAGTCCAACAAATATGTTGTCGACGTTCCTGGCGACACGATGAGTCCATAGGAGACGATAAGGAATTCTTCTGCAGTGGCGCAGATTGCCCGACGGCAGAACCAACCATCATTCACCAGTTACCGAATGACCAGTGATCCCTTATTGACTTACCGATGAAGTCTGGCAAAGAGGTTGCCGACGTGCCTAGCGACACGATGAGTCCGTAGGTGACGATAAGAAATTATTCTGCTATGACGCAGGATGCCTAACGGCATGATCAACCATCCATTGCCAGTTACCGTGTAACCGGTGATCCCTTGATGACTTGAGGACGAAGATCTACAGCAAAATCAGATGATCATCCTGACGGAGATTAGACCCTTCATCAATTACCGTGTGACCAATTCCCCAGCAGAGTTTCGGCGCAACTGTCATGCTCAGTTTCGTAGATGTTCCGACCAATCAGAGTATCATTTACCTGTGCGTGGTCGGCAGATCGCCAGTTACCGTGTAACCAGTGATCTCTTGATGATTTGAGGACGCAATGATATCAGATAAATCATAGAATCATCCTGACGGAGATTCATATCAGTATTTCTCCAGCTAGTTGCCGTGCAACTATTATTTCAGTTTCCGAAGAGATTTGTCCCCATCAGAGTACCGTGTACTTCTGCAGTTGGCAAATTTCCGGGTTTATTGGTATTCAACCGCCTTTTACCTTGATTGTGTGAGAGTCGTTCGCTTCTCACCTAGTCAGGTCCAAGCCGTTTGAATAGGGGCAGCTGTTGCACCCCAAAATTTACCCAACATTTCTTTACCTAGCTTGTGTTTCATTTCATTTAACATAACATTACCATATGCATTGCATTGACATGTGTGCAGGAGGTCAAGCGCTATCATAGAGTACAAAGCTAATCAAGAGATTTTATAGCTAATCAAGAGATTTTATTCAAGCATCAGAGGTTCTGGCGTTTATTTTGCCCTACGGTTGAGCGGCCGATTTCATTTTGTTTGCAGGCATTTTCTCTACAGGAAGCAACATTCAGGAGTATCCTAAGTATTTTCATGATCATAATATTCAACAGCAAGTTTCAGAAGCTTAACAGGGCTCCGAACGGTTGAGAACGGGCAAATAGGCAGATTTCCCACCAAAAGGCGCCAAATTCAAATTTTTGAATGTGTTAATCGGTTAACACATATGGTTAACCGATTAACCATTGAAAAATAGTCCAGATTTGCAAGTTTTAATAGTGTTAATTGATTAACCTATATGGTTAACCGATTAACCAAAGAAGATTTTGCCTTGCACGTGAGATTTCAAGCAATTTCTATTTGGAGTCCAATTTTGATCATTTGGAAGGTTCCATTTTGCATTCTAGAAGGATCTAGAACCTTCTCAAGTTGGTTATTTCAGTTTCCCGCCAAAACCCCATACCACATTCCAATCCTATTTTTCCAATCCAACTTCCAAGCCTTGCTTTGGATCCGAACCAAGAGTATATTTAAATGATTTACTCCAAACCTCACAAGCTAATCTTCATAATTCCCTTTCATTTTCATAATTCTCTCTCAATCCTCTCTCAAATTTTCAACCTCAAAAACCTCACTCAAAGCTCTTCTCCTTGAGATCATTGATTCTTCATTGGAATCATTTATTTCTAAGAGCTAAACCTCCATTAATTCACTCCATTAATTTTATTTCATCATCCAATTTTCGTGCTCAAGCAGATCTTAATTTTGAAGTGTTCTTGGAAGTGATTATTTGGCTTATTTTGGCTTGTTCTTGGTGGATCTTCATTGCTACTACAAGAATCGGTGTGGATCTTGAAGTTTTCCGGGTCTCTTTGCTTGGATCTTCCCAATTACAGTTAGATCAACAATTACCGAATCAATTCTTTGATTCGTAGGTTGGAATTCTGATCCGATTTAATTTTCGAACTTACTTGCATGTTCATAATGTTGATCTTCACATTTGATTGAATGGTGGTTGATTTGATATTCTTGATCCATGATCATGTTAATTTACCATGTTTACATGCTAATCAGATCACTGTTTGCTGAGGTAATTTCGTGCATAATTGATTATGTGAGCATTGGTATGTTTGGAGATGTAATAAGCTGTTAAAAAGTGATTTCGTTGCTGTTTTTCTGCTTCTGGTGCAGTGTTAATCGGTTAACCATTATTAATCGGTTAACCTATATGGTTAATCGATTAACCAACTCAAATATTCAAAATTTTCAACGTTTTTAAGTGGTTAACCGATTAACCTATGGTGTTAGTCGATTAACACTGTGCTGGCAGGCCTGTTTTGCTGTTTTTATGCTTATTCTCGTGTCGTTTCACTTCGAATCTTCATAGATCAATATTGTGCATTAAGAGTGAAATGTTTTGGATGTTTGCCACTGTTCTTGATTGTTTAATCATGATTCCTTCGACACGCATTTTCATTTCCCACTCGGATGCTTACTTTCGTAGTTACGGTTCGAAGTGATACGCGATGTTTATTTGCTAATTGATACCTCTATTCGATGATTTTAGTGTGATCACTTGATGATGATTTTGATCCTGATTTTTTGTGAGTATTTAGCTTAGATATGCATGCTCCCATAGTATTTTTCTCACATTTTTGTGATGAAATTAGGTGTTGTTTTAAGGTTGAAACCTTAGGTGCTCCCTTTTAGGGTTTAAGTTTAGTACCTTGTAGTGTAGAATTTATTTCTAGGCCTTATTTGAGGATTTGATCTCTGGAATAAACATGGTAGAGTTATGATTGACTTAGGCTCCCATAGTTATTTTTGTAGGATTTTACAATTGGTTTTAGTATTTTAGTTAGGATTAACTTTAGTATTAGGTTTTAGGTGATCCTAACTCGCTAATTCAACTAGATTAATTTCTTTAGTTCCCTTAGATTAGGGTTTTGCTTTGCTTGCTCTTGGATGATGATTAAGGCAAGTTTGGGCTGCTGTGGAATGCTTGAAGAAGCTTGGATGTGAAGATCTTCCCTTCTTTTGGTTTGAGTGTTGTTTAGGTGATAAGATTAGGGTTTGTAGGCAGAGCTTCTAGATAGTTCTCTTCCTTCATAAAAATGGAATATGTTGATCAATTCCATTCTTCCCTATGATGTAAGGTGTCGCTTGTGCGAAAATAAGGTGTCGGCACAACAGAAGAGTCGCCACCTTTCGTTATTTATCCCTCAAAACGGGAAAGGAAACGATCGGAAAAACCTGACGAAAAAGGGTAAGACAAGGTCGTCGCAACCGTTGTCTGGATTCGGGAGTCGGTTACGCAAGGGGAAGGTATTAGCACCCCTCACGTCCGTCGTACTCGACGGGATCCACGCTTGTCGGTTTGTCTACGAGTGAAAAACAATCTATCTACGGCTGCTAAATCTAAACGGGAAAGAAATTGACTCGATAGAGCGTCGCACTCTATGCCTACGTATTTTCATCAGAGAACGAGAAATCAGAGTCTGCGTAGTTCGGGAAACTACGGGTTAGTTGCTCGGCAAGACGTCGCGTCTTGGGCCTACGTATTCTCTTCAGAGATATCAGAGCATGACGTAGTTCAGGCTAACTACGGCTAGACGGGGTGTTCTCGGTCACACGGGGGTGAGAGATTAAGTTGACGATACTAGCGTGCGCATTCTAGCAGTTAGGTGGACGCTGCTCGACCATTGGAGACTTAGGCGTACCTGTTTGCGGTAGAACGGACGTAGTATGGCGGGTTTAGAGGTATGGGAACCTACGGGAACTAGAACTACGGTCTGGTCTCAAATGCACTCGGGCAAGAGAAAAGGATAACATCAGTTATCAGCGGGAAAGTCTCGATCGCACAGCAGCGAGAGAACAAAAGAGTTAGTCGTTAGTGTGCTCGCTAGGACATCGCATCCTATGCCTACATATTCTCATCAGAGAAAATCAGAGCAGCTGTAGTTCGTCCTAACTACGGGTAGAACGGAGACCACAGCACAAATCTCATTTTATTAATATTCTGAAAATTACAATGATTGAGTAATGGAAAATAAACTCCTAAAAAAAACTTATCCAACTATTATGGAAATTCTAATGAAAAATAGTCCCCTAACAAGTGGACATTTAAATCTACTCCTAAAAGTGTAAAAAGTCCCCTAACAAATGGACATTTAAAACTACTTCTAAAAAATGTAAAAATAAACTCCTAAAAGAAATTATATCCTAAAAAGAAAATATACCCTAAAAAAAATATTAAAAATACTATTATAATATTTCTATATATTTTTATATTCACTATATTTTTCATCTTTTTCTATTACATATTTTTTCCTTAAAAATCTAAACAAAGAAAATAAAGAAAGAAAGAAAAAAAAAACAGAAGGGGGTGCAAACTGCTCAGACAGGAGGTACAGCAACAAAAAACAATACAAAAACTGGGCCCAGCCCAATGCACAACTTCAGAAAAGAATAAAAAAAACAGGGGGGTTAGAAGAAAACGGAGGGCATATGTTTGTAATCCGTTGGGCTTCAGGAAAATCCCATACCACATGACCCATTGCCAATTCACATTTCAGTAAAAAGAAGAACCCTAGGTTGCTACTTGATTCACTGTTCACCAACCAAAAGTTGCGCCGCTTCACATCTCGTGGATTCACTCTCTCAGAACCTTCACTCACCTTCAATCTCTCAGTACCTCGCAACCAATTCAACTCCATAATCTATCTCTCAAACAATCTTCCTCCCTCAAACACTTACCACCATTATCATAATATCAACAAAATAATAATAACCACGTAGCGGATACAATTCTGGATACACAAACGACTCTACTTGATGGTCTCAAAGGAAGCGTTGAAGATATATGTTCATGATGATGTGAGGATGTTCTAGAGGGAAGTTCATTCTGGAAAGGCGATGAAGCGAAAAACAACGCGAATCTGGAAAAAACCTGGAAAAAGGCGACGAATCTGGAGTGGATGAGTGCGCTTTGAAGGTTGAACAAATACGTTGATGATTCTTGCATTTCTGGAGATTCGCTGATGAACTTGATGGAGATTTGAACACGGATGCATGCTTTGTTAAAGATCTGTGTGCCTGGCAATTTTGTTGTTCGTTGTTGAAAAGAGATTGGAGTTGACTGAGTTGAATGTTGATGAATCTGGTGACGATCTGGGAAAGATACTCTGGAAATCGTTGAAGATGGATGAATGTTCTTCGTGGACGATTTGAATGATGATGTTTCTGGTACGAATCTGGAGATGATGCATATGATATTGTTGTTGAAGGTTGATCGAAGGAAGTCTTGAATGTTCTTGATAATGATTTTTTTTTGATGATGAATGTTGATCGGAAACTGGAAAAAGGATGATTGGAGGTGTTAGATGAATTCTGGGCAAAAAATTAGGTTTCCGACGAGGTTGGTTACGACGAAGGGATTTAGTTGCGGTTGCCGGAAGTTGGTTAGACGTGGCCGGAGTTTGGTGGGGCGGTGGTTGCATGGCCGGCGGCCATGCAATCGGTGAGGGTCAGGGCGAAGACGCATGGCATGATGGTGTATGCAGAGGGAGACGCGTGTTAGGCGATGTGGAAGATGGGAGAAGAGAGGTGGAAGTGGTGTGAAACGTGGCAACTGGTGAGAGTGAAACGTGGAAAAAACTGGGTGAAATGTGGAGTGGCTGAGGGGACTGAGAATGCACGCGTGGGGCCCTTTATAGGCGGACACGTGGCCGATTCTGGGACTGGGCCTCCAAAACTGGGCCCAACGAAAATGGATTTGCACTAATGATGAAAAAATCTGACCAATTAATGACTAATGAACACAATTAAACACATGATTAATATCTAGTTAAACTCCACTAATACTAACTAAGACTACAATTAAATGCAAAATGGAAATTAAACAGTAATTAAAGCCTAATTGCAAATTAAGGCTACTCTACCCTAATTAATTCTAATAATCTCTAATAAATAAACAAATGAGATTAAAATCTAATTAAACAAATTAAACACCGGGACGAGCACCGATTCTCAAAATACGTCCTCGTATTGGTCTGAAATGCTATCAGAGGGCTGTGATCCCGATAAACCAATCTGACTGGAAAGAATGCAATGTACGTGGTATGCAAATGCAAAAATGAAATGAGACGAAACATGAGCCAAATTGCGATGAGTAGTTGGTCAAATTTTGGGGTGCAACAGCTGCCCCTATTCAAGCGGCTTGGACCTGAAGGGTTGAGGCGAACGGCTTTCAATCATTCAAAGGTAGAAGATGGTTGAATACCAGAGAACCCGAAAATTTGCCAACTACACAAGTACACGGTACTCTGATAGGAACAAATCTTCGAAAGTTGAAATAATAGCTGCACGACAACTTGCTAGAGACATACTGATCTGAACCTTGTCGTCAGTTATCTACATTAAATTCCTCTGACATTGTCATCAGACACCTGACCTCACCGTCAGGCATTCATGAAAATAAAGCGTCTGACATCGCCGCCAGAACATCAAAGCATCTGGCATCGCCGTCAACCAACTATAACTCTGAGGAACACCCGACATCGCCGTCAAGTACTCAACATAATCTGACTTCGCCGTCAACTCTCAACATCGTCTGACCTCGCCGTCAGGGTGAAGAAACTCCATTGGGGAATTATGAACTTGAATAATAGACTTTGTTGGAGAGAATGATAAGGTGAACACGTGTCAATGATCTCACTAGAGGTCTGGATACCACACACAGGTGAACGATACTCTGGTCGGTAGGAACATCTTCGACACTGAGCATAACAGTTGCACGGCAACCCTACTGGGGAATTGGTCACATGGTAACCGAGGAAAAGTCGGATTTCAAATCTCCGTCAGGATGATCATCTGATTCTGCTGTAGATATTCGTCCTCAATTCATCAAGGGGTCACTGATCACTCGGTAACCGGCAATACAAGGTTGATTATGCCATCAGGCATTCAAAGAAACTTGTCGGGCATCAGCCGGACTTCAACCATCAGGTTGATCATGCCATCAGGCATTCCGCATTACTGTCGGGCATCAGCCGGACTTCGTCAGCAAGTCGGGAATAAAGTTCTTGGTCAATCATGAGCCAACTGGGAACATCTAAACCTCTGCCATCAGGCACTCCGCATCAGCTTAGAGAACTGCTTTGTTAACACTGTTAGACTTCAATCATGGAGTCTTCAAGGGAGATTTCAACTTCGCCGTTAGAAACCTGCTGGGGATGCCGCTTCGCCGCTGGGGATTTTGGAGAACTACCAAGTAACTCCGCTTCGGGGATCCAGAGATCATTCTGGATGAATCAACTCTACTGAGGACTTCAAGAATCATCTTGGACAAATAGCTTCGCCGAGGACTTCAAGAATCATCTTGCACCGGTAACCATGCTGGAGCTTTCAGGAATCATCCTGAGCGAACACTTTGTTGGGGATTTCAGGAGTCATCCTGGGCAACCTTTACTGGGGACTCTAAGCATCAGCTTGAGCAACCAACTCTGGTGACTGCACTGGGGTCTTAAGAATCATCTTAAGCAAACGGCCCTTCTGGGGAATTCGAGAATCATCTTGAATTGAAGACTTCGCTGGGGAGAATTTCAGGAATCATCCTGAGCAAACCATTCTGAGGAGGATTCAAGAATCATCTTGATCAAACCATTCTGAGGAGGAGCATCTGCAAAACAAGAACGGTGGCAACCTGGCTCATGTCTCGTATGCATATGCTTTGATGATGACGTAATGCTCCACACGGTGGAAATGCTATGCGTTTTCAGGGTAAATGTTATGCAATCATGCAACATGCTATAGCCCCATCAGCAAAATAAATGCTGAAGGGAGAAGCCTCCTGTCAAGGAGAAAGGATTCACGCCAATCTCAATTGGACTCCGCCTGGGGAAGCAAACTTCAGTTGAAGACTGCAGGGGACCGAAGCTCTACGAGAACTTGGACCTGCTGAGGGAAAGCGATGTCAATCGCAGAAATAAACTGGGCGGCCTTCGCGACTAAACCTTCCTGGAGAGAACGACTCCGATGGGGAGATACTGTAACGCCCCGATTCTGAATTCCCATTAATTGTTGAGTCTTTTAATTTATTTAATTGATGTTTGTTTTAAATTGAGAAATTATATATTATTATGTGGTAGTCGATGCCTTAAGTCGGAAGTCGTTGCACGTGTCTACTTTAATGGTTAGAGAGTGCGAACTTTTGGAGAACTTTAGAGATTTGAGTTTGGTTTGTGAGTTAACGCCGAGTAGTGTGAAGCTTGGTATGTTGCATGTCACGAATGATTTCCTTGCTACGGTGCGTGAAAAGCAAAAGTTGGATTTGAAATTTGTGGATTTGATGACGAATGGAAATGAAGATTTCAAAGTTGATGAATTAGGAGTTTTGAGGTTTCGAGGTCGTATTTGTATTCCCGATGATGCGGATTTGAAAAAGATGATATTGGAAGAGGGACATCGGAGTGACTTGAGTATTCATCCGGGAGCGAATAAGATGTATCAGGATTTGGAGAAGATCTTTTGGTGGTCTGGATTGAAAAGCGATGTTGCTCGTTTTGTGTACTCGTGTTTGACTTGCCAGAAGTCTAAGGTGGAGCATCAGAAGCCTAGTGGATTGATGCAACCGTTGAATATTCCGGAATGAAAATGGGATAGTATATCGATGGATTTTGTTACGGGATTGCCGAATACGCAAAGAGGACATAATGCTATTTGGGTGATTGTTGATAGGCTTACTAAATCGGCTCACTTTATTCCGATTGATATTACTTATTCTTTGGAAAGGTTGGCCGAGATTTATGTTGGCACTATTGTGAAGCTTCATGGAGTTCCTAAGAGTATTGTGTCAGATAGAGATTCTAGATTTACTTCAAGATTTTGGGAGAGTTTGCAAGGTGCCTTGGGTTCTAAGTTGAGATTGAGTTCGGCATATCATCCGCAAACAGATGGTCAAACCGAGAGGACGATTCAATCGTTAGAAGATTTGTTGCGTGCTTGTGTGCTTGAACAAGGTGGTGCGTGGGACGGTTATTTAGCGTTGATTGAGTTCACCTATAATAACAGTTTCCATTCGAGTATTGGTATGGCGCCATTTGAGGCTTTATATGGTCGGAGATGTCGAACACCTCTGTGTTGGCATGAGACGGGTGAAAAGTCGGTAGTTGGTCCTGAAATGGTACAACAAACGACAGAAAAGGTGAAATTTATTCGGGAAAAGATGAGAGCTTCTCAGAGTAGACAGAAAAGTTATCATGATAAAAGGAGAAAGGATCTCGAGTTTCAAGAGGGCGACCATGTGGTTTTGAGAGTTACACCGGTTACGGGTGTGGGTCGTGCTTTGAAGTCTAGAAAGTTGACTTCTCATTTTATTGGTCCGTATCAGATTGTCGCACGAGTTGGTGCTGTGGCTTATCGTGTGGCGTTACCTCCGAACCTTTCGAATTTGCATGATGTATTCCATGTCTCGCAACTTCGGAAGTATGTTCCGGATCCGTCACATGTGATCCCGATGGATGAAGTTGAAGTAAGAGATAACCTTACAGTTGAAGTTTTACCGGATAGTATTTTCTACCGTGAAGTTAAGAAACTAAGAGGAAAGGATATTGGGCTTGTGAAAGTGTCCTGGGGAGGTGCCGCGGAAGGCAACATGACTTGGGAATTGGAGAGCAAGATGCGAGAGTCACATCCGGAGTTGTTTGAATCAGGTAATATTTTCGAGGACGAAAATTTCTAAAGTGGGGGAGAGTTGTAACGCCCCGATTCTGAATTCCCATTAATTGTTGAGTCTTTTAATTTATTTAATTGATGTTTGTTTTAAATTGAGAAATTATATATTATTATGTGGTGTTTGCTTATTTTATCTATTTTTACCGATTCAGAGAGTTTTCGGGGGAATTAGAGTAAAAAGGGCATTTTAGACATTTAGCAATTTAGTGTGAGAATTGATTGGTAAGTGTTGGAAAGAATTTGAGAGGAAAGAAATAGAGATAGAAATAGAATAAGAGAGGAAAAGAAAGAAAGATAGTAACATAAGAAGAAAAACAAGAGAAAGAAAAGAGGAGAAGAGAAAGAGAAGAGAAAGTAGAGAGGAAAACCTAGAATCATCAAGGGATCATCACCAAAGCTTGCAATCGATCGGTAAGGGTGTGAAACTCCATCATCTCTTTAATGTGTATGATTGTATGTGTATGTGTTTGGATTTTGTAGAGTTTCTACTCTTTTTCCAACTTAGGTTAGAAGTTGGTTTTGTGAGTAGAATGAGGTTTTAATCGGTTAGAACTCGGATTAGACGATGTAGTTTAGTCGGGTGATGGTAGGGTTGTGCCACTGAGACTGGTTTGGATTTAATCGGTTGATTTTGTGGAGTTTGGGCTCTTGAGACAGCCATGGAAGTTCTGTCTTCGCAGGCTCGCCAGGCGAATGGCAGCGAAGCTTCGCCAGGCGAAGTCCAGCGAGCTGTAGCGAAGCAAGTCAGAAGCAAACACCCTGTATTCGCTGGAAAGTTCGCTAGGCGAGGTTAGTTGGAGAAGGTTCGCCAGGCGAGTGTGTAGCGAGCCTCAGCGAGTAATTTCAGAATTACTCCTAGTGGACTTTGCTGGGAAGTTCGCCAGGCGAAGGCCAGCGAGCATTCGCTGCGTGGCTTCGCCAGGCGAAGGTTGGCGAACCTGACAGTGTTATTTGTTTTGCTTTTTGTTCATAGCATGATTTTTGGCCGATTCAATTATGATTAATGCCTATATGAATGATTGATGTGTGAACTGTTTCGACATGTCGTGCTGTGGGTGGCCGAAAGGCGTGAATCCTAGATTGTAGAGCCAATGGTGAATCTTGAACGTTTGATAATCTTGTGTATTTGCTTGAATTGAATTGAAACGCATTGAAAGGCTGATATGTGTGTAAACCATGTGTGAAATGGTGCATAATGTGAATGCATGAATGATATATGCGATGTATGTGATAAATGCAATGAGTATGTTTGTGAACATAGTATGCATTCTGTGTTGATCGATCCCTCGGAGGATTTGCAGAACCTCGTATGATACGATGGTTACATTAGATTCCTTGGAGAATCGGTTGCATTGTGTGATTCCTCGGAGAATCGGTCATAACATGTAATCCCTTGGAGGATTGACTAGAGTATTTGATTCCGTGGAGAATCTGCAGAGTATTTGATTCCGTGGAGAATCTGCTGAATATTCGATTCCGTGGAGAATCTGATGAATATTTGATTCCGTGGAGAATCTGCTGAATACTTGATTCCGTGGAGAATCTGTTGAATACTCGATTCCTTAGAGAATCTGTTGAAATGAGTCGGTACCGCATTTGCATCTGCATAGAGTCGTGTGTCGGTCTCTATGAGTTGCATGAGTCATCTGTGTATGATGCATTAGTTGTATGAATGTAACTGTGTATGTTATATATGATTGTTTGGAGGAACATATAGTGAATGTTCATGAGCATGTGTAGAGGCATGATTAATTGTATATGCTTAATGTGGTGAGAACATAATTTGAGTATAACTTGTACAAATATGAGTATATGTATATATACAATTTTATGCATTAACTGTTATGATATTGTTTCTCACCCTTCTACTGTTTTATAATGCTCTATGAGGCATTGCAGAGTAGGAAGCTGGAGGTTCTTTTTGTGAAGCGATATCTTCATTCTTTTTGGTCAATGGCTCTGATATGTAACATCTGGGTAGTTAGGAAGCCTTTGACTCCTTTGGAGTTACATTTGTTTTGATTGCTTGTGATACATCTGTGTATGTATCCGCTGTGGATATGGTTGTAAAGCATGAATTGATTGAATGGTTGTATATACTTTTATGAATGTGATCGATTCAATATTTGGATGTTTCCGCTTTTATTCTAAATATTGAGATGTGGGTTACCCATTGTTGCATATCTATTTTGAGCAGGTATCGTATGTGTTTAATTTCGTGATAATGTGATGCGCCTCTTATATACCATGTTTTAATTAAATTTTAATAAAACTCTGATGAAATAAATTTTCTAAGTGCCTAATTGATTAAATGTATTAATTTGGGGGTATAGAAAGGGGGTGTTACAGATACAGCCTCAGTTGTTCAACACTCTACTAGGGAGAACCAATCATGGTCTAAACGGCTTCCAAGGACTCGACTCTCTTGGGTATCTGCAAACTCGGCTGAGGAAGGAGAAGTCATTCTGCTTCGCTGAAGAGAGTACGACTCTGCGGGGGAATCTCAATTCCACTGGAGAAGAAGGAATCATCCGACTTCGGGGGAGAGTACGACTATGGTGGGGAATTCCGATTCCGCTGGAGACTTCATTCTGGCACCATCAGTTGCTGCACACTTCAGTGAACGAACAGTTTCCTACGAGACCTGCACTTGTGACCCGGTGCTAGGGGATGAACACACGCCTCGGCGCATGACTCAACTGAGGAGATGATGTTCCTTCAGGATACATCGGATTGGGGAGAGAATCTTCTCTGCTTGGGGATACATATCAATGCTCCTGGTCCCGTGTTCAGACTCTGCGGGGAGAGGCTGCTGCACTTTATCGGGGATATCAATCCTGATCCGCTGAAGGTAATCTTGAATACGCCTTATGGAGACTGACCCTTATGGGTAACACCTGCTGGGCTATCAAGTCTAATGAGGAATACATGTGTATCAACACTGTTGGGGATATCAATCCTTAGCTACTCATGGTACAACTCTGATGGAGATATACTGATCCTATCAAGGAAACACCTCTGGCGTCTGCGGAAGATAAAAATTGACCACTGAAATTGAATCTCACTTCGCTGAGGAACACAACCCTGAACGGTCCTTTTTGAGCACCCTAAGTCCTTATAGGGTACGAAGCAATCTGCTGAGCAACAACTCTTCTATCAAAATCTACCAGTCTGGAGGTTACTCAATGAGGGAATCATCGTCGACCTCTGCTTGAAGAATGAGTCAATGACCTGGACTCGGAGGGAAAAGGAGTCAAACTCGGACTCTGTGGGGACACAACATTGCATCGGTCCCACTGCTGGGGAAAGAAACCCAAATCTACCGGTCGGGGAAAGCCTCAGTCTCAACCCACCTAGGAAAGTAGCACATCAGGCTAATCAACGTTCAATGCTCGGGATGGCCATACTCTGCCGGGGATATCAATCTTGCCCGCTGAGGATAATCTTGATCCTGCTCTGATAAAGGATGAATGCCATCTCAATTTGCTGCAGTCTCAAACTGCTCAAGGGAACCAATCTCAAACTGTACGTCTCTGCTGAGAAAACAATCCTGATTCAACAACATCAACACAGGGAATACAGAATACCAATCATGGAGCTGGGATCGCTCAAGCCTCGTGTCGGGGAATGTGACAACATGCGGGCCACTAGAAACCATCGGGCCAGGTATAATCAGGCTTTTTCTGGTTTAGGGATAGGTTTATGGTGATAGGGACCCAATTCTGGTTACCAACAAAAGTGGATTTATAAGGGAAATACTAGACGTGAACTAGCATTCAAGGTGGACTATTAGACGAGAGTTTTCCAGACGGGAACTGGGCTTACGGGTTTTGGATATCATACGGGAATTGATTTCTGGTTTGCCAGACGAGAACTGGGCTTTAAAACTGTGTTGGCCAGACGAGAACTGGTTGAACAATAGGTTACAGAAAAGGTGACCCGACGGGGCTGGTTTCTGGTTTGGATTTCAGGCGAGAACTAATTTCCGATTGGCCAGACGAGAACTGGACTTTGAAACGATTCGGTTACAGGGTTCTACCGAGTAACTGGTTAGGCTGTAGGATAACAATCCAATGACAGTAAGGCTTCTTCAGAAGGTTCAGGTTTTGGCAGGGTAATGACACGATTCCCCGACACTCAACTTTTGCTAGGGTGAACAAACTCATTTGAACAACTTGCCCCAGTGCAAATAAACTTGCCCCAATCCGACTCTTGGGAAAATTCATTCTGAGCAGAAAGCAACCGGCAACGAGACAATCTTCAGATGGCCTGCGCCAACATCTGTACAACGGAAGGATTCATCCTCAACTAACCAACTCTCAGCATGGTTGGTTTCAATACTTCTGAAGTAGCTTGCCCCTGAACGAGCAGTGAGCGACTCAACATGCCCTGATTGAACACTAGAGGGATCTGCCCTCAAATCACAAGAGTTCTGGATAGCTGCCCCTGATTGGGTCTCAAGAAGGTCAACTTCTGATCAACCGCTTCTTGAATAATCTGTCCCATAATCAACCGATACTCCGGGACTTGTCCTCAGACAAACTGATTCTAAACTCACTGGAAGTCAATGCCCCAGATTCATAGGGTTTCACGGCATACCATTCTGATCCAAACTACCGACGATTCAGTCCTGATTGACTATTCCCTGTTGGAATTCCTTCGTATCAACTACTGACCTGCAATTAAAATTGTTTATTCACGAATGGTAATTTTAATGCAGTGTTCATGCAGATTTTGAAAAAATGTACTGTCACTCATTTACGTGTCATGCTAGTGAGTGACGAATGAACCAAAGAGTTCAAACGTAGTGCTGATTCAATCAGTGAAAAATACAATAAGGATATAATTAGCAAATCATGCAGGAGTCAGGTTACTCAACCTTATCGTAATGCGCTTTCAGAATAAACCATGCCTCAATTAGGTCTTTTAAGGGTTGTATCGTGGTCGGGTTCACGGTTCGTGAAACAAAGGATATTTGGCTCAAATTATGATTTGTACCCACCCCTTATGCGTGATGATCTCCGATCCTAAGGTTCAGTTAACTTAGCTCGAGCGCTCGCCTCTTCGAGAGATGTGTTGAATATTGGGAACAACTGGTTAAATAATTCACAAGGTGTTTCGGAGTGACAGTTACTCCTTTTTTGTTTCGGTGACTGTATCTACACGACTTTGTCCTTGTTTGAGGATTTTTCTTTTTATATCCTTTCTTTTTCATTCTTTTGATTCCCTAATTTTTTCCTGGACTGACTCTTCAGAGTTCTTTTCGATTTTTCTTTTGAAGTCCAGCGGGATGCCCTGATTTTTGCCTAAGTATTTGCTTTCCAGCTTTTCTCTTTTACTTGGCGGGCTTTCTTATTCCCTTTTTTTTTTTGAAACAAGTCGTGCGACACTGGCTGTCTGGATTCATCCGAGAGGTTTATAATTGTCTCACTCCTGATTGGTGAGATTTAACCATTGTGGTTGATGAGGTACGACCTCTGGGGAGGAATACGATGTGATTGGTCCTCGAAAGACAACACTCCTCTATAAGGCTTGAACGCTCGATCAAGCTAATTGACAACTACCCTGCCTCGGGTTAAGATGTGAGGGTTTAAGAGTCCGAAAAAACTCCTACTTCTCGGCTCGAAGTGGTTAACAAGGGATTCTCTTCCTTATCTCTCCGGTGTTTGGGGGATTTTAAACAATGCCTTGTACGTCATTGGCAAGGTTTTATCTGAAAGCATACGATCATCGATTATGAGTATTCAGTTTCGTCATCCTCCCTCCAATCTTTGCTAATCATAGTGATAAAGTGGAGTAAATAAAATGAAAGTATCAGTGCAATGCAGTAAATGAGTGACAACGACATGATTAATTCAGAAAAATGCATAGTCACTTTATTAATATTACCATTCGAAACAAACAATGTTTAACAGCAAGTAGCAACTAACAGAAAAGAAACTACCAATGCAAATGATAAAAAGTCCGAGGACCGCCAATGCTGAGGACGTCTGCCCGTCTGGACCACTGGCCTCTGGAAATAACCCTCTGAATCTAGTAGCTCAGACAGCTGAGAGGTTGTCATGCACAACCAAAACTCCATCTGGAAAGGAAATGCACCCTTTGTCGATCAACTGCTGCACTTTTTCCTGAAAAGCTTTACAATCTTCAGTTGAATGCTCCGGAGATCCACCATGGTAACCATACTGAGCATGGGGATTGTACCCAGGAGGGTAAGGCTCTGGCACGGGCTTGAGAGCTTTGGGTTCCACCAAAGAATTCTGAATTAAATGCTGAAGAATCTGGCTATACGGCACAGGTACTGGATGAGAAGGAGCCTTCCTTCGTTCCAAGTTGTTACGGGGTCGGTTCTGACTCTGACGCTGATTCTGATAACCTCGACCACGGGCTCGTGGATTTGCAAGATGAGCGACATAAAGTTCCCGATGTGGTGCCCCAGGCACAGTTGTCTGTCGAGAATAACGAGACACAGAGGATACTGACCGCTGAGAAGACGGAGAACCAACAGATTTCACCGATTCGTCTTGAAGATACCCAACATCATTCATGATTGCGTTGCCCACAACTCCTTCATCAGTTTGGAAGCTATAGAAAGATTTTGTTTCGCTAGCCTGACCGCCTGAAACATTCTGGATTCTTCAAGTCTTTACACCATACTCGATGCGCTCTCCTGCCCTTACCAATTCAGAGAAATTTGGTGCAACTCCAAGCATTCTTTCGAAGTACGGGCTCTGCAAGGAGTTTACAAACATGCCTTTCAGCTCTTGGTCTAGAATTGGTGGTTGCACTCTAGCACCAAATTCTCTCCATCTCTGAACATACTTTCTGAAAGGTTCATTGTCCCCTTGAGACAATTCTTGCAGCTGCATGCGACTAGGAGCTTCATCAAGATTGTAGTCATACTGCTTCAGGAAAGCATTGGCTAAATCCACCCATGATCGAATTTGATTACTCTCTAACTGCATATACCAACTCAGAGATGCCCCCGTCAGACTATCCTGAAAGCAATGAATCATCAGCTTGTCGTTGTGCACAAACAAAGTCATTCTTCGGCAGAACATCACCAAATGTTGCTTCGGGCAACTATCTCCTTTGTACCTTTCAAACCTCGGCATTCTGAACTTCGAAGGTAACACCGGGCCAGGAACTAGACACATGTCTGCAGCACTAGGGTTAACAGCGTCTTTACCTTTCAAGGCTTTGAATCTTTCATCCAATGCACGAAACTTTCCAGCATACACGGGAGCTAATGGGTCTTCATTCTTTGCTATCGGGACCTCTCTTCGGGACTTTGGCACAGGAAGGCAAAACCCTGGTAGTCTGAGATATCAACAGAAGGAGAACGTTCACCTCGGACAACAAACTGATCACGTAGACCTCGGTGTTCAACAGAAGGCTGTACAGGCTGAGCTGCAGTAAGGTTGTTCACTTGTGGAAAATCTTCGTCATGCGTAGATCCATACAGAGGATTGGACGTCACAGTGAAACCTGACATGGTATCAACAAACTGGAAGCTGCTCTCTGACATAGCTACCAACAACTGTCAACTGACTTCACTGCTTGATTCTGATCAAATCTGCTTCAAATCTGCTTCAGCCCTTTGGTCGCCTTCAATACTCACCTTCAGAATCAAAACAACGGCCGGATAAGAGCTCTGACTAGCTAGCGAATGACATGCAATATGATGCAGGAATGTTCATGCAAATGCAATGCAAGATGCAGCAAACACGGGATCACAGCCCCCACAAAGTTCTGATTGTTGCTGTGCTGCTAACGGGATAAGTCTGCTCTGACGAGAGAAAACCAAGATATCGGGTAGGCTGGAAGTCAAGTTTCCTGCAAAAACCCTCCCACTCACGGGTATGGACCTAAACTGACTCAAGGTATGGCATCCTATGCGTTCATCAACGTCACAAAATTTCAAGAGGGGTGATACGATACCCAGAAGATGTGGCATCACCAGCTCATGAAGCGGCCTCACTTAGCTGAATCACAAATGATCGGTCCCCAGAGTCGACAATCCACCAAACCAGCAACCGTCTCAACCCAAAGGGTTGAAAGAGAAGCCAACCGGATGAACCTCGTCTGAGCGTGGATTTCATGAGACACTAGTGCCTACAAAGCAAGTACGCGCCCACTAATTTCCACTCTAATTCTATGGTGCACTCAAGCCTGGGTCTGGCTTCTCGCTCATCAGAACTCCCATCCCACAACAGCACAGATAATCATATTATACTGAAAGTAAAATGCGGGAAATAAAGTGCAAGAAATAAAATGCGATAAATAAACGCAACCCAACAAGTAAACAAACAAGCGCTAGGATTGACTCTCGCAGGGGACGTTGGATCCCCAGATTGACTCGCTCACGGGACGTTAGATCCCTAGGAAACACTACCGCATAATATGACATCAATCAAGATGACAAACCCCCCACCAAAAGGATGACGAAGCGAAACTCTCACCGGCCCTTACCACTAATAGGATGATAGGACAAATAATATCATACAATCTGACATCAATAAGATGACAGACCCCCACCATAGGATGACAGAGCGAAACTCACACCGGCCACTATCACCAAAAGTATGATAGGACAAACACTATCGTACAATATGACATCAATCAAGATGATAGACCCCCCACCAAAAGGATGATGGAGCAAAACTCACACCAGCCACTACCACCAAAAGGATGATAGGACAAACACTACCGCACAATCTGACAATAATAAGATGAAAGACCCCCACCAAAAGGATGACGCAGCAAAACATACACCGGCCACTACCACCAAAAGGATGATAGGACAAACACTATCACACAAATTGACAATAATAAGATGACAGACACACCACCAACAGGATGACGGAGTGAAACTCACACCGACCACTACCACCAAAAGGATGATAGGAAAAACACTAGCGTACAATCTGACATCAACAAGATGACAGGCCCACCAGCAAAAGGACGACAGAAAGAAACTTACACCAGCCACTACCACCAAAAGGATGATAGGACAAACACTATCGCACAATCTGACATCAATAAGATGACAGACTCTCCACAAAAACAATGACGAAGCGAAACTCACACCAGCCACTACCACCAAAAGGATGATAGGACAAACACTATCGCACAATCTGACATAAATAAGATGACAGACCCCCACCAAAAGGATGACGAAGCGAAACTCACTCCGGCTACTACCACCAAAAGAATGATAGGACAAACACTATCGCACAATCTGACATCAATTAAGATGACAGACCCACCACCAAAAGGATGACTGAGAGAAACTCACACTAGCCACTACCACCAAAAGGATGATAGGAAAAACACTTACAATCTGACATCAATAAGATGACAGACCCCCCACCAAAAGGATGAGGGATTGAAACTCACACCTGCCACAACCACCAAGAGGATGATAGGACAAACACTATCCCACAATCTGAGATCAATCAAGATGATAGACCCCCCACCAAAAAGATGACGGAGCGAAACTCACACCGGCCACTACCAGTAAAAGGATGATAGGACAAACACTATTGCACATTCTAACAACAATAAGATGACAGACCCCCCACCAAAAGGATGACAGAGCAAAACTCACACCGGCCACTACCACCAAAAGGATGATAGGACAAACACTATCACACAATCTGACAACAATAAGATGACAGACCCCCCACCAAAAGGATGACGGAGCGACACTCACACTGGCCACTACCACCAAGAGGATGATAGGACAAACACTATCGCACAATTTGACAATAATAAGATGACAGACACACCACCAAAAGGATGACGGAGCGAAACTCACACCGGCCACTACCACCAAAGGAATGATAGAAAAAACACTATCGTACAATCTAACATCAACATGATGACAGACCCACCACCAAAAGGATAACGAAATGAAACTCACACCAGCGACTACCACCAAAATGATTATAGGACAAACACTATCGCACAATTTGACATCAATAATATGACAGACCCCCCACCTAAATGATGAGGGAGTGAAACTCACACCTTCCACTACCACCAAGAGGATGATAGGACAAATACTACCCCATAATCTCACATCAATCAAGATTACAGACCCCCCAAAAAAAGGATGACGGAGCAAAACTCACACCGGCCACTACCACCAAAAGGATGCTAGGACAAATAATATCACACAATCTGACATCAATTAGATGACAGAGCCCCACCAAAGGATGACGGAGTAAAACTCACACCTGCCACTATCATCAAAAGGATGATAGGAAAACACTATCGTACAATCTGACATCAACAAGACGACAGACCCACGACCAATACGATCACGGAGCGAAACTCACACCAGCAACTACCACCAAAATGATGATAGGACAAACACTATTGCACAATCTGACATCAATTAAGATGACAGACCCACCACCAAAAGGATGACGGAGTGAAACTCACACTAGCCACTACCACCAAAAGGATGATATGGACAAACACTAACAATCTTTGATCAATAAGATGACAGATCCCCCATCAAAAGGATGACGGAGTGAAACTCACACCGGCCACTATCACCAAAAGGATGATAAGACAAACACTACCGCATAATATGACATCAATCAAGGTGACAAAGCCCCCACCCCAAGGATGACGAAGCGAAACTCTCACCGGTCACTACCACCAATAGGATGATAGGACAAATAATATCACACAATCTGACATCAATAAGATGACAGACCCCCACCATAGGATGACAGAGCGAAACTCACACCGGCCACTATCACCAAAAGTATGATAGGACAAACACTATCGCACAATATGACATCAATCAAGATGACAGACCCCCCACCAAAAGGATGATGGAGCAAAACTCACACCAACCACTACCACCAAAAGGATGATAGGACAAATACTATCGCACAATGTGACAATAATAAGATAAAAGACCTCCACCGAAGGGATGACGGGGCGAAACTCTCACCGGCCACTACCACCAAAAGGATGATAGGACAAACACTATCGCACAAATTGACTACAATAAGATGACAGACACACCACCAAAAGGATGACGGAGCGAAACTCACACCGGCCACTACCACCAAAAGGATGATAGGACAAACGCTACTGCACATTCTGACATCAACAAGATGACAGACCCACCACTAAAAGGATGACGGAGCGAAACTCACACCAGCCACTACCACCAAAAGGATGATAGGACAAACACTATCGCACAATCTGACATCAATAAGATGTCAGACCCCCACCAAAAGGATGACGAAGCGAAACTCACTCTGACTACCACCAAAAGAATGATAGGACAAACACTATCGCACAATCTGACATCAATTAAGATGACAAACCCACCACCAAAAGGATGACTAAGTGAAACTCACACTAGCCACTACCACCAAAAGGATGATAGGACAAACACTGACAATCTGACGTCAATAAGATGACAGACCCCCCACCAAAAGGATGTGGGATTGAAACTCACACCTGCCACTACCACCAAGAGGATGATAGGACAAACACTATCCCACAATCTGAGATCAATCAAGATGACAGACCCCCCTCCAAAAGGATGACGTAGCGAAACTCACACCGGCAACTACCACCAAAAAGATGATAGGACAAACACTATCACACAATCTGACAACAATAAGATGACAGACCCCCCACCAAAAGGATGACGGAGCGACACTCACACCGGCCACTACCACTAAGAGGATGATAGGACAAACACTGTCGCACAATTTGACAATAATAAGATGACAGACACACCACCAAAAGGATAACGGAGCGAAACTCACACCGGCCACTACCACCAAAAGAATGATAGGAAAAACACTATCGTACAATCTAACATCAACATGATGACAGACCCACCACCAAAAGGATAATGAAATGAAACTTACACCAGCGACTACCACTAAAAAGATTATAGGACAAACACTATCGCACAATCTGACATCAATAATATGACAGACCCCCACCTAAATGATGAGGGAGTGAAACTCACACCTGCCACTACCACCAAGAGGATGATAGGACAAATACTACCCCATAATCTCACATCAATCAAGATTACAGACCCCCTAAAAAAAGGATGACGGAGCAAAACTCACACCGGCCACTACCACCAAAAGGATGATAGGACAAATAATATCACACAATCTGACATCAATAAGAGGACAGAGCCCCACCAAAGGATGACGGAGTAAAACTCACACCTGCCACTATCACCAAAAGGATGATAGGAAAATACTATTGTACAATCTGACATCAACAAGACGACAGACCCACCACCAATACGATCACGGAGCGAAACTCACACCAGCAACTACCACCAAAATGATGATAGGACAAACACTATCGCACAATCTGACATCAATTAAGATGACAGACCCACCACCAAAAGGATGACGGAGTGAAACTCACACTAGCCACTACCACCAAAAGGATGATATGGACAAACACTAACAATCTTTGATCAATAAGATGATAGACCCCCCATCAAAAGGATGACGGAGTGAAACTCACACCGGCCACTATCACCAAAAGGATGATAAGACAAACACTACCGCATAATATGACATCAATCAAGGTGACAAAGCCCCACCAAAAGGATGACGAAGTGAAACTCACTCCGGCTACTACAACCAAAAGAATGATAGGACAAACACTATCGCACAATCTGACATCAATTAAGATGACAGACCCACCACCAAAAGGATGACTGAGTGAAACTTACACTAGCCACTACCACCAAAAGAATGATAGGACAAACACTGACAATCTGACATCAATAAGATGACAGACCCCCCACCAAAAGGATGTGGGATTGAAACTCACACCTACCACTACCACCAAGAGGATGATAGGACAAACACTATCCCACAATCTGAGATCAATCAAGATGACAGACCCCCCACCAAAAGGATGACGGAGCGAAACTCACACCGGCCACTACCCCCAAAAGGATGATAGGACAAACACTATCACACATTCTGACAATAATAAGATGACAGACCCCCCACCAAAAGGATGACGGAGCGACACTCACACCGGCCACTACCACCAAGAGGATGATAGGACAAACACTATTGCATAATTTGACAATAATAAGATGACAGACACACCACCAAAAGGATGACAGAGCGAAACTCACACCGGCCACTACCACCAAGAGAATGATAGGAAAAACACTATCGTACAATCTAACATCAACATGATGACAGACCCACCACCAAAAGGATAACGAAATGAAACTCACACCAGCGACTACCACTAAAAGGATTATAGGACAAACACTATCGCACAATCTGACATCAATAATATGACAGACCCCCACCTAAATGATGAGGGAGTCAAACTCACACCTGCCACTACCACCAAGAGGATGATAGGACAAATACTACCCCACAATCTCACATTAATCAAGATTACAGACCCCCCAAAAAAATGATGACGGAGCAAAACTCACACCGGCCACTACCACCAAAAGGATAATAGGACAAATAATGTCACACAATCTGACATCAATAAGAGGACAGAGCCCCACCAAAGGATGACGGAGTAAAACTCACACCTGCCACTATCACCAAAAGGATGATAGGAAAACACTATCGTACAATCTGACATCAACAAGACGACAGGCCCACCACCAATACGATCACGGAGCGAAACTCATACCAGTAACTACCACCAAAATGATGATAGGACAAACACTATCGCACAATCTGACATCAATTAAGATGACAGACCCACCACCAAAAGGATGACGGAGTGAAACTCACACTAGCCACTACCACCAAAAGGATGATATGGACAAACACTAACAATCTTTGATCAATAAGATGACAGACCCCCAGTCAAAAGGATGACGGAGTGAAACTCACACCGGCCACTATCACCAAAAGGATGATAAGACAAACACTACCGCATAATATGACATCAATCAAGGTGACAAAGGTCCTACCAAAAGGATGACGAAGCGAAACTCTCACCGACCACTACCACCAATAGGATGATAGGACAAATAATATCACACAATCTTACATCAAAAAGATGACAAACCCCCACCATAGGATGACAGAGCGAAACTCACACCGGCCACTATCACCAAAAGTATGATAGGACAAACACTATCGCACAATATGACATCAATCAAGATGACAGACCCCCCACCAAAAGGATGATGGAGCAAAACTCACACCAACCACTACCACCAAGAGGATGATAGGACAAAGACTATCGCACAATGTGAGAATAATAAGATGAAAGACCCCACCAAAGGGATGACGGGGCGAAACTCACACCGGCCACTACCACCAAAAGGATGATAGGACAAACACTATCGCACAAATTGACTACAATAAGATGACAGACACACCACCAAAAGGATGACGGAGCGAAACTCACACCGGCCACTACCACCAAAAGGATGATAGGACAAACACTACTGTACATTCTGACATCAACAAGATGACAGACCCACCACTAAAAGGATGACGGAGTGAAACTCACACCAGCCACTACCACCAAAAGGATGATAGGACAAACGCTATCGCACAATCTGACATCAATAAGATGTCAGACCCCCACCAAAAGGATGACGAAGCGAAACTCACTCCGGCTACTACCACCAAAAGAATGATAGGTCAAACACTATTGCACAATCTGACATCAATTAAGATGACAGACCCACCACCAAAAGGATGACTGAGTGAAACTCACACTAGCCACTACCACCAAAAGGATGATAGGACAAACACTGACAATCTGACATCAATAAGATGACAGACCCCCCACCAAAAGGATGTGGGATTGAAACTCACACATGCCACTACCACCAAGAGGATGATAGGACAAAGACTATCCCACAATCTGAGATCAATCAAGATGACAGACCCCCCACCAAAAGGATGACGGAGCGAAACTCACACCGGCCACTACCACCAAAAGGATGATAGGACAAACACTATCGCACAATCTGACAACAATAAGATGACAGACCCCCACCAAAAAGATGACGGAGCGAAACTCACACCGGCCACTACCACTAAAAGGATGATAGGAAAAACACTACCGTACAATCTGACATCAACAAGATGACAGCCCCATCACTAAAACGATGACAGAATGAAACTCACACCAGCCACTACCACCAAAAGAATGATAGGACAAAGACTATCGCGCAATCTGACATCAATAAGATGACAGACCTCCCACTAAAACAATGACGGAGCGAAACTCATAACAGCCACTACCACCAAAAGGATAATAGGACAAACACTATCGCACAATCTGACATCAATAAGATGACAGACCCCCCACCAAAAGGATGACAAAGTGAAACTCACACCGGCTACTACCACAAAATGGATGATAGGACAAACACTACCGCACAATCTGACATCAATTAAGATGAAAGACCCACCACCAAAAGGATGACGGAGTGAAACTCACACTAGCCACTACCACTAAAAGGATGAGCGGACAAACACTAACAATCTGAAATCAATAAGATGAAAGACACCCCACCAAAAGGATGACGGAGTGAAACTCACACCTGTCACTACCACCAAGATGATGATAGGACAAACACTATCCCACAATATAACATCAATCAAGATGACAGACCCCCCCCCCCCCCCCCCACCAAAAGGATGACGGAGTGAAACTCACACCGGCCACTACCCCTAAAAGGATGATAGGACAAACACTTTTGCACAATCTGACAATATTAAGATGACAGACGCCTGTCGCTACTGCAAAAAACGAGGCCGACAAGACAGAAGAGTCGTAACCTTTCGTTATTTATACCTCAGAGCGGGAAAGGAAACGATCGGAAAAACCTGACGAAAAGGTATAAGACAAAGTCATCGTAACCATGTCTGGATTCAGGAGTCGGTCACGCAAGAGCAAACGTAGTTCGGGCTACGAAGAACACAGGTTTGTTCAGCTGTTTTTATCCAAGTAAAGTTAACAGACAGTTCCAGCAGTTGGTGTTTGCAGCTCGATCCTTGGAGACTTAGGCGTTACCATTTGCGGTAGAACTAAAAGTTAACAAAACTCTCTTTTAAGAAATGGTTTTCCTGATTAAGGGTCCAAGAGGACGAAAAGGATTTGAATGTTTGTTTTTGAAGTCTTTTACGAAAGAAGTGAATTGAGTTTTGTTCGTAACTCGTGTTGCACTAAAGACTTGGACTTAAGAGTGAATGCGTCGCATGTCATCCAAAGGGTACCATACTAAACATTCAAGCTACGTGAGGGAAACCCTCCCATAACTCTTTCTCAAGTAGCTTAAGGCTCGTAACGCACGACATGTGTTATCCTTTACTAAGTGTTTTAATAGATGTTTGAGATGAGAAGAGAAGCAGACGCAACTAAGGGAAACTGACTCTATCCTACAGTTGTCATGCAATGTTTGTCCTATGGTTGAGGTTAGAAGGGAAGCTAACTAATGTTATCATGCATGGTTAGAGTCCTAATGTCTGTCATAACTTCTCTTGAACAAGAGAAGTCAGAGTTCCTAGGGGAACATGGCAAAGGAAAGCAATAGTAAATCAAATCAACTGAAAAGAAATTACTGTAAACAAAATGTTGTAAGTAAAATGCATGCTATGCGTCACACAAGAAGAAGGAGTCGCACTCAAATTCTAAACAAACAAGGAACAAAGGCCATACACCACACAGGCAAGGGAGTTGAGCTCTACCAAATACCAGAAAGCAAAGCCACACAGTAAAAATACAAGCAGAAGGAGTCCCACTCAACTTCTAATGCAGTACAAGCAAGGGGAGAAGCACAACCCTTAGGATGCTCTTAGGCCTATGATCATCTACATGAAGCCTATTACTAATGCAACATTCCAAGCAAGTAACATCAATACAGTTGAACAAGAAGAAAACAGACAAACAGGGAAAACAAGCCAGCAATTTCCACAGCAGAGCAATCTTCTGACAGCAATCCAATCTAAAGTCTGTAATTGTTCTTCAAGTCCACACCATCTTCAAGAGAAGGAAAGGGATGCTCCATCTTCAAGCTCCATGAGACTCCACCAACAAGGATGAGGAGAATCAACAGGATGAGTATATGATGATGGGAAGCATGATGGAAACTAAAGGAATCCATCATGACACTCAACCATGCATCCATGAAAGGCATTCTCAAACGTTCTACTCATTATGACATGCCATACATCCCTCCAAAGGAGAGATGAGACTTTAACATGAGGACATTGAATCATAGGATGGAATGGAAAGCAAACAAAGCTATCCATGTTTATTTGAAGAAAGAAAGAACAATTCTAAAGCTCTTCCTATACCCTAATTGAACAAGCTATAAGAAAGCTAATCAAAGGGAAAGAAAAACACAAAACCAAACATCATAATCAATAAAAAAGAAGATATAACATGCATAAAGCATCATCTAAGAGGAATGGGGAACTTGTCTTATGCTAAAGTCCATTAATGAAGTCAATCTAAAGGAAAGACTATGTTATGAACATGTTAAAACTAGTCTAAGTATTAATTCCATCTAAAATACTAAACTTATTTCTAAAATTCTAGGAAAATTAATAAGGGAACCTACATGTGTTAGGTATCTATAGCAAAAAGGTCAGGGCCTAAATCTTATGGGAAGGTCCCTAAACAAATCCTACATCACAAGGTATCACAAAATAACCCTAAAATGGAAGGTCTAATGATTTAATTCTAAAACAGCCCCAAAAACCATTTAAAAATTACCACAAAAATCATGGAAGCGCCTTAATATGTACATAATCAACAGCCAAACGGATGGGGGAAAAATCTAAGAGGAAAGGGTTCAAACAGCAAGGACAATCCAAGGCAATTTTAAATAAGGCAATATGGATGAAGCACAAAGATGGTGCTCAAAACCTGCACAAAATGTAGTATAAATTCTAGAGAAAAGTATGAGGAAATCCCTCAAGATGTATGTGATACCCATGAAAAATATTAGACAAAAATATTTGGTTTTGATGCCTCAACAAAATTCCACAAGATTGAAGCACCAATATTACAATTTTTTCCGACCATAAAAATGTAAAAAATCAAAACTAAATGGAAAAAAATGATAAAATCAATGTTATCGTTTCTAAAATATCCTAACACATCCAAGATCACCTGTAAAAAAAATCAAGATTTTATGAGCATTTAATCCAAGGCAAATGACATTGGGCTAGGTGAGGGAGGGGTGCGAACAACAACTCGTGAGAAGCCCAGCGAATTTCATTAATCAAAATTACATAGTTTTGATAGCGCATACGTGGCGCGTCCGTGTGCGTTAGATTGACGGAATTTGTCTTCATTTTTCAAACGATCGGACGATAAAGCTTCATCTTCCCCGTTTTGAATTTCCAAAGTGGCAAAAGTGCAGAACACAAACGGTAATGGTTGGACGGTTACCGTAATGCTTTTCCGGCAAACCACTTCCACACGTATCTCTCTCAATTCTCAACGGAATCGAACGATTCTTGAACCAATTTCGAAGGATTTTTCGCAACGATTCCAAATATCACACTTATTCATGCTGAAACTCCAAGATTAGAGAGACCCAAATCTAAACCGAAAACACGTTCATTCCTAAATTGTCTCTAAACTTCAGTTTTTTCATCCAAAACCCATCTATGGTTCATGTACTACCTAACCACATGCATATTCTATCTTAATTCATCAAGAACAGAGCATAATTTTGAAATGAAAAAACCTGAGTCGGAGCTTCGAATTGGAGCACTTTTAGCGTGGTTCTTGGCTCAATCTCGTGCAGATTCTTTCAATGGAGTATGTGGAAGCTTCTGGAATCCTTGGTTTGGCTTGAGAAGCTCCTAAAACGAAAATCAATTTTCCACTTTTGCTCTTGAAACTTCAAACTTCCATAACTGTTTTTTGCACCAAATAACCATCCAAAAATGATCTAGAATCATCATAGAGAATATATAGAAGTTGTTGGAATGATTTAGAAGCCCATTGGGGGCCCAATTCAATATATCCACTTTTTCACTTTTCTTCAAAAATGCAACAATGGTGAAAACGAAATTGCTTTGATTCCACCTTCTAGAAGCTTCATTTCCCTTGCATATGACATGGTGAATGTGTAGAAATCAAGTTGAGAGCTTAATTGTATCACATGAGCAATCTTGGATGTGTTACTTATTCATGAAGTAACATATTGGAACATCATGAAATAAGCCTCAAATGAAAATTATAATCATGCCAAAGTGTTTAGAATGCTTTTTCCACTCAAAATATGCTCTTACTTGGTCTTGTTTGAGCACATGGAATTTATTTTGTATTTTTTTCAAGTTTAGTGCCTTATAATTCCCCTTTTTCAAGCCTCCATGAACCAAATCTTGTTCTAGGCCAAATCAAAGTCTCGTGAACACATGGTTGACCTAAAAATCACAATTTGAGAAACTTTCATGTTGGACAAAACTTCATTTGAAGAGTGCCAGATGGAGAAATTGACCTATAATCCAAAATGACCTATAATCCCACTTTCCCAAAATACCCTTGGCTTGCAAAGCTCATAACTTTAGTTCTACAAATCATAATGAGGACTTCCATAACTTTTTGGAAAGCTAAGACCATTAGAAACAACTTTCATGTTCACATAAAGTTCATTTGAAACTTCCTTCTAGGTCAAAAGTAGCTTGGAAATTAGATGATTTTCACAGACAAATTTCAGATGTATCTGATGACCTGTAACTTGTCTGGCTCATAACTTGAGTTCTACAAATCATATGGATGACTTCTAGTACTCAAATTAAAGGTATGAACCTCCTCTAAAAGTCTCATGCTTGACTCAAAGTTATATGAGGCTTGTATGTTGACTTACATGGCTTTGAAGTTAGGCACTAAGCAAGGGATTTTACCCTGGGAACCCTAACTTAGCAACTTCAGCCACTCTTGATTCTTCTTGACCGGTTCTTGAAACAACATCTCACATGCTTTAACCCATCATTTCATGAATCTCATGACCTATAAGTAGGCTTTGATCTTCTTCAATTACTCATTTTGACCTAGGGTTGACCAGATGAAACCCTAGTTGCACCAACTTCAACTGTGGCTCTTGCACTTGACACAATGACTTGACTGAGCTCCATCATGACCCTCTAGGCACTCCATGAGCTCTATCCACATATTCTATCCATGACCAAGGCTTCACAACCCTCTGATGGTCTTCAATTGATCGTCAAGTCAGGAGATGAACCCCATACAAGCATTCAAACTTCTCAAGCACTCAACCCTCTATCAGATGACTTTGGTGACTTCTCAAGCTTGAATAAAACCTATGGCTAGGCTTCTCATGATATAGACCACACTTAATCCCCTGCATAAATTCTAATGCAATGCTATGATGATGTTAGAACAATGTTATGCTTAATACAATGAAACATAAACCAAGTGAGAAAAAGGTTGGGCAAATTTTGGGGTGCAACAACTGCCCCTATTCAAGCGGCTTGGACCCGACTGGATGAAAAGCGAACAACTTTCAAACAATCGAGGTAGAAGACAGTTGAATACCAAAGAACCCTGAAATTTTCCAACCGCAGAAATAAACTGCACAAACTTCTTGGGAAATAATATCCAGAAAACTGAATCTGGTTGTCATGGCAACAATTGATCAAACATCTGATAAAAACTGACTTGATTTCAGCATCAACCACCTGCGTGACGCCACACGCATCAAATCAACAAACTGGATTAACACCATCAATCCTCCCGAAATATGTCACAATAAGCGGGCACCGTCAAAAGACCATATCTAAATATCATCCTCGACCTTCCATTTCCGAAGAAGCGGGCGAAGCACTGAATCAAAGCGCGAACTATCAAACCATCACGTCAACCTTCCATTTCCGAAGAAGCGGGAAAAACACTGAATCAAAGCGCGAACTGTCGAACCATCACGTCAACCTTCCATTTCCGAAGAAGCGGGTAAAGTGCTACTCAAAGCGCGAACCGTCGAACCATCACGTCAACCTTCCATTTCCGAAGAAGCGGGAAAAGCACTACTCAAAGCGCGAACCGTCGAACCATCACGTCAACCTTCCAATTTCGAAGAAGCGGGTAAAGCAATGAATCAAAGGGCAAATTGTCTAACCATCACGTCAACCAAAGCATGAACTGTTGAACTATCACGTCAACACCGTTGAACCGTCACGTCAACCTTCCATCTCTAAAGAAGCGGGAAAAGCACTACATAAAAGTGCAAAATGTCGAACCATCACGTCGACCAAAGCATGAACTGTTGAACCATCACGTCTACACTGTTGAACCATCACGTCAACCTTCCATCTCCAAAAGAAGCAGGCAAAGCACTGCATAAGAGCGCGAATCGTTGAACCATCACGTCAACACTGTCGAACCATCACGTCAACCTTCCATCTTCAAAAGAAGCGGTCAAAGCACTGCATAAGAGCGTGAACCATTGAATCATCACGTCAACACTGCTGAACCATCACGTCAACCTTCCATCTTCAAAAGAAGCGGGCAAAGCACTAAATAAAAGCGTGAACCGTTGAACCATTACGTCAACCAAAGCGCGAACTATTGAACCATCACGTCAACACTATCGAACCATCACGTCAACCTTCCATCTCCAAAAGAAGCGGGCAAAGCACTGCATAAGAGCGCGAACCGTTGAACCATCACGTCAACACTGTCGAACCATCATGTCAACCTTCGATCTTTAAAAGAAGCAGGCAAAGCACTAAATAAAAGCGCGAACCGTCGAACCATCACGCCAACCTTCCATCTTCAAAAGAAGCGGGAAAAGCACTGCATAAAAGCGTGAATCGTTCAACCATCACGTCAACACTGTCGAACCATCACGTCAACCTTCCATCTTCAAAAGAAGCGGGCAATGCACTAAATAAAAGCGCGAACCATTGAACCATCACGTCAACACTGTCGAACCATCACGTCAACCTTCCATTTCCAAAGAAATAGGAAAAGTCAAACCATCACGTCAACCTTCCAGTTCCGAAGAAAAGGGCAAAGCACTAAATAAAAGCGCGAATCCGAAGACTTGAACAAACAAATCTACGGGGAAATTCTGACGACGGCCGCCAAATACCTATTTTGATAACAGGTAACAACTTCTAGATTTTCAATACTGACATCACAGCAGTCTGAAGAAAGCTCTGTTGGGTAAGAAGAGAAGCTTAACCAAGAAACTCTGTAGGAAAAACTCTACTGGGGAACCCAAGCAACTCTGATGGGGAATAGGAGAAACTTAACCAAGCAACTCTAATAGGGGAGCATATGATAGGACGAACGTTATCATCACGTATCTCGCGCCACAAATATGAATATCTAGACATCTTCCTGAATAAGAATTCCGATTACTTCATGCGAACAACACCTGAAAACAAAGAGGTAAACAATCCGGCTTATGTTTCAAGATGCATATGTTTGAAAATGGTGTAATGCTCCATACGGCATGGAAATGCTACGCGTTTGTGTAGATGCAAATATGATGATATATGCAAATGCAAAGAGGTGCCTCAGCAAAATAAATGCTGAAGACAAAGCCGAATCCGCTGGGGATAACCGAGTATAACAGACATATTCCAGCGAAATCAATGTTGGAAAGGTGAAACCAACTCTGCAGAGGATAACCATCCTGTTGGGGAATAACTCACAACTTCGGAGTTACGAGCTCTGTAGAGGATGACCATCCTGACGGCAGAAAAACAACCTGCTGGAGAACAAAAAGGACAGTCATGCGGGGAGATGCTCCTTTCAAACCACTGACAACCTGATTGTGCTCTGTGGGGACTAAGTACGCTGGGTATACTCAGCCGGGAATCGATTTGTGTACTCTGATTGTACTTTGCGGGAACTCTCTGGGGAGTAAACATAATCAACGCCATCAAGGATAAAATCAAACCCTGCTAATAAACACGCCCTGGGTGGCCCGCCAGAATGCGACCATTCTGGGGATAAAAACTTCGGCTAGAGGAAATATATCCACTACAATGGAGAATGCACACTCCGTCGAGTATATCAATCTTGACTTCGCTGGGGATGACTTTATCCTACCGAATAAGTTAATCCTGAATTATTGAGGACAATCTGATCCTGCTCTGATGCAATCCTAACTCTTTTGTGGATAAAAACTCTGATTTTCATCTGCCGGGGAGGAAAAGCAAATTCCACCTGCTGAGAGGAATAAGTTTCACATAGAGCCTACTCTGGCTGGGGAACACGATACCCCAACACTCAACTCTTTCTACCGAGAATAAGCTCACTTGAGTAACTGCCCCAGTGTACTTCCATTTGCCCCAGTCTGATCTTTGGGAAAGTTTACGCCGAGAATAAAAAAGTTTGCCATGAGACAACCTCAAGATGGCTTGCCCCAGAATCTATATCGTGAAAAGATCCATCCTCGATCGAATGATATGAAGAAAATCAAATATTTTCTCTTAGGTGACATGCCCCAGCTTTGCAATAACGTTGCCCCTGACTGGCCGGTTGGTGGAGCAGTACCCCTAGCTGCGAGAGATTTACTGAATCTCGACCCGATTGCCCCAGATTAACTGGCTTTTAGATGGCTGACTCCCATGCCATGATCATTTGATATTGCTAGCCCCGACTCCAATGAGCATTTGGCGTTCTTCATTCTATCCCGATCAAACTTTCCACTGTGGAAACTTTCCTGCTGTCAAGCGCTTACTCGCAAGTAATACAAGTTGTTCTGCATAAAAGATATATTAAATGCAATGCATATGACCGTTTTGAAATCCAAGTCTGTTCACTGGAAAAAAATTTTATGACACATGATGAATGAATCAATTATCAACATGTCAACATTAATACAACACTGCAAGAGGAATCCTTTTAGGAGTCACTTTCGATGCGATCTTTACCGAAGTATGCTTTCGAAACAAACCTATTTCAATTAGGACTTTTAAAGGTTGTAACGTGGTCAGGTTCACTGTTAACAAGAAAGGATATAAGGCTCAAAATTCTTTTTAACCCACCCATTCTCCTTGATGTTCTCCTATCCTATATTCAGCTAATTCGACCTTAGCGCTCACCTTTCAGAGGTTGTATAGGAGTAGTGACAGTTCAGGAAACCACCTATTTTTGGGAGTGGCATTCATTCACTTTTCGTCTTTCGGGACCTGGAGTCACACGACTTTTGTTTTCGAGGATTTTTCTTTTTCAATCCTTTTGCTTTTCGGTTCTTTTCGTTTTTACCTAACTTTTGCCTGGACTAATTCCTTTGAATTTTCGATTTTAAAGTCCAGCGGGATACCCTCATTTTTGCCTAAGTCGCTTATTTTTAGGATTCGACTTAGCGGGTTTTTTCTTTCTTTTCTCTTTCTCTTTTTTCGAACAAGTCGTGTGACACTGGTTGTCTGACTCTTTGAGGAATAATGTGGTTGTCTCACTCCGGAGATTTAACCATCGTATTTTTTTAGGCACGACCTCTAGAGGTGTGATTGATCCTCGAACGGACATTCCCTTTGCAAGTTGAATTCTCGGTCAAATTAGCTCACACCTACGCTGCCTCAGGTTAAAATTGAGGGTTTTTTCGTTTTTTAGAAAGACCTCATACTACTAGGCTCAAAGGGGTTGACAAGGGATTATCTTCCTTATATCTCCAGTGATTAGGGAATCGAAACAATGCCTGTATATCGTCAACAGGTTTTTCTATCCAAAAGCATACAATCAGAAGCTTACACGTCTTTCGATTTCGTCATCCTCCCCGAATTCCACTTAAACAAGCATTTGAAAATAAAAGAAAGCAATAGAGTGAAGACGAATGGATTAGTTCAAAGCATACATATTTATTTCAATATCAATATCAATGGAAAAACAACAAGTTCTATAAGCAAAAATTGTACATGGACAGGGAAGAAACTACAAATGCAAAGACATAACAGGATAAAATGAAAATTGCCAGCTTCTCGGGACTGGGCTTCTTGTATTTTGATTTGTTGGCGAATCAACAATCAATTATTGGAGGTAGCCTTATGCTGTCCTGATCTACTTTCAGCGGCCCAACCAAACTATAGAGCCCCTCTTCGTCAATCAAACTCCAGCTTGTCCGTGGTTTGGCATCGGATGTTGCACAATATTGGGTCCTTCCGTACCGAAATTAATAGTTGTACTATCAAGTAAATCCTGCACCTTGTGCTTAAAAGCTTGACAATTTTCAATTTTATGACAAGGAGCCCCGGAGTGGAATTCGCAGTGTTCATTGGCATCGTACCCATATGGAGGTGTGCCCGTTGGCGGGGCCAATGTCCTCTTTTCAACCAACTGTAACCGTAGCAAAGTCTGAAGAAGTTCAGCGTATGAAACTAGAGGCACATCAAATATCCTCTTTTCAACCAACTGTAACCGTAGCAAAGTCTAAAGAAGTTCAGCGTATGAAACTGGAGGCACATCAAATATCCTTTTCGCCCTTTGATTCTGGACTCTTCGTTGAGCAGGATGCTATTGTCTCTGCTGCTGGTATTGATCAAAACATTCCTTATGTTCAGGCCCTGTCAACCTCAGATTCGGCCCAGGAATCGGCAACTGCTGCGGACAAGGGGATTCAGACTCCAACGATTCCAGCATATACCCCGGTCCCTTTGCATCTTCAGATGGGGGGATAGGAATATCAATTCCTGATACCTTCATGCCACCCGGCACAAATTCAATTGCCTTCTCGTCTAGCAAATCTTGAACATTATGCTTAAAAGCTTTGCAGTTCGTGATGTCATGCCCCGGTGCCCCAGAGTGGAAAACACAATGGGCGTTCACGTCATAGCCTGGTGGTGGCTGTCCAGTCAATGGAGCCAAAGTACGAGGTTCAACTAGTTGAAGCTGGGGCAAGAGTCGCACCAACTGATCATAATCCATCGGGATCTCATCAAATACTCTATCAGAGAGCTTCATCCTTTTACCATACCTTCTAAGGTTATCCTGAGAAATCGGCTGTGACCACTGACGGGGAAGATCCTGAGCTTCAAGTTGTGCAGAGGATCTCTTAGGCCTATCATGCTTGGGTACAGGTTCTTCAGACACCTGTGGAGCAAGTACTCTAGCTGCAGCTTCGGGCACTTGCTCATATTCTCTTCGGAGTATATTCCTTAATACTTCTGCCATCAAACCCACCTGGGCCTTCAACAGGTAGTTCTCCTCTTCGAGCGTGTTCTGGTTCGAGCGCAACGCTCGCATGTCATTCACAACCTGCCCCAGCTGGCCTCGAACATCAATCAACTCAGCTTGAATCTGTTCCATTGCTCGGAACCTGCGATCTATCCTGCCAAAGGTACCGACACACACAAAGGGTTAGACGAAAACAATCAAAGTACCTGTTGTGCAACATGATTATGCAAAATGCTTAACATGTAGATATGCAACAGGATAATCCCCCCCGCCCGCCCCCGATTCTAGTTCCAGGGAAGAAGCCATAACGACAATGGAGCCCATATAGACAAGCAATAGCATCAGCAATCCTCATATATAATCAATGAGCCAACTAGGCAGCGTACAAAATACAACTGAGTACAGAACTGAGAAGACCTCGGCCAACAAGCCTGGCGATGGTCAAATACAAGCAAGATAACAAAGTACAAAGGAAAACAACAAAGCCGATCAGGACGGGTGACGCTCCCGGAAATCCTCTAGCAATCACAATGTCTCAGGGTGGCCTGGTTTGGAGAGTAGTCCCTGTATAAGCAACTTCTGCTGGACAATAGTGGACTGCAAACTCCTAGCATCCTCTTCACAAGTTCCCTCACCGAAACATGCGTCGAGCTTACACCTCTTGAAATCAGCCTGTAGCTTACAACTCTTCAGCTCTTTAACAATATCGCTCAATCTGCCCTCAGCATTCCACCTAAGCGATGACTCCTCTACAATCTTCGCTTCCTTGGCGTTAAGTTGCGTCTTCCACTTGGAAATCTGTAGCTTCAGCTTGTCCTCCCGCTCCTTGCGGTTAGTAAGCATGGCATTCCACAATGATTCCCATTTGGAGATTCGCATATACGCTTTGTCTAAACTTTCTTTTTTAGTAGCCAGCACATTACTAACAGCCTTCATGTCTAGACCCAATTGCTCTCTCTTGTTGATCTCTGCAGTCAATTCTGTTCCCATCCTGTTCACTACCTCTGTCTGCCTTCTCAAAGCGTAAGTAGCCTCAGTCTTCTCATGTTGGAGTTGGAAGATTTCTTTCTCTAGCTCTTCGTTTGCTTTTCGCAATTCTTCTATTTCAGCCAAGAGCTTATTGTACTTCTCAATCTCCACAGTAGTGGGTTCTTCAATCACTTGAGGATATAAAGGTTCTGCAGCAGGAAACGGCATCAAAGACTTTTCAACTCTTTCATGGATCCAGAGCCGATAAGAATTATAAGCTCGACTGTTGCTTTTGCCAAGAAATGCTTTCCCTCTTCTGTGAATGTTACCCCAAGCATGCTTCAACCTGACCAAAATGTATGATTCTAATAAGCCCGTGAGATACAAAGATTCTTGTATCTCGTCTTCAGCAGGAGGACCATTCAACGCGTAACCAAACTGTCTCACAAGCAAAGCAGGGTTATAGTTGATACAGCCTTTCCGTCCAATCAGCGGGACATTTGGAAAACCACTGCAACTATAGATAATGTCAGCCCCTAGCATACTCCAGTAAGCTCATACAATATTCTCAGCAGATAAACCCATTAATCTAGAAGACCGCTCCACAGTACTGGCAGTATCAACAAATGGTCTTATCTTCGGCAAGTGATTGGAGAACCATCTGAACAATATAGGCACACAGCAAGAGACGTTCTTACCCTTACGTTTCTCATTCTTATAGTGGAGAGAATGATAGACGTCTCCCAAGAGGGTAGGCACTGGATTCTTCGAAGATAGAATGAAGAATGCATCTGAGTCCATAAAATCCGGCAAGTTGGGAAACAAGATGATCCCATAGATGCATACAACCAAGATTGCATTGAATACAATCCAACACCCGCCTTTCGCACACTGCGCAGCCTTATCAACCAAGAAGGAGAGATGAAACCTGTATGCTCCATTAAACTTAACCAATTTCCCTAAAAATTCAGAAGCATCCAGACTGACAACATCAGCTAGCTTAGCCAGATCAGGATCAGCATCATCGTGAACGAACGACATCTGATTCAGCACCCGAACTCCCAGCAGAGCACAGAATTCCTCCAAGGTTGGTGCCAAAACATAGTCAGGAAATAGAAAGCATCTCAATTGAGGCTCATAGAACTGCATTAAGGCATAAAGTCCATTTAACTCAAATACAAACGACTTGCACACCAGACTAAGCAGTTTCCCATATGACTCTCTGGATTCAGCCCTTGCTTTCTGATCAGTCAGGGCAATTAACTTCAGTAGGGAACTGATATCGGGAGAAGGCAACTTGTAAGCAACAATCTTCTTAAGGGACTCCATGTCAGGCAATAAGAGAACACTAGAATCTGAGGGGAAATCACACCTGAAACACAAATACATATTAATGAGATGCATACATGAAAATGCAAATGTATATGCAAACAGAGGATCAAGTGTGTGCTGTGTTGTAGCAATAATAATCAGAAGCCTGATGTTCTGTAGCTTGAGAATAACCAGAGCTTCGCCTCAGATATACCAATCACAAAAGGAACCTTTGTACCACAATCACACTGACAAAGAAGAACCTAGTAATCTGGAGATTATGGTTTCCTGCAAACCCCCATCCCACTCACAGGTATGGACTTAATCCGCCGAGGAGGCATGGCATCCTATGCGGTCATCAGCGTCACATACTTTCAAGAGTGACGATACGATACCCAGAAGGTGTGGCATCATCATCTCTTGAAGCGGCCTCACTTAGCTGAATCCCAATTGATCGATCCCCAGAGTCAACAATCCTCGGGTCAGACAACTTGTCGAGCCCAAAGGGCCAGGCAAGAAGCATCAAAGATAATCTCGTCTGAGCGCGGATTTCGTAGCAAGCTGGTGCATGCAAAGCATGCAAGCTTTACCACTAATCTCCACTTCTAAGTCTATGTGCATACTCAAGCCCAGGTCCGACTTATCTCTCAAAGTAACACCCTTTCCCCAGCACAACAACAATAATATAGTGTGGAAAGTAAATACATAAAGATAAAGCACATATATACAACACTCAAGAAAAAAAAGCAAGCGCTAGTATTGACTCACATAGGGAACCGTTGGAGTCCCTAGCAGAGTCGCCAGTTTTTGGGGACGGGCCCAGACAGCTAGGAAGAGAACCCAAGGCGAGACTCGCATAAGGAACCATCGCAGTCCCCAGCTATCGCTACTGCGAAAAACGAGGCCGGCAAGACAGAAGAGTCGGCACCTTTCATTATTTATCCCTCAGAACGGGAAAGGAAACGATCGGAAAAACCTGACGAAAAGGTATAAGACAAGGTCATCACAACCATGTCTGGATTCGGGAGTCGGTCACGCAAGGGGAAGGTATTAGCACCCCTCACGTCCATCGTACTCGATGGGATCCATGCTTGTTGTGTTTATCTGACGGGTTTGTTACATCTATCTACACTAAAGGTATGGTCTGAAAAGAAAAGAAAATGACTCGGCAAAGTGTCACACTTTATGCCTACGTATTCCCGTATGGAACGAGAAATCAGAGTCAACGTAGTTCGCCTAACTACGGGTTATGGGGGAAGGTTGCTCACCGAGATATCGCATCTCGTGCCTACGTACTTTCACACAGCGTGAAAGATAAGAGCAAACGTAGTTCGGGCTACGAAGAACACAGGTTTGCTTAGCTGTTTTTATCCAAGTAAAGTTAACAGACAGTTCCAGCAGTTGGTGTTTGCAGCTCGATCCTTAGAGACTTAGGCGTTACCGTTTGCGGTAGAACTGAAAGTTAACAGAACTTTCTTTTAAGAAAGGGTTTTCCTGATTAAGGTTCCAAGAGTACAAAAAGGATTTGAATGTTTATTTTTGAAGTCTTTTATGGAAGAAGTGAATTGAGTTTTGTTCGTAACTCGTGTTGCACTAAAGACTTGGACTTAAGAGTGAATGCGTCGCATGTCACCCAAAGGGTACCATACTAAACATTCAAGCTACGTGAGGGAACCCCTCCCATAACTCTTTCTCAAGTAACTTAAGGCTCGTAACGCACGACACGCGTTATCCTTTATTAAGTGTTTTAATAGATGTTTGAGATGAGAAGAGAAGCAGACGCAACTAAGGGAAACTGAATCTATCCTACAGTTGTCATGCAATGTTTGTCCTATGGTTGAGGTTAGAAGGGAACCTAACTAATGTTATCATGCATGGTTAGAGTCCTAATGTCTGTCATAACTTCTCTTGAACAAGAGAAGTCAGAGTTCCTAGGGGAACATGGCAAAGGAAAGCAACAGTAAATCAAATTAACTGAAAAGAAATTACTGTAAACAAAATGCTATAAGTAAAATCCATGCTATGCATCACGCAAGCAGAAGGAGTCGCACTCAACTTCTAAACAAACAAGGCACAAAGGCCACACACCACACAGGCAAGGGAGCTGAGCTCTACCAAATACCAGCAAGCAAAGCCACACAGTAAAAATACAAGCAGAAGGAGTCCCACTCAACTTCTAATGCAGTACAAGCAAGGGGAGAAGCTCAACCCTTAGGATGCTCTTAGGCCTATGATCATCTGCATGAAGCCTATTACTAATGCAACACTCCAAGCAAGTCACATCAATACAGTTGAACAAGAAGAAAACAGAAAAACAGGGAAAACAAGCCATCAATCTCCACAGCAGAGCAATCCTCTGACAGTAATCCAATCCAAAGTCTGTAACTGTTCTTCAAGTCCACGCCATCTTCAAGAGAAGGAAAGGGATGCTCCATCTTAAAGCTCCATGAGGCTCCACCAACAAGGATGAAGAGAATCAACAAGATGAGTATATGATGATGGGAAGCATGATGGAAACCAAAGGAATCCATCATGACACTCAACCATGCATCCATGAAAGGCATCCTCAAAAGTTCTACTCATTATGACATGCCATACAACCCTCCAAAGGAGAGATGAGACTTTCACATGAGGACTTTGAATCATAGGATGGAATGGAAAGTAAACAAAGCTATCCATGTTTATTTGAAGAAAGAAAGAACAATTCTAAAGCTCTTCCTAGACCCTAATTGAACAAGCTATAAGAAAGCTAATCAAAGGGAAACAAAAACTCAAAATCAAACATCATAATCAATCAAACAAAAGCTATAACATGCATAAAGCATCATCCAAGAGGAATGGGGAACTTGTCTTATGCTAAAGTCCATTAATGAAGTCAATCTAAGGGAAAGACTATGTTATGAACATGTTAAAACTAGTCTAAGTATTAATTCCATCTAAAATACTAAACTTATTTCTAAAATTCTACGAAAATTTCTAAGGGAACCTACATCTGTTAGGTATCTATAGCAATAATGTTAGTGCCTAAATCTGAATGGAAGGTTCCTAAACAATTCCGACATCACAAGGTGTCACAAAATAACCCTAAAATTGAAGGTCTAATGATTTAATTCTAAACCAGCACAAAAAACCATTTAAAAATTACCACAAAAATCATGGAAGCGCCTTAATATGTGCATAACCAACAGACAAAAGGATGGAGGAAAAATCGAATAGGAAAGGGTTCAAACAGCAAGAACAATCCAAGGCAATTTTAAACAAGGCAATATGGATCAAGCACAAAGATGGTGCTCAAAACCTACACAAAATATAGTATAAATTCCAGAGAAAAATATGACGATATCCCACAAGATGTATGTGATACCCCTGAAAAATGTTAGACAAAAATATTTGGTTTTGTTGCCTCAACAAAATTCCACAAGATTGAAGCACCAATATTACAATTTTTTCCGGGCATAAAAATGTAAAAAATCAAAACTAAATGGAAAAAAAATGATAAAATCAATTTTATCATTTCTAAAATATCCTAACACATCCAAGATCACCTTTAAAAAAAATCAAGATTTTATGAGCATTTTTTATATTTTTTATGTATTTAAAGTAAACATGCATCAAAACAGAAAAACAAAGAAATGGAAATTAAATGAAATTGCAAGGTGGTGCAAGTAGCAATTAATCCAAGGCAAATGACATTGGGCCAGGTGAGGGAGGGGTGCGAACAACAACTCGTGAGAAGCCAAGCGAATTTCATTAACCAAATTACATAGTTTTGGTAGCGCATACGTGGCGCGTCCGTGTGCGTTAGATTAATGGACTTTGTCTTCATTTTCAAACAATCGGACGGTAAAGCTTCATCTTCTCTGTTTTGAACTTCCAAAGTGGGAAAAGTGTAGAACACAAACGGTAATGGCTGGACGGTTATCGTAATGCTTTTCCGGCAAACCATTTCCACACGTATCTCTCTCAATTCTCAACGGAATCGAACGATCCTTGAACCAATTTCGAAGGATTTTTCACAAGGATTCCAAATATCACACTTATTCATGCTGAAACTCCAAGATTAGAGAGATCCAAATCCAAACCGAAAATGTGTTCATTCCTAAATTGTCTCTAAACTTCAGTTTTTTCATCCAAAATCCATCTATGGTTCATGTACTACCTAACCACATGCATATTCTATCTTAATTCATCAAGAACATAGCATAATTTCAAAATGAAAAAAACTTGAGTCAAAGCTTCGAATTGGAGCACTTGTAGCGTGGTTCTTGACTCAATCTCGTTCAGATTCTTTCAATGGAGTATGTGAAAGCTTCTGGAATCCTTGGTTTGGCTTGAGAAGCTCCTAAAACGAAAATCAATTTTCCACTTTTGCTTTTGAAACTTCAAACTTCCATAACTGTTTTTTGCACCAAATAACCATCCAAAAATGATCTAGAATCATCATAGAGAATATATAGAAGTTGTTGGAATGATTTAGAAGCCCATTGGAGGCCCAATTCAATATATCCACTTTTTCACTTTTCTTCAAAAATGCAACAATGGTGAAAACGAAATTGCTTTGATTCCACCTTCTAGAAGCTTCATTTCCCTTGCATATGACATGGTGAATGTGTAGAAATCAAGTTGAGAGCTTAATTGTATCACATGAGCAATATTGGATGTGTTACTTATTCATGAAGTAACAAATTGGAACATCATGAAATAAGCCTCAAATGAAAATTCTAATAATTCCAAAGTGTTTAGAATGCTTTTTCCACTCAAAATATGCTCTTACTTTGTCTTGTTTGAGCACATGGAATTTATTTTCAATTTTTTTCAAGTTTAGTGCCTTTTAATTCCCCTTTTTCAAGCCTCTATGAACCAAATCTTGTTCTAGGCCAAATCAAAGTCCCATGAACACATGGTTTACCTAAAATTCCCATTTTGAGCAACTTTCATGTTGGTAAAAACTTCATTTGAAGAGTGCAAGATGGGGAAATTTACCTATAATCCAAAATGACCTATAATCCCACTTTCCCAAAATACCCATGGCTTGCAAAGCTCATAACTTGAGTTCTAAAAATCATAATGAGGACTTCCATAACTTTTTGGAAGGCTATGATCATAAGGAACAACTATCATGTTCACATAAAGGTCATTTGAAACTTCTTTCTAGATCAAAAGTAGCTTGGAAGTTAGATGATTTTCACAGACAAATTTCAGATGCATCTGATGACCTGTAACTTGTCTGGCTCATAACTTGAGTTCTACAAATCATATGGATGACTTCTAGTACTCAAATTAAAGGTATGAACCTCCTCTATAAGTCTCATGCTTGACCCAAAGTCATATGTGTAAGTTCAGAGTAAGCCTAAGAGGGGGGGAGGGGGGTGAATTAGGCTTATAAAAATTTTTTCAGATTTTTGGTGTTCTTTAATTTTTCTCTGGTTATGTTCTTGGTGATGGATGCAGTAGAAAGCATAAAGAAAGTGGACACCAAGATTTATAGTGGTTCCCTTCACAATCCGAAGGTACTCCACTCCCCTTTCCACATGAAAGAGAGTTTTCACTATTGTTTTAGAAAGTACAACCTATCACACCATCAACCGGTGAGGCCTACAATCTAACAACAAAACAAACTAGTGTGCAAGAACAATCCTCTTGCAAAACACTAACCCTTGTGTCCAACATTCCTAGATCACAAGTCACAACAGACTATTATGTAATTCTTTTTATAATTTGAGAGTATAATAGTAATATCAATACAAAGATTGATCTTCTCCTTTAATCAGAATTCACAACTTAATCTAAATACAAGTGTTCAAACAAATGAATGTGAAAGGTTATGCAAGTATGAACACTTTTTGAATGTATTTTAAATTATTTGAAAAGTAGTGAATATGATTCAATGATTGTTTTTGAAAATTGTTGGAGGTGTTTGTTAATTTAAAATTATCAGAATTTATATCATTCAAAACACCATTTGAAAAAGGTATAATTGAGTATGAGTTAACACATGGAAAGGTATAACATTCAAATAATTTTTGAACTTGAAAGGAAACAATTTTTCAGAAAACGTTCAGTGTTAATCGGTCAACCATATAGGTTAATCGGTTAACATTGTAACGTTGTCCCAAAGAATTTAAAATTTTAGGGCGTTAATCGATTAACCTATATAGTTAATCGGTTAACACTATAAAAACTTTGAAAAATAATTAATTTAAAAGTGTTATACCAATTCCAAATGATTTTAAAACATGTTAATGCATTATGATCAAATGATAAAATATTTGAGCACTTGTATATCAATTAAATTAGAGAATTTTGATATACCATAGATTGTGTCCAAGTCTAGAAAGATGATCGAGCAAATGTACATAAAGCTTGAATGTTGATCACTTCCATAATACTTTGATCTTGGTCTTTTGAAAGCTTTTGACTTTTTGCACAGATGAAATGATCTTGTGTCTTGTTGTTGTTGTCATCAAAACCTTGAAACCTTGAGATGAAACATGCTTCTTCAATCTCCCCATTTTTGATGATGAAAACCAATTGAGTCTTGTACATTACTTTGACGATTTTTTGGTCCTGGTCTTGTTTCTCCCCCTATATCCATGAACTCCCCCTTTCTAAAAATAGAGGCTAAAAACAGACAAAAATTATGCAGACATAGACATTAGAAAGCCAAAGCTCTTATCCCCCTTTGTCATTAGCAAAAAGGAAGGAGCTTTCAAACAAAACTAGAAGATATCGACAATTATGAAAGCAATCAAAAGAATAATCACGTAGGTAAGCAAAACATACGGAAATCAAATTAAACATGTAGCAGAGTGCAACCAAAATAGTGTATGAGTACAACGCAAATGAAACAAGGTTAAGAACATAAACTTAAAAGCTTAATGACTAGAAAGTAATAAAAGACAACACCATCAACATATTCTCTAAATGTCCTCATCAGCCATATCCTCCTCGTCTTCTTCCTCTTCTTCTCCACCTTCTTCATCAGATACAACAAAGTTGCCGGTGTTGGTGCGGCGAGAGGTAAGTACAAGGTTTCGGAGAGAAGCAATGGCCCGAGAGGTTTCTCTATGTTGAGTCATCATAGTTTGGTAAAGGAATTCATTTGTAATTCCTCCTTCAGGTACGGGATAAGCTTGGTTGGCAGCGGCTCCTTCATCTGAATACTTATAAGTACCGTCAATATCCTTAAAAATTCCGGTGTTCTTGACAATTGTAATTTCGTTAATCTCATTGGTGGTTGGTTTCATCTTGGTGGTTGGTTCACGGTTAATATCCAAAGTTGTCAGCTCCAAAATTCTTGACACCAGCCTTGTATACGGTAGATGGGTTGAGAGAGATAGCTGTTGTTGAAGGTGATACATAATGGTCAAAATCCAATTGACACGAATCTTGTTCTTGAGAGAATCGAACTTTTGATTAATCCAGGTACTTGGAATCCTATGGATGAAGACACGGTTTCTTTGGATCCCATTTCTTCAATAGGATCCCATTGCATTCTACTTGATTTACCTTTCCTCAGCAGAAAGCATCATTCGCTCTTTACCTCTGAGACAAATAAAAAAGCATCAAAAGACTGAGCCTCAATCCCAAGTCTATTCTATGAAGTGCGCTGAATAAGTGATTGTCTGATAATGAGCGAGGCATACCCGTCTTTTTGCTAAGCAGGATGTATTGAACTCATAATTCATTAGATCCTTTTTATGAATGTCAATTAAATATCAAGTCAATTCGCGAGGTTTTTTAAAACCACCAGTGAGATACACGCGAAATACGTGCAAGATCATCATTAATACCATCATACTTGCTGACCAAAACGAAGTTGCATTTCCAGATCGTTAATTTGAGCATGATTTGAATCCTTGCGAATCAGCACATAACAGATTATGTAATGAAGCATCCGATCAGAAACGGTAAGATTCTTTGCATAGCACAACAGACGAGCAGTGCGTTGGTTGGCGATAATCACCTCCTTTGGAAATCTGCAGATCTGATAGTAGAACTCCATCTTGTCGTAGTTGGACCACGACCCTTCCACGTGGTTAATTCCTTTTCTAGAAACTACCCAGACGATGGTATTTCCAGCATAGCAGCAACATCAGACATATTTTCTTCCACAATGCAGTCTCTAAAAATTGTTTTCATAACATGCTCATCATTTGCATTCATAAACACAGACAGCTTATGCAAAAAGGATTTGACAAGATCTGGATAGCAATTTCCAGAGTCCGACACAAATTTATCGATCCTCTGATATTTGAGCCAAGCAGGAAAATCAAAAGACGATGCCGGAAAAGCCTTAAGATTCACATACTTTACCGGGAGGATGCGACGAACTCGGACTTTGAAATCCATTCTGCGCTTCTTGGTTGTTTCCATAGGGATATCTTTTTCATCAGATGTAGAATGGTGTTCTGGTAGCTTTCCCTTGCCGCGGTTTGATGCTGAAGCCATGGATGAGTTTGAGAGGTGTTGAGTGATTGGGGTTTGAGAAGATGGAGATGGCTATGAGGAGTTATCCAATCTTAGAGAGTGGGAGAGAGGCAGTGGGTTTTAAACTTAGGGTTTAAAGAGGGAAGTTTCAAATACTCTTGAAGAGGGAATAGGATTCTAAGGATATGGATTTTGGACACTTAGGAGAATATTGACCACATAAAAATGCATTTAACACATATAATGTTTCAAAAATTCTAATTAATTTTCGTTTTTGATTTTTAGAAATTTGAACAGTGTTAATCGGTTAACCATATAGGTTAATCGGTTAACACATTAAAAAATTGAATCAGAATTGAAAATTTAACAATGTTAATCGGTTAACCATATAGGTTAATCGATTAACATATTAAAAAATTTAATTGTTACAGAAAAACTTACAGTGTTAATCGGTTAACCCATATGGTTAATCGATTAACACACGCGAATGTTTGAAAAATACTTAAAAACAGAATGCATACACATGAAAACACAACACAAATAATGCATACACATATTAGAGAAAAGGTTAGATGTCACCTTCATCAAGAATCCCAAGTTCTCGCCGGATTTTGTAGAACGGTTCTTTCGCCAACGGTTTGCTGAAGATGTCGGCGAGTTGATTGTGCGTGTCGACGAAAGTAACATCTACATCTCCATTCAATACGTGATCTCGAAGGAAGTGATGCCGGATATCTATATGTTTTGTTCTTGAATGCATGACCAGGTTCTTTGTAATGTTGATGGCACTTGTATTATCACATCGAAGAGGAATGCAGTCGAGGTCTAAACTGTAATCGAGGAGTTGTTGCTTGAGCCACATAATTTGTGCACAACAACTTCCTGCTGCAATATATTCTGCTATGGCTGTACTGACTGCCACACACGCTTGCTTCTTGCAGGCCCATGATACTAATGCATTCCCGAGAATGTGATACATACCACTTGTGCTTTTTCTATCGGTCTTACATCCTTCATAGTCAGCGTCAAAATAACCAACTAAAGAACAAGTACTACCTTTAGGATACCATAATCCGACGTTCATTGTCCCTTTGAGATACTTTATGATTCTCTTTACGGCTGTGAGATGCGATTCCTTCGGACTTGCTTGAAAGCGTGCACACAAACAAACGCTAAACATAAGTTCAGGACGGCTTGCCGTCAAATATAGTAATGAACTGATCATACCTCGATGTTTTGTTATATCAACTGGAGTACCGGATTCATCTTGATTAACGTATGTTTCGGATCCCATAGGAGTGGACATCACCTTGCAACTATCCATATCGAATTTCTTCTACAATTCCTTGCAATACTTGGATTGGTTGAGGAAGATGCCATCCTTTGTTTGCTTGATTTGTAGTCCAAGAAAATAATTCAATTTTCCCATCATAGACATCTCGAATTCTCCTTGCATCATAAGTGAAAAATCTTCGCAAAGCTCTTTGTTTGTTGATCCGAAGATGATGTCGTCGACATAGACTTGAACCAATAAAGTGTTTCCTTTGATTTTATTTATGAACAATGTCTTGTCAACCTTTCCTTTTGTAAATCCCTTCTCACATAAGAAATTGCTAAGGCGGTCATACCTTCCTCATTGATGTAGCCATTCAGGAAAGCGCTTTTGACATCCATCTGGAACAACTGAAAATTCATAGAACAAGCGTAAGCAAGTAGTAATCTAATTGTTTCTAACCTTGCTACCGGAGCGAACGTTTCATCAAAATCAATTCCTTCCTCCTGGTTGTAGCCTTGTGCAACCAATCTTTCTTTGTTACGAACTATGATCCCATTCTCGTCAAGTTTGTTCTTGAACACCCATCTTGTTCCTATGATGTGCTTATGGTTTGGTCTTGGTACAAGACTCCAAACTTGATTCCTTTCGAATTGATTGAGTTCATCTTGCATCGCTACAATCCATTGGTCGTCACCTAAGGCTTCATCAATCTTGGTTGGTTCAATTTGAGACACAAAAGCCATGTTGAGACAAGCATCCTTTAGATTAAGTCGAGTTGCAACGCCTTGGCTAATATCACCAATAACTTTATCTATCGGGTGATCTCTATGCATTCTCCATTCCTTCGGAAGATCTTGATGTTCTTCAATGATTTGAGTGACATCTTCTTGTGGTATTTCTTGATTATTTGAAGTCTCTTCTTGTTGTTGTGAAGAACCTACTATATCATCATCATCATCCATAATAATATTATCCTCTTTCAAGGGGTTAGTCTCATCAAATGAATGATGAATGGATTCTTCAATAGTAAGAGTTCTCTTATTAAAAATTCTAAATGCTCTACTATAAAGAGAATAACCAAGAAATATACCTTCGTCGGATTTCTCATCAAACTTACCTAGATTATCCTTATTGTTGTTGAGAACAAAGCATTTGCATCCGAATATGTGGAAGAATGCTATATTTGGTTTTCTACCCTTGAATAACTCATACAGAGTCTTTTTGAGAAGCGGTCGAATATTGAAACAGTTGCTTACGAAGCATGCTGTACTAACTGCATCTGCCCAAAAATATTTAGGAAGATTTGCGCCGCTGAGCATTGTCCTTGCAAGCTCCACCAGTGATCTATTCTTCCGTTCTACGACACCGTTTTGTTGAGGTGTTCTTGGCGCTGAAAAATTATGATAAATTCCATGCTCTTCGCAAAAATCTTCAAAGTCTGAATTTTGGAATTCTCCACCGTGATCGTTTCTTATAGAGGCTATGGTGAGTGATTTCTAATTCTGAATTTGCTTCGCATACTTCTTGAATGCTTTGAAAGCATCATTTTTCTGCACTAAAAACAATGTCCATGTGTATCGAGAGAAATCGTCAACAATAACTAAAGCATAAAAATTACCTCTGAAGCTTTTTTTTTTTATGGACCAAAAAGATCCATATGCAACAATTGAAGTGGCCTTGATGTAAAAACCACTTGCTTGGATCTGAAAGTTGTCTTGGTCTGTTTTCCCTTTTGACATGCATCGGATAATTTATCCTTGATGAATTTTATTTTTGGGAGTCCAACAACTAGATCATGCTTTATCAATTTGTTTAGATGCTCCATGTGGATGTGAGCAAATCTTTTATGCCAAAGCCATGCCTCGTTGTTGTTTGCCATAAGACACTTTACCTTCAAGGAAGAGTCATCAAAAGAAATCATAAAAATGTTATTATATCTTTTACCTTTTAACAAAATGTCATGAGTGACTTCGTGTTCTATCAAGCATTCCTCCTTTGTGAAGTTGATTCCGAACCCTTTGTCACACAATTGACTTATGCTAAGTAGGTTGTGTTTAAGGCCTTCCACATAAAGAACGTCTTCGATGATTGTACATGGAGGTGCACCAATGGCTCCAACTCCAAGAATTTTTCCTTTATTATCATCACCGTAAGTGGCGTATCCTTTGGCCTTTAATGATAGACTTGAAAATTTTTTTATGTCTCCCGTCATATGCTTCGAGAAGCCGTTGTCAAGATACCATTGATTAGACGTTGTCTTGAAGCATACCTACAACACAAATTTAAGTAGTGTTAGGTACCCAAATTGCTTTGGGTCCTTGATAGTTAGTACCTTTTTCAACCCACACATAATGCCCTTTAGCAACACCAATATTGCGCACATGCAAGCATTAGGTGTATGGCCTTTAATTCCACAATAAGAACACGTAGGTTGAAAGTGAGTTCTATATCTAGGAACATAATTCTTTTTCTCGCAACTTTTATCTTGTTATGATTTTGATGCTGAATTTTAGAAGTGCTTGCCTTTTCTTTAACAACTTGTTCACTTGCTCTTACAAAAATGGTCTCATTGGTGCTTGGTTTTGAAAATTTAAAATATCCTAATCCACTTTTATCATTAGGATATCTTTGATGTTTAAGAATTTCTTCCAAGCCAATTTGACCTCTTTCGTATCTTTCTAAAACTCTTTTAAGTTGCACAATTTGAAAAGATAGAGATTCACAATTCTTACATACAAGACTTTGTTTTTCATTTATTAATTTTTGTTTTTCATTTTCAATGCTTTTCATAAAATCAGAATTTTGTTCTTCTAAAAATGAAATTCTTTTCTTTTGTGCTAAGATGCTTTTATACAAAGTCTTGCATTCTTTTAGAAGTTCATCTATAACTTCTTGTGCATCATTATCATAAACAGAAAAATTGATAATAACCTCATTTTCTTCATCGGAGTGGTGTGAAGCCATTAAAGCCATATTTGCACATTCATCGCTTTCCGACTCCGATGATGAACTTATCTCGTTATCGCCCATGCAACATAGGCCTTCTTAGTTTTGAAATCCTTCTTGCCTTTGAATTTTCCTTTATTTGCAAGTTTCGGGCAATCCGGCTTTATGTGACCTTGTTTCCCACATTCGTAACATATAACTTCTTGATTTGATGTGGATACCTCCTTTTTCCTGAAATGTCTATTCTTTTTAGAAAAAGAGGAATTTTTATTATTATTAAAAAACTTACCAAGCTTCTTTACTGGAAGCATGAAATTTTCGTCTTCGGAAGATTCGTCATTTTTGTCATCCTTTGTGTCAATCTTCAAGGCAATTCCTTTGGACTTATTGTCTTGACTTTCGTGCTTCTCAAGCCTTCCAAGTTCATGTTCATGCTCTTGAAGTTTGCCAAATAAGTAAGCGGATGTCATCGTTGAAAGACTCTTCTTTTCTGAAATAGCGGTCACCTTCGGTTGTCATTCTCTTGTTAAGGATCTTAGGACTTTCAAGTTGAGATCATCATTTGTGAAGGTCTTCCCGAGAGCAATCAAATGATTTGTTAGATGAACGAATCTCTTTTGTAAGGCAACAATGGATTCACCAGGGTGCATACGGAACATTTCATTTTCTTGACTTAAAGTATTAAGTCTTGATCTTTTTACTTCAGCTGTCCCTTCATGCGTTTCTACCAAGGTGTCCCAAATCTCCTTTGCTGATTTACACTGTGATATACGGAAGAATTAGTCCATATTGAGAGCGCTTTAAAGTATGTTGATTGCTTTCTTCTCATTCAAAATTCTCTTCTTGTCATCTTCATCATATGAGGATTTTATCTTTGGACTTCCAACACCATTTACCACACTTGTAGGAACATGTGGACCAGTTTCTACGGTTTCCCATATACCGTCTCCTTGAGCCTCAAGATGTCCCTTCATTCGGATTTTCCAAAAATCGAAATACTCTCTGGAAAAGAGTGGTGGCTTGTTACTACTTCCACCATCTTTGAAAACCGGGTTGGTACTTGCGGAAGCCATACTGAATCGTTAGGAACAGGTTACCTTAACCTGCTCTTATGCCAAATGTAAGTTCAGAGTATGCCTAAGAGGGGGGGTGAATTAGGCTTATAGAAATTTTTTAATATTTTTGGTGTTCTTTAATTTTTCTTTGGTTATGTTCTTGGTGATGGATGCAGTAGAAAGCATAAAGAAAGTGGACACCAAGATTTATAGTGGTTCCCTTCACAATCCGAAGGTACTCCACTCCCCTTTCCACATGAAAGAGAGTTTTCACTATTGTTTTAGAAAGTACAACCTATCACACCATCAACCAGTGAGGCCTACAATCTAACAACAAAACAAACTAGTGTGCAAGAACAATCCTCTTGCAAAACACTAACCCTTGTGTCCAACAATCTTGGATCACAAGTCACAACAGACTATTCTGTAATTCTTTTTATAATTTGAGAGTACAATAGTAATATCAATACAAAGATTGATCTTCTCCTTTAATCAGAATTCACAACTTAATCTCAATACAAGTGTTCAAACAAATGAATGTGAAAGGTTATGCAAGTATGAACACTTTTTGAATGTTTGAAATTATTTGAAAAGTAGTGAATATGATTCAGTGATTGTTTTTGAAAATTGTTGGAGGTGTTTGTTAATTTGAAATTATCAGAATTTATATCATCCAAAACACCATTTCAAAAAGGTATAATTGAGTATGAGTTAACATATGGAAAGGTATAACATTCAAATAATTTTTGAACTTGAAAGGAAACAGTATTTCAGAAAACGTTCAGTGTTAATCGGTTAACCATATAGGTTAATCGGTTAACACTGTAACGTTGGCCAAAAGAATTTAAAATTTTAGGGCGTTAATCAATTAACCTATATGGTTAATCGGTTAACACTGTAAAAACTTTGAAAAATAATTAATTTAAAAGTGTTATACCAATTCCAAATGATTTTAAAACATGTTAATGCATTATGATCAAATGATAAAATATTTGAACACTTGTATATCAATTAAATTAGAGAATTTTGATATACCATAGCTTGTGTCCATGTCTTGAAAGATGATCGAGCAAATGTACATGAAGCTTGAATGTTGATCACTTCCATAATACTTTGATCTTGGTCTTTTGAAAGCTTTTGACTTTTTGGACAGATGAAATCATCTTGAGTGTTGTTGTTATTGTCATCAAAACCTTGAAACCTTGAGATGAAGCATGCTTCTTAAATACGAGGCTTGTCTCTTGACTTACATGACTTTGAAGTTAGGCACTAAGCAGGGGATTTTACCCTGGGAACCCTAACATAGCAACTTCAGCCACTCTTGATTCTTCTTGACCTGTTCTTGAAACAACATCTCACATGCTTCAACCCATAATTTCATGAATCCCATGACCTATAAGTAGGCTTTGATCTTCTTCAATTACTCATTTTGACCTAGGGTTGACCAGATGAAACCCTAGTTGCACCAACTTCAAATGTGGCTCTTGCACTTGACACAATGACTTGACTGAGCTCCATCATGACCCTCTAGGCACTCCATGAGCTCTATCCACATATTCTATCCATGACCAAGGCTTCACAACCCTCTGACGGTCTTCAATTGATCCTCAAGTCAGGAGATGAACCCCATACAAGCACTCAAACTTCTCAAGAACTCAACCCTCTATCTAATGACTTTGGTGACTTCTCAAGCTTGAATAAAACCTCTGGCTAGGCTTCTCATGATATAGACCATACTTGATCCCCTGCATAAATGCTAATGCAATGCTATGATGATGTTAGAACAATGTATGATGATGTTAGAACAATGTTATGCTTAATGCAATGAAACATAAACCAAGTGAGAAAAAGGTTGGGCAAACTTTGGGGTGCAATAACCCCCCACCAAAAGGATGAAGGAGCGAAACTCACACCGCCCACTACCACTAAAAGGATGATAGGAAAAACACTACCGTACAATCTGACATCAATAAGATGACAGACCCACAATCAAAATGATGACGGAACGAAACTCACACCAGCCACTGCCACCAAAAAGGATGATAGGACAAACACTATCGCACAATCTGACATCAATAAGATGACAGACCTCCCACACAAAGGATGACGGAGCGAAACTCACATCGACTACTACCACCAAAAGGATGATAGGACAAACCCTATCCCACAATCTTACATCAATTAAGATGACAGACCCACCACCAAAAGGATGACGGAGTGAAACTCACACCGGCCACTACCACCAAAAGTATTATAGGACAAACACTACCGTACAATCTGACATTAACAAGATAACAGACCCGCCACCAAAATGATGACGAAACATGACTCACACCAGCCACTACCACCAAAAGGATGATAGGACAAACACTATCGCACAATCTGAGAATAATAAGATGACAGACCCACCACCAAAAGGATGAAGGAGCGAAACTCACACCAGCCACTACCACCAAAAAGATGATAGGAAAAACACTATCGTACAATCTGACATCAACAAGATGACAGACCCACTACCAAAAGGATGACGGAGCAAAACTCACACCAGCCACTACCACCAAAAGGATGATAGGACAAACGCTATCGCATAACTTGACATCAATAAGATGACAGACCCCCCACCAAAAGGATGACATAGCGAAACTCACAGCGGCTACTATCACGAAAAGGATGATAGGTCAAACCCTATCGAACAAGCTGACATCAATTAAGATGACAGACCCATCACTAAAAGGATGACGGAGTGAAACTCACACCGGTCACTACCACTAAAAGGATGATAGGACAAACACTACCGTACAATCTGACATTAAGAAGATAACAGGCCCACCACTAAAACGATGACGGAGCATAACTCACACCAGCCACTACCACCAAAAGGATGATAGGACAAACACTATCGCATAATCTGAGAACAATAAGATGACAAACCCACCACCAAAAGGATGAAGGAGAGAAACTCACACCAGCCACTACCACCAAAAAGATGATAGGGAAAACACTATCGTACAATCTGACATCAACAAGATGACATACCCACCACGAAAAGGATGACGGAGTAAAACGCACACCTGTCAGTACGACCAAAAGGATGATAGGACAAACATTATCACACAACTTGACATCAATAAGATGACAGACCCCACACCAAAAGGATGACAAAGCAAAACTCACACCGGCTACTATCACCAAAAGGATGATAGGACAAACCCTATCGAACAATCTGACATCAATTAAGATGACAGACCCACCACCAAAAGGATGACGGAGTGAAACTCACACTAGCCACTACCGCTAAAAGGATGACAAGACAAACACTAACAATCTGACATCAATAAGATGACAGACCCTCCACCAAAAGGATGACGGTGCGAAACTCATACCGACCACTACCACCAAAAGGATGATAGGACAAACACTATCCCACAATACGAAATCAATCAAGATGACAGACCCCCCCACCATAAGGATGACGGAGCAAAACTCACACCGGCCACTACCACAAAAAGGATGATAGGACAAACACTTTTGCACAATCTGACAACAATAAGATGACAGACCCCCCACCAAAAGGATGAAGAATCGAAACTCACACCGGCCACTACCACCAAAAGGATGTTAGGACAAACACTATCGCACAATCTGACAACAATAAGTTGACAGACACACCACCAAAAGGATGGCAGAGCGAAACTAACACCGACCACTACCACCAAAAGGATGATAGGAAAATCACTACCATACAATCTGACATCAACAAGATGACAGACCCACAATCAAAAGGATGACGGTGTGAAACTCACACCGGCCACTACCACCAAAAGGATTATAGGACAAACACTACCGTACAACCTGACATTAACAAGATAATAGACCCGCCACCAAAACGATGACGGAACATAACTCACACCAGCCACTAACACCAAAAGGATGATAGGACAAACACTATCGCACAATCTTAGAACAATAAGATGACAGACCCACCACCAAAAAGATGATAGGAAACACACTATCGTATAATCTGACATCAACAAGATGACAGACCCACCACAAAAAGGACGACAGAGCGAAACTCACACCGGCTACTATCACCAAAAGGATGATAGGACAAACCCTATCGAACAATATGACATCAATTAAGATGACAGACCCACCACCAAAATGATGACAGAGTGAAACTCATATCGTTCACTACCACCAAAAGGATGGTAGGACATACACTACCGTACAAACTGACATTAACAAGATAACAGACCCACCACCAAAACAATGACGGAGCACAACTCACACCAACCACTACCACCAAAAGGATGATAGGACAAACACTATCGCACAATCTGAGAACAATAAGATGACAGACCCACCACTAAAAGGATGAAGGAGCGAAACTCACACCAGCCACTACCACCAAAAAGATGATAGGAAAAAGACTATCGTACAATCTTACATCAACAAGATGACAGACCCACCACCAAAAGGATGACGGAGCAAAACTCACACCTGCCACTACCACCAAAAGGATGATAGGACAAATGCTATCACACAACTTGACATCAATAAGATGACAGACCCCCTACCAAAAGGATGACGGAGCGAAACTCACACCGGCTACTATCACCAAAAGGAAGACAGTGCGAAACTCACTGTCTGACATTAATTAAGATGATAGACCCACCACCAAAAGATGACGGAGTGAAACTCACACTAGCCACTACCGCCAAAAGGATAACAGGACAAACACTAACAATCTGACATCAATAAGATGACAGACCCCCCACCAAAAGGAAGACAGTGCGAAACTCACACCGGCCACTACCACCAAAAGGATGATAGGACAAACACTATCCCACAATATGACATCAATCAAGGTGACAGACCCCCCACCAAAAGGATGACGGAGCGAAACTCACACCGGCCATTACCACAAAAAGGATGATAGGACTAACAGTTTCGCCCAATCTGACAACAATAAGATGACAGATCCCCCACCAAAAGGATGAAGGAGCGAAACTCACACCGGCCACTACCACCAAAAGGATGATAGGACAAACACTATCAAACAATCTGACAAAAATAAGATGACAAACACACCACCAAAAGGATGGCGGAGCGAAACTCACACCGGCCACTACCACCAAAAGGATGATAGGAAAAACACTATCGCACAACTTGACATCAATAAGATGACAGACCCCCCACCAAAAGGATGGCGTAGCAAAACTCACACCGGCTAATATCACCAAAAGGATGATAGGACAAACCCTATCGAACAATCTGATATCAATTAAGATGATAGACCCACCACCAAAAGAATGACGGAGCAAAACTCACACTAGCCACTACCGCCAAGAGGATAACAAGACAAAGACTAACAATCTGACATCAATAAGATGACAGACCCCCCACCAAAAGGATGACGGTGCGAAACTCACACCGGCCACTACCACCAAAAGGATGATAGGACAAGCACTATCCCACAATATAACATCAATCAAGATGACAGACCCCCCCACCAAAAGGATGACGGAGCGAAACTCACACCGGCCACTACCACAAAAGGGATGATAGGACAAACACTTTCGCACAATCTGACAACAATAAGATGACAGACCCACACCAAAAAGATGAAAGAGCGAAACTCACACCGGCCATTACCACCAAAAGGATGATAGGACAAACACTATCGCACAATCTGACAAAAATAAGATGACAGACACACCACCAAAAGGATGGCGAGCGAAACTAACACCGGCCACTACCACCAAAAGGATGATAGGAAAATCACTACCGTACAATCTGACATCAACAACATGACAGACCCACAATCAACAGGATGACAGAACGAAACTCACACCAGCCACTCCCACCAAAAAGGATGATAGGACAAACACTGTCGCACAATCTGACATCAATAAGATGACAGACCCCCCAACAGAAGGATGACGGAGCGAAACTCACACCGGCTACTACCACCAAAAGGATGATAGGACAAACACTATCCCACAATCATACATCGATTAAGATGAAAGACCCACCACCAAAAGGATGACAGAGTGAAACTCACACCGGCCACTACCACCAAAAGGATTAAAGGACGAACACTACCGTACAATCTGACATTAACAAGATAACAGACCCGCCGCCAAAATGATGACGGAACATAACTCACACCAGCCACTAACACCAAAAGGATGATAGGACAACCACTATCGCACACTCTGAGAACAATAAGATGACAGACCCACCACCAAAAGGATGAAGGAGGGAAACTCACACCAGCCACTACCACCAAAAAGATGATAGGAAAAACACTATCGTACAATCTGACATCAACAAGATGACAGACCCACCACAAAAAGGATGACGGAGCAAAACTCACACCAGCCACTACCACCAAAAGGATGATAGGACAAACGCTATCGCACGACATGACTTCAATAAGATGACAGACCCCCCACCAAAAGGATGACAGAGAAAAACTCACACTGGCTACTATCACCAAAAGGATGATAGGAAAAACCCTATCGAATAATCTATCATCGATTGAGATGACAGACCCACCACCAAAAGGATGACAGAGTGAAACTCACACCGACCACTACCACCAAAAGGATTATAGGACAAACACTACCGTACAATCTGACATTAGCAAGATAACAGACCCGCCACCAAAACGATGACGGAACATAACTCACACCAACCACTAACACCAAAAGGATGATAGGACAAACACTATCGCACAATCTGAGAACAATAAGATGACAGACCCACCACCAAAAGGATGAAGGACCGAAACTCACACCAATCACTACCACCAGAAAGATGATAGGAAAAACACTATCGTACAATCTGACATCAACAAGATGACAGACCCACCACAAAAAGGATGACGGAGCAAAACTCACACCAGCCACTACCACCAAAAGGATGATAGGACAAACGCTATCGCACAACATGACATCAATAAGATGAAAGACCCCCCCCACAGAAAGAATGACAGAGCGAAACTCACACCGGCTACTATCACCAAAAGGATGATAGGACAAACCCTATCGAACAATCTGACATTGATTAAGATGACAGACCCACCACCAAAAGGATGACGGAGGGAAACTCACACCAGCCACTACCACCAAAAGGATTATAGGACAAACACTACCGTATAATCTGACATTAACAAGATAACAGACCCGCCACCAAAACGATGACGGAACATAACTCACATCAGCCACTAACACCAAAAGGATGATAGGACAAACACTATTGCACAATCTGAGAACAATAAGATGACAAACCCACCACCAAAAGGATGAAGGAGCGAAACTCACACCAGCCACTACCACGAAAAAGATGATAGGAAAAACACTATCGTACAATCTGACAACAACAAGATGACAGACCCACCACAAAAAGGATGACGAAGCAAAACTCACACCAGCCAATACCACCAAAAGGATGATAGGACAAACGCTATCGCACAACTTGACATCAATAAGATGACAGACCCCCCACCAAATGGATGATAGAGCGAAACTCACACCGGCTACTATCACCAAAAGGATGATAGGACAAACCCTATCGAACAATCTGACATCAATTAAAATGACATACCCACCACCAAAACAATGACGGAGTGAAACTCACGTCGGCCATTACCACCAAAAGGATTATAGGGCAAACACTATCGTACAATTTGACATTAACAACATAACATACCCGCCACCAAAACGATGACGGAACATAGCTCACACCAGCCACTACCACCAAAAGGATGATAGGACAAACACTATCGCACAATCTAAGAAAAATAAGATGACAGACCCACCACGAAAAGGATGAAGGAGCGAAACTCACTCCAGCCACTACAACCAAAAAGATGATAGGAAAAACACTATCATACAATCTGATATCAACAAGATGACAGACCCACCACCAAAAGGATGACGGAGAAAAACTCACACCTGCCACTACCACCAAAAGGATGATAAGACAAACGCTATCGCACAACTTGACATCAATAAGATGACAGACCCCTCACCAAAAGGATGACAGATCGAAACTCACACCGGCTACTATCACCAAAAGGATGATAGGACAAACCCTATCGAACAATCTGACATCAATTAAGATGATAGACCCACCGCCAAAAGGATAAAAGGACAAACACTAACAATCTAACATAAATAAGATGACAGACCCCCCACCAAAAGGAAGACGGTGCGAAACTCACACCAGCCACTACCACAAAAAGGATGATAGGACAAACACTTTCGCCCAATCTGACAACAATAAGATGACAGACCCCCACAAAAAGGATGAAGGAGCGAAACTCACACCGGTCAATACCACCAAAAGGATGATAGGAAAAACACTACCGTACAATCTGACATCAACAAGATGATAGACCCACAATCAAAAGCATGATGGAACAAAATTCACACCACCCACTCCCACCAAAAAGGATGATAGGAAAAACACTATCGCACAATCTGACATTAATAAGATGACAGACCCCCCACCAAAAGGATGACGGAGAGAAACTCACACCGACTACTACCACCAAAAGGAAGATAGGACAAACATTATCCCATAATCTGACATCAATTAAGATGACAGACCCACCACCAAAACAATGACGGAGTGAAACTCACACCGGCCACTACCACCAAAAGGATTATAGGACAAACACTACCGTACAATTTGACATTAACAACATAACACTCCCGCCACCAAAACGATGACGGAACATAGCTCACACCAGCCACTACCACTAAAAGAATGATAGGACAAACACTATCGCACAATCTAAGAACAATAAGATGACAGACCCACAATCAAAAGGATGAAGGAGCGAAACTCACACCAGCCACTACCACCAAAAAGATGATAGGAAAAACAATATCGTACAATCTAACATCAACAAGATGACAGACCCACCACCAAAAGGATGACGGAGCAAAACTCACACCAGCCACTACCACCAAAAGGATGATAGGACAAACGCTATCGCACAACTTGACTTCAATAAGATGACAGACCCCCCACCAAAAGGATGACAGAGCGAAACTCACACCGGCTACAATCACCACAAGGATGATAGGACAAACCCTATCGAACAATCAAACATCAATTAAGATGACAGACCCACCACCAAAAGGATGACGGACAAACCCTATCGAATAATCTGACTTCAATTAAGATAACAGACCCACCACCAAAAGGATGACGGAGTGAAACTCACACTAGCCGCTACCGCCAAAAGGATGACATGAAAAACACTAACAATCTGACATCAATAAGATGACAGACTCCCAACCAAAAGGATGACGGAGCGAAACTCACACCGGCCACTACCACCAAAAGGATGATAGGACAAACACTATCGCACAATCTGACATCAATCAAGATTATAGACCCCCCGCCAAAAGGTTGACGGAGCGAAACTCACACCGGCCACTACCACCAAATGGATGATAGGTGAAACACTACCGTACAATATGAGAACAATAAGATGGCAGACCCCCACTAAGGGATAACAGAGTGAAACTCACACCGGCCACTATCACCAAAAGGATGATAAGACAAACACTATCGCACAATCTGACAACAATAAGATGACAGACCCTAAACCAAAAGGTTGACGGAGCGAAACTCACTCCAGCCATTACCATCAAAAGGATGATCGGACAAATACTACCGTACAATCTGACATCAACAAGATGACAGACCCACCACCAAAATGATAATGGAGCAAAACTCACACCAGCCACTACCACCAAAAGGATGATAGGACAAACACTATCGCACAATCTGACATCAATAAGATAACAGATCCCCCACCAAAAGGATAACAGAGCGAAACTCACACCGGCTACTACCACCAAAAGGATGATAGGACAAACACTATCGCATAATCTAACATCAATTAAGATGACAGACCCACCACCAAAAGGATGACGTAGTGAAACTCACACTAGCCACTACCACCAAAAGGATGATAGGACAAACATTAATAATCTGACATCAATAAGCTGACAGACCCCCACCAAAAGGATGACGGAGTGAAACTCACATCGGCCATTATCACGAAAAGGATGATAGGACATACACTAACGCACAATATGACATCAATCAAGACGACAGACACACCACCAAAAGGATGGCGGGGCGAAACTCACACCGGCCACTACCACCGAAAGGATGATAGGAAAAACACTAGCGTACAATCTGACATCAACAAGATAACAGTCCCACTACCAAAACGATGACGGAGAAAAACTCACACCAGCCACTATCACCAAAAGAATGATAGCAAAAACACTATCGTACATTCTGACATCAACAAGATGACAGACCCACCACCAAAAGCATGACAGAGCAAAACTCACGCCAGCCACTACCACAAAAAGGATGATAGGACAAACGCAATCACACAACATGACATTAATAAGATGACATACCCCCACCAAAAGGATGACGGAGCGAAACTAACATCAGCTACTATCACCAAAAGGATGATAGGGCAAACCCTATTGAACAATCTGACATCAGTTAGGATGACAGACCCCTCACCAAAAGGATGACAGAGCGAAACTCACACTGGCCACTACCACCAAAAGGATGATAGGACAAACACTATCACATAATATGTCAATATTAAGATGACAGACCCTAACCAAAAGGATGACGGAGCAAAACTCATACCAACCACTACCACCAAAAGGCTGATAGGACAAACACAATCCCACAATCTTTCAATAATAAGATGACAGACCCTTAACCAAAAGGATTATGGAGCGAAAATCACACCAGCCACTACCATCAAAAGGATGATAGGACAAACACTACCGTACAATCTGACATTTACAAGATGACAGACCCACCACCCAAATGATGACGGAGCAAAACTCACACCAGCCAATATCACCAAAAATATTATAGGACAAACAGTATCGCATAATCTGAAAATAATAAGATGACAGACCCACCCACAAAAGGATGACGGAGCGAAACTCACACCAGCCACTACCACCAAAAAGATGATTGGACAAACACTACCGTACAATCTGACATTAACAAGATGATAGACCCACTACCAAAACAATGACGGAGCAAAATTCACACCAGCTACAACCACCAAAAGGATGATAGGACAAACACTATCACACAATCTGACAATAATAAGATGACAGACCCACCACCAAAAGAGTGACAGAGTAAAACTCACACCAGCCACTATCACCAAAAAGATGATAGGAAAAACACTATCGTATAATCGGACATCAACAAGATGACAGACCGACCACAAAAAGGATGACGGAGCGAAACTCACACTGGATAGTAACACCAAAAGGATGATACGACAAACACTATCGCACAATCTGACATCAATTAAGATGACAGACCCACCACCAAAAGGATGACGGAGCAAAACTCACACCAACCACTACAACTAAAAGGATGATAGGACAAACACTACCGTACAATCTGACATCAAAAAGATGACAGACCCACCACCAAAATGATGAAGGAGCAAAACTCACACCAGCCACTACCACCAAAAAGATGATAGGACAAACACTACAGCACAATCTGACATCAATAAGATGCCAGACCCCCCACCAAAAGGATGACAGAGCGACACTCAGAGCGGCTACTACCACCAAAAGGATGATAGGACAAACACTATCGCACAATCTGACATCAATTAACATGACATACCCACCACCAAAAGGATGACGGAGTGAAACTCACATCGGCCACTACCACCAAAAGGCTGACAGGACAAACACAATCCCACAATCTGACAATAATAAGATGACAGACCCTTAACCAAAAGGATTATGGAGCAAAACTCACACCAGCCACTACCACCAAAAGGATGATAGGACAAACACTACCGTACAATCTGACATTTACAAGATGACAGACCCACCACCCAAATGATGACGGAGCAAAACTCACACCAGCCAATATCACCAAAAATATGATAAGACAAACAGTATCGCACAATCTGAAAATATTAAGATGACAGACCCACCAACAAAAGGATGACGGAGCGAAACTCACGCCAGCCACTACCACCAAAAAGATGATAAGACAAACATTACCGTACAATCTGACATTAACAAGATGATAGACCCACTACCAAAACGATGACGGAGCAAAATTCACACGAGCTACAACCACCAAAAGGATGATAGGACAAACACTATCACACAATCTGACAATAATAAGATGACAGGCCCTCCACCAAAAGAGTGACGGAGCAAAACTCAAACCAGCCACTATCACCAAAAAGATGATAGGAAAAACACTATCGTATAATCGGACATCAACAAGATGACAGACCGACCACAAAAAGGATGACGGAGCGAAACTCACACTGGCTAGTAACACCAAAAGGATGATAGGACAAACACTATCGCACAATCTGACATCAATTAAGATGACAGACCCACCACCAAAAGGATGACGGAGCGGAACTCACACCGGCACTACCACTAAACGGATGATAGGACAAATACCATCGCATAATATGACAACAATAAGATGACAAACCCTCAACCAGAAGGATGACGGAGCGAAACTCACACCAGCCACTACCACTAAATGGATGATAGGACAAACACTACCGTACAATCTGACATAAATAAGATGACAGACCCACCACCAAAATGATTACGGAGCGAAACTCACACCAACCACTACCACCAAAAAGATGATAGGACAAACACTATAGCATAATCTGACATCAATTAAGATGACAGACCCACCACCAAAAGGATGACGGAGCAAAACTCACGCCAGCCATTACCACCAAATGGATGATAGGACAAACGCTATCGCACAACTTGACATTAATAAGATGACAGACTCCCCACCAATAGGATGACGGAGTGAAACTCACACCGCCTACTATCACAAAATGGATGATAGGGAAAACCCTATCGTACAATATGACATCAATTAAGATGACAGACCCCTAACCAAAAGGATGACGGAGTGAAACTCACACTAGCCACTACCACCAAAACGATGACAGGACAAACACTAACAATCTGACATTAATAAGATGACAGACCCCCACCAAAAGGATGACGGAGCGAAACTCACACCGGCCACTACCACCAAAAGGATGATAGGACAAACACTATCGCATAATATGACAGACCCTCAACCAAAACGATGACGGAGCGAAACTCACACCAACCACTACAACTAAAAGGACGATAGGACAAACACTACCGTACAATCTGACATCAACAAGATGACAGACCCTCCACCAAAACGATGACGGAGTGAATCTCACACCAGCCACTACCACCAAAAAGATGATAGGACAAACACTATAGCATAATCTGACATCAATAGGATGACAGACGCCCCACCAAAAGGATGACAGAGTGACACTCAGAGCGGCTACTACCTCTAAAAGGATGATAGGACAAACACTATCGCACAATCTGACATCAATTAAGATGACAGACCTGTAACGCCCATTTTAATTATTTTTGGTTTTTGTGAATATCTTATTCGCGGTAGTATTTTGAGAATTATCGTGGAAGGTCAAGAACTCATAATATTAAGTAATTGTGATAAAATGTGATAATTGATAGTAATGTAAAAATTATTATTAATTATTATCATTATTATTGCTAATATTAATATAAATGAGAAAATGTTATTAATTGGATTTTTGAATTAAAGGAATTAAGAGAATTATATTTATTTTGGATTAAAAAGAAGATTATTTGGGATGAGGGATAACATTGCCATTTTGGAAAAATAGAATTGGAAAGAAGAGGAGAACGCGGTTGAGCAAGAGTAGAGCTACAAGATCAAGAAAAGCAACTTAGCAAGCAGATTTCGTGTGGATTAAGGAGCTTGTTCATCATCAAAGCTTGATTTGAGGTAAGGGGGGAGAATAATCGGTTAAATTGGGTAAATGCATGATTAATCGGTAGAAAGGGGGAAATCCCTAATCCTCATAGATTTCTTGATGTTTGATGTCGATTGCATGCTGTTATTGCTGTGAATATTGTGTTGTTTGATCATTAATTTGTTTGCATGTGCTGGGAATATTGGGTTGAATGAGTTTGGGGTTTTTGAGTAATTTCGGAGTTATGCCGGAAGTCGATAATTTGAGCAGATGATGTGTTTTAGTGGATAGAGTCGGGAATAGACCCGTAGCTCAGTTGTAGTATGTTGGTAGTTGTGAGTTCTGATTTAATCGGGCGGAATCGGGAGTGGATGATGTTTCTGGTGCGCCGAATTTTTCTGAGTACGCAGGTATTCGCTGGGCGAATAAGGGGCGAGCCTTCGCCAGGCTTCGTCGGGCGAACTAGCCAGCGAGTCCTGGCAGAAGCTTATGTCTGGCTTCGCCAGAGGATTCGCCAGGCAAATGGCAGCGAGTGTTCGCTGCGGGGCGTCGCCTGGTGAATGTGCCAGCGAGCCCAACAGCAGTTTTGTATTTTGCTGCTGCTTTTGTGTTGTTCCGCTGTGGACTTGGACCCTCGTTGGTCTTGTGCGATGAAAGGCTTGCTGGAGATGCTGATGCGAGCATATGTTGGTGGTTGTAGGGCTGCTTAGCCGGCGTTTATCGCAAATGTCCTAATTGGTGGAGTACGCATTATGTATGAACCGGTGTGGATACTTACGTGATATGTGTGCACCGTGGTTGTCCTGTGTGTGAGATGTAAGGATCAGTATGATCGTGATGCCTTGAGCGTATTTTTTTGGTGTGTTGTGGTGAGTGGATCCGTGAGGATCGATACGCTTATTATGCGTTTCCATTGTGTGCTGTTATGTGATGTATTGGGTCAGTAGGACCGACATGCCTTGTGTGCATTGTATGTGATAAGTTGTATGGTGAATGGATCCGTGGGATCGACGCACTGTGTGTGCTTGTTATGTATGTATTTTATGATGTGAGTGGATCTGTGGGATCGTTACGCCTTGTGCGTCGTGTATATGTATATATGGTGTGAGTGGTGGATTAGTAGGATCGGTTTGCACTTGTGTGATAAATATATGTTGTGTGTGAATATGGTTGTGTGCTCCCGTAGAGGAGGGTGATGGCCCAGTGACCATCGGTATTCTTGGTGTGCTCCCTGTGACGAGGGTGATGGCCCAGTGACCATCGGTATTATTGGTGTGCTCCCGGTGGGGAGGGTGATGGCCATGTGTCCATCGATGTTGATGAGGTGCTCTCGTAGTGGAGGGTGATGGCCAGGTGTCCATCGGAGATGTGCTCCCATTGTGGAGGGTGATGGCCAGGCGTCCATCGATATTATTGTGGTGCTCCCATTATGGAGGTTTGATGGCCAGTTGCCCATCGGTGTGGTGTGCCCCCTGAGTGGAGGGTTGATGGCCAGGTGCCCATCGTTGATATGTGCTCCTGTATGGAGGGTTGATGGCTAGTTCCCCATCGTGATTGTGAGTCGGTACCGTATGTTTAGAGTTGTGTGAGTGCATTGCTACATGATAGTGTGTTGTGGTTGATGGTGGGACCGTGAGTCCGAATGATATGTATATGAAATAGTATTACTATTGATTTCTGCCTTTTATTTCATGTACTATTATACCATTATCATTTAATCGTAATTCTCACCCATTTGTTGTTGTTGTTGTGGTCTGCGCTTCTTCGGAAGTATAGACAATCCAGGTGTTTAGCTTGTTGGATTGTGGTGTCTCCGTAGGGCTGCTCTGATACGTAACACCCGGGCGTGTTGGGAGTTTTACTGTCGATGTTGATATGTGTGCCCTGGTGGCATATCTGTTTTTGGTATATGTGTGGTGATGTTTGATGATGTTGTGTATTTTGGGGCAAATGGTTGTTATTGTATATATGATGATGATGATGGATATGGATGATGTACGTATGTAATATTTTGTGTTATGACAAACCATATCTTTTTCCGCTGCAATTTTATTGAAAAATTCAGTTAAATTATTTGGAAAAAAATATTTGTGGAAATTTTGATGTGCATTGTGGCATCCCGGTTGGGAGAGAAACTTTGATATGTGTTTTATTAGTTTGTTTCATTTTATTTTGGGAACAGGGTGTTATAAGTTGGTATCATAGCAGGTCGGTCCGTCCAGCTAGTGTAGTGTGTTGAGTCTGTCTATAGGATAAAGTTTCTTATTTTCTATTAACCTGGATTATTGTTGTTGAGCAGTATGGCTGGGAGAAATGACGCGGCGTTGGCTGCGGCGATGCAGGCTATGGCACAAGTGATGGCCAACCAGAATCTGGCTGTGGGAGCTCAGTTTAGAGACCTGACGCAGTTCCAGAGCTACAAGCAACCAAAGTTTGAAGGTGGAATTCTGGATCCGGTAGCTGCACAGAAATGGCTAAAGGCAATAGAGAAGATCTTCAGAACCATGGGGTGCAGTGACGAGCAGAAGGTGAGGTTCGGTACTCACATGCTCGAGGGGGAGGCCGAGGCTTGGTGGGATAATTGTCGTCAGAGGATGGCAGCTTCGGGGACTGCGATTACTTGGAAGGTGGTTCGGTTTGGATTTCTGGAGAAGTATTTTCCAGAAGATGTCAGAAGTGCTAAAGTGGTGGAATTTTTGGAATTGAAATAGGGCAGTATGTCGGTAGCCGAGTATGCGACTAGGTTTGAGGAGCTGGCTCAGTATTGTCCTTATTACAATACTGAGGTAGCTATGACTTCGAAGTGTCCGAAATTTGAGAATGGACTGAGGCCAGAGATCAAGATGGGAATCGCATGTCAGAAAATCAGGAGCTATCCTGAGTTGGTGAGTAGGAGCCGTATCTATGATAATGATAACCGTGCAAAGATCGCACACTACAAGGCGACGAGTGATCATAAGGGTAAGCAAAGGTTCGGTGGTACTCCTTACAGTATTCTGACTGGTAAGGGGAAGTTCAAGGGTGTTGTTGATAGGAAGCCCAGAGAGGGTAGGGCGATGGCTGATATGTAGTGTTTCCGGTGCGGTGGCATGGGTCATCGTGCCAATGATTGTCTTCCTGATACGAAAAAGTGCTTCAAGTGTGGGAAGCCAGGCCATGTGATGGCGGATTGTAGGACTAATATGCCTACTTGTTATAACTGTGGTGAGAAGGGCCACATTAGTACTCATTGTGAGAAGCCGAGGAGGGCTCGGGCGCCTCAGGTGGCGGGTAAAGTATTTGCAGTTGTGGGAACTCAAGCGAAAGAAGGAGAACGTTCGATCAAAGGTACTTGTTTTATCAATAACATTCCTTTGACTGCTATGATTGATATGGATGCGACCCACTCGTTTATCTCTGTTGATTGTGTGAAAAAGGTTAGGTTTGGTTGCAGTTACTCTCGAGCGGCGGATGACTATTGAAACTCCCTCGATTGGTTCAGTGACTACTTCGCTAGTGTGTTTGAAGTGTCCACTGACTATCTTTGGCTGAGACTTCGGTGTGGATCTGATATGTTTTCCACTTGGTGGTTTGGATGTTATACTTGGTATGAACTGGTTGGAGTTTAACCGAGTGTACATCGATTGTTTTCAGAAAGTGTTATTGTTTTTGACTCCTGAAGAGGAAGCGTTGGTAGATTCCTTGTCTGGTAAGGAATTGAGAACCTTGTTGGAAGAGGAAGTGCAGGTGTTTGCTTTATTTGCATCACTGTCTGTTGACAACAAGGCAAGGCTGGATGAGTTAGCTATGGTGAATGAGTTTCCGGAAGTATTCCCGGATGATATTACAGAGTTGCCTCCGAAGAAAGAGGTTGAGTTTAGCATTGATCTTGTTCCTGGTACGAGGCCTATTCCTATGGCGCCGTACAGGATGTCGGCAGTGGAGTTGGCAGAGTTGAAATCTCAGATTGGAGAGTTGTTAGATAGAAAGTTTATTAGACCAAGTGTGTCGCTGTGGGGAGCTCCAGTATTGTTAGTGAAGAAGAAGGACGGTAGCATGCGTTTGTTCATTGACTACTGACAGTTGAACAAAGCGACCATTAAGAACAAGTATCCTCTTACAAGGATCGATGATTTGATGGATCAGTTAGTGGGTGTTCGTGTGTTCAGTAAGATCGACTTGAGGTCAGGTTATCATCAGATAAGAGTGAGAGAAGGTGATATTCAGAAGACGGCATTTAGGACTCGATATGGACATTACGAGTATGCAGTAATGCCTTTCGGAGTGTGTAATGTGCCGGGTGTGTTTATGGAATATATGAATCGTATCTTCCATTCTTATTTGGATCAGTTTATTTTTGTGTTCATTGATGACATTCTGATTTATTCTAAGTCTGAGGAAGTGCATGCGGAACATTTTAGGATTGCTTTACAAGTGTTAAAGGATAACAAGTTGTTTGCTAAGTTATCTAAGTGTGAGTTCTGGTTGAAGACGGTGAGTTTTCTGGGGCATGTTATTTCGGGTGATGGTGTTTATGTGGATCTATCTAAGGTGAGTGCAGTGTTACAGTGGGAACCGCCAAAGACGGTAACAGAGGTTAGAAGCTTTTTGGGCTTAGCAGGGTATTACTGAAGATTCATTGAAGGATTTTCTAGATTGGTTTTGCCGTTGACTCAGTTGACCAGGAAAGATCAAGTGTTTGTGTGGGATGCGGCTTGTGAAGAGATTTTTGAGCAACTGAAGAAGAGATTGACTTCAGCGCTGGTTTTGGTGTTACCAAATCCGTGTGAGCCTTTTGTGGTATATTGTGATTCGTCCAAAATGGGATTGGGCGGAGTTCTTATGCAGAATGGAAAAGTGGTAGCCTATGCTTCGCGGCAATTGAGGGTGCATGAGCGTAACTATCCTACTCACGACCTTGAATTGGCTGCGATAGTTTTTGTGTTGAAGATTTGGCGACATTATTTATATGGTTCGAGGTTTGAGGTATTCAGTGATCACAAGAGTTTGAAATATTTGTTTGATCAGAAGGAGCTGAATATGCGGCAGAGGAGATGGTTGGAATTCTTGAAGGATTATGATTTTAGTTTGAGTTATCACCTAGGGAAAGCGAATGTGGTTGCGGATGCATTGAGCAGAAAAACGATTCATATGTCGACATTGATGGTAAAAGAGATGGAGCTTATTGAGCAATTTCGGGATTTGAGCATGGTTTGTGACTTTACATCAAATGGTGTGATGTTAGGTAAATTGCAAGTGAAGAATGATTTCTTGGACATGATTAAGGAACATCAGAAGTTGGATGTGAAACTTGTGGATTTGAAGCGGGAGGCCGGAAGTGACTCCGGTAGTGATTTCAGATTGGATAGTGTGGGTGTGTTGAGGTTTCGGGGCAGAATTTGCGTGCTGGATAATGATGAGTTGAAGAAGTCAATTTTGGACGAAGGGCATCGTAGTAGCTTGAGTGTTCATCCAGGAGCTACGAAGATGTATCAGGACTTGAAAAAGATATTTTGGTGGTCGGGCATGAAAAATGATATTGCTCGATATGTTTATGCTTGTTTGGTTTGTTAGAAGTCGAAGGTGGAGCATCAAAGACCTTCTGGGATGATGCAACCGTTAGAGATTCCGGTTTGGAAGTGGGACTGTATTGCTATCGACTTTATTACAAGTTTGTCGAATACGGCGAGAGGATCTGACGCCATTTGGGTGATTGTGGATCGGCTTACGAAGTCTGCACACTTTATACCGATCAGTACTAGCTTTCCGTTTGAGAAGCTTGCAGAGATTTATATTCGAGTAATTGTGAAGCTGCATGGTATACCGTTAAGCATTGTGTCGGATAGAGATCCGAGGTTCACTTCTGTGTTTTGGAAGAGTTTACAAGAGGCTTTGGGTACTGAGTTGAAGCTGAGTTCAGCTTATCATTTTTCTTTGGTAGAGTTCACGTACAGCAACAGTTACCATTCCAGTATCGGGATGGCACCGTTTGAGGCTCTTTATGGTAGGAGGTGCAGGACTCCTTTGTGTTAGTATGAGTCGGGTGAGAGTGTGGTTTTGGGACCAGAGTTGGTACATCAGACTACTGGGACAATGCTGATGATCCGTGAAAAGATGAAAGCATCTCAGGATCGGCAGAAGAGTTATTATGATAATCGCAGCAAAGAGTTGGAATTCAGTGAGGGTGACCACGTATTCTTGAGGGTTAACCGAGTGACGGGTGTTGGACGTGCTTTGAAGTCCAAGAAGTTGGACCCGAAGTTTATCGGACCGTATCAGATTTTGCAGAGGATCGGTGCTGTGGCTTATAGGGTGGTGTTGCCGCCGGAGGTTTCGAACTTTCATGAAGTGTTTCACGTGTCGCAACTTCGGAAGTATGTGCACGATCCATCTCATGTGATTCAGAGAGATGAAGTACAAGTTAGAGACAACCTAACTGTGGAGACGTTTCCGTTGAGGATCGAGGATCGCAAGATGAAGCGACTCAGGGGAAAAGAGATACCGTTGGTGAGAGTGGCTTGGGGAGGCGCTACAGGTGGCAGTGTGACCTGGGAATTGGAAAGCAGGATGCGGGAAGCGTATCTAGAGCTGTTTCCATCAGCTATTTTCGAGGACAAAAATAATTAAAGTGGGGGAGAGTTGTAACACCCATTTTAATTATTTTTGGTTTCTGTGAATATCTTATTCGCGGTTGTATTTTGAGAATTATCGTGGAAGGTCAAGAACTCATAATATTAATAAATTGTGATAATTGATAGTAATGTAAAAATTATTATTAATTATCATCATTATTATTGCTAATATTAATATACATGAGAAAATGTTATTAATTGGATTTTTGAATTAAAGAAATTAAGAGAATTATATTTATTTTGGATTAAAAAGAAGATTATTTGGGATGAGGGGTACCATTGCCATTTTGGAAAAAATAGAATTGGACAGAAGAGGAGAACACGGTTGAGCAAGAGGAGAGCTACACGATCAAGAACAACAACTTAGGAAGTGGATTTCGTGTGGATTGAGGAGCTTGTTCATCATCAAAGCTTGATTTGAGGTAAGGGGGGAGAATAATCGGTTAAATTGGGTAAATGCATGATTAATCAGTAGAAAGGGGGAAATCCCTAATCCCATAGATTTCTTGATGCTTGATGTCGATTGCATGCTGTTATTGATGTGAATGTTGTGTTGTTTGATGATTAATTTGTTTGCATGTGCTGGGAATATGAGGTTCAATGAGTTTGGGGTTTTTGAGTAATTTCGGAGTTATGCCGGAAGTCGGTAATTTAAGCAGATGGTGTGTTTTAGTGGATAGAGTCGGGAATAGACCCGTAGCTCAGTTGTAGTATGTTGGTTGTTGTGAGTTCTGATTTAATCGGGCGGAATCGGGAGTGGATGATGTTTCTGGTGCACATAATTTTTCTGAGTACGCAGGTATTCGCTGGGCGAATAAGGGGCGAGCCTTCGCCAGGCTTCGCCGGGCGAACTAGCCAGCGAGTGCTGCCAGAAGCTTCTATCTGGCTTCGCCAGAGGGCTCGCCAGCCAAATGGCAGCGAGTGTTCGCTGCGGGGCTTCGCCGGGCAAATGTGCCAGCGAGCCCAACAGCGGTTTTGTATTTTGCTGCTGCTTTTGTGTTGTTCCGCTGTGGACTTGGACCCTCGTTGGTCTTGTGCGATGAGAGGCTTGCTGGAGATGCTGATGCAAGCGTATGTTAGTGGTTGTAGGGCTGTTTAGCTGGCGTTTATCGTAAGTGGCATAATTGGAGGAGTACGCATTATGTATGAACCGGTGTGGATGTGTACGTGAGATGTGTGCACCGTGGGTGTGCTGCGTGTGAGATGTGAGGATCAGTATGATCGTGACGCCTTGAGTGCGTTTTGTTGGTGCATTGTGGTGAGTGGATCCATGAGGATCGATACGCTTATTATGCGTTGCCATTGTGTGCTGTTATGTGATGTATTGGGTCAGTAGGACCGACATGCCTTGTGTACATTGTATGTGATAAGTTGTGTGGTGAATGGATCCGTGGGATCGACGCACTTTGTGTGCTTGTTATGTATGTATTTTATGATGTGAGTGGATCTGTGGGATCGGTACGCCTTGTGCGTCGTGTATATGTATATATGGTGTGAGAGATGGATCAATAGGATCGGTTTGCACTTGTGTGATAAATGTATGTTGTGTGTGAATATGGTTGTGTGCTCGTGTAGAGGAAGGTGATCGCCCAGTGACCATCGGTATTCTTGGTGTGCTTCCTGTGAGGAGGGTGATGGCCCAGTGACCATCGGTATTGTTGGTGTGCTCCCGGTGGGGAGGGTGATGGCCATGTGTCCATCGATGTTGATGAGGTGCTCCCATAGTGGAGGGTGATGGCCAGGTGTCCATTAGAGAAGTGCTCCCGTTATGGAGGGTGATGGCCAGGTGTCCATCGGTATTGTTGTGGTGCTCCCATTCTGGAGGGTTGATGGACAGTTGCCCATCGGTGTGGTGTGCTCCCTGAGTGGAGGGTTGATGGCCAAGTGCCCATCATTGATATGTGCTCCTGTGTGGAGGGTTGATGGCCAGTTGCCCATCGTGATTGTGAGTCAGTACCGTATGTTTAGAGTTGTGTGAGTGCATTGTTACATGATAGTGTGTTGTGGTTGATGGTGGGACCGTGAGTCCGGATGATATGTATATGAAATAGTATTACTATTGATTTCTTCCTTTTATTTCATGTACTATTATACCATTATCATTTAATCGTAATTCTCACCCCTTTGTTGTTGTTGTGGTCTGCGCTTCTTCGGAAGTACAGATAATCCAGGTGTTTAGCTTGTTGGATTGTGGTGTCTCCGTAGGGCTGCTCTGATACGTAACACCCGGGCGTTTTGGGAGTTTTACTGTCGAAGTTGATATGTGTGCCCAAGTGGCGTATCTGTTTTTGGTATATGTGTGGTGATGTTTGATGATGTTGTGTATTTTGGGGCAAATGGCCGTTATTATATATATGATGATGATGATGGATATGGATGATGTATGTATATAATATTTAGTGTTATGACAAATTATATCTTTTTCCGCTGCAATTTTATTGAAAAATTCAGTTAAATTATTTGGAAAAAAATATTTGTGGAAATTTTGATGTGTATTGTGGCATCCTGGTTGGGAGAGAAACTCTGATATGTGTTTTATTTGCTTGTTTTATTTTAGTTTGGAAACGGGGTGTTACAAGACCCACCAGCAAAAGGATGACGGAGTGAAACTCACACCGGCCACTACCACCAAAAGGTTGATAGGACAAACACTATCGCACAATCTGACAACAATAAGATGACAGACCCTCAACCAAAAGGATGACGGAGCGAAACTCACACCAGCCACTACCACAAAAAGGATGATAGGACAAACACTACCGTACAATCTGACATTAACAAGATGGCAGACCCACCACCAAAATGATGATGGAGCAAAACTCACACCAGCCAATATCACAAAAAAGATGATAGGACAAACACTATTGCACAATCTGACGATAATAAGATGATAGAACTGCCACCAAAAGGATGACGGAGCGAAACTCGCACCAGCCACTACCACCAAAAAGATGATAAGACAAACACTAACATACAATCTGACATCAACAAGATGATAAACCCACCACAAAAATGATGACGGAGAAAAATTCACACCAGCTACTACCACCAAAAAGATGATAGGACAAACAGTATCACACAATCTTACAACAATAAGATGACAGACCCACCACCAAAAGAATGACGGAGCGAAACTCACACCAGCCACTATCACCAAAAAGATGATAGGAAAAACACTATCACACAATCTGACATCAAGTAAGATGACAGACCCACCACAAAAAGGATGACGGAGTGAAACTCACACCGGCCACTACCACCAAAAGGATGATAGGGCAAACGCTATCGCACAACTTTACATCAATAAGATGACAGACCCTTCACCAAAGGGATGACAGAGCGAAACTCACACCGACTACTACCACTAAAAGGATGATAGGACAAACACTATCGCACAATCTGACATCAATTAAGATGACAGACCCACCAGCAAAATGATGACAGAGCGAAACTCACACCGAACACTACCACCAAAAGGATGATAGGACAAACACTATCGCATAATCTGATAACAATAAGATGACAGACCCTCAGACAAAAGGATAACGGGGCAAAACTCACACCAGCCAATACCACATAAAGGATGATAGGACAAACACTATCGCACAATCTGACAACAATAAGATGACAGACCCTCAACCAAAAGGATGACGGAGCGAAACTCACACCAGCCACTACCACAAAAAGGATGATAGGACAAACACTACCGTACAATCTGACATTAACAAGATGGCAGACCCACCACCAAAATGATGATGGAGCAAAACTCACACCAGCCAATATCACCAAAAAGATGATAGGACAAACACTATCGCACAATCTGACAATAATAAGATGATAGAACCGCCACCAAAAGGATGACGGAGCGAAACTCGCACCAGCCACTACAACCAAAAAGATGATAGGACAAACACTAACATACAATCTGACATCAACAAGATGATAGACCACCACCAAAATGATGACAGAGAAAAGTTCACACCAGCTACTACCACCAAAAGGATGATAGGACAAACAGTATCACACAATCTTACAACAATAAGATGACAGACCCACCACCAAAAGAATGACGGAGCAAAACTCACACCAGCCACTATCACCAAAAAGATGATAGGAAAAACACTATCACACAATCTGACATCAAGTAAGATGACAAACCCACCACAAAAAGGATGACGGAGTGAAACTCACACCGGCCACTACCACCAAAAGGATGATAGGACAAACACTATCACACAACTTTACATCAATAAGATGACAGACCCTCCACCAAAGGGATGACAGAGCGAAACTCACACCGACTACTACCACTAAAAGGATGATAGGACAAACACTATCGCACAATCTGACATCAATTAAGATGACAGACCCACCAGCAAAAGGATGACGGAGCGAAACTCACACCGACGACTACCACTAAAAAGATGATAGGACAAACACTATCGCATAATCTGACAACAATAAGATGACAGACCCTCAGACAAAAGGATAACGGGGCAAAACTCACACCAGCCAATACCACCAAAAGGATGATAGGACAAACACTATCGTACAATATGACAATAATAAGACGAAAGACCGACCACCAAAAGGATGACAGAGCGAAACTCACACCAGCCACTACCACCAAGAGGATGATAGGACAAACATTATCGCACAATCTGACATCAATTAAGATGACAGATCCATCACCAAAATGATGACGGAGTGAAACTCACACTAGCCACTACCATCAAAAGGATGTCAGGAAAAACACTAACAATCTAACATCAATAAGATGACAGACCCCCCTCCAAAAGCATGACGGAGTGAAACTCACACGGGCCACTACCACCAAAAGGATGATAGGACAATCACTATCGCATAATCTGACAATAATAAGATGACAAACCCTCAACCAAAAGGATGAAGGAGCGAAACTCACACCAGCAACTATCACCAAAAGGATGACGGAGCGAAACTCACACCGGCTACTTCCACCAAAAGGATGATAGGACAAACACTATCGCACAATCTGACATCAATTAAGACGACAGACCCACCACCAAATGGGTGACAGATTGAAACTCACACTTGCCACTATCACTAGAAGGATGACAGGACAAACACTAAAAATCTGACACTGGCAAGATGAAAGACCCCCTACCAAAAGGATGACAGAGCGAATATCACACCGGCCACTACCATCAAAAGGATGATAGGACAAACACTATCGCATAATCTGACAACAATAAGATGACAAACCCTTAACCAAAAAGATGACGGAGCGAAACTCAATCCAGCCACTACCACCAAAGGGATGATAGGACAAACACTACCGTACAATCTGACGTCAACAAGATCACAGGCCCACCACCAAAACGATGACGGAGCGAAACTCACACTAGCCACTACTACCAAAAGTATGATAGGACAAACACTATCGCATAATCTTACATCAATAAGATGACATACCCCCTCCAAAAGGATGACAGAGCGAAACTCACACCAGCCACTTCCACCAAAAGGATGATAGGACAAACACTATCGCACAATCTGACATCAATTAAGATGACAAACCCACCACCAAAACGATGACATAGTGAAACTCACACTAGCCACTACCACCAAAAGGATGATAGGACAAACACTAATAATATGACATCAATAAGATGACAGACCCCCCACCAAAAGGATGACGGAGTGAAACTCACACCTGCCACTACGACCAAGAGGATGATAGGACAAACACTATCCCACAATCTGAAATCAATCAAGATGATAGACCCTCCACCAAAAGGATGACAGGATAAACACTAACAATCTGACATCAATAAGATGACAGACCCCCATCAAAACGATGACGGAGCGAAACTCACATCGGCCACTACCACCAAAAGGATGATAGGACAAACACTATCGTACAATATGACAATAAAAAGATGACAGACCCACCATAAAAAGGATGAAGGAGCGAAACTTACACCAGCACTTACCACCAAAAGAGATGATAGGAAAAACACTACCGTATAATCTGACATCAACAAGATGACAGACCCATCACCAAAAGGATGACAGAGTGAAACTCACACTAGCCACTTCCACCAAAAGGATGACAGGACAAACACTAACAATCTGACATCAATAAGATGACAGACCCCCCACCTAAAGGATGACGGAGCAAAACTCACTCCGGCCACTACCATAAAAAAGATGATGGGCCAAACACTACCTTACAATCTGACATCAACAAAATGACAGACCCACCACCAAAACTATGACGGAGCGAAACTCACACCAGCCACTACCACCAAAAGGATGACAGGACAAACACTAAAAATCTAACATCAGTAAGATGACAGACCCCCTAATAAAAGGATGACGGAGCGAAACTCACACCGGCCACTACCACCAAAAGGATGATAGGACAAACACTATCGCATAATCTAACAACAATAAGATGATTGGCCCGTCAACCAAAAGGATGACGGTGCGAAACTCACACCAGCCACTACCATCAAAAGGATGATAGGACAAAAACTACTGTACAATCTGACATCAACAAGATGACAGACCCACCACCAAGACGATGACGGAGCGAAACTCACACCAGCCACTACAAGCAAAAGGATGATAGGACAAACACTATCGCACAATCTGACATCAATAAGATGACATACCCCCCACCAAAAGGATGACGGAGCGACACTCACACCGGCTACTACCACCAAAAGGATGATAAGAAAAACACTGCCGTACAATCTGACATCAACAAGATGACAGACCCACCACCAAAAGGATGACGGAGTGAAACTAATACTAGCCACTACCACCAAAAGGATGACAGGACAAACAATAACAATCTAATATCAATAAGATGACAAACCCCAACCAAAAGGATGAAGGAGCGAAACTCACACCGCCCACTACCATAAAAAAGATGATAGGACAAACACTACCGTACAATCTGACATCAACAAGATCACAGACCCACCACCAAAACTATGACGGAGCGAAACTCACACCAGCCACTACCACCAAAAGGATGATAGGACAAACACTATCGCACAATCTGACATCAATAAGATGACAGACCCCCACCAAAAGGATGACGGAGCGAAACTCACACCGGCTACTACCACCAAAAGGATGATAGGACAAACACTAACAATCTGACATCAGTAAGATGACGGACCCCCCACCAAAAGTATGTCGGAGCGAAACTCACACCGGCTACTATCACCAAAAGGATGATAAGAAAAAAACTATTGCACAATCTGACATCAATTAAGATGACAGACCCACCACCAAAAGGATGACGGAGTGAAACTCACACTAGCCATTACCAACAAAAGGATGACAGGACAAACACTAACAATCTGACATCAATAAGCTGACAGACTCCCCACCAAAAGTATGACAGAGGACATACACTAACGCACAATATGACATCAATCAAGATGACAGACCCCCCATCAAAAGGATGACGTAGCGAAACTCACACTGGCCACTACCACCAAAAGGATGATAGGACAAACACTACCGCACAATCTGACAACAATAAGATGACAGATACATAACTAAAAGAATGGCGGAGCGAAACTCACACCGACCACTATCACCAAAAGGATGATAGGAAAAACACTACCGTACAATCTGACATCAACAAGATGACAGACCCACCACCAAAAAGATGACGGAATGAAACTCACACCAGCCACTACCACCAAAAAGGATGATAGGACAAACACTATCGCACAATCTGACATCAATAAGATGACAGACCCCCCACCAAAAGGATGATGGAGCGAAACTCACACCGGCTACTACCATAAAAAGGATGATAGGACAAACACTATCGCACAATCTGACATCAAATAACATGACAGACCCACATCCAAAAGGATGACGGAGTGAAACTCACACCGGCCACTACCACCAAAAGGATGATAGGACAAACACTACCGTACAATCTGACACTAACAAGATAACAGACCCACCAACAAAACGATGATGGAGCATAACTCAAACCAGCCACTACCACCAAAAGGATGATAGGACAAACACTATCGCACAATCTGAGAAAAATAAGATGACAGACCCACCACCAAAAGGATGAAGGAGCGAAACTCACACCAGCCATTAACACCAAAGAGATGATAGGAAAAAAATTACCGTACAATCTAACATCAACAAGATGACAGACCCACCACCAAAAGGATGACGAAGCAAAACTCACACCGGCTACTATCACTAAAAGGATAATAGGAAAAACCCTATCGAACAATCTGACATCAATTAAGATGACAAACCCACCAACAAAAGGATTACGGAGTGAAACTCACACCAGCCACTACCACCAAAAGGATGATAGGAGAAACACTACCGTACAATCTGACATTAACAAGATAACTAACCCACCACCAAAACGATGACGGAGCATAACTCACACCAGCCACTACCACCAAAAGGATGATAGGACAAACACTATCGCAAAATCTGAGAACAATAAGATGACAGACCCACCACCAAAAGGATGAAAGAGCGAAACTCACACCAGCCACTACCACCAAAAAGATGATAGGAAAAACACTATCGTACAATCTGACATCAACAAGATTACAGACCCACCTCCAAAAGGATGACGGAGCAAAACTCACACCTGCCACTACTACCAAAAGGATGATTGGACAAACGCTATCGTACAACTTGACATTAATAAGACGACAGACCCCTCACCAAAAGAATGACGGAGCGAAACTCACACTGGCTACTATCACCAAAAGGATGATAGGAAAAACCCTATTGAACAATCTGACATCAACTAAGATGACAGACCCACCACCAATAGGATGACAGAGTGAAACTCACACTAGCCACTACCACTAAAAGGATGACAGGACAAACACTAACACTCTGACATCAATAAGATGATAGACCCCCCACCAAAAGGATGACAGAGCGAAACACACACCAGCCACTACCACCAAAAGGATGATAGGACAAACACTATCGCACAATCTGACATTAATTAAGATGACATACCCACCACCAAAAGGATAACGGAGTGAAACTCACACTAGCCACTACCACCAAAAGGATGATAGGACAAACACTATTGCACAATCTGAGAAGAATAAGATGACAGACCCACCACTAAAAGGATAAAGGAGTGAAACTCACACCAGCCACTACCACCAAAATGATGACGGAGCAAAATTCACACCTGCCATTACCACCAAAAGGATGACGGAGCAAAACTCACACCTGCCACTACCACCAAAAGGATGATAGGACAAACGCTATCGCACAACTTGACATTAATAAGATGACAGACCCCCCCACCAAAAGGATGACAGAGCAAAACTCACACTGGCTACTATCACCAAAAGGATGATAGGAGAAACCCTATCGAACAATCTGACATCAATTAAGATGACAGACCCCCCACCAACAGGATGACAGAGCGAAACTCACACTGGCCACCACCACCAAAAGGATGATAGGACAAACACTATCGCACAATCTCACATCAATCAAGATGACAGACCCCCCACCAACAGGATGACGGAGCAAAACTCACACCGGCCACTACCACCAAAAGGATGATAGGACAAATAATATCACACAATCTGACATCAATAAGATGACAGACCCCCACTAAAGGATGACGGAGTTAAACTCACACCGGCCACTATCACAAAAAGGATGATAGGAAAAACACTATCGCACAATCTGAGAACAATAAGATGACACACCCTAAACCAAAAGGATGATGGAGCGAAACTCACACCAGCCACTACCATCAAAAGGAAGACATGACAAATACTACCGTACTATCTGACATCAACAAGATGACAGACACACCACCAAAACAATGGCGGAGCGAAACTCACACCGGCCACTACCACCAAAAGGATGATAGGAAAAACACTACCGTACAATCTGACATCAACGAGATGACAGACCCACCACCACTAAAAGGATGACGGAACGAAACTCACACCAACCACTACCACCAAAAGGATGATAGGACAAACACTATCGCATAATCTGACATCAATTAAGATGACATACCCACCACCAAAAGGATGACGGAGCAAAACTCACATCGGCCCTACCACCAAAAGGATGATAGGACAAACACTATCGCACAATCTGACATCAATAAGATGACAGACCCTCCACCAAAAGGATGACAGAGTGAAACTCACACCGGCCACTATCACCAAAAGAATGATAGGAAAAACACTATCGCACAATCTTAGAAAAATAAGATGGCAGACCCTAAACCAAAAGGATGACGGAGCGAAACTCACACAGCCACTACCATCAAAAGGAAGATAGGATAAATACTACCATACAATCTGACATCAACAAGATAACACTCCCACCACCAAAACGATGACGGAGCGAAACTCACACCAGTCACTACCACCAAAAGGATGACAGGACAAACACTACCGTACAATCTGACATCAACAAGATGACAGACCCACCACCAAAAGGATGACGAAGCAAAACTCACACCAGCCACTACCACCAAAAGGATGATAGTACAAACTCTATCACACAACTTGACATTAATAAGATGACAGACCCCCCATCAAAAGGATGACGGAGCGAAACTCACACCGGCTACTATCACCAAAAGGATGATAGGAAAAACCCTATCGAACAATCTGACATCAATTAAGATGACAAACCCACCAACAAAAGGATTACAGAGTGAAACTCACACCAGCCACTACGACCAAAAGGATGATAGGAGAAACACTACCGTACAATATGACATTAACAAGATAACTAACCCACCACCAAAACAATGACGGAGCATAACTCACACCAGCCACTACCACCAAAAGGATGATAGGACAAACACTATCGCAAAATCTGAGAACAATAAGATGACAGACCCACCACCAAAAGGATGAAAGAGCGAAACTCACACCAGCCACTACCACCAAAAAGATGATAGGAAAAACACTATCGTACAATCTGACATCAACAAGATTACAGACCCACCTCCAAAAGGATGACGGAGAAAAACTCACACCTGCCACTACTACCAAAAGGATGATTGGACAAACGCTATCGCACAATTTGACATTAATAAGATGACAGACCCCTTACCAAAAGGATGACAGAGCGAAACTCACACTGGCTACTATCACCAAAAGGATGATAGGAAAAACCCTATCGAACAATCTGACATCAACTAAGATGACAGACCCACCACCAATAGGATGACAAAGTGAAACTCACACTAGCCACTACCACTAAAAGGATGACAGGACAAACACTAACACTCTGACATCAATAAGATGATAGACCCCCCACCAAAAGGATGACAGAGCGAAACACACACCAGCCACTACCACCAAAAGGATGATAGGACAAACACTATCGCACAATCTGACATTAATTAAGATGACATACCCACCACCAAAAGGATGACGGAGTGAAACTCACACTAGCCACTACCACCAAAAGGATGATAGGACAAACACTATTGCACAATCTAAGAAGAATAAGATGACAGACCCACCACTAAAAGGATAAAGGAGTGAAACTCACACCAGCCACTACCACCAAAATGATGACGGAGCAAAACTCACACCTGCCATTACCACCAAAAGAATGATAGGACAAACGCTATCGCACAACTTGACATTAATAACATGACAGACCCCCCACCAAAAGGATGACGGAGCAAAACTCACACTGGCTACTATCACCAAAAGGATGATAGGACAAACCCTATCGAACAATCTGACATCAATTAAGATGACAGACCCCCCACCAACAGGATGACAGAGCGAACCTCACACTGGCCACCACCACCAAAAGGATGATAGGACAAACACTATCGCACAATCTGACATCAATCATGATGACAGACCCCCCACCAACAGGATGACGGAGCAAAACTCACACCGGCCACTACCACCAAAAGGATGATAAGACAAATAATATCACACAATCTGACATCAATAAGATGACAGACCCCCACTAAAGGATGACGGAGTTAAACTCACACCGGCCACTATCACCAAAAGGATGATAGGAAAAACACTATCGCACAATCTGAGAACAATAAAATGACACACCCTAAACCAAAAGGATGATGGAGCGAAACTCACACCAACCACGACCATCAAAAGGAAGACATGACAAATACTACCGTACTATCTGACATCAACAAGATGACGGACACACCACCAAAAGGATGGCGGAGCGAAACTCACACCGGCCACTACCACCAAAAGGATGATAGGAAAAACACTACCGTACAATCTCACATCAATGAGATGACAGACCCACCACTAAAAGGATGACGGAACGAAACTCACACCAACCACTACCACCAAAAGGATGATAGGACAAACACTATCGCACAATCTAACATCAATTAAGATGACATACCCACCACCAAAAGGATGACGGAGCAAAACTCACATCGGCCCTACCACCAAAAGGATGATAGGACAAACACTATCGCACAATCTGACATCAATAAGATGACAGACCCTCCACCAAAAGGATGACAGAGTGAAACTCACACCGGCCACTATCACCAAAAGAATGATAGGAAAAGCACTATCGCACAATTCAGAAAAATAAGATGGCAGACCCTAAACCAAAAGGATGATGGAGCGAAACTCACACAGCCACTACCATCAAAAGGAAGATAGGATAAATACTACCATACAATCTGACATCAACAAGATAACACTCCCACCACCAAAAGGATGATAGTACAAACTCTATCGCACAACTTGACATTAATAAGATGACAGACCCCCCATCAAAAGGATGACGGAGCGAAACTCACACCGGATACTATCACCAAAAGGATGATAGTAAAAACCCTATCGAACAATCTGACATCAATTAAGCTGACAAACCCACCAACAAAAGGATTACGGAGTGAAACTCACACCAGCCACTACGACCAAAAGGATGATAGGAGAAACACTACCGTACAATATGACATTAACAAGATAACTAACCTACCACCAAAACGATGACGGAGCATAACTCACACCAGCCACTACCACCAAAAGGATGATAGGACAAACACTATCGCAAAATCTGAGAACAATAAGATGACAGACCCACCACCAAAAGGATGAAAGAGCGAAACTCACACCAGCCACTACCACCAAAAAGATGATAGGAAAAACACTATCGTACAATCTGACATCAACAAGATTACAGACCCACCTCCAAAAGGATGACGGAGCAAAATTCACACCTGCCACTACTACCAAAAGGATGATTGGACAAACGTTATCGCACAACTTGACATTAATAAGATGACAGACCCCTCACCAAAAGGATGACGGAGCGAAACTCACACTGGCTACTATCACCAAAAGGATGATAGGAAAAACCCTATCGAACAATCTGACATCAACTAAGATGACAGACCCACCACCAATAGGATGACAGAGTGAAACTCACACTAGCCACTACCACTAAAAGGATGACAGGACAAACACTAACACTCTGACATCAATAAGATGGTAGACCCCCCACCAAAAGGATGACAAAGCGAAACACACACCAGCCACTACCACCAAAAGGATGATAGGACAAACACTATCGCATAATCTGACATTAATTAAGATGACATACCCACCACCAAAAGGATGACGGAGTGAAACTCACACTAGCCACTACCACCAAAAGGATGATAGGACAAACACTATTGCACAATCTAAGAAGAATAAGATGACAGACCCACCACTAAAAGGATAAAGGAGTGAAACTCACACCAGCCACTACCACCAAAATTATGACGGAGCAAAACTCACACCTGCCATTACCACCAAAAGGATGACGGAGCAAAACTCACACCTGCCACTACCACCAAAAGGATGATAGGACAAACACTATCGCACATCTTGACATTAATAAGATGACAGACCCCCCACCAAAAGGATGGCGGAGCAAAACTCAAACTAGCTACTATCACCAAAAGGATGATAGGACAAACCCTATCGAACAATCTGACATCAATTAAGATGACAGACCCCCCACCAACAGGATGACGGACTGAAACTCACACCGGCCACTACCACCAAAAGGATGATAGGACAAATAATATCACACAAACTGACATCAATAAGATGACAGACCCCCACTAAAGGATGACAGAGTTAAACTCACACCGGCCACTATCACCAAAAGGATGATAGGAAAAACACTATCGCACAATCTGAGAACAATAAGATGACACACCCTAAACCAAAAGGATGATGGAGCGAAACTCACACCAGCCACTACCATCAAAAGGAAGACATGACAAATACTACCGTACTATCTGACATCAACAAGATGACAGACACACCACCAAAAGGATGGCGGAGCTAAACTCACACCGGCCACTACCACCAAAAGGATGATAGGAAAAACACTACCGTACAATCTGACATCAACGAGATGACAGACCCACCACTAAAAGGATGACGGAACGAAACTCACACCAACCACTAACACCAAAAGGATGATAGGAGAAACACTATCGCACAATCTGACATCAATTAAGATGACATACCCACCACCAAAAGGATGATGGAGCAAAACTCACATCGGCCCTACCACCAAAAGGATGATAGGACAAACACTATCGCACAATCTGACATCAATAAGATGACAGACCCTCCACCAAAAGGATGACAGAGTGAAACTCACACCGGCCACTATCACCAAAAGAATGATAGGAAAAACACTATCGCACAATCTCAGAAAAATAAGATGGCAGACACTAAACCAAAAGGATGACGGAGCGAAACTCACACAGCCACTACCATCAAAAGGAAGATAGGATAAATACTACCATACAATCTGACATCAACAAGATGACACTCCAACCACCAAAACGATGACGAAGCGAAACTCACACCAGCCACTACCACCAAAAGGATGATAGGACAAAAACTATCGCACAATCTGTAATCAATAAGATAACAGACCCCCCACCAAAAGGATGACGGAGCGAAACTCACACCGACTACTACCACCAAAAGAATGATAGGACAAACACTATCGCACGATCTGACATCAATTAAGATGACATACCCACCACCAAAAGGATGACGGAGTGAAACTCATACTAGCCACTACCACCAAAAGGATGACAGGACAAACACTAACAATCTGAGATCAATAAGCTGACAGACCCTCACCAAAAGGATGACTGAGTGAAACTCACACCGGCCACTATCACCAAAAGGATGATAGGTCATACACTAACACACAATATGACATCAATCAAGATGACAAACACACCACCAAAAGGATGGCGGAGCAAAACTCACACCGGCCACTACCACCAAAAGGATGATAGGAAAAACACTACCGTACAATCTGACATCAACAAGATGACAGACCCACCACTAAAAGGATGACGGAACGAAACTCACACCAGCCACTACCACCTAAAAGGATGATAGGACAAACATTATCCCATAATATGACATCAATATGATGACAGACCCCCCACCAAAAGGATGACGGAGCGAAACTCACACCGGCTAGTACCACCAAAAGGATGATAGGACAAACACTATCGCACAATCGGATATCAATTAAGATGGAAGACCCACCACCAAAAGGATGACGGAGTGAAACTCACACCGGCAACTACCACGAAAAGGATGATAGGACAAAAACTACCGTACAATCTGACATTAAAAGATAACAGACCCACTACCAAAACGATGACGGAGCAAAACTCACACCAGCCAGTATCACCAAAAGGATGATAGGACAAACACTATCGCACAATTTGAGAACAATAATATGACAGACCCACCACCAAAAGGATGAAGGAAGGAAACTCACACCAGCCACTACCACCAAAAAGATGATAGGAAAAACACTATCGTACAATCTGACATCAACAAGATTACAGACCCACCACCAAAAGGATGACCGAGAAAAACTAACACCTACCACTACCACCAAAAGGATGATAGGACAAACGCTATCCCACAACTTGACATTAATAAGATGACAGACCCCTACGAAAAGGATGACGAAGTGAAACTCACACTAGCCACTGTCACTAAAAGGATGACAGGACAAACACTAACAATCTGACATCAATAAGATGATAGACCCCCCACCAAAAGGATAACGAAGCGAAACTCACACCGGCCACTACCACCAAAAGGATGATAGGACAAACACTATCGCACAATCTGACATCAATCAAGATGACAGACCCCCCAACAACGGGATGACGGACTGAAACTCACACCGGCCACTACCACCAAAAGGATGATAGGACAAATAATATCACACAATCTGACATGAATAAGATGAGAGACCCCCACTAAAGGATGACGGAGTGAAACTCACACCGACCGCTATCACTAAAATAATGATAGGACAAACACTATCGCACAATCTGAGAACAATAAGATGACAGACCCTAAAGCAAAAGGATGACGGAGCGAAACTCACACCAGCCACTACCATCAAAAGGAAGATAGAACAAATACTACCGTACTATCTGACCTACCACCAAAACGATGACGGAGCGAAACTCACACCAGCCACTACCACCAAAAGGATGATAGGACAAACACTATCGGACAATCTGTCATCAATTAGATAACAGACCCCCACCAAAAGGATGACGGAGCGACACTCACACTGGCTACTACCACCAAAAGGATGATAAGATAAACACTGTCGCACAATCTGACATCAATTAAGATGACATACCCACCACCAAAAGGATGACGCAGTGAAACTCACACTAGCCACTATCACCAAAAGGATGATAGGACAAACACTATCGCACAATCTGAGAAGAATAAGATGACAGACCCACCACTAAAAGGATGAAGGAGCAAAACTCACACCAGCCACTACCACCAAAAAGATGATAGCAAAAACACTATCGTACAATCTGACATCAACAAGATTACAGACCCACCACCAAAAGGATGACGGAGACAAACTCACACCTGCCACTACCACAAAAGGCTGATAGGACAAACGCTATCGCACAACTTGGCATTAATAAGATGACAGACCCCCCCACCAAAAGGATGACGGAGCGAAGCTCACACCGACCACTACCACCAAAAGGATGATAGGACAAACACTATCGCACAATCTGACATCAATCAAGATGACAGACCCCCCAACAACAGGATGACGGAGCAAAACTCACACCCACCACTACAACCAAAAGGATGATAGGATAAATAATATCACATAATCTGACATCAATAAGATGACATACCCCCACTAAAGGATGACGGAGTGAAACTCAGACCGGCCACTATAACCAAAAGGATGATAGGAAAAACACTATCGCAAAGTCTGAGAACAATAAGATGACAGACCCTAAACCAAAAGGATGACGGAGCGAAACTCACATCAGCCACTACCATCAAAAGGAAGATAGGACAAATACTACCGCACAATATCACATCAATCAAGATGACAGACACACCACCAAAAGGATGGTGGAGCGAAACTCACACCGGCCACTACCACCAAAAGGATGATAGGAAAAACACTACCGTACAATCTGACATCAACAAGATGACATACCCACCACTAAAAGGATGACGGAACGAAACTCACACCAGCCACTACCACCAAAAAGGATGATAGGACAAACACTATCGCACAATCTGACATCAATCAAGATGACAGACCCCCCAGCAACAGGATGATAGACTGACACTCACACCGGCCACTACCACCAAAAGGATGATAGGACAAATAATATCACACAATCTGACATGAATAAGATGAGATACCCCCACTAAAGGATGACGGAGTGAAACTCACACCGACCACTATCACCAAAAGGATGATAGGACAAACACTATCGCACAATCTGAGAACAATAAGATGACAGAACCTAAACCAAAAGGATGACGGAGCGAAACTCACACCAGCCACTACCATCAAAAGGAAGATAGGACAAATACTACCGTACTATCTGACATCAACAAGATGACAGACCTACCACCAAAACGATGACGGAGCGAAACTCACACCAGCCACTAATACCAAAAGGATGATAGGACAAACACTATCGCACAATCTGTCATCAATAAGATAACAGACCCCCACCAAAAGGATGACGGAGCGAAACTCACACCGGCTACTACCACCAAAAGGATGATAGGACAAACACTATCGCACAATCTGACATCAATTAAGATGACATACCCACCACCAAAAGGATGACGGAGTGAAACTCACACTAGCCACTACCACCAAAAGGATGATAGGACAAACACTATCGCACAATTTGAGAAGAATAAGATGACAGACCAACCACCAAAAGGATGAAAGAGCGAAACTCACACCAACCACTACCACCAAAAAGATGATTGGAAAAACACTACCGTACAATCTGACATCAACAAGATTACAGTCCCACCAACAAAAGGATGACGAAGCAAAACTCACACCGGCCACTACCACCAAAAGGATGATAGGACAAATAATATCACACAATCTGACATGAATAAGATGAGATACCCCCACTAAAGGATGACGGAGTGAACCTCACACCGACCACTATCACCAAAAGGATGATAGGACAAACACTATCGCACAATCTGAGAACAATAAGATGACAGAACCTAAACCAAAAGGATGACGGAGCGAAACTCACACCAGCCACTACCATCAAAAGGAAGATAGGACAAATACTACCGTACTATCTGACATCAACAAGATGACAGACCTACCACCAAAACGATGACGGATCGAAACTCACACCAGCCACTAATACCAAAAGGATGATAGGACAAACACTATCGCACAATCTGTCATCAATAAGATAACAGACCCCCACCAAAAGGATGAGGGAGCGAAACACACACCGGCTACTACCACCAAAAGGATGACAGGACAAACACTATCGCACAATCTGACATCAATTAAGATGACATACCCACCACCAAAAGGATGACGGAGTGAAACTCACACTATCCACTACCACCAAAAGGATGATAGGACAAACACTATCGCACAATTTGAGAAGAATAAGATGTCAGACCAACCACCAAAAGGATGAAGGAGCGAAACTCACACCAGCCACTACCACCAGAAAGATGATAGGAAAAACACTATCGTACAATCTGACATCAACAAGATTACAGTCCCACCAACAAAAGGATGACGAAGCAAAACTCACACCTGCCACTACCACAAAAGGATGATAGGACAAACGCTATCGCACAACTTGACATTAATAAGATGACAGACCCCCCACCAAAAGGGTGACAGAGCAAAACTCTCACTGGCTACTATCACTAAAAGGATGATAGGAAAAACCCTATCAAACAATCTGACATCAATTAAGATGAAAGACCCACCACCAATAGGATGACAGAGTGAAACTCACACTAGCCACTACCACTAAAAGGATGATAAGACAAACACTAACAATCTGACATCAATAAGATGATAGACCCCCCACCAAAAGGATGACGGAGCGAAACTCACACCGGCCACTACCACCAAAAGGATGATAAGACAAACACTTTCGCACAATCTGACATCAATCAAGATGACAGACCCCCAAACAACAGGATGACGGAGCGAAACTCACATCGGCCACTACAACCAAAAGGATGATAGGATAAATAATATCACACAATCTGACATCAATAAGATGACATACCCCAACTAAAGAATGACGGGGTGAAACTCACACCAGCCACTACCATCAAAAGGAAGATAGGATAAATACTACCGCACAGTATCACATCAATCAAGATGACAGACACACCACCAAAAGGATGGTGGAGCAAAACACACACCGACCACTACCACCAATAGGATGATAGGAAAAACACTACCGTACAATCTGACATCAACAAGATGACAGACCCACCACTAAAAGGATGACGGAATGAAACTCACACCAGCCACTACCACCAAAAAGGATGATTGGACAAACACTTTCGCACAATCTGATATCAATCAAGATGACAGACCCCCCACCAACAGGATGACGGACTGAAACTCACACCGGCCACTACCACCAAAAGGATGATAGGAGAAATAATATCACACAATCTGACATGAATAAGATGACAGACCCCCGCTAAAGGATGATGAAGTGAAACTCACACCGACTACTATCACCAAAAGGATGATAGGACAAACACTATCGCACAATCTGAGAATAATAAGATGAGAAACCCCCACCAAAGGATAGCGGAGCGAAACTCACATTGATGAGTATCACCAAAAGGATGATAGGACAAACACTATAGCAAAATGTGACATCAATTAAAATGACACACTTACCACCAAAAGGATAACGGAGTGAAACTCATAAATAAGATGGCAACTACCACCTAAAGGATGATAGGACAAACACTATAGCACAATCTAACATCACTCAAGATGACAGACCCACCACCAAAAGGATGACGGAGCGAAACTTACACCGGCTACAACCTCCAAAAGTATGATAGGACAAACACTATCACACAATCTGACATCAATCAGATGACAGACCCACCACCAAAAGGATGACAGAGCGAAACCAACACCAGTTACTACCACCAAAAGGATGATAAATCAAATGCTATTAAACAATCTGACATCAACAAGATGACAGATCCACCACCAAAAGGATGACAGAGCAAAACTCACACTAACATCTACCACCAAAAGGATAATAGGACAAACAATATCGCACAATCTGACATCAATAAGATGACCGACCCCCTATCAAAAGGATGACGAAGTGAATCTCACTGGCTACTACCACTAAAAGGATGATAGGACAAACACTATCGCACAATCTGACATCAAATAACACGACAGACCCACCACCAAAAGGGTGACAGAGTAAATCTCACACCGGCCACTACCACCAAAAGGATGATAGGACAAACACTAGCAATCTGATATCAATAAGATCACAGACCCTGCACCAAAAGGATGACGGGGTGAAACTCACACCGGCCAATACCACAAAGAGGTTGATAGGACAAACACTATCGTACAATCTGACATTAACAATATGACAGACCTCCCACCAAAAGGGTGAGAGAGCGAAATTCGCACCGACCACAACCAACAAAAGGATGATAGGACAAACACCATCGCACAATCTGTCATAAAAAAGATGACAGATCCACCACCAAAAGGATGACGGAGCGAAACTCACACCAACCACTACCACCAAAAGGATGATAGGACAAACACTATCACACAATCTGGCATCAATAAGATGACAGACCCCCCCACCAAAAGGATGACGGAGCGAAACTCACACCGGCCATTCCCACCAAAAGGATGATAGGACAAACAATATCGTACAATCTGACATTAATACGATGAGAAACCCCCACCAAAGGATAACGGAGCGAAACTCACATCGACGAATATCACCAAAAGGATGATAGGAGAAACACTATCGCAAAATGTAATATCAATTAAAATGACAGACCCACCACCAAAAGGATGACAGAGTGAAACTCACACTGGCCCCTACCACCAAAAGGATGATAGGACAAACACCAACAATCTGACATAAATAAGATGACAAGCCCCCCACCAAAAGGATGATGCAGCGAAACTCATACCGGCAACTACCACCTAAAGGATGATAGGACAAACACTATCGCACAATCTGACATCAATCAAGATGACAGACCCACCACCAAAAGGACGACGGAGCAAAACATACACCGGCTACAACCACCAAAAGGATGATAGAACAAACACTATCACACAATCTGACATCAATAAGATGACAGACCCACCACCAGAAGGATGACAGAGCGAAACCAACACCAGTTACTACCACTAAAAGGATGATAAATCAAACACTATCAAACAATCTGACATCAAAAAGTTGACAGACGCCCACAGAAAGGATGACGGAGCAAAACTCAAACCGGCCACTACTACCAAAAGGATGATAGGACAAACACTATTGCACAATCTGACATCAACAAGATGACAGATCCACCTCCAAAAAGATGACAGAGCGAGACTCACACTAACAACTACCACCAAAAGGATAATAGGACAAACACTATCGCACAATCTGACATCAATAAGATGACAGACCCCCCATCAAAAGGATGACGAAGTGAAACTCACACCGGCTACTACCACTAAAAGGATGATAGGACAAACACTATAGCACAATCTGACATCAATTAACACAATAGACCCACCACCAAAAGGATAAAAGAGTGAAACTCACACAGGCCACTACCACCAAAAGGATGATAGGACAAACACTAACAATCTGATATCAATAAGATCACAGACCCCTCACCAAAAGGATGACGGATTAAAACTCACACCGACCACTACCACCAAGAGGATGATAGGACAGACAATATCGCCCAATCTGACATCAGTAAGATGAGAAACCCCCACCAAAGGATGTCACAGCTAAACTCACACCGGCCACTATCACAAAAAGGATGATTGGACAAACACTATCGCACAATCTGACATCAATTAAAATGACAGACCCACCACCAAAATGATGACGGAGTGAAACTCACACTTGCACTACCACCAAAAGGATGATAGTACAAACACTAACAATCTGGTAGCAATAAGATGACAGACCCCCCACCAAAAGGATGACACAGCGAAACTCACACCGACAACTACAACCTAAAGGATGATAGGACAAACACTATCGTACAATCCAACATCAATCAAGATGACAGACCCACCACCAAAAGGATGATGCCGCGAAACTTACACCGACTACAAACACCAAAAGGATGATATGACAAACACTATTGCACAATCTGACATCAACGAGACGGCAGACCTCCCTTCAAAAGGATAACGGAGCGAAACTCAAACAGGCCACTACGACCTAAAGTATGATAGGAAAAATACCATCGCACAATCTGACATCAATTAACACGACAGACCTACCTCCAAAAGGATGACAGAGTGAATCTCACACCGGCCACTACCACTAAAAGGATAATAGGACAAACACTAAGAATCTGATATCAATAAGATCACAGACCCCCCACCAAAAGGATGACGGGGTGAAACTCACACCGGCCAGTACCACTAAGAGGTTGATAGGACAAACACTATCCCACAATCTGACATCAATCAAGATGACAGAGCCCCCACTAAAAGGATGAATGACCGAAACTCACCCCGGCTACTACCACTAAAAGGATGATAATGCAAACACCATCGCACAATCTGACATTAACAATATGACAGACCTCCCACCAAAAGGGTGAGAGAGCGAAACTCGCACCGACAACTACCAACAAAAGGATGATAGGACAAACACCATCGCACAATCTGTCATCAAAAAGATGACAGATCCACCACCAAAAGGATGACGGGGCAAAACTCACACCGACCATTACCACCAAGAGGATGATAGGACAAACACTATCCCCTAATCTGACATCAATCAAGATGACAGACCCCCCTACCAAAATGATGACAGAGCGAAACTCACACCGGCCGTTCCCACCAAAAGGATGATAGGACAAACAATATCGTACAATCTGACATTAATACGATGAGAAACCCCCACCAAAGGCTAACGGAGTGAAACTCACATCGACGACTATCACCAAAAGGATGATAGGACAAACACTATCGCAAAATGTAATATCAATTAAAATGACAGACCCACCACCAAAAGGATGACGGAGTGAAACTCACACTGGCCCCTACCACCAAAAGGATGATAGGACAAACACCAACATTCTGACATAAATAAGATGACAAACCCCCCACCAAAAGGATGACGCAGCGAAACTCATACCGGCAACTACCACCTAATGGATGATAGGACAAACACTATCGCACAATCTGACATCAATCAAGATGACAGACCCACCACCAAAAGGATGACGGAGAAAAACTTACACCAGCTACAACCACCAAAAGGATGATAAGACAAACACTATCACACAATCGGACATCAATAAGATGACAGACCCACCACCAGAAGGATGACAGAGCGAAACCAACACCATTTACTACCACCAAAATGATGATAAATCAAACACTATCAAACAATCTGACATCAAAAAGATGATAGACGCCCACAAAAAGGATGACGGAGTAAAACTAAACCGGACACTACCACCAAAAGGATGATAGGACAAACACTATTGCACAATCTGACATCAACAAGATGACAGATCCACCACCAAAAAGATGCCAAAGCGAAACTCACACTAACAACTACCACCAAAAGGATAATAGGACAAACACTATCGCACAATCTGACATCAATAAGATGACAGACCCCCTATCAAAAGGATGATGAAGTGAAACTCACACCGGCTACTACCACTAAAAGGATGATAGGACAAACACTATAGCACAATCTGACATCAATTAACACGACAGACCCACCACCAAAAGGATGACAGAGTGAAACTCACACTGGCCACTTCCACCAAAAGCATGATAGGACAAACACTAACAATCTGATATCAATAAGATCACAGACCCCCCACCAAAAGGATGACGGATTAAACCTCACACCGGCCACTACCACCAAGAATTTGATAGGAAAGACAATATCGCCCAATCTGACATCAATAAGATGAGAAACCCCCACTAAAGGATGTCACAGCGAAACTCACACCGGCCACTATCACCAAAAGGATGATTGTACAAACACTATCGCACAATCTGACATCAATTAAAATGACAAACCCACCACCAAAAGGATGACGGAGTGAAACTCACACTGGCACTACCACCAAAAGGATGATAGTACAAACACTAACAATTTGGCAGCAATAAGATGACAGAACCCCCACAAAAAGGATGACACAGCGAAACTCACACCGGCAACTACAACCTAAAGGATGATAGGACAAACACTATCGTACAATCCAACATTAATCAAGATGAAAGACCCACCACCAAAAGGATGATGCAGCGAAACTTACACCGACTACAAACACCAAAAGGATGATGCAGCGAAACTTACACCAACTACAAACACCAAAAGGATAATATGACAAACACTATTGCACAATCTGACATCAACGAGATGGCAGACCTCCCATATAAAGGATAACGGAGCGAAACTCAAACAGGCCACTACGACCTAAAGTATGATAGGAAAAACACCATCGCACAATCTGACATCAACAAGATGACACCCCCCCCCCTCAAAAGGATGATGGAGCAAAACTCACACCGGCCACTACCACCAAATAGGTGATAGGATTAACACTATCGCACAATCTTACATCAAAAAGATGACAGACCCCCCACCAAAAGGATGACAGAGCGAAACTCACACCGGCTACTACCACTAAAAGGATGACAGGACAAACACTATCGCACAATCTGACATCAATTAACATGACAAACCCACCACCAAAAGGATGACAGAGTGAAACTCACATGCCACTACCACCAAAAGGATGATAGTACAAACACTAACAATCTGATATTAATAAGATTACAAACCCCCCACCAAAAGGATGACGAAGTGAAACTCACACCGGCCACTACCACCATGAGGATGATAGGACAAACACTATCCCACAATCTGACATCAATCAAGATGACAGGCCCCCCACCAAAACGATGACGGAGCGAAACTCATACCGGCCACTCCCACCAAGAGGATGATAGGACAGACAATATCGCCCAATCTGACATCAATAAGATGAGAAAACCCCACCAAAGGATGACAGAGCAAAACTCACACCGGCCACTATCACCAAAAGGATGATTGGACAAACACTATCGCACAATCTGACATCAATTAAAATGACAGACCCACCACCAAAAGGATGATGGAGTAAAACTCACACTGGCAACTACCACCAAAAGGATGATAGTACAAACACTAACAATCTCGCAACAATAAGATGACAGACCCCCCACCAAAACAATGACGGAGCGAAACTCACACCGGCCACTACCACCAAAAGGATGATAGGACAAACAATATCGCACAATCTGACATCAAAAATATGACAGACCCCTACAGAAAGAATGACGGAGCGAAACTCACACCGACCATTATCACCAAAAGGATGATAGGACAAAGACTATCACATAATATGACATCAATCAAGATGACAGACCCCTCACCAAAAGGATGACAGAGCGAAACTCACACCAGCTACAACTACCAAAAGGATGATAGGACAAACACTATCGCACAATCTGACATCAACAAGATGACAGATCCACCACCAAAAGGATGATGGAGCAAAACTCACACAAAACACTACCACCAAAAGGATGATAGGAAAAACACTATCGCACAATCTGACATCAATAAGATGACAGACCCCCCACCAAAAGGATGACGGAGCGAAGCTCGCACCGGCTACTATCACTAAAAGGATGACAGGACAAACACTATCACATAATTTGACATCAATTAAGATGACAGACCCCCCACTAAAAGGATGACGAAGCGAAACTCACACCGGCCACTACCACCAAAAGGATGATAGGACAAACAATATCGCACAATCTGACATCAATAAGATGAGAAACCCCCACCAAAGGATGACAGAGCGAAACTCACACCGGCCACTATCACCAAAAGGATGATAGGACAAAGACTATCGCCCAATATGACATAAATCAAGATGACAGACCCCCCACCAAAAGGATGACAGAGCGAAACTCACACCGGCTACAACCACCAAAAGGATGATAGGACAAACACTATCACACAATCTTACATCAATTAACATGACAGACCCACCACCTAAAGGATGACAGAGTGAAACTCATACTGGCGACTACCACCAAAAGCATGATAGGACAAACACTAACAATCTGATATCAATAAGATCACAGACCCCCCACCAAAAGGATGACGGAGTGAAACTCACACTGGCCACTACCACCAAGAGGATGATAGGGCAAACACTATCCCACAATCTGACATCAATAAGGTGACAGACCCCCCACGAAAAGGATGACACATCGAAACTCATACCGGCAACTACCACCTAAAGGATGATAGGACAAACACTATCGCACAATCTGACATCAATCAAGATGAGAGAGCCACCACCAAAAGTATGACGGTGCGAAACTCACACCGGCTACTACCACTAAAAGGATGATAGGACAAACACTATCGCACAATCTGACATCAATTAGCATGACAGACCCATCACTAAAAGGATGACAGAGTGAAACTCAACCTGGCCACTACCACCAAAAGGATGATAGGACAAACACTAATAATCTAATATCAATAAGATCAAAGACCCCCCACCAAAACGATGACAGCGTGAAACTCACACCGTCCACTATTACCAAAAGGATGATAGGACAAACACTATCCCACAATCTGACATCAATCAAGATAACAGACCCCCCACCAAAAGGATGACGGAGTGAAACTCACACTGGCCACTCCCACCAAAAGGATGATAGGACAAATAATATCGCACAATCTGACCTCAATAAGATGAGAAACCCCCCACCAAAGGATGACGAAGCGAAACTCACACCGGCCACTATTACCAAAAGGATGATAGGACAAAGACTATCGCACAATATGACATCAATCAAGATGACAGACCTTCCACCAAAAGGATGACAGAGCGAAACACACACCAGCTACAACCACCAAAAGGATGATAGGACAAACACTATCACACAATATAACATCAATAAGATGACAAACCCACCACTAGAAGGATGACAGAGCGAAACTAACACCAGTTACTACCACCAAAAGGATGATAAATCAAACACTATCAAACAATGTGACATCAAAAAGATGACAGACCCCCACAGAAAGGATGACGGAGGAAAACTCATACCGGCCACTACCACCAAAAGGATGATAGGACAAACACTATTGCACAATCTGACATCAACAAGATGAGAGATCCACCACCAAAAGAATGACAGAGAGAAACTCACACCAACAACTACCACCAAAAGGATGATAGGACAAACACAATCGTACAATATGACATCAATAAGATGACAGACGCCCCACGAAAAGGATGACGGAGTGAAACTCAAACCGGCTACTACCACTAAAAGGATGATAAGACAAACACTATCGCACAATCTGACATCAATTAACATGACAGACCCACCACCGAAAGGATGATGGAGTGAAACTCACACTGGCCACTACCACCAAAAGGATGATAGGACAAACAGTAACAATTTGATATCAATAAGATCACAGACCCCCCCTTAAAAGGATGACGGAGTAAAACTCACACCGTCCACTACCACCAAGAGGATGATAGGACAAACACTATCCCACAATCTAACATCAATAAGATGACAGACCCCCCACCAAAAGGATGACACATCGAAACTCACACCGGCGACTACCATCTAAAGGATGATAGGACAAACACTATCGCTCAATTTGACATCAATTAACATGACAAACCCACCACCAAAAGGATATCAGAGTGAAACTCACACTGGCCACTACCACCAAAAGGATGATAGGACAAACACTAATGATCTGATATCAATAAGATCACATACCCCCCACCAAAAGGATGATGGAGCAAAGCTCACATCGGCTACTATCACTAAAAGGATGACAGGACAAGCACTATAGCATAATCTGACATCAATTAAGATGACAGACCCACCACCAAAAGGATGACGAAGCGAAACTCACACCGGCCACTACAACCAAAAGGATGATAGGACAAACAATATCGCACAATCTGACATCAATAAGATGAGAAACCCCCACCAAAGGATGACGGAGCGAAACTGACACCGGCCACTATCACCAAAAGGATGATAGGACAAAGACTATCGCACAATATGACATCAATCAAGATGACAGACCCCCCACCAAAAGGATGACAGAGCGAAACTCACACCGACTACAACCACCAAAAGGACGATAGGACAAACACTATCACACAATCTAAAATCAATTAACACGACAGACCCAACACCAAAAGGATGATGGAGTGAAACTCATACTGGCCACTACCACCAAAAGCATGATAGGCCAAACACTAACAATCTGATATCAATAAGATCACAGACCCCCCACCAAAAGGATGACGGAGTGAAACTCACACCGGCCATTACCACCAAGAGGATGATAGGACAAACATTATCCCACAATCTGACATCAATAAGATGACAGACCCCCCACTAAAAGGATGACACAGTGAAACTCATACGGCAACTATCACCTAAAGGATGCTAGGAGAAACACTATCGCACAATCAGACATCAATCAAGATGACAGAGCCACCGCCAAAAGTATGACAGAGCGAAACTCACACCGGCTACTACCACTAAAAGGATGATAGGACAAACACTATCCCACAATCTGACATCAATAAGATGACAGACCCACCACTAAAAGGAAGACAGAGTGAAACTCACACTGGCCACTACCACCAAAAGGATGATAAGACAAACCCTAACAATCTGATATCAATAAGATCACAGACCGCCCACCAAAAGGATGACGGGGTGAAACTCACACCGGCCACTACCACCAAGAGGATGATAGGACAAATACTATCCCACAATCTGACATCAATCAAGATAAGAGACCCCCCACCAAAAGGATAACGGAGTGAAACTCACACCGGCCACTCCCACAAAAGGGATGATAGGACAAACAATATCGCACAATCTGACATCCATAAGATGAGAAACCCCCACCAAAGGATGACGGAGAAAAACTCACACCGTCCACTATTACCAAAAGGATGATAGGACAAACACTATCCCACAATCTGACATCAATCAAGATAAGAGACCCCCCACCAAAAGGATAACAAAGTGAAACTCACACCGGCCACTCCCACCAAAAGGATGATAGGACAAACAATATCGCACAATCTGACATCAATAAGATGAGAAACCCCCACCAAAGGATGACGGAGCGAAACTCACACCGGCCACTATTACTAAAAGGATGATAGGACAAAGACTATCGCACAATATGACATCAATCAAGATGACAGACCCCCCACCAAAAGGATGACAGAGCGAAACTCACACCGGCTACAACCACCAAAAGGATGATAGGACAAACACTATCACACAATCTAACATCAATAAGATGACAGACCCACCACCAGAAGGATGACAGAGCGAAACTAACACCAGTTACTAACACCAAAAGGATGATAAATCAAACACTATCAAACAATCTGACATCAAAAAAATGACAGACCCCCACAGAAAGGATGACGGAGCAAAACTCAAACCGGCCACTACCACCAAAAGGATGATAGGACAAACACTATTGCACAATCTAACATCAACAAGATGACAGATCCACCACCAAAAGAATGACAGAGCGAAACTGACACCAACAACTACCACCAAAATGATGATATGACAAACACTATCGCACAATATGACATCAATAAGATGACAGACGCCCCACCAAAAGGATGACGGAGTGAAACTCAAACCGGCTACTACCACTAAAAGGATGATAGGAAAAACACTATCGCACAATCTGACATCAATTAACATGACAGACCCACCTGCAAAAGGATGACAGAGTGAAACTCATACTAGCCACTACCAGGAAAACGATGATAGGACAAACACTAACTATATGATATCAATAAGATCATAGACCCCCCACTAAAAGGATGACGGAGTGAATCTCACACCGGCCACTACCACCAAGAGGATGATAGGATAAACACTATCCCACAATCTGACATCAATAAGATGACTGACCCCCCACCAAAAGGATGACACATCGAAACTCACACTGGAAACTACCACCTAAAGGATGATAGGACAAACACTGTCGCACAATCTGATATCAATCAAGATGACAGACCCACCACCAAATGGATGACGCAGTGAAACTCACACCGGCTACTAACACTAAAATGATGATAAGACAAACACTATCGCACAATTTGACATCAATTAACATGACAGACCCACCACCAAAAGGATGACAGAGTGAAACTCATACTGGCCACTACCACCAAAAGGATGATAGGACAAACACTAACAATCTGATATCAATAAGATCACAGACCCCCCACCAAAAGGATGACGGGGTGAAACTCACACCGGCCACTACTACCAAGAGGATGATAGGACAAACACTATCCCACAATCTGACATCAATTAAGATGACATGCCCCCAACAATAGGATGAAGGAGTGAAACTCACACCGGCCACTCCCACCAAAAGGATGATAGGACAAACAATATCGCATAATCTGACATCAATAAGATGAGAAACCCCCACCAAAAGATGACGGAGCAAAACTCACACCAGCCGCTATCACCAAAAGGATGATAGGACAAAGACTATCGCACAATATGACATCAATCAAGATGATAGACCCCCCACCAAATGGATGACTGAGTGAAACTCACACCGGCTACAACCACCAAAAGGATGATAGGACAAACACTATCACACAATCTAACATCAATAAGATGACAGACCCACCACCAGAAGGATGACAGAGGGAAACTAACACCAGTTACTACCACCAAAAGGATAATAAATCAAACACTATCAAACAATCTGACATCAAAAAGATGACAGACCCCCACAGAAAGGATGACGGAGCAAATCTCAAACCGGCCACTACCACCAAAAGGATGATAGGGCAAACACTATTGCACAATCTGATGGGTTTAGAAGGGTGTTACATTAGTTGTATCAGAGCAGGTTGGTCCGTCCGACCAAGTTGTCTAGTGTTGTTTGTTCCCTTGTATGCGATATGTGTGTGAAAACACTGTCGTTACGTGTTTGTTGCCTAACCTTTGTCTGTAGAAGTGGGAATGAATCAAGTGGGGGAGAAACTTATGCTTCTCCAGGATGCTGCAAGTGTGAAATTGTAGCTTAGTGTGTGGTTGAACACTCTTATAGTATGGTAAATATGGTTTATACCGCATTATGATTGTCGACTATCTATTAACAAATCGAGGAACTGTTTTGGAGTTAAATCCATTTCTTATAGTATGGTAAATATGGTTTATGGCGTGAGCAGTGATTTTTTTGGAGTTAAATCCATTTCTTAAGAATTGTTTTGATGAGTCGACACAAGATAATGTTGAGACGTTTAATTTTGATGGGAATTTTGGAGTGTTAACGAAAGTGGGGAAGTTAACGGTTTACCGATTAATTGTGGTTGTCTGGGAGTTATCCTGATAAGATGGTGGTACACAACCAGGACGTGAAGTGGAGTTGTGATTGACCTAGTTACGGAAACTAATCCGGTATTGAGAGCTCCATATTATATGTCTATTTGGATGGTCAAGGAATTAAATTGATTGAGTAGTTTTGAGACTTGTCTCTGGTGTGTGTGCTACGACAACAGATTGTGAGGTCGAGTATGTTAAGGGTGGATGGTGACTTCTGGTGATTATTAAAGTAAGAGGTGGAATACAATATTGGTATAATTAGACCTTTTAACATTTTAAGAGTTGGAGATGTGTTGAATGGCCTTCTAAGTGTGAAGAGGTTGTTTTCGTATTGTTGTAACGGGAGAACCGTAACTCGGAATGACGCCAGATTAGAAGCGCTGGAAGCTATTACAATGCTCTATGTGATGGTTAAGTAATGGCATGGAATTAAGTTATTTATTGAGGGAATATGTTTGGATGTTTTAGTAAGTGCAAAAAGTGCAGAAAGTTATTTATTGAGATTTTCCATACTTAATTGAGCGGGTCAATGGTTATGTTAACCGATGATATTTTGATATATTCAAAGAGTATAGGGGATCGTGTTGAGCATCGGGAATTTGAGTTATCAGTGTTGGAGAGGAAGCAGTTATATGCCACTATGAAAGAAGTTCAAAGGGTTTTGGGAGAGCTATCAACAGCTCGTGTGTTGATTTTTGCCGAATCCGACAGAACTGTTCGTTGTGTTTTGTGATGCTTTGTTTATATGATTGAGAGATATGTTAAGTGCAACATCAGCGGGTCTAGTTATGTTTGGAGACAATTTAAAGTACATAAGAGAGATTATCTGACAAGTGATTTAGAGTTGGTAGTTGTTGTGTTTGTGCCGGAGTTGGAGGCTTCAATTGGTTAGTCTGAGAGTTGAAATGGTTGGTGATCTCAAGAGCTTAAGGTATTTGTTTGATTTTGGAAGAGTTGAATATTAGGCAGAGAAAATAATTAGGACTCCTGAAGGATTATGGTTTTAGATTGAATTAACATTCGGGTGAAGCAAACGTGGTAGCTTATGCATTAACTTGGAAATCCTTGCATATACTGATGATGACGGTGAAAAGCATTAGAACGGATTGAGAAATTTTGTGATATGAGTTTGGTTATTAAGAGACTTCTTATGGAGTTAAGCTTAGTATATTGAACCTTACTAGAGGCATTCTTAATGAGATTCGATAAGGTCACAACTCTGGTTTGAGTTGGTAGAATGGTTGAATTTGATGAATTAAAGTCGAAAGGCTGACTTTCGGATTTATGGAAATGGTATCATGAGATGTCGTGTTAGAGTGGTGTTTTAGATGTTATTAAGTGGAATAAGAGTATTGACGTAGATGGAGTATCCATCCCGGTGCTATGAAGATGTATCCGGATTTGAGGAAATTATTTGATGGCCATAGATGAAGAGAGAAATGGTTGAGTTTGTTTATGCTAGTTAGACTTGTCGGAAGTCGAAGAATAAACGTTAGAGACTGTTGGGTCCGATGCAACCGTTGAATATTCCAGAGTGGAAATCGGATAGTATTCCCATGGATTTTGTGTTGGGTTTTCCGGAGAATTTGAGGGATATGAATTTACTTGGGTGATTTTAGATAGAATGACTAGATTGGCTCTTTTCCTAACAAGGAAGGTTAATCATTCTCTATTGAAGCTAGTTGAGATGTATATTGAGGAAGTGATGAAGTTGTATGAGATGTTGTCGAATATTGTATCATATGGGAATTTAAGTTTTCTTCGAGATTTTGGGAGAATTTGCAGACACTTTGAGTACCATGTTGAAGTTGAACTCTACCTATCATCCGTTACGGATGGACGGACAAAGAGAACTCATCAGTCTTTAGAGGATTTGTGGAAAGCTTGTGTGTTGGATCAAGGTGAATCGTGGGATAGTTAATTATCCTTGAGTGAATTACCTACAATAATCACTATCATTCTAGTATCGGAATGACATTGTATGAAGCTTTGTATGGTAGGAGGTGTAGGACTTTTTTGTATTGATATGATTTAGGCGAGAATGTTATGCTCGGACCTGAGAATTATGTAAGAGACGACTGAAAAGATTAAGAGGATCCAAGAAAAGACGTGTTTTGAGAGTTACAGTGGTGACTGGTGTTGGTCGAGCTTTGAAGTCTCATAAGCACACACCGTGTTTTGTTGAATTGTATCAGAGTGGCGCAGCGGAAGCGTAGGAAATGTATCATGTTAAATTGTTTCGCTGTTGTCGCTTGTGAATTTACATGATGTGTCATGTGCCTAAGTTGAGGAAGTGCAAGTGCATTCATTCAGATGGATGGTGTACGAGTGAGGGAGGATTTGACTGTTGAGGCATTTCTAGTTCAAGTTGATGAACGAGAAGCAACTTCGAAGTAAAGGGATTCCTTTAGTGGAGGTAGTTTGGGAGAAAGTTGGATTTGGGAGATTGGGATGCGAGAGTCGTATCCAGAGTTGTTTGAATCAAGTAACATTTTCGAGGACGAAAATTCCTAAAGTGGGGGAGGGTTGTAACAACTCAATTTTCATTAATTAATTATTTATGTTAATTAATTAATTTATTGAAATTATTGGATGATTATTTAAAGGAATTGGTAGATATTTTGAGAGAAGAAATATATTAGAGAGAACTAGAAGGGAAAGATATATAAGGAAAAGTGGAAGGAAAAGGAAATGATGGTAACATAAGAGAAAGAGAAGAGAAAGAAAGAGGAAGAGGAGAAAAGAGAAGGAAAAGAAAGAAAAGCTTGGAAAGTTCAAGAACAACTTCTACCTTCGATTTAATCAAGGTAAGATTGTGAAATCTTATTATTCTATCAATGTGTAAAGAAGGCCACTTTCACCAAAAGGATGAAAGGAAAAACACTATCGCACAATATGACATCAATCAAGATGACAGAACCCCACCAAAAGGATGACGGAGCGAAACTCACACCGACCACTACCACCAAAAAGATGATAGCCAAACACTATCGCACAATCTAACATCAATAAGATGACAGACCCACAACCAAAAGGATGACGGAGCGAAACTCACAACAGTGACTACCACCAAAACGATGATAGGACAAACGCTATTGTACAATCTGACATCAACAAGATGAAAGACCCACAACCAAAATGATGACGGAGCGAAACTCACACCAGCCACTACCACCAAAAGGATGATAGGACATACACTATTGCACAATATGACATCTATTAAGATGATAGACCCACCAACTAGAGGATGACGGTGTGAAACTCACGCTAGCCACTACCACCAAAAGGATGATAGGACAAAGAATAACAATCTGACATCAATAAGATGACAGACCCCCCACCAAAAGGATGACAGAGTGAAACTCACACCTTCCGCTACAACCACAAAGATGATAGGACAAACACTATCCCACAATCTGACATCAATCAAGATGACAGGCCCCCGCCAAAAGGATGACGGAGCGAAACTTACACCGGCCACTACCACAAAAAGGATGATACGACAAACAATATCGCACAATATGACATTAATAAGATAACAGACCCCCACCAAAGGATGACGGAGCAAAACTCACATCGGCCACTACCACCAAAAGGATGATAGGACAAACACTATTGCATAATCTGACATCAATAAGATGACTGACCCATAACCAAAAGGATGACGAGGAAAATTCACACCAGTCACTACCACCAAAAGGATGATAGGACAAAAACAACTGTACAATATGACATCAACAAGGTGACAGACCCACCACCTAAAGGATGACGGAGCAAAACTCACACCAGCCACTACCACCAAAAGGATGATAGGACAAACACTATGGCGCAATCTGAGATAAATACGATGACCGACCCCCCACCAAAAGTATGACGGAGCGAAACTCACACTGGAACCTAGCACCAAGAGGATGATAGGACAAACATTATCGCATAATCGGACATCATTTAAGATGACAGATCCACCACCAAAAGGATGACGGAGTAAAACTCTCAATAGCCACTCCCACCAAAAGGATGATAAGACAAACACTCACAATCAGACATCAATAAGATGACATACCCCTCACCAAAAGGATGACAACGTGAAACTCACACCTCCCACTACCACCAAGAGGATGATAGGACAAATAATATCATACAATCTGACATCAATAAGATGACAGACCCGCCACCAAAAGGATGACGAAGCGAAACTCACTCCAGCCAATACCAACAAAAGGATGATACGACAAACACTACCGTACAATCTGACATCAACACGATGACAGACCCACAACCAAAAGGATGACGGACCAAAACTCACACCAGACACTACCACCAAAAGGATGATAGGACAAACACTATCACACAATCTGACATCAATTAAGATGACAGACCCACCACCAAAAGGATGACGGAGTGAAACTCACAATAGCCACTACCACCAAAAGGATGATAGGACAAACAATAACAATCTGACATCAATAAGATGACAGACCCCCCACCAAAAGGATGACAGACTGAATCTCACACCTTCCGTTATAACCACAAAGATAATAGGACAAACACTATCCCACAATCTGACTTCAATCAAGATGACAGGCCCCCACCAAAAGGATGACAGAGCGAAACTTACATCAGCCACTACCACCAAAAGGATGATAGGACAAAAACTATCGTACAATATGACATCAATAAGGTGACTGACCCACCACCAAAAGGATGACGGAGCAAAACTCACACCAGCCACTACCACCAAAAGGATGATAGGACAAACACTATCATGCAATCTGACATAAATAAGATGACCGACCCCCAACCAAAAGTATGACGGAGCAAAACTCACACCAAAACCTAGTACCAACAGGATGATAGGACAAACACTATCGCACAATGTGACATCAATTAAGATGACAGATCCACCACCAAATGGATGACGGAGTAAAACTCTCACTAGCCACTACCACCAAAAGGATGATAAGACAAACACTAACTATATGACATTAATAAGATGACAGACCCCCCAGTAAAAGGATGGCAGAGTGAAACTCACAACTCCCACTACCACCAAGAGGATGATAGGACAAACACTATCTCACGATATGACATCAATCAAGATGACCGACCCCTCACCAAAAGTATGACGGAGCGAAACAAACACCGGCCACTACCACCAAAAGGATGATAGGCCAACACTATCGCACAATCTAACATCAATAAGATGACAGACCCACCACCAAAAGGATGACGAAGCGAAACTCACACCAGCCATTACCAACAAAAGGATGATACGACAAACAGTACCGTACAATCTGACATCAACAAGATGACAGACCCACAACCAAAAGGATGACGGACAGAAACTCACACCAGCCACTACCACCAAAAGGATGATAGGACAAACACTATCACACAATCTGACATCAATTAAGATGACAGACCCACCACCAAAACGATGACGGAGTGAAACTCACGATAGCCACTACCACCAAAAGGATGATAGGACAAACACTAACAATCTGACATCAATAAGATGACAGACCCCCCACCAAAAGGATGACGGAGCGAAACTCACACCGGCCACTACCACCAAGAGGGTGATAGGACAAACACTATCGCACAATATGACATCAATCAAGATGACAAACCCCCCACCAAAAGGATAACATAGAGAAACAAACACCAGCCACTACCACCAAAAGGATGATAGAACAAACACTATTACACAATCTGACAACAATTCAGATGACACACCCACCACCAGAAGGATTACGTAGCGAAACTCACACCGACTTCTACCACCAAAAGGATGATATGTCAAACACTAACAATCTGACATCAATAAGATTACAGACCCCCACCAAAAGGATGACGGAGTGAAACTCACATCTGCCACTACCACCAAGAGGATGATAGGACAAACACTATCCCACAATCTGACATCAATCAATATGATAGACCCCCCACCAAAAGGATGACGGAGCAAAATTCATACCGGCCACTACCACCAAAAGGATTATAGGACAAATAATATTACACAATCTGATATCAATAAGATGACAGACCCCCACCAATGGATGATTGAGCGAAACTCACACCGGCCACTATCACCAAAAGGATGATAGGACAAACACTATCACACAATATGACACCAAGCAAGATGGCAAACCCCCCACCAAAAGGATGACGAAGTAAAACTCACACCGGCCACTACCACCAAAACGATGATAGGACAAACACTATCGCATAATCTGACAATAATAAGATGACAGACCCCTACCCAAAAGGATGACGGAGTGAAACTCACATCGGCCACAACCACAAAATCAATTATAGAACAAACACTATCGCACAATCTGACATCAATTTAGATGACAGACCCACCACCAAAACGATGACGGAGTGAAACTCACACTAGCCACTACCTCGAAAAGGATGATAGGACAAACACTAAAAATCTGACAACAATGAGATGACATACCACCGACCAAAAGGATGACGGAGTTAAACTCACACCTGCCACTACCACCAAGAGGATGATAGGACAAACACTATCCCAAAATCTGACATCAATCAAGATGACAGACCCCCCACAAAAAGGATTACGACGCGGAACTCACACTCCACACTACCACGAAAAGGATGTTAGGACAAATAATATCACACAACCTGACATCAATAACATGACAGACCCCTACCAAAGGATGACAGAGTCAAACTGACATCGACAACTATCACCAAAAGGATGATAGGACAAGCACTATCACACAAAATGACATCAATCAAGAAGACAGACCCCCCACCAAAAGGATGACGGAGCGAAACTCACATCGGCCACAACCACCAAAAGGATGATAGGACAAACACTATCGCACAATCTGACATCAATTAAGATGACAGATCCACCACCAAAAGGATGACGGAGTGAAACTCACACCTGCCGCTACCACCAAGAGGATGATAGGACAAACACTATCTCACAATCTGACATCAACCAATATGACAGACCTCCCACCAGAAGGATGACGGAGCGAAATTCACACCGCCCACTACCACCCAAAGGATGATAGGACAAATAATATCACACAATCTGATATCAATAAGATGACAGGCCCCCACCGAAGGATGACAGAGCGAAACTCACACCGGCCACTATCACCAAAAGGATGATAGGACAAACAGTATCGGACAATATGACATCAATCAAGATGACAGATCCCCCACCATAAGGATGACGGAGCGAAACTCACGCCGTCCACGACCACCAAAAGGATGATAGGATAAACACTATCGCACAATCTGACAATAATAAGATGACAGACCCCCCACCAAAAGGATCACGGAGCGAAACTCACACCGGATACTACCACCAAAACGATTATAGGACAAACACTATCGCACAATCTAACATCAATTAAGATGACAGACCCACAACCAAAAGGATGACGAAGTGAAACTCACACTAGCCACTATTACCAAAAGGATGATAGGACAAACACTAACAATCTGACATAAATGAGATGACAGACCCCCGGCAAAAAGGATGACGGAGTTAAACTCACATGTGCCACTACCACTAAGATGATGATAGGACAAACACTACCCCAAAATCTGACATCAATCAAGATCACAGACCCTCACCCAAAAGGATGACGGAGCGAAACTCACACTGCACACTACCACGAAAAGGATGATAGGACAAATAATATCACACAATCTGACATCAATAAGATGATAGACCCCTACCAAAGGATGACGGAGTGAAACTCACACCGGCCATTATCACCAAAAGGATGATACGAAAAACACTAGCGTACAATATGACATCAATCAAGATGACAGATCCCCCACCAAAAGGATAACGGAGCAAAACTCACACCGGCCACTACCACCAAAAGGATTATAGGACAAACACTATCGCACAATCAGACAATAATAAGATGACAGACCCCCACCAAAAGGATGACGGAGCGAAACTCACACCGGCCATAATCACCAAAAGGATGATAGGACAAACACTATCGCACAATATGAGATTATTCAGGATGAAAGACCCCCCACCAAAAGGATGACGGAGCGAAACTCACACCTGCCACTACCTCCAACAGGAGGATAGGACAAACACTATCCCACAATCTGAGATCAATCAAGATGACATACCCATCACCAAAAGGATGACAGAGTGAAAATCACACCGCCTACTACTACCAAAAGGATGATAGGACAAATAATATGACACAATCTAACATCAATAAGATGACCGACCCCCACCAAAGGATGATGGATCGAAACTCACACCGGCCACTATCACCAAAAGGATGATAGGAAAAACACTATCGCACAATATGACATCAATCAAGATGACAGACCCCCCCACCATAAGGATGCTGGAGCGAAACTCACATCGGCCACTACCACCAAAAGGATGACAGGACAAAACTATCGCACAATCTGACAACAATAACATGACAAACCCTCCACCAAAAGGATGACGGAGCGAAACTCACACTGGATACTACCACCAAAATGATGATAGGACAAACATTATAACACAATTTGACATCAATTAAGATGACAGACCCTCAACCAAAACGATGACGGAGTGAAACTCACACTAGCCACTACCACCAAAAGGATGATAGGACAAACACTAACAATCTGACATCAATAAGATGACAGACCTCCCACAAAAAGGATGACGGAGTGAAACTACCTGCCACTACCACCACGAGGATGATAGGACAAATACTATGCCAATATCTGACATCAATCAAGATGACAAACCCCACCCACCAAAAGGATGACGGGGCGAAACTCACACCGGCCACTACCACCAAAAGGATGATAGGACAAAGACTATCACAGAATCGGACAACAATAACATGACAGACCCCCCACCAAATGGATGATGGAGCGAAACTCACACCGACTACTACCACCAAAACGATGATAGGACAAACACTATCGCACAATATGACATCAATCAAGATGACAGACCCCCCCACCAAAAGGATGACGGAGTAAAACTCACACCGGCCACAACCACCAAAAGGATGATAGGACAAACACTATCGCACAATCTGATAATAATAAGATGACAGACCCCCCACCAAAAGGATGACTGAGTGAAAGTAACACCGGCTACTACCACCAAAACGATGATAGGAGAAACACTATCGCACAATCTGACATCAATTAAGATGATAGACCCACCACCAAAAGGATGACTGAGTGAAACTCACACTAGCCACTACCACCAAACGGATAATAGGACGAACCCTAACAATTTGACATCAATGAGATGACAGACCCCCCACCAAAAGGATGACGGAGTTAAACTCACTCCTGCCACTACCACGAAGAGGATGATAAAACAAACACTATCCCAAAATCTGACATTAATCAACATGAAAGACCCCCCACCAAAAGGATGACTGAGCGAAACTCACACCACACACTACCATGAAAAGGATGATAGGACAAATAATATCACACAATCTTTCATCATTAAGATGACAGACCCCTACCAAAGGGTGACGGGGTGAAACTCACGCCGGCCACTATCACCAAAAGGATGACATTACAAACAGTGTCCCACTTTCATTCTATGTGTTCCGACTTGTGCATTCCATGTATGCATTCTCTCATTTGCATGTTTCCGTTGTTCTTTCTTCTTCTTCTTTTGTCTTCCTTCCCTTAGGATTGCTAATCTCTCTTGTTCAAGAGAGGTTATGATAGACATTAGGGTTCTAACCATGCATGAAAACATTAGGTAGATATCTCCCTTTTGTGATCCCAACTTTAGGTGCACCTTGCATGACAGCTTCTAGGGTTTGGTCTAGTCCCCCTTTAGTTTGTCCCCTTCTCTTCTCATCTTCAAATAACTTCAATCCACTTAATAAAGATAATGAATGTTGTGCCATGAGCCTTATACTTGGGAAATGGTGATTGAGTGGCTACCTCTCAATTTCCTAGAGTGTTTAGTATACGTCCTTAGGACGATATGCGACACATTCGATCCTAGGTTTTAGACTTTGTTACAACATGCATTATGAACACTCTAATTCAAAACACTTCTTCTCAAAAAACACAAAAACAATTCAAATCTTTTTTATCCTTTGGGATCTTAATCAGGAAAACCTTTTCATAAACAATAGTGTTGTTAACTTTCAGTCCTATTGCAAATGGTAACGCCTAAGTCTCCAATGGTCGAGCTGCATACACTAAACTTCTAGAACTATCTGTTAACCCTACTCAGGTAAAAAATTTGAACAACCTGTGTTCTCGTTAGCCCGAACTACGTTTCTCTGATCTTTCATACCAGATGAAAGTACGTAGGCATAAGACGCGATGTCTTAGCGAGCAACCTTCCCCCCTTTCTTTAGCCGTAGTTGGTCGAACTACGTTGACTCTGACTTTCCCATTGCACGAGGGAGTACGTAGGCACAGAGCGGCGATGCTCTATCGAGTCAGTTCTTTTTCTTTTTCTTTTGTCCATAAGCATTTAGCGTAGATAGTTTACACACCCTCTTAGATAGATAACACATGCCTGGATCCCGTCGAGTACGACGGACGTGAGGGGTGCTCATACCTTCCCCTTGCGTAACCGACTACCAAACCTAGGACTTGGTTGCGATGACCTCGTCTTTTCCTATTTTCGTCAGGTTTTTTCGATCGTTTCCTTTCCCCTCTTTGGGATAAATAACGATAGGTGGCAACTCTGTTAGTCATTGCGGGCCTTCTTTTTTCGCAGTAGCGACATAGTGATGGTGGTTCCCATTTCATTTCAAATGTCTTTGGGAAACTATTGCTTAAATACAGAGTAAGACACCGAGTAGCGACACCCTACCACCCTCAAACAAGTGGACAAGTGGAGGTGTCAAATAGGGAGATCAAGCAAATTTTAGAAAAAACAATTGCGATCTCTAGGAAATATTGGTCTACTAAACTTCATGATGCTCCGTGGGCTTACAAAACAACTTACAAGACACCTATAAGAACCACACCATACAAATTGGTTTTTGGAAAATCTTGCCATCTTCCCGTGGAACTTGAGCATAAAGCTTATTGGGCCAATAAGACCATGAATATGAACTACAAGGGGGTCGGCGAGAAAAGAATTTTGGATATCCATGAACTGGAAAACTAAGACTAGACGCATATGAAAATGCCCGAATATACAAAGAAAGATCCAAGAAATGGCATGATAAGAGGATGGCGAAGAAGCAGTTTAATGAAGGGGATATAGTTCTTCTATTTAACTCTAGACTTAAACTTTTTCCTAAAAAACTGTGTTCTAGGTGGTCCGGTCCTTTTCAAGTTACAAAATTCCTGCGGAGTGAAGCAGTTGAAATAAAAGGAAAGTTGAATGAGACGTTTATCGTGAATGGATAAAGACTCAAGCAATACCACTCAGTGGAAAACAAGGAATTTTGCATATACTGCAAGTTGGAGGAGCCTCCCCCTCTTCCTGACTAAAGGCGCCCTTTTTTTCAGATCTAATGTCGAGCTTCCGACATTAAACAGAGTGTTGTGTCGAAGCTAAACCACAATCTTTAGTTTTTGTTTTTTGTTGTTGTTAGTTTTAGGACATTGTATGCATGATTAGTGTAGAATTTATGTCTTATGCAATTCCAATGTTATCGCTATTATTACTTTATTATTAGTATCTATATCTTAATTATACTAACCAGTAGTAATTTTATTTCCCTATTGGTGTACTATTTTCTTTTGACCTCTAGGATAACCCTCTCTAGGATACCTTTGACCTGAGACCAAGCAGACATTCGAGAAACATACCGTCACCTTCAGGAATGATGTCCAGAAACGTCGATTTGAGGCTTTGTCTCAAAGATATTTTGGTCTATCCATCTACCCTGACAACTATGCTATGCAAACCCTTAGTATCCAGGACAATGTTGTTTACCTTATGAGCCAAATAGGTTGGTCCCACTTTGCCTTAGAAAAGAAGTTCCGCACCTACCATAACCAGACTCTGGCTACTTTCAGGTTGTTTAAAAACAAGTATAGGTTCACACATCATGAATTTGATGACTTGTTGGGTTTTCCTAATGAGCCCGATGCTGTAACTAAGACTCTTATAGATGCCTTTACTAGTTTTGATCTCCGACAATTCTGGGGTACCTTATCTGGAACGAGAATGCTGAACCCGATGCTATGTTCTCTAAGAGCATCCACAACCCATGATGGCGATATTTTCATAAGATCATTGCTCACAGTTTCTTTGGAAAAGAAAAGAACATCACCTCTGTATCTCGGGACGAGCTGTATATCATGCTTTGTGCATCCAAAGGAAAACCTATAAATGTATCCCCGTTCCTGCTTGCAAATTTTAGTCGTCTTGCTCATGATTCTTTTGAGCCTATCTTAATAGGCGGGTTGGTAACAATGATTGCTGATGCAATTGGAATGAGATATCATCTAGATCGTTCCTTTTCTTTCGGTGGCATCTGTTTGATGGACATTAACTTTTGCTTCAATCGGCAAATGATTGCAAATCATGGTCCTGTTGAATTTGAGCTGCTTATTAATAATGTTGTAGTCCATAATTTTACCATGCCCAACCATGAGAAAACTAGCGTGCACAACAAGAATAACTGGCTCTATGACTTGGAGGTCTCCGATGAGTTTCTGACTCCACCTGACTCTCCTCAAGCTTACGAGAACCGTGATACTATTATGTCTGCCTCTGCCACTCAAAGTTTTGAGATTAATCATGCTGATCCAACTGTCAATGTAGTTGCAGCTATTAACTGCATCCAGTCCAAATTAGATTTCGTTCGGAATAAGATTTCATCCCTCACAATCGATTTCATCGGACTTATGGATGTTGTTCATGAGGAGTTGGACCACTTGTTCCAGATGGTCTATTCCACTGCACAACACCACAAATGAATGCCAAACACAACCTTTTCCCTGTTTTTCTTAGGATAGTTTATTTCTCTGTAATGTGTTTCCCATTCCCGCATTGTATGTACTGCTAATTTTTCATTCCACTGTCTACTGTCGGAATGCCGACGCGTAGTTGTAACGCACTTCAGTTTCGTTTAATGCATGTTTTCTTTTCTTTACGTACTTTAGTTTTTAGCTCTCTACAACCTGTTTAATCTTTCTTTTATGTAGCATTTTATTATGTGTAAGTGAAAACAAGAAAAAACACCAAAAATATGTCGGCAGAACTGCTTTCTGCCAAGCCAGAGCAAACAGCTTGTGCCTGAGGCAAATGGCGGTCACCATAGGCCTAATGGCGCTTGTCGTTTGGTCCTGGGGGCAGAATTGCTTTCCTCTTCATTTCCTCTTCATTTCTTCACTATTACCACCCTTGCATATTCCCAATACATTATTAATCACCCCACAAACTCCTCAATATCCCACATTAACTTCTAACCACCCAACTTCTCTATTAAACACTTATTTAAACCCACCAACTTCACCATCTACATCATCACTTTCAAAGCCATTCTTACACCCTTCTTAGAACCCAAACAAATAAGCATTATGGAAGCCAGCCAAGAAATCGATTACATGGGCATCGAGTTCCCCGAAGGAGTGCTCGAAAACACCATGTGCACGAACTTTCACCGGCTCTTCAAGAGACCCGCCTATGCGACACAGTATTCTGACCCGGACACTCCTCGTACCTTGGGACTCTACTAGAACGTCTCTTAGATGCTCCGAAACCTCGGTATGATTCATTTTTGTTCTATGTTTAATGCTTCCTCCATTAGGCTTACATATGAGTTTCTAATTTCACTTAGGTATGTTAATGATCTTTCCCGCACACCGGTACAATTCACTTCCGAACGTTTAATCTGACCATTCGTTAACTCATGAGCAGGTAGCGGAATACTTTGGCTTTCCCGCCAACGAAGGATCTACTACCCTTGTACCTCTAGAAAGTGACTAGGAGGACGAAGCCTTTCAGTTTTGGAACCAAATCACCAACACCACCAGCATACCATGGGAAGGCCTAAAGGCCACTACCATCCACAACCCAGCAATCCGATACTTACACCATATCCTCGCTTCCACTATTTTTGGACGTGAGAATCCAGGAAATGTGAACTCTAAAGACCTCTTATTTATCCATTGCGCTCTCCTCTAAACCCCTGTCAATCCAACACCGTTCCACTTAGCCCATTTTGTCAGTGTTTCAAACAGAATCAGTGGTCCCATTTGCATTGGCGGTGTCGCCACTGCTATCGCCTGCTGTCTAGACTTAGAGGCCGATTTAGCAAACGTTGAAAGTATACCTTGCCTCTACGCCAATATTGACTTTTTTCGTCATATGCGGCTTGTCAAAAGTTTTCCTAATGGTAAGTATCATATTATAGTCCGTACCGCTGAGTTCCGAGGTTTCTCTCTACCCTGCTCTGAGCATACTGTTGTACCTCGAAAAATACGATCCTCGCGATGGATGCGGAAAATACGTTTGAACAGAGTCGCCACCGAATTTTATTCATTCTAAGGAAGGAATAGGAAAATATCGATAAAACCTTAAAAGGGATAAGAACATGGTCATCACAACCAATATTCTAGGTTCGGGAGTCGATCACATAGAGGGAAGGTATTAACACCCTCTACGTCCGTTGTACTCCACGGAAACCTCTTGATTCGATTCGTGAGAGAAAGTGGATACGCTTGTTTATCTTCTAAGGAACTGCTTGCTAAAGGGGAAAGGGATGGTTTTCAGATAGGGTGCTAGCCAAGGATTGAGGCCCTTGTGCCTATGTATCTTCACTTGTAAGAAGTGGAAAATCAGAGCATTCGTAGTTCGTGGGACTACAGGTAAAGGTTTGGGAATTATGGGGAATATGCTCGCTAGGATCATCGCAATCCTATGCCTACGTATTCTCAATAGATGTGAGAAATCAGAGCAGCCGTAGTTCGGCCTACGGTTTTCTAAAATATTTGTGTTTGGAATGAACGAGAGTTTAAGTCGCATTCTAACTGCTAAACGTTGGCTTGTCTGCTCGCTAGGGGAGGCTGAAGCACGAGTTTGTTATGCGCGGAAGAAAGGACTAAACAATGTTCTTTGGTAAAGGTGTATTGAATTGTAGGTCGTGCGAGGGCGAGGGATTAGGTTTTGGGAAGTATCAATTGCACGGGGCGAGAACAGAGAGTTTAATATGTTAAGTATTTAGTTTAGAAAAGATAAGTTTGAATAGGTTCTATGGTTTTTGTCGCACAGGGGCTAAGAATTAGTGTTTAGAAGTATTGGATGTTTAGCTAGAGGTGACGATTACCTGAAGCTTAAGAAAGGCTTCTCGGGCCCAAGTAATCGGGAGAGTGATCCAAAGACTTGGAGCTCTCTCTTTTTCAACCTCAAATATGAAGGAATAGGATGCGGTTAAGAGTGGGTTAATCGGATGACGATTACTTGAAGCTTAAGAAAGACTTCTCAAACCCAAATAATCGAGAGAGTGAACCAAAGACTTGGAGCTCTCTCTTTTTCATCTAGAAAGGAAGGAAATGGGTACGGTTCAAGTAAGTGGATTGGATGACAATTACTCGAAGCTTAAGAAAGACTTCTCGGACCCAAGTAATCGGGAGAGTGAACCAAAGACTTGGAGCTCTATCTTTTTCATCCCAAAGAATGGTTATGTTTTGAAGGATTTGAATAGTGGGATGTGGTTAAAGTATTTTAACGGATGAGGATTACTCGAAGCTTAAGAAAGACTTCTCAGAACTCAAATAATCGGAAGAGTGAACCAAAGACTTAGAACTCTCTCCTTTTCTCATCTAATATTATGAAAGATGTTTGATATGATTAGAGTGTTTTAATCGGATGACAATTACTCGAAGCTTAAGAAAGACTTCTCGGACCCAAGTAATCAGGAGAGTGAGCCAAAGACTTGGAGCTCTCTCTTTTTCATCTACGTATTTAAGAAAATAGGTTTGATAGGTTTATCATTTTTAGAAAACAATTGTTCGAGCTTAAGAAAGACTTCTCGGACCCAAACAATTGGGAGAGAGAACCAAAGACTTGGAACTCTCTCTTTTTCATATTTTATTGAAATTATGTTTGAATAGTTATTAAGTGTTTTAGTTTGATTTAGAGAAAATGCTCGATGTGAATCAAGGTTTGAAATTTGCGTTTTAACGTGTGCACTAGCAAAGTGGGCTAGTCTTCTAAGTGACCAACTAGAAATAATTGATCAAATAGGTGTCACTTTAAGGAAGCCCATGATTAAGCTTTAAAATGTTGTGTATTGTGATCAAAGGTTGATGGCGAGGCTTTGAAAGCACTCGACTTACGAAGGTAGAAAATGGGTCGATAAATCGAGAATTTATTATTTTAAAAAAAAAAAAATTTTAAAGCATTAAAGCAATAAATAAGACAAAAGCGATAAAAATTATTACATTTGTGAGAGTTGGGATATATTTGTTCATATGAGGATGAAAATAAGTATAAACACGCAACTCAAACAAAAAGCTTACACAAATTTAATCAAATCTGAACTACAAAGATTGGACCAAAATTAAACAATCATTGTATATAAACTCACTCATAATATAAATAACCAATAAGTAGCTGAATGAATGTCAAAGTTTCTTAACTTTGTATGAAAACTTTAATTTTTAATATTTACATTACCATTTTAAAGAAACAAAACGTTTATTTTAAAAATAAATAAAACAAAAAAAACATATAAAACGGGTTTTATCATATACATAAGGCTTGTTTTGACGGTGAACTAAAAATTGCATGGGTTATTAATTAAACAGAGTTACTATCTATCAGTAAAAATATTCCCACCATTAGTAACTTAACCCAATCCAAAAAATATATAAAAACAATATTATTAAAATTATAGCCATTCATGCCATTTCAAACCATTATCAAATTAATAATAAAAATAAAATAATAATAATAATAATTAAAAAAAATAACAATTGTGAAGCTTGTATAGAACCTTAGGCATAGCGACGTTCGTTCATGCTATATCAAAATAAAAACTTCATGATGAAACCGCAGGTGCCAAATATAAAAGAAAATGAGATGATGACGACAACATGTCATTTATGTTCACCATAAAAATCATTTTTGTATAAAGAACAAACAAGAACAACACAAACCAACTCATACAAAACACCTCAAATGTAAACTTAGTGGCGGCACAACACTAATGATCAAAACCGGAATTAACGACATTCACGGTAGTAACAGCAACATGAAAAATGTATCATCATGAACCTTAAATTATCAATAACAAGACCAAAATACATAAAACAATTTATATCATAGCGTTTTCACAATATCTGCATGACGAAAACTGAAACCGACACGGCATAGCTTATATCGAAGCCTCATACAACAGTAATAGCATGGTACTAACAGTAGCATCATGGACATGATCAAATCATACAATGCTAATAACATAAACGACCAATTTCTAGTTTCAACAATCTCTAGCAGAAACTGTTACGGATACGCAAACAAATGAGCAACCAATAATCAAAATTAAGCAATATCAGAACCTTAAAACTTATATTGTAATATCAGTAGCAGTACTGATGAACAATCTATTAGTTCAAAAACAGTTCAGTTTTTTTTCAAAAATGACTACTACTAACAGAAACAAAACTTGACTTATGCAAGTTATGTACAAAAAACAGTAACACACTACAAAACATGAAAAATGATTTTGAAATTACCACAAAGATGAAGTGTCATCCAATGGAACCTGCGAGCTGCATCCGATGATTGCTCTGGACATAATCAACTCATCTCTTGAATCTACTCCAAAACCATGTGTTCCTGAGCATGAGTAATGGACGATGACGATTTCGTCGGAGTATGCCGCCACATTGATGAAATGACATTGATGTTCAGAGTTGAACCCAACAAAATGAAAATGAAGCTGCGATTTGAGCTATCCCAATCGTTTTGGCCTCCTCCAAAATACTTTAAATTTTTCAAGAACATGCAGTGAATCAGTATGCGCAACCGACTCCAAATCGGAGCTTAACCAAGTCAAGCACGGTTGTTGAGTGGTACACGAGTGTGTTGTTACTGAAGGCGGTGTCGACATAGCTTACCAAGTGACTACGAACCAGCGTTGGATTCGATGGAGGTTTAGGGAGGAAAAAATGGAGGGTTTATCAATGGTGATGGCGATGAAGAACTGGTGAGGGATTTCGTGGTAATCTCGGTGGTTGTGTGTTTCGAAGAAGAAGAAGATTTGTCTTTAGGATTTCATCGACGGGAATGGAAATGAGAGATGGTGAGTTGAAGGGGGAAGGGTTTGAGCTGAAAGATTGAGGGAAGAGCAGAAAAACGGGTGATGTTGATGATAACAAAAATGGTGGTGGATTAGGGGAAAGGAAACATATTTCGATTGAGGTGGGAGAGGAAATAGGTTCGGTGGCTGGTATTGTGAAGGAGAGGCAGCTAGGGTTTCTCCTCCTTGGAGATCGATGAATAGTGAAAAAATCCCCCTTTTATAACCTAATTCCAAACCCTAAATCTCTTACCACCCGAATCCTTTTCAATTTTATTTTTTTATTTTTTAAATTAATTTTCTGAATAATAAATTAAACCCATTTTATATTTCTAATTATATTAACAATTCTAAATCTCTAAATTAATTTAATCTAATATAAAACCTCAATTTCTAATTATAATTAAATAATTCTAATTTTATCCTATTCTAAACTAATCAATTAATTAATATTAAAACTATATTATACTTACATATTATAAATTATAAAGCAAGAATAATAATAAAATAAAATAAACAATGCAACGTGTCATAAATTTATTGGGCAAAAAGGTGAAAAAGAATATATTTCTGTTGAAAAAGTAAAGTCGGGCAAATCAAAACTTTGAAAAAGGTAGGACAAATTTGGGGTATGACACATACCGATGTGTGCCGACGCGCTAACTGGTTGATCAATTTAGGTGCGCCAGATTGAAACGAGGAAAACGCCGAGAGGCAGTATCATGAGGTTGCGGGACAGCCTTCCGAGAGGCCCCGTACTCGTAGACGTACTACTGACACACCTGGGCCTAGCACCCAGGAACCCGCTGCTTCTTTTTCTAATTTTGTAGGTATTCCCTCATTTCTAGATGACATCTTATCGAAGCTCCGGCAACAAAGAAAAAGAGACGCCGAGCGTGACGCATTGATGCAGGAGATGCAGAGGCGCCAATACGAGTTTATGGATAGAACTAAGCTGGACTTGCGAGATGTTGTTTCCGGCTTGGCAGGCTTGCATAGAGAGGTGAGCCGTATTGCAGACTGTGTCCAGCATGTCCCACAGGACAACCCAACTTTCAACCAGGAAAGACACCATTATGGAGGCCGTGGCCGCCACCACTGAGTACTATAGGTTCTATCTTTCCTTCTTTCACCTTAGACTTGGCCATTGAGGATAATGCCTAGTTTAAGTGTGGTGGAGGAGCTGTTTACTGTTTTTATTTACTTTCTGTCATTTCCAGTTTTTTTTTTTATAGTTTTAGTTGTTTCATTTTTTTAGTCATATGCACGTTTGAATCAATAATTGCCTTACAATTTTTTTGTATTGTCTAGTAACTTCCCTACTCCCCTATTTTGACCATAATTTAAAATTTTGATTCATGGCACGACACTCTGAGAGTATATAGATTGCTTAAGTTGTGTTAGTTAGACTTGGGAAAGTTATGAAAATATCATTAACGTTCCTACACCTTAGATTCCCTAAATATGTGATATTGGTTTAAATAGATATTATGATAAGACTTTATGCCTAGTTCCTTAAAAGTATCCTATTGACTAGTTTATACTAGCAGTCAGCACCATCCTGGTGTACAACTAAGTAACGAACCGATGCAAATATGTGTTGATCTCAAAAATTTGAATAATGTGATTTTTATAGAAAGCAAATAAAAAACATGATCCCTCTAAGTTAGGTGGTCGTCACCCGACCATTTAACCTAAAGGTTCGGACTCTTGAAATTTGTAAGCAAAAGAAAACATAATAAGCAAAAAGAGAAAAATTTCTGAATATCGAGATCATATAACACAAACAGGTTTGCTTACCATGTAAGTGCAAGGGATAACGGGCTTAATGTGATTCGCGAGAATGAAAAAGGGGTGAAATAGGATAAAGGATATAGGTCTGGTCATAATTTCGTGATTTGAATTGGTATTGCATAGGAAGGGAGTGTTTGTCCGCAAATGTGGGGATGTATTGGTATAATATCCTTGTTATCATTATTTAGTACCTATCAATCAAACTTTAGGCTAGCAGCCTCGTATGATCAGAGTTTTGTTGTGCCAATGTTTCAGACCGTGCTTACTTTCCATTTACCATAATGGTCGATTGCTTGAGGACAAGCAAAGATTTTAGTACGGGGGAGTTTGATAACTCGACTTTGTATCGCATTTTTCGATTCATTTCATGCATCTTGATTTGTTATTTATCGAGTCATTGTCGCTTTAGCTGTTGATAACTTACATTTTCCTCTGTTTTTACTTGACAAGTGTTAAATCAGCAACATAGAAGAAAAGGATCAAAAAGGGAGCTAAACGGTAGAGAAAGCCCCTCAAAAAGAAACATTCTGGCCTCCTCAGTACAATGGCGCTCTCCATTACCTGAGGAAGGCGACCGACATTAAAGAAAAGGAGGGAATCCCAATTTGAAGCTAATCGCGGTCGCCATTAAGCACACGACGGACACGGTTTGCCGCGGGAGCAGTTTTCTAGAGTAATTTGGCAGTTCTAAGGCTGTTTCAAATCCTAATATTTTGGAGTCACTCCGCCTCTATAAACATACCCTTCTAGGTCAGTGTTAGTGATCGCGACTTTCTATGTCTAATACAACCTAACTGCAAGTGCACAGTCTATTGCGTAGTAATAATAGATATCGATCCCACAGGGACTCGTAATCAAACTAGTGTTCTCGGGAGTTACTATGTTTAGCTAGGTAGAATATGTTTAAGGGAATAAGATTGTCACTAAAAGGGAAACTAAGACGGTTACTTAGATTATAATTGATTGAATCGATATGCAGTAATTGTATTCTTCAGGGATTTGACAAGTTACGGTGTATGAAATAATTTTCAGAGTTTATTTAAGCAGAAAATGGTGATTTAAAGACTCTCGCCTCACGATGGTTATTGACGCTAATCATAATTCTAAGGGACAAACGTACACTTTCGTATCCCATTCGGGGTTAAAATTATTTTTTTGAAATCTCTAAGTTCTAATTCATTTTAAAGTGCTTTCGCTGTTATTAAAATGAATGACTAGTGTTTACTATCTGATCTTACCGCAACTTTCGCTTGTTGGTTCGTATCTTAATTAATTTCCCACTTTCGTGGCAAAACTACTTTTAAATAAGTTCTCGCTTTCGCGACAAAGTTTATTCAGTAAATTAATTTTAAACACTCAGACCATAAATTACTTTTGAAAAGAAAGTTTTTCAACCGGTTATTATCAAATCCCTTTCGAATTATTACTACATATCGATTACCTAAATTTAGCTAGACATGGATTTGGGAAAGGTAAAACATAAATGAAAATGATAAATAATAATATGCAACATAATAAAACTGGAATTACGATTGAAATGAGAAACCTGTAAATATTCCAATTGGCCTTTAGGCAGATCCTCCACAGATGTTGGCAGGATTCTGGTCTTTATGCCAATTTGATCGTACAATAGAAGTAGAAATTACAGAAGAATGAAAGGAATGCAGAAAAAGTAAAGAGAAATAAATAAGAATATTAAACTGGAAAGGTTGGTCTGGAAATAAATTTGGCAGCACTTCGTTGTATGAATGCGGCTCCCTTTCTGAGGTCCCCTTCTTCCCCTTTTATAGAAATGGAATTCTAACGGTTATAATTGGAGAGGGTGGACTTTGAGGCAGAAAAATCAGGGAGTAGTGTTCCACTATTTGGGACTTGGAACTGCTTCTTTAACGTGCAATTAAAGTGGGGCGTTTTTGCCTGCATGACGGTCGTCACAAGGTGTGACGGTCGTCACAGCAGCAAAAACAGCCTTCTGCGCTTTTCATGATGTTTTCACTCTTTTTTCGTCCATATTTCATCTGAGATTTCTTCTTTTCTTCATAATGCCTTGTTTAGACGTGATCATCAAATACCTGCAAAACATCAGACAAATAACACGGAAATAACCCGAAATCGGATCGAAAACAGTTAAACTTTAGTTGAATTATGCATCAAAATATATATACGATTTCATGTTATCAAACTCCCCTAAGCTTGAATCTTTGCTTGTCCTCAAGTAAAACATGAAAAGGTCGGCAAGCACGAGGCAGCTTCTTCGTTCGCAAGGTTGGGAAAAACCGGGATTCTTGGTAAGAACAAAACGAGTACCATGACGACACTGGACTATAAGTCTTCGGAGGTCTTCTTTTTATGCAAACTGGTCCCGGTCATGCTACTGTAACTTGGTGTCAAGGTTCTCACGGCAAGTTCACCCTGTTTGTTCTAGCGCAATCACATTAAGCCCGTTGTCCATACACTTTCATGGCAAGTCGACCTGTTAGTGAATATGATCTCATTTCTGTTTTTGATCTTCTTCATTGATCATAAGCTTATGTCATTGATTTTTCAATGAGTTTTCGTGCCGTTGGGCTAAATGCTCGGCTGAGGAGCACCTAACTTAGAAGGAAACGTGTCTTATGTTTTTGGGCTATCTAGCTTTCTTTTCATGATTTTTCATCTTTTTGGAGATCATACACTTATTTGCATCGGTCGCTCGCTTAGAAGTGCTTTAGGATGGTGCTGACTGCTAGTATAAACTACTTGGGGCTGAGTTTGCGTAGACACTTGAGACTTTGGTACACGTAGGTAGTGAAACCGACTTGCATAAACCGGAGATCTAAGGTGTCAAGACGGTATTGGTTTTGATAGAACTGTCGTTTCCTCGGAGTTTCAAAACTTGGTTTTAACTCGGGTGCATTCTCGTGGTGCTTTTGCTTTTGAGGAACGAACAAAAAAATTTTGTTTACGTTGAATAACGTGGGGATGTTTGCGTAACGGAAAAAGGATATATAAACGAGCTTTATTTGCTAAAAATAGAAAATGTTTATATAAAAATTACGAAATTCAAAGTACAGTGGAATGGAAATAAAGGCTCCGCTCCCACACTATCTCAATTAGTGTCCCCACTGATTTTTGAAGCATGCGAGAGGGAGATACAACTGAAATGAAAGTACAAATAAACTGGAAATATAGTAAACAAATAAGGAAAAATGGATAACTAATCACGTCCGCTGCCTCGGTCACGTCCGCGCTGGCGTCCTCTGGCTCTGGCAAGGGCTACTCGGTCCTCATAACTCATAGCTCCTGTGTGGTAGACGGTGTCCCGGAGTCCTTCGACCTGCAAAGTCAGATTCGCCAGGTTCTCAGTAATGGTAGCTTAGCCGGTTTGAAGTTGTTGCATTTGGGTCCGGTGCCAAGCTTTGAACTGGTCTGCTCGCTGATTCTGCTGCTGCAGCATAGCGAGTATCTAGGCCTGTTGGTCGAGAGAGCGGCGGAGGTCCTCTTCGGTGTAGTCGGGCACTGGATGATGGCGGCGGCGGCGAGAGGATGTACCTTCAGAAGGAGGAGGCTGCGATGCCCCCGGTTGCTCGGACCTGTCCAACTCAGCTTGGATTTCATCGTCAGAACCTTGGGTGTGGTCCTGAGTAGGAACAGCGGCAGCAGGAGGGGCAGTGAGGTCAAATAACCAATTGGTACGATCCTCTGGGTGTGTGCGGGTGCCTGATGGAAGGATGATGCTTCGGACAGTTTTGCCACGCACTACCGGATGGTACTTGCCGTCGGCTCTAGAGCGGATAAGGTGGGAGGCTCTGCAGTGGTCGGTGTCAAGGAACACCGAGGGGACGGAATGGAGGTGCTGGAGGCGGACGCCAAGGTTCAGCCCAAGTGCAATGGCAGTGACAATCCCGCCAAAGTAAAATGGCTTCGAGCCACGGTTGCAGTTGGCCTGAATGTGAGCCAGCAGGAACAGAGCGGCATTGACAGGCTTGTTGTTGAAGACGCAATGGAGGAAGAAGAGCTCTTTCGAGTTCACCTTATGGTTGTTGTCCCTGGCGAAGATTGTGTTGCTCAATGTTCTGTGAAAGTACCGGATGGTTGGGTTATGGATATGCGTGGCGTGCAGAGAGTCCCAACCATCGGCATTGATGCCGGTCAACTGGTACCACAACGCGAAAGCTTCATGCTGGAACTGATCGGTGAGGCGGCGGTGAGCATTGTCGCCTCGAGGTAGCTATAAGATGGTGGCAATCTGGTTTTGGTTCACCTGATAATTTGTGCCGAACATTCGGAAACATGCGGCACCGGAGTGTTGGTTGAGGTCGCCGCTGTATGTGACGTAGGTAAACAAACTCAAGAACTCGAGAGTGGGTTGTTCGTATGTTGGCAGTGTATTGGTGCAGAGATTCCAGATGCCTGCTCTTTGAATCATCCAAGTTACGCCTTCAAGGAGTCCGAGCTCCGTAAGCGACGGAATGTGTGGATAATGAGTCGGCTGGAGCGACCTTTGATGGAATGCGATGTAGTTTGCCCGCTGTCTTTCGCCTAAGTCACCTTCGCTGAAGACAATGTTAATGATATCTGAGGTTTCGGTATTTCTCGCCATTGTTGGATGATTGAGAGGGTTCTGAGGATTGGGGTTGTTCTGCAAAGTGGGAAAAATTGACAGAAGTGTGGTTGGAATTTGAGATTGGAGTTGAATTATATGGTGCAATGTGGGGAGAACGAAAATTTGTAGTGGGGTAGGAGTTCTGATGATTGGAAGTTGAAATGAGGGTAGTGGGAGAGAAAACGCAACCCCTGTTATATCAGATAGCAGTTTTGGGTTCGTGACGGTCGTCACCTGTGTGACGCTCGTCAGGGTCCTGTGACGGTCGTCACAGCAGCAAAATCTGCAGAACGCAGAATTTTGCTCTGAGGGCGTTCTTGCAGTGACTTTTAGGCCTAGTATTTATACGACAATGTAATATAGCAGCCAACAAACAAAGAGTAACATAAAAACAGAATAATTGAATAGAGACTATAATTGAAATAACATGAAATTGAAATGATTGTATGTAGTACATAAAAAAAAACTAACAATGCGAAAAATCCAAATGGTTAAACGAAACTAAACTAAACCAAACTAAACTGAATCTACTGCTAAAACTAGTATCTAGTCTTTTCGTGCCTTCAACTCATCGAATTTCCGTGCGTAGTAGTCGAGCTGGTCACAGACTAAGTCCATGAAGACTACCAGTTTGCTGTGTATGCCTGCGATGTCATCTTTTATAGTAGTCAGAGCTGCATCAACATTGTCCAATCGGAGTAGAACAATATCCATTTTGTCGGTGGTCTCCTCGGGGATAGGCTCAGGATAGGTGTTGTAGTGCGGAGGAGTCGTAGGGTCTACTTCAGCTTCGAATACAACATCCTCATAGTACATATAGTCGTGTGCCTCAGAGATGTGGTCACTGTCATACATATAGTTCTGTGGTGTTGACTGAGGTGAAGGAGGTCCCATAGGCTCGTCCAATTCATAAAGCCAGTTGTCCTTGTTGTGGATACTTGTCATCTGATGGTCAGGCAGTGTGAATAGCTGTACTGGTTTTTTGTTAATGAGGTATACGGTCCAGGTCCCATAGTTCCTAAAATGCGCCTGTTAAAGCAGAATTGTATATTCATGGGTCGGATGGTGCCAAAACGAGTGCTAGCATTTAAGTGGAATCTAAGGCCGAGCTCGTGGGCAATCATTGTCACGAGGCCTCCTATAAGAATAGGTGTCCGTGGTTCCTGCGTGAGGCGTTTGAAAGATCTCATCATGAAAGGCACTGCATTTACTGTACGTCCCTGAGAAGCACATAACATGATAAATAACTCCTCTTTAGATACTGTAGTAATATTTTCTTCTTTCCCAAACAGAGTGTGAGCTAGTATCTTATGGAAGTATCTGAAAGCTGGGTTATGAATATCATCATTATACATTCTGTCTGGTTCAGGGTGATAGTCGCCTGTGATTCTACCCCAGAATTGGTCGAGTTCAAAATCAAGATCGTCATCGTTTGCACTGATGAACACATGCGGTCCATTAGGAAATCCTAGGAGGTTAGCTAGTGACATTCGACTATGGGTTTGGTCCATTCCAAACATTCGAAAGGTAATCAGCTCTGTGTTGGATCCAAAACAATAGTTGGGTATGTATCTGAAAGAACTAAGGAATTCATAAGTAAGATCCTTATAGGTAGCAAAACGTGTTTTCAAAGCAGTGTTTTCCCAACCCAGTTGATTGAACAGGTATTGAATGCTATCCGTGATTCCTATTTTATCCATGGTAGACTTATCATAATACAGCGTTAAGGTGATTTCTCTTTCAGTTAGTGCTGCAAATCTTGCCTTTTGAGCTAGTCCTCGAAAATGAACCTTTGTGAAGTCGTACTCGGCCATACTCGCAGGTAATTCGGAGAAAACAGAAGGAATGTTTTGAAGACTTTAAAAATCCTGAAAAGTTTAAAACAGGAGTTTGAAGTCAGGATTTTTAAAAACAAAAAGCGGTAGAAACAAAAGACAAAAGAGAAAAATAAAAATAAAAATATGAAAACAAACGAAAGTAGAAAGTAGTAGTAATTATAAGTTTAGAATTTTTGTTAAATTTTCAAAGTAAAATTTTAAATAAAGAATGAAATACAGTAACGAGGAAAAATGCGGGAAAAGTTGGGTTGCCTCCCAGTAAGCGTTGTTTTTAACGTCTAAAGCCTGACGATAGCTTGGTGATAAGCTATTCGGGTGTTTGAGCTGGAAGCTCAAGCAATGTTATACTGCAGACTTGAGGGCTGGTTTCATTCTTATTATAATGTTTTAGGCGTTGCCCGTTTACGATAAACGGTGCATTCGTCTTATCGGTAATTTCAACAGCTCCACTCTGAAGTACTTTAGTCACTTCATAAGGTCCAGACCACCTAGATTTTAGTTTACCTGGGAAGAGTTTTAATCTTGAATTAAATAGCAATACGATGTCTCCCACACTGAATTGTTTCTTGACTGAACGTTTATCATGCCACTTTTTAGTTTGTTCTTTGTAGATACGGGCATTTTCGTAAGCGTCTAATCGAAGTTCTTCCAATTCGTGTAAGTTCAAGATTCGCTTTTCTCCTGCCTCGGTGTAGTTGAAATTGAGTGTCTTAATGGCCCAGAAGGCCTTATGCTCTAATTCTACAGGGAGATGGCAGGATTTACCGTAAACTAATTTGTAGGGTGTAGTACCTATTGGTGTCTTAAAAGCGGTCCTATAAGCCCATAAAACTTCTTGTAGCTTTGATGACCAATCTTTCCTTGAGGTAGCGACAGTCTTTTCCAATATCTGTTTTATTTCTCTGTTCGAGACCTCTACTTGTCTGCTAGTTTGCGGGTGATAAGGTGTATCTACCCGGTGTCGGACTCCATATTTAGAGAGAAGTTTATCGAATATTCGCGATATGAAGTGAGATCCGCCGTCACTAATGACGAGTCTGGGTACACCGAATCTAGGAAAGATTGTGTTTTTGAAGAGTTTGATTACTACTCGTGCGTCGTTTGTTGGAGCAGCAATGGCTTCTATCCATTTAGACACGTAGTCTACAGCAACGAGTATGTAGTTATTACCAAAAGAAGGTGGGAATGGTCCCATGAAATCTATTCCCCATACGTCAAAGATTTCTACCTCTAAGATTCCTTTCTGAGGCATTTCATCGCGTCGTGAGATGTTGCCGGTTCGTTGGCATCGATCACATTTTAGCACAGCGATGTGAACGTCTTTCCAGAGGTTAGGCCAGAATAAGCCGGCTTGGAGAATCTTAGCGCACGTCTTGGATGTACTAGCATGACCACCATATGGTGCTGAATGGCATTGGGAAATGATATTTTCTATTTCTTCCTCTGGGACACAACGACGGTATATGTTGTCGGCCCCTCTCTTGAAGAGTAGCGGTTCGTCCCAATAATAGTGTTTCAGATCGTGGAAGAATTTCTTCTTTTGCTGATAAGTGAGATCCGGTGGAAGCACGCCTGCAGCGAGGTAATTAACGATGTCAGCATACCAAGGTAATGTGACTTGGGCATAGACGGCTTCTACGGCTTTTTCGAATTCCAGATCTTCCGAGATTGAGTTGGATATGTCACTTTCTAATTTGGCTATCAGACGTTCGTACGGGAAATCGTCATTTATCGGTACTGGTTCGTGTCTGATGCCTTCTATTCGGGATAAGTGATCTGCAACAACGTTCTCCGTTCCTTTTTTATCTTTGATTTCTAAGTCAAACTCTTGTAATAACAGGATCCATCTTAATAGTCTTGGTTTGGCATCCTTTTTGCTTATTAGGTACCTTATGGCAGCGTGGTCTGTGTATATGATAATTTTTGCTCCTACTAAGTAAGAACAGAATTTGTCAAGCGCAAATATAACTGCTAGAAGTTCCTTTTCTGTGGTAGCGTAGTTCGTTTGGGCAGGATCTAAGGTTCTACTGGCATAGTAGATGGCATGTAGTTTCTTGTCCTTCCTTTGTCCTAGAACTGCGCCTACGGCATAATCACTCGCATCGCACATGATTTCGAATGGTAGTCGCCAATCGGGTGGTTGCATGATTGGTGCGGTGATAAGGGTTGATTTTAATGTTTCGAATGCTTTTAGACAATCGTCGTCGAAGACGAACTCAACATCTTTCATCAACAGGCCGGTTAGAGGTTTTGTGATTTTTGAAAAATCTTTTATAAATCTTTTGTAGAAACCGGCATGTCCCAAAAAACTCCGTATTTCTCGTACGGATTTTGGAGGTTGGAGATCTTTTATAATCTCTATTTTAGCTTTGTCGACCTCAATTCCTTTATCTGATATGACATGCCCTAGAACTATTCCTTGTCGGACCATAAAATGGCATTTTTCCCAATTTTGGACGAGGTTCACTTTTACGCAACGTTCTAATACCATTTCTAAGTTTTGTAGGCATCCTTTGAAACTTTGTCCACATACCGAGAAATCGTCCATAAATACTTCCATGATGTTGTCTATGAAATCTGCAAAGATTGCCATCATGCATCTTTGGAAGGTTGCTGGAGCATTACAGAGTCCGAACGGCCTTCGGCGGTAAGCAAAAGTACCATAAGGACAGGTGAATGTAGTCTTTTCTTGGTCATCAGGATGAATGGGAATTTGGAAGAATCCAGAATAACCATCTAGTTAGCAGAAATATGAATGTTTGGCTAATCTTTCCAACATTTGGTCTATGAAGGGTAACGGGAAATGATCTTTGCGTGTGGCTTTGTTAAGCTTCCTATAATTAATACACATCCTACTGTCAGTCACGACTCTTTTTGTTATTGATTCGCCTTTTTCGTTTTTAACTACTGTGACTCCTCCTTTCTTCGGTACGACATGAACTGGGCTAACCCACTCACTATCGGAGATTGGATAGATGATTCCTACATCTAGCAATTTTTTTACTTCATCTCTGACTACAGTGCTTAGGATAGGGTTCAGTCTTCTCTGATGCTCTCTAGAGGTTTTAGAGTCTTCCTCTATTGTAATTCGATGCATACAGATTGAAGGGCTTATACCTTTTAGATCACTTATGTTATAGCCTAACGCGGTGGGGTACATCTTTAAGACTTCTAATAGCTTTTCAGTTTCTGGTTGTCCTAAGTCGGCGTTGACTATCACTGGTCTTTTTAGTTCATCGTTTAGAAATTCATATCTAAGGTTTTTGGGTAGTGTTTTAAGTTCTAAAGATGGGTTCTTCGGACCTGGCATATGGTTTGGGGTCAGTGCTAAGCTTTCGCTTAGGCTGTCGTCTTTATACGGTTTATGCCAATCGTCGTCTTCAGAAATATCAGGTATTTGAATCTTTATTATTTCTGAATACGTGGTCTCTTCATTTTCAAGTTCTCTTATGCATTCGTCAATTTCATCTACTAAATAGCAGGTATCATCTATGGCTCGTGCTTGTAAGAACTTGGTGAGAATGAACTCTATCTTTTCTTCTCCTACTTCGAATGTTAGCCTTCCTTTCTTCACGTCTATAATCGCTCCGGCTGTAGCTAGGAATGGTCTTCCAAGAATAATTGGGGTGACAGTGTCCTCCTTGATGTCCATGATTATGAAGTCGGTTGGAATGTAGAATTGTCCTATGCGTACTGGAACGTTTTCCAGTATTCCGACGGGGTATTTTACTGATCGGTCAGCTAATTGAACGGACATTTTGGTTGGTCTGAGGTCTCCCATATTCAGCTTTTTGCATATAGATAAAGGCATAACACTGATACTGGCTCCTAAATTGCATAGAGCTTTGTCTATTACGAACTTTCCTATGACGAAGGGTATGGAGAAACTACCTGGGTCTTTTAATTTAGGAGGCATGTGGTTTTGAATAATGGCGTTACACTCTGTAGTAAGTGTAACTGTTTCGTTATCCTCGATCTTTCTCTTATTCGACAGGATTTCTTTGAGAAATTTAGCGTAAATTTGAGTTATCGCTTCTGTAAAAGGAATGGTAATATTCAGCTGTTTAAGGAGCTCTACAAATTTCTTAAATTGTCCTGAAGTTTTGGAGTTTATTAGTCTTTGCGGATAAGGAATAGGTGGTTTATATGGCGTTGGAGGTGCTTGAGTTTTTTCACTTGCGGTACCCTCCTTCTCGTTGTCTTCCTTCTTCTCTAACTCGGATTCCTTTTCTACCTGTTCAGTTGGATTTTGTTGCATGGCTGAGTTTCCGGTCCTCGGATCGATCGGTTCATCCAATTCTTTTCCGCTTCTTAGTATTACAGCATTTGCTTGGCCCTTTGGATTCTGTTCGGGTTGTCCAGGAAATGTGCCAGCAGGTGCGGCAGCAGAGGCTTGTTGTTGAGCCACTTGTGATATCTGTGTTTCTAGCATTTTGTTGTGGGTGGCTAAACCGTCTACTTTTCCGGTCAATTGTATAATTTGCTCGCTAGTGTGTATGTTTTGATTCAGGAATTCTTTGTTTGTTTGAGCTTGAGTGGCTATGAATTTTTCCATCATCAACTCGAGGTTTGATTTCCTAGATGCAGTTTGAGCAGCAGCAGCTAGTTTCTGATATCCTGGCAGAGCATTAGGCATTTGCAATGCATTTTCGCTTTTGTAAGAAAAGTTTGGATGATTTCGCCAACCTGGGTTATAGGTATTTGCGTAAGGATTTCCTTGAGCATAATTTACCTGGTCTGGTGGGATTCCGGCTAGCAATGGGCATTCGGGCGCATTATGAGTGGTGCTTCCGCATAACTCGCAATTTGGAGTTACGGCAGCGACGGTTGCAGTGGGGTTAACGGTCAGACTATCAATCTTCTGTGCTAGAGCATCTACTTTAGCGTTGAACTTTTCAAGGTTGTTGATCTCGTACATCCCACCTTTCACTGTGGTTTTCTCTGTTGGAGTGCGTTCACCTCCCCATTGGCAATGGTTTTGAGACATGTTTTCGATTAATTGATAGGCTTCGTCGTATGGCTTATCCATAAGTGCACCGCCCGCGGCGGCGTCTATTGTCAATCTAGTATTGTATAAAAGCCCATTATAGAAAGTATGGATTGTCACCCAGTCTTCTAGACCATGGTGAGGGCATGTTCTCATCATATCTTTGAATCGTTCCCATGCTTCGTAAAGAGATTCAGTATCTTTTTGTCGAAATTTGTTGATTTGAGCTCTAAGCATAGCGGTTTTGCTTTGCGAAAAATATCTCTCTAAGAAGACGTTCTTCAATTGTTCCCACGTCGTAACGGAGTTGGATGGTAAAGATTGTAACCATGTCCACACTCTGTCTCTAAGAGAGAATGGGAAAAGACGAAGTCTTATCGCGTCTGGAGTTACTCCATTTGCTTTCACTGTGTTTGCATATTGTACAAACTTCGTTAAATGTTCGTTCGGATCCTCAGTTGCGTTTCCTGAGAATTGGTTTTGTTGTACAGCTGACAACAATGACGGTTTCAGCTCAAAATCATTTCGGGTAATAGCTGGGGCAGCAATGCTACTTCTAGGCTCCATCTGAGAGGGTGTAGCGTATGCCTTCAGCGGTTTGTTTGGAGGTCCTTCAGCCATGTTTGATTCTTCTTCGGATTTGGGAATGGGAGTGAGAGGATCGGGAATGTTATGTTTGAATTGGTACTCAATGATTCAGCTTCTTAGATGTAAGAAGCGTTCTAGTTCTGCGACTGAAGGTTTCAAGATATCGCCTTGTGAGCGATTACTTGGCATACAATCGACAACACTAGTAAAGGAAAAATGAAAATTGTTAACCTAGTTTATACGGTGTAACAGAAGGTTACACTATTGACTAAACGGGTCCCCGACAACGACGCCAAAAACTTGATCACGACTTTCTATGTCTAATACAACCTAACTGCAAGTGCACAGTCTATCACGTAGTAATAATAGATATCGATCCCACAGGGACTCGTAATCAAACTAGTGTTCTCGGGAGTTACTATGTTTAGCTAGGTAGAATATGTTTAAGGGAATAAGATTGTCACTAAAAGGGAAACTAAGACGGTTACTTAGATTATAATTGATTGAATCGGTATGCAGTAATTGTGTTCTTCAGGGATTTGACAAGTTACCGGTGTATGAAATAATTTTCAAAGTTTATTTAAGCAGAAAATGGTGATTTGAAGACTCTCGCCTCACGATGGTCATTGACGCTAATCATAATTCTAAGGGCCAAACGTACACTTTCGTATCCCATTCGGGGTTAAAATTATTTTTTGGAAATCTCTAAGTTCTAATTCATTTTAAAGTGCTTTCGCTGTTATTAAAATGAATGACTCGTGTTTACTATCTGATCTTACCGCAGCTTTCGCTTGTTAGTTCGTATCTTAATTAATTTCCCACTTTCGTGGCAAAACTACTTTTAAATAAGTTCTCGCTTTCGCGAAGAAGTTTATTCAGTAAATTAATTTTAAACACTCAGACCATAAATTACTTTTGAAAAGAAAGTTTTTCAACCGGTTATTATCAAATCCCTTTCGAATTATTACTACATATCGATTACCTAAATTTAGCTAGACATGGATTTGGGAAAGGTAAAACATAAATGAAAATGATAAATAATAATATGCAACATAATAAAACTGGAATTACGATTGAAATGAGAAACCTGTAAATATTCCAATTGGCCTTTGGGCAGATCCTCCAAAGATGTTGGCAGGATTCTGGTCTTTATGCCAATTTGATCGTACAATAGAAGTAGAAATTACAGAAGAATGAAAGGAATGCAGAAAAAGTAAAGAGAAATAAATAAGAATATTAAACTGGAAAGGTTGCTCTGGAAGTAAATTTGACAGCACTTCGTTGTATGAATGCGGCTCCCTTTCTGAGGTCCCCTTCTTCCCCTTTTATAGAAATGGAATTCTAACGGTTATAATTGGAGAGGGTGGACTTTGAGGCAGAAAAATCAGGGAGTAGTGTTCCACTATTTGGGACATGGAACTGCTTCTTTAACATGCAATTGAAGTGGGGCGTTTTTGCCTGCATAACGGTCGTCACAAGGTGTGACGGTCGTCACCCGTGTGACGGTCGTCATGGAGCTGTGACGGTCGTCATAGCAGCAAAAACAGCCTTCTGCGCTTTTCATGATGTTTTCACTCTTTTTTCGTCCATATTTCATCTGATATTGCTTCTTTTCTTCATAATGCCTTGTTTAGACGTGATCATCAAATACCTGCAAAACATCAGACAAATAACACGGAAATAAGCCGAAATCGGATCGAAAACAGTTAAATTTTAGTTGAATTATGCATCAAAATATATATACGATTTCGTGTTATCAGTTAGGAATCCAAGAACCTGTACGGAATCCAACAAGTTTTCTAACTTGTTGGTCAAGTTGTATGTGTCCTCATTTCATAGTCACATTACTTTACACACACTTCACATGACTCTTGATTCACTATGAGGCCACTTGATTTATATTTTGCTCATGCTTTGGATATTATTCTCTTGATTTGTCTTGGTTGATCTTTAATGAGTTATGGGTTGATGTGGTTGCTTCCCATGTGGTTTTCATCTCAAATATTACATGTCTTGATTATTTGATTCACATTTCACATGTCTATATATTTGTGATCCCTCATTGCTTATCTTGTGGGTGTTGACCTTTCATCTTGTTTTTTAATGCTTCTCTTTTAGTGCATCTTGATATATCCTCACTCATACCTATTTCATATTGCACATATCATCTCCCCCTTTGGTGGGTACCATGTTTCCCTCTCCCCATTACAGTGTAATATTTTAGTTCTTTTAACTTCTTGATTGTGCTTGCTTGTTGCTTAAGAAAGATAAAATGAACTTAGGATTAGAACACCTATCAAATAAAGAACAAATAAGACTTGATCCAATGTCAAGTCATTTTTTTCAAAACCCTTTTAACTTGGTTTACACCTTAGGGTTTCTCTCTTCTCATATCTCTTTCATCAACCCCACACTAACCTTGTATGTATTCTACCTTTGTAAGTCGATTGCTTCGCGCATCGCCATCAACCTACCTTGATCTATTCACCACACTTTCTTTTCAAAATTTTCTCTATTTCTTTTTGTCACCTTGAGTCTAAAAAACCTTGGTCTTATGCAAAATGCATTTTCAAAACATGTTTTCCCAATAAACTTGGATGGTGATGGATGGTTAGGCGAAGGACTTGCCCTATCCCGAAAACTTGTGTTTTCCTTGGTGGCGAAAATATTTCTTTTAAAAAGGTCATGTTACATTCGTTCTATCGCAAACAGGTAATGCCGAAGACTATATTCGACACACCATTTTCACCTCGTCCATAAAAAAACACCAACAGACCGTAGTCCGAACTATGGACGCTCTGATTCTTGACTTCTTTTAAGTGAAGATACATAGGCACAAGGGCCCCAATCTTTAGAGAGCACACTTCCATCTTTCATCTATAGTCCTCTAAACTACGCCGATTCTGACTTTCTCATACTTGTTGAGAATACGTAGGTATAAGACCGCGAAGTCCTATTAAGTCTCCTTCCTTTTTCCACCTTTTCTTTTCTCTCATATTTGTTTTATACCCTTCTGTCTTCTTTTAGAACACTCTTAGAAAGCAAATATCCTTACTCATATGACAGGAAAATGGTCCCCGTCGAGTACGATGGATGTGAGGGGTGTTAATACCTTCCCTTCGCATAACCGGCTTCTGAACCATTTCTCTTGGTGGCGAGACCATCTTATCCATTTCTTTCTTGGGGTTTTCTCAATGTTTTCCCTTCCCTTTTAGGATAAATAAAGTTTCGATGGCGACTCTTCTGTTCTTCTACTTCCGCCTCTCCGTCGTTGCATTTTTTCAAGTAGCGACAACTTGGTGACTCTGCTAGGGATATACCTAGCAAACCAAACCTAGTTTGTTTGTCGTATGTGTGATTTATTTGGTTTTATTGGTTTATTATGTTGTGTTCCCCTTATCTGTTGGGTTTATTGGGGATGGTTTGTGAGGAGAAAAGCTTTCTGCCCGAGCTTTTCCAGTATACACTAAGCTAGGAGGTTGTTGCTTTCTAATTTGCGAGACTTAGGACTCGTTGAGTTGGTTTGATTTCCACCGCTCAGATGAGGCCTTTTTGGGAGATTATGTCTTACGAGTAGTCATAATGGCGTCTTTATTTTCGACCTGGGAGTCCGTGATTCTGAGGACCTTTTTGTAGAACCCTATTCCAAAGGTTACTAAAATATAACTTTTTGCTCATCCTTTTAAGGGATTACCATCTTACGAATAGTCGTTATGATGGAAAACTTTTAAGGGTTAGCGCATGGGAGTTTAGTTAAAGCCTTTGGGATGCCCTGTTGTAAACCAATAGATTTCCTACCCGAGGTGAGAGATGCCTTGTTGTGTTGACCTGCAGGTTCTGTGACTTTGATCCTTGTGCTGCTGACCTGTTTTAGTGTGCATTCATAAGCATTGCATTGTATAACATTTTGAATATCAAGAGACTTAAAAGACAGTGATTATCTCAGGTATTGCTGAATAATGATTGATCAAAAGAAAAGAAGCACCAACTCCTTGAAGTTTAAGGAGCCAAAATTAGGATTCATCTAAGATCTTCTGATTGACATACCAAAAGCTATCAAAATCAACTTTCAAGGAGAACATGGGAAATTACTTGACCTTCTCTATTCTCGAGTATACACTTGGGCCCTGTTTGCTATGGCCCAATTCTATGATGCTCCACTAAGATGTTTCACCTTCTAGAATTACCAGTTGCCCTCCATTCTTGAGGAATATTCCTACCTGCTGAATATCAAGATTAAGGACCAACCCATCTATACCGGTTTGGAGGAAGAACCAAAGCCTCCTATTATTGCTCTCACTTTCTGCATGACTAAGAAGAGGTTGATACTGGTTTGGCTAACAAAGGAGGCACTCATGGGTTCCCTCTGAAGTTGCTGCTTGACAAGGCTATCCATTATAAGACTGATTAAGATTGGGAAAAGTTTGGGGTCTCTCTATCTTTGATAATCTATGGGATTGTTCTCTTTCCAAACATAGACAATTTTATAGACATCACTGACATTACTCTCTTCATTCAGAAGAACCCTATTCCTACCCTTCTTACTGACACTTACTACTACATTCATTGGAGGAGCGAGAAGAAGACATGGATGGTTTAATGATGTTCTCATTTGTTATTCAAGTGGTATGTATCCCATTTGCCAAAGGAAGGACCATTTGTGGTGAAAAAAGACAAACTGAAGTGGTCTAGACGCATTATGTCTTTGGTAGCCGACGATATTACTTGGTATTCCCATAAGTACTATGATGCGGAGATCATTTTCAGTTGCACCGAACTTGGTAATGTACCTCTGATTGGAAGAGATGGCTACATTAATTATAACCCAGTTATAGCAATACGTCAATTGGGTTATGCTATGGAAGATGAGCCTGAGGCAGAGAAGGTCCATAGCTTTCTCTTGCTCAACAAAGCAGAACATTATGGATTTGTCAGGAAAGTTTCTAGGACATGGGTCAAAATCCATACAAAAGGAAGAAAGGAGCTAAAAGCGAAAAATTGTGTGGCTAAAGAGCCATACAATAGATGGTTGTTGGCTAGAGTGGCAGAAAGGTTGTTACTGTTTCCTTCAAAACCCCCCATGCAAGAGAAACCTCCTATTCCCACTCATGTGTCCATGGAAGAATATGAGAAGCTGAAGTTGGTAGTGGAAAGGTTGACTAAGGAAAATAAAGATCTTCAAGATGAAATCCACTAAGTTGGTGTAGAAAATGGTCAATTCAAGAGAAAGATGGAAGTTGAGCAAGATCAAGTAGCTGAAAGTAGCAAGAAGTTGAAGCTAGAAACAGATTTAAGGATCATGTATCAAAATGGTTTTCGATGGGCTGATGCGTTAGCGAAGACTCTTTGAGAGCACATGAAGGAGGCTAAAGAATCTTGTGAAAGAGCATGACATTTTTGTGAGCTAGGTTCTACTGAAAAGAAGAGGACTAGGGAAAAACTTGAGGCTGACATTGATGATCTCGAAGAATAACTGAGAGGTTCTTTGAATTTGGCTGAAGATGAGCGTCAACTCAAAGAAGAAGCAATGAGGGTTTCATATGTCACTCCTGGTATGTGGAAAAATAAGTGCTTAGAATTGGAGACTGCTCAAGAAATAGCCACTCTTTGGAGGGACTGCTTTGAAGCTTTGAAAAGGGATAGTTCACATTGGCTCAAGAAAGAAGCTCAACTCAACAAATTTTTGGACACTCATGTGGAGTTCCTCATACACTGTCATCCAACTCAAGACATGTAACGTGCTAGGTATAATGATCTGGTAGAATATTGCAATCTCATGATTCGTGATATCCCATGGAGGTTGAAAAGCGCATTTCAAGACTTGGATGGAAACAACATCCCCTCTTCAGTTTATCACTTCATTCAGCTCTATGATCAGATGGTTGGCAGATTCGTTTTTTAGTCAAATAAACTTGAGGAATTCCTCCGAAAGAAGACCTTTTAGTTGTTCAATCCTTTTTTTTTGTTTCAGAAACGTTTGTATTCATCTTGTTGAACAATGATTAAGTCATTTGTATTTGATTTTCCCGGGAATTCATGAAAAGCTGCTTTTGATTTCAAGGTTATGCATTTTACTGTTTATTCACATTTCTATAATACCTATGATAATCACAAGGTCTCAAGAGTCTCTTGAGCATCATTTGATGCACTGCATATACATACGCATCATCCTGCATTCCCTAAAACCCAATCTCACAACCACTTGCTCTTCTGCAGTAGGACAAGCTGACTTCTCGACACTCATATAACACAAGAAATAATCGGAGTAGAATCATGGACCAGCTAGAACAGAATCAAGTTGCCATGAGAGAAGAGATGCAGAACATGAGGACTTAAATCACCCAGCTGATGGAGGTAATTCAAAATATGGCTAGAGGCCAAGAAGAAATGAGACAAGTTGCGGAAAGGAATGTTAATAACTCTCATGTTCCTATTGGCGCAGTTCCAACCCCAGATGGCGTAGTCCCGGTTCTTGCTGGAATAGTTCCGACCCCAAGTGGTACAATCCCCATCTCTGCTGGAGCAGTTCATTCTCCTAGAGGTACACTTCCACCTCCAGTTCATTACGATGACCATGAGGACTTATACAGTCCCCATGAGGATTCGGTGGTGGATGCTTATGGGCCACAAAATATTAATTTGGAGAAGAAGTTCAATGCTCTGCAAGAAACTGTTAAATGCAAGGTCCTAATGTCCTAGGATTGGACGCTGCTGAGAACTGCCTTGTACCTGGAGTCAAAATACCTCCAAAGTTCACCATTCCAACTTTTGAGAAGTATAAGGGTAATAGTTGTCCCAAGATCCACATAAGGTCTTATTGTAGGAAAATTGCTGCTTACTCAGATGACGAGAAGCTTTTGATCCATTTCTTCCAAGATAGTCTAACTGAGGCTTCCTTAGACTGGTATATGCAACTCAAACGCTCTCACGTTAAAAACTAGAAAGACTTGGCGGATGCTTTTGTAAAGCACTATCAGTACAATACTAATACGCCTCAAACGCATACATAACTATAAAATCTGACCTAGAAGCCTAATGAATCTTTCAAAGACTTCGCGCAAAGATAGAGAGGATTAGTTGCAAGGGTGCAACCACCATTGCTTGAAAGAGAATTGACTGATATCTTCATGAGAACTTTGCAAGGTCTGATGCTTGAATGTTTATCATCTTTCACTTCTACAGTATTCTCTGAACTCGTTATGGCTGGTGAAAGATTAGAAAGCCTAATGAAGGTTGGGAAAATTCAAAATGCTCGTGGATCCTTGAGCGGGCCCAAAAAACTGTATCAAGGATTCATAAAGAGGTAAGGAGAAGCCAATGTCGCTTCTATAGAAAAAGGAAAAACTCATCAAGGTTACCACCATGTTACTATTTTTACTCCTCTACAATCACTTTATATCCCTGCTAGCTAACCTCTGGCTCAACAACAACTCCGACAATAACAACCATATCAACCATGTCAGAATCAATACCAAGACCAACAGAGGCAACGAAGGCCAGAGAAAAGATTTGATATGATTCCATCGATGTATGCCAGATTACTTTCGTACCTTTTGGAAGATGGATTAGTGCAATTAAGGGAAATGAGGGACCCTCTAGCTATTCTTCCCCTAGTTATAATGCCAATGCACGCTGTGAATTTCATTCTGGCGCCCCAGGCCACAACATCAAAAATTGAAAAACCCTGAAGTATGTTGTTCAAGACATTATCGACTCAAAAGCCATTAATTTTACTAGAAAAACTCCCAACCTCAAAACAAATCTGATGTCGTCTCATCATCACTCCACAAATATAATTAAGGATTTTAAAGAGATTCAACTGATTTCAAGCATTGACAAAATGAAGACACCTTTCTTTATTGTTAAAGAGAAACTCTTATTGAAAAACATTCATCCTGATTGTGCAGCAGACTGTCGCATTTGCGGGATTAACCCCCAAGACTGCACTGAATTGAAGAAGGGTATCCAACATTTGATTAATCAAGGGGTGCTAGTTGTAGAATAAATCTCAAAAGTTGAAGAAGTTGCCACTCTTGATATTCCTTTTGATGCATTGGATATACCGTAAGATGTTGAACCATGGAACCTCCCCAATAATTTAGCTTGTACCCCATTAATAATTCCTTGTAATGAAGAAGAATGGGATAATGTGTATGGACATACTCATGTTCCTTTACAGATCCCTTATGATGGGTCATATGTGCTTCCCTATGATCAAGACAGAAAGCCTTTGGAAATACCTTATGATCCAATTGAAATATCCATGTCTCCACCTTCGATGAACCATCTTGTTATTACAACTCCTACTCCGTTTCCTTATGAGAGCACCAAATTTGTTCGCTGGGTATACGACCAAGTTGTTTTTCTTAATGGACATAAGGTTAGAGAAAAGGATATCCTAGAGGAGAAGAAGACAGTGGAAAACATTGTGGGGACTGGCGGCATCACCAGAAGTGGTAGAATTTTCGCACCGACAACATCAACGATCATTAACCAGGGTAATGTTAACAAAGATACTGGAAAGCAGGTCATCGCTGAACAAAGGAAGTCCTCCAAACAGAAGGTTGTCTCTAATGATGAAGTAGAGGAGTTTCTAAGGATCATACAAAAAAGTGATTGATCAGCACAATCTGAGAACAATAAGATGACAGACCCTAAACCAAAAGGATGACGGAGCGAAACTCACACCAGCCACTACCATCAAAAGGAAGATAGCACAAATACTACCGTACTATCTGACATCAACAAGATGACAGACCTACCATCAAAACGATGACGGAGCAAAACTCACACCAGCCACTAACACCAAAAGGATGATAGGACAAACACTATCGCACAATCTGTCATCAATAAGATAACAGACCCCCACCAAAAGGATGACGGAGCGAAACTCACACCGGCTACTACCACCAAAAGGATGATAGGACAAACACTATCGCATAATCTGACATCAATTAAGATGACATACCCACCACCAAAAGGATGATGGAGTGAAACTCACACTAGCCACTACCACCAAAAGGATGATAGGACAAACACTATCGCACAATTTGAGAAGAATAAGATGACAGACCAACCACCAAAAGGATGAAGGAGCGAAACTCACACCAGCCACTACCACCAAAAAGATGATAGGAAAAACACTATCGTACAATCTGACATCAACAAGATTACAGTCCCACCACCAAAACGATGACGAAGCAAAACTCACACCTGCCACTACCACAAAAGGATGATAGGACAAACGCTATCGCACAACTTGACATTAATAAGATGACAGACCCCCCACCAAAAGGATGACAGAGAAAAACTCTCACAGGCTACTATCACTAAAAGGATGATAGGAAAAACCCTATCAAACAATCTGACATCAATTAAGATGACAGACCCACCACCAATAGGATGACGGAGTGAAACTCACACTAGCCACTACCACTAAAAGGATGACAAGACAAACACTAACAATCTGACATCAATAAGATGATATCCCCCCACCAAAAGGATGACGGAGCGAAACTCACACCGACCACTACCACCAAAAGGATGATAAGACAAACACTATCGCACAATCTGACATCACTCAAGATGACAGACCCCCAAACAACAGGATGACGGAGCGAAACTCACATCGGCCACTACCACCAAAAGGATGATTGGACAAATAATATCACACAATCTAACATCAATAAGATGACATACCCCCACTAAAGAATGACGGGGTGAAACTCACACCAGCCACTACCATCAAAAGGAAGATAGGATAAATACTACCGCACAGTATCACATCAATCAAGATGATAGACACACCACCAAAAGGATGGTGTAGCAAAACTCCCACCGGCCACTACCACTAAAAGGATGACGGAATGAAACTCACACCAGCCACTACCACCAAAAAGGATGATTGGACAAACACTTTCGCACAATCTGATATCAATCAAGATGACAGACCCCCCACCAACAGGATGACGGACTGAAACTCACACCGGCCACTACCACCAAAAGGATGATAGGAGAAATAATATCACACAATCTGACATGAATAAGATGACAGACCCCCACTAAAGGATGACGGAGTGAAACTCACACCGACTACTATCACCAAAAGGATGATAGGACAAACACTATCGCACAATCAGAGAATAATAAGATGAGAAACCCCCACCAAAGGATAGCGGAGCGAAACTCACATTGACGACTATCACCAAAAGGATGATAGGACAAACACTATAGCAAAATGTGACATCAATTAAAATGACAGACTTACCACCAAAAGGATAACGGAGTGAAACTCATAAATAAGATGGCAACTACCACCTAAAGGATGATAGGACAAACACTATAGCACAATCTAACATCACTCAAGATGACAGACCGACCACCAAAAGGATGATGCAGCGAAACTTACACTGACTACAAACACCAAAAGGATGATATAACAAACACTATTGCACAATCTAACATCAACGAGACGGCAGACCTCCCATCAAAAGGATAACGGAGCGAAACTCAAACAGGCCACTACGACCTAAAGTATGATAGGAAAAACACCATCGCACAATCTGACATCAATTAACACGACAGACCCACCTCCAAAAGGATGACAGAGTGAATCTTACACCGGCCACTACCACCAAAAGGATAATAGGACAAACACTAAGAATCTGATATCAATAAGATCACACACCCCCCACCAAAAAGATGACGGGGTGAAACTCACACCGGCCAATACCACCAAGAGGTTGATAGGACAAACACTATCCCACAATCTGACATCAATCAAGATGACAGACCCCCCACTAAAAGGATGACTGACCGAAACTCACCCCGGCTACTACCACTAAAAGGATGATAATGCAAACACTATCGCACAATCTAACATTAACAATATGACAGACCTCCCACCAAAAGGGTGAGAGAGAGAAACTCGCACCGACAACTACCAACAAAAGGATGATAGGACAAACACCATCGCAAAATCTGTCATCAAAAAGATGACAGATCCACCACCAAAAGGATGACGGAGCAAAACTCACACCGGCCATTACCACCAAGAGGATGATAGGACAAACACCATCCCCTAATCTGACATCAATCAAGATGACAGACCCCCCCACCAAAAGGATGACGGAGCGAAACTCACACCGGCCATTCCCACCAAAAGGATGATAGGACAAACAATATCGTACAATCTGACATTAATACGATGAGAAACCCCCACCAAAGGCTAACGGAGCGAAACTGACATCGACGACTATCACCAAAAGGATGATAGGACAAACACTATCGCAAAATGTAATATCAATTAAAATGACAGACCCACCACCAAAAGGATGACGGAGTGAAACTCACACTGGCCCCTACCACCAAAAGGATGATAGGACAAACACCAACAATCTGACATAAATAAGATGACAAACCCCCCACCAAAAGGATGACGCAGCGAAACTCATACCGGCAACTACCACCTAAAGGATGATAGGACAAACACTATCGCACAATCTGACATCAATCAAGATGACAGACCCACCACGAAAAGGATGACGGAGCAAAACTTACACCAGCTATAACCACCAAAAGGATGATAGGACAAACACTATCACACAATCTGACATCAATAAGATGACAGACCCACCACCATAAGGATGACAGAGGGAAACCAACACCAGTTACTACCACCAAAATGATGATAAATCAAACACTATCAAACAATCTGACATCAAAAAGATGACAGAAGCCCACAGAAAGGATGACGGAGCAAAACTCAAACCGGCCACTACAGCCAAAAGGATGATAGGACAACCACTATTGAACAATCTGACATCAACAAGATGACAGATCCACCACCAAAAAGATGACAGAGCGAAACTCACAATAACAACTACCACCAAAAGGATAATAGGACAAACACTATCGCACAATCTGACATCAATAAAATGACAGACCCCCTATAAAAGGATGACGAAGTGAAACTCACACCGGCTACTACCACTAACAGGATGATAGGACAAACACTATAGCACAATCTGACATCAATTAACACGACAGACCCACCACCAAAAGGATGACAGAGTGAAACTCACATTGGCCACTACCACCAAAAGGATGATAGGACAAACACTAACAATCTGATATCAATAAGATCACAGACCCCCCACCAAAAGGATGACGGATTAAAACTCACACCGGCCACTACCACCAAGAGGATGATAGGACATCAATAAGATGAGAAACCCCCACTAAAGGATGTCACAGCGAAACTCACACCGGCCACTATCACCAAAAGGATGATTGGACAAACACTATCGCACAATCTGACATCAATTAAAATGACAGATCCACCACCAAAAGGATGACGGAGTGAAACTCACACTGGCACTACCACCAAAAGGATGATAGTACAAACACTAATAATCTGGCAGCAATAAGATGACAGAACCCCCACCAAAAGGATGACACAGCGAAACTCACACCCGCAACTACAACCTAAAGGATGATAGGACAAACACTATCGTACAATCAAACATCAATCAAGATGACAGACCCAAAACCAAAAGGATGATGCAGCGAAACTTACACCGACTATAAACACCAAAAGAATGATGCAGCGAAACTTACACCGACTACAAACACCAAAAGCATGATATGACAAACACTATTGCACAATCTGACATCAACGAGATGGAAGACCTCCCATCAAAAGGATAACGGAGCGAAACTCAAACAGGCCACTACGACCTAAAGTATGATAGGAAAAACACCATCGCACAATCTGACATCAACAAGATGACACCCCCCCCAAAAGGATGATGGAGCGAAACTCACACCGGCCACTACCACCAAATAGATGATAGGATCAACATTATCGCATAATCTGACATCAAAAAGATGACAGACCCCCCACCAAAAGGATGACAAGCGAAACTCACACCGGCTACTACCACTAAAAGGATGATAGGACAAACACTATCGCACAATCTGACATCAATTAACATGACAGACCCACCACCAAAAGGATGACGGAGTGAAACTCACACTGGCCACTACCACCAAAAGGATGATAGGACAAAAACTAACAATCTGATATCAATAAGATCACAGACCCCCCCACCAAAAGGATGACGGGGTGAAACTCACACCGGCCAATACCACCAAGAGGTTGATAGGACAAACACTATCCCACAATCTGACATCAATCAAGATGACAGACCCCCCACCAAAACGATGACTGACCGAAACTCACCCCGGCTACTACCACTAAAAGGATGATAATGCAAACACTATCGCACAATCTGACATTAACAATATGACAGACCTCCCACCAAAAGGGTGAGAGAGCAAAACTCGCACCGACAACTACCAACAAAAGGATGATAGGACAAACACCATCGCACAATCTGTCATCAAAAAGATGACAGATCCACCACCAAAAGGATGATGGAGTGAAACTCACACCAACCACTACCACCAAAAGGATGATAGGACAAACACTATCACACAATCTGGCATCAATAAGATGACAGACCCCCCACCAAAAGGATGACAGAGCAAAACTCACACCAGCCACTACCACCAAGAGGATGATAGGACAAACATTATCCCTCAATCTGACATCAATCAAGATGACAGACCCCCCCACCAAAAGGATGACGGAGCGAAACTCACACCGGCCATTCCCACCAAAAGGATGATAGGACAAACATTATCCCCCAATCTGACATCAATCAAAACTCAGACCCCCCAATAAAGGATGACTGACCGAAAATCACCCCGACTAATACCACTAAAAGGATGATAATGCAAACACTATCGCACAATCTGACATTAACAATATGACAGACCTCCCACCAAGAGGGTGAGAGAGCGAAACTCACACCGACAACTACCAACAAAAGGATGATAGGACAAACACCATCGCACAATCTGTCATCAAAAAGATGACAGATCCACCACCAAAAGGATGACGGAGCGAAACTCAAACCAACCACTACCACCAAAAGGATAATAGGACAAACACTATCACATAATCTGGCATCAATAAGATGACAGACCCCCCACCAAAAGGATGACAGAGCAAAACTCACACCGGCCACTACCACCAAGAGGATGATAGGACAAACACTATCCCCTAATCTGACATCAATCAAGATGACAGACCCCCCCACCAAAAGGATGACGGAGCAAAACTCACACCGACCATTCCCACCAAAAGGATGATAGGACAAACAATATCGTACAATCTGACATTAATACGATGAGAAACCCCCACCAAAGGCTAACGGAGCGAAACTCACATCGACGACTATCACCAAAAGGATGATAGGACAAACACTATCGCAAAATGTAATATCAATTAAAATGACAGACCCACCACCAAAAGGATGACGGATTGAAACTCACATTGGCCCCTACCACCAAAAGGATGATAGGACAAAGACCAACAATCTGACATAAATAAGTTGACAAACCCCACACCAAAAAGATGACGTAGCGAAACTCATACCGGCAACTACCACCTAAAGGATGATAGGACAAACACTATCGCACAATCTGACATCAATCAAGATGACAGACCCACCACCAAAAGGATGACGGAGCAAAACTTACACAAGCTACAACCACCAAAAGGATGATAGGACAAACACTATCACACAATCTGACATCAATAAGATGACAGACCCACCACCAGAAGGATGACAGAGCGAAACCAACACCAGTTACTACCACCAAAATGATGATAAATCAAACACTATCAAACAATCTGACATCAAAAAGATGACAGACGCCCACAGAAGGGATGACGGAGCAAAACTCAAACCGGTCACTACAGCCAAAAGGATGATAGGATAAACACTATTGAACAATCTGACATCAACAAGATGACAGATCCACAAACAAAAAGATGACAGAGCGAAACTCACACTAACAACTACCACCAAAAGGATAATAGGACAAACACTATCGCACAATCTGACATCAATAAGATGACAGACCCCCTATTAAAAGGATGACGAAGTGAAACTCACACCGGCTACTACCACTAACAGGATGATATGACAAACACTATAGCACAATCTGACATCAATTAACACGACAGACCCACCACCAAAAGGATGACAGAGTGAAACTCACACTGGCCACTACCACCAAAAGGATGATAGGACAAACACTAACAATCTGATATCAATAAGATCACAGACCCCCCACCAAAAGGATGACGGATTAAAACTCACACCGGCCACTACCACCAAGAGGATGATAGGACAGACAATATCGCCCAATCTGACATCAATAAGATGAGAAACCCCCACTAAAGGATGTCACAGCGAAACTCACACCGGCCACTATCACCAAAAGGATGATTGGACAAACACTATCACACAATCTGACATCAATTAAAATGACAAACCCACCACCAAAAGGATGACGGAGTGAAACTCACACTGGCACTACCACCAAAAGGATGATAGTACAAACACTAACAATCTGGCAGCAATAAGATGACAGAACCCCCACCAAAAGGATGACACAATGAAACTCACACCCGCAACTACAACCTAAAGGATGATAGGACAAACACTATCGTACAATCCAACATCAATCAAGATGACAGACCCAAAACCAAAAGGATGATACAGCGAAACTTACACCGACTACAAACACCAAAAGGATGATGCAGCAAAACTTACACCGACTACAAACACCAAGAGGATGATATGACAAACACTATTGCACAATCTGACATCAACGAGATGGAAGACCTCCCATCAAAAGGATAACGGAGCGAAACTCAAACAGGCCACTACAACTTAAAGTATGATAGGAAAAACACCATCGCACAATCTAACATCGACAAGATGACACCCCCCCCCCCCACGAAAGGACGATGGAGCGAAACTCACACCGGCAATTACCATCAAATAAGTGATAGGATCAACACTATCGCACAATCTGACATCAAAAAGATGACAGACCCCCCACCAAAAGGATGACAGAGCGAAACTCACACCGGCTACTACCACTAAAAGGATGATAGGACAAACACTATCGCACAATCTGACATCAATTAACATGATAAACCCACCACCAAAAGGATGACGGAGTGAAACTCACATGCCACTACCACCAAAAGGATGATAGTACAAACACTAACAATCTGATATCAATAAGATTACAAACCCCCACCAATAGGATGACGAAGTGAAACTCACACCGGCCACTACCACCATGAGGATGATAGGACAAACACTATCCCACAATCTGACATCAATTAAGATGAGAAACCCCCACCAAAGGATGTCACAGCGAAACTCACACCGGCCACTATCACCAAAAGGATGATTGGACAAACACTATCGCACAATCTGACATCAATTAAAATGACAGACCCACCACCAAAAGGATGACGGAGTAAAACTCACACTGACAACTACCACCAAAAGGATGTTAGTACAAACACTAACAATCTCGCAACAATAAGATGACAGACCCCCCACCAAAAGGATGACACAGCGAAACTCACACCGGCAACTACAACCTAAAGGATGATAGGATAAACACTATTGCACAATCTGACATCAACGAGATGACAGACCTCCCGTCAAAAGGATAACGGAGCGAAACTGAAACTGGCCACTACGACCTAAAGTATGATCGGAAAAACACCATCGCACAATCTAACATAAACAAGATGACACCCCCCCCCCCAAAACGATGATGGAGCGAAACTCACACTGGCCACTACCACCAAAAGGATGATAGGACAAACACTATCGCACAATCTGACATCAATAAGATGACAGGCCCCCCGCCAAAAGGATGACGGAGCGAAACTCACACCGGCTACTACCACTAAAACGATGATAGAACAAACACTATAGCACAATCTAACATCAATTAACATGACAGACCCACCACCAAAAGGATGACGGAGCGAAACTCACACCAGCCACTCCCACCAAGAGGATGATAGGACAAACAATATCGCCCAATCTGACATCAATAAAATGAGAAACCCCAACCAAAGGATGACAGAGCGAAACTCCTAGTGGCCACTATCACCAGAAGAATGATTGGAGAAACACTCTCGTACAATCTGACATTAATTAAAATGACAGACCCACCACCAAAAGGATGACGGAATTAAACTCACACTGGCCACTACCACCAAAAGGATGATAGGACAAATACTAACAATCCGGCATCAATAAGATGACAGACCCCCCACCAAGAGGATGACACACCAAAACTCACACCGGCAACTACCACCTAAAGGATGATTGGACAAACACTATCGCACAATCTGACATCAATCAAGATGACAGACCTACTACTAAAAGGATGACGGAGCGAAACTCACACCGGCTACTACCACTAAAAGGGTGATAGGACAAACACTATCGTACAATCTGACATCAATTAACATAATAGACCCACCACCAAAAGGATGACAGAGTGCAACTTACAGTGGCCACTACCACCAAAAGGATGATAGGACAAACACTAACAATCTGACATAAATAAGATGACAGGCCCCCCCACCAAAAGGATGACACAGCGAAACTCATACCGACAACTACCACCTAAAAGATGATAGGACAAACACTATCGCACAATCTGACATCAACAAGATGACAGATCCACCACCAAAAGGATGACAGAGCGAAACTCACACCAACAACCCCCACCAAAAGGATGACGGAGTGAAACTCACACTGGCTACTACCACTAAAAGGATGATAGGACAAACACTATTGCACAATCTGACATCAATTAACATGACAGACCCACCACTAAAAGGATGACAGAGTGAAACTCACACTGGCCACTACCACCAAAAGGATGATGGAGTGAAACTCACACAAGCCACTACCACCAAAAGGATGATAGGACAAATACTAACAATCTGATATCAATAGACTCCCCACCAAAAGGATGACAGAGTAAAACTCACACCGGCCCCTACCACCAAGAGGATGATAGTACAGATACTATCCCACAATCTGACATCAACAAGATGACAGACCCACCACCAAAAAGATGCCGGAGCGAAACTCACACCGGATACTACCGTTAAAAGGATGATAGGACAATCAGTATCGCACAATCTGACATCAATTAACACGACAGACCCACCACCAAAAGGATGACTGAGTGAAACTCACACTGGCCACTACCACCAAAAGGATGATAGGACAAACCCTAAAAATCTGATATCAATAAGTTCACAGACCCTCTACCAAAAGAATGACGGGGTGAAACTCACACCGGCCACTACCACCAAGAGGATGATAGGACAAACACTATCCCACAATCTGACATCAATCAAGATGAAAGACCCCCTACCAAAAGGATGACGGAGTGAAACTCACACCGGCCACTCCCACCGAGAGGATGATAGGACAAACAATATCTCCCAATCTGACATCAATAAGATGAGAAACCGCCACCAAAGGACGATAGAGCAAACCTCACACCGGCCACTATCACCAAAAGGATGATTTGACAAACACTATCGCACAATCTGACATCAATTAAAACGACAGACCACCAAAAGGATGACAGAATGAAACTCACACTCGCCACTACCACCAAAAGGATGATAGGACAAACACTAACAATCTGACATCAATAAGATGACAGAAACCCCACCAAAAGTATGACACAGCGAAACTCACACCGACAACTACCACCTAAAGGATGATAGGACAAACACTATCGCACAATCTGACATCAATAAAGATGACAGACCCACCACCAAAAGGATGACGGAGCAAAACTCACATCGGCTACAACCACCAAAACGATGATAGGACAAACACTATTGCACAATCTGACATCAACGAGTTGACAGACCTCCCATCAAAAGGATAACGTAGCGCAACTCGAACTAGCCACTACGACCTAAAGTATGATAGGAAAAACACCATCGCACAATCTGACGTCAACAAGATGACACCCCCCCCCCCCCCCAAAATGATGATGGAGCGAAACTCACACCGGCCACTACCACCAAAAGGGTGATAGGATAAACACTATCGCACAATATGACATCAATAAGATGACAGACCTACCACCAAAAGGATGACTGAGCGAATCTCACACCAACCACTACCACCAAAAGGATGATAGGACAAACACTATCGCACAATCTGACATCATAAAGATGACAGACCCTCCATCAAAAGGATGACGGAGCGAAACTCACACCAGCTACTACAACTAAAAGGATGATAGGACAAACACTATCGCACAATCTGACATCAATTAACATGACAGACCCACCACCAAAAGGATGACGGAGTGAAACTCACACTGGCCACTACCACCAAAAGGATGATAGGACAAAAACTAACAATCTGATATCAATAAGATCACAGACCCCCCACCAAAAGGATGACAGAGTCAAACTTACACCATCCACTACAACCAAGAGGATGACAGGACAAGCACTATCACATAATCTGACATCAATCAAGATGATAGACCCCCCACCAAAAGGATGACGGAGCGAAACTCACACTCGCCACTCCCACCAAGAGGATGATAGGACAAACAATATCGCCCAATCTGACATTAATAAGATGAGAAACCCCCACCAAAGGATGACGAAGCGAAACTCACACCGGCCACTATCACGAAAAGGATGATAGGACAAAGACTATCGCACAACATGACATCAATCAAGATGACAGACCCCCCACTAAAAGGATAACAGAGCGAAACTCACAACGGCTACAACCACCAAAAGGATGATAGGACAAACACTATCACACAATCTAACATTAATAAGATGACATACCTACCACCAGAAGGATGACGGAGCGAAACTAACACCAGTTACTAGCACCAAAAGGATGATAAATCAAACACTATCAAACAATCTGACATCATAAAGATGACAGACCCCCACAGAAAGGATGACGGAGCAAAACTCAAACCGTCCACTACCACCAAAAGGATGATAGGACATACACTATCGCACAATATGACATCAATCAAGATGACAGACCCCCCCACCAAAAGGATGGCAGAGCGAAACTCATACCGGCAGCAACCACCAAAAGGATGATAGGACAATAAGATGACAGACCCACCACCAAAAGTATGACAGAGCGAAACTAACACAAGTTACTACCAGCAAAAGGATGATAAATCAAACACTATCAAACAATCTGACATGAAAAAGATGGCAGACCCCCACAGAAAGGATGACAGACCAAAACTCAAACCGGCCACTACCACCAAAAGGATGATAGGACAAACCCTAAAAATTTGATATCAATAAGTTCACAGACCCTCTACCAAAAGAATGACGGGGTGAAACTCACACCGGCCACTACCACCAAGAGGATGATAGGACAAACACTATCCCACAATCTGACATCAATCAAGATGAAAGACCCCCTACCAAAAGGATGACGGAGTGAAACTCACACCGGCCACTCCCACCGAGAGGATGATAGGACAAACAATATCTCCCAATCTGACATCAATAAGATGAGAAACCGCCACCAAAGGACGATAGAGCAAACCTCACACCGGCCACTATCACCAAAAGGATGATTTGACAAACACTATCGCACAATCTGACATCAATTAAAACGACAGACCACCAAAAGGATGACAGAATGAAACTCACACTCGCCACTACCACCAAAAGGATGATAGGACAAACACTAACAATCTGACATCAATAAGATGACAGAAACCCCACCAAAAGTATGACACAGCGAAACTCACACCGACAACTACCACCTAAAGGATGATAGGACAAACACTATCGCACAATCTGACATCAATAAAGATGACAGACCCACCACCAAAAGGATGACGGAGCAAAACTCACATCGGCTACAACCACCAAAACGATGATAGGACAAACACTATTGCACAATCTGACATCAACGAGTTGACAGACCTCCCATCAAAAGGATAACGTAGCGCAACTCGAACTAGCCACTACGACCTAAAGTATGATAGGAAAAACACCATCGCACAATCTGACGTCAACAAGATGACACCCCCCCCCCCCCCAAAATGATGATGGAGCGAAACTCACACCGGCCACTACCACCAAAAGGGTGATAGGATAAACACTATCGCACAATATGACATCAATAAGATGACAGACCTACCACCAAAAGGATGACTGAGCGAATCTCACACCAACCACTACCACCAAAAGGATGATAGGACAAACACTATCGCACAATCTGACATCATAAAGATGACAGACCCTCCATCAAAAGGATGACGGAGCGAAACTCACACCAGCTACTACAACTAAAAGGATGATAGGACAAACACTATCGCACAATCTGACATCAATTAACATGACAGACCCACCACCAAAAGGATGACGGAGTGAAACTCACACTGGCCACTACCACCAAAAGGATGATAGGACAAAAACTAACAATCTGATATCAATAAGATCACAGACCCCCCACCAAAAGGATGACAGAGTCAAACTTACACCATCCACTACAACCAAGAGGATGACAGGACAAGCACTATCACATAATCTGACATCAATCAAGATGATAGACCCCCCACCAAAAGGATGACGGAGCGAAACTCACACTCGCCACTCCCACCAAGAGGATGATAGGACAAACAATATCGCCCAATCTGACATTAATAAGATGAGAAACCCCCACCAAAGGATGACGAAGCGAAACTCACACCGGCCACTATCACGAAAAGGATGATAGGACAAAGACTATCGCACAACATGACATCAATCAAGATGACAGACCCCCCACTAAAAGGATAACAGAGCGAAACTCACAACGGCTACAACCACCAAAAGGATGATAGGACAAACACTATCACACAATCTAACATTAATAAGATGACATACCTACCACCAGAAGGATGACGGAGCGAAACTAACACCAGTTACTAGCACCAAAAGGATGATAAATCAAACACTATCAAACAATCTGACATCATAAAGATGACAGACCCCCACAGAAAGGATGACGGAGCAAAACTCAAACCGTCCACTACCACCAAAAGGATGATAGGACATACACTATCGCACAATATGACATCAATCAAGATGACAGACCCCCCCACCAAAAGGATGGCAGAGCGAAACTCATACCGGCAGCAACCACCAAAAGGATGATAGGACAATAAGATGACAGACCCACCACCAAAAGTATGACAGAGCGAAACTAACACAAGTTACTACCAGCAAAAGGATGATAAATCAAACAATATCAAACAATCTGACATGAAAAAGATGGCAGACCCCCACAGAAAGGATGACAGACCAAAACTCAAACCGGCCACTACCACCAAAAGGATGATAGGACAAACCCTAAAAATTTGATATCAATAAGTTCACAGACCCTCTACCAAAAGAATGACGGGGTGAAACTCACACCGGCCACTACCACCAAGAGGATGATAGGACAAACACTATCCCACAATCTGACATCAATCAAGATGAAAGACCCCCTACCAAAAGGATGACGGAGTGAAACTCACACCGGCCACTCCCACCGAGAGGATGATAGGACAAACAATATCTCCCAATCTGACATCAATAAGATGAGAAACCGCCACCAAAGGACGATAGAGCAAACCTCACACCGGCCACTATCACCAAAAGGATGATTTGACAAACACTATCGCACAATTTGACATCAATTAAAATGACAGACCACCAAAAGGATGACAGAATGAAACTCACACTCGCCACTACCACCAAAAGGATGATAGGACAAACACTAACAATCTGACATCAATAAGATGACAGAAACCCCACCAAAGGTATGACACAGCGAAACTCACACCGACAACTACCACCTAAAGGATGATAGGACAAACACTATCGCACAATCTGACATCAATAAAGATGACAGACCCACCACCAAAAGGATGACGGAGCAAAACTCACATCGGCTACAACCACCAAAACGATGATAGGACAAACACTATTGCACAATCTGACATCAACGAGTTGACAGACCTCCCATCAAAAGGATAACGTAGCGCAACTCGAACTAGCCACTACGACCTAAAGTATGATAGGAAAAACACCATCGCACAATCTGACGTCAACAAGATGACACCCCCCCCCCAAAATGATGATGGAGCGAAACTCACACCGGCCACTACCACCAAAAGGGTGATAGGATAAACACTATCGCACAATATGACATCAATAAGATGACAGACCTACCACCAAAAGGATGACTGAGCGAATCTCACACCAACCACTACCACCAAAAGGATGATAGGACAAACACTATCGTACAATCTGACATCATAAAGATGACAGACCCTCCATCAAAAGGATGACGGAGCGAAACTCACACCAGCTACTACAACTAAAAGGATGATAGGACAAACACTATCGCACAATCTGACATCAATTAACATGACAGACCCACCACCAAAAGGATGACGGAGTGAAACTCACACTGGCCACTACCACCAAAAGGATGATAGGACAAAAACTAACAATCTGATATCAATAAGATCACAGACCCCCCACCAAAAGGATGACAGAGTCAAACTTACACCATCCACTACAACCAAGAGGATGACAGGACAAGCACTATCACATAATCTGACATCAATCAAGATGATAGACCCCCCACCAAAAGGATGACGGAGCGAAACTCACACTCGCCACTCCCACCAAGAGGATGATAGGACAAACAATATCGCCCAATCTGACATTAATAAGATGAGAAACCCCCACCAAAGGATGACGAAGCGAAACTCACACCGACCACTATCACGAAAAGGATGATAGGACAAAGACTATCGCACAACATGACATCAATCAAGATGACAGACCCCCCACTAAAAGGATAACAGAGCGAAACTCACAACGGCTACAACCACCAAAAGGATGATAGGACAAACACTATCACACAATCTAACATTAATAAGATGACATACCTACCACCAGAAGGATGACGGAGCGAAACTAACACCAGTTACTAGCACCAAAAGGATGATAAATCAAACACTATCAAACAATCTGACATCATAAAGATGACAGACCCCCACAAAAAGGATGACGGAGCAAAACTCAAACCGTCCACTACCACCAAAAGGATGATAGGACATACACTATCGCACAATATGACATCAATCAAGATGACAGACCCCCCCACCAAAAGGATGGCAGAGCGAAACTCATACCGGCAGCAACCACCAAAAGGATGATAGGACAATAAGATGACAGACCCACCACCAAAAGTATGACAGAGCGAAACTAACACAAGTTACTACCAGCAAAAGGATGATAAATCAAACACTATCAAACAATCTGACATGAAAAAGATGGCAGACCCCCACAGAAAGGATGACAGACCAAAACTCAAACCGGCCACTACCACCAAAAGGATGATAGGACAAACTCTATCGCACAATATGCCATCAATCAAGATGACAGACCCCCCACCAAAAGGATGATAGGAAAAACACTATTGCACAATCTAACATCAACAAGATGACAGATTCACCACCAAAAGGATGACAGAGCGAAACTCACACCGACTACAACCACCAAAAGGATGATAGGAGAAACAGTATCACACAATCCAAAATCAATAAGATGACAGACTCACCACAAGAAGGATGACAGAGGGAAACTAACAGCAGTTACTACCACCAAAAGGATGATAGGAGAAACACTATCGCACAATCTGACATCAACAAGATGACAGATCCACCACCAAAAGGATGATGGAGCAAAACTCACACAAACCACTACCACCAAAAGGATGATAGGACAAACACTATCAAACAATCTGACATCAACAAGATGACAGGTCCACCACCAAAAGGATGACGGAGCGAAACTCACACCGGCCGCTATCACCAAAAGGATGATAGGACAAACACTATCTCACAATCTGACATCAATAAGATGACAGACCCCCCACCAAAAGGATGGCAGAGCGAAGCTCACACCGGCTACTAACACTAAAAGGATGACAGGACAAGCACTATCACATAATCTGACATCAATTAAAATGACAGACCCCCCACCAAAAGGATGACGGAGCGAAACTCACACCGGCCACTACCACCAAAAGGATGATAGGACAAACAATATCGCACAATCTGACATCAAAAATATGACAGACCCCTACAAAAAGAATGACGGAGCGAAACTCACACCGACTATTATCACCAAAAGGATGATAGGATAAAGACTATCACACAATATGACATCAATCAAGATGACAGACCCCTCACCAAAAGGATGACAGAGCGAAACTCACACCAGCTACAACCACCAAAAGGATGATAGGACAAATACTATCACACAATCTAACATCAATAAGATGACAGACCCACCACAAGAAGGATGATAGAGCGAACCTAACACAAGTTACTACCACCAAAAGGAGGATAGGACAAACACTATCGCACAATCTGACATCAACAAGATGACAGATCCACCACCAAAAGGATGATGGAGCAAAACTCACACAAAACACTACCACCAAAAGGATGATAGGACAAACACTATCGCACAATCTGACATCAATAGGATGACAGACCCCCCGCCAAAAGGATGACGGAGCGAAGCTCGCACCGGCTACTATCACTAAAAGGATGACAGGACAAACACTATCACATAATCTGACATCAATTAAGATGACAGACCCCCCACTAAAAGGATGACGGAGCGAAACTCACACCGGCCACTACCACCAAAAGGATGATAGGACACACAATATCGCACAATCTGACATCAATAAGATGAGAAACCCCCACCAAAGGATGACAGAGCGAAACTCACACCGGCCACTATCACCAAAAGGATGATAGGACAAAGACTATCACCCATTATGACATAAATAAAGATGACATACCCCCCACCAAAAGGATGACAGAGCGAAACTCACACCGGCTACAACCGCCAAAAGGATGATAGGACAAACACTTTCACACAATCTTACATCAATTAACATGACAGACCCACCACCAAAAGGATGACGGAGTGAAACTCATACTGGCGACTACCACCAAAAGCATGATAGGACAAACACTAACAATCTGATATCAATAAGATCACAGACCCCCCACCAAAAGGATGACGGAGTGAAACTCACACTGGCCACTACCACCAAGAGGATTATAGGGCAAACACTATCCCACAATCTGACATCAATAAGGTGACAGACCCCCCACCAAAAGGATGACACAGCGAAACTCATACCGGCAACTACCACCTAAAGGATGATAGGACAAACACTATCGCACAATCTGACATCAATCAAGATGACAGAGCCACCACCAAAAGTATGACGGTGCGAAACTCACACCGGCTACTACCACTAAAAGGATGATAGGACAAACACTATCGCACAATCTGACATCAATTAGCATGACAGACCAACCACTAAAAGGATGACAGAGTGAAACTCAAACTGGCCACTACCACCAAAAGGATTATAGGACAAACACTAATAATCTAATATCAATAAGATCACAGACCCCCCACCAAAAGGATGACAGCGTGAAACTCACACCGGCCACTACCACCAAGAGGATGATAGGACAAACACTATCCCACAATCTGACATCAATCAAGATAACAGACCCCCCAACAAAAGAATGACGGAGTGAAACTCACACCGGCCACTCCCACCAAAAGGATGATAGGACAAACAATATATCACAATCTGACCTCAATAAGATGAGAAACCCCCCACCAAAGGATGACGGAGCGAAACTCACACCGGCCACTATTACCAAAAGGATGATAGGACAAAGACTATCGTACAATATGACATCAATCAAGATGACAGACCTCCCACCAAAAGGATGATAGAGCGAAGCACACACCGGCTACAACCACCAAAAGGATCATAGGACAAACACTATCACACAATCTAACATCAATAAGATGACAAACCCACCACTAGAAGGATGACAGAGCAAAACTAACACCAGTTACTACCACCAAAAGGATGATAAATCAAACACTATCAAACAATGTGACATCAAAAAGATGACAGACTCCCACAGAAAGGATGACGGAGGAAAACTCATACCGGCCACTACCACCAAAAGGATGATAGGACAAACACTATTGCACAATCTGACATCAACAAGATGAGAGATCCACCACCAAAAGAATGACAGAGCGAAACTCACACCAACAACTACCACCAAAAGGATGATAGGACAAACACAATCGCACAATATGACATCAATAAGATGACAGACGCCCCACGAAAAGGATGACGGAGTGAAACTCAAACCGGCTACTACCACTAAAAGGATGATACGACAAACACTATCGCACAATCTGACATCAATTAACATGACAGACCCACCACCGAAAGGATGACGAAGTGAAACTCACACTGGCCACTACCACCAAAAGGATGGTAGGACAAACAGTAACAATCTGATATCAATAAGATCACAGACCCCCCACTAAAAGGATGACGGAGTAAAACTCACACCGTCCACTACCACCAAGAGGATGATAGGACAAACACTATCCCACAATCTAACATCAATAAGATGACAGACCCCCCACCAGAAGGATGACACAGCGAAACTCACACCGGCAACTACCACCTAAAGGATGATAGGAGAAACACTATCGCACAATTTGACATCAATTAACATGACAAACCCACCACCAAAAGGATATCAGAGTGAAACTCACACTGGCCACTACCACCAAAAGGATGATAGGACAAACACTAACAATCTGATATCAATAAGATCACAGACCCCCCACCAAAAGGATGACGGAGCAAAGCTCACACCGGCTACTATCACTAAAAGGATGACAGGACAAGCACTATAGCATAATCTGACATCAATTAAGATGACAGACCCACCACCAAAAGGATGACGAAGCGAAACTCACACCGGCCACTACAACCAAAAGGATGATAGGACAAACAATATCGCACAATCTGACATCAATAAGATGAGAAACCCCCACCAAAGGATGACGGAGCGAAACTGACACCGGCCACTATCACCAAAAGGATGATAGGACAAAGACTATCGCACAATATGACATCAATCAAGATGACAGACCCCCCACCAAAAGGATGACAGAGCGAAACTCACACTGATTACAACCACCAAAAGGACGATAGGACAAACACTATCACACTGGCCACTACCACCAAAAGCATGATAGGCCAAACACTAACAATCTGATATCAATAAGATCACAGACCCCCCACCAAAAGGATGACGGAGTGAAACTCACACCGGCCACTATCACCAAGAGGATGATAGGACAAACACTATCCCACAATCTGACATCAATAAGATGACAGACCCCCCACTAAAAGGATGACACAGCGAAACTCATACGGCAACTATCACCTAAAGGATGATAGGAGAAACACTATCGCACAATCAGACATCAATCAAGATGACAGAGCCACCGCCAAAAGTATGACGGAGCGAAACTCACACCGGCTACTACCACTAAAAGGATGATAGGACAAACACTATCCCACAATCTGACATCAATAAGATGACAGACCCACCACTAAAAGAAAGATAGAGTGAAACTCACACTGGCCACTACCACCAAAAGGATGATAAGACAAACCCTAACAATCTGATATCAATAAGATCACAGACCCCCCACCAAAAGGATGACGGGGTGAAACTCACACCGGCCACTACCACCAAGAGGATGATAGGACAAATACTATCCCACAATCTGACATCAATCAAGATAAGACACCCCCCACCAAAAGGATAACGGAGTGAAACTCACACCGGCCACTCCCACCAAAGGGATGATAGGACAAACAATATCGCACAATCTGACATCCATAAGATGAGAAACCCCCACCAAAGGATGACGGAGCAAAACTCACACCGTCCACTATTACCAAAAGGATGATAGGACAAACACTATCCCACAATCTGACATCAATCAAGATAAGAGACCCCCCACCAAAAGGATAACGAAGTGAAACTCACACCGACCACTCCCACCAAAAGGATGATAGGACAAACAATAGCGCACAATCTGACATCAATAAGATGAGAAACCCCCCCCCCCCCCCCAAAGGATGACGGAGCGAAACTCACACCGTCCACTATTACTAAAAGGTTTATAGGACAAAGACTATCGCACAATATGACATCAATCAAGATGACAGACCCCCCACCAAAAGGATGACCGAGGGAAACTCACACCGGCTAAAACCACCAAAAGGATGATAGGACAAACACTATCACACAATCTAACATCAATAAGATGACAGACCCACCACCAGAAGGATGACAGAGCGAAACTAACACTAGTTACTAACACCAAAAGGATGATAAATCAAACACTATCAAACAATCTGACATCAAAAAAATGACAGACCCCCACAGAAAGGATGACGGAGCAAAACTCAAACCGGCGACTACCACCAAAATGATGATAGGACAAACACTATTGCACAATCTAACATCAACAAGATGACAGATCCACCACCAAAAGAATGACAGAGCGAAACTGACACCAATAACTACCACCAAAACGATGATAGGACAAACACTATCGCACAATATGACATCAATAAGATGACAGACGCCCCACCAAAAGGATGACGGAGTGAAACTCAAACCGGCTACTACCACTAAAAGGATGATAGGAAAAACACTATCGCACAATCTGACATCAATTAACATGACAGACCCACCTGCAAAAGGATGACAGAGTGAAACTCATACTAGCCACTACCACGAAAACGATGATAGGACAAACAATAACAATATGATATCAATAAGATCATAGAACCCCCACTAAAAGGATGACGAAGTGAATCTCACACCGGCCACTACCACCAAGAGGATGATAGGATAAACACTATCCCACAATCTGACATCAATAAGATGACTGACCCCCCACCAAAAGGATGACACATCGAAAATCACACTGGAAACTACCACCTAAGGGATGATAGGACAAACACTGTCGCACAATCTGATATCAATCAAGATGACAGATCCACCACCAAATGGATGACGCAGTGAAACTCACACCGGCTACTACCACTAAAATGATGATAAGACAAACACTATCGCACAATTTGACATCAATTAACATGACAGACCCACCACCAAAAGGATTACAGAGTGAAACTCATACTGGCCACTACCACCAAAAGGATGATAGGACAAACACTAACAATCTGATATCAATAAGATCACAGACCCCTCACCAAAAGGATGACAGGGTGAAACTCACACCGGCCACTACTACCAAGAGGATGATAGGACAAACACTATCCCACAATCTGACATCATTTAAGATGACAAGCCCCCAACAATAGGATGAAGGAGTGAAACTCACACCGGCCACTCCCACCAAAAGGATGATAGGACAAACAATATCGCATAATCTGACATCAATAAGATGAGAAACCCCCACCAAAGGATGACGGAGCGAAACTCACACCAGCCGCTATCACCAAAAGGATGATAGGACAAAGACTATCGCACAATATGACATCAATCAAGATGATAAACCCCCCACCAAATGGATGACTGAGTGAAACTCACACCGGATACAACCACCAAAAGGATGATAGGACAAACACTATCACACAATCTAACATCAATAAGATGACAGACCCACCACCAGAAGGATGACAGAGCGAAACTAACACCAGTTACTACCACCAAAAGGATAATAAATCAAACACTATCAAACAATCTGACATCAAAAAGATGACAGACCCCCACAGAAAGGATGACAGAGCAAAACTCAAACCGGCCACTACCACCAAAAGGATGATAGGGCAAACACTATTGCACAATCTGATGGGTTTAGAAGGGTGTTACATTAGTTGTATCAGAGCAGGTTGGTCCGTCCGACCAAGTTGTCTAGTGTTGTTTGTTCCCTTGTATGTGATATGTGTGTGAAAACACTGTCGTTATGTGTTTGTTGCCTAACCTTTGTCTGTAGAAGTGGGAATGAATCAAGTGGGGGAGATACTTATGCTTCTCCAGGATGCTGCAAGTGTGAAATTGTAGCTTAGTGTGTGGTTGAACACTCTTATAGTATGGTAAATATGGTTTATGCCGCATTATGATTGTCGACTGTCTATTAACAAATCGAGGAACTGATCACCCTTAATCTCTTGTTGATAGTAGTTGGGATTGTGCTGGATGGGATAGACGTGTCTTGCGAACTTAGATGGCGTGAGCAGTGATTTTTTTGGAGTTAAATCCATTTCTTAAGAATTGTTTTGATGAGTCGACACAAGATAATGTTGAGACGTTTAACTTTGATGGGAATTTTGGAGTGTTAACGAAAGTGGGGAAGTTAGCGGTTTACCGATTAATTGTGGTTGTCTGGGAGTTATCCTGATAAGATAGTGGTACACAACCAGGACGTGAAGTGGAGTTGTGATTGACCTAGTTACGGAAACTAATCCGGTATTGAGAGCTCCATATTATATGTCTATTTGGATGGTCAAGGAATTAAATTGATTGAGTAGTTTTGAGACTTGTCTCTGGTGTGTGTGCTACGACAACAGATTGTGAGGTCGAGTATGTTAAGGGTGGATGGTGACTTTTGGTGATTATTAAAGTAAGAGGTGGAATACAATATTGGTATAATTAGACCTTTTAACATTTTAAGAGTTGGAGATGTGTTGAATGGCCTTCTAAGTGTGAAGAGGTTGTTTTCGTATTGTTGTAACGGGAAAACCGTAACTCGGAATGACGCCAGATTAGAAGCGCTGGAAGCTATTACAATGCTCTATGTGATGGTGAAGTAATGGCATGGAATTAAGTTATTTATTGAGGGAATATGTTTGGATGTTTTAGTAAGTGCAAAAAGTGCAGAAAGTTATTTATTGAGATTTTCCATACTTAATTGAGCGGGTCAATGGTTATGTTAACCGATGATATTTTGATATATTCAAAGAGTATAGGGGATCGTGTTGAGCAACGGGAATTTGAGTTATCAGTGTTGGAGAGGAAGCAGTTATATGCCACTATGATAGAAGTTCAAAGGGTTTTGGGAGAGCTATCAACAGCTCGTGTGTTGATTTTTGCCGAATCCGACAGAACTGTTCGTTGTGTTTTGTGATGCTTTGTTTATATGATTGAGAGATATGTTAAGTGCAACATCAGCGGGTCTAGTTATGTTTGGAGACAATTTAAAGTACATAAGAGAGATTATCTGACAAGTGATTTAGAGTTGGTAGTTGTTGTGTTTGTATCGGAGTTGGAGGCTTCAATTGGTTAGTCTGAGAGTTGAAATGGTTGGTGATCTCAAGAGCTTAAGGTATTTGTTTGATTTTGGAAGAGTTGAATATTAGGCAGAGAAAATAATTGGGACTCCTGAAGGATTATGGTTTTAGATTGAATTAACATTCGGGTGAAGCAAACGGGGTAGCTTATGCATTGACTTGGAAATCCTTGCATATACTGATGATGACGGTGAAAAGCGTTAGAACGGATTGAGAAATTTTGTGCTATGAGTTTGGTTATTAAGAGACTTCTTATGGAGTTAAGCTTAGTATATTGAACCTTACTAGAGGCATTCTTAATGAGATTCGGTAAGGTCACAACTCTGGTTTGAGTTGGTAGAATGGTTGAATTTGATGAATTAAAGTCGAAGGGCTTACTTTCGGATTTATGGAAATGGTATCATGAGATGTCGTGTTAGAGTGGTGTTTTAGATGTTATTAAGTGGAATAAGAGTATTGACGTAGATGGAGTATCCATCCCGGTGCTATGAAGATGTATCCGGATTTGAGGAAATTATTTGATGGCCATAGATGAAGAGAGAAATGGTTGAGTTTGTTTATGCTAGTTAGACTTGTCGGAAGTCGAAGAATAAACGTTAGAGACTGTTGGGCCCGATGCAACCGTTGAATATTCCAGAGTGGAAATCGGATAGTATTCCCATGGATTTTGTGTTGGGTTTTCCAGAGAATTTGAGGGATATGAATTTACTTGGGTGATTTTAGATAGAATGACTAGATTGGCTCTTTTCCTAACAAGGAAGGTTAATCATTCTCTATTGAAGCTAGTTGAGATGTATATCGAGGAAGTGATGAAGTTGTATGAGATGTCGTCGAATATTGTATCAGATGGGAATTTAAGTTTTCTTCGAGATTTTGGGAGAATTTGCAGACGCTTTGAGTACCACGTTGAAGTTGAACTCTACCTATCATCCGTTACGGATGGACGGACAAAGAGAACTAATCAGTCTTTAGAGGATTTGTGGAAAGCTTGTGTGTTGGATCAAGGTGAATCGTGGGATAGTTAATTATCCTTGAGTGAATTACCTACAATAATCGCTATCATTCTAGTATCGGAATGACATTGTATGAAGCTTTGTATGGTAGGAGGTGTAGCACTTTTTTGTATTGATATGATTTAGGCGAGAATGCTATGCTCGGACCTGAGAATTATGTAAGAGACGACTGAAAAGATCAAGAGGATCCAAGAAAAGACGTGTTTTGAGAGTTACAGTGGTGACTGGTGTTGGTCGAGCTTTGAAGTCTCATAAGCACACACCGTGTTTTGTTGAATTGTATCAGAGTGGTGCAGCGGAAGCGTAGGAAATGTATCATGTTAAATTGTTTCACTGTTGTCGCTTGTGAATTTACATGATGTGTCATGTGCCTAAGTTGAGGAAGTGCAAGTGCATTCATTCAGATGGATGGTGTACGAGTGAGGGAGGATTTGACTATTGAGGCATTTCTAGTTCAAGTTTATGAACGAGAAGCAACTTCGAAGTAAAGGGATTCCTTTAGTGGAGGTAGTTTGGGAGAAAGTTGGATTTGGGAGATTGGGATGCGAGAGTCGTATCTAGAGTTGTTTGAATCAAGTAACATTTTCGAGGACGAAAATTCCTAAAGTGGGGGAGGGTTGTAACAACTCAATTTTCATTAATTAATTATTTATGTTAATTAATTAATTTATTGAAATTATTGGATGATTATTTAAAGGAATTGGTAGATATTTTGAGAGAAGAAATATATTAGAGAGAACTAGAAGGGAAAGATATATAAGGAAAAGTGGAAGGAAAAGGAAATGATGGTAACATAAGAGAAAGAGAAGAGAAAGAAAGAGGAAGAGGAGAAAAGAGAAGGAAAAGAAAGAAAAGCTTGGAAAGTTCAAGAACAACTTCTAGCTTCGATTTAATCAAGGTAAGATTGTGAAATCTTATTATTCTATCAATGTGTAAAGAAGGCCACTTTCACCAAAAGGATGAAAGGAAAAACACTATCGCACAATATGACATCAATCAAGATGACAGACCCCCACCAAAAGGATGACGGAGCGAAACTCACACCGACCACTACCACCAAAAAGATGATAGGCAAACACTATCGCACAATCTAACATCAATAAGATGACAGACCCACAACCAAGAGGATGACGGAGCGAAACTCACAACAGTGACTACCACCAAAACGATGATAGGACAAACGCTATTGTACAATCTGACATCAACAAGATGACAGACTGACAACCAAAACGATGACGGAGCGAAACTCACACCAGCCACTACCACCAAAAGGATGATAGGACATACACTATTGCACAATATGACATCTATTAAGATGATAGACCCACCAACTAGAGGATGATGGTGTGAAACTCACGCTAGCCACTACCACCAAAAGGATGATAGGACAAAAACTACCGTACAATATGACATCAACAAGGTGACAGACCCACCACCTAAAGGATGATGGAGCAAAACTCACACCAGCCACTACCACCAAAAGGATGATAGGACAAACACTATGGCGCAATCTGTGATAAATAAGATGACCGACCCCCCACCAAAAGTATGACGGAGCGAAACTCACACCGGAACCTAGCACCAAGAGGATGATAGGACAAACATTATCGCACAATCGGACATCAATTAAGATGACAGATCCACCACCAAAAGGATGACGGAGTAAAATTCTCACTAGCCACTCCCACCAAAAGGATGATAAGACAAACACTCACAATCTGACCTCAATAAGATGACATACCCCTGTCCAAAAGGATGACAACGTGAAACTCCCACCTCCCACCACCACTATGAGGATGATAGGACAAATAATATCATACAATCTGACATCAATAAGATGACAGACCCGCCACCAAAAGGATGACGAAGTGAAACTCACTCCAGCCAATACCAACAAAAGGATGATACGACAAACACTACCGTACAATGTGACATCAACACGATGACAGACCCACAACCAAAAGGATGACGGACCGAAACTCACACCAGCCACTACCACCAAAAGGATGATAGGACAAACACTATCACACAATCTGACATCAATTAAGATGACAGACCCACCACCAAAAGGATGACGGAGTGAAACTCATAATAGCCACTACCACCAAAAGGATGATAGGACAAATAATAACAATCTGACATCAATAAGATGACAGACCCCCCACGAAAAGGATGACAGAGTGAATCTCACACCTTCCGTTACAACCACAAAGATAATAGGACAAACACTATCCCACAATCTGACTTCAATCAAGATGACAGGCCCCCACCAAAAGGATGACAGAGCGAAACTTACATCAGCCACTACCACCAAAAGGATGATAGGACAAAAACTATCGTACAATATGACATCAATAAGGTGACTGACCCACCACTAAAAGGATGACGGAGCAAAACTCACACCAGCCACTACCACCAAAAGGATGATAGGACAAAAACTATCACGCAATCTGACATAAATAAGATGACCGACCCCCCACCAAAAGTATGACGGAGCAAAACTCACACCAAAACCTAGTACCAACAGGATGATAGGACAAACACTATCGCACAATCTGACATCAATTAAGATGACAGATCCACCACCAAAAGGATGACGGAGTAAAACTCTCACTAGCCACTACCACCAAAAGGATGATAAGACAAACACTAACTATATGACATTAATAAGATGACAGACCCCCCAGTAAAAGGATGGCAGAGTGAAACTCACAACTCCCACTACCACCAAGAGGAAGATAGGACAAACACTATCTAACGATATGACATCAATCAAGATGACCGACCCCTCAACAAAAGTATGACGGAGCGAAACAAACACCGACCACTACCACCAAAAGGATGATAGGCCAACACTATCGCACAATCTAACATCAATAAGATGACAGACCCACCACCAAAAGGATGACGAAGCGAAACTCACACCAGCCATTACCAACAAAAGGATGATACGACAAACACTACCGTACAATCTGACATCAACAAGATGACAGACCCACAACCAAAAGGATGACGGACCGAAACTCACACCAGCCACTACCACCAAAAGGATGATAGGACAAACACTATCACACAATCTGACATCAATTAAGATGACAGACCCACCACCAAAAGGATGACGGAGTGAAACTCACGATAGCCACTACCACCAAAAGGATGATAGGACAAACACTAAAAATCTGACATCAATAAGATGACAGACCCCCCACCAAAAGGATGACGGAGCGAAACCACACCGGCCACTACCACCAAGAGGGTGATAGGACAAACACTATCGCACAATATGACATCAATCAAGATGACAAACCCCCCACCAAAAGGATAACATAGCGACACAAACACCAGCCACTACCACCAAAAGGATGATAGGACAAACACTATTACACAATCTGACAACAATTCAGATGACACACCCACCACCAGAAGGATTACGTAGCGAAACTCACACCGGCTTCTACCACCAAAAGGATGATATGTAAAACACTAACAATCTGACATCAATAAGATGCAGACCCCCACCAAAAGGATGACGGAGTGAAACTCACATCTGCCACTACCACCAAGAGGATCATAGGACAAACACTATCCCACAATCTAACATCAATCAATATGATAGACCCCCCACCAAAAGGATGACGGAGCAAAATTCATACCGGCCACTACCACCAAAAGGATTATAGGACAAATAATATTACACAATCTGATATCAATAAGATGACAGACCCCCACCAATGGATGATTGAGCGAAACTCACACCGGCCACTATCACCAAAAGGATGATAGGACAAACACTATCACACAATATGACACCAAGCAAGATGACAAACCCCCCACCAAAAGGATGACGAAGTAAAACTCACACCGGCCACTACCACCAAAACGATGATAGGACAAACACTATCGCATAATCTGACAATAATAAGATGACAGACCCCTCACCAAAAGGATGACGGAGCAAAAATCACACAGGCTACTACCACAAAAACAATTATAGGACAAACACTATCGCACAATCTGACATCAATTAAGATGACAGACCACCACCAAAAGGATGACGGAGTGAAACTCACACTAGCCACTACCTCGAAAAGGATGATAGGACAAACACTAAAAATCTGACAACAATGAGATGACAGACCACCGACCAAAAGGATGACGGAGTTAAACTCACACCTGCCACTACCACCAAGAGGATGATAGGACAAACACTATCCCAAAATCTGACATCAATCAGGATGACAGACCCCCCACAAAAAGGATTACGACGCGGAACTCACACTCCACACTACCACGAAAAGGATGTTAGGACAAATAATATCACACAACCTGACATCAATAACATGACAGACCCCTACCAAAGGATGACGGAGTGAAACTCACACCGACAACTAACACCAAAAGGATGATAGGACAAGCACTATCACACAAAATGACATCAATCAAGAAGACAGACCCCCCACCAAAAGGATGACGAAGCGAAACTCACATCGGCCACAACCACCAAAAGGATGATAGGACAAACACTATCGCATAATCTGACAACAATAAGATGACAGACCACCCACCAAAAGGATGATAGAGTGAAACTCACACCTGCCGTTACCACCAAGAGGATGATAGGACAAACATTATCGCACAATCTGACATCAATCAAGATGACAGACCCCTCACCAAAAGGATGACGGAGTGAAACGCACACTAGCCACTACCATGAAACGGATGATAGGACAAACACTTACAATATGACATCAATAAGATGACAGACCCCCCACCAAAATGATAATAGAGTGAAACTCACACCTGTCACTACCACCAAGAGGATGATAGGACAAACACTATCTCACAATCTGACATCAACCAATATGACAGACCTCCCACCAGAAGGATGACGGAGCGAAATTCACACCGCCCACTACCACCCAAAGGATGATAGGACAAATAATATTACACAATCTGATATCAATAAGATGAGAGGCCCTCACCGAAGGATGACAGAGCGAAACTCACACCGGCCACTATCACCAAAAGGATAATAGGACAAACGGTATCGGACAATATGACATCAATCAAGATGACAGACCCCCCCCCCCTAAGGATGACGGAGCGAAACTCACACCGGCCACGACCACCAAAAGGATGATAGGATAAACACTATCGCACAATCTGACAATAATAAGATGACAAACCCCCCACCAAAAGGATCACGGAGCGAAACTCACACCGGCTACTACCACCAAAACGATTATAGGACAAACACTATCGCACAATCTAACATCAATTAAGATGACAGACCCACAACCAAAAGGATGACGGATGAAACTCACACTATCCACTATTACCAAAAGGATGATAGGACAAACACTAACAATCTGACATAACAGAGATGACAGACCCCCGGCCAAAAGGATGACGAAGTTAAACTCACACGTGCCACTACCACTAAGATGATGATAGGACAAACACTACCCCAAAATTTGACATCAATCAAGATCACAGACCCTCACCCAAAAGGATGTCGGAGCAAAACTCACACTGCACACTACCACGAAAAGGATGATAGGACAAATAATATCACACAATCTGACATCAATAAGATGATAGACCCCTACCAAAGGATGACGGAGTGAAACTCACACCGGCCACTATCACCAAAAGGATGATATGAAAAACACTAGCGCACAATATGACATCAATCAAGATGACAGATCCCCCACCAAAAGGATAACGGAGCGAAACTCACACCGGCCACTACCACCAAAAGGATTATAGGACAAACACTATCGCACAATCATACAATAATAAGATGACAGACCCCCACCAAAAGGATGACGGAGCGAAACTCACACCGGCCACAATCACCAAAAGGATGATAGGACAAACACTATCGCACAATATGAGATTATTCAGGATGACAGACCCCCCACCAAAAGGATGACGGAGCGAAACTCACACCTGCCGCTACCTCCAACAGGAGGATAGGACAAACATTATCCCACAATCTGAGATCAATCAAGATGACATACCCATCACCAAAAGGATGACAGAGTGAAAATCACACCGCCCACTACTACCAAAAGGATGATAGGACAAATAATATGACACAATCTAACATCAATAAGATGACAGACCCCCACCAAAGGATGATGGATCGAAACTCACACCGGCCACTATCACCAAAAGGATGATAGGAAAAACACTATCGCACAATATGACATCAATCAAGATGACAGACCCCCCACCATAAGGATGCTGGAGCGAAACTCACATCGGCCACTACCACCAAAAGGATGACAGGACAAAACTATCACACAATCTGACAACAATAACATGACAAACCATCCACCAAAAGGATGACGGAGCGAAACTCACACCGGCTACTACCACCAAAATGATGATAGGACAAACATTATCACACAATTTGACATCAATTAAGATGACATACCCTCCACCAAAACGATGACGGAGTGAAACTCACACTAGCCACTACCACCATAAGGATGATAGGACAAACACTAACAATCTGACATCAATAAGATGACAGACCTCCCACAAAAAGGATGACGGAGTGAAACTCACACCTGCCACTACCACCAAAGGGATGATAGGACATATACTATGCCAATATCTGACATCTATCAAGATGACAAACCCCACCCCCCAAAAGGATGACGAAGCGAAACTCACACCGACCACTACCACCAAAAGGATGATAGGACAAAGACTATCGCAGAATCGGACAACAATAAGATGACAGACCCCCCACCAAAAGGATGATGGAGCGAAACTCACACCGACTACTACCACCAAAACGATGATAGGACAAACACTATCGCACAATATGACATCAATCAAGATGACAGACCCCCCCACCAAAAGGATGACGGAGTAAAACTCACACCGGCCACAACCACCAAAAGGATGATAGGACAAACACTATCGCACAATCTGATAATAATAAGATGACAGACCCCTCACCAAAAGGATGACTGAGTGAAAGTAACACCGGCTACTACCACCAAAATGATGATAGGACAAACACTATCGCACAATCTGACATCAATTAAGATGATAGACCCACCACCAAAAGGATGACTGAGTGAAACTCAGACTAGCCACTACCACCAAACGGATAATAGGACGAACCCTAACAATTTGACATCAATGAGATGACAGACCCCCCAACAAAAGGATGACAGAGTTAAACTCACTCCTGCCACCACCACGAAGAGGATGATAGAACAAACACTATCCCAAAATCTAACATTAATCAACATGAAAGACCCCCCACCAAAAGGATGATTGAGCGAAACTCACACCACACACTACCATGAAAAGGATGATAGGACAAATAATATCACACAATCTTTCATCAATAAGATGTCAGACCCCTACCAAAGGGTGACGGGGTGAAACTCAAGCCGGCCACTATCACCAAAAGGATGACATGACAAACAGTGTCGCACAATATGAAATCAATCAAGATGACAGACCCCCCACCAAAAGGACAACGGAGCAAAACTCACACCGGCTACTACCACCAAAACAATGATTGGACAAACACTATCACACAATCTGACATCAACTAAGATGATAGACCCACCACCAAAAGGATGACAGAGCGGAACTTACACCAAAAGGATGATACGACAAACACTATAGTACAATATGAGATCAATTAAGATGAAAGTCCCCCCACCAAAAGGATGATAGAGGGAAACTCACACCTGCCACTACCACAAAGAGCAGGATAAGACAAACATTATCCCACAATCTGACATCAATCTAGATGCATACCTCCAACCAAAAGGATGACGGAGCGAAACTTACACTGCCCACTACCACCAAAAGGATGATAGGACAAACACTATCGCATAATATGACATCAATCAAGACGACAGACCCCCCCACCAAAAGGATGACTTAGCGAAACACACACTGGCCACTACCACCAAAAGGATGATAGGACAAACACCATCGCACAATCTGACATCAATTAAGATGACAGACCCACCACCAAAATGATGACGGAGTGAAACTCACACTAGCCACTACCACCAAAAGGATGATAGGACAAACACTAACAATCTGACATCAATAACGTGACAGACCCCCCACCAAAAGGATGACGGAGGTAAACTCACACTTGCCACTACCACCAAGAGGAGGATAAGACAAACACTATCCCACAATCTGACATCAATCAAGATGACATACCCCCCACCAAAAGGATGACAGAGCGAAACTTACACCGCCCATTATCACCAAAAGGATGATAGGTAAAATAATATCACACAATCTAACATTAATAAGATGACAGACCCCCACCAAAGGCTAACGGAGCAAAACTCACACCGGCCACTATCACCAAAAAGATGATAAGACAAACACTATTGCATAATATGACATCAACCAAGATTACAGACCCCCCACCAAAAGAATGACAGAGCGAAACTCACACCGGCCACTACCACCAAAAGGATGATAGGACAAACACTATCGCACAATCTGACAATAACAACACGATAGATCCCCCACCAAAAAAAATGACGGAGAAAAACTCACACCGGATACTACCACCAAAACGATGATAGGAAAAACACTATCGCACAATCTGACATCAATGAAGATGACAGACCATCACCAAAATGATGACAGAGTGAAACTCATACTAGCCACTACCACTAAAAGGATGATAGGACAAACACTAACAATCTGACATCAATAAGATGACAGACCCCCAACCAAAAGGATGACGGAGGTAAACTCACACCTGCCACTACCCCCAAGAGGGTGATAGGACAAACACTATCCCAAAATCTGACATCAATCAAGATAACAGACCCCCCACCAAAAGAATGACGGAGCGAAACTCACACAGCAAACTTCCACCAAAAGGATGATAGGACAAATAATATCACACAATCTGACATCAATAAGATCAAAAACCCCTACCAAAGGATGACAGAGCGAAACTCACACCAGCCACTATCACCAGAAGGATGATAGGACAAACACTATCGCATAATATGACATCAATCAAAATGACAGACCATCCAACAAAAGGATGACAGAGTTAAACTCACTCCTGCCACCACCACGAAGAGGATGATAGAACAAACACTATCCCAAAATCTAACATTAATCAACATGAAAGACCCCCCACCAAAAGGATGATTGAGCGAAACTCACACCACACACTACCATGAAAAGGATGATAGGACAAATAATATCACACAATCTTTCATCAATAAGATGACAGACCCCTACCAAAGGGTGACGGGGTGAAACTCAAGCCGGCCACTATCACCAAAAGGATGACATGACAAACAGTGTCGCACAATATGAAATCAATCAAGATGACAGACCCCCCACCAAAAGGACAACGGAGCAAAACTCACACCGGCTACTACCACCAAAACAATGATTGGACAAACACTATCACACAATCTGACATCAACTAAGATGATAGACCCACCACCAAAAGGATGACAGAGCGGAACTTACACCAAAAGGATGATACGACAAACACTATAGTACAATATGAGATCAATTAAGATGAAAGTCCCCCCACCAAAAGGATGATAGAGGGAAACTCACACCTGCCACTACCACAAAGAGCAGGATAAGACAAACATTATCCCACAATCTGACATCAATCTAGATGCATACCTCCAACCAAAAGGATGACGGAGCGAAACTTACACTGCCCACTACCACCAAAAGGATGATAGGACAAACACTATCGCATAATATGACATCAATCAAGACGACAGACCCCCCCACCAAAAGGATGACTTAGCGAAACACACACTGGCCACTACCACCAAAAGGATGATAGGACAAACACCATCGCACAATCTGACATCAATTAAGATGACAGACCCACCACCAAAATGATGACGGAGTGAAACTCACACTAGCCACTACCACCAAAAGGATGATAGGACAAACACTAACAATCTGACATCAATAACGTGACAGACCCCCCACCAAAAGGATGACGGAGGTAAACTCACACTTGCCACTACCACCAAGAGGAGGATAAGACAAACACTATCCCACAATCTGACATCAATCAAGATGACATACCCCCCACCAAAAGGATGACAGAGCGAAATTTACACCGCCCATTATCACCAAAAGGATGATAGGTAAAATAATATCACACAATCTAACATTAATAAGATGACAGACCCCCACCAAAGGCTAACGGAGCAAAACTCACACCGGCCACTATCACCAAAAAGATGATAAGACAAACACTTTTGCATAATATGACATCAACCAAGATTACAGACCCCCCACCAAAAGAATGACGGAGCGAAACTCACACCGGCCACTACCACCAAAAGGATGATAGGACAAACACTATCGCACAATCTGACAATAACAACACGATAGATCCCCCACCAAAAAAAATGACGGAGAAAAACTCACACCGGATACTACCACCAAAACGATGATAGGAAAAACACTATCGCACAATCTGACATCAATGAAGATGACAGACCATCACCAAAATGATGACAGAGTGAAACTCATACTAGCCACTACCACTAAAAGGATGATAGGACAAACACTAACAATCTGACATCAATAAGATGACAGACCCCCAACCAAAAGGATGACGGAGGTAAACTCACACCTGCCACTACCACCAAGAGGGTGATAGGACAAACACTATCCCAAAATCTGACATCAATCAAGATAACAGACCCCCCACCAAAAGAATGACGGAGCGAAACTCACACAGCAAACTTCCACCAAAAGGATGATAGGACAAATAATATCACACAATCTGACATCAATAAGATCAAAAACCCCTACCAAAGGATGACAGAGCGAAACTCACACCAGCCACTATCACCAGAAGGATGATAGGACAAACACTATCGCACAATATGACATCAATCAAAATGACAGACCATCCAACAAAAGGATGACGGAGCGAAACTCACACTAGCCACTACCACCAAAAGGATGATAGGACAAACACTATCCCACAACATGACATCAATAAGATGACTGACCCCCCACCAAAAGGATTACAAAGCAAAACTCATACCAGCCACTATCACCAAAAAGATGATAGGACAAACACTATCGCACAATATGACATCAATTAAGATGACAGACACCCCAACCAAAAGGATGACGGAGCGAAATTTACACCTGCCACTACCACCAAATGGAGGATAGGACAAACTCTATCTCACAATATGACATCTATCAAGATGACTGACCCCCCTCCAAAAGGATGACGGAGCGAAACCCACACCTGCCCCTATCGCATAATATGACATCAATCAAGATGAGACACCCCCCATCAAATGGATGACGGAGCAAAACTCACACCATCCACTACCGCCAAAAGGATGATAGGAGAAACACTGTCGCGCAATATGACATCAATCAAGATGAGAGACCCCCTACCAAATGGATGATGGAGCGAAACTTACACCAGCCACTACCACCAAAAGGATGATAAGACAAACATTGTCGCACAATATGACATCAATCAAGATGACAGACCCCCCACCAAAAGGATGATGGAGCAAAACTCACAACTGCCACTACCATCAAGAGGAGGATAGGACAAACACTATCCCACAATCTGACATCAATCAAGATGACATACCCCCTACCAAAAGGATGACGGGGCGAAACTCACACCTCCCACTACCATCAAAAGGGTGATAGGACAAATAATATCACACAATCTGACATCAATAAGATGACAGACCCCCACCAAAGGATGACGGAGCGAAACTCACAACAGCCACTACCACCAAAAGGATGATAGGACAAACACTATCGCACAATACAACATCAATCAAGATGACAGACCCCCCACCAAAAGCATGACGGAGATAAGCTCACACTGGCCACTACCATCGAAAGGATGATAGGACAAATACTATCGCACAATCTGACAATAATAACATGACAAACCCCCCAGCAAAAGAATGACGAAGCCAAACTCACACCGGCTACTACCACCAGAATGACGATTGGACAAACACTATCGCACAATCTGACAACAATTAAGATGACAAAACCACCGCCAAAAGGATGACGGAGCAAAACTCACACTAGCCACTACCACCAAAAGGATGATAGGATAAACACTAACAATCTGACATCAATAAGATGACAGACCCCCCACCAAAAGGATGACGGAGTTAAACTCACACCTTCCACTACCACCAAGAGGATGATATGACAAACATTATCCCAAAATCTAATATCAATCAGGATGACAGACCCCCCACCAAAAGAATGACGGAGCGAAACTCACACCGCACACTACCACCAAAAGGATGATAGGACAAATAATATCACATAATCTGACATATATAAGATGACAGACCCCTACCAAAATAAAAGGAGCGAAACCCAAACCGGCCACTATCGCACAATATGACATCAATCAAGATGACAGACCCCTCACCAAAATGGTGATGTAGCGAAACTCACACCGGCCACTACCACTAAAAGGATGATGGGACAAACACTATCGCACAATCTGACATCAAAAAGATGACAGACCCCCCACCAAATGGATGACTGAGCGAAACTCACGCCTGCCACTATCCCACAATCTGACATCAATCAAGATGACAGACCTCCCACCAAAAGGATGACGGAGTGAAAATCACAACACCCACTACCACCAAAAGGATGATAGGACAAATAATATCACACAATCTAACATCAATAAGATGACAGACCCCCACCAAAGGATGATGTAGCGGAACCCACACCGGCCACTATCACCAAAAGGATGATATGACAAACACTATCGCACAATATGACATCAATCAAGAACACAGACCCCCACCAAAAGGATGACGGAGCGAAACTCACACCGACCACTACCACCAAAAGGATGACAGGACAAAAACTATCGCACAATCTGAGAACAATAACGTGACAGACCCTCCACCAAAAGGATGACGGAGCCAAACTCACATCGGCTACTACCACCAAAACGATGATGGGACAAACACTTTCGCACAATCTGACATCAATTAAGATGACAGACCCACCACCAAAAGCATGACGGAGTGAAACTCACACTAGCCACTACCACCAAAAGAATGATAGGACAAACACTAACAATCTGACATCAATAAGATGAAAGACCCCCCACCAAAAGGATGACGGATTGAAACTCATACCTGCCACTACCACCAAGAGGATAATAGGACAAACATTATCCCACAATCTGACATCAATCAAGATGACAAAACCCCCTCCAAAAGGATGACGCAGCGAAACTCACACGGGCCACTACCACCAAAAGTATGATAGGACAAATAATATCACACAATCTGACATCAATAAAATGACAGACCCCCACCAAAGGATGACGGAGGGAAAATCATACCGGCCACTATCACCAAAAGGATGATAGGACAAACACTAACAATCTGACATCAATAAGATGACAGACTCCCCACCAAAATGATGACAGAGTGAAACACACACCGACTACTACCACCAAAAGGATGATAGGACAAACACTATCGCACAATTTGACAATAATAAGATGACAGACCCTTAACCAAAAGGATGGCTGAGCAAAACTTACACCAGCCACTACCACAAAAAGCATGATAGGACAAACACTACAGTACAATATGACATCCACAAGATGACAGACCCACCACCAAAACGATGACGGAGCGAAACTCACACCGGCTACAACCACCAAAAGAATGATAGGACAAACAGTTTCGCATAATCCGACATCAATTAAGATGACAGACCCACCACCAAAAGGATGACGGAGTGAAACTCACACTAGCCACTACCACCAAAAGGATGATAGGACAAACACTAACAATCCGACATCAATAAGATGACAGACCCCTCACCAAAAGGATGACGGAGTGAAACTCACACCTGCCACAACCACCAAGAGGATGATAGGACAAACATTATCCCATGATATGACATCAATCAAGATGACAGACCCCTCTCCAAAAGGATGACGGAGCGAAACTCACACCGGCCACTACAACCAAAAGGATGATAGGACAAACACTTTCGCACAATCTGACATCAATTAAGATGACAGACCCACCACCAAAAGGATGACGGAGTGAAACTCACACTAGCCACTACCACCAAAAGGATGAAAGGACAAACACTAACAATCTGACATCAATGAGATGACAGACCCCCGACCAAAAGGATGACGGAGTTAAACTCACACCTGCCACTACCAGCAAGAGGATGATAGGACAACCACTATCCCAAAATCTGACTTCAATCAAGATGACAGACCCCCCACAAAAAGGATGACGAAGGGAAACTCACACTGCGCACTACCACGAAAAGGATGTTATCACACAATCTGACATCAATAACATGACAGACCCCTAGCAAAGGATGACAGAGTGAAACTCACACCGACAACTATCACCAAAAGGATGATAGGACAAACACTATCACACAATATGACATCAATCAAGAAGACAGACCCCCCACAAAAAGGATGTCGGAGCGAAACTCACACCGGCCACTACCACCAAAAGGATTATAGGACAAACACTATCGCACAATCTGACATCAATTAAGATGACAGACCCACCACCAAAAGGATGACAGTGCGAACCTCGCACAGGCCACTATCACCAAAAGGACGATAGGACAAACACTATCGTACAGTACGAGATCAATCAAGATGCATACCCGCCGCCAAAAGGATGACAGAGCGAAACTCACAGTTGCCACTACCACCAAGAGGAGGATAGGACAAACACTATCCCGCAATTTGACGGAGCGAAACTCACACCGGCCACTACCACCAAAAGGATGCTAGGACAAATAATATCACAAAATTTGACATCAATTAGATGACAGACCCCCACCAAAAGATGACGGAGAGAAAATCACACTGGCCACTATCACCAAAAGGATGATAGGACAAACACTATCGCACAATATGACATCAATCAAGATGACAGACCCCCCACCAAAAGGAAGACGGAGTGAAACGCATACTAGCCACTACCTCGAAAAGGATGATAGGACAAACACAAACAATATGACATCAATAAGATGACAGACCCCCTACCAAAAGGATGACAGAGTGAAACTCACACCTGCCACTACCACCAAGAGGATGATAGGACAAACACTATCCCACAATCTGACATCAATCAATATGACAGACCCCCTATAAAAAGGATGACGGAGTGAAATTCACACCGCCCACTACCATCCAAAGGATGATAGGACAAATAATATCACACAATCTGATATCAATAAGATGACAGACCCCCACCGAAGGATGACAGAGCGAAACTCACACCGGCCACTATCACCAAAAGGATGACATGACAAACACTATCGCACAATATGAAATCAATCAAGATAACAGACCCTCCACCAAAAGGATGACGAAACGAAACTCACACCGGCCACTACCACCAAAAGGATTATATGACAAACACAACCGCACAATCAGACATCAATAAGATGACAGACCCCCCACCAAAAGGATAACGGAGCGAAACTCACACCGGCAACTACCACCAAAACGATGATAGGACAAACAGTATCGTACAATCTGACATCAATTAAGATGACAGACCCGCCACAAAAGTGATGACAGAGCGAAACTCACACCGCCCACAATCACCAAAAGGATGATAGGACAAACACTATAGTACAATATGAGATCAATTAAGATGAAAGACCCCCCACCAAAAGGATGACAGAGCAAAACTCACACCTGCCACTACCACCAAGAAGAGGATAGGACAAACACTATCCCACAATCTGACATCAATCAAGATGACATACCCCAAACCAAAAGGATGACAGAGCGAAACTTACACCGCCCACTACCACCAAAAGGATGATAGGACAAATAATATCACACAATTTAGCATCAATAAGATGACAGACCCCCACCGAAGGATGATGGAGCCAAACTCACACCGGCCACTATCACCAAAAAGATGATAAGACAAACACTATCGCATAATATGACATCAATCAAGATGACATACCCCCCACCAAAAGGATGACTGAGCAAAACTCACACTGGCCACTACCACCAAAAGGATGATAGGACAAACACTATCGCACAATCTGACAATAATAAGATGATAGACCCCCCACCAAAAGGATGACGGAGCGAAACTCACACCAGCTACTACCACTAAAACGATGATAGGACAAACACTATCGCACAATCTGACATCAATTAAGATGACAGACCCACCTCCAAAAGGATGACAGAGCGAAACTCACAACGTCCACAATCACCAAAAGGATGATAGGACAAAAAACTATAGTAAAATATGAGATCAATTAAGATGAAAGACCCCCCACGAAAAGTATGACGGAGCAAAACTCACACTTGCCACTACCACCAAGACGAGGAATGTACAAACACTATCCCACAATCTGACATCAATGAAGATGACATACCACAAACCAAAAGGATGACGGAGCGAAACTTACACCGCCCAATACAACCAAAAGGATGATAGGACAAATAATATCACACAATCTAACATCAATAAGATGATAAACCCCCACCAAAGGCTAACGTAGCAAAGCTCACACCGGCCACTATCACCAAAAAGATGATAAGACAACCACTATTGCGTAATATGACATCAATCAAGATGACAGACCCCCCACCAAAAGGACGACAGAGCGAAACTCACAACGGCCACTACCACCAAAAGGATAATAGGACAAACAATATCGCACAATCTGACAATAATAAGATGTTAGACCACCCACCAAAAGGATGACGGAGCGAAACTCACACCGGCTACTACCACCAAAACGATGATAGGACAAACAATATCGCACAATCCGACATCAATGAAGATGACAGACCCACCACCAAAATGATGACGGAGTGAAACTCGCACTAGCCACTACCACCAAAAGGATGATAGGACAAACACTAACAATCTGACATCAATAATATGACAGAACCCCCACCAAAAGGATGACGGAGTTAAACTCACACCTGCAACTACCACCAAAACGATGATAGGACAAACATTATCCCAAAATCTAACATCAATCAAGATGACAGACCCCCCATTAAAAGGATGCTGGAGCGAAACTCACACCACACACTACCACCAAAAGGATGATAGGACAAATAATATCACACAATCTGACATCAATAAGATGACAGAACCCTACCAAAGGATACAGAGCGAAACTCATACCGGCCACTATCACTAAAAGGATGATAGGACAAACATTATCGCACTATCTGACATCAATAAGATGACAGACCCCCCACCAAAGGGATGACGGAGTGAAACTCACATCGGCCACTATTACCAAAAGGATGATAGAACAAACACTATCACACAATATGACATTAATCAAGAGGTTAGACCCCCCACCAAAAGGATGACGGAGCGAAACTCACACCTGCCACTACCACCAATATGAGGATAGGACAAAAACAATCCCACAATCTGACATCAATCAAGATGGCAGACCCTCCACCGAAAGGATGACAGAGCGAAAATCGCACCGCCCACTACCACCAAAAAGATGATAGGACAAATAATATCCCACAATCTAACATTAATAAGATGACAGACCCCCAGCAAAGGATGACGGAGCGAAACTCACACCATCCACTATCACCAAAAGGATGATAGGACAAACACTATCGCACAGTATGACATAAATCAATATGACAGAACCCCCACCAAAAGGATGACGGAGCGAAACTCACATCGGCCACTACCACCAAAAGGATGATAGGACAAACACTATCGTATAATCTGACAACAATAAGATGACAGACCCCCCACCAAAAGGATGACAGAGTGAAACTCACACCTGCAGCTACCACCAAGAGGATAATAGGACAAACACTATCGCACAATCTGACATCAATCAAGATGAAACACCCCCCACCAAAAGGATGACGGAGTGAAACGCATACTAGCCACTACCACGCAAAGGATGATAGGACAAACACAAACAATATGACATCAATAGGATGACAGACCCCCCCACCAAAAGGATGACAGAGTGAAACTCACACCTGCCACTACCACCAAGAGGATGATAGGACAAACATTATCCCACAATCTGACATCAATCGATATGACAGGCCCCTTACAAAAAGGATGACGGAGCGAAATTCACACCGTCCACTACCACCCAAAGGATGATAGGACAAATAATATCACACAATCTGATATCAATAAGATGACAGACCCCCACCGAAGGATGACAGAGCAAAACTCACACCGGCCACTATCACCAAAAGGATGACATGACAAACACTATCGCACAATATGAAATCAATCAAGATAACAGACCCTCCACCAAAAGGATGACGGAGCGAAACTCACACCGGCCACTACCACCAAAAGGATTATATGACAAAAACTATCGCACAATCAGACATCAATAAGATGACAGACCCCCCACCAAAAGGATAACGGAGCGAAACTCACACCGGCTACTACCACCAAAACGATGATAGGACAAACACTATCGCACAATCTGACATCAATTAAGATGACAGACCCACCATAAATATGATGACAGAGCGAAACTCACACCGGCCACAATCACCAAAAGGATGATAGGACAAACACTATAGTACAATATGAGATCAATTAAGATGAAAGACCCCCCACCAAAAGGATGATAGAGCGAAACTCACACCTGCCACTACCACTAAGACGAGGATAGGACAAACATTATCCCACAATCTGACATCAATCAAGATGACATACCCCAAACCAAAAGGATGACGAAGCGAAACTTACACCGCCCACTACCACCAAAAGGATGATAGGACAAATAATATCACACAATTTAGCATCAATAAGATGGAAGACCCCCACCGAACGATGATGAAGCCAAACTCACACCGGCCACTATTGTTGCACCCTAAAATTTGCCCAACATTTCTTTACCTAGTTTATGTTTCATTTCATTCACATTAGCATTATCATTTGCATTTCATTGACATGTATGCCGGAGATCAAGAGGTATGAGTACCAATCAAGAGCTACACAAGACCTTGAAGCTAGCTAAGAAGCTTATTCAAGTGTTCAAGGATTGATATCCTTGTCAGAGAAGTTAAAAGATTCTCAGAGAGAGTGGTTGAAACCAGGAGTGTGTGTCTCCTAACTTGAGTTATGGGGAAGACCATCAAATGATTCTGAAGCCATGAAGTTGGACTTGAGGTCTTTAGAGAGCTCATGAGAAGTGTTGAAGATCACTTTGAGGCCTAAACATGTCATTGTGCAAGATTAAGAAGCCTCAGCCAGGAGTGGTGCAGCTAGGGTTTGACTGGGTCAACCCTAGGTCAACTGATGATTTGGACAAGGTTGAGACCTAATTCCAAGAGCTATGTGATCATGGATTGATGCATTGAGATTCTATAAGGATGATTCCAAGGTCAACTCATCATGATTGGAGAGTTTGAGTAGTTTCAAGCTAGGGTTTCTAAGGCTTGACAGTGTAAAATCCCCTAGTTTGACCCCTATCTTCAAGGCATTTTAGCTCAAGATGTGATTGTCATCTCATCTTACCCCCAACATGAATGTTGTAGAGCTTGATCTTAGATTTAATTTGAGTACTAGACGTCCTTGATAGGATTTGTAGAACTCAAGTTATGACTTTGACAAGTTACAGGTCATCTGAGTTCTGTGGATTTGGGAGCTTGAATGTTACCCAACTTGCATGAAACGTTTTCCCTAGAATAATGATTCCTATGAACTCTTGGTCAACATGAATGTTGTTCCTTATCCTCTTAGATTTCTAGAGAGTACTAGAAGTCCTTGATAGGATTTGTAGAACTCAAGTTATGGCTTTGACAAGTCAAGGGCATTTTGGTCATTTGGAGATTATAGGTCATTTCAAGCATAAGGCCATAACTCCTATTTCCAAGCTTCAAATGGGAAAATGTCCAACATCAAACTTGTCCAAAATGATGTTTTAAGGCTAGTGAAGGTCATGAGATGTTGGAAATGCTTGTAGCTCAAAGTTGCAAAAATGACCTAAAATAAGGGTATTAGTTAAATAAACCAAAGTTGGAAATTGATACTTTTGATCTACACATCCAAACCAAGGCATGTAATAGGTTATTTTGACTCTAAAAAGCATTTTAAGAACTTTGGTTTAGCCACAATTTTGATTTGAAGTTCAATTTGTGGACTTGCTTTGAAAAGTAGTTACTTACATCTTAAGTAACATTTGCAAAACCTAGAATCAAGGCATAACCAAAGCCCCTTGCAAGAAAAACACTTCCAAAATGTCACTAGAGGAGAAATTGGAAGAGAATGGGATGGATTTCAAGCTGCAAACAGAACTATGCATACCATGGCATATGGTTGAAATTCTCATGACATGAGAGATTGAAACTCTCATTAGAAGGATCTAGAGGGTTCTAGATCATCCACAGATGTTCTATATATTGAGTAGAAGAGGTTCAGATGAAAGGTTGGTGATGATTGAAGGAGAGAGCAGAGATTGACATTGAGATTTCATTGCTTGCAACTGAATTCGATTTCACCAATTTCTTCACTTTCCATCCATTTTCTTGGTTGCAACCTCTTCCATGGATGCTAGGGATTGATTCCAGATCATAATAAAGAGGAATTCGTGGCTGATTGGTGTTCTTAAGCTCAGATTTTTCCACCTGCAACTCACCATCGGGTTTCAAGTTTCAGGAGTTTTCAACCAGTTCTATTGCATACAGAAGCAAGGAAATGATCCATTGATCGTGTCTGGAAGGTTGGAGAGCTTGATTTGAAGGTTTAGTGCATTTGTTCATCAAGAATTGACAGGTATGTAAACTTCTTCTTCCATCATAAATTAGGTAGAATCAATGCGAATTAGGATGTTAGATGCATTGTAGAACGGTGTAGGAATGATTTCAGACCATTAATTTGAGAATGATTGACCAATTAGGGATGTTACCACTTTCGGTTGAGAGTTGGTTCTTGTGAATCTTGAGGTTTCAGACAGAATTAAGGGCATGAATGAATTCGTGAGGGAATTTGGGACGTGTTTCATTAAGGGATCGTGGCCTATGGTGGACTCTATGTTGAACTAGGGTTGTGGAATGGTGACCGGAGAAAGTCACCGACGGTGGTTTTGGGTGCACAGGTGACCTGAGTTTCAGAGGTTTGAATTGGAGAAGATGACTTGATAGCCATCAGATCAAGGTTTGACTTGGACTAAGACCCTCATCCAACGGCCACACGAGCTTCTCAATTTGTGAAGGGTCTGAACTAAATGGAACACATTGTTTCATTTATTTGTGGTTTTGGGCTTAATGCAAAGATTGATATCAGCACCCCCCTCATGGCCCAATCTCCCAAATGAACTGATTGTCATCGCTATCTGCACCACGCGCTTGGTTATTTTTCTTTTGATTTTCTTTATTTTTTCATTTTATTCATGGTTCATGATTAAATCATATAAAATTGAAAAATGATCCAATTAACCCCATTCTTTTTGAATTATATCCATGATTGAATCTAGTATTTTTTAGATATAAAGTATTAGTATTTCATGCATTTTCTGATTTTATGGGAGTTTTCACATTTTAATTGATATTAAAATAGTTATGTTTGATACTTGATTTTGTGGAATTTTGTGTGCTCATGTGGTGATGATTTTGATCCTGATTTTTTGTAAGTAGTTAGCATAGATATGCATGCTCCCCATAAAATTTTCTCATATTTTTGTGATGAAAATAGGTGGTAGTTTAGGTTGAAACCTTTAGAAGCTCCATTTTTAGGGTTTATGGTTGATACCTTTGGATTTATGACTTAATTTTAGGACTTAATAGATGATTTAGTCCCTGGTTTTTGTATGAGGCATTATTAATTGAATTAGGATCCCTTAGAAATTTTTGTAGAAATTTATAAGATAGTTTGCTATTTTTGATTGATTTTAGTTTAGGTGCTAGTTTTAGATGATTCTAAGGCACTAACTCAACTAGATTAACATCTTTAGTTCCCTTAGATTAGGGTTTTGTTCCTCTTGCTCTTGGATAATGATGAAGACAAGTTGAAGATGCAATTGATTGCTTGAAGAGGCTTGGATTTGAAGATCTTCCTCTCTTGTGGTGTAGTTTTGATTAGGTTAAGATTAGGGTTTTGTAGGCAGAGCTTCTAGATAGTTCTCTTCCTTCATAAACACGGAATATGTTGATCAATTCCATTCTTCCCTATGATGTAAAGTACCTTGTAAAGGCCTCATCCCTCCTTTGGTAGGATGTGTGGTTCTTTGCAAATTGGTAGAACCTTTGAGGGTCCCTTTCTCTGATGACAGGATGCTCAGTGGTGACCTTTGGTCTTCACTCTGCTACCAAGCATCCCAACTTTGCTCTTGATAGATGCATCTTTCTCCCTTGATTAAAGGATGGAGTTCCTTGCTTAAAGAAGATTGAAGGATGGAGTTGACACTTCCATGTGATTGAAGATTACTCTGAGATGCTGAAGCTTATAGATGAAGAGGACCCAGTTGATACTGGTGAAACAAAGGGAGCTGAAGCAAGAAGAACAAGTTGATACTTATGAAGAGGATTCATTTGAGATTGAGTGAAGAGCCGAGGATTGAGGAATAAAGGATAAGTTGACACTTACATTGATGCATTGAGAGCCTGAAGGAATCAAGTTGATACTTGTAGTTAGGAGTGAAGCCTGAAGGTGGGATTGACTGAAAAACTGAGGCTTGGAGAAGAGAGAACAAGTTGATACTTGTGTTTAATGTGTCAGAACCCTGGAGAAGCAAGTTGATACTTGTCATGAAGGATGGTAGCCCTGAAGAGCTGCTGAAGATTGATGACTGGACTGCTGTTAAGTTGGTTTAGTTGTAGGAGTTGTTGATCTGCTTTCTCTCTTGTCTGTTTTCTCTTCTGTATTGGCGTGGCTTGTTTGCTTTGCTTGATGCATTAGAATAAGTTCATATTTAGACTGATGTAATCTAGGAGCATGATTGCACTAGAGGTTGGGTTGCTCCCTCTGCTTGTATTTTTACTGTATGGCTTTGCTTGCGGGTATTCGGTAGAGCCCAGCTCCCTTGCCCATGTGGTTTGTGTGTGCTTGATAGCATGTTACTTCCTCTGTATGATTGCAGTTACTTCTATTTTTCTTGATAGCTTGCTATTTCTTCTATATGATTGCAGTTATTCATATCTGGCTTGAGGTTGAGATGAGCTTGTGGAGGCTGATGCCCCACACACATTTCCTCCCTCACTTGCATTGCATGCATTTTACTGTCTATCTGTTTACTGTTTAAGCTGATGCTTTATCTGTTCCTGTTTATCATTGACATGATCCCTTAGGAATCTCGCTTCCTTTGATGAGGAAGTGATGATTAGAACTTTAGGTTGAAACCTATGCATGATAACTTCTAGGAGTTCCCTGCTTCAAACCTCAACCATAGGATGAATCCTTGGCATGACAACATTAGGACTTGATAGTCTCCCATTAGTTGTCCCTTTCTTTTCTCATCTTAAAACAGCTTAAGATACAATAATCATGAATGATTTCTTTCGTACGTTACGAGCCTTAAGCTATCTGAGAAAGGATTGTGGGAGAGTTTCATTTCAACAGTTTGGATGTTTAGTATGGTACCCTTTGGGTGACATGCGACGCATTCACTCTCAGGTCATAGTCTCTAGTGCGATAGAAATTGCAAACATCAATAAAAAACAGTTGTTCCGTAAAAGACAGAAAACAAACTTCAAACCTTTTTGCCCCGTGGGCCTATAATTCAAAGGAAGCTTTTCTGAAGAAAAGAGTGTCGTTAACTCCTAGTTCTACCGCAAACAGGCTTTGTCCCTAACTGCTGGAACTATTTGTTAACCCTACTCGATAAAACAGATGAATCTGAATCCCCGTAATCCGTATTATCCCGAACTACGTAAGCTCTGATCTCTCATACCTGTTGAGAGTATGTAGGCACAATACTGATGTATTGGCGAGCCACCTTCCCCGTAACCCTTAGTTAGGCGGACTACGTAGACTCTGATTTCTCATTCTCTGATGAGAATACGTAGGCATAAAGTGCGACGCTTTGCCGAGTCATTTTTATTTTCTTTTAAGCTAGCCTTGATAGGTAGATAGATAAACCAACTCGTCCAGTAAACAAAACAAGCGTGGATCCCGTTGAGTACAACGGACGTGAGGGGTGCTAATACCTTCCCCTTGCGTAACCGACTTCCGAACCCAGACAACGGTTGCGATGACTTTGTCTTATACCTTTTTCGTCAGGTTTTTCCGATCGTTTCCTTTCCCGTTCCGAGGGATAAATAACGAAAGGTGGCAACTCTTCTGTTTTGCCGGCAGCTTATTTTCGCGGAAGCGACAGCTGCGACTCTGCTGGGGACTTAATAGTCTCCTGGGATCCAACGTCCCGAATGTGAGTCAGTTTGGGGATCCGACGTCCCATGCGAGAGTCAATCCTAGCGCTTGTATGATTACTTGTTGGGTTGTGTTTATTTATCGAATTTTTATTTCCCGCTCGTTATTTTCAGTATGATATGATTATCTGTGCTGTTGTGGGAGGGGCATTCTGATGAGTGAGAAGCCAGACCCAGGCTTGAGTGAACCTAGCATTAGTTGTGGAAATTAGCGGGCGCGTGCTTGCTTGGCAGGCACTAGTGTCTCATGAAATCCACGCTCAGACGAGGTTCTCCTGGTTGAATTCTTTTTCAACCCTTTGAGTTGAGGGGGTTGTTGGTTTGGAGGATTGTCGACTCTGGGGACCGATCATTTGGGATACAGCCAAGTGAGGCCGCTTCATAAGCTGGTGATGCCACACCTTCTGGGTATCGTATCACCCCTCGTGAATGTCTGTGACGCTGATGACCGCATAGGATGCCGAACTTGAGTCAGTTTAGGTCCATACCTGTGAGCAGGGTTGGGTTTGTTGCAGGAAACCTTAACCTTCAGACTACCTGGTTTTCTTGATAGTGAATCAGTTTTGTTGGGATCTGAGGATCTCATCAGCAGATGTATGTTTGTTCTTGACAGAGCAGAGTTTTGGTCCTGTATCAGAGGTCTCATTTCCAGAGATATATTTGTTCTTGACAGAGCGGAATTTTGGTCCTGTATCAGAGGTCCTTATTATCAGATGTGCGTTTGTTCTTGACAGAGCAGAATTTTGGTCCTGTATCAGAGGTCCTTATTATCAGATGTGCGTTTGTTCTTGACAGAGTAGAACTTTGGTCCTGTATCAGAGGTCCTTATTATCAGATGTGCGTTTGTTCTTGACAGAGCAGAGTTTTGGTCCTGTATCAGAGGTCCTGTATCAGATGTTTGTTCTTGACAGAGCAGATATATGGTCCTATGTGTGTGTGTTCTTGACAGAGCATGTTTGTGGTCTGATACCGGGGTTTTCTTATTATCAGATATAGTGGTTGTTCTTGACAGAGCAGCATCATGGTTTTGTTGATACAGAATCTCCGCAGCACAGTTGCCTTGATCTCCTGCTGCATGATTGCATTTTACATTGCTTTGCATACCCATTTGCATTTCATTAACGTGTGTCTGTGTTGCAGGTACCGTTTCCCCCGATTCAGGATTTCCGGCCTTCTGTTGTATTGTTATGGGTTCTCTGAGGAAGACCGTGGCTTACATGCTCCCTGCCCCTGATGTTGTTCAGCTGACTGGTTGGATGGCTTTAGCAGATGATTCTGTGAGAGATGAGTTCAGAAAATCTTACGACAAATTGCTCAGTTTGGTTCGTAAACTCTCTGTGTTTGAGTTGAATGGGTTGCACGCCTTGCTGCAGTTCTACGATCCTCCGTTGAGATGCTTCACTTTCCAGGATTTTGTTCTCGCACCTACGCTAGAGGAGTATGTTGATTTGTTAGGTGTGCCTATCAAGAGTCAGATGCCCTTTGTTCACATGGATGTTGCGCCTAATCTGGCTAGTCTAGCCCCTTCACTTCATTTGGATGCCTCCGAGTTGGTATTGTCTAGTTGGAACAAGGTTCCCGGTTTCTCCTTGAAGTTCTTAGTGGGAAAGGCTCAGCAGTGCGCCAAAGACGGATGTTGGGTCGTGTTCAACGCCATTCTCTCTCTGTGCATATATGGCATCATTATGTTCCCCAATATGCCCGACTTTGTGGACTTCGACGCATTTCACATCTTTGCTTCAGGGAATCCAGTCCCTACCTTGATAGGAGATGTCTACCATTCCATCCACTACAAAAACGAGAACAGAAGGGGCAAGAATGTCTCGTGTTGTGTGCCCCTACTCTATAGATGGCTTGATAGTCACCTACCCAAGAGGGGTCCCTTTGTTTCGTTTGCAGCCACAGCTGAGTGGTCCGAGCGTTTGATGAGTCTATCTGCAGAGGATATTGCCTGGTTTGACAGAGATAGGTTGGGCACTGAGATCATCTTCGGCTGCAGCGGGTTTCCGAACGTGCCTTTGATAGGCAGGAAGGGCTGCATAAACTATAATTCGTCCTTGCTGGTCCGACAGTTTGCTTATGCTTTGAGAGCTCCGCCGAAGGATGAAGAGGTGCAGGAATCTCTGTACCTCACTGGTCTTCTAGAAGGGGATGTGTTATCTAAGCTTCAGCGCGCTTGGAATGGTGTCTGTAAGCGGGGAAAACCATTGTTCGGGAAAAGCAATAGCCAAGCCTACACTCCATATGTGACTTGGGTCAGAGCCAGAGCAGATGCTATAGGGATGTCGTTTCCTCCTACCAAGCCAGAAAGCCCTCCAGTGATTAAAAAGCCTACCACTGTGCCTATTCAGCAGCATAATCAGGTGTTAGCTGAGAGAGATGAGCTGAAGCAGGCAAATGAAGAATTGGAGAGAGAATTGGTTCAACTCAGAAGCAAGAGAAACGAAGCCGTTCATTCCTTCAAGAGGAAGACAGAGCTGGTGAACCAGCTGGGGACAGATTTGACTAAGCAGATAGCTGAGCGCGAACGCATGGGTCGAGACTTCAAAGCTGTCAACGATGTACTGGCCACGAAGAAGCAACACTTGGATGAAGCTTATCGGAGGATATACAAGTTTAACCAGCACTGGAAGGCCTCCCTAGCCAACAGGAAAGAGCGGGAGGATAAGCTGATGCAACAGATCTCCAAGCTGAAAGCCTACGTGAAGGCTAGTGAGAAGAGGTTTGATGAAGAAACCGCTCGCCGATATGCCGCCGAAGGCCAGCTCAACAAAGCTCTCACTAACCTGAAGGAGCGCAAACTGATGTTTGAATCCAAGAAGCGGAAGCTAGAAGATTGTTTCGGCCAAGGAGCATGGGAAGATTCGGTCGAAGGTCTTCAATACACCATTATGCAGAGAGAGTTACTCGTCGAAGGGTTACTTACTCGGCCTGATCATCCAGAAACGAGGAATTTGTTAGAAGAGTTTCGCGCCCGTGGCCGTACTTGACTATATTTGTAATCCTTTTGTGTTGATCATTGTTGGATGCTGACCATCACCCGGCTTGTTGGCTGGGGTCATGCTATTGATTCATCTTGTACTCACTGATGTTGTGCACTGCCTTGATGGGCTTTCTTTATATATGTGAGATGTTATTTCCATGACTGGACTCGGACTTCTTATTATCAGCACTGGCACTCATGCACTAGGATCGGGGGAAATCTCCCTAACGCACAGACACGCGTTTGCATTTGCATGAAGCATTTGCATAACGAGCACTTTGTCGTTTTTTTCTAACCCTTTTGTGTTTTCAGGTTGTTTCAGGTTGTTCCAAGATTGACCAGAGACCTATCCACCGCTAACCGACCAGAGCAAATCAAACTGGAATCGTGGAGCAAGTGCAAACTGATGTTCAAGAACTCCGCGAAAGAATGGACCGCTTCATGGGGCTCATGCAAGCGGTCGCTAATGGCCAGGATCAGTTCAGAACCTTGGTTCAGCCTCTGATTTCAAGGGTTGATAGCAATGGCGTACTCCATGGTGGGACCATGCCTACCCCTCCACCTGTTGAAACTCCTCAGAATGGCGTCCCCGTGACCGGGGGGAATGGCAGTGCCAACGACAATGTGGTAGCTAACATGGGACTCAACGGCAATACGACGGGCGTCGGTAATGGGAATTTTGAATCTAACGTCAATGTTGGGCTGGGCAACGGCAATGCAGGTGTTGGCAATCTGTTCGGGCCTCAGCCGTGGTTAGAAGACCGTCAAGACGATGTGTTCTTGCAGAGAGGCGCTGAAGGGGAGCTGACTGCTGAAGCACGTCTAAGGTTCAAGGCACTCGAGGATAAGATGAGAAATATCGAGAACCAGAACACCCTGGGCGTTGATATGTCCAGGTTGGGACTGATTGCTGATTTCAAGGTGCCTCCCAAGTTCAAGGTACCTGACTTTGAAAAGTACAAGGGAACCACTTGCCCTCGCGTCCACCTGAGATCATATTACTGAAAAATGTTCGCTCATTCTGAAGACGAGAAGTTGCTGATGCACTTCTTTCAGGACAGTCTGTCCGGACCCTCCCTCGAATGGTACATGAGTCTGGAACCTACCAGTGTGCGCACGTGGAAGGACCTTGCTGAAGCATTCGTACACCACTACCAATACAACAGTGACTTGGCCCCGAACCGAGTCCAACTGCAGAATCTGTCGCAAAGGAACAACGAAGGGTTCAAGAAATACGCCCAGCGATGGCGTGAGTTGGCAGCTCGGGTTCAGCCGCCGATGGTTGAACGTGAGCTTGTGAAAATGTTCGTAGCCACCCTCCCAGGGGTTTATTATGAGAAATTGGTCAGCGGTATGTCCGGAACCTTCTCAGATCTCATTATCACGGGTGAGCACATCGAAAATGGGATCAAACTGGGGAAAATTCAAGGTGATTCATCCTCAGCTGGAGGAGGCAAGAAACCTTATGGTGGCAAAAGACGGGAAGGAGAAACGAGCGCCGTGACCAACGCTCGAAGGAAGGGTAAAGGCCCTCGCCAACAGGTGGCCAGCATAACTATCCCGGTCGTTCAACAGCCACAGCAGCAGCAGCCGAATCAACAAGGGTACAGAAAGTACCAGAACAGGGCACCTCTGTCGAGCCGTCACCTCGAGACACCACCCATGTCTTATGCGCAACTTGTGAGTTTCACTCAAGGGCACCAGGCCACACAATAGAGAATTGCAAAGCCTTCATGTAACGCCCCGATTCTGAATTCCCATTAATTGTTGAGTCTTTTAATTTATTTAATTGATGTTTGTTTTAAATTGAGAAATTATATATTATTATGTGGTGTTTGCTTATTTTACCTATTTTTACCGATTCGGAGAGTTTTCGGGGAATTAGAGTAAAAAGGGCATTTTAGACATTTAGCAATTTAGTGTGAGAATTGATTGGTAAGTATTAGAAAGAATTTGAGAGGAAAGAAATAGAGAGAGAAATAGAATAAGAGAGGAAAAGAAAGAAAAATAGTAACATAAGAAGAAAAAACAAGAGAAAGAAAAGAGGAGAAGAGAAAGAGAAGAGAAAGTGGAGAGGAAAACCTAGAATCATAAAGGGATCATCACCAAAGCTTGCAATCGATCGGTAAGGGTGTGAAACTCCATCATCTCTTTAATCTATATGATTGTATGTGTATGTGTTTGGATTTTGTAGAGTTTCTACTCTCTTTTTTTTTTCCACTTAGGTTAGAAGTTGGTTTTGTGAGTAGAATGAGGTTTTAATCGGTTAGAACTCGGATTAGACGATGTAGTTTAGTCGGGTAATGGTAGGGTTGTGCCACTGAGACTGGTTTGGATTTAATCAGTTGGTTGTGTGGAGTTTGGGCTTTGGAACAGCCATGGAAGCGATGCTTCGCCAGGCGAAGTCCAGCGAGCTGTAGCGAAGCAAGTCAAAAGCAACACCCTGTATTCGCTGGCAAGTTCGCCAGGCGAGGTTAGTTGGCGAAGGTTCGCCAGGCGAGTGTGTAGCGAGCCTCAGCGAGTAATTCCAGAATTACTCCCAGTGGACTTCGTTGGGAAGTTCGCCAGGCAAAGGTCAGCGAGCATTCACTGCGTGGCTTCGCCAGGCGAAGGTTGGCGAACCTGACAGAGTTATTTGTTTTGTTGTTTGTTCATAGCATGATTTTTGGCTGATTCAATTATTATTAATGCCTATATGAATGATTGATGTGTGAACTATTTCGACATGTCGTGCGGTGGGTGGCCGAAAGGCGTGAATCCTAGATTGTAGAGCCAATGGTGAATCTTGAACGTTTGATAACCTTGTGTATTTGCTTGAATTGAATAGAAACGCATTGATAGGCTGATATGTGTGTAAACCATGTGTGAAATGGTGCATAATGTGAATGCGTGATAGATATATGCGATGTATGTGATAAATGCAATGAGTATGTTTGTGAACATAGTATGCATTCTGTGTTGATCGATCCCTCAGAGGATTAGCATTGTGTAGCATCTTAGTATGCATTTTTGTGTTGAATGATCCCTCGGAGGATTTGCAGAACCTCGTATGATACGATGGTTACATTAGATTCCTTGGAGAATCGGTTGCATTGTGTGATTCCTCGGAGAATCGGTCATAACATGTAATCCCTTGGAGGATTGACTAGAGTATTTGATTCTATGGAGAATCTGCTGAGTATTTGATTCCGTGGAGAATCTGCTGAATATTCAATTCCATGGAGAATCTGATGAATATTTGATTCCGTGGAGAATCTGCTGAATACTTGATTCCGTGGAGAATCTGCTGAATACTCGATTCCTTAGAGAATCTGTTGAATGAGTCGGTACCGCATTTGCATCTGCATAGAGTCGTGTGTCGGTCTCTATGAGTTGCATGAGTCATCTGTGTATGATGCATTAGTTGTATGAATGTAACTGTGTATGTTATATATGATTGTTTGGAGGAACATATAGTGAATGTTCATGAGCATGTGTAGAGGCATGATTAATTGTATATGCTTAATGTGGTGAGAACATAATTTGAGTATAACTTGTACAAATATGAGTATATGTATATATACAATTTTATGCATTAACTGTTATGATATTGTTTCTCACCCTTCTGCTGTTTTATAATGCTCTATGAGGCATTGCAGAGTAGGAAGCTGGAGGTTCTTTTGTGAAGCGATGTCTTCATTCTTTTTGGTCAATGGCTCTGATATGTAACATCTGGGTAGTTAGGAAGCCTTTGGCTCTTTTGAAGCTATTTTGTTTTGATTCTTTTGTGATACATATGTGTATGTATCTGCTGTGGATATGTTGTAAAGCATGAATTAACTGATGGTTGTATATACTTTTATGAATGTGATCGATTCAATATTTGGATGTTTCCGCTTTTATTCTAAATATTGAGATGTGGGTTACCCATTGTTGCATATCTATTTTGAGCAGGTATCGTATGTGTTTAATGTCATGATAATGTGATATGCCTCTTATACACCATGTTTTAATTAAACTCTGATGAAATAAATTTTCTAAGTGCCTAATTGATTTAATTGATTATTTGGGGGTATAGAAAGGGGGTGTTACATTAAGTGGTATCAGAGCCAGTGTTGAGTCAGTCGTGTCTGTCTTGTTGTTGTGTTGGTTGAACGGTTGTTTAACCTTGTTGTTATTTTTGGGAATCCTCAGAATATGGCAGGTCGTAATGACAATGCTATGGCGGCGGCGTTAGAGGCTATGGCCAGAGCTGTGCAAGGTGCACCCAACGTGAATGCGAATGATGAGTTCAGGAAGAACCAACCATCGGTGTTCAAAGGGAGATTTGATCCGGATGGTGCTCAGATATGGTTAAAGGAAATTGAGAGGATCTTTAGGGTGATGGATTGTGCTGAAGGGAACAAGGTGAGACTAGGGACTCACATGCTGAGAGAAGAGGCTGATGACTCGTGGGTCAGCATGAGGCAAGTTCTTGAGGTCGACGATGAGGAGATTACGTGGGATTTATTTCGTACTGAGTTTCTAAGGAAGTATTATCCCGAAAGTGTTAAAGGGAAGAGAGAAATGGAATTTCTGGAGTTGAAACAAGGTAATATGTCGGTGGTGGACTACACAGCTAAGTTTATTGAGTTAGTGAAGTTTCACCCTCACTATGATGCGGTTACGGCGGAATTTTCCAAATGTATCAAGTATGAGAATGGCTTGCGTCCTGAGATAAAGCAAGCGGTGGGTTATCAAAGAATATGAAGATTTTCGGATTTGACCGAGTGCTGTAGGATTTATGAAGAGGACAGTAGAGCTCGTTCTACTCATTATAAGGGTTTGAGCGAGAGGAGAGGGAAGCAGCAAGTACGAAGCGGACCTTATGTGACGCCTGCTGAGAAGGGCAAACATAGGGGAAACTTTGATAGGAGACCTGGAGGAGGTTCCAGTGCGATCAAATGTTTTAAGTGTGGCGTGACGGGCCATAAGTCTTATGATTGTGGAAAGTTCAAGGCGAAGTGTTCCAACTGTGGGCTCCTTGGACATGATGCAGCAAAGTGTAGAAAGAATGCTGTGAAGTGTTTTAATTGTGGCGAAGTGGGTCACATTAGCCCGAATTGTACCAAGCCGAAGCAAGCTCCGGCGGGCGGAAAAGTATTCGCATTAGCAGGTGCAGACGCTACTAATGCGGCGGATCGTTTGATTAAAGGTACATGCTTTATTAATGATATGCCTTTAGTTGCTATTATTGATACTGGAGCGACTCACTCGTTCATTTCTCTTGCGTGTGCTAAGCGGTTGGATTTGTGTATGGTTTCTTTGAGTAGTGGTATGGTTATTGGGACTCCCGCTTCGGGGTCGGTAATTACTTCTTTGGTATGTGCAAGTTGTCCTTTGACCATGTATGGTAAGGACTTCGTTATGGATTTAGTGTGTTTGCCGTTGGAAGGTTTGGACGTAATCTTGGGTATGAACTGGTTGTAATTTAATAGAGTTCATCTGGATTGCTATCACAAGTTAGTAAGGTTTCCTTCTTTGGAAGATGGTGAAAACGAGAGTTTTCTTTCCACTAAAGAGTTGAAGAAACTTTTAGCGGACGAAGCTCAGTTGTTTGGTTTGTTTGCATCGTTGTCGGTGGAGAGCAAAGTTGAGCTCGACGTGTTTCCGGTGGTTTGTGAATTTCCTGAAGTGTTTCCAGAAGATGTTGCAGATGTGCCGCCAAAGAGAGAGGTTGAATTTTCTATTGATCTAGTTCCGGGTACTAGACCGATTTCGATGGCCCCGTATCGGATGTCGGCATCGGAGTTGGTGGAATTGAAGAAGCAGTTGAATGATTTGTTGGATAAGATATTTGTAAGACTGAGCGTTTCTCCTTGGGGTGCGCCGGTATTGTTGGTAAAGAAGAAGGATGGCAGTATGCAACTATGTATTGATTATCGGCAGTTGAATGAGGTGACAATTAAGAACAAGTATCCGCTTCCAAGAATCGATGATTTGATGGATCAATTAGTTGGAGCCCGTGTTTTTAGTAAGATTGATTTGAGATCCGGTTATCACCAGATTCGGGTTAAGGAAGAAAATATTTCGAAGACGGCTTTTAGAACACGATATGGTCACTATGAGTATACGGTGATGCCATTCGGAGTTTCTAATGCGCCGGGTGTTTTCATGGAATATATGAACCGTATCTTCCACGAGCAGTTGGATCATTTTGTGGTAGTGTTTATCGATGACATTTTGATTTATTCTAAGTCTCGAGAGGAACACGAAGAACATTTAAGGATTGTGTTGCGGATTTTGAAAGAGAAGAAGTTGTACGCAAAGTTGTCTAAGTGTGAGTTTTGGTTATAGAAGGTGAGTTTTCTTGGACATATTATTTCCGGAAATGGTATTAGTGTGGATCCATCCAAGATCGATGCGGTAATGCAATGGGAGACTCCAAGATCAGTTACGGAAATTCGAAGCTTTTTGGGCTTGGCCGGTTACTACCGGAGGTTTATCGAAGGATTTTCAAAGTTAGCACTTCCGTTAACGCAGTTGACTTGTAAAGGAAAGGCTTTTATTTGGGATGTTAATTGTGAAGAGAGTTTCATGGAATTAAAGAGAAGGTTAACGACAGCGCCAGTTTTGATTTTGCCGAATCCTACGGAACCTTTTGTGGTTTATTGCGATGCTTCTTTGTCAGGATTGGGTGGTGTATTGATGCAATATGGGAAGGTCGTGGCGTATGCTTCTAGACAGTTGAGAGTACATGAAAAGAATTATCCTACTCATGATTTGGAGTTAGCGGCCGTAGTGTTCGTTCTGAAAATTTGGAGGCACTATCTTTATGGTGCAAGATTTGAAGTTTTTAGCGATCACAAGAGTTTGAAGTATTTGTTTGATCAAAAATAATTGAATACGAGGCAAAGGAGATGGCTAGAACTTTTGAAGGACTATGATTTTAGTTTAAATTATCATCCGGGTAAGGCGAATGTGGTAGCCGATGCCTTAAGTCGGAAGTCGTTGCACGTGTCTACTTTGATGGTTAAAGAGTGGGAACTCTTGGAGAACTTTAGAGATTTGAGTTTGGTTTGTGAGTTAACACCGAGTAGTGTGAAGCTGGGTATGTTGCATGTCACGAATGATTTCCTTGATACGGTGTGTGAAAAGCAAAAGTTGGATTTGAAGTTTGTGGATTTGATGACGAATGGAAATGAAGATTTCAAAGTTGATGAATTAGGAGTTTTGAGGTTTCGAGGTCGTATTTGTATTCCCGATGATGCGGATTTGAAAAAGATGATATTGGAAGAGGGACATCGGAGTAACTTGAGTATTCATCCGGGAGCGAATAAGATGTATCAGGATTTGAAGAAGATCTTTTGGTGGTCTGGATTGAAAAGCGATGTTGCTCGTTTTGTGTACTCGTGTTTGACTTGCCAGAAGTCTAAGGTGGAGCATCAGAAGCCTAGTGGATTGATGCAACCGTTGGATATTCCGGAATGGAAATGGGATAGTATATCGATGGATTTTGTTACGGGATTGCCGAATACGCAAAGAGGACTTAATGCTATTTGGGTGATTGTTGATAGGCTTACTAAATCGGCTCACTTTATTCCGATTGATATTACTTATTCTTTGGAAAGGTTGGCCGAGATTTATATTGGCACTATTGTGAAGCTTCATGGAGTTCCTAAGAGTATTGTGTCGGATAGAGATCCTAGATTTACTTCAAGATTTTGGGAGAGTTTGCAAGGTTCCTTGGGTTCTAAGTTGAGATTGAGTTCGGCATATCATCCGCAAACAGATGGTCAAACCGAGAGGACGATTCAATCGTTAGAAGATTTGTTGCGTGCTTGTGTGCTTGAACAAGGTGGTGCGTGGGACGGTTATTTAGCGTTGATTGAGTTCACCTATAATAACAGTTTCCATTCGAGTATTGGTATGGCGCCATTTGAGGCTTTATATGGTCGGAGATGTCGAACACCTCTGTGTTGGCATGAGACAGGTGAAAAGTCGATAGTTGGTCCTGAAATGGTACAGCAAACGACGGAAAAGGTGAAATTTATTCGGGAAAAGATGAGAGCTTCTCAGAGTAGACAGAAAAGTTATCATGATAAAAGGAGAAAGGATCTCGAGTTTCAAGAGGGAGACCATGTGTTTTTGAGAGTTACACCGGTTACGGGTGTGGGTCGTGCTTTGAAGTCGAGAAAGTTGACTTCTCGTTTTATTGGCCCGTATCAGATTGTCGCACGAGTTGGTGTTGTGGCTTATCGTGTGGCGTTGCCTCCGAACCTTTCGAATTTGCATGATGTATTCCATGTCTCGCAACTTCGGAAGTATGTTCTGGATCCGTCACATGTGATCCCGATGGATGAAGTTGAAGTAAGAGATAACCTTACATTTGAAGTTTTACCGGTTAGTATTTTGGACCGCGAAGTTAAGAAACTAAGAGGCAAGGACATTGCGCTTGTGAAAGTGTCATGGGGAGGTGCCGCGGAAGGCAACATGACTTGGGAGTTGGAGAGCAAGATGCGAGAATCGCATCCAGAGTTGTTTGAATCAGGTAATATTTTCGAGGACGAAAATTTCTAAAGTGGGGGAGAGTTGTAATGCCCCGATTCTGAATTCCCATTAATTGTTGAGTCTTTTAATTTATTTAATTGATGTTTGTTTTAAATTGAGAAATTATATATTATTATGTGGTGTTTGCTTATTTTACCTATTTTTACCGATTCGGAGAGTTTTCGGGGAATTAGAGTAAAAAGGGCATTTTAGACATTTAGCAATTTAGTGTGAGAATTGATTGGTAAGTATTGGAAAGAATTTGAGAGGAAAGAAATAGAGATAGAAATAGAATAAGAGAGGAAAAGAAAGAAAAATAGTAACATAAGAAGAAAAAACAAGAGAAAGAAAAGAGGAGAAGAGAAAGAGAAGAGAAAGTGGAGAGGAAAACCTAGAATCATCAAGGGATCATCACCAAAGCTTGCAATCGATCGGTAAGGGTGTGAAACTCCATCATCTCTTTAATGTATATGATTGTATGTGTATGTGTTTGGATTTTGTAGAGTTTCTACTCTCTTTTTTTTTCCACTTAGGTTAGAAGTTGGTTTTGTGAGTAGAATGAGGTTTTAATCGGTTAGAACTCGGATTAGACGATGTAGTTTAGTCGGGTAATGGTAGGGTTGTGCCACTGAGACTGGTTTGGATTTAACCGGTTGGTTGTATGGAGTTTGGGCTTTGGAACAGCCATGGAAGTTCTGTCTTCGCAGGCTCGCCAGGCGAATGGCAGCGATGCTTCGCCAGGCGAAGTCCAGCGAGCTGTAGCGAAGCAAGTCAGAAGCAACACCCTGTATTCGCTGGCAAGTTCGCCAGGCGAGGTTAGTTGGCGAAGGTTCGCCAAGCGAGTGTGTAGCGAGCCTCAGCGAGTAATTCCAGAATTACTCCCAGTGGACTTCGCTGGGAAGTTCGCCAGGCGAAGGTCAGCGAGCATTCGCTGCGTGGCTTCGCCAGGCGAAGGTTGGCGAACCTGACAGAGTTATTTGTTTTGCTGTTTGTTCATAGCATGATTTTTGGCCGATTCAATTATGATTAATGCCTATATGAATGATTTATGTGTGAACTGTTTCGACATGTCGTGCGGTGGGTGGCCGAAAGGCGTGAATCCTAGATTGTAGAGCCAATGGTGAATCTTGAACGTTTGATAACCTTGTGTATTTGCTTGAATTGAATAGAAACGCATTGATAGGCTGATATGTGTGTAAACCATGTGTGAAATGGTGCATAATGTGAATGCATGATAGATATATGCGATGTATGTGATAAATGCAATGAGTATGTTTGTGAACATAGTATGCATTCTGTGTTGATCGATCCCTCGGAGGATTAGCATTGTGTAGCATCTTAGTATGCATTTTTGTGTTGAATGATCCCTCGGAGGATTTGCAGAACCTCGTATGATACGATGGTTACATTAGATTCCTTGGAGAATCGGTTGCATTGTGTGATTCCTCGGAGAATCGGTCATAACATGTAATCCCTTGGAGGATTGACTAGAGTATTTGATTCCATGGAGAATCTGCTGAGTATTTGATTCCGTGGAGAATCTGCTGAATATTCGATTCCGTGGAGAATCTGATGAATATTTGATTCCATGGAGAATCTGCTGAATACTTGATTCCGTGGAGAATCTGCTGAATACTCGATTCCTTAGAGAATCTGTTGAATGAGTCGGTACCGCATTTGCATCTGCATAGAGTCGTGTGTCGGTCTCTATGAGTTGCATGAGTCATCTGTGTATGATGCATTAGTTGTATGAATATAACTGTGTATGTTATATATGATTGTTTGGAGGAACATATAGTGAATGTTCATGAGCTTGTGTAGAGGCATGATTAATTGTATATGCTTAATGTGGTGAGAACATAATTTGAGTATAACTTGTACAAATATGAGTATATGTATATATACAATTTTATGCATTAACTGTTATGATATTGTTTCTCACCCTTCTGCTGTTTTATAATGCTCTATGAGGCATTGCAGAGTAGGAAGCTGGAGGTTCTTTTGTGAAGCGATGTCTTCATTCTTTTTGGTCAATGGCTCTGATATGTAACATCTGGGTAGTTAGGAAGCCTTTGGCTCTTTTGAAGCTATTTTGTTTTGATTCTTTTGTGATACATATGTGTATGTATCTGCTGTGGATATGTTGTAAAGCATGAATTAACTTATGGTTGTATATACTTTTATGAATGTGATCGATTCAATATTTGGATGTTTCCGCTTTTATTCTAAATATTGAGATGTGGGTTACCCATTGTTGCATATCTATTTTGAGCAGGTATCGTATGTTTTTAATGTCATGATAATGTGATACGCCTCTTATACACCATGTTTTAATTAAACTCTGATGAAATAAATTTTCTAAGTGCCTAATTGATTTAATTGATTATTTGGGGGTATAGAAAGGGGGTGTTTCACTTCAAGCATAAGGTGCAGGACATGGTGGACGCTAAGATCATCAACTTCTCAGATAATGTGCGAAACGTCACGAAGAACCCTATGCCGAATCATAGGGGAGGTGGAGTAAATGCCATTATTGAAGACGAGAGTTTGGATTTGTTGACTGACGTCAGAGATCTGAAGACACCGCTTAGCTTCGTTAAAGCTAAGCTGATGAAAAGAGGTTTCTTTCCAGGTTGCGGAGAGCTGTGTATGGGCTGTGCGACAAGTCCTGATGGATGTGAACAGTTGATAGAGGGGATTCAAAGTCTGATGACCGAAGGAATCCTGCAGTTTAGCCGGAGGGCCGAAAGCGGATCGGGAGAGGTAATGCTGAAGCAAGGTGATGAGGTTGCCACCATCACCATCCCTCGTCGGATGATAACTATTTCCGCACCCAGGCCGCCCACGATTACCATCACCAAAGTTGGGCCGATACCGTTCGAAAGCACTAATGCTGTCCCATGGTATTATGGGGCGGAGGTCTACTGCAACGGACAGAAGTTGGAACTAGAACCGTTTGGGTCGTCTGTGGAGAACCTAGCGGGCGTTAGCGGAATTACTCGCAGCGGGAGAGTATTTGCACCACCTGAGGTCGTGGCGGACAAGGCGGACAGAGCTGATGCAACTGATAAAGGTAAAAGTAAAGTCGTTGAAGAGATCCCTCGTGGGGTAGAAAAAGACTTACTTATTAAAGACGCTGAGGAATTTATGAGGTTGATTAAAAAGAGTGACTACAAGATCGTGGATCATCTCTATCAGACACCCTCGAAGATTTCCATCCTGAATTTGTTGTTGTGTTCTGAAGCACACCGCAACGCGCTGCTGAAGGTGTTGAACGCCACATATGTACCACAAGAAATATCGGTAAACCAGTTGGAAGAGGTCGTAGCCCACGTGAATGCTGGAAATGGGTTAGGGTTCACTGACCTAGAGCTGACGCCGAAGGGAAGGAACCACAATAGCGCCCTGCACATCTCGATAGAGTGTAGGGGAACGATTATGTCCCACGTGTTGGTAGACACAGGGTCATCGCTCAATGTTCTTCCGAAGAAGGCATTGATGAAGTTGGATACTCGTGGAGTGATTTTCACACCCAGTGATCTGGTCGTGAAAGCGTTCGAGGGAACCAAACGCCATGTTTTCGGGGAGGTGACGTTGCCGATCCAAGTTGGGCCAGAAACGTTCGACGCGATCTTTTACATTATGGACATCATGCCTACCTACAGTTGTCTCTTGGGCCGGCCATGGATCCATTCGGCGGATGTCGTGACCTCCACGTTGCACCAGAAACTCAAGTACACTGTCGGAGGTAGCATCGTGACCGTATTTGGCGAGGAAGACATAATGGTGAGCCATTTGTCGTCCTTCAAGTATGTTGAGATGGATGGGGAAATCCACGAAACCCTATGCCAAGCGTTCGAAGCTGTTAAAGTCAAGAACGTAGCTCCTGCGATCACTGAGAAGCCAGAGATGACTCTCTCTTCCCTCAAGGAAGCCCGAGCCGTTGTTCAAGCCGGATCTACCCCAGGCTGGGGGCGAATTTTGGAGATACCTAACAAGCAAGACAAGTTTGGGTTGGGATATTCTCCTGCGGCTGAAGCCTCCTCTTCTAGCAATGCGTCGCGAGGTAAAGGGCCGATCCAGTTTACCAGTGGCGGGGTGATATTTGAAAGCGTCAATGCAATGTCTGATGACAGTGGAGATAGCGACTGTGACTTAGACTCTTGGATCCAGCCAAGCAAGCCAGGCGAGAGCCTCAACAACTGGTCCGTTAAGGATATCATCCAGATGACAGGCAAAGAGTAATGATTTACTTTTTTCCAATCATTGTACAACCCTATGTCCTACCCGGGGAATAGTGGTTTTATTGTCAGGGCTTTGTTTGATTATGTACATGCATTTTATCAATAAATCAAAAGGCGTTTTTCTTCGTATTCAAATATTGTTATCTCTGTTATTCCTGTTTTATATTTGTTTTGAAAAACAATAAAATGGCAATCAGGTTTGTGCTAACCTGCATATCCTTGTTTTAAGCTTAACCCTTGTTATTGCAGGATCCACATAACAGATGACATCGACTCTGGACCTTCTACGACTCACTTCGACTTTGATTGCCCGATCTATCAAGCCGAAGAAGAGATTGATGAAGACGAAGACCTTCCCGAAGAGTTGTCCCGCTTGTTGAAACAAGAAGAGAAAGTTATTCTGCCTCACGAGGAAGAGATTGAGATCGTGAATCTGGGTTCTGAAGAACTTGTCAGGAATGTCAGGATAGGGGCTGCATTGCAAAGTGATGTCAAGCGAAGATTGGTCGAGATGCTGAGAGAGTATAGTGACGTCTTTGCTTGGTCATACGAAGATATGCCCGGACTTGATACTGACATCGTGGTCCACCACTTGCCGCTGCGAGAAGATTGTCCTCCCATTAAGCAGAAGCTTAGGAGGATGCGACCAGATATGGCCGTTAAGATCAAAGAAGAAGTGCAGAAGCAGCTTGATGCTGGCTTCTTAGCGGTCACTACTTACCCTCCGTGGGTCGCCAACATAGTGCCTGTACCGAAGAAGGACGGTAAGGTACGAATGTGCGTCGATTATCAGGATTTGAATAGGGCGAGCCCTAAAGATGATTTCCCGCTGCCTCATATTGATGTGTTGGTCGACAATACAGCTCAGTTCTCCATATTTTTGTTCATGGATGGCTTCTCCGGTTATAATCAGATGAAGATGGCGCCGGAAGACATGGAGAAAACTACGTTTATTACACCTTGGGGAACGTTTTCCTACAAGGTAATGCCTTTCGGTCTGAAGAACGCAAGGGCCACTTACCAACGAGCAATGGTCACTTTGTTTCATGACATGGTTCATCCTGAGATTGAAGTCTATGTTGATGACATGATTGCGAAGTCCCAAATGGAGGAGGGACAACTGGTCAATTTGCTGAAGCTTTTTGAGAGGCTTAGGAAGTTCAGGTTGAGGCTGAATCCTAACAAGTGTACTTTCGGAGTACGGTCTGGAAAGCTACTGGGGTTTATCGTGAGTGAAAGAGGCATTGAGGTTGATCCTGTGAAGATAAAACCAATACAAGAGATGCCAGCGCCAAAAACAGAAAAAGAAGTTTGTGGTTTCCTGGGCAGAATAAACTACATTGCAAGGTTTATTTCTCAGCTCACGGCCACGTGTGAACCGATGTTCGAACTGCCAAAGAAAGATCAGGCGATTATCTGGAACGAGGATTGGCAGAAGGCATTTGATAAGATAAAACAGTATCTACAGGAACCTCCAATCTTGATACCCCCAGTGGCCGGAAGACCCCTAATCATGTACTTGACAGTTCTTGAGAATAGTATGGGGTGTGTTCTCGGTCAGCACGACGAGACGGGAAGAAAGGAGCATGCCATTTACTATTTGAGTAAGAAGTTCACAGACTGTGAATCTCGTTACTCGATGCTGGAGAAAACGTGTTGTGCACTATCCTGGGCTGCCAAACGTTTACGACAGTACATGCTCAACCATACTACCATGCTAATTTCGAAGATGGATCCGATCAAGTATGTCTTCGAGAAGCAAGCGCTTTCGGGCAGGATTGCCAGATGGCAAATGGTGTTGACGGAATATGACATTCAGTACGTTTCCCAGAAGGCCATCAAGGGCAGCGTATTGTCTGAATACCTCGCAGAACAGCCGATGGAAGATTATCAGCCGATGAAATTTGAATTCCCTAATGAGGATATCATGTTTCTCAAAGCGAAAGATTGTGATGAACCGTTGCCCGACGAGGGTCCAGATAGGAAATCCCAATGGAAATTGATATTTGACGGGGCGGTAAATTCTTATGGAAGTGGCATTGGGGCGGTCATCACGACTCCCCACGAATCCCACATCCCGTTCACTGCGAGACTGACGTTTCCAGTCACCAATAACGAAGCGGAGTACGAAGCATGCATCATGGGTCTAGAAGAGGAAATTGATTTGAGAATCAAGAACCTAGATGTATATGGTGACTCGGAACTTGTGATTAACCAGATTAAAGGGGAGTGGGAGACTCGCCAATCGAATTTGGTGTCGTACATGAACTATGCCAGAAGGCTGCTTCCGTTCTTTGATCAGTGTAACTCCATCATGTGCCCAGGGCCGAGAATCAGATGGCTGATGCCTTAGCCACGTTGGCTTCGATGTATAAAGTCAATTTTTGGAATGAAGCTCCGAGAATTGTCCTTTCTCGTCTTGATAGACCTGCATTCGTTTTTGCGATCGAGGAAGCCTCCGACGGCAAGCCATGGTTCCATGACATCCAGACCTTCCTTATGACTAAGGAATATCCTGCGGGAGCGTCAACTCAGGATAAGAAGACTCTGAGGAGGCTGTCTGGAAATTTTTATCTCAATTCTGATGGAGTTTTGTATAAGAGAAACCATGATCTCGTGCTACTCAGATGTGTAGATGAGAAAGAAGCGAGTATGTTCATGGAAGTAGTCCATGAAGGCACATTTGGTACGCACGCCGGCGGGCATGCTATGACGAGAAAGATCCTGAGAGCAGGATACTACTGGATGACAATGGAATCGGATTGCTTTAAATTCGCGAAGAGATGTCATAAATGCCAGATTTATGCTGATAAGATTCATGTTCCGCCATGCCCGTTGAATGTCATGTCCTCCCCGTGGCCGTTCTCCATGTGGGGCATCGACATGATAGGCAAGATCGAGCCCACTGCATCTAATGGTCATCGCTTCATTCTAGTAGCTATCGACTACTTCGCCAAGTGGGTGGAGGCAGCCTCATATGCTAACGTGACCAAGCAGGTGGTGGCTAAATTCATAAAGAGGGACATCATCTGTCGTTACGGAATTCCCGAGCGGATCATTACTGATAATGGTTCGAATCTGAATAACAAGATGATGAAGGAGTTGTGCCAGAGTTTCAAGATTGAACACCACAACTCATCTCCTTACCGGCCGAAGATGAATGGCGCCGTTGAAGCGGCCAATAAAACATCAAGAAGATTGTCCAGAAGATGGTTGTGACCTACAAGGATTGGCACGAGATGCTTCCATTTGCACTACACGGTTATCGTACGACGGTACGTACGTCAACCGGGGCAACTCCTTTCTCCTTGGTGTACGGTATGGAAGCTGTCCTACCGTTAGAAGTGGAGATCCCTTCTTTGCGAGTTTTGGTTGACGTGAAACTCGACGAGGCAGAGTGGATTAAGAACCGACTAAACCAACTTAGCCTATACCAAAGCCGAATGAAGAAAGCTTATGATAAGAAGGTGCGCCCTAGAAGCTTTCAGACGGGTGATCTCGTCCTGAAGAAGATTCTTCCTCCACACTCCGATCACCGGGGCAAGTGGACTCCCAATTACGAAGGTCCGTACGTCGTCAGCAAGGTCTTCTCAGGAGAATCCTTGTTGTTATCCACGATGGATGGCAAAGATTTTGCATCCCCGGTGAACGCGAACACAACTCAAAAATACTTTGCTTAAAAATGACCCGCTGGAAAGAAAAAGAATATCCAAGCAAAAATGGGGCATCCCGGCGAACCATAAAAAAGGAAAAGGGTTCGGGCAAAAATTAGGGATATAAATTGAAAAAATGACACCCGCAAAGTCGAAAACCTGGAAGGGCGACTTTGGCAAAAAAGGGTATCCCGGTGAATCGAAAACCCGGAAGGGCGATTCAGGCAAAAGTTAGGGATTTGAAAAAGCAAATGACTGCGTTCCGCGTGTGGACTTTCATTGTTTAGTGGTTTGGAAGACCTGAGGGCCGTTTATCTGAATCAATCTCTTCTGAAGCTGAAGCGTCGGAGAAGTATCGAAGTCGAGTGGGTCATAGAGGGATCAACTCATGGTGTTCGTCTACGCCTCATTGCCGACATTTGTGTATATACTGATGTATATTTATGCTTTATTTGCGCGGCTTCCTCATTCCAGGAGCTTGCATATGTTGTAAAACATTTTTACCCATTCAGGGGTTCGTTATCAATAAAATGTATACTATTCAGCAATTCTATTTGTCTGTTTAGCATTTATCTGTTTTGTTTGCAAAAAAGAACGCCAATGTTTTTGATAAAATGCGCATACATAAACTTACTGGCCTAGGCCACTGATTGTTGAAACAATGAATTACTCGAACATTGTCACAAGATGATAACCTTGATAGGTCCCTTTGAGAAGGGCATCTTGTCTGTTTGTTGGTGTTGTTGCAGGTGTAGCATATACCAGGTAGTACGCCGTATGCGTCCCCAAGCTAGATGATTCCTTCTTCTCCAGCGAAGTTCAGCAGCCTCTCCCCGCGGAGTTTGAACGGGAGATCGTAAAGCATTGATATGTTTTCCCCAAGCAGAGAGGATTCTCTCCCCAATCAGATACATCCTAAAGGGTCGTCATCTCCCTAGCTGAGTCACATACTGAAGTGTGCAGCAATTGATAGTTCTAGACTGAAGTCTTCAGCAGAATTGAAATTCCCCGCAGAGTCGTATTCTCCCCAGCAAGCAGGACGATTTCTTCTTCCCCAGCCGAGTTCGCAGATCCCCAAGGGAGCCGAGTCCTTGGAAAGCAGTTCGGGCCATGATTGGTTTTCCCCAGTAGAGTGTTGAACAGCTGATGCTGTATTTCCCCGCCGGAGTCGTTACCTCCAGGAAAGGTTGGCTGCGAATGCCGTGCAGTTTTTTTTCTGCGATTGACATCACTTTCCTCAGCAGGTCCAGGTTCTCATGGAGCTTCGTTCCCCCGCAGCAGTCGACTCAGGTTCATTTCCCCAGGCGGAGTCTGATTGAGATTGGCGTGACTTTTTCTCCTTGGCAGGATGATTCCTTCCCCCACCAGAGGGGTTCTTTCTCCTTAACAGGAGGATTCTCCCTTTAGCATTTATTTTGCTGATGGGATCATAGCATCTTGCATGATTGCATAGCATTTACCTAAATAACGCGTAGCATTTCCACCGTGTGGAGCATTGCGCCATTGCCAAAGCATACGCATATGAAGCATGAGCTAGGTCGGTACCGTTCTTGTGTTGCAGGTGTTCCTCCGCAAAATGGTTTGATCAAGATGATTCTTGAAGTCTCCCTAGCAAAGTCGTTTGCTCAAGATGATTCTTGAGATCCCCAGTGAAGTCGCCAGAGTTGGTTGCTCAAGTTGATGCTTAGAGTCCCCGACAGAGTGAGTGCTCGGGATGATTCCCGAAATCTCCAGCAGAGTTATTGGTTCAGGATGATTCTTTAAGTCCTCGGCGAAGTTGTTTGTTCAAGATGATTCTTGATTTCCTCAGCAGAGTTGACTCATCCAGAATGATTTCTGAAGCCCCGAAGCAGAGTTACTTGATAGTTCTCCAGAATCCCCAACGGAGATGTGTCATCCCCAGCAGGTTCCTGAAAAGCGAAGTTGAAACTTCCCCCGAACACTTGATTTGATGATTGAAGTCCAACCGTATTAACGAAGCAGTTCCCTCAGCTGATGCGGAGTGCCTGATGGTAGAAGTTTGATATCCCCAATTGGTTCATGATTGAACGAGAATTCCATTCCCGACTTAGTGATGAAGTTTGGTTGACGCCCAAAAATTTCTTTGAGTGCCCGATGGCATGATTAACTTGATTGTTGATCTGATAAGTCCCGAGGAATCCTGATGCCTGACGGCATGGTCGACCATGTATCACCGGTTACCGTGTGACCAATTCCCCAGCTAGTTGCCGTGCAGCCATCTTTTCAGTTTCCGAAGAGATTTGTTCCCATCAGAGTACCGTGTACTTGTGCAGTTGGCAAATTTCCGGGTTTGTCGGTATTCAACCGTCTCGCACCTTGATTGGTTGAGAGTCGTTCGCTTCTCACCCAGTCAGGTTCAAGCCGTTTGAATAGGGGCAGCTGTTGCACCCCAAAATTTGCCCAACATTTCTTTACCTAGCTTATGTTTTATTTCATTCACATTAGCATTATCATTTGCATTTCATTGACATGTATGCAGGAGACCAAGAGGTATGAGTACCAATCAAGAGCTACACAAGACCTTGAAGCTAGCTAAGAAGCTTATTCAAGTGTTCAAGGGTTGATATCCTTGTCAGAGAAGTTAAAATATTCTCAGAGAGAGTGGTTGAAACCAGGAGTGTGTGTCTCCTAACTTAGGAGTTATGGGGAAGACCATCAGATGATTCTGAAGCCATGAAGTTGGACTTGAGGTCTTGAGAGAGCTTATGAGAAGTGTTTAATATCACTTTGAAGCCTAGACAGGTCATTGTGCAAGATTAAGAAGCCTCAGCCACGAGTGGTGCAGCTAGGGTTTGACTGGGTCAACCCTAGGTCAACTGATGATTTGGACAAGGTTGAGACCTAATTCCAAGAGCCATGTGATCATGGATTGATTCATTGAGATGCTATAAGGATGATTCCAAGGTCAACTCATCATGATTGGAGAGTTTGAGAAGTTTCAAGCTAGGGTTTCTAAGGCTTGATAGTGTAAAATCCCCTAGTTTGACCCCTATCTTCAAGGCATTTTAGCTCAAGATGTGATTGTCATCTCATCTTACCCCCAACATGAATGTTGTAGAGCTTGATCTTAGCTTTAATTTGAGTACTAGAATTCCTTGATAGGATTTGTAGAACTCAAGTTATGACTTTGACAAGTTACAGGTCATCTGAGGTCTGTGGATTTGGGAGCTTGAAAGTTACCCAACTTGCATGAAACTTTTTCCCTAGAAGGATGCTTCCTATGAACTCTTGCTCAACATGAATGTTGTTCCTTATCCTCTTAGCTTTCTAGAGAGTACTAGAAGTCCTTGATAGGATTTGTAGAACTCAAGTTATGGCTTTGACAAGTCAAGGGCATTTTGGTCATTTGGAGAGTATAGGTCATTTCAAGCATAAGGCCATAACTCCTATTTCCAAGCTTCAAATGGGAAAATATCCAACATCAAACTTGTTTAAAATGATGTTTTAAGTCTAGTTAAGGCCATGAGATGTTGTAAATGCTTGTAGCTCAAAGTTGCAAAAATGACCTAAAATAAGGGTATAAGTTAAATAAACCAAAGTTGGAAATTGATACTTTTGATCTACATATCCAAACCAAGGCATGTAATAGGTTATTTTGACTCTAAAAAGCATTTCAAGAACTTTGGTTTAGCCACAATTTTGATTTGAAGTTCAATTTGTGGACTTGCTTTGAAAAGTAGTTACTTACATCTTAAGTAACATTTGCAAAACCTAGAATCAAGGCATAACCAAAGCCCCTTGCAAGCAAAACACTTCCAAAATGTCACTAGAGGAGAAATTGGAAGAGAATGGGATGGATTTCAAGCTGCAAACAGAACTATGCATACCATAGCATATGGTTGAAATTCTCATGACATGAGAGATTGAAACTCTCATTAGAAGGATCTAGAGGGTTCTAGATCATCCACAGAAGTTTTATATATTGAGTAGAAGAGGTTTAGATGAAAGGTTGGTGATGATTGAAGGAGAGAGCAGAGATTGAGATTGAGATTTCATTGCTTGCAACTGAATTCGGTTTCACCAATTTCTTCACTTTCCATCAATTTTCTTGGTTGCAACATCTTCCATGGATGCTAGGGATTGATTCCAGATCATAATCAAGAGGAATACGTGGTTGATTGGTGTTCTTGAGCTCAGATTTTTCCACCTGCAACTCACCATCGGGTTTCAAGTTTCAGGAGTTTTCAACCAGTTCTATTGCATACAGAAGCAAGGAAATGATCCATTGATCGTGTCTGGAAAGTTAGAGAGCTTGATTTGAAGGTTTAGTGCATCTGTTCATCAAGAATTGACAGGTATGTAAACTTCTTCTTCCAGCATAAATTAGGTAGAATCAATGCGAATTAGGATGTTAGATGCATTGTAGAACGGTGTAGGAATGATTTCAGACCATTAATTTGAGAATTAGTGACCAATTAGGGATGTTACCATTTTCGGTTGAGAGTTGGTTCTTGTGAATCTTGAGGTTTCAGAGAGAATTAAGGGCATGAATGAATTCGTGAGGGAATTTGGGACATGTTTCATTAAGGGATCATGGCCTATGGTGGACTCTATGTTGAACTAGGGTTGTGGAGTGGTGACCGGAGAAAGTCACCGGCGGTGGTTTTGGGCGCGCAGGTGACCTGAGTTTAAGAGGTTTGAATTGGAGAAGATGAATTGATAGCCATCAGATCAAGGTTTGACTTGGACTAGGACCCTCATCCAACGGCCACGCGAGCTTCTGAATTTGTGAAGGGTCTGAACTAAATGGAACGCAGCGTTTCATTTCTTTGTGGTTATGGGCTTAATGCAAAGATTGATATCAGCACCCCCCTCATGGCCCAATCTCCCAAATGAACTGATTGTCATCGCTATCTGCACCACGCGCTTGGTTATTTTTCTTTTGATTTTCTTTATTTTTTCATTTTATTCATGGTTCATGATTAAATCATATAAAATTGAAAAATGATCCAATTAACCCCATTCTATTTGCATTATATCCATGACTGAATCTAGTATTTTTTAGATAAAAAATATTATTATTTCATGCATTTTATGATTTTATGGGAATTTTCACATTTTAATTGATATTAAAATAGTTATGTTTGATACTTGATTTTGTGGAATTTTGTGTGATCATGTGGTGATGATTTTGATCCTTATTTTTTGTGAGTAGTTAGCATAGATATGCATGCTCTCCATAGAATTTTGTCACATTTTTGTGATGAACATAGGTGGTAGTTTAGGTTGAAACCTTTAGAAGCTCCATTTTTAGGGTTTATGGTTGATACCTTTGGATTTAGGACTTAATTTTAGGACTTAATAGATGATTTAGTCCCTGGTTTTCGTATGAGGCATTCTTAATTGAATTAGGATCCCTTAGGAATTTTTGTAGAAATTTATAAGATAGTTTTCTATTTTTGATTGATTTTAGTTTAGGTGCTAGTTTTAGATGATTCTAAGGCACTAACTCAACTAGATTAACATCTTTAGTTCCCTAAGATTAGGGTTTTCTTCCTCTTGCTATTGGATAATGATGAAGACAAGTTGAAGATGAATTGGATTGCTTGAAGAGGCTTTGATTTGAAGATCTTCCCTTCTTGTGGTGTAGTTTTGATTAGGTTAAGATTAGGGTTTTGTAGGCAGAGCTTCTAGATAGTTCTCTTCCTTCATAAACATGGAATATGTTGATCAATTCCATTCTTCCCTATGATGTAAGGTACCTTGTAAAGGCCTCATCCCTCCTTTGGTAGGATGTGTGGTTCTTTGCAAATTGGTAGAACCTTTGAGGGTCCCTTTCTTTGATGACAGGATGCTCAGTGGTGACCTTTGGTCTTCACTCTGCTACCAAGCATCCCAACTTTGCTCTTGATAGATGCATATTTCACCCTTGATTAGAGGATGGAGTTCCTTGCTTGAATAAGATTGGAGGATGGAGTTGACACTTCCATGTGATTGAAGATTACTCTGAGAGGCTGAAGCTTATAGATGAAGAGGACCCAGTTGATACTGGTGAAGCAAAGGGAGCTGAAGCAAGAAGAACAAGTTGATACTTATGAAGAGGATTCAATTGAGATTGAGTGAAGAGCTGAGGCTTGAGGAATAAAGGATAAGTTGACACTTACATTGATGCATTGAGAGCCTGAAGGAATCAAGTTGATACTTGTAGTTAGGAGTGAAGCCTGAAGGTGGGATTGACTGAAAAGCTGAGGCGTGGAGAAGAAAGAACAAGTTGATACTTGTGTTTGATGTGTCAGAACCTGGAGAAGCAAGTTGATACTTGTCATGAAGGATGGGAGACCTGAAGAGCTGCTGAAGATTGATGACTGGACTGCTGTTAAGTTGGTTTAGTTGTAGGAGCTGTTGATCTGCTTTCTCTCTTGTCTGTTTTCTCTTCTGTATTGGTGTGGCTTGTTTGCTTTGCTTGATGCATTAGAATAAGTTCATATTTAGACTGATGTAATCTAGGAGCATGATTGCACTAGAGGTTGGGTTGCTCCCTCTGCTTGTATTTTTACTGTATGGCTTTGCTTGCGGGTATTCGATAGAGCCCAACTCCCTTGCCCATGTGGTTTGTGTGTGCTTGATAGCATGTTACTTCCTTTGTATGATTGCAGTTACTTCTACTTTACTTGATAGCTTGCTATTTCTTCTGTATGATTGCAGTTATTCATATCTGGCTTGAGGTTGAGATGAGCTTGTGGAGGCTGATGCCCCACACATATTTCCTCCCTCACTTGCATTACATGCATTTTACTGTCTATTTGTTTACTGTTTAAGCTGATGCTTTATCTGTTTCTGTTTATCATTCACATGATCCCTTAGGAATCTCGCTTCCTTTGATGAGGAAGTGATGATTAGAACTTTAGGTTGAAACCTATGCATGATAACTTCTAGGAGTTCCCTGCTTCAAACCTCAACCATAGGACGAATCTTTGGCATGACAACATTAGGACTTGATAGTCTCCCATTAGTTGTCCCTCTCTTTTCTCATCTCAAAACAGCTTAAGATACAATAATCATGAATGATTTCTTTCGTACTTTACGAGCCTTAAGCTATCTGAGAAAGGATTGTGGGAGAGTTTCTTTTCAACAGTCTGGATGTTTAGTATAGTACCCTTTGGGTGACATGCGACACATTCACTCTCAAGTCATAGTCTCTAGTGCGATTGAAATTGCAAACATCAATAAAAAACAGTTCTTCCGTAAAAGACAGAAAACAAACTTCAAACCTTTTTACCCCGTGGGCCTATAATTCAAAGGAAGCTTTTCTGAAGAAAAGAGTGTCGTTAACTCCTAGTTCTACCGCAAATAGGCTTTGTCCCTAACTGCTGGAAATATTTGTTAACCCTACTCGATAAAACAGATGAATCCGAATCCCCGTAATCCGTATTATCCCGAACTACGTAAGCTCTGATCTCTCATACCTGTTGAGAGTACGTAGGCACAATACTGATGTATTGGCGAGCCACCTTCCCCGTAACCCGTAGTTAGGCGAACTACGTAGACTCTGATTTCTCATTCTGTGATGAGAATACGTAGGCATAAAGTGTGACGCTTTGCCGAGTCATTTTTCTTTTCTTTTAAGCCAGCCTTGATAGATAAACCAACTCGTCCAGTAAACACAACAAGCGTGGATCCCGTTGAGTACAACGGACGTGAGGGGTGCTAATACCTTCCCCTTGCGTAACCTTTTTCGTCAGGTTTTTCCGATCGTTTCCTTTCCCGTTCCGAAGGATAAATAACGAAAGGTGGCGACTCTTCTGTTTTTCCGGCACCTTATTTTCGAGGAAGCGACAACTATCACCAAAAAGATGATAAGACAAACACTATCGCATAATATGATATCAATCAAGATGACATACCCCTCACCAAAAGGATGACTGAGCAAAACTTACACTAGCCACTACCACCAAAAGGATGATAGGACAAACACTATCGCACAATCTGACAATAATAAGATGATAGACCCCCCACCAAAAGGATGACGGAGCGAAACTCACACCAGCTACTACCACCAAAACGATGATAGGACAAACACTATCGCATAATCTGACATCAATTAAGATGATAGACCCACCTCCAAAAGGATGACAGAGCGAAACTCACACCGGCCACAATCACCAAAAGGATGATAGGACAAACACTATAGTAAAATATGAGATCAATTAAGATGAAAGACCCCCCACCAAAAGTATGACAGAGTGAAACTCACACTTGTCACTACCACCAAGACGAGGAATGGACAAACACTATCCCACAATCTGACATCAATTCAAGATGACATACCCCAAACCAAAAGGATGACGGAGCGAAACTTACACCGCCCACTACCACCAAAAGGATGATAGGACAAATAATATCACACAATCTAACATCAATAAGATGATAAACCCCCACCAAAGGCTAACGTAGCAAATCTCACACCGGCCACTATCACCAAAAAGATGATAAGACAACCACTATTGCATAATATGACATCAATCAAGATGACAGACCCCCCAGCAAAAGGACGACAGAGCGACACTCACACCGGCCACTGCCACCAAAAGGATAATAGGAGAAACAATATCGCACAATCCGACATCAATGAAGATGACAGACCCACCAAAATGATGACGGAATGAAACTCACGCTAGCCACTACCACCAAAAGGATGATAGGACAAACACTAACATTCTGACATCAATAGTATGACCGACCCCCCACCAAAAGGATGACGGAGTTAAACTCACATCTGCCACTACCACCAAAAGGATGATAGGACAAACATTATCCCAAAATCTAACATCAATCAAGATGACAGACCCCCCGCCAAAAGGATGATGCAGCAAAACTCGCACCACACACTACCACCAAAAGGATGATAGGACAAATAATATCACACAATCTGACATCAATAAGATGACAGAACCCTACCAAAGGATACAGAGTGAAACTCATACCGACCACTATCACTAAAAGGATGATAGGACAAACACTATTGCACTATCTGACATCAATAAGATGATAGACCCCCCAGCAAAAGGATGACGGAGTGAAACTCACATCGGCCACTATTACCAAATGGATGATAGAACAAACACTATCACACAATATGACATCAATCAAGATGTTAGACCCCCCACCAAAAGGATGACGGAGCGAAACTCACACCTGCCACTACCACTAATATGAGGATAGGACAAAAACTATCCCACAATCTGACATCAATCAAGATGGCAGACCCTCCACCAAAAGGATGACAGAGCGAAAATCACACCGCCTACTACCACCAAAAAGATGATAGGACAAATAATATCACACAATCTAACTTTAATAAGATGACAGGCCCCCACCAAAGGATGACGGAGCGAAACTCACACCGTCCACTATCGCACAATATGACATAAATCAAGATGACAGACCTCCCACCAAAAGGATGACGGAGCGAAACTCACACCGGCCACTACCACGAAAAGGATGACAGGACAAACACTACAATCTAACATCAATTAAGATGACAGACCCCCCACAAAAAGGATGACGGAGCAAAACTCACACCGGTCACTACCACCAAAAGGATGATAGGACAAACACTTTCGTACAATCTGACACCAATTAAGATGACAGACCCACCACCAAAAGGATGACAGAGAGAAACGTACACCGGCCACTACTACCAAAAGGATGATAGGACAAACAATATCGCACAATCTGACATCAACAAGATGACAGATTCCCACCAAAGGATGACAGAGCGAAAATCACACCGGCCACTACCACGAAAAGGATGACAGGAAAAACACTAACAATCTGACATCAATTAAGATGACAGACCCCCCACAAAAAGGATGACGGAGCGAAACTCACACCGGTCACTACCACCAAAAGGATGATAGGACAAACACTTTCGTACAATCTGACATCAATTAAGATGACAGACCCACCACCAAAAGGATGACAGAGAGAAACGTACACCGGCCACTACTACCAAAAGGATGATAGGATAAACAATATCGCACAATCTGACATCAACAAGATGACAGATTCCCACCAAAGGATGACAGAGCGAAAATCACACCGGCCACTATCACCAAAAGGATGATAGGATAAACACTATCGCACCATACGACATCAATCAAGATGACAGGCCCCCCACCAAAAGGAAGACGGAGCGAAACTCACACCGGCCGCAACCACCAAAAGGATGATAGGACAAACTATATCGCACAATCTGACATCAATAAGATGACAGACCCACCACGAAAAGGTTGACGAAGCGAAACTCACACCAGCCACTACCACCAAAAGGATAATACGACAAACACTATCGTACAATCTGACATCAAAAAGATGACAGACCCACCACCAAAAGGATGACGGAATGAAACTCACACTAGCCACTACCACCAAATGGATGATAGGACAAACACTACCGTACAATCTAACATCAAAAAGATGAAAGACCCACTACCAAAAGGATGACGGAGCGAAACTCACACCGGCTACTTCCACCAAAAGGATTATAGAAAAAACATTATCGCACAATCTGACATCAATTAAGAAGACAGACCCACCACCAAAAGGATGATGGAGTGAAACTCACACTAGCCACTACCACCAAAAGGATGACAGGATAAACAGTAACAATCTGACATCAATAAGATGACAGACCCCCCACCAAAAGAATGACAGAGTAAAAGTTACACCTACCAGTACCACCTAGATGATGATAGGACAAACACTATCCCACAATCTAACATCAATCAACATGACAAACCCCCCACCAAAAGGATGACGGAGCGAAACTCACACCTGCCACTACCACCAAAAGGATGATAGGACAAACACGATCGCACAATATGAAATCAATCAAGATGACATGCCCCCCACCACAAGGATGACAGAGCGAAACTAACACCGGCCACTACCACCAAAAGGATAATAGGTCAATCACTACCGTACAATCTGACATCAAAAAGATGAGAGACCCACCACCAAAAGGATGACGGAGCCAAACTCACACCGGCTACTACCACCAAAAGGATTATAGAAAAAACATTATCGCACAATATGACATCAATTAAGAAGACAGACCCACCACCAAAAGGATGAGGGACTGAAACTCACACTAGCTACTACCACCAAAAGGATGACAGGATAAACACTAACAATCTGACATCAATAAGATGACATACCCCCCACCAAAAGAAAGACAGAGTAAAAATCACACCTGCCACTACCACCAAGATGATGATAGGACAAACACTATCCCACAATCTAACATCAATCAAGATGACAGACCCCCCACCAAAAGGATGACGGAGCGAAACTCACACCGGCCACTATGCCTAATCATGGGCCAAATGCTATCTTGACAGAAGAAAATTTGAACTTGATGATGGATGTTAACAAACTGAAGACACCATTGAGGGAGGTGAAAAGCAGGTTGCTCAGAGGGGGAGTATTCCCTGGTTGTGATGAATACTGTTTAGAGTGTTGGACCCAGCCTGAGGGTTGTACTGATTTGAAGCGGGGCATTCAGGCCATGATCGACAAAGGGATCTTGCAATTTGATCGAACTGCGGTTGAGAAGCCTGTGGAGGCATTGTGTGATAAGCAGGATGATATTGCAAAGGTAACGATCCCGAGAAAGACTATAACGATAACTGCGCCCACCCAGCGGCCAACTATTACAATCACCAAAGCAGGGCCTGTTCGCTTTGAGAGTACGAAAGTTGTCCCGTGGACATACGGATTAGAAGCATTTTGCAACGATGAAAAGATTGTGGTGAATAACCAGCCAGCTGGGGCTGTTGATAATGTCGTTGGAACGGGGGGCATGACCCGTAGCGGAAGGATCTTTACCTCACCTGAAAAAGAAGCGGAGAGGTTGGCCAAAGGCAAAGCCAAAGTAAACGAAAGCGGGCCTTCTCAGTCAAAAGAAAAGGATACGTCGCTCAAGGACGTAGAGGAGTTCATGAGACTGATTCGCAAAAGCGACTACAAAATTGTTGAACACCTACAGCAGACGCCATTGAAGATTTCTATCTTGTCGTTGTTGTTATGTTCCGAAGCCCACTCGAACGCCTTGCTGAAGATACTGGATACGTTGTTCGTACCCCAAGAAGTTTCTGTAAATCAATTAGAGGGGGTAATGGCACATGTCAATGCTGGACATAGCCTGTGTTTCACAGATTTTGACCTAACACCTAGGGGTCGAGAGCACAACATGGCTTTGCATATATCGGTGGAGTGCCGGGGCACCGTGTTATCACGTGTATTGGTGGATACTGGATCGTCGTTGAACGTATTGCCAAAGAAAGCCATGATGAATCTGGACATACGGGGAATTATTTGCACGCCCCGCGATTTGGTTGTGAGGGCGTTTGACGGGACGAAAAGATCGGTGTTTGGGTAAATAGCATTACCGCTTCAGGTGGGGCCAGAGATTTTTGATACCGAGTTCTACATCATGGATATCCATCCAGCTTATAGCTGCCTTCTTGGGCGCCCATGGATCCATGCTACAGGGGCCGTAACGTCCATATTGCATTAGAAGTTGAAGTATATGATGGGTGATAGTGTTGTTACCGTTTGTGGGGAGGACGATATTTTGGTCAGTCACCTGTCATCATTCAGATATGTGGAGGTCGACGCAGAAATACACGAGACACCTTGTCAAGCCTTCGAGGGGTTGCGGATTAAAGACAAAGCTCAGGGTTCTAGCAAAGTATCAGAGGTGGCAGTGTCATCCTACAAAGAGGCTCAGGCTTTAGTACAGACTGGTGAGACTAAAGGCTGGGGGCAGGTACTGGAGATTCCCGTGAAAAATGACAAGTTTGGGCTAGGTTACCGACCGACGTCGTCAGCATCATCTTCAGGAGCGCCCAGGTTCAAGGGACCGGTCACGATTACGCCAAGCGGGGTGTGTTTTGAGACTATCAACGCTACTTCCGATGCCGAAGACGGAGATAGCGACTGCGATATGGACGCGTGGGTCAAGCCAAGCGTGCCAGGACAAAGTCTCTGCAACTGGTCCATCCGGGAAACTGTCCCAGTGACTCTTAAACAGTAATGATTTGTTTTATCAATTGTTGAATAATCCTATGTCCTACCCAGGGCATAGTAATGTTATATTAGGGCTACTTGATTATGTGTATTGCACTGTTTTAATCATGAAATAAAGGCGTTTTTCATATTCAAATATTGTGATCCCTGTCTTTCTTGTTTTTTCTTTAACAATAAATGGCGACATGGTTATTTGTTTTGTTTGCGTGTTGAAGCGTTTAACCATTTCCTTTGCAGGACTAATATTTCAGATGACATCTCCTACAAATCGCCTATGACTTGTCTCGACTTCGAGCACCCGATATTCCAAGCAGAGGAAGAGATTGTTTAGGATAGCGACCTGCCAGGGGAGCTGACTCGTTTGTTGAAACAGGAAGAGAGAATCGTTCTGCCTCATCAGGAGGAAATTGATATTAGCAACTTGGGGTCGGAAGAAGTTGTGAGAAATATCCGTATAGGGGCTGCACTGCAGAGCGACGTCAAGCAAAGGCTGATTGAGATACTGCGAGAGTATAGTGATATATTTGCTTGGTCGTACGAGGATATGCCTGGGTTGGATACAAACATGGTTGTGCACCGTCTGCCGTTGCGAGAGGTGAAAATTAAGGCGGAAGTGCAAAAATAGTGGGATGCTGGTTTCCTAGCTGTTACAACTTATCCGTCATGGGTCGCTAATATAGTACCAGTGCCGAAGAAAGACGGTAAAGTGCGAATGTGTGTAGACTATGTGATATGAATAGGGCAAGCCCAAAAGACGACTTTCCACTTCCTCACATTGATGTGCTGGTCGATAATACTGCTCAGTTCTCCGTATTCTCCTTCATGGACGGCTTCTCAGGCTATAATCAGATCAAAATAGCACCAAAAGACATGGAGAAGACTACCTTCATTACTCCCTGGGGAACATTTTGCTACAAAGTGATGCCCTTCGGGCTGAAGAACGATGGGGCAACATATCTACGTGCTATGACAGAGGAGGAGCATTTGGATAATCTGCTGAAACTGTTTAAAAGACTTAGGAAGCTCAGGTTGAGACTGAACCCTAACAAGTGCACCTTCGGGGTGAGATCGGGTAAACTGCTGGGGTTTATTGTGAGCGAAAAAGGGAATTGAGGTTGATCCTGCTAAAATAAAGGCTATACAAGAAATGCCGACGCCTAAAACAGAAAAAGAAGTGCGTGGATTTTTAGGGAGGTTGAACTACATCGCTCGGTTCATATCTCACCTAACTGCGACATGCGAGCCGTTATTCAAGTTGTTGAAAAAGGATCAGGTGTTGACCTGGAATGAAAATTGTCAAAAGGCGTTCGACAAGATAAAAGAATACTTGCAGGAACCTCCTGTTTTGATACCCCCAGTGGCCGGAAGACCTTTAATTATGTATTTGACGGTTCTTGAGGAAAGTATGGGTTGTGTTCTCGGTCAACATGACGAGACCAGACGTAAAGAGCATGCGATCTACTATTTGAGTAAGAAATTTACCGACTGTGAGTCCAGATACTCAATGCTCGAGAAGACGTGTTGCGCGCTAGCCTGGGCCGCCAAAATTTTGAGGCAATACATGCTGAATCGTACAACCCTGCTAATTCTAAAGATGGATCCAATCAAATATGTGTTTGAGAAGCAAGCACTCTCCGGAAGAATTGCCCGATGGCAGATGGTATTAACAGAATACGATATCCAATATGTCTCGCAAAAGGCTATTAAAGGTAGCGTTCTATCAGAGTACCTCGCGGAGCAGCCTGTTGAAGATTATCAATCGATGAGGTTTGATTTTCCTGACGAGGATATCATGTACCTGAAGATGAAAGATTGTGAAGAACCGTTACCGGACGAAGGACCAGAGTTGGGTTCCAAATGGCAGTTAATATTTGATGGAGCTGTGAATTCCTATGGTAGCGGAATAGGGGCAATCATCACCACTCCTCAGGGGTCGCACATCCCCTTCACTGCCCGATTGAGCTTTCTTGTTACCAATAATGAGGCAGAATATGAGGCTGGCATCATGGGTCTAGAAGAAGCTATTGATTTGCGAATCAAACATCTGGATGTATACAGAGACTCAGCTCTAGTGGTGAATCAGATTAAAGGAGAATGGGAGACACGTCAGCCCAATTTGATACCCTATATGAATTATGCAAGGAGATTGTTGCCTTTCTTTGACAAGGTGGAATTGCATCACGTGCCACGAGCAGAAAATCAAATGGCTGACACCCTGGCGACATTGTCTTCAATGTATAAAGTTAACTTCTGGAACGAGGCTCCCTGAATTGTTATCTCTCGGCTCGATAGGCCTGCCTTCATATTTGCCATTGACGAGGCTCCCGACGGTAAACCCTGGTACTTTGACATCCAGAACTTCCTGAAGAACAAGGAGTATTCGGCTGGGGCATCCAGTCGAGATCAGAAGACTCTCAGGAGATTGGCTGGCAGTTTCTATCTGAACCCGGATGGTGTCCTGTACAAAAGAAACCACGACTTGGTGTTGCTACGTTGTGTAGATGAGAAAGAGGCGAAGTTGCTCATGGAAGAGATACATGAGGGTACATTTGTTACACATGCTGGCGGGTATGCTATGACAAGAAAACTGATGCGGGCAGGTTATTATTGGCTAACTATAGAAACAGACTGTTTCAAGTTTGCAAAGAGGTGTCATAAATGATAGGTTTATGCGGACAAGATCCATGTGCCTCCAAGTCCTCTGAATGTGATGTCATCACCGTGGCCTTTCTCGATGTGGGGAATTGATATGATTGGCAAGATTGAGCCAACGACATCAAACGGACACCGGTTCATTTTGGTGGCAATCGATTACTTCACCAAATGGGTGGAAGCAGCGTCATATGCCAATGTCACCAAACAAGTGGTAGCCAGATTTATCAAACGAGATACTATCTGCAGATATGGAATCCCTGAGCGGATTATCACCAACAACAGTTCGAATTTGAATAATAAAACGATGAAAGAGCTGTGTCAGAATTTTAAGATTGAGCATCACAACTTTTCTCCTTACCGGCCCAAGATGAATGACGCAGTCGAAGCGGCCAATAAGAACATAAAGAAGATTGTTCAGAAGATGGTTGTGACGTATAAGGACTGGCACGAGATGCTACCTTTCGCTTTGCACGGGTATCGTACGACGGTACGCACATCAACTGGGGCAACCCCTTTCTCATTGGTATACGGAATGGAGGCGGTGTTACCGTTGGAGGTCGAGATTCCTTCCTTGAGGGTTTTACGTGATGTCCAACTCGACGAGGCAGAATAGGTTAAAGATAGACTGAATCAGCTCAGTTTAATGGATGAGAAGAGATTGGCTTCTTTAGCCTACGGTCGGTTATATCAGAGTCGGATGAAGAAAGCTTACGACAAGAAGGTGTGCCCTCAAAGCTTTCAGATGGGCGATCTTGTTTTGAAAAAGATTCTCCCACCACAAACAGATTACAGGGGCAAGTGGACTCCCAATTACGAAGGTCCCTATGTTGTCAGAAAAGTCTTCTCTGGAGGAGCCTTGTTACTATCCACCATGGATGGTGAAGACTTTACGTCTCCTGTGAATTCGGACGCAGTTAAAAGATACTTTGCTTGAAAGTGAACCGCTGGACAGTAAAAAGAGAGTCCAGGAAAAATGGGGCATCCCGGCGAACCATAAAAATGAATAAAAGGTTCGGGCAAAAATTAGGGATAAAATTGAAAAAAATGTACACCCGCGAAGTTGATAACCTGAAAAGGGCGACTTCGGCAAAAAAGGGTATCCCGGTGAATTGAAAACCCGCAAAGGGCGGTTCACACAAAAGTTAGGGATTGAAAAAGCAAATGACTGCGGTCCGTATTTGACATGGCATTGCTTAGTGGTTTGGGAGTACCTGGGGGCCGTCTGTCCAAGAACAATCTCTTCCGAAGATCGAGTACCGGGAAAGCGTAGTGTCAGGCGAGTCATAGGAGGATCAACTCATGGTGTTTGTCTGTACCACGTTGCCGACATGTATACAAATATTGTTTTGTATTTTATTTATGCTTCTTATGCATATATGTATGTATGTGTGTGCGTAACTTCCTCTTTTAAGGAGTTGCATCCAGTGTATAAAACTTTGCCTATTCAGAGGCCCATTATCAATAAAGCATGTTATTCAGTACTTGATGTTTGTTCTTTACTGTTTTGTTTGTGAAAGACGCCGATGTTTTGATAAACTTGCACTTACATAATCTTTATGGCCCTTGCCAACAATTGCTAAAACTTCGAATTGACTGAAGTAAGGTCACAGATGCTAACTCGGATAGATTCTGTTGTATAGGCCTGTTTTGTCTCGTTTGTGATTTGCAGGGTTCTTACCTTTGGAGCAAACGGTCTGGAATTATATTCCCCAGCCAAGGTCGCTTGACGTAAGACCTGACTCCAGTTGGTGTCATTCTTCAGCTAGTCGCAGCTTATCCCCCGAGATTTGAAATGACATTTATCCCTTCCCGAAGGAGGGAATTATTTTCCCCAGGAGAGTGTCCTCATGGAAAGCCGTCCATTGGATTAATCCCAGCAAGTCAAAATCAATGTCCCCTGCAGAGGTTGCGCTCCTCAGCGAATCGAAGATGTGCACGTTCAATCTCCAGCATGGGAGATTCCTGCAATAGTTAACCAAGTTGTTGGTTCAGAAGGTCTATATCTGCGAAGGAGGGTGTTCTTGCTCCCCACAGGTCGTCATGCCATTGGCAGGATGTTGATCCTCAGCAGAGTGGTAATGTTGAATGTGTAAACTGTGCCCCGACAGTATGTTTTTCCTAGAAGTGTCGCTTCTTTCCCCGGCAGAGTTAGTTGTATTTCTGGCGTTTATTTCGCCAGAATATTTTGTGATACTTGTTCTCCCCAGCGGAGTTGGTGTTACCCTCAACATTCATGTTGTTGAGACAATATTATCAGAACGGCCCCGACAGCTTGAGCCTGCATTTGCATTTGCATATATCGTCATATTTGCATCTACTCAAACGCATAGCATTTCCGTGTCGTACGGAGCATTACGCCATTTTCAAACATACGCATTTTGAAACATAAATCAGGTTGGTTAACCTTTGTGCTTGCAGGTGTGTTTTCTCATCAGGAGTATGGAGTTCTAGCTCAGATCTATGACCAGGTATTCGAGGTCTCGCCGTAAGATATGTGATGATGCGGTTCATCTTACTATTTTCCCCACAGAGTTAATTGGTTAAGTTTCTCTTTGTCCCCGAGCAGAGTTGTTTGCTTAAATTTCTCTTGTTTTCCCCGTCAGAGTTGCTTGTTAAAGTTTCTCTTATCCGACCAGCGGATTATTTTCTTCAAATTTATTGTTACGTCAACGTCAAAGGGTTTCATGAATCAGAATTTCATAGGCTGCCGCCGGTTATCAGAACAGGCGTCCGGCAGTTTGGTTTCTAAATATCCCCGATAGAGTCCTCCTTAAAGCCGTTGTCACGTCAGCGCTAAAAGGTTTATGGGTTGAGACCAATGGAGTTAGCTATTGCAGAGATGAAAAAAGGAGAAACGGTATTCAGAAGTATCTTGCCGTATGAACAGACGAATGTATTTTCTTACTGGTTGACAGAAGTATGTCCCCGGAGATCGTCAAATTTTATTGCCTATATTGATAGGAGTTCCTCGTTATGACGAGATATGAGTCCTGACGTGGACAATTTATTGACGGGATTTCTTCGTGCTAGTGAAGTTAGTGTCCTAACGTGGACAAATTTATTTCCTCGGGTTGACGAGATGTGCTAGTCCTAACGTGGACAGATTCGATTTCTCCGTATAGATGGAATGTGGAGTCCTGACGTGGACAAAATTGATTACTCTTCATGTTGACGAAATGGCGTCTTGACGTGGACCATCTATTCCAAGCAGATATCTTCCTTCGTATCGGCAAAATGTATGTCCTGACGTGGACAAGTTTATAGTCTTTCGTGATTACAAGATGCATGAGTCCTGACGTGGACAAATTTATCTTTCTTCGTGATTGGCGAAGCGTGAGTCCTGACGTGGACAAGTTTTATTTCCTCAGCGGGTCTAAGATGCGCGAGTCCTAACGTGGACGAATTTATCTTTCTTCGGGTTGACGAAACGGTGTCCTGACGTGGACAAGTTACTCCCACGCTGATAGGGTTTTCAAATCAAGACGAGATGTTATTCCTAACGTGGAAAGTGTTATTCCTAACATGGACAATGTATTCCTAACGTGGACAATGTATTTCTAACATGGACAGTTTATTCCTAACGTGGACAGTTTATTCCTAACGTGGACAGTTTATTCCTAACGTGGACGATTTATTCCTGACGTGGACAATTTATTCCTATGTTGATAGGATCCCCTCGTGATGACAAAATGCAGTTGAGTCATCCCCAACGAAGTCGCCGGGATTTTTCCATGTTGACGGCAGGTGGAGTCCTGACGTGGACAAGTTTATGATGGGATTTCTTCGTGTTGGAGGAACCGGCATCCTAACGGGGACAAAGTTCTATTCCTGTGTTGTTGAGATGTGAGTCCTGACGTGGACAGATGTGCGTATTCGTGATTTGACGAAAGTTGGGTCCAGATGTGGACAAGGTTACTCCTGTGATGACAGAATCTCTATTCGTGTTGACGAATTTGTTTCCCTTATTGTGTTGACAAGGTTGGTCCAATTGTGGACGGAGGTGTTTTATAAAGTTGTTCGGTACCTGTGGCGTTACATAGGTAGTTGAAGTTGAGATCAGAATTATTATTAGACGTTGGATCAGTTGTTGCCGTAACAACCAGATTCAGATAGGGGATGTTGTTCCCCCAAGACGTTGGATGTTGGCAAATTTCCAGGTTCCTTGGTATTCAACCGTCTCATACCTCAATTGTTTGAAGGTCGTTCGCTCTTCACCTTGTCGGGTCCAAGCCGTTTGAATAGGGGCAACTGTTGCACCCCAAAATTTGCTCAACACCTTTTACCTGGTTTATGTTTCGTTGCATTATCATTTGCATTGTTCTAGCATTTGCATTGCATAGCATTTATTCTCTAGGCAGGGGATCAAGGAATTCAGGTGGCTCCAGGTGCAAATTTCAGTGCAAGAGGCTAAACAACAAATATCAGAGGCTTTAACACTTATTTTGCCCAGTGATCGAGCGACCGATTTTATTTTATTTTGCAGGGCATTTTTTCATGTCAGAAGCAGCATTCAGGTTATGTAGAGTGTTCCCATGGTCAGAGCAATCAAGAAAGGCTTTCAGCAGCTAAACAGAGTTCAGAACGGCAGGAAACGGGCAAAGGGGCAGATTTCCCTCCAAAAGGCGCCAAATTCAAATTTTTTAATGTGTTAATCGGTTAACACATAGGGTTAATCGATTAACCATTTGAAAATCAGTCCAAATTTGAATTTTTAACAGTGTTAATCGGTTAACCTATATGGTTAATCGATTAACCACAGCAGGTTTTGCCTTGCACATTAATTTTCAAGTCCAGCCACTTTTGGGGTCCAATTTTGATCATTTAAATTGCATTTTCACACTTGGGAAGGATCTAGAACACTATCAAATTTCATTTTCCCTCCAAATGCCCAAACCTCATTCCATACCACATTTTCCAAGCCATTTTCCAATCCTTGCTTTGGATCCAAACCAAGAGTGTATATATTTGATTCACTCCAAACCTCACAAGAGAAATCCTCATAATTCACTCTCATTTTCAGAATTGCTCTCAATTTTCTCTCAATTCTCTCTCAATTTTCTAATCTCAAAAACCTCACTCAAAGCTCTTCTCCTTGAGATCATTGATTCTTCATTGGAATCATTGATTTCTAAGAGCTAAACCTCCATTAATTCACTCCATCAATTTCATTTCATCATCTAATTTTCATGCAGAAGCAGATCTGAATTTTGAAGTGTTCTTGGAAGTGATTATTTGGATTATTTTGAGTTGTTCTTGGCGGATCTACATTGCTACTACAAGAATTTGGGTGGTTCTTGAAGAATTCTGGTTTTCTTTGCTTAGATCTACTCATTTACAATTGAATCAACAATTATCGGATCAAGTCTCTGATCCGAAGGTTGGAATTCTGATCCGATTTTGTTTTCGAACTTATTTGCACAATTTGCATGTGGATATTTGCATTTGATTGAATATGTTTATTTTGATCCATGATCTTGTTGTGTTATTGTGTTTGCATGTTGTTTAAATCAATGTTTACTAGTTTAATTTCGTGCATGATCAATCACATGATAATTGGAGTGTTTGCTTAAGTGATAAGCTGCTGAAAAGTGATTCTGAACTACTGTTTTTCACCTCTGGCACAGTGTCAATCGATTAACCTATATGGTTAATCGATTAACCAACTAAAATATTCAAAATTGCAAGCGTTTTTCAATGGTTAACCGATTAACCCCTGGCGTTAATCGATTAACACTGTAACAGAGGGCCTGTTTTGCTGTTTCGCTTGCTTGTTCGCGTGCCGGTTCGATCCGAATCATCATAGATCATTGTGTTGCATTAGGATTGAATTATTTTGGATGTTTGTCGTTGTTTTTGGCTGTTTAATCATGATCTTGGGTGCATTTTCCACTCGCATGTTTGCATTTGCATGTTGCTTGTTTTCTCTTCTTCTTTCGTAATTCTTCCCTCCTTTTGTTGATTTTTGTTCTAGTGATTAGAATAGAATTAGGAGGAGATCTTTTGATGGCTGTTAGTAGACATATTCATGTTCCCCTAGGAATTTTATTAGATTTCTTTAAACTTGATTTTCTACTTTTGTTGTATTTTGCAAATGGCTTGTGTTTATGATTTCCTCTCTTGAGTGCTTTAGTTTGTTTGGCTTGTTTGGCTGCCTTGGAGTTGATTTGAGCTTGAGTTCTTTTTGTTGGAGCTTCTGGATTTATTGAAGATGCTTGGGATTAAGGATTGGAGCTGGGAGTTGAAGGTTTTTCCTCTTATGGAGCTGAAGAACTTAGGATTTTAGGAAGTGCCTTAGACCTAGTTTTGATTCTTTCTTCAAACATAGAGTGCATTGTTTGCCTCTATTCTATCCAATGACATAAAGTCCTCCTTGGGAAGCTCCATCTATCCTTAGGAGGGATGAGTGGTATGCCCAAGTGAGTAGAACTTTGAGGATACCTTTCATTTGCAATGTTGAGCTCTTAGTGATTTCCTTTGGTTGTCATTAAGTTCCTTAACATCATAACTTGATCTTGATGTTTAATCCTCCTCTTGGAGTGTGCTTGATGAAGCTTGAAGATGGAAGCCTGCTTGAGGATGAAGCTTTGCTGTCAACTTTGTTGTCCATTCAACTTTGCTGTTTAGAGCTACTGTTTGTTGTAGGAGTTTGGTGCTGCTGCTTGAGCTGCCTCCCTTGAGTCTTTTGTTTTTCTCTGTATTATCTGTTTAATTGTGCTGATTACCTCTAGGTTTGAGGTGGAGCTTGTCTCCTCTTGCCTATTGTTTTCTCTCTTGCCTCAATGGTATTGCTGCATTGCATGCATGTTTACTATTTACTGTATTTGCTTGCTTTCTTTTCTGTTTATCTCCTAGGATCTTTGATTTCCTCTGTGCAGAAGGGAATTATGACAGACATTAGGATTCTTATCCATGCATGACAACATTAGGTTAGTTTCCCTTGCAACCATAGTGTTAGGGTCTTTCTCTTCTTATCTCAGAACAATTCAAAAATACAGTAATAAGGTTAATCGACGTCGTACGTTACGAGCCTTAAGCTATTTGAGAAAAGGTTGCTGGAGGGTCACTCTTCAGTAATCTGACTGCTTAGTATGGTACCCTTAGGGTGACACGCAACGTAGTCACTCTCAAATCATAGTCTCTAGTGCGTCAGAGATTGCAAACAAACTAAAAAATATTTCTTTCGTAAAAGATTCAAAACAAACATCAAAGTGTCATTTTTGTCCGCTTGGACTCTTAATCAATAAAACCCTTTCATAAGGAGATAAAAAACTGTCAGACAAGCTTGTGTCTTTCGTAGCCCGAACTACGTTTGCTCTGATCTTTCATGCTGTATGAAAGTACGTAGGCATAGGATGCGATATCCTAGCGAGCAACCTTCCCCTCCTTTCCCGTAGGTAGGCGAACTACGTTGACTCTGATTTCTTGTTCCAAACAGGAATACGTAGGCATAAAGTGCGATACTTTGCCGAGTCATTTTCTTTTCTTTTTAACCCAGACCTGTAGAGTAGATAGAATAACACACCCTTAGATAGAAAACAAGCGTGGATCCCGTCGAGTACGACGGACGTGAGGGGTGCTAATACCTTCCCCTTGCGTAACCGACTCCCGAATCTAGGATTTGGTTGCAACGACCATTCCTTTCCCTCTTTGCGTTAGGTTTACTCTGAGCGTTTCCTTTCCCTTTTGTGGGATAAATAATGCACGGTGGCGACTCTTCTGTCATAGCCGGCGCCGATTTTCGCAGTAGCGACAGCTGGCGACTCGGCTGGGGACTCCAACGGTTCCCTATGTGAGTCAATCCTAGCGCTTGTTTTCCCGTCTAGGGGTGTTGTATGTATTTACCTTTCTGCCTTTACTTTCAGTCCTATATTATTGTTGTTGTGCTGGGTAGAGGGTTAGATTGAGAGATAAGCCGGACCTGGGCTTGAGTTTGCACATAGACTTAGAAGAAGAGACTACTGGTTAGCCTGCTTGCTTAGCTCGCACCAGCTAGCCGCGAAATCTGCGCTCGGACGAGATTCTCTTTGATGCTTCCTGCCTGGCCCTTAGGGCTCGACAAGTTGTCTGACCCGAGGATTGTCGACTCTGGGGACCTATCATTTGGGATTCAACTAAGTGAGTCCGCTTCAAGGGATGATGATACCACACCTTCTGGGTATCGTATCATCGCTCTTGAAAGACTGTGACGTTGGACCCGCATAGGATGTCGCACCTCGTCTGCGAGTTAAGTACATACCTGTGAGGGGTAGGTAGGTCTGTTTGCCGGAAACCTTTGACCTCAGAATACCTGGCTTATCTCTGTCAGTGAGATGTGGTTACAGGGTTCATTTGAGTGGTTGGTCTGGTTTGAGATGAAGATTTGATGGTTCTCAGGCTTCAGTACAAAGCAGCACAGTTCATCAGCATTGCCCTTGATCTCCTGTTTGCATATGCACGTGCATTTTCATGTTTGCATTTCATTAACATGTATTTATGTTGCAGGTGTGATCATTCCCCTCTGATTCTAGTGTATCTTCTAGCCAGACATGGAGTCCATGAATAGGATAGTTGCTTACCGGTTGCATTCGCCAGATATTAGTGCCTTGTTGGGATTAGTTGCTCTAGCAGATGAGAGAGTGAGGACTGAGTTCAAAGTATCTTATGGGAGATTGCTTAGTTTGTTGTACAGGCCTTCAGCATTTGAGACGACTGGGGTGTACACTTTGATGTTGTTTTGTGAGCCTCAGCTGAGATGCTTCCTGTTCCCCGACTATATTCTGGCACCCACTTTGGAGGAGTATTCTGCTATGTTGGGAGTCCCTGTGTTAGACCAGATGCCCTTTATACATGTTGATGCTGAGTGTAACACCCCACTTCCCGTATTAAATAAAATATAAATATTATAATAATAGTCAGAGTTTTCGCCAAAAAGTGGGATATCACATCTCCAAATTTTATAGAAATACTTTATTCATTCTTTTCAAAATAATACAGCGGAATTTGTTTCATAAAGTAAAATACATCAAAACATGATACGTCACAGGATTTCAACACATTTGACATAAAACAATTACAACACCCATATCCCGTGTTACGTATCAGAGCATCCTAGACTCGACGGTCACACCAATATCCAAGCTAGCTAAACACCTGGATTATCTGTACTTCCGAAGAAGCACAGACCACAACAACAACAAAGGGGTGAGAAATAATGATCAGAATATAATGGTAATGTAATACATGTAAATAAGGTAGTAAAACACACCAACACACCAATATTCACCCCCAACAACTCCATATGACGAACCTACTGTTCAAATTACAATATAATATATTATAATGCAGATATGCAACTCAACACCATGCATGCGGTACCGACTCATTGGTTCATTCAATCGAACCTGGATAGATCACTTACGCTCCTCCTGAGACATGATCTATCCCCCACCATTCTCCACAAAGGAGTACGGATGAATCACTTACGCTCCTCCTGAGACATGATTCATCCCACCAAAACACCATGATATGCACACACCAATGCATAACTAATATATTTAGGCACTCAACGTGCACACGATCCTTCTGATCATATCATCATACATCAATGCATATATGTACAGATATAACATACACCAACACCATATAAATCAATTCACACAGTGAGCAATCTCACATTCTAACACCAAGTATAAACACATCCCAACACTCGGGGAATACACGATCCTACTGATCACTGCACCATAATCATATACATGATACACCCATCATTCATTTTAATTAAATTAGATATTAAACGATTTCACACTCTAACACCATATATAAACACATCTCAACTCAAATTCCCAGCCTATTCTAGTACCAATCTTGCCTATTACCGTAAGCAATCGGTTTCTAATTCCTATTCCCAAAATCATCACCTACACACTTTATCGATACCTCAAAAGCCATACAGAACTTTCCCTAAAAACTGTAAAACACCCTATATGCTCTATATGCCAAATCAACCCAAAACACCAATTCGTTAACATTGACTTATACTCCATCACTATCAATTACTAGTTATCATCAAACACAAACACACCAATAAACATTATACTTACCAATTATCCTATACTTCCTACTCTAGAACCAACATTACGGTACATTACCGACACTTCAGAGTCACTCTGAATCTCTCCAAGGTCCTAACCATAGTCATTAACGACACTATAGGGAAACAACACATAATTTCCCCCAAAGCTATAATCATGGTCATTACCCACACTACAGTAACAACACAGAATCTCACCAAAACTCTATTTATATTTACTATCAACACTGCAGTAACAACATATAATCTCACTAACATCACCATAATATATATACACCAAATTCACCAATACCAATCAACAATTCATCAATATCAAGCATCAATTTAGCATTAGCAACAACAATAACAAGCATGCCAATATAAAACTTCATAGATCGGAATTTTCCTACGGGGTTAAGGATTCCCCTCTACCCTATACATGTATATACCATCCCAATCAAGTTTCTCCCCCCTTACCTTGTTAATCGGTTGATCGATGAAAGAATCCTCCAAGGTTTGGCCAATTCTGATTTTCCCCTGTATCCTTCGTTCTTTGCTCCCTTTTCCGTTCCTCTCCCAGTACGATGTGGTTCGGGGACGAACCAAGCGGAAGCTGGTGGGCATGTAACACCTGAGGTGAAAGAGGACGGTGGTTACATGTAACACCCGTGGGCGAGGGAGTGGTTGTCGGTGTCATGAGGCATGACAATGGGACACTCCTAGCAGCTTCTAGGGGAAAACTGAATTCACATCCGAATGAGAGGGATCCTGAGGCTATGCAGGTATGGGACTGCATGGTTAAATGAAGGCTTATAAGGATTAATTGGTACTACCTATACCAACAAGATGCATCTTCTTTTCGGTAGCCCGTTCATAAGAACTTCACAGTTAAGCGTGCTTGACTTGGAGCAATTCTGGGATGGGTGACCTTCTGGGAAGTTTCCTGGAAAGCGTGTGATTGAGGACAAAGCATGCTGAAAAGACCCGTGTTGGTTTGTGGGGTCAGTCGGTAATCTTGAAAGCAATATGGGGCGTCGCAAATGGTATCAGAGCCATACCTCTCCCAGTACGATGTGGTTCGGGGACGAACCAAGCGGAAGCTGGTGGGCATGTAACACCTGAGGTGAAAGAGGACGGTGGTTACATGTAACACCCGTGGGCGAGGGAGTGGTTGTCGGTGTCATGAGGCATGACAATGGGACACTCCTAGCAGCTTCTAGGGGAAAACTGAATTCACATCCGAATGAGAGGGATCCTGAGACTATGCAGGTATGGGACTGCATGGTTGAATGAAGGCTTATAAGAATTAATTGGTACTACCTATACCAACAAGATGCATCTTCTTTTCGGTAGCCCGTTCATAAGAACTTCACAGTTAAGCGTGCTTGACTTGGAGCAATTCTGGGATGGGTGACCTTCTGGGAAGTTTCCTGGAAAGCGTGTGATTGAGGACAAAGCATGCTGAAAAGACCCGTGTTGGTTTGTGGGGTCAGTCGGTAATCCTGGAAGCAATATAGGGCGTTACACTGAGCCTGAGTTGGCTACACTTGCTGAGATTGTCAGTTTAGACGCTTCTGAGATTCCTGCAGTATTGGTCAAGCTGAATGGAGCCTATGGTTTTCACCTGTCTGTCCTGGTTGAGAAGGCTACACAGTGCGCGAAGAGTGGATGTTGGGTTGCCTTCAGTGCCGTTCTATCTCTCTGCACCTATGGGACTGTCTTGTTTCCTAATGTGCCAGATTTCGTTGACTCATATGCCTTCTTGATTCTTGCCTCGAAGAATCCAGTTCCTACTTTCTTGGGCGATGTTTATCATTCTATTCACTATAAGAATGAGAAACGTCGGGGCAAGAATGTTTCCTACTGTCTTCCTCTTTTGTACAGGTGGTTCCAAGGACATCTTCCGAAGACAAGGCCTTTTGTTGGTGTTGTTGATACTCTGGATTGATCTTCCCGGTTGATGGGGCTGTCTGCTGAGAACATCATTTGGTTTGATCGAAACATGCTTGGCACTGATATTATATATAGTTGCAGTGGCTTTCCGAATGTCCCCTTTATTGGACGGAAAGGTTGTATCAACTATAACCCTTCTCTGCTGGTGAGATAGTTTGGTTATGCCTTGATAGATGCTCCTATTGAGGTTGAGATACAGGAATCTCTGTATCTCACGGGCTCATTGGACGAGGCTGTTTTGATCAGGTTGAGACATGCATGGGCTAACATCCATAAGAGAGGGAAGGCTTTGCTTGGTAAGAGCAACAACAAAGCTTATGATCCCTATTTGGCTTGGATCCACGAGAGAGCTAGGATTTCCCTGATGCCATATCCTGTTGTGGAACCTCTGTATCTTCCAATGATTGAGGCACCTACTTCGGTAGAGATTGAGAAGTATAACAAATTGTTGGCTGAGAATGAAGAATTGAAGAAAGCCAATGATGAGTTAGAGAAAGAGACCTTCCAGTTGCATCATGAGAAGAATGAAACTACCTTCACTGTCAAGGAGCAGATTGAGTTGATTAACAGGTTGGGTTCGGATTTGATTGAAGAGACCAACAAGAAGGAAAAAGTGGGAGTAGCCTTGAACGGTGTTAGCAAGGTGCTTGCTTCCAAGAAGGAACTCTTAAACAAGGCTTATTCCCGACTCGGCAAGTGGGAAACATTATGGAATACCATGCTTACCAAGCGGAAGGAGCGTGAAGATGAGCTGAAGCTGCAGATTGCCACGCTAGAGGCGCAGATTAGAGCCCAGGATACAAAGATTGCTGAAGAGACATCACTTAGGAGCGCTGTTGAGCTTAGAGTAAGAGACCTTGGCGAGAAGCTGAGAGGTTGTGAATTGAAGGCCGGCTTTTTGTACTTGTATTTTGACCATCGCTAGGACAACTGACAACAATAAGATGACAGACCCTCAACCAAAAGGATGACGGAACGAATCTCACACTAGCCACTACCATCAAAAGGATGATAGGACAAACACTACCGTACAATCTGACATCAACAAGATGACAGACCCAACACCAAAATGATGACGAAACGAAACTCACACCAGGCACTACCACTAAAAGGATGATAGGACAAACACTATCGCACAATCTGACATCAATAAGATGACATACCCCCTACCAAAAGGATGACGGAGCGAAACTCACACCGGCTACTACCACCAAAAGGATGATAGGACAAACACTATTGCACAATCTGACATCAATTAAGATGACAGACCCACCACCAAAAGGATGACGGAGTGAAATTTACACTAGCCACTACCACCAAAAGGATGATAGGACAAATACTATAAATCTGACATCAATAAGATGACAGACCCCCCAACAAAAGGATGACGGAGTGAAACTCACACCTGCCACTACCACCAAGAGAATGATAAGACAAACACTATCCCGCAATCTGACATCAATCAAGATGACAAACCTCCCACCAAAAGGATGACGAAGTGAAACTTACACTGGCCAATGCCACCAAAAGGATGATAGGACAAATAATATCACACAACTTGACATCAATAAGATGACAGACCCCCACCAAAGGATGACGGAGTGAAACTCACACCAGCCACTACCACCAAAAGGATGATAGGACAAACACTATCACACAATCTTACATCAATAAAGATGACAGACCCACCACCAAAAGGATGACAGAGTGAAACTCACACTAGCCACTACAACCAAAAGGATGATAGGACAAACGCTATCGCACAATCTGACATCAATTAAGATGACAGACCCACCACCAAAACTATGATGGAGCGAAACTCACGCCAGCCACTACCACCAAAAGGATGATAGGACAAACACTATTGCACATTTTGATATTAATAAATATGACACACCCACCACCAAAAGGATGACAGAGTGAAACTCACACTAGCCACTACCACCAAAAGGATGACAGGATAAACACTAACAATTTGATATCAATACGATGAAAGACCCCCCAACCAAAATAATGACGAAACGAAACTCACACCAGGCACTACCACTAAAAGGATGATAGGACAAACACTATCGCACAATCTGACATCAATAAGATGACATACCCCCTACCAAAAGGATGACGGAGCGAAACTCACACCGGCTACTACCACCAAAAGGATGATAGGACAAACACTATCGCACAATCTGACATCAATTAAGATGACAGACCCATAACCAAAAGGATGACGGAGTGAAATTTACACTAGCCACTACTACCAAAAGGATGATAGGACAAATACTAACAATTTGACATCAATAAGATGACAGACCCCCCAACAAAAGGATGACAGAGTGAAACTCACACCTGCCACTACCACCACGAAATTATAGGACAAACACTATCCCACAATCTGACAATAATCAAGATGACAAACCTCCCACCAAAAGGATGACGAAGTGAAACTTACACCGGCCAATACCACCAAAAGGATGATAGGACAAATAATATCACACAACTTGACATCAATAAGATGACAGACCCCCACCAAAGGATGACGGAGTGAAACTCACACCAGCCACTACCACCAAAAGGATGATAGGACAAAAACTATCGCACAATCTGACATCAATAAAGATGACAGACCCACCACCAAAAGGATGACAGAGTGAAACTCACACTAGCCACTACAACCAAAAGGATGATAGGACAAACGCTATCGCACAATTTGACATCAATTAAGATGACAGACCCACCACCAAAACGATGATGGAGCGAAACTCACACCAGCCACTACCACCAAAAGGATGATAGGACAAACACTATTGCACATTTTGATATTAATAAATATGACACACCCACCACCAAAAGGATGACAGAGTGAAACTCACACTAGCCACTACCACCAAAAGGATGACAGGATAAACACTAACAATTTGATATCAATACGATGACAAACCCTCAACCAAAAGGATGACGGATCGAAATTCACACCAGCCACTACCACCAAAAAGATGATAGGACAAACACTATCGCACAATCTGACATCAATTAAGATGACATACACACCACCAAAAGGATGACGAAGCGAAACTCACAACAACCACTACTACCAAAAGGATGATAGGTCAAACACTATCGCACAATCTGACATTAATAAAGATGACAAACCCACCACCAAAAGGATGACAGAGTGAAACTCACACTAGCCACTACCACCAAAAGGATGACAGGACAAACACTAACAATCTAACATCAATAAGATGACAGATCCCCCCCCAAAAGGATGACGGAGCGAAACTCACACTAGCCACTACCATCAAAAGGATGATAGGACAACCACTATTGCATAATCTGACAAAAATATGATGATAGACCCTCAACCAAAAGAATGACGAAGCAAAACTCACACCAGCAACTACCACCAAAGGGATGATAGGACAAACACTATCGTACAATCTGACATCAACGAGATTCCAGACCAACCATCAAAAGGATGACGGAACGAAACTCACACCAGCCACTACCACCAAAAGGATGATAGGACAAACACTTTCGCACAATCTGACATTAATAAGATGACATACCCCCCAGCAAAAGGATGACGGAGCAAAACTCACACCGGCTACTACCACCAAAAGGATGATAGGACAAACACTATCGCACAATCTGACATCAATTAAGATGACAGACCCACCACCAAAAGGATGACGGAGTGAAATTTACACTAGCCACTACCACCAAAAGGATGATAGGACAAATAAGAACAATCTGACATCAATAAGATGACAGACCCCCCAACAAAAGGATGACAGAGTGAAACTCACACCTGCCACTACCACCAAGAGAATGATAGGACAAACACTATCCCAGAATATGACATCAATCAAGATGACAATACTACCACCAAAAGGATGACGAAGCCAAACTTACACTGGCCACTACCACCAAAAGGATGACAGGACAAATAATATCACACAACCTGACATCAATAAGATGACAGACCCCCACCAAAGGATGACGGAGCGAAACTCACAGCAGCCACTACCACCAAAAGGATGATAGGACAAACACTATCGCACAATCTGACATCAATAAAGATGACAGACCCACAACCCAAAAGGATGAAAGAGTGAAACTCACACTAGCCACTACAACCAAAAGGATGACAGGACAAACACTATCGCACAATCTGACATCAATTAAGATGACAGACCCACCACCATAAGGATGACGAAGCGAAACTCACAACAACCACTACTACCAAAAGCATGATAGGTCAAACACTATCGCACAATCTGACGTTAATAAAGATGACAGACCTACCACCAAAAGGATGACAGAGTGAAACTCACACTAGCCACTACCACCAAAAGGATGACAACACAAACACTACCAATCTGACATCAATAAAATGACAGACCCCCACCAAAAGGATAACGGAGCAAAACTCACACTGGCCACTACCACCAAAAGGCTGATAGGACAAACACTATCGCATAATCTGACAACAATAAGATGACAGACCCTCAACCAAAAGGATGACGGAACGAAACTCATACCAGCCACTACCATCAAAAGGCTGATAGGACAAACACTATCGTACAATCTGACATCAACAAGATGACAGACCCACCACCAAAATGATGACGAAGCGAAACTCACACAACACACTACCACTAAAGGGATGATAGGACAAACACTATCGCACAATCTTACATCAATAAGATGACATACCCCCTACTAAAAGGATGACGGAGCGAAACTCACACCGGATACTACCACCAAAAGGATGATAGGACAAACACTATCGCAACATCTGACATCAATTAAGATGACAGACCCACCACCAAAAGGATGACGGAGTGAAAATTACACTACCCACTACCACCAAAAGGATGATAGGACAAATACTAACAATCTGACATCAATAAGATGACAGACCCCCCAACAAAAGGATGACGGAGTGAAACTCACACATGCCACTACCACCAAGAGAATAATAGGACAAACACTATCCCACAATCTGACATAAATCAAGATGACAAATCTCCCACAAAAAGGATGACGAAGAGAAACTTACACTGGCCACTACCACCAAAAGGATGATAGGACAAATAATATCACACAACCTGACATCAATAAGATGACAGACCCCCGCCAAAGGATGACGGAGCGAAACTCACACCAGCCACTACCACCAAAAGGATGATAGGACAATCACTATCGCACAATCTGACATCAATAAAGATGACAGACCCACCACCAAAAGGATGACGAAGCGAAACTCACAAAAACCACTACTACCAAAAGGATGATAGGTCAAACACTATCGCACAATCTGACATTAATATAGATGACAGACCCACCACCAAAAGAATGACGGAGTGCAACTCACACTAACCACTACCACCAAAAGGATGACAAGACAAACACTACCAATTTGACATCAATAAAATGACAGACCCCCCACCAAAAGGATGACGGAGCAAAACTCACACCGGCCACTACCGCCAAAAGGATGATAGGATAAACACTATCGCATAATCTGACAACAATAAGATGACAGACCCTCAACCAAAAGGATGACGGAACGAATCTCACACCAGCCACTACCATCAAAAGGATGATAGGACAAACACCACCGTACAATCTGACATCAACAAGATGACAGACCCAACACCAAAATGATGACGAAGCGAAACTCACACCAGGCACTACCACTAAAAGAATGATAGGACAAACACTATCGCATAATCTGACATCAATAAGATGACATACCCCCTACCAAAAGGATGACCGAGCGAAACTCACACCGGCTACTACCACCAAAAGGATGATAGGACAAACACTATCGCACAATCTGACAACAATTAAGATGACAGACCCACCACCAAAAGGATGACGGGGTGAAAATTACACTAGCCACTACCACCAAAAGGATGATAGGACAAATACTAACAATCTGACATCAATAAGATGACAGACCCCCCAACAAAAGGATGACGGAGTGAAACTCACACATGCCACTACCACCAAGAGAATAATAGGACAAACACTATCCCACAATCTGACATAAATCAAGATGACAAACCTCCCACAAAAAGGATGACGAAGAGAAACTTACACTGGCCACTGCCACCAAAAGGATGATAGGACAAATAATATCACACAACCTGACATCAATAAGATGACAGCCCCCCACCAAAAGATGACAGAGCGAAACTCACACTAGCCACTACCACCAAAAGGATGATAGGACAAACACTATCGCACAATCTAACATCAATAAAGATGACAGGCCCACAACCCAAAAGGATGACAGAGTGGAACTCACACTAGCCACTACAACCAAAAGGATGACAGGACAAACACTATCGCACAATCTAACATTAATTAAGATTTCAGACCCAACACCATAAGGATGACGAAGCGAAACTCACACTAGCCACTACCACCAAAAGGATGACAAGACAAACACTACCAATCTGACATCAATAAAATGACAGACCCCCCCACCAAAAGGATGACGGAGCAAAACTCACACCGGCCACTACCGCCAAAAGGATGATAGGACAAACACTATCGCATAATCTGACAACAATAAGATGACAGACCCTCGACCAAAAGGATGACGAAACGAATCTCACACCAGCCACTACCATTAAAAGGATGATAGGACAAACACTACCGTACAATCTGACATCAACAAGATGACATACCCAACACCAAAATGATGAAGAAACGAAACTCACACCAGACACTACCACTAAAAGGATGATAGGACAAACACTATCGCACAATCTTACATCAATAAGATGACATACCCCCTACCTAAAGGATGACGGAGCGAAACTCACACCGGCTACTACCACCAAAAGGATGATAGGACAAACACTATCGCACAATCTGACATCAATTAAGATGACAGACCCACCACCAAAAGGATGACGGAGTGAAACTTACACTAGCCACTACTACCAAAAGGATGATAGGACAAATACTAACAATCTGACACCAATAAGATGACAGACCCCCCAACAAAAGGATGACGGAGTGAAACTCACACCTGCCACTACCACCAAGAGAATGATAGGACAAACACTATCCCACAATCTGACAACAATCAAGATGACAAACCTCCCACCAAAAGGATGACGAAGTGAAACTTACACTGGCCAATGCCACCAAAAGGATGATAGGACAAATAATATCACACAACTTGACATCAATAAGATGACAGACCCCCACCAAAGGATGACGGAGTGAAACTCACACCAGCCACTACCACCAAAAGGATGATAGGACAAACACTATCGCACAATCTTACATCAATAAAGATGACAGACCCACCACCAAAAGGATGATAGAGTGAAACTCACACTAGCCACTACAAACAAAAGGATGATAGGACAAACGCTATCGCACAATCTGACATCAATTAAGATGACAGACCCACCACCAAAACGATGATGGAGCGAAACTCACACCAGCCACTACCACCAAAAGGATGATAGGACAAACACTATTGCACATTTTGATATTAATAAATATGACACACCCACCACCAAAAGGATGACAGAGTGAAACTCACACTAGCCACTACCACCAAAAGGATGACAGGATAAACACTATCTCACAATCTGACGTCAATTAAGATGACAGACCCACCACCAAAAGAATGACGGAGTGAAATTTACACTAGCCACTACTACCAAAAGGATGATAGGATAAATACTAACAATCTGACATCAATAAGATGACAGACCCTCTAACAAAAGGATAACGGAGTGAAACTCACACCTGCCACTACCACCAAGAGAATGATAGGAGAAACAATATCGCATAATCTGACAACAATAAGATGACAGACCCTCAACCAAAAGGATGACAGAGCGAAAGTCACACCAGCCACTACCATCAAAAGGATGATAGGACAAACACTACCGTACATTCTGACATCAACAAGATGACAGACCTACCACCAAAATGATGACGAAGCGAAACTCACACCAGGAACTACCACTAAAAGGATGATAGGACAAACACTATCGCACAATCTGACATCAATAAGATGACATACCCCCTACCAAAAGGATGACCGAGCGAAACTCACACCGGCTACTACCACCAAAAGGATGATAAGACAAACACTATCGCACAATCTGACATCAATTAAGATGACAGACCCACCACCAAAAGGATGACGGAGTGAAATTTACACTAGCCACTACCACCAAAAGGATGATAGGACCAATACTAACAATCTGACATCAATAAAATGACAGACCCCCCAACAAAAGGATGACGGATTGAAACTCACACCTGCCACTACCACCAAGAGAATGATAGGACAAACACTATCCCACAATATGACATCAATCAAGATGATAATACTCCCACCAAAAGGATGACGAAGCGAAACTTACACTGGCCACTACCACCAAAAGGATGATAGGACAAATAATATCACACAACCTGACATCACTAAGATGACAGACCCCCACCAAAGGATGACGGAGCGAAACTCACACCAGCCACTACCACCAAAATGATGATAGGACAAACACTATCGCACAATCTGACATCAATAAAGATGACAGACCCACCACCAAAAGGATGACAGAGTGAAACTCACACTAGCCACTACAACCAAAAGGATGACAGGACAAACACTATCGCACAATCTGACATTAATTAAGATGACAGACCCACCACCATAAGGATGACGAAGCGAAACTCACAACAACCACTCCTACCTAAAGGATGATAGGTCAAACACTATCGCACAATCTAACATTAATAAAGATGACAGACCCACCACCAAAAGGATGACGGAGTGAAACTCACACTAGCCACTACCACCAAAAGGATGACAAGACAAACACTACCAATCTGACATCAATAAAATGACAGACCCCCCACCAAAAGGATGACGGAGCAAAACTTAAACCGGCCACTACCACCAAAAGGATGATAGGACAAACACTATCGCATAATCTGAGAACAATAAGATGACAGACCCTCAACCAAAAGGATGACGGAACGAAACTCACACCAGCCACTACCATCAAAAGGATGATAGGACAAACACTACCGTACATTCTGACATCAACAAGATGACAGACCCACCACCAAAATGATGACGAAGCGAAACTCACACCAGGAACTACCACTAAAAGGATGATAGGACCAACACTATCGCACAATCTGACATCAATAAGATGACATACCCCCTACCAAAAAGATGACCGAGCGAAACTCACACTGGCTACTACCACCAAAAGGATGATAAGACAAACACTATCGCACAATCTGACATCAATTAAGATGACAGACCCACCACCAAAAGGATGACGGAGTGAAATTTACACTAGCCACTACCACCAAAAGGATGATAGGACCAATACTAACAATCTGACATCAATAAAATGACAGACCCCCCAACAAAAGGATGACGGATTGAAACTCACACCTGCCACTACCACCAAGAGAATGATAGGACAAACACTATCCCACAATATGACATCAATCAAGATGACAATACTCCCACCAAAAGGATGACGAAGCGATACTTACACTGGCCACTACCACCAAAAGGATGATAGGACAAATAATATCACACAACCTGACATCACTAAGATGACAGACCCCCACCAAAGGATGACGGAGCGAAACTCACACCAGTCACTACCACCAAAATGATGATAGGACAAACACTATCGCACAATCTGACATCAATAAAGATGACAGACCCACCACCAAAAGGATGACAGAGTGAAACTCACACTAGCCACTACAACCAAAAGGATGACAGGACAAACACTATCGCACAATCTGACATCAATTAAGATGACAGACCCACCACCATAAGGATGACGAAACGAAACTCACAACAACCACTCCTACCTAAAGGATGATAGGTCAAACACTATCGCACAATCTAATGTTAATAAAGATGACAGACCCATCACCAAAAGGATGACGGAGTGAAACTCACACTAGCCACTACCACCAAAAGGATGACAAGACAAACACTACCAATCTGACATCAATAAAATGACAGACCCCCCACCAAAAGGATGACGGAGCAAAACTTAAACCGACCACTACCACCAAAAGGATGATAGGACAAACACTATCGCATAATCTGAGAACAATAAGATGACAGACCCTCAACCAAAAGGATGACGGAACGAAACTCACACCAGCCACTACCATGAAAAGGATGATAGGACAAACACTACCGTACATTCTGACATCAACAAGATGACAGACCCACCACCAAAATGATGACGAAGCGAAACTCACACCACGAACTACCACTAAAAGGATGATAGGACAAACACTATCGCACAATCTGACATCAATAAGATGACATACCCCCTACCAAAAAGATGACCGAGCGAAACTCACACCGGCTACTACCACCAAAAGGATGATAAGACAAACACTATCGCACAATCTGACATCAATTAAGATGACAGACCCACCACCAAAAGGATGACGGAGTGAAATTTACACTAGCCACTACCACCAAAAGGATGATAGGACCAATACTAACAATCTGACATCAATAAAATGACAGACCACCCAACAAAAGGATGACGGATTGAAACTCACACCTGCCACTACCACCAAGAGAATGATAGGACAAACACTATCCCACAATATGACATCAATCAAGATGACAATACTCCCACCAAAAGGATGACGAAGCGAAACTTACACTGGCCACTACCACCAAAAGGATGATAGGACAAATAATATCACACAACCTGACATCACTAAGATGACAGACCCCCACCAAAGGATGACGGAGCGAAACTCACACCAGCCACTACCACCAAAATGATGATAGGACAAACACTATCGCACAATCTGACATCAATAAAGATGACAGACCCACCACCAAAAGGATGACAGAGTGAAACTCACACTAGCCACTACAACCAAAAGGATGACAGGACAAACACTATCGCACAATCTGACATCAATTAAGATGACAGACCCACCACCATAAGGATGACGAAGCGAAACTCACAACAACCACTCCTACCTAAAGGATGATAGGTCAAACACTATCGCACAATCTAACGTTAATAAAGATGACAGACCCACCACCAAAAGGATGACGGAGTGAAACTCACACTAGCCACTACCACCAAAAGGATGACAAGACAAACACTACCAATCTAACATCAATAAAATGACAGACCCCCCACCAAAAGGATGACGGAGCAAAACTTAAACCGGCCACTACCACCAAAAGGATGATAGGACAAACACTATCGCATAATCTGAGAACAATAAGATGACAGACCCTCAACCAAAAGGATGACGGAACGAAACTCACACTAGCCACTACCATCAAAAGGATGATAGGAAAAACACTACCGTACATTCTGACATCAACAAGATGACAGACCCACCACCAAAATGATGACGAAGCGAAACTCACACCAGGAACTACCACTAAAAGGATGATAGGACAAACACTATCGCACAATCTGACATTAATAAGATGACATACCCCCTACCAAAAGGATGGCCGATCGAAACTCACACCGGCTACTACCACCAAAAGGATGATAAGACAAACACTATCGCACAATCTGACATCAATTAAGATGACAGACCCACCACCAAAAGCATGACGGAGTGAAATTTACACTAGCCACTACCACCAAAAGGATGATAGGACCAATACTAACAATCTGACATCAATAAAATGACAGACCCCCCAACAAAAGGATGACAGATTGAAACTCACACCTGCCACTACCACCAAGAGAATGATAGGACAAACACTATCCCACAATATGACATCAATCAAGATGACAATACTCCCACCAAAAGGATGACGAAGCGAAACTTACACTGGCCACTACCACCAAAAGGATGATAGGACAAATAATATCACACAACCTGACATCACTAAGATGACAGACCCCCACCAAAGGATGACGGAGCGAAACTCACACCAGCCACTACCACCAAAATGATGATAGGACAAACACTATCGCACAATCTGACATCAATAAAGATGACAAACCCACCACCAAAAGGATGACAGAGTGAAACTCACACTAGCCACTACAACCAAAAGGATGACAGGACAAACACTATCGCACAATCTGACATCAATTAAGATGACAGACCCACCACCATAAGGATGACGAAGCGAAACTCACAACAACCACTCCTACCTAAAGGATGATAGGTCAAACACTATCGCACAATCTAACGTTAATAAAGATGACAGACCCACCACCAAAAGGATGACGGAGTAAAACTCACACTAGCCATCTACCACCAAAAGGATGACAAGACAAACACTACCAATCTGACATCAATAAAATGACAGACCCCCCACCAAAAGGATGACGGAGCAAAACTTAAACCGGCCACTACCACCAAAAGGATGATAGGACAAACACTATCGCATAATCTGAGAACAATAAGATGACAGACCCTCAACCAAAAGGATGACGGAACGAAACTCACACCAGCCACTACCATCAAAAGGATGATAGGACAAACACTACCGTAGATTCTGACATCAACAAGATGACAGACCCACCACCAAAATGATGACGAAGCGAAACTCACACCAGGAACTACCACTAAAAGGATGATAGGACAAACACTATCGCACAATCTGACATCAATAAGATGACATACCCCCTACCAAAAGGATGACCGAGCGAAACTCACACCGGCTACTACCACCAAAAGGATGATAAGACAAACACTATTGCACAATCTGACATCAATTAAGATGACAGACCCACCACCAAAAGGATGACGGAGTGAAATTTACACTAGCCACTACCACCAAAAGGATGATAGGACCAATACTAACAATCTGACATCAATAAAATGACAGACCCCCCAACAAAAGGATGACGGATTGAAACTCACACCTGCCACTACCACCAAGAGAATGATAGGACAAACACTATCCCACAATATGACATCAATCAAGATGACAATACTCCCACCAAAAGGATGACGAAGCGAAACTTACACTGGCCACTACCACCAAAAGGATGATAGGACAAATAATATCACACAACCTGACATCACTAAGATGACAGACCCCCACCAAAGGATGATGGAGCGAAACTCACACCAGCCACTACCACCAAAAGGATGATAGGACAAACACTATCGCACAATCTGACATCAATTAAGATGACAGACCCACCACCAAAAGGATGACGGAGTGAAATTTACACTAGCCACTACCACCAAAAGGATGATAGGACCAATACTAACAATCTGACATCAATAAAATGACAGACCCCCCAACAAAAGGATGACGGATTGAAACTCACACCTGCCACTACCACCAAGAGAATGATAGGACAAACACTATCCCACAATATGACATCAATCAAGATGACAATACTCCCACCAAAAGGATGACGAAGCGAAACTTACACTGGCCACTACCACCAAAAGGATGATAGGACAAATAATATCACACAACCTGACATCACTAAGATGACAGACCCCCACCAAAGGATGACGGAGCGAAACTCACACCAGCCACTACGACCAAAAGGATGATAGGACAAACACTATCGCACAATCTGACATCAATAAAGATGACAGACCCACCACCAAAAGGATGACAGAGTGAAACTCACACTAGCCACTACAACCAAAAGGATGACAGGACAAACACTATCGCACAATCTGACATCAATTAAGATGAGAGACCCACCACCAAAACGATGATGGAGCGAAACTCACACCAGCCACTACCACCAAAAGGATGATAGGACAAACACTATCGCACATTCTGACATTAATAAATATGACACACCCACCACCAAAAGGATGACAGAGTGAAACTCACACTAGCCACTACCACCAAAAGGATGAAAGAATAAACACTAACAATTTGATATCAATAAGTTGAAAGACCCCCCACCAAAAGGATGACAGAGCGAAACTCACACCGGTCACTACCACCAAAAGGATGATAGGACAAACACTATTGCATATTCTGACAACAATAAGATGACAAACCATCAACCAAAAGGATGACGGATCGAAACTCACACCCATCACTACCACCAAAAAGATGATAGGACAAACACTATCGCACAATCTGACATCAATTAAGATGACAGACCCACCACCAAAAGGATGATGAAGCGAAACTCACAACAGCCACTACTACCAAAAGGATGATAGGTCAAACACTATCGCACAATCTGACATTAATAAAGATGACAGACCCACCACCAAAAGGATGACGGAGTGAAACTCACACTAGCCACTACCACCAAAAGGATGACAAGACAAACACTAACAATCTGACATCAATAAAATGACAGACCCCCCACCAAAAGGATGACGGAGCAAAACTCACACCGGCCACTACCACCAAAAGGATGATAGGACAAAAACTATCGCATAATCTGACAACAATAAGATGACAGACCCTCAACCAAAAGGATGACGAAACAAAACTCACACCAGTCACTACCATCAAAAGGATGATAGGACAAACACTACCGTACAATCTGACATCAACAAGATGACAGACCCACCACCAAAATGATGATGAAGCGAAACTCACGCCAGGCACTACCACCAAAAGGATGATAGGACAAACACTATCGCACAATCTGACATCACAGACCCACCACCAAAAGGATGACGGAGTGAAATTTACACTAGCCACTACCACCAAAAGGATGATAGGACAAATACTAACAATCTTAGTATTTCCCCACTTCCCTTCAGCAGATGCTCTCCCATCTCTAGGCTTCTTATCAACATCGTAAATAAACTTAAAATCAACATCAGAGTATTTTCCCCCAGTGGGATATCACATAAAATCAACATTTCCTTTATAAAAGGTTTTCCTCCAAAATACAGCGGAATATTTAAAATATTAAAATCTAATAAAAGTTTGATACGTTCATAGGAAAATAAAATATGAGTCCTTCAGAAAACAAATAAAAGCGCCCAAGTCCCGTGCTACATATCAGAGCATCCTAGACTCTACTGTCACACCACAGTTATGACAGGTCGGCATAGTTGCTCTACAGTCAGCTATCACATGACCTGGTTTCCCACACTTAAAACATTTCTTGGCTTCATTAGGACAATCATTAGCACGGTGTCCCATACCACCGCACCGAAAACATTTCCCTTCAACAGATGCTCTCCCATCTCTAGGCTTCTTATCAACAACAACTTTACGCTTTCCCTTATCAGCAGCAACACTATAAGGAGTACCACTAAACCTCTGCTTACCCTTACGGTCATTAACAGCTTCGTAGTGCGCAATCCTTCCTCGGTTATCGTTATCATAGATTCTGCTCCTGCTTACCAGCTCAGGATACCTCCTGATCTTCTGACAAGCAATCCCCAACTTAATCTCTGGACACAGTCCATTCTCAAACTTTAAGCACTTAGAGGTCATTGCCCCTTCCATATTAGAGTGGGGACAATACTGCACCAGCTCCTCAAACTTGGCAGCATATTCTGCTACAGTCATACTACCCTGTTTTAGCTCTAAGAATTCAATTTCCTTAGCGCTTCGGATATCTTCCGGGAAATACTTCTCCAGAAAACCTTTCCAAACCACCTCCCAAGTAATGGCAGTTCCAGCAGCTTCCAACCTTTGGCGACTATTGTCCCACCAGGCTTCAGCCTCACCCTCCAGCATGTGAGTACCAAACCTCACCTTTTGTTCATCGCTACATTCCATAGTCCTGAAGATCTTTTCAATTGCCTTCAGCCACTTCTGAGCAGCTTCAGGGTCCAGAATTCCTCCTTCAAATGTTGGCGGCTTGTTGCTCCGAAACTGCGCCAAACTCCTGAATTGGGCATCTGTAGTTTGATTTTGATTAGCAACCACTTGCGCCATTGCTTGCATAGCAGCAGCCAATGCAGCATCGTTCCTTCCTGCCATACTGCTCAAAAAGAACAACACCTGGTTAAAAGATATTCAACTACATCATAAAGGGCAGACTCAACTCGACTCAACAACACTGGTCGGACGGACCGACCTGCTCTGATACCAATTGTAACACCCCACTTCCCAAAATCAATTAAATTAATAACCATCATAAATAAACATCAGAGTATTTCCCCCCAGTGGGATATCACATAAAATCAACATTTCCTTTATAAAAGGTTTTCCTCCAAAATACAGCGGAATATTAAAAATATTAAAATCCAATAAAAGTTTGATACGTTCACAGGAAAATAAAATATGAGCCCTTCAGAAAACCAATAAAAGCGCCCAAGTTCGGTGCTACGTATCAGAGCATCCTAGACTCGACTGTCACACCATAATCCAAGCTAGCTAAGTACTTGGATTATCTGTACTTTCGGAGAAGTACAGACACAACAACAGCAAAGGGGTGAGAAATCATGATCAAAAATATAATGGTAATGTAATACATGTAAATAAGGCAGTAAAACACACCAACACATCAATTATTCACCCCAACAACGCCATATAACGGACCTACTGTTCAAATTACAATATAACATATTATAATGCAAAAATGCAACTCGACACCATGCATGCGGTACCGACTCATTGGTTCATTCAATCGAACCTGGATAGATCACTTACGCTCCTCCTGAGACATGATCTATCCCCCACCATTCTCCACAAAGGAGTACGGATGAATCACTTACGCTCCTCCTGAGACATGATTCATCCCACCAAAACACCATGATATGCAAGACACCAATGCATAACTATTATATTCTGGCACACTAAGTGCACACGATCCTCCTGATCATATCATCATACATCAATGCAAATGTATAGATATATTACACCAACACCATATAAATCAATCAGATGGTAAACAAATTTATACTATAACACCAGATATAACTACATCCCACCACTCGGGGATACTCGATCCTACTGATCACTACACACATATACATCAACTAATTGCTCACCAACAATATTAAGGGAAACGCGTGCCATCACCAAGTACACAAGTTAAATCCCACACTCATCATTTTCACACTGCAACAAGGCTAAAAGGATCACACGAGACCAACGCTCGAATCCAAAACATCACAAAAATTCATTTGGTTCTGCTATGTTCGCTGGCATTCGCCAGGCGAACCCTTCTGGCGAACCTTCGCTGGCATTCGCCAGGCGAAGTTCTTGTGTTTTTAGTCTGGGACTTAATTTTTGAATTATTCGCTGCCCCTTCGCCTCAGCTCGCTACGCGAACTCTCGCCTCCCTTCGCCAGGCGAAGCTTCACCAACATTCGCCAGGCGAAGCCCAGCGAATGCTGCGATTCATCAGTTTCCTCACAATTCTGCAGTGCTATTCTAGGCCAAATTATGCCTATCATCTCTACTCAGATTCCCAGCCTATTCTAGTACCAATCTTGCCTATTACCGTAAACAATCGGTTTCTAATTCCTATTCCCAAAATCATCACCTAAACACTATCGATACCGCAAAAGCCATACAGAACTTTCCCTAAACACCGTAAAACACCCTATATACCCTATATGCCAAATCAACCAAAAACAACAATTCATTAACGATTACTATACAATTAACAACAATCATCATCAATCATAACATATCAATATATATTATCATATATCGATCAATTTCCTACGGGGTTAAGGAATCCCCAACTACCCTATACATGTATAAACCATTCCCAATCAAGTTTCTCCCCCTTACCTTATCAATTGGTTGATCGATAGAAATCCTCCTAGAATTGGTCTCTTGGCCTTCCCCTTTTCTCTTCCGTTCTTCGTTCCCTTTTTCCTTCGCTCTTTTTCCTTTCTTTCGTTCTTTTCTCTTCTCTCTTTTCTATCGCCCTTTTTCTCAATTTCTAAAATGTATTGTACCACTCTCCCCACCCCTTCACATTCTATTTTCTTTATTAAATCTAATCCCAATTAATAAAATAACTTAATAAAATAATACAATATTATTATTAATACTAATAATATTATAATACTATTAATAATAATAATAATACTAATATCGTTATTTCACCAAAATAATAATAATATTAATAATATTAACAAATATAATAAATATAATAATAATAATAATAACACCCCTGCCAATGTTACTATTATTTTTATATTATTATATTTCACACCAAAATACCACCAATAGTCCTCCCACATTAGGGACACCCACCAAACATCGTCAAATACCCTCCCACCAAAGGGCACACCAACATATAATTTTTAAAATAATAATAAAATGACTAAATAATTAAAATGCGTGTTACAACAGACCCCCCAACAAAAGGATGATGGAGTGAAACTCACACCTGCCACTACCACCAAGAGAATCATAGGACAAACACTATCCCATAATCTGACATCAATCAAGATGACAAACCTCCCACCAAAAGGATGACGAAGCGAAACTTACACTGGCCACTACCACCAAAAGGATGATAGGACAAATAATATCACACAACCTGACATCAATAAGATGACAGACCCCAAACAAAAGATGACAGATCAAAACTCACACCAGCAACTACCACCAAAAGGATGATAGGACAAACACTAGCGCACAATCTGACATCAATAAAGATGACATACCCACCACCAAAAGATGACAGAGTGAAACTCACACTAGCCACTACAACCAAAAGGATGACAGGACAAACACTATCGCACAATCTGACATCAATTAAGATGACAGACCCACCACCAAAACGATGATGGAGCGAAACTCACACCAGCCACTACCACAAAAAGGATGATAGGACAAATAATATCGCACAATCTGACATCTATAAAGATGACAGACCCCCACCAACGGATGACGGAGCAAACTCACACCAGCCACTACCACCAAAAGGATGATAGGACAAACACTACTGTACAATATAACATTAATAAGATGCTAGACCCCCATAAAAAGGATGACGGAGTGAAACTTACACCGGCCACTACCACCAAAAGGATGATAGGAGAAACAATATCGCATAATCTGACAATAATAAGATGATAGACCCTCAACCAAAAGGATGATGGAGCGATACTCACACCAGTCATTACCACCAAAAGGATGATAGGACAAACACTATCGCACAATCTGACATCAATTAAGATGATAGTCCCACCACCAAAAGGATGACGAAGCAAAACTCACACCAACCATTACCACCATTAGGATGATAGGACAAACGCTATCGCAAAATCATACATCAATAAAGGTGACAGACCCACCACCAAAAGGATGACGGAGTGAAACTCACACTAGCCAGTACCACCAAAAGGATGACAGGACAAACACTAACAATCTGACATCAATAAGATGACAGACCCCCCACCAAAAGGATGACGAAGCGAAACTCACACCGGCCACTACCACCAAAAGGATGATAGGACAGACACTATTGCATAATCTGACAACCATAAGATGACAGACCCTCAACCAAAAGGATGACGAAACGAAACTCACACCAGCCACTGCCACCAAAAGGATGATAGGACAAACACTACCGTACAATCTGACATCAACAAGATGATAGACCCACCACCAAAACGATGATGGATCAAAACTCAAACCAAACAACTACCACCAAAAGGATGATAGGACAAACACTATCGCACAATCTAACAACAATAAGATGACAAACCCCCCACCAAAAGGATAACGAAGCAAAACTCACACAGGCCACTACTACCAAAAGGATGATAGGATAAACACTATCGCACAATCTGAAAACAATAAGATGACAGACCCACCACCAAAAGGATGACAGAGCAAAACTCACACCAACCACTACCTCCAAAACGATGATAGGACAAACACTATCACATAACTGACAACAATAAGATGACAGACCCTCAACCAAAAGCATGACGGAGCGAAACTAACACCAGCCACTACCAGCAAAAGGATGATACGACAAACACTACCATACAATCTGACATCAACCGGATGACAGACCCACCACCAAAACGATGACGGAGCGAAACTCACACCAGCCACTACCACCAAAAGAATGATAAGACAAACACTATCGCACAATCTGACATCAATAAAGATGAGAAACCCACCACCAAAAGGATGACAGAGTGAATCTCAAACTAGCCACTACCACCAAAAGGATGACAGGACAAATACTAACAATCTGACATCAATAAGATGACAGACCCCCCACCAAAAGGAGGACAGAGCGAAACTCACACCGGCCACTACCACCAAAAGAATGATAGGACAAACACTATCGCATAATCTGACAACAATAAGATGACAGACCCTCAACCAAAAGGATGACGGAGCGAAACTCACACATATCACTACCACCAAAAGGATGATAGGACAAATAATATCACACAATTTGACATCAATAAGATGACAGACCCCCACAAAAGGATGACGGAGCGATACTCACACCAGCCACTACCACCAAAAGGATGGTAGGACAAACACTATCGCACAATCTGACATCAATTAAGATGACAGACCAACCAGCAAAGGATGACGGAGCGAAACTCACACCAGCCACTACCACCAACAGGATGATAGGAGAAACACTATCATAAAATCAGACATCAATAAAGGTGACAGAACCACCACCAAAAGCATGACGGAGTGAAACTCACATTAGCCACTACCACCAAAAGGATGACAAGACAAACACTAACACTCTGACATCAATAAGATGGCAGACCCCCCACCAAAAGGATGACGAAGCGAAACTCACACCGGCCACTACCACCAAAAGGATGATAGGACAAACACTATTGCATAATCTGACAACAATAAGATGACAAACCCTCAACCAAAAGGATGACGAAGAGAAACTCACACCAGCCACTGCCACCAAAAGGATGATAGGACAAACACTACCGTACAATCTGACATCAACAAGATGATAGACCCACCACCAAAACGATGATGGAGCGAAACTCACATCAGCAACTACCACCAAAAGGATGATAGGACAAACACTATCGCACAATCTAACAACAATAAGATGACAGACCCCCCCACCAAAAGGATGACGAAGCGAAACTTACACCGGCCACTCCCACCAAAAGGATGATAGGATAAACACTATCGCACAATCTGACAACAATAAGATGACAGACCCACCACCAAAAGGATAACCGAGCGAAACTCATACCAGCCACTACCACCAAAAGGATGATAGGACAAACACTATCGCATAATCTGACAACAATAAGATGACAGACCCTCATACAAAAGAATGACGAAGCGAAACTCACACCAGCCACTACCACCAAAAGGATTATAGGACAAACATTATCTCACAATCTCACATCAATAAATATGACAGACGCACCACCAAAAGGATGACGGAGGGAAACTCACACTAGCCACTACCACCAAAAGGATGACAGGACAAACACTAACAATCTGACATCAATAAGATGACAGACCCCCCACCAAAAGGAGGACGAAGCAAAACACACACCGGCCACTACCACCAAAAGGATGATAGGACAAACACTGTCACATAATCTGACAACAATAAGATGACAGACCCTCAACCAAAAGGATGACGGAGCGAAACTCACACATACCACTACCATCAAAAGGATGATAGGACAAATAATATCACACAATTTGACATCAATAAGATGACAGACCCCCACCAAAGGATGACGGAGCGAAACTCACACCAGCCACTACCACTAGAAGGATGATAGGAATAACACTACCGTACAATCTAACATTAACAAGACGACAGACCCACCACCAAAAGGATGACAGCGCGAAATTCACACCAGCCACTACCACCAAAAGGATGATAGGACAAATACTATCCCACAATCTGACATTAATAAATATGACAGACCCACCACCAAAAGGATGACAGAGTGAAACTCACACTAGCCACTACCACCAAAATGATGACAGGATAAACACAAACAATTTGATATCAATAAGATGAAAGACCCCCCACCAAAAGGATGACGGAGCAAAACTCACACCAGACACTACGACCAAAAGGATGATAGGACAAACACTATCGCATAATCTAACAACAATAAGATGACAGACCCTCAACCAAAAGGATGTCGGAGCAAAACTCACACCAGCCACTACCATCAGAAGGATGATAGGACAAACACTACCGTACAATCTTACATCAACAAGATGACAGACCCACCACCAAAATGATGACGAAGCGAAACTCACACCAGCCACTACCACTAAAAGGATGATAGGACAAACACTATCGCACAATCTGACATCAATAAGATAACATACCCCCTACCAAAAGGATTACAGATCGAAACTCACACCGGCTACTACCACCAAAAGGATGATAGGACAAACACTATTGCACAATCTGACATCAATTAAGATGATTAACCCACCACCAAAAGGATGACGGAGTGAAATTTACACTAGCCACTACCACCAAAAGGCTGATAGGACAAATACTAACAATCTGACATCAATAAGATGACAGACCCCCCAACAAAAGGATGACGGAGTGAAACTCACACCTGCCACTACCACCAAGAGAATGATAGGACAAACATTATCCCACAATCTGACATCTATCAAGATGACAAACCTCCCACCAAACGTATGACGAAGCGAAACTTACACTGGCCACTACCACCAAAAGGATGATAGGACAAATAATATCACACAACCTGACATCAATAAGATGACAGACCCCCACCAAAGGATGACAGAGCGAAACTCACAATAGCCACTACCACCAAAAGGATTACAGGACAAACACTATCGCACAATCTGACATTAATTAAGATGGCTGACCCACCACCAAAACGATGATGGAGCGAAACTCACACCAGCCACTACCACCAAAAGGATGATAGGACAAATAATATCGCACAATCTGACATCTATAAAGATGACAGACCCCCACCAAAGGATGACGGAGCAAAACTCCCACCAGCCACTACTACCAAAAGGATGATAAGACAAACACTACTGTACAATATGACATTAATAAGATGATAGACCCCCATAAAAAGGATGACGGAGTGAAACTCACACCGGCCACTACCCCCAAAAGGATGATAGGAGAAACACTATCGCATAATCTGACAACAATAAGATGATAGACCCTCAACCAAAAGGATGATGGAGCGATACCTACACCAGCCACTACCACCAAAAGGATGATAGGGCAAACATATCGAACAATCTGACATCAATAAAGATGAGAGATCCACCACCAAAAGGATGACGAAGCGAAACTCACACCAGCCACTACCACCAACAGGATGATAAGACAAACACTATCGCAAAATCAGACATCAATAAAGGTGACAGACCCACCACCAAAAGGATGACGGAGTGAAACTCACACTAGCGACTACCACCAAAAGGATGACAGGAGAAACACTAAGAATCTGACATCAATAAGATGACAGACCCCCCACCAAAAGGATGACGAAGAGAAAATGATGATAGGACAAACACTATCGCATAATCTAACAACAATAAGATTAAAGACCCTCAACCAAAAGGATGATGGAGCGAAACTCACACCAGCCACTGCCACTAAAAGGATGATAGGACAAACACTACCGTACAATCTGACATCAACAAGATGATAGACCCACCACCAAAACGATGATGGAGCAAAACTCACACCGGCCACTACCACAAAAAGGATGATAGGACAAACACTATCGCACAATCTGACATCAATATGATGACATACCCACCACCAAAAGGATGACGGAGCGAAACTCACTCCGGCTACTACCACCAAAAGGATGATAAGAGAAACACTATCGCACAATCTGACATCAATTAAGATGACAGACCCACCACCAAAAGTATGACAGAGTGAAAATCACACTAGACACTACCACCAAAAGGATGATAGGATAAACACTAACAATCTGACATCAATAAGATGAAAAACCCCCCACCAAAAGGATGACGGAGTGAAACTCACACCTGCCACTACCACCAAGAGGATGATAGGACTAACAATATCCCACAATCAGACATCAATCAAGATGACAGTCCCCCTTTCAAAAGGATGACAAAGCGAAACTCACACCGGCCAATACCTCCAAAAGGGTGATAGGACAAATAATATCAAACAATCTGACATCAATAAGATGACAGACCCCCACCAAAGGATGACAGAGCGAAACTCACACCAGCCACTACCACCAAAAGGATTATAGGAAGAACACTACCGTACAATCTGACATCAACAAGGTGATAGACCAACCACCAAAAGGATGACGGAGTGAAATTCACACCAGCCACTACCACCAAAAGGATGATAGGAAAAACACTACCGTACAATATGACATGAATAAGATGATATACCCCCACCAAAAGGATGACGGAGCGAAACTCACACCGGCCACTACCACCAAAAGGATGATAGGAGAAACACTATCGCATAATCTGACAACAATAAGATGACAGAGCCTCAACCAAAAGGATGACGGAGTGAAACTCACACCAGCCACTACCACCAAAAGGATGATAAGACAAACACTATCGCACAATCTGACATCAATTAAGATGACAGACCCACCACCAAAAGGATGACGGAGCGAAACTCACACCAGCCACTACCACCAAAAGGATGATAGTAAAAACACTATCGCAAAATTTGACATTAAAAAGATTACAGACCCACCAACAAAAGGATGACGAAGTGAAACTCACACTAGCCACTACCAACAAAAGGATGACAGGACAAACACTATTGCATAATCTGACAATAATAAGATAACAGACCCTCAACCAAAAGGATGACGAAGCGAAACTCACACTAGCCACTGCCATCAAATGGATGATAGGACAAACACTACCGTACAATCTGACATGAACAAGATGACAGACCCACCACCAAAACGATAACGTAGAGAAACTCACACCAGCCACTACCACCAAAAGGATGATAGGACAAACACTATCCCACAATCTGACATCAATAAGATGACATACCCCCCACCAAAATGATGATGGAGCGAAACTCAAACCGGCTACTAACACCAAAAGGATGACAGAGTGAAAATCACATTAGCCACTACAACCAAAAGGATGAGAGGAGAAGCACTATCAAACTGACATCAATAAGATGACAAACTCCCCACCAAAAGGATGACGGAGTGAAACTCACACCTTCCACTACCACTAAGAGGATGATAGGACAAACATTATCCCACAATCTGACATCAATCAAAATGACGGCCCCCCCTTCAAAAGGATGACGAAGCGAAACTCACACCGGCCAATACCACCAAAATGATGATAGGACAAATAATATCACACAATCTGACATGAATAAGCTGACAGACCCCCACCAAAGGTTGACAGAGCGAAACTCACACCAGCCACTACCACCAAAAGGATGATAGGACAAACAATATCGCACAATCAGACATCAATTAAGATGACAAACCCACCACCAAAAGGATGACGGAGCGAAACACACACCACCCACTACCACCAAAAGGATGATAGGACAAGAACTATCGCAAAATCTGACATCAAAAAGATTACAGACACACGACCCAAAGGATGACAGGGTGAAACTCACACTAGCCACTACCACCAAAAGGATGACAGGACAAACACTAACAATCTGACATCAATAAGATGACAGACCCCCCACCAAAAGGATGACGAAGCGAAACTCACACTGGCCACTACCACCAAAAGAATGAGAGGACAAACACTATTGCATAATCTGACAACAATAAGATGACAGACCCTCAACCAAAAGGATGACGAAGCGAAACTCACACTAGCCACTGCCATCAAATGGATGATAGGACAAACACTACCGTACAATCTGACATGAACAAGATGACAGACCCACCACCAAAACGATGACGGAGCGAAACTCACACCAACCACTACCACCAAAAGGATGATAGAACAATCTGACATCAATAAGATGACAATACCCCCCACCAAAAAGATGACGGAGCGAAACTCACACCGGGTACTACCACAAAAAGGATGATAAGACTAACACTATTGCACAATCTAACATCAATTAAGAGATAGACCCACTACCAAAAGGATGACAGATTGAAAATCATATTAGCCACTACCACCAAAAGGATGATTGGAGAAACACTAACAATCTGACATCAATAAGATGACAAACCCCCCACCAAAAGGATGATAGAGTGAAACTCACACCTTCCACTACCACCAAGAGGATGATAGGACAAACACTATCCCACAATCTGACATCAATCAAGATGACTGTCCCCCCTTCAAAAGGATGATGAAGCGAAACTCACACTGGTCAATACCACCAAAATTATTATACGACAAATAATATCACACAATCTGACATCAATAAGCTGACAGACCCCCACCAAAGGATGACGGAGCGAAACTAACACCAGCCACTACCACCAAAAGGATGATAGGAAAAACACTATCGAACAATCTGACATCAACAAGATGACAGACCCACCACCAAAACAATGACGGAGCAAAACTCACACCAGCCACTACAACCAAAAGGAGGATAGGACAAACACTATCGCACAATCTGACATCAATAAGATGACATACCCCACACCAAAAGGATGACGGAGCGAAACTCCATCCGGCTACTACCACCAAAAGGATGATAGGACAAACACTATCAATCTGACATCAATTAAGATGACAAACCCGCCACCAAAAGGATGACAGAGTGAAACTCACACTAGCCACTACCACCAAAAGAATGATAAGGCAAATACTAAAAATCTAACACCAATAAGATGACAGACCCCCCACCAAAAGGATGACGGAGTGAAACTTACACCTGCCACTACCACCAAGAGGATGATAGGACAAACACTATCCCACAATCTGACAACAATCAAGATGACAGACCCCCCACCAAAAGGATGACGGAGAAAAACAGACATCGGCCACTACCAGCAAAAGGATGATAGAAAAAACACTAACAATCTGACATCCATAAGATGACAGACCCCCCACCAAAAGGATGACGGAGTGAAACTCACACCTAGCACTACCACCAAGAGGATGATAGGACAAACACTATCGCACAATCTGAAATCAATCAAGATGACAGTCCCCCCTTCAAAAGGATGACGAAGCGAAACTCACACTGGCCAATACCTTCAAAAGGATGATAGGATAAATAATATCACACAATCTGACATCAATAAGATGACAGACCCCCACCAAAGCATGACGGAGCAAAACTCACACCAGCCACTACCACCAAAAGGATGATAGGAAAAACACTATCGAACAATCTGACATCAACAAGATGACAGACCCACCACCAAAACAATGACGGAGCAAAACTCACACCAGCCACTACAACCAAAAGGAGGATAGGACAAACACTATCGCACAATCTGACATCAATAAGATGACATACCCCACACCAAAAGGATGACGGAGCGAAACTCCATCCGGCTACTACCACCAAAAGGATGATAGGACAAACACTATCAATCTGACATCAATTAAGATGACAAACCCGCCACCAAAAGGATGACAGAGTGAAACTCACACTAGCCACTACCACCAAAAGAATGATAAGGCAAATACTAAAAATCTAACACCAATAAGATGACAGACCCCCCACCAAAAGGATGACGGAGTGAAACTTACACCTGCCACTACCACCAAGAGGATGATAGGACAAACACTATCCCACAATCTGACAACAATCAAGATGACAGACCCCCCACCAAAAGGATGACGGAGAAAAACAGACATCGGCCACTACCAGCAAAAGGATGATAGAAAAAACACTAACAATCTGACATCCATAAGATGACAGACCCCCCACCAAAAGGATGACGGAGTGAAACTCACACCTAGCACTACCACCAAGAGGATGATAGGACAAACACTATCGCACAATCTGAAATCAATCAAGATGACAGTCCCCCCTTCAAAAGGATGACGAAGCGAAACTCACACTGGCCAATACCTTCAAAAGGATGATAGGATAAATAATATCACACAATCTGACATCAATAAGATGACAGACCCCCACCAAAGCATGACGGAGCAAAACTCACACCAGCCACTACCACCAAAAGGATGATAGGAGAAACACTACCGTACAATCTGACATGAACAAGATGACAGACACACCACCAAAACGATGACGGAGCGAAACTCACACCAGCTACTACAACCAAAAGGATGATAGGACAAACACTATCGCACAATCTGACATCAATAAAGATGACAGACCCATCAACAAAAGGATGACGGAGTGAAACACACACCACCCACTACCACCAAAAGGATGATAGGACAAGTACTATCGCAAAATCTGACATCAAAAAGATTACAGACACACGACCAAAAGGATGACAGAGTGAAACTCACACTAGCCACTACCACCAAAAGGATGACAGGACAAACACTAACAATCTGACATCAATAAGATGACAGACCCCCCACCAAAAGGATGACGAAGCGAAACTCACACTGGCCACTACCTCCAAAAGAATGATAGGACAAACACTATTGCATAATCTGACAAGAATAAGATGACAGACCCTCAACCAAAAGGATGACGAAGCGAAACTCACACTAGCCACTGCCATCAAATGGATGATAGGACAAACACTACCGTACAATCTGACATGAACAAGATGACAGACCCACCACCATAACGATGACGGAGCGAAACTCACACCAACCACTACCACCAAAAGGATGATAGAACAATCTGACATCAATAAGATGACAATACCCCCCACCAAAAAGATGACGGAGCGAAACTCACACCGGGTACTACCACAAAAAGGATGATAGGACTAACACTATTGCACAATCTAACATCAATTAAGAGATAGACTCACTACCAAAAGGATGATAGATTGAAAATCATATTAGCCACTACCACCAAAAGGATGATAGGAGAAACACTAACAATCTGACATCAATAAGATGACAAACCCCCCACCAAAAGGATGACAGAGTGAAACTCACACCTTCCACTACCACCAAGAGGATGATAGGACAAACACTATCCCACAATCTGACATCAATCAAGATGACTGTCCCCCCTTCAAAAGGATGATGAAGTGAAACTCACACTGGTCAATACCACCAAAATTATTATAGGACAAATAATATCACACAATCTGACATCAATTAGCTGACAGACCCCCACCAAAGGATGACGGAGCGAAACTAACACCAGCCACTACCACCAAAAGGATGATAGGAAAAACACTATCGAACAATCTGACATCAACAAGATGACAGACCCACCACCAAAACAATGACGGAGCAAAACTCACACCAGCCACTACAACCAAAAGGATGATAGGACAAACACTATCGCACAATCTGACATCAATAAGATGACATACCCCACACCAAAAGGATGACGGAGCGAAACTCACACCGGCTACTACCACCAAAAGGATGATAGGACAAACACTATCAATCTGACATCAATTAAGATGACAAACCCTCCACCAAAAGGATGACAGAGTGAAACTCACACTAGCCACTACCACCAAAAGAATGATAGGGCAAATACTAAAAATCTAACACCAATAAGATGACAGCCCCCCACCAAAAGGATGACGGAGTGAAACTTACACCTGCCACTACCACCAAGAGGATGGTAGGACAAACACTATCCCACAATCTGACAACAATCAAGATGACAGACCCCCCACCCAAAGGATGACGGAGAAAAACTCACATCGACCACTACCACCAAAAGGATGATAGGAAAAACACTAACAATCTGACATCCATAAGATGACAGACCCCCCACCAAAAGGATGACGGAGTGAAACTCACACCTAGCACTACCACCAAGAGGATGATAGGACAAATACTATCGCAGAATCTGAAATCAATCAAGATGACAGTCCCCCCTTCAAAAGGATGATGAAGCGAACCTCACACCGACCAATACCTTCAAAAGGATGATAGGATAAATAATATCACACAATCTGACATCAATAAGATGACAGACCCCCACCAAAGCATGACGGAGCAAAACTCACACCAGCCACTACCCCCAAAAGGATGATAGGAGAAACACTACCGTACAATCTGACATGAACAAGATGACAGACCCACCACCAAAACGATGATGGAGCGAAACTCACACCAGCCACTACAACCAAAAGGATGATAGGACAAACACTATCGCACAATCTGACATCAATAAAGATGACAGACCCATCACCAAAAGGATGACGGAGTGAAACTCACACTAGCCACTACCACCAAATGGATGACACGACAAACACTAACAATCTGACATCAATAAGATGACAGACCCCCACCAAAGGATGACGTAGCGAAACTCACACCAGCCACTACCACCAAAAGGATGATAGGAAAAACACTACCGTACAATCTGACATCAACCAGATGACAGACCAACCACCAAAAGGATGACGGAGTGAAACTCACGCCAGCCACTACCACCAAAAGGATGTTAGGACAAACACTACCGCACAATCTGACATCAATAAAGATGCCAGAAGCATCACCAAAAGGATGGCGGAGTGAAACTCACCCTAGCCACTACCACTAAATGGATGATAGGACAAACACTAACTATCGGACATCAATAAAATGACAGACCCCCACCAAAGGATGACGGAGCTAAACGCACACCAGCCACTACCACCAAAAGGATGATAGGACAAACACTATCGCACAATCTGACATCAATAAAGATGACAGACCCACCACCAAAAGGATGACGGAGCAAAACTCACACCAGCCACTACCACCAAGAGGATGATAGGACAAACATTATCCCACAATCTGACATCAATCAAGATGATAGTCCCCCGCCAAAGGATGATAGGACAAACAGTACCGTAAAATATGACATCAATAAGATGATAGACCCCCACCAAAAGGATGACGGAGCGAAACTCACATCGGCCACTACCACCAAAAGGATGATAGGACAAACACTATCGCATAATTTGACCACAATAAGATGATAGACCCTCAACCAAAAGGATGACGTAGCGAAACTCACACCAGCCACTACTACCAAAAGGATGATAGGACAAACACTATTGCACAATCTGACATCAATTAAGATGACAGAACCACCACCAAAAGGAAGACGAAGCGAAACTCACACCAGCCACTACCACCAAAAGGATGATAGGACAAACACTATCGCACAATCTGACATCAATAAAGATGACAGACCCACCACCAAAAGGATGACGGAGGGAAACTCACACTAGCCACTACCACCAAAAGGATGACAGGACAAGCACTAACAATCTGACATCAATAAGATGACAGAACCCCCACCAAAAGGATGACGGAACGAAACTCACACCAGCCACTACTACCAAAAGAATGATAGGACAAACACTATTGCATAATCTAACAACAATAAGATGATAGACCCTCAACCAAAAGGATGACGAAGCGAAACTCACACCAGCCACTACCACCAAAAGGATGATAGGACAAACACTATCGCTAAATCTGACATCAATAAGATGATAGACCCCCCACCAAAAGGATGACGGAGTGAAACTCACACCTGGCACTACCGCCAAGAGGATGATAGGACAAACAGTATCGCACAATCTGACATCAATCAATATGACAATCCCCCCTTCAAAAGGATGACGAAGCGAAACTCACACCGGCCAATACCACCAAAAGGATGATAGGACAAATAATATCACACAATCTAACATCAATAAGATGACAGACCCCCACCAACGGATGACGGAGCAAAACTCACACCAGCCACTACCACCAAAAGGATGATAGGAAAAACAGTACGCTACAATCTGACATCAACAAGATGATAGATCAACCACCAAAAGGATGACTGAGCGAAACTCAGACTAGCCACTACCACCAAATGGATGACAGGACAAACACTAACAATCTGACATCAATAAGATGACACACCCCCACCAAAGGATGAGGAAGCGAAACGCACACCAGCCACTACCACCAAAAGGATGATAGGAAAAACACTACCGTACAATTTGACATCAACCAGATGACAGACCAACCACCAAAAGGATGACGGAGTGAAACTCACGCCAGCCACTACCAGCAAAAGGATGATAGGACAAACACTATCACACAATCTGACATCAATAAAGATGACAGACCCATCACCAAAAGGATGACGGAGTGAAACTCACACTAGCCACTACCACTAAATGGATGACAGGACAAACACTAACAATCGGACATCAATAAAATGACAGACCCCCACCAAAGGATGACGAAGCTAAACGCACACCAGCCACTGCCACCAAAAGGATGATAGGAAAAACACTACCGTACAATTTGACATCAACCAAATAACAGACCAATCACCAAAAGGATGACAGAGCGAAACTCACACCAGCCACTACCACCAAAAGGATGATAGGACAAACACTATCGCACAATCTGACATCAATAAAGATGACAGACCCACCACCAAAAGGATGACGGAGTGAAACTCACACTAGCCACTACAACCAAAAGGATGACAGGACAAACATTAACAATCTGACATCAATAAGATGACAGACCCCCCACCAAAAGGATGACGGAGCGAAACTCACATCGGCCACTACCACCAAAAGGATGATAGGACAAACACTATCGCATAATCTGACAACAATAAGATGACATATCCTCAACCAAAAGGATGACGTAGCGAAACTCACACCAGCCACTACCATCAAAAGGATGATAGGACAAACACTATGGCACAATCTGACATCAATTAAGATGACCGACCCACCACCAAAAGGATGACGGAGCGAAACTCACACCAGCCACTACTACCAAAAGGATGATAGGACAAACACTATCGCACAATCTGACATCAATAAAGATGACAGACCCACCACCAAAAGGATGACGGAGTGAAACTCACACTAGCCACTACAACCAAAAGGATGACAGGACAAACATTAACAATCTGACATCAATAAGATGACAGACCCCCCACCAAAAGGATGACGGAGCAAATCTCACACCAGCCACTACCACCAAGAGGATGATAGGACAAACATTATCCCACAATCAGACATCAATCAAGATGACAGTCCCCCACCAAAGGATGATGGAGCGAAACTCACACCAGCCACTACCACCAAAAGGATGATAGGAAAAACACTACCGTACAATCTGACATCAACAAGATGACAGACCCACCACCAAAAGGATGACGGAGCGAAACTCACACTAGCCACTACCACCAAAAGGATGATAGGACAAATAATATCACACAATCTGACATCAATAAGATGACAGAACCCCACCAAAGGATGACGGAGTGAACCTCACACCAGCCACTACCACCAAAAGGATGATAGGACAAACACTACCGTAAAATATGACATCAATAAGATGATAGACCCCCACCAAAAGGATGACGGAGCGAAACTCACATCGGACACTACCACCAAAAGGATGATAGGACAAACACTATCGCATAATCTGACAACAATAAGATGAGATATCCTCAACCAAAAGGATGACGTAGCGAAACTCACACCAGCCACTACCATCAAAAGGATGATAGGACAAACACTATGGCACAATCTGACATCAATTAAGATGACAGACCCACCACCAAAAGGATGACGGAGTGAAACTCACACCAGCCACTACCATCAAAAGGATGATAGGACAAACACTATCGCACAATCTGACATCAATAAAGATGACAGACCCACCACCAAAAGGATGACGGAGTGAAACTCAGGCTAGCCACTACCACCAAAAGGATGATAGGACAAAGACTAACAATCTGACATCAACAAGATGACAGACCCTCCACCAAAAGAATGACGGAACGAAACTCACACCAGCCACTACTACCAAAAGGATGATAAGACAAACACTATTGCATAATCTGACAACAATAAGATGATAGACCCTCAACCAAAAGGATGATGAAGCGAAACTCACACCAGCCACTACCACCAAAAGGATGATAGGACAAACACTATCGCTAAATCTGACATCAATAAGATGATAGACCCCCCACCAAAAGGATGACGGAGTGAAACTCACACCTGGCACAACCACCAAGAGGATGATAGGACAAACACTATCGCACAATCTGACATCAATCAATATGACAAGCCCCCCTTCAAAAGGATGACGAAGCGAAACTCGCACCGGCCAATACCACCAAAAGGATGATAGGATAAATAATATCACACAATCTGACATCAATAAGATGACAGACCCCTCCCAAAGGATGACGGAGCAAAACTCACACCAGCCACTACCACCAAAAGGATGATAGGAAAAACACTACCGTACAATCTGACATCAACAAGATGATAGATCAACCACCAAAAGGATGAATGAGCGAAACTCAGACTAGCCACTACCACCAAATGGATGATAGGACAAACACTAACAATCTGACATCAATAAGATGACAGACCCCCACCAAAGGATGAGGAAGCGAAACGCACACCAGCCACTACCACAAAAAGGATGATAGGAAAAACACTACCGTACAATTTGACATCAACCAAATGACAGACCAACCACCAAAAGGATGACGGAGCGAAACTCACGCCAGCCACTATCACCAAAAGGATGATAGGACAAACACTATCGCACAATCTGACATCAATAAAGATGAAAGACCCATCACCAAAAGGATGACGGAGTGAAACTCACACTAGCCACTACCACAAAATGGATGACAGGATAAACACTAACAATCGGACATCAATAAAATGACAGACCCCCACCAAAGGATGACGGAGCTAAACGCACACCAGCCACTGCCACCAAATGGATGATAGGAAAAACACTACCGTACAATTTGACATCAACCAAATAACAGACCAATCACCAAATGGATGACAGAGCGAAAGTCACACCAGCCACTACCACCAAAAGGATGATAGGACAAACACTACCGCACAATCTGACATCAATAAAGATGACAGACCCACCACCAAAAGGATGACGGAGTGAAACTCACACTAGCCACTACAACCAAAAGGATGACAGGACAAACATTAACAATCTGACATCAATAATATGACAGACCCCCCACCAAAAGGATGACGGAGCAAAACTCACACCAGCCACTACCACAAAGAGGATGATAGGACAAACATTATCCCACAATCTGACATCAATCAAGATGACAGTCCCCCACCAAAGGATGAAGGAGCGAAACTCACACCAGCCACTACCACCAAAAGGATGATAGGAAAAACACTACCGTACAATCTGACATCAACAAGATGACAGACCCACCACCAAAAGGATGACGGAGCGAAACTCACACTAGCCACTACCACCAAAAGGATGATAGGACAAATAATATCACACAATCTGACATCAATAAGATGACAGACCCTCACCAAAGGATGACGGAGCGAACCTCACACCAGCCACTACCACCAAAAGGATGATAGGACAAACACTACCGTAAAATATGACATCAATAAGATGATAGACCCCCACCAAAAGGATGACGGAGCGAAACTCACATCGGCCACTACCACCAAAAGTATGATAGGACAAACACTATCGCATAATCTGACAACAATAAGATGACATATCCTCAACCAAAAGGATGACGTAGCGAAACTCACACCAGCCACTACCATCAAAAGGATGATAGGACAAACACTATGGCACAATCTGACATCAATTAAGATGATAGACCCACCACCAAAAGGATGACGGAGCGAAACTCACACCAGCCACTACCACCAAAAGGATGATAGGACAAACACTATCGCACAATCTGACATCAATAAAGATGACAGACCCAACACCAAAAGGATGACGGAGTGAAACTCAGACTAGCCACTACCACCAAAAGGATGATAGGACAAACACTAACAATCTGACATCAACAAGATGACAGACCCTCCACCAAAAGAATGACGGAACGAAACTCACACCAGCCACTACTACCAAAAGGATGATAGGACAAACACTATTGCATAATCTGACAACAATAAGATGATAGACCCTCAACCAAAAGGATGATGAAGCGAAACTCACACCAGCCACTACCACCAAAAGGATGATAGGACAAACACTATCGCTAAATCGGACATCAATAAGATGATAGACCCCCCACCAAAAGGATGACAGAGTGAAACTCACACCTGGCACAACCACCAAGAGGATGATAGGACAAACACTATCGCACAATCTGACATCAATCAATATGACAAGCCCCCCTTCAAAAGGATGACGAAGCGAAACTCACACCGGCCAATACCACCAAAAGGATGATAGGACAAATAATATCACACAATCTGACATCAATAAGATGAAAGACCCCTCCCAAAGGATGACGGAGCAAAACTCACACCAGCCACTACCACCAAAAGGATGATAGGAAAAACACTACCGTACAATCTGACATCAACAAGATGACAGAGCAACCGCCAAAAGGATGACTGAGCGAAACTCACACTAGCCACTACCACCAAATGGATGACAGGACAAACACTAAAATCTGACATCAATTAGATGACAAACCCCCACAAAAGGATGAGGAAGCGAAACGCACACCAGCCACTACCACCAAATAAATGATAGGAAAAACACTACCGTACAATTTGACATCAACCAGATGACAGACCAACCACCAAAAGGATGACGGAGCAAAACTCACGCCAGCCACTATCACCAAAAGGATGATAGGACAAACACTATCGCACAATCTGACATCAATAAAGATGACAAACCCATCACCAAAAGGATGACGGAGTGAAACTCACACTAGCCACTACCACAAAATGGATGACAGGACAAACACTAACAATCGGACATCAATAAAATGACAGACCCCCACCAAAGGATGACGGAGCTAAACGCACACTAGCCACTGCCACCAAAAGGATGATAGGAAAAACACTACCGTACAATTTGACATCAACCAAATAACAGACCAATCACCAAAAGTATGACAGAGCGAAAGTCACACCAGCCACTACCACCAAAAGGATGATAGGACAAACACTATCGCACAATCTGACATCAATAAAGATGACAGACCCACCACCAAAAGGATGACGGAGTGAAACTCACACTAGCCACTACAACCAAAAGGATGACAGGACAAACATTAACAATCTGACATCAATAAGATGACAGACCCCCCACCAAAAGGATGACGGAGCAAAACTCACACCAGCCACTACCACCAAGAGGATGATAGGACAAACATTATCCCACAATCTGACATCAATCAAGATGACAGTCCCCCACCAAAGGATGAAGGAGCGAAACTCACACCAGCCACTACCACCAAAAGGATGATAGGAAAAACACTACCGTACAATCTGACAACAATAAGATGACATATCCTTAACCAAAAGGATGACATTGCGAAACTCACACCAGCCACTACCATCAAAAGGATGATAGGACAAACACTATGGCACAATCTGACATCAATTAAGATGACAGACCCACCACCAAAAGGATGACGGAGCGAAACTCACACCAGCCACTACCACCAAAAGGATGATAGGACAAACACTATCGCACAATCTGACATCAATAAAGATGACAGACCCACCACCAAAAGGATGACGAAGTTAAACTCACACTAGCCACTACCACCAAAAGGATGACAGGACAAACACTAACAATCTGACATCAACAAGATGACAGACCCCCCACCAAAAGAATGACGGAACGAAACTCACACCAGCCACTACTACCAAAAGGATGATAGGACAAACACTATTGAATAATCTGACAACAATAAGATGATAGACCCTCAACCAAAAGGGTGACGAAGCGAAACTCACACCAGCCACTACCACCAAAAGGATGATAGGACAAACACTATCTCTAAATCTGACATCAATAAGATGATAGACCCCCCACCAAAAGGATGACGGAGTGAAACTCACACCTGGCACAACCACTAAGAGGATGATAGGACAAACACTATCGCACAATCTGACATCAATCAATATGACAAGCCCCCCTTCAAAAGGATGACGAAGCGAAACTCACACCGGCCAATACCACCAAAAGGATGATAGGACAAATAATATCACACAATCTGACATCAATAAGATGACAGACCCCTCCCAAAGGATGACGGAGCAAAACTCACACCAGCCACTACCACCAAAAGGATGATAGGAAAAACACTACCGTACAATCTGACATCAACAAGATGACAGAGCAACCACCAAAAGGATGACTGAGCGAAACTCACACTAGCCACTACCACCAAATGGATGACAGGACAAACACTAAAATCTGACATCAATTAGATGACAAACCCCCACAAAAGGATGAGGAAGCGAAACGCACACCAGCCACTACCACCAAATAAATGATAGGAAAAACACTACCGTACAATTTGACATCAACCAGATGACAGACCAACCACCAAAAGGATGACGGAGCAAAACTCACGCCAGCCACTATCACCAAAAGGATGATAGGACAAACACTATCGCACAATCTGACATCAATAAAGATGACAGACCCATCACCAAAAGGATGACGGAGTGAAACTCACACTAGCCACTACCACAAAATGGATGACAGGACAAACACTAACAATCGGACATCAATAAAATGACAGACCCCCCACCAAATGGATGACGGAGCAAAACTCACACCAGCCACTGCCACCAAAAGGATGATAGGAAAAACACTATCCCACAATCTGACATCAATCAAGATGATAGTCCCCCACCAAAGGATGTCGGAGCGACACTCACACCAGCCACTACCACCAAAAGGATGATAGGAAAAACACTACCGTACAATCTGACGTCAACAAGATGACAGACCCACCACCAAAAGGATGACAGAGTGAAACTCACACTAGCCACTACCACCAAAAGGATGACAGGACAAACCCTAACAATCTGACATCAACAAGATGACAGACCCCCACCAAAAGAATGACGGAACGAAACTCACACCAGCCACTACTACCAAAAGGATGATAGGACAAACACTATTGCATAATCTGACAACAATAAGATGATAGACCCTCAACCAAAAGGATGACGAAGCGAAACTCACACCAGCCACTACCACCAAAAGGATGATAGGACAAACACTGCGGCTAAATATGACATCAATAAGATGATAGACCCCCCACCAAAGGGATGACGGAGTGAAACTCACACCTGGCACAACAACCAAGAGGATGATAGGACAAACACTATCGCACAATCTGACATCAATCCATATGACAAGCCCCCCTTCAAAAGGATGACGAAGCGAAACTCACACCGGCCAATACCACCCAAAGGATGATAGGACAAATAATATCACACAATCTGACATCAATAAGAAGACAGACCCCTACCAAAGGATGACGGAGCAAAACTCACACCAGCCACTACCACCAAAAGGATGATAGGAAAAACACTACCGTACAATCTGACATCAACAAGATTACAGAGCAACCACTAAAAGGATGACTGAGCGAAACTCACACTAGCCACTACCACCAAATGGATGACAGGACAAACACTAACAATCTGACATCAATAAGATGACAGACCCCCACCAAAGGATTAGGAAGCGAAACGCACACCAGCCACTACCACCAAAAGGATGATAGGAAAAACACTACCGTACAATTTGACATCAACCAGATGACAGACCAACCACCAAAAGGATGATGGAGCGAAACTCACACCAGCCACTACCACCAAAAGGATGATAGGACAAACACTATCGCACAACCTGACATCAATAAAGATGACAGACCCACCACCAAAAGGATGACGGAGTGAAACTCACACTAGCCACTACCACCAAAAGGATGACAGGACAAACACTAACAATCTGACATCAATAAGATGACAGACCCCCCACCAAATGGATGACAAAGGAAAACTCACACCTTCCACTACCACCAAGAGGATGATAGGAAAAACACTATCCCACAATCTGACATCGATCAAGATGACAGTCCCCCACCAAAGGATGCCGGAGCGACACTCACACCATCCACTACCACCAAAAGGATGATAGGAAAAACACTACCGTACAATCTGACATCAACAAGATGACAGACCCACCACCAAAAGGATGACGGAGCAAAACTCACACTAGCCACTACCACCAAAAGGATGATAGGATAAATAATATCACACAATCTGACATTAACAAGATGACAGACCCCCACCAAAAGGATGACGGAGCGAAACTCACATCGACCACTACCACCAAAAGGATGATAGGACAAACACTATCGCATAATCTGACAACAATAAGATGACATATCCTCAACCAAAAGGATGACGTAGCGAAACTCACACCAGCCACTACCATCAAAAGGATGATAGGACAAACACTATGGCACAATCTGACATCAATTAAGATGATAGACCCACCATCAAAAGGATGACGGAGCGAAACTCACACCAGCCACTACCACCAAAAGGATGATAGGACAAACACTATCGCACAATCTGACATCAATAAAGATGACAGACCCACCACCAAAAGGATGACAGAGTGAAACTCACACTAGCCACTACCACCAAAAGGATGACAGGACAAACACTAACAATCTGACATCAACAAGATGACAGACCCCCCAGCAAAAGAATGACGGAATGAAACTCACACCAGCCACTACTACCAAAAGGATGATAGGACAAACACTATTGCATAATCTGACAACAATAAGATGATAGACCCTCAACCAAAAGGATGACGAAGCGAAACTCACACCAGCCACTACCACCAAAAGGATGAAAGGATAAACACTATCGCTAAATCTGAAATCAAAAAGATGATAGACCCCCCACCAAAAGGATGACGGAGTGAAACTCACACCTGGCACAACAACCAAGAGGATGATAGGACAAACACTATCGCACAATCTGACATCAATCAATATGAAAAGCCCCCCTTCAAAAGGATGACGAAGCAAAACTCACACCGGCCAATACCACCAAAAGGATGATAGGACAAATAATATCACACAATCTGACATCAACAAGATGAAAGACCCCTACCAAAGGATGACGGAGCAAAACTCACACCAGCCACTACCACCAAAAAGATGATAGGAAAAACACTACCGTACAATCTGACATCACAAGATGACAGAGCAACCACCAAAAGGATGACTGAGCGAAACTCACACTAGCCACTACCACCAAAAGGATGACAAGACAAACACTAACAATCTGACATCAATAAGATGACAGACCCCCCACCAAAAGGATGACGGAGCAAAATTCACACCTTCCACTGCCACCAAGAGGATGATAGGACAAACACTATCCCAAAATCTGACATCAATCAAGATGACAGTCCCCCACCAAAGGATGACGGAGGGAAACTCACACCAGCCATTACCACCAAAAGGATGATAGGAAAAACACTACCGTACAATCTGACATCAATAAGATAGCAGACCCACCACCAAAAGGATAACAGAGCGAAACTCACACCAGCCACTACCACCAAAAGGTAGATAGGACAAATAATATCACACAATCTGACATCAATAAGATGACAGACCCCCACCAAAGGATGATGGAGCGAAACTCACACCAGACACTACCACCAAAAGGATGGTAGGACAAACACTACCGTAAAATATGACATCAATAAGATGATAGACCCCCACCAAAAGGATGACGGAGCGAAACTCACATTGGCGACTACCACGAAAAGGATGATAGGACAAACACTACCGCATAATCTGAAAACAATAAGATGACAGACCCTCAACCAAAAGGATGACGTAGCGAAACTCACACCAGCCACTACCACCAAAAGGATGATAGGACAAACACTATCGCACAAACTGACATTGTAACACCCCCTTTCTATACCCCCAAATTAATACATTTAATCAATTAGGCACTTAGAAAATTTATTTAATCAGAGTTTAATTTAAATTTAATTAAAACATGGTATATAAGAGGCGCATCACATTATCACGAAATTAAACACATACGATACCTGCTCAAAATAGATATGCAACAATGGGTAACCCACATCTCAATATTTAGAATAAAAGCGGAAACATCCAAATATTGAATCGATCACATTCATAAAAGAAATACAACCATTCAATCAATTCATGCTTTAAAACCATATCCACAGCGGATACATACACAGATGTATCACAAGGAATCAAAACAAATGTAACTCCAAAGGAGTCAAAGGCTTCCTAACTACCCAGATGTTACATATCAGAGCCATTGACCAAAAAGAATGAAGACATCGCTTCACAAAAAGAACCTCCAGCTTCCTACTCTGCAATGCCTCATAGAGCATTATAAAACAGCAGAAGGGTGAGAAACAATATCATAACAGTTAATGCATAAAATTGTATATATACATATACTCATATTTGTACAAGTTATACTCAAATTATGTTCTCACCACATTAAGCATATACAATTAATCATGCCTCTACACATGCTCATGAACATTCACTATATGTTCCTCCAAACAATCATATATAACATACACAGTTACATTCATACAACTAATGCATCATACACAGATGACTCATGCAACTCATAGAGACCGACGCACGACTTTATGCAGATGCAAATGCGGTACCGACTCATTTCAACAAATTCTCTAAGGAATCGAGTATTCAGCAGATTCTCCACGGAATCAAGTATTCAGCAGATTCTCCACGGAATCAAATATTCATCAGATTCTCCACGGAATCGAATATTCAGCAGATTCTCCACGGAATCAAATACTCTGCAGATTCTCCACGGAATCAAATACTCTAGTCAATCCTCCAAGGGATTACATGTTATGACCTATTCTCCGAGGAATCACACAATGCAACCGATTCTCCAAGGAATCTAATGTAACCATCGTATCATACGAGGTTCTGCAAATCCTTAGAGGGATCATTCAACACAAAAATGCATACTAAGATGCTACACAATGCTAATCCTCCGAGGGATCGATCAACACAGAATGCACACTATGTTCACAAACATACTCATTGCATTTATCACATACATCGCATATATCTATCATGCATTCACATTATGCACCATTTCACACATGGTTTACACACATATCAGCCTATCAATGTGTTTCTACTCAATTCAAGCAAATACACAAGATTATCAAACGTTCAAGATTCACCATTGGCTCTACAATCTAGGATTCACGCCTTTCGGCCACCCACAGCACGACATGTCGAAATAGTTCACACATCAATCATTCATATAGGCATTAATCATAATTGAATCGTCCAAAAATCATGCTATGAATAAATAGCAAAACAAATAACACTGTCAGGTTCGCCAACCTTCGCCTGGCGAAGCCACGCAGCGAATGCTCGCTGGCCTTCGCCTGGCGAACTTCCCAGCGAAGTCCACTGGGAGTAATTCTGGAATTACTCGCTAAGGCTCGCTACACACTCGCCTGGCGAACCTTCGCCAACTCACTTCGCCTGGTGAACTTGCCAGCGAAGACAGCGTGTTTGCTTCTGACTTGCTTCGCTGCAGCTCGCTGGGCTTCGCCTGGCGAAGCTTCGCTGCCATTCGCCTGGCGAGCCTGCGAAGACAGAACTTCCATGGCTGTCTCAAGAGCCCAAACTCCACAAAATCAACCGATTAAATCCAAACCAGTCTCAGCGGCACAACCCTACCATCACCCGACTAAACTACATCGTCTAATCCGAGTTCTAACCGATTAAAACCTCATTCTACTCACAAAACCAACTTCTAACCTAAGTGGGAAAAAGAGTAGAAACTCTACAAAATCCAAACACATACACATACAATCATACACATTAAAGAGATGATGGAGTTTCACACCCTTACCGATCGATTGCAAGCTTTGGTGATGATCCCTTGATGATTCTAGGTTTTCCTCTCTACTTTCTCTTCTCTTTCTCTTCTCCTCTTTTCTTTCTCTTGTTTTTCTTCTTATGTTACTATCTTTCTTTCTTTTCCTCTCTTATTATATTTCTATCTCTATTTCTTTCCTCTCAAATTCTTTCCAACACTTACCAATCAATTCTCACACTAAATTGCTAAATGTCTAAAATGCCCTTTTTACTCTAATTCCCCCGAAAACTCTCTGAATCGGTAAAAATAGATAAAATAAGAAAACACCACATAATAATATATAATTTCTCAATTTAAAACAAACATCAATTAATTAAATTAAAAGACTCGACAATTAATGGGAATTCAGAATCGGGGCGTTACAACTCTCCCCCACTTTAGAAATTTTCGTCCTCGAAAATATTACCTGATTCAAACAACTCTGGATGCGATTCTCGCATCTTGCTCTCCAACTCCCAAGTCATGTTGCCTTCTGTGGCACCTCCCCAGGACACTTTCACAAGCGCAATATCCTTGCCTCTTAGTTTCTTAACTTCGCGGTCCAAAATACTAACCGGTAAAACTTCAACTGTAAGGTTATCTCTTACTTCAACTTCATTCATTGGGATAACATGTGACAGATCCGGAACATACTTCCGAAGTTGCGAGACATGGAATACATCATGCAAATTCAAAAGGTTCGGAGGTAACGCCACACGATAAGCCACAACACCAACTCGTGCGACAATCTGATACGGTCCAATAAAACGAGAAGTCAACTTTCTCGACTTCAAAGCACGACCCACACCCATAACCGGTGTAACTCTCAAAAACACATGGTCGCCCTCTTGAAACTCGAGATCCTTTCTCCTTTTATCATGATAACTTTTCTGTCTACTCTGAGAAGCTCTCATCTTTTCCCGAATAAATTTCACCTTTTCCGTCGTTTGCTGTACCATTTTCGGACCAACTACCGACTTTTCACCTGTCTCATGCCAACACAGAGGTGTTCGACATCTCCGACCATATAAAGCCTCAAATGGCGCCATACCCATACTCGAATGGAAACTGTTATTATAGGTGAACTCAATCAATGCTAAATAACCGTCCCACGCACCACCTTGTTCAAGCACACAAGCACGCAACAAATCTTCTAACGATTGAATCGTCCTCTCGGTTTGACCATCTGTTTGCGGATGATATGCCGAACTCAATCTCAACTTAGAACCCAAGGCACCTTGCAACTCTCCCAAAATCTTGAAGTAAACCTAGGATCTCTATCCGACACAATACTCTTAGGAACTCCATGAAGCTTCACAATAGTGCCAACATAAATCTCGGTCAACCTTTCCAAAGAATAAGTAATATCAATCGGAATAAAGTGAGCCGATTTAGTAAGCCTATCAACAATCACCCAAATAGCATTATGTCCTCTTTGCGTATTCGGCAATCCCGTAACAAAATCCATCGATATACTATCCCATTTCCATTCCGGAATATCCAACGGTTGCATCAATCCACTAGGCTTCTGATGTTCCACCTTAGACTTCTGGCAAGTCAAACACGAGTACACAAAACGAGCAACATCGCTTTTCAATCCAGACCACCAAAAGATCTTCTTCAAATCCTGATACATCTTATTCGCTCCCGGATGAATACTCAAGTCACTCCGATGTCCCTCTTCCAATATCATCTTTTTCAAATCCGCATCATCGGGAATACAAATACGACCTCGAAACCTCAAAACTCCTAATTCATCAACTTTGAAATCTTCATTTCCATTCGTCATCAAATCCACAAATTTCAAATCCAACTTTTGCTTTTCACACACCGTAGCAAGGAAATCATTCGTGACATGCAACATACCAAGCTTCACACTACTCGGCGTTAACTCACAAACCAAACTCAAATCTCTAAAGTTCTCCAAAAGTTCCCACTCTCTAACCATTAAAGTAGACACGTGCAACGACTTCCGACTTAAGGCATCGACTACCACATTCGCCTTACCCGGATGATAATTTAAACCAAAATCAAAGTCCTTCAAAAGTTCTAGCCATCTCCTTTGCCTCATATTCAATTCTTTTTGATCAAACAAATACTTCAAACTCTTGTGATCGCTAAAAACTTCAAATCTTGCACCAAAAGATAGTGCCTCCAAATTTTCAAAATGAACACTACGACCGCTAACTCCAAATCATGAGTAGGATAATTCTTTTCCTGTACTCTCAACTGTCTAGAAACATACGCCACGACCTTCCCATCTTGCATTAATACACCACCCAATCCTGACAAGGAAGCGTCGCAATAAACCACAAAAGGTTCCGTAGGATTTGGAAAAATCAAAACCGGCGCTGTCGTTAACCTTCTCTTTAATTCCATGAAACTCTCTTCACAATTAACATCCCAAATAAAAGCCTTTCCTTTACAAGTCAACTGCGTTAACGGAAGTGCTAACTTTGAAAATCCTTCGATAAACCTCCGGTAGTAACCGGCCAAGCCCAAAATGCTTCGAATTTCCGTAACTGATCTTGGAGTCTCCCATTGCATTACCGCATCGATCTTGGATGGATCCACACTAATACCATTTCCAGAAATAATATGTCCAAGAAAACTCACCTTCGATAACCAAAACTCACACTTAGACAACTTTGCGTACAACTTCTTCTCTTTCAAAATCCGCAACACAATCCTTAAATGTTCTTCGTGTTCCTCTCGAGACTTAGAATAAATCAAAATGTCATCGATAAACACTACCACAAAACGATCCAACTGCTCATGGAAGATACAGTTCATATATTCCATGAAAACACCCGGCGCATTAGAAACTCCGAATGGCATCACCGTATACTCATAGTGACCATATCGTGTTCTAAAAGCCGTCTTCGAAATATCTTCTTCCTTAACCCGAATCTGGTGATAACCGGATCTCAAATCAATCTTACTAAAAACACGGGCTCCAACTAATTGATCCATCAAATCATCGATTCTTGGAAGCGGATACTTATTCTTAATTGTCACCTTATTCAACTGCCGATAATCAATACACAATCGCATACTACCATCCTTCTTCTTTACCAACAATACCGGCGCACCCCAAGGAGAAACACTTGGTCTTACAAATCTCTTATCCAACAAATCATTCAACTGCTTCTTCAACTCCACCAACTCCGATGCTGACATCCGATACGGGGCCATCGAAATCGGTCTAGTACCCGGAACTAGATCAATAGAAAATTCAACCTCTCTCTTTGGCGGCACATCCGCAACATCTTCCGAAAACACTTCAGGAAATTCACAAACCACAGGAAACACGTCGAGCTCAACTTTGCTCTCCACCGAAAACGATGCAAACAAACCAAACAACTGAGCTTCGTCCGTTAAAAGTTTCTTCAACTCTTTAGTGGAAAGAAAACTCTCGTTTTCACCATCTTCCAAAGAAGGAAACCTTACTAACTTGTGATAGCAATCCAGATGAACTCTATTAAATTGCAACCAGTTCATAACCAAGATTACGTCCAAACCTTCCAACGGAAAACACACTAAATCCATAACGAAGTCCTTACCATACATGGTCAAAGGACAACTTGCACACACCAAAGAAGTAGTTACCGACCCCGAAGCGGGAGTCCCAATAACCATACCACTACTCAAAGAAACCATACACAAATCCAACCGCTTAGCACACGCAAGAGAAATGAACGAGTGAGTCGCTCCAGTATCAATAATAGCAACTAAAGGCATATCATTAATAAAGCATGTACCTTTAATCAAACGATCCGCCGCATTAGTAGCGTCTGAACCTGCTAATGCGAAAACTTTTCCGCCCGCCTGAGCTTGCTTCGGTTTGGTACAATTCGGGCTAATGTGACCCACCTCGCCACAATTAAAACACTTCACAGCATTCTTTCTACACTCTGTTGCATCATGTCCAAGGAGCCCACAGTTGGAACACTTCGCCTTGAACTTTCCACAATCATAAGACTTGTGGCCCATCACGCCACACTTAAAACATTTGATCGCACCGGAACCTCCTCCGGGTCTCCTATCAAAGTTTCCCCTATGTTTGCCCTTATCAGCAGGCGTCACATAAGGTCCGCTTCGTACTTGCTGCTTCCCTCTCCTCTCGCTCAAACCCTTATAATGAGTAGAACGAGCTCTACTGTCTTCTTCATAAATTCTACAACACACTGTCAAATCCGAAAATCTTCGTATTCTTTGATAACCCACCGCTTGCTTTATCTCAGGACGCAAGCCATTCTCATACTTGATACATTTGGAAAATTCCGCCGTAACCGCATCATAGTGAGGGTGAAACTTGACTAACTCAGTAAACTTAGCGGTGTAGTCCACCACCGACATATTACCTTGTTTCAACTCCAGAAATTCCATTTCTCTCTTCCCTTTAACACTTTTGGGATAATACTTCCTTAGAAACTCAGTACGAAATAAATCCCACGTAATCTCCTCATCGTCGACCTCAAGAACTTGCCTCACGCTGACCCACCAGTCATCAGCCTCTTCTCTCAGCATGTGAGTCCCTAGTCTCACCTTGTTCCCTTCATCACAATCCATCACCCTAAAGATCCTCTCAATTTCCTTTAACCATATCTGAGCACCATCCGGATCAAATCTCCCTTTGAACACCGGTGGTTGGTTCTTCCTGAACTCATCATTCGTATTCACGTTGGGTGCACCCTGCACAGCTCTGGCCATAGCCTCTAACGCCGCTGCCATAGCATTGTCATTACGACCTGCCATATTCTGAGGATTCCCAAAAATAACAACAAGGTTAAACAACCGTTCAACCAACACAACAACAAGACAGACACGACTGACTCAACACTGGCTCTGATACCACTTAATGTAACACCCCCTTTCTATACCCTCAAATTAATACATTTAATCAATTAGGCACTTAGAAAATTTATTTCATCAGAGTTTAATTTAAATTTAATTAAAACATGGTATATAAGAGGCGCATCACATTATCACGAAATTAAACACATACGATACCTGCTCAAAATAGATATGCAACAATGGGTAACCCACATCTCAATATTTAGAATAAAAGCGGAAACATCCAAATATTGAATCGATCACATTCATAAAAGTACATACAACCATTCAATCAATTCATGCTTTACAACCATATCCACAGCGGATACATACACAGATGTATCACAAGGAATCAAAACAAATGTAACTCCAAAGGAGTCAAAGGCTTCCTAACTACCCAGATGTTACATATCAGAGCCATTGACCAAAAAGAATGAAGACATCGCTTCACAAAAAGAACCTCCAGCTTCCTACTCTGCAATGCCTCATAGAGCATTATAAAACAGCAGAAGGGTGAGAAACAATATCATAACAGTTAATGCATAAAATTGTATATATACATATACTCATATTTGTACAAGTTATACTCAAATTATGTTCTCACCACATTAAGCATATACAATTAATCATGCCTCTACACATGCTCATGAACATTCACTATATGTTCCTCCAAACAATCATATATAACATACACAGTTACATTCATACAACTAATGCATCATACACAGATGACTCATGCAACTCATAGAGACCGACGCACGACTTTATGCAGATGCAAATGCGGTACCGACTCATTTCAACAAATTCTCTAAGGAATCGAGTATTCAGCAGATTCTCCACGGAATCAAGTATTCAGCAGATTCTCCACGGAATCAAATATTCATCAGATTCTCCACGGAATCGAATATTCAGCAGATTCTCCACGGAATCAAATACTCTGCAGATTCTCCACGGAATCAAATACTCTAGTCAATCCTCCAAGGGATTACATGTTATGACCGATTCTCCGAGGAATCACACAATGCAACCGATTCTCCAAGGAATCTAATGTAACCATCGTATCATACGAGGTTCTGCAAATCCTCCGAGGGATCATTCAACATAAAAATGCATACTAAGATGCTACACAATGCTAATCCTCCGAGGGATCGATCAACACAGAATGCATACTATGTTCACAGACATACTCATTGCATTTATCACATACATCGCATATATCTATCATGCATTCACATTATGCACCATTTCACACATGGTTTACACACATATCAGCCTATCAATGCGTTTCTACTCAATTCAAGCAAATACACAAGATTATCAAACGTTCAAGATTCACCATTGGCTCTACAATCTAGGATTCACGCCTTTCAGCCACCCACAGCACGACATGTCGAAACAGTTCACACATCAATCATTCATATAGGCATTAATCATAATTGAATCGGCCAAAAATCATGCTATGAATAAACAGCAAAACAAATAACACTGTCAGGTTCGCCAACCTTCGCCTGGCGAAGCCACGCAGCGAATGCTCGCTGGCCTTCGCCTGGCGAACTTCCCAGCGAAGTCCACTGGGAGTAATTCTGGAATTACTCGCTGAGGCTCGCTACACACTCGCCTGGCGAACCTTCGCCAACTCACTTCGCCTGGCGAACTTGCCAGCGAAGACAGCGTGTTTGCTTCTGACTTGCTTCGCTGCAGCTCGCTGGGCTTCGCCTGGCGAAGCTTCGCTGCCATTCGCCTGGCGAGCCTGCGAAGACAGAACTTCCATGGCTGTCTCAAGAGCCCAAACTCCACAAAATCAACCGATTAAATCCAAACCAGTCTCAGTGGCACAACCCTACCATCACCCGACTAAACTACATCATCTAATCCGAGTTCTAACCGATTAAAATCTCATTCTACTCACAAAACCAACTTCTAACCTAAGTGGGAAAAAGAGTAGAAACTCTACAAAATCCAAACACATACACATACAATCATACACATTAAAGAGATGATGGAGTTTCACACCCTTACCGATCGATTGCCAGCTTTGGTGATGATCCCTTGATGATTCTAGGTTTTCCTCTCTACTTTCTCTTCTCTTTCTCTTCTCCTCTTTTCTTTCTCTTGTTTTTCTTCTTATGTTACTATCTTTCTTTCTTTTCCTCTCTTATTCTATTTCTATCTCTATTTCTTTCCTCTCAAATTCTTTCCAACACTTACCAATCAATTCTCACACTAAATTGCTAAATGTCTAAAATGCCCTTTTTACTCTAATTCCCCCGAAAACTCTCCGAATCGGTAAAAATAGATAAAATAAGCAAACACCACATAATAATATATAATTTCTCAATTTAAAACAAACATCAATTAATTAAATTAAAAGACTCGACAATTAATGGGAATTCAGAATCGGGGCGTTACAGACATCAATTAAGATGACAAACCCGCCACCAAAAGGATGACGGAGCGAAACTCACACCAGCCACTACCACCAAAAGGATGATAGGACAAACACTATCGCACAATCTGACATCAATAAAGATAATAGACCCACCGCCAAAAGGATGACGGAGTGAAACTCACACTAGACAATACCACCAAAAGGATGACAGGACAAACACTAACAATCTAACATCAATAAGATGACAGACCCCCCACCAAAAGGATGACGGAACGAAACTCACACCAGCCACTACTACCAAAAGGATGATAGGACAAACAATATTGCATAATCTGACAACAATAAGATGATAGACCCTCAACCAAAAGGATGACAAAGCGAAACTCACACCAGCCACTGCCACCAAAAGGATGATAGGAGAAACACTAACGTACAATCTCACATCAACAAGACGACAGACCCACCACCAAAACGATGACGGAGCGAAACTCACACCAGCCACTACCACCAAAAGGATGATAGGACAAATAATATCACACAATCTGACATCAATAGGATGACAGACCACCACCAAAGAAAGACGGAGCGAAACTCACACCAGCCACTACCACGAAAAGGATGATAGGACAAACACTATCACACAATCTAACATCAATTAAGATGACAGACCAACCACCAAAAGGATGACTAAGCGAAACTCACACCAGCCACTACCACCAAAAGAATGATAGGACAAACACTATCGCATAATCTTACATCAATAAAGATGATAGACCCACCACCAAAAGGATGACGGAGTGAAACTCACACTAGCCACTACCACTAAAAGGATGACAGGACAAACACTAACAATCTAACATCAATAAGACGACAGACCCCTCACCAAAAGGATGACGGAACGAAACTCACACCAGCCACTACTACCAAAAGGATCATAGGACAAACACTATTGCATAATCTGACAATAATAAGATGATAGACCCTCAACCAAAAGGATGATGAAGCGAAACTCACACCAGCCACTGCCACCAAAAGGATGATAGGAGAAAGACTACCGTACAATCTGACATCAACAAGATGACAGACCCACCACCAAAACGATGACGGAGCGAAACTCACACCAGGCACTACCACCAAGAGGATGATAGGACAAACACTATCGCACAATCTGACACCAATCAAGATGACAAGCCCCCCTTCAAAAGGATGACGAAGCGAAACTCACACCGGCCAATACCATCAAAAGGATGATAGGACAAATAATATCACACAATCTGACATCAATAAGATGACAGACCCCCACCAAAGGATGACAGAGCAAAACTCACACCAGCTACTACTGATAACGAGAAAACGCATCGATTATATTGCTAGGTTTCATTAACGTTTTATCGCATATTCACCGTTTTAACACTCGATTTCTCGAGTTTTTCTTACCATTTTGCAGGTACATCATTATATGGAGCTAAATCATGAATTAAGAGCAAAAGGAACAAAAGAAACCATAAAGAGATGAAGAAATGAAGAAGCCTGCAAAAGACTGCATAATTTGTTGCAGTCACGGCCGTAACAAGGGTGTCACGACCGTGACACCCCAATTTGAGCCATCACGACCGTAAGAGAGTGGTCACGACCGTGACACTTAAAAACCACAAGTTACGAACGTGAAAACCTTGTCACGACCGTGACTAGGGTAAAATTAGGTTTTTGACTCAGACTACGTCAAGGCATTTCGTGAAGACCATTTCTCCTATTGGCATTACGTGAAGACCTTTTCTCCTATTTTGTTGCCACGTTCCTGCATTCCTTCCACAAATTCAGCAAGGCCCATGCAACAAAGGTCCAAAAATCCAGCCCATTAAGGATTCTATAAATAGTACAAGTTCTATGAACAAAGGGGGACAGAGCATTTTTTATTCAAATTCCTGCGGAAGCTCTGCCGAACTGTATTACGAACCAGCCTTTCTATTCCTGCATTATTTTTAGTTTTCTGTTTCGTTTTTTATTGTATCCAAACCCGCCATATAACAATTTCCAATATCAGGAAATTGTTACACATTTATTTGTTTCTAAACCTTCAGCATTCGTTTATTTTCAATTTCCGCTAACTCCAAGCTTTCCGGTCTGTGGAAGAAGGAGTCTGCTCGAATATTTGTTAACCAGGTTTTTCATTATATTGCAATTTAATTTAATTATAATGTTTATTTATTTTTCTACCATGAGTACGTTATTATTAAATTTTCTATCTCTGTCTGGTTCAACATCGATGAGTAGCTAAACACCTTAGGGCGGTATGTAGTTATAACAAACTTAACCGGTAAAATATAACCATAGGCTAAAAATAATTAATCACTTAACATTCTGGCTGATACTTTTTAATTGAAATAGACCTTTTCGTTACGAGAGTAAGAAAAGAGTATTAGGTTAGGTCAAGACCACGAGAGTGTGAGATTTTAACCAGATAGCTAAAGTTAGGCATTTAAATTAAACACTGCGAGAGCGCTTTAAGATAAATTAGAATTACTTAGTTTCCAAAAATTACCTCTAAACACTTATGGGCTAGCGAGAGCAGGCATAGGGCTTTAGGGATAAGATCTGATATAAGACCACGAGAGTGTGAGTTGAGGGTATTTAAACTGGTAATCTCTACCGAATAGATTAAGTGAACACCTTTATAAGCCTAGGTTAGATTGACCCACCTAAGTTAGTATAATTACATACCGACCGCCTTAGTATTACTTTATTAAAACTTAAATTTAATTCCGCCTTTAATAGTCTTAAAAATCAACAAAAAATCGTGACAACCATTCGCCTTAGCTAAACTAGAAGTTCATCTAGCACTAAGTAACCATAGAATCCCTGTGGATCGATAATCTTAAATATTACTTCGATAGGCTGTGCACTTGCAGTAAGATACCGCTAGACGCATAAGTAGACACGTCTTTAGCCCATCAAGTTTTTGGCGCCGTTGCCGGGGATTCCTTAATTTAGTTACTAGTGCATTTAGGTAGCATTGTCTAGACTAAGGTATCAACTATTTAATTTAATCTAATCTCCGAGTGTATGCCAAGTACTCGGTCTAAAAGCGAAGACTTGCAACCTCTAATCCCTGAATCGGAACGCTTCTTATACGTAAGAAGACGTATATTCGATTTCGAAAATAATTACAATATTCCAGATCTTCAATTAGATCCGCCTAAACCAGTCGTAAAATCAAAGGACGCAGAGATGGCTGAAGAACAGACTCATCCACTCAAGTATTACGCTAATCCTTCGCAAGCTGAACCGCATTCAAGCATTGCAGCGCCGTCTATCAACCGAAATGATTTCGAACTAAAACCTTCGTTGATGTCAGCCGTGCAACAAAATCAATTCGCCGGAAATCCTACCGAGGATCCGAATCTTCATCTTTCGATCTTTGTGCAATATGCAGATACCGTAAAAGCCAATGGAGTTACCCAAGAAGCTATTAGACTACGTTTATTTCCTTTTTCGCTTTGAGACAGAGCAAGAGCTTGGCTTCAATCTCTGCCTTCGAACTCAGTAACTACGTGGGATGAACTTAAGAGAGTTTTCTTGAATAGGTATTTTCCACCTAGCAAGACAGCTATGCTGAGAGCTCAGATCAACGGATTTAAGCAAAGAGAAAGTGAATCATTATTCGAAGCTTGGGAACGCTATAAGGATCTACTGAGACTTTGTCCACATCATGGATTAATAGAATGGATGGTCATCCATACCTTCTATAATGGACTCTTGTACAATACAAGAATGACAATTGACGCTGCCGCGGGTGGTGCATTGATGGACAAAGAATATAATGATGCCTATGCACTTATCGAAAGTATGGCTCAAAATCATTACCTTTGGGGAAGCGAGAGAGTCGCAACTGAGAAACCAACAAAGGGAGGTATGTACGAAGTAAGTAGTATGGACCAAGTCAATGCGAAGTTTGACCAACTAAGCCAAAAGATCGATAACTTGGCCATAACACCTACAACCACCGTGGCTGCAGTAACACCTAACTGTGAGTTATGTGGAGTCCCAGGACACGAAGTTTCTGATTGTCAACTATTGGCAGGAACTCCCACTGATCAAGTGAATTATGCTCAAGGAAACCCTTACTCAAACACATACAACCCAGGTTGGAAGAATCATCCGAACTTCTCCTATAAGAATAACAATGCTTATTACGCACCAGGTCAAGCACCAGCTACATCACCAGGATATCAAAAGACTGCTCCTAATATCCCTAGAAAATCGAACCTTGAATTGATGATGGAGAACTTTATAGATAACAAATCTCAAACAAACAAGGACTTCTTAAACCAAAACATTCACACTAGTGAGCAGATTAAACAATTAGTGAGCAAAGTAGATGCATTAGCTACACATAACAAAATGCTTGAAACTCAGATTTCACAAGTAGCTTAACAACAAGCACCTACTGCTGCACCAGCTGGAGTATTCCCTGGACAACCTCAACCTAATCCGAAAGGACATGCTAACGCTGTAATATTAAGAAGTGGCAAGGAACTTGACGGACCTACCGATCCAAGACTTGACAATCCATCCATGTACCAAAAACCGGATAAACCGACTGAAGTGGTGAATGATCCAGAAGAAAAGGAAGATGACAATCGAGAGGTAGTGGAGAAAGAACAACCTTATGTGCCTCCACCACCCTATAAACCACCAATTCCGTACCCTCAAAGATTAATAAATTCCAAGACGACGGGTCAATTTAAGAAATTTGTCGAACTTCTGAAACAGTTGAATATTATTATTCCGTTTACAGAAGCAATTACCCAAATACCCTCGTATGCTAAGTTTTTAAAAGAAATCTTATCCAATAAGAAAAAGATAGAGGATAACGGAACAGTTACACTTACTGCCGAGTGTAGCGCCATAATTCAGAATAAAATGCCTCCTAAGCTAAAAGATCCAGGAAGTTTCTCTATACCCTGTGTAATAGGAAAATTCGTCATTGACAAAGCTCTATGCGATTTAGGATCCAGTATCAGTGTTATGCCCTTAACGATTTGCAAAAGGCTAGACATGGGAGACCTAAGACCAACTAAAATGTCTGTTCAACTAGCCGATCGCTCTGTTAAATATCCTGTAGGCATACTAGAAAACGTCCCAGTACGTATAGGACAATTCTACATCCCTACTGATTTTATAATCATGGACATCTCTGAAGACTCCACTACACCTATCATACTAGGAAGACCATTCTTAGCTACCGCCGGAGCTATAATAGACGTAAAAAGAGGAAAGCTAACCTTTGAAGTAGGTGAAGAGAAAGTTGAATTTGTTTTAACATAATTCTTTCTTTCTGTTGATTTACTGCTTTTCATAACCAAGAACACCATCCAGTATATTTCCAAGAACCATATAAAAACCGGAAAAATTTCAAAAGTCCTAATTCACCCCCCCTCTTAGGCATACTCTGTTCTTACAATTGGCATCAGAGCAGGTTAAGGTAACCTGTTCCTAACGATTCAGTATGGCTTCCGCAAGTACCAACCCGGTTTTCAAAGATGGTGGAAGTAGTAACAAACCACCACTCTTTTCTGGAGAATACTTTGATTTTTGGAAAATCCGTATGAAGGCACATCTTGAGGCTCAAGGAGATGGTATATGGGAAACCGTTGAAACTGGTCCACATGTTCCTACAAGTGTGGTAAATGGTGTTGGAACCCCAAAGATTAAATCCTCATATGATGAAGATGACAAGAAGAGAATCTTGAATGAGAAGAAAGCAATCAACATACTTCAAAGCGCTCTCAGTATGGATGAATTCTTTCGCATATCACAGTGTAAATCGGCAAAACAGATTTGGGATACCTTGGTAGAAACGCATGAAGGAACAGCAGAAGTAAAAAGATCAAGACTTAACACGTTAAGTCAAGAATATGAGATGTTCCGTATGCAGCCCGGTGAATCTATTGTTGCCTTGCAAAAGAGGTTCGTTCATCTAACAAATCACCTGATTGCTCTTGGAAAGACCTTCACCAACGATGATCTCAACCTAAAAGTCCTAAGATCCTTGACAAGAGAATGGCAACCAAAGGTGACCGCCATTTCGGAAAAGAAAAGTCTTTCAACGATGACATCCGCTTCATTATTCGGGAAACTTCAAGAGCATGAACTGGAACTTGGAAGGCTTGAGAAACATGAAAGTCAAGACAAGAAGTCCAAAGGAATTGCCTTGAAGACTGACACAAAGGATGACAAAATTGACGAATCCTCCGAATACGAAAATTTCATGCTTCTAGTAAAGAAGCTCGGTAAGTTTTTTCAATAATAATAAAACTTCTTCTTTTTCTAAAAAGAATAGACATTTCAGGAAAAAGGAGGCATCCACATCAAACCAAGAAATTACATGTTATGAATGTGGAAAACAAGGTCACATAAAGCCAGACTGCCCAAAACTCGCAAATAAAGGAAAATTCAAGGGCAAGAAGGATTTCAAAACAAAGAAGGCTTATGTCGCATGGGACGACAACGAAGTGAGTTCATCATCGGGATCAGATAGCGATGAATGCGCAAATATTGCCTTAATGGCCTCTCACCATTCCGATGACGAAAATGAGGTTAGTAGTAATTTTTCTGTCTATGATAATGATGCACAAGAAGTTATAGATGAACTTCTAAAAGAGTGCAAGACTTTGTATAAAGACATCTCATCACAAAAGAAAAGAATTTTACTTTTAGAAAAACAAAACTCTGATTTCTTGAAAAATATTGAAGATGAAAAACAAAAAGTGATGGATGAAAAACAAAGTCTTGTATGTAAGAATTGTGAGTCTTTGTCTTTTCAAATTGTTCGACTTAAAAGAGTTTTAGAAAGATACGAAAAAGGTCAAATTGGCTTGGAAGAGATTCTTAAACATCAAAGGTATCCTAATGATAAAAGTGGATTGGGATATTCTAAATTTTCAAAACCAAGCACCAATAAGACCATTTTCGTAAGAGCAAGTGAACAAATTGTGAAAAAAGAGACAAGCACTTCTAAAACTCAGCATCAAAATCATAACAAGAAAAGAATTAATAAGAAAAAGAATTATATTCCTAGATATAGAAGTCATTTTCAACCTACATGTTTTTATTGTGGTATTAAAGGGCACACACCTAATGCTTGCTATGTACGTAATATTGGTGTTGCAAAGGGGCATTATGTGTGGGTGGAAAAAGGTACTAACTATCAAGGACCCAAAGCAATTTGGGTACCTAACACTACCTAATTTTGTTTTGTAGGTATGCTTAAAGACAACCACAAATCAATGGTATCTTGATAGTGGCTGCTCGAAGCATATGACGGGAGATATAAACAAATTTTCAAGTCTATCATTAAAGGCCAAAGGATACGTCACTTACGGTGATGATAATAAAGGAAAAATTCTTGGAGTTAGAACCATTGGTGCATCTCCATGTACAATCATCGAAGACGTTCTTTTTGTTGAAAGCCTTAAGCATAACCTGCTTAGCATCAGTCAATTGTGTGACAAAGGGTTCAAAATCAACTTCACAAAGGAGGAATGCTTGATCGAACACGAAGTCACTCATGAGATTCTGCTAAAAGGTAAAAGATATAATAATATTTTTATGATTTCTTTTGATGACTCTTCCTTGAAGGTAAAGTGTCTTATGGCGAACAACAACGAGGCATGGCTTTGGCATAAAAGATTTGCTCACATTCACATGGAGCATTTAAACAAATTAATCAAGCATGATCTGGTTGTTGGGCTTCTGAAGATAAAATTCATCAAGGATAAATTATGCGATGCATGTCAAAAGGGGAAACAGACCAAGACAATTTTCAAATCCAAGCAAGTGGTTTCTACATCAAGACCACTTCAATTGTTGCACATGGATCTTTTTGGTCCATCAAGAACGAAGAGCTTTGGAGGTAGTATTTATGCTTTAGTTATTGTTGATGATTTTTCTCGATATACCTGGACAATGTTTTTAGTGCAGAAAAATGATGCGTTTAAGGCATTCAAAAAGTATGCAAAACAAATTCAAAACGAGAAGTCACTCACTATAGCCTCCATAAGAAGCGACCACGGTGGAGAATTTCAAAATTCAGACTTTGAAGAATTTTGCGAAGAACATGGAATTTCTCATAATTTTTCGGCACCAAGAACTCCTCAACAAAACGGCGTCGTAGAACGGAAGAATCGTTCACTAGTTGAACTTGCTAGAACAATGCTCAGCGACACAAATCTTCCAAAATATTTCTGGGCAGAAGCAGTAAGCACGGCATGCTTTGTAAGCAACCGCGTGAATATTCGACCGCTACTCAAAAAGACTCCGTATGAGTTGTTCAAGGGAAGGAAACCAAATATATCATTCTTCCACATATTTGGCTGCAAATGCTTCGTTCTCAACAACAATAAGGACAATCTCGGTAAGTTTGATGAGAAGTCCGACGAAGGTATATTTCTTATTTACTCTTCTTCTAGTAAAGCTTTTAGAATTTTTAATAAAAGAACTCTTACCATTGAAGAGTCCATTCATGTTTCGTTTGATGAGACTAACCCCTCGAAAGAGGATAATATTGTTTTGGATGATGATGATGATTTTGTAGATGCTTCACCAAATGAAGAAATTGTTTCAAAAGATCAAACAATATTACAAGAAGATGTTACTCAAGAAAATCAAGATCTTCCGAAAGAATGGAGAACACACAGAGATCACCCAATTGATAAAGTTATTGGTGATATTAGTCAAGGCGTTGCAACTCGACTTAATTTAAAGGATGCTTGTCTCAACATGGCGTTTGTATCTCAAATTGAACCATCAAAGATCGATGAAGCTTTAGGCGACGACCAATGGATTATAGCAATGCAAGAAGAACTTAATCAGTTCGAAAGAAATCAAGTTTGGACCCTTGTACCAAGACCGGACAATAAGCATATTATAGGAACCAGATGGGTGTTCAAGAACAAACTTGACGAGAACGGAATTATAGTTCGTAACAAGGCAAGATTGGTCGCACAAGGCTACAACCAGGAGGAAGGAATTGATTTTGATGAAACATTCGCACCGGTAGCAAGTTGCAAGATGATGTCTACTCCTATGGGATCCGGAACATATGTTGATCAAGATGAATCTGGTACTCCAATTGATATTACTAAATATCGAGGTATAATTGGTTCATTACTATATTTGACGGCAAGTCGTCCTGACATTATGTTTAGTGTTTGTTTGTGTGCGCGCTTCCAAGAAAATCTGAAGGAATCACATCTCACTGCTGTGAAGAGAATTATCAAGTATCTCAAAGGAACGACCAACGTCGGATTATGGTATCCTAAAGGTAGCACTTGTTCTTTAGTTGGTTATTCTGACGCTGACTATGCAGGATGCAAAACCGATAGAAAAAGTACAAGTGGTACATGTCATATTCTCGGAAATGCTCTAGTATCATGGGCGTGCAAGAAGCAAGCTTGTGTAGCACTCAGCACCGCCGAAGCAGAATACATCGCCGCAGGAAGTTGCTGTGCACAGATTTTATGGCTGAAACAACAACTTCTGGATTATGGTGTTGACCTCGGATGCATTCCTCTACGATGTGACAATACTAGTGCCATAAATATCACAAAGAATCCGGTTATGCATTCCAGAACAAAGCACATCGATATCCGGCATCATTTCCTTCGAGATCACGTATTAAACAGAGATGTTGATGTTACTTTCGTCGACACACACAACCAACTCGCCGACATCTTCACCAAGCCTCTGGCAAAAGAATCATTCTACAAAATTCGGAGAGAACTTGGGATTCTTGATGAAGGTGACATTTGATCTTTTTCTATTATATGTATGCATTATTTGTGATATGTTTTCATGTGTATGCATTCTGTTTTTATGTATTTTTCAAAAATTCGAGCATGTTAATCGATTAACCATATGGGTTAACCGATTAACACTGTTGAATTTTCAATTCTGATTAAATTTTTTAATGTGTTAACCGATTAACCTATATGGTTAACCGATTAACACTATTAATTTTTCAAAAAATCAGAAACGAAAATTAATTAAATTTTTGAAAATTTTATATTTTTCTTTATATATTTTGTGTGGTTCATATTCTCTTAAATATCCACATCCATATCCAAAATCCACATTCCCTCTTAAAATCCTAACTTCTCTCTCCCACTCTCAAAAGTTGGAAAAACTCCCCACAACTTCTCTAACCCTAACTTCCTCAGAACCCACAACCCCTGTTCTCTCAAACCTCCATCCATGGCTTCAGCATCAAACCGCGGCAAGGGAAAACTTCCAGAACATCATTCTGCATCAGAATCAGATGACGACAGTATTCCAATGGAAACCACCAAAAAGAGACGGATGGATTTCAAAGTGCGTGTTCGTCAACTTATGCCGGTAAAGTATGTGAATCTTCGAGCTTTTCCTGCAATATCTTTTGATTTTCCTACTCTGTTGGAATATCAACGTATCGACAAGTTCGTCACCGACTCTGGTATTATTTATCCTGATCTGGTTAAAGCTTTTATGAATAAAATGTCTGTATATCTGGACATGGATGAGAACCACATGATCCGGTCCACCATTAGAGATCATGAGTTTGTTGAGAATTTATCCACCCTTGCTAGACACCTTAATATTCCATCAAAGAGATGCTTCCTGAGGAAAGGTATAAACCATGTAGATGGACCCTGGGCAAACTATGATAAAATGGAGTATTACTATCAGATTTGCAGGTTCCCAAAAGAAACCGTTATTGCAAACTCTCGCACTGCTCGTATGCTATGCTATGCCAAGAATCTGACAGTATCTGATCGAATGCTTCACTACATTATCTGCTATGTCCTCATTCCAAAGGACTCAAATCACTCTCAGATCAACGACTTGGAAATGCAGCTGATCTTTGCTATTAAGAATCGCATCAGAGTCAATTGGATTTTGACTATTATGTATCATCTGCAGCAACAACTTCATTGCATTACCCGGCTGTCGTATGCTCGCTTGGTTTCTAGAATTCTGGAATTAACTGAACTTGACCTCAACAGAGAACCATCCTCCAAGATGAAACCTACAACTAATGAGATCAATGAGATTAATATTGTGAAGAATACTGGAATCATCAAGGCAGCTGACGGTACCTACAGGTATACTGATGACGGTCCTGTGCATCACGCTTATCCACTGCCTGAAGGGGGTCTTACCAGTGAGTTTCTCTACACAACCATGATGAACCAGCATCGAGAATCCATGAATATGCATAGAGAGACCTCCCGAGCAATTGCCTCCCTTAGAAACCTCATTCTTAACCCTCCACATTCCAGCACCCGAGTTGTGGACGACGAGATTGAAGAAGAGGTTGATAGTGATGAAGAAGAAGAGGAGGAGGATATGGCGGATGAGGATTTTTAGAGAATATGCTGCTGTTGTTGTTTTTTATTGCTTTGCTTTCTAGTTTTAAGTTTTTATGCTTTCATTTGAACTATGTTTTATTGTAACAAGTACAATTTCTATTTGCTGCATTTTATATGTACTACTGTTTGTGCTTTGTGTTTACTTGGTTTTGCATGTGCTTATTACTATATATACTGCTATCTTGTGATTTCTTTGAAAGCTCTTCCTTTTTGCTGATGTCAAAGGGGGAGAAGAGCTTGGTTCTGTTAATATCTCTCTGTGTGCAGATTTCTTTTCCTCTGTTAAGATAGGGGGAGTTGCTAGACATAGGGGGAGAACCAGATCAAGAACCAAGAGATATCGCACAACATTTTTGATTGCCATCATCAAAAAGGGGGAGAATGTAGAAGCATGCTTCAGTCTCAAGTTTTGATGATGTCAATACTACTCAAGGTCATCTCTTGATTGCAAAAAGACAAGCCGTTCAAAGTCATCAAGATCAAGTCAAGCTATCTTTCAAGTCAAGCTACATATGGAACTATGATTCTTCCTGACTTGGCTGCATTACTGGTATACCGAATCCACCTTTATAATTTGATATACAAGTGTTCAAAAACATTAATCATTTGTGCATAATACATAAGCATGTTTTTGAAACCTTAAAAATGGTATAACATTAACTTTTAAAAAGCATTTTTCTGAAAATTAACAGTGTTAACCGATTAACCATATAGGTTAACCGGTTAACCATTTTGAATTTTGAATTTTCTGGGCTAACGTACCAGTGTTAACCGATTAACCATATGGGTTAACCGATTAACACTGAACGTGCAGTGAAAAATTGCTTTGTTTCAAGTTCAAAAAATTATTTTAAAAACATACCTTTTCATGGTTTGAATCTTTTAAAATCATACATTTTCTGAAAGGTTATTTTACTGATATAAATTCTAAGTTTTTCATTTTTGAAAAACAACCAATAGAACATAACTCAAAAACTTTTCAATCTCCAATACTCATTTTAAAATTATCTTAGAATCAAATTCATTTTTCAAAAGTGTTCATACTTGCATTGAAAATTTCATATTCATTGAACACTTGTATTGAAAAATTACAAAGAGTGAATTTTGATTCATTGGAGAAGATCACTTTGACAGTTATACTCAAACCAAATTCATTACAATTATTTTATTTTTGACTTGTGATCCAGGATTGTTGGACACAAGGGTGAGTGTTTACAAGAGGATTGTTCTTGTACACTTGTGTTTTTATTGTTTGATAGTAGGCCTCACCGGTTGATGGTGTGATAGGTTGTACTGTTTTAAACAATAGTGAAAAATCTCTTTCATGTTGAAATGGGAGTGGAGTACTCTCGGATTGTGAGGGGAACCACTATAAATCTTGTGTCTTCTTTCTTTCTGTTGATTTACTGCTTTTCATAACCAAGAACACCATCCAGTATATTTCCAAGAACCATATAAAAACCGGAAAAATTTCAAAAGTCCTAATTCACCCCCCTCTTAGGCATACTCTGTTCTTACACAAAATAACGGGTAGGTTGGAGGTCAAGGTTCCTGCAAAAACCCTCCCACTCACAGGTATGGACCTAAATCTGTCAAGGTACGGCATCCTGTGCGGTCGTCAGCGTCACAGACTTTCAAAACTGACGATACGATTCCCAGAAGGAGTGGCATCATCAAGTCTTGAAGAGGCCTCACTTAGCTAACTTCCAAATGATCGGTTCCCAGAGTCGACAATCCAACTAACCAGCAACCCGAGCCACCCAAAGGGTGGGACAAGAGGCCAACCAGAAGAACCTCGTCTGAGTGTAGATTTCGCGGGACACTAATACAAGCAAAGCCGGTACGCGCCCACTAATCTCTACTCTAAGTCTAAGGTGCACTCAAGCCCAGGTCCGACTTATCTCTCAATCATAGAACACCCGTCACACCCCAATAGCACAACAGCAACAGATAATATAAATAAATAAAGCCAATAGACAAGCAAACAAGCGCTAGGATTGACTCTCTTAGGGGACGTTGGATCCCACATGCATAAGGAAATATCGCAGTCCTTAGCAGCCAGGGGACGTTGGGTCCCCAGCAGAGTCGCCAGCTGCTAGGGATGACCCCAAACAGCCAGGAAAAAACCTAAGGCGAGACTCGAATAGGGAACTATCACAGTCCCCAGCAGAGTCGCCAGCTGTCGCTACTGTGAAAATCGGCGTCGGCTGACAGAAGAGTCGCCAACGTGCGTTATTTATCCCGACGGAGGGAAAGGAAACGCTCGAAGTAAACCTCGCAAAAAACGGGAAAAGGTATGGTCATCGCAACCAAAACCTGGGTTCGGGAGTCGGTTACGCAAGGGGAAGGTATTAGCACCCCTCACGTCCGTCGTACTCGACGGGATCCACGCTTGCTTGGGTTGTCTACAGGATGTAAAACAATCTGTCTACGGCTACTAAATCTAAACGAAAGGGAATTGACTCGATAGAGCGTCGCACTCTATGCCTACGTATTCTCAAGAGAGAAAGTCAGAGTCGACGTAGTTCGGGACTACGGGGAAATTGGCTCGCCAAGACCTCGCGTCTTGTGCCTACGTACTTCCACACTGCATGGAAGATCAGAGCTTGCGTAGTTCAGGCTAACTACGGCTAATAGGGTGTTCTCACACAACAGTGAGAAATCAATCTGGTTTTAAAGGCACGGGAACCTATGGGAAAAACTACGGTCTGGTCTGAAATGCACTTGGGCAAGAGAAAAGGATAACCTCAGTCGTCAGCGGGAAAGTCTCGATCGTACAGCAGCGAGAGAACAAAAGAATTAGTTGTTAGTGTGCTCGCTAGGATATCGCATCCTATGCCTACATATTCTCGTCTGGTACGAGAAATCAGAGCAGCTGTAGTTCGGCTACTTTCGGGACCACAGCTCAAATCTCGTTTTATTAATATTCTGAAAAAGATTACAATGATTGAATACGGGAAATAAACTCCTAGAAACCATCCTATGAAGAATCAAATGGAAAATAGCCCCCTAACAAGTGGACTTCTAAAACTACCTCTAAAAAAATGAAAATAAACTCTATGAAAAAAAATATCCTAAAAGAAAAATATTAAATCGACAAACTAATATTTTTTACTATTTTTCATATTTCTTTTTCTATTTCCCTTTTTTTTTTCTCAAATATTCTTCTCTTCTTTTTTCATGTTTTTCTTTTTTCAATCTTTTTTCAATATTCTTTTCTTTTTTTCCTATATTCTTTTTCTCCATATTTTTTCAATAATTCTATTTCATATATTTTTTTTCCAAATACTTTCTTTTTCTTCATATTTTTTCATATAGAAAACAACTAAAAATGAAAATGAAGAAAATACAAGGGGAGGGGGACACTGCAGTTCAGGGGGTACAGCAGAAAAAAAGCCAAACAGAATTGGGCCCAACCCATTACAAGCCAATAGCCAAACAAAAAAACGGAGGGGGTGCAGAAGTGGAACAGGGGGTAGTCCAACCAGCAATCTCGTTGGGCTTAGCCCATCTCACCAAAGAACACACGGAGGGGGGGGGGGGGGGGGGAAATAGGAAATGGGAGTGTAGACAGAAAAAACCCAATGGGCTTGAAGTTTGAGGCCCAAAAACCCAAACGTCCACTATCTTCAGTAAACGAACCCTAAACAAACCTAATCTCCTAACCACTGTTCACCAAGAAGCACCGTCTTCCCTCTCTCCTTCTCTCTGATACTCTCTCTTGTTCTCCCTTCAACCTTCAAACATTGTTCTTCCTCTGAGCCTCTCTTCACCTTCGATTCAAACACTATCTCCCCTTATCACTTCAAAATCTCTATACTCCAACTTTCCTCTACAAACTTTAATATCATGAACAAAACCATTTCCTTGACGAAGATCCAGTTACGACGATCTTTAAAAAAAGAAGCTGAAGAAGATGAAAGACTTTGGTGTTACCGGAGATTTTGAAGATCTTGCTGGATGTATCTTGAAAGGTGAAGACGATTTGGACGCGTTTGAAGATCTGGAAAAAGCTAGATCTTCTGGGGATGGTTGAAGACCTGACGATGATCATTGAAGATCCTTCTGGACACCGATTTGAAGAGGCTTGACGAAAGCTCCGGAGATTGTTGAAGGACGAGTTTCTGGAGATTTTTAATGAAGTGGATGAAGATTTCTGAGGATTGATGTTCTTGCGTGAAGATCTGGGAGTTTAATGATTCCGGGAGAAGATGGTTTGAAGATCTCTGCGCTTCTGGAAATTTCTTGATGATTTTGAAGCTTGGAAGAGCCTTGTTAGAAGATCCTGAGGGGAGTTCTGGGGATTGAAGAACGATGTTGAGTGGTTCCATGAAGATCGCTGAAAATCTTCTGGAAAATGTTGAAGTTTCTGGAACCGGCACGAAGAACACTTGAACTTCGTTGACGATCTGGAGAATACGCAAGATAACGATCCCGATGGGCGTAACTTCTCTGGAAAACTCTGATGAAGACAGTTGAATCTTGAACGAACTCGAGTTCTTGAAGATCGCTGGAAAAACCATGACGGTTGTTGATGAAGATTGATTCTGATGATGATCGGAGATGTAAGAGATTTGATGATGTTGATGATTGGTTGAATATTTTGGATTTTCTGAGTTTTTTCCAGTTTCCGGCGGGTTAGACGGTGGTTGGAGGAAGTTACGATCGCCGGCGATTGGTAGTTGCGGTGGCCGGAAGAGGTGGGGGCGGTGGTTGCATGGCCGCCGGCCATGCAACCGGTGGGACTCAGGGCTGGACAAGTGGCGAGGTTAGTGGAAAAGGCTGGTGCATGTGTGCCACGTGTGAGTGGCGTGGCAGAGAGAGGGAGAAGGGAAGTGTGAGGTGGCTTGATCTGATGAATTGTAAAAATGATATGTGGCCTCTCCCTTCTGCAACACGTGGCCTGAAGACTTTATAGGACATGGATTTGGACTCTGCAGAACTGGGCCTCCACATACCACACTGGGCCCAAACGAAAAAAATGACAATAAAAACCCAAAATCTGAATTGAAATGGACTCATTAACATGGACTAAAGACTAAAAAATAAACTAATTAAAACCTAATTAATCTAATAAATCCTAATTAACAGCTAAACAAATGATTAAGACCTAATAATTCCAATTAATTTCTAAACTAAACTAAAAACTCTAATAATTCTCTAATATAAAAATTAAGCTAAAAAACTCTAATAATTCCTTATTTAGAATACTCTAATAATTCCACTAATTAAACTTAATCTCTAGTAAACCTATATTACTTTTTTAAAAGAAAATCTATATTCTATTAAAACTATATAAAAAACTATTAAAACCCTAAATTCTATAAACTCTAAAAAAAAAGATTTAAAGCTATTAAACCTATTAAAAAAAATATTAATATTCTATATGATTAAAATCTATTAAAACCCTAATAATACCTAATAAAAATCTAGAAAATCCTAATAATTCCCAAAGGAACAAAAATAGCACAAAACCACAAATAATACTGCGAGGGCGCACCAAAATAGCCGTTAAAAATCAATAGACACCGAAATATTCCTAAAATAACAGCGCAAGCTGAAAACACCGGGAATAACACGACTTCCCAAAAAAAATACGATTCTACTTATCTAACTGATTAAAAAACACCTGAGATGCGAGACGAGGGTTGTGATCCCGATAAAATCAATACAACTGAAAAATGCACTGTATGCGATATGCGGATGCGAATGCGATCATGCATCGAAACATCGAGCCAGATACGGGACCCGGTTGGTCAAAATTTAGGGTGCAACAACCACTACCACCAAAAGGATGACAGGACAAACACTAACAATCTGACATCAATAAGATGACAGACCCCCCACCAAAAGGATGACGGAACGAAACTCACACCAGCCACTACTAACAAAAGGATGATAGGACAAACACTATTGCATAATCTGACAACAATAAGATGATAGACCCTCAACCAAAAGGATGACGAAGCGAAACTCACACAGCCATTAGCACCAAAAGGATGATAGGACAAACACTATCGCTAAATCTGACATCAATAAGATGATAGACCCCCCACCAAAAGGATGACAGAGTGAAACTCACACCTGACACTACCACCAAGAGGATGATAGGACAAAAACTATCGCACAATCTGACATCAATCAATATGACAAGCCCCCCTTCAAAATGATGACGAAGCAAACCTCACACCGGCCAACACCACCAAAAGGATGATAGGACAAATAATATCACACAATCTGACATCAATAAGATGACAGACCCCCACCAAAGGATGACGGAGCAAAACTCACACCAGCCACTACCACCAAAAGGATGATAGGAAAAACACTACCGTACAATCTGACATCAACAAGATGACAGATCAACCACCAAAAGGATGACTGAGCGAAACTCACACTAGCCACTACCACCAAATGGATGACAGGAGAAACACTAACAATCTGACATCAATAAGATGACAGACCCCCACCAAAGGATGACGGAGCAATACGCACACCAGCCACTACCACCAAAAGGATGATAGGAAAAACACTACCGTACAATTTGACATCAACCAGATGACAGACCAACCACCAAAAGGATGACGGAGCGAAACTCACACCAGCCACTACCACCAAAAGGATGATAAGACAAACACTATCGCACAATCTGACATCAATAAAGATGACAGACCCACCACCAAAAGGATGACGGAGTGAAACTCACACTAGCCACTACCACCAACAGGATGACAAGACAAACACTAACAATCTGACATCAATAAGATGACAGACTACCACCAAAAGGATGACGGAGCGAAACTCACACCTTCCACTACCACCAAGAGGATTTTAGGAGAAACACTATCCCACAATCTGACATCAATAAAGATGACAGTCCCCCACCAAAGGATGACGGAGCGAAACTCACACCAGCCACTACCACCAAAAGGATGACAGGAAAAATACTACCGTACAATCTGACATCAACAAGATGACAGACCCACCACCAAAAGGATGACGGAGCAAAACTCACACCATCCACTACCACCAAAAGGATGATAGGACAAATAATATCACACAATCTGACATCAATAAGATGACAGACCCCAACCAAAGGATGACGGGGCGAAACTCACACCAGCCACTACCACTAAAAGGATGATAGGACAAACACTACCGTAAAATATAACATCAATAAGATGATAGACCCCCACCAAAAGGATGACGGAGCGAAACTCACATCGGCCACTACCACCAAAAGGATGATAGGACAAACACTATCGCATAATCTGACAACAATAAGATGACAGACCCTCAACCAAAAGGATGACGTAGCGAAACTCACACCACCCACTACCACCAAAAGGATGATAGGACAAACACTATCGCACAATCTGACATCAATTAAGATGACTGTCCCAGCACCAAAAGGATGACAGAGCGAAACTCACACCAGCCACTACCTCCAAAAGGATGATAGGAAAAACACTATCACACAATCTGACATCAATAAAGATGATAGACCCACCATCAAAAGGATAACGGAGTGAAACTCACACCAAAAGGATGACAAGACAAACACTAATAATCTAATATCAATAAGATGACAGACCCCCCACCAAAAGGATGACGAAACGAAACTCACACCAGCCACTACTACCAAAAGGATGATAGGACAAAAACTATTGCATAATCTGACAACAATAAGATGATAGACCCTCAACCAAAAGGATGACGAAGTGAAACTCACACCAGCCACTGCTACCAAAAGGATGATAGGAAAAACACTACCGTACAATCTGACATCAACAAGATGAAAGACCCACCACCAAAACGATGACGAAGCGAAACTCACACCAGCCACTACCACCAAATGGATGATAGGACAAACACTATCGCACAATCTGACATCAATAAGATGATAGACCCCCCACCAAAAGGATGACGGAGTGCAACACACACCTGGCACTACCACCAAGAGGATGATAGGACAAACACTATCGCACAATCTGACATCAATCAAGATGACAAGCCCCCCTTCAAAAGGATGACGAAGCGAAACTCACACCGGCCAATACCACCAAAAGGATGATAGGACAAATAATATCACACAATCTAACATCAATAAGATGACAGACCCCCACCAAAGGATGACGGAGCAAAACTCACACCAGCCACTACCACCAAAAGGATGATAGGAAAAACACTACCGTACAATCTGACATCAACAAGATGACAGATCAACCACCAAAAGGATGACTGAGCGAAACTCACACTAGCCACTACCACCAAATGGATGATAGGAGAAACACTAACAATCTGACATCAATAAGATGACAGACCCCCACCAAAGGATGACGGAGCAAAACGCACACCAGCCACTACCACCAAAAGGATGATAGGAAAAACACTACCGTACAATTTGACATCAACCAGATACAGACCAACCACCAAAAGGATGACGGAGCGAAACTCACACCAGCCACTACCACCAAAAGGATGATAAGACAAACACTATCGCACAATCTGACATCAATAAAGATGACAGACCCACCACCAAAAGGATGACGGAGTGAAACTCACACTAGCCACTACCACCAACAGGATGACAGGACAAACACTAACAATCTGACATCAATAAGATGACAGACTACCACCAAAAGGATGACGGAGCAAAACTCACACCTTCCACTACCACCAAGAGGATGATAGGAGAAACACTATCCCACAATCTGACATCAATAAAGATGACAGTCCCCCACCAAAGGATGACGAAGCGAAACTCACACCAGCCACTACCACCAAAAGGATGATAGGAAAAACACTACCGTACAATCTGACATCAACAAGATGACAAACCCACCACCAAAAGGATGACGGAGTGAAACCCACACCTGACACTACCACCAAGAGGATGATAGAACAAAAACTATCGCACAATCTGACATCAATCAATATGACAAGCCCCCCTTCAAAAGGATGACGAAGCGAAACTCACACTGGCCAATACCACCAAAAGGATGATAGGACAAATAATATCACACAATTTGACATCAATAACATGACAGACCCCCTCCAAAGGATGACAGAGCAAAACTCACACCAGCCACTACCACCAAAAGGATGATAGGAAAAATACTACCGTACAATCTGACATCAACAAGATGACAAATCAACCACCAAAAGGATGACTGAGCGAAACTCACACTAGCCACTACCACCAAATGGATGACAGGAGAAACACTAACAATCTGACATCAATAAGATGACATACCCCCACCAAAGGATGACGGAGCAAAACGCACACCAGCCACTACCACCAAAAGGATGATAGGAAAAACACTACCGTACAATTTGACATCAACCAGATGACAGACCAACCACCAAAAGGATGACGGAGCGAAACTCACACCAGCCACTACCACCAAAAGGATGATAAGACAAACACTATCGCACAATCTGACATCAATAAAGATGACAGACACACCACCAAAAGGATGAAGGAGTGAAACTCACACTAGCCACTACCACCAACAGGATGACAGGACAGACACTAACAATCTAACATCAATAAGATGACAGACTACCACCAAAAGGATGACGGAGCAAAACTCACACCTTCCACTACCACCAAGATGATGATAGGAGAAACACTAACAATCTGACAACAATAAGATGATAGACCCTCAACCAAAAGGATGACGAAGTGAAACTCACACCAGCCACTGCTACCAAAAGGATGATAGGAAAAACACTACCGTACAATCTGACATCAACAAAATGAAAGACCCACCACCAAAACGATGACGTAACGAAACTCACACCAGCCACTACCACCAAATGGATGATAGGACAAACACTATCGCACAATTTGACATCAATAAGATGATAGACCCCCCACCAAAAGGATTACGGAGTGCAACTCACACCCGGCACTACCACCAAGAGGATGATAGGACAAACACTATCGCACAATCTGACATCAATCAAGATGACAAGCCCCCCTTCAAAAGGATGACGAAGCGAAACTCACACCGGCCAATACCATCAAAAGGATGATAGGACAAATAATATCACACAATCTGACATGAATAAGATGACAGACCCCCACCAAAGGATGACAGAGCGAAACTCACACCAGTTACTACCACCAAAACGATGATAGGAAAAACACTACTGTACAATCTGACATCAACCAGATGACAGACCAACCACCAAAAGGATGACGGAGCGAAACTCACACCAGCCACTACCACCAAAAGGACGATAGGACAAACACTAACAATATGACATCAATAAGATGACAGATCACCACCAAAGGATGACAGAGCGAAACTCACACCAGCCACTACCAGCAAAAGAATGATAGGACAAACACTATTGTATAATCTGACAACAATAAGATGATAGACCCTCAACCAAAAGGATGACGAAGTGAAACTCACACCAGCCACTGCCACCAAAAGGATGATAGGACAAACACTACCGTACAATCTGACTTCAACAAGATGACAGACCGACCACCAAAACGATGACGGAGCGAAACTCACACCAGCCACTACCACCAAAAGGATGATAGGACAAACACTATCGCACAATCAAACATCAATTACGATGACAGACCCACCACCAAAAGGATGACGAAGCAAAACTCAAACCAGCCACTACCACCAAAAGGATGATAGGACAAACACTATCGCACAATCTGACATCAATAAAGAGGATAGACCCACCACCAAAAGGATGACGGAGTGAAACACACACTAGCCACTACCACCAAAAGGATGACAGGACAAACACTAACAATCTAACATCAATAAGATGACAGACCCCCCACCAAAAGGATGACGGAACGAAACTCACACCAGCCACTACTACCAAAAGGATGATAGGACAAACACTATTGCATTATCTGACAACAATATGATGACAGACCCTCAACCAAAAGGATGACGAAGCGAAACTCACACCAGCAACTGCCACCAAAAGGATGATAGGACAACACTACTGTACAATCTGACATCAACAAGAAGACAGACCCACCACCAAAACGATGACTGAGCAAAACTAACACCAGCCACTACCACCAAAAGGATGATAGGAAAAACACTACCGTACAATCTGACATCAACCAGATGACAGACCAACCACCAAAAGGATGACGGAGCGAAACTCACACCAGCCACTACCACCGAAAGGATGATAGGACAAACACTATTGCACAATCTGACATCAATAAAAATGACAGACCCACCACCAAAAGGATGACGGAGTGAAACTCACACTAGCCACTACCACCAAAAGGATGACAGGACAAACACTCACAATCTGACATCAATAAGATGACAGACCCCCCACCAAAAGGATGACGGAGCGAAACTCACACCAGCCACTACCACCAAAAGGATGATAGGACAAACACTATCGCACAATCTGAAACCAATAAAGATGACAGACCCACCACCAAAAGGATGACGGAGTGAAACTCACACTAGCCACTACCACCAAAAGGATGACAGGACAAATACTAACAATCTGACATCAATAAGATGACAGACCCCCCACCAAAATGATGATGGAGCGAAACTCACACCAGCCACTACCACCAAAAGGATGATAGGACAAACACTATTGCATAATTTGACAAAAATATGATGATAGACCCTCAACCAAAAGAATGACGAAGCAAAACTCACACCAGCCACTACAACCAAAGGGATGATAGGACAAACACTACCGTACAATCTGACATCAACGAGATGACAGACCAACCACCAAAAGGATGACGGAGCGAAACTCACACCAGCCACTACCACCAAAAGGATGATACGACCAACACTATCGCACAATCTGACATCAATAAGATGACATACCCCCCACCAAAAGGATGACGGAGCGAAACTCACACCGGCTACTACCACCAAAAGGATGATAGGACAAACACTATCGCACAATCTGACATCAATTAAGATGACAGACCCACCACCAAAAGGATGACGAGTGAAAATCACACTAGCCACTACCACCAAAAGGATGATAGGATAAACACTAACAATCTGACATCAATAAGATGACAGACCCCCCACCAAAAGGATGACGGAGTGAAACTCACACCTGCCACTACCACCAAAAGGATGATAGGACAAACATTATCCCATAATCTGACATCAATCAAGATGACAGTCCCCCCCTTCAAAAGGATGACGAAGCGAAACTCACGCCGGCCAATACTACCAAAAGGATCATAGGACAAATAATATCACACAATCTGATATAAATAAGATGACAGACCCCCACCAAAGGATGACGGAGCGAAACTCACACCAGCCACTACCACCAAAAGGATGATAGGACAAACACTACCGTACAATATGAAATTAATAAGATGATAGACCCCCACCAAACGGATGACGGAGCGAAACTTACACTGGCCACTACCACCAAAAGGATGATAGGACAAACACTATCACATAATCTGACAATAATAAGATGACAGACCCTCAACCAAAAGGATGACGGAGCAAAACTCACACCAGCCACTACCACCAAAAGGATGACGGAGCAAAACTCACACCAGCCACTACCACCAAAAGGATGATAGAAAAAACATTAACGTACAATTTGACATCAACAAGATGACAGACCAACCACCAAAAGGATGACTGAGTGAAACTCAAACCGGCTACTACCACCAAAAGGATGATAGGACAAACACTATCGCACAATCTGACATCAATTAAGATGACAGACCCACCACTAAAAGGATGACAGAGTGAAACTCACTAGCCACTACCACCAAAAGGATGACAGGACAAATAATATGACATCAATAAGATGACAGACCCCCCACCAAAAGGATGACGGAGCGAAACTCACAACGGCCACTACCGTACAATTTGGCATCAACGAGATGACAGACCAACCACCAAAAGTATGATGGGGCGAATCTCACACCGGCTACTACCCCCAAAAGGATAATAGGACAAACACTGTTGCACAATCTGACATCTATTAAGATGACAGACCCACCACCAAAAGGATGACAGAGTGAAAGTCACACTAGCCACTACCACCAAAAGGATGATAGGAGAAACACTAACAATCTGACATCAATAAGATGACAGACCCCCTACCAAAAGGATGACGAAGTGAAACTCACACCTGGCACTACCACCAAGAGGATGATAGGACAAACACTATCCCACAATCTGACCTCAATGAAGACGACAGTCCCTCCTTCAAAAGGATGACGAAGCGAAAATCACACCGGTCAATACCACCAAAAGGATGTTAGGACAAACACTATCGCACAATCTGACATCAATAAAGATGACAGACCCACCACCAAAAGGATGACGGAGTGAAACTCACACTAGCCACTACCACCAAAAGGATGACAGGACAAACACTAACAATCTGACATCAATAAGATGACAGACCCCCTACCAAAAGGATGACGGAGCGAAACTCACAACGGTCACTACCACCAAAAGGATGATAGGACAAATAATATCACACAATCTGACATCGATAAGATGACAGACACCCACCAAAGGATGACGGAGCAAAACTCACACCAGCCACTACAACCAAAAGGATGATAGGAAAAACACTACCGTACAATCTCACATCAACAAGATGACAAATTCACCACCAAAAGGATGACGGAGAGAAACTCACACCAGCTACTACCGTACAATCTGACATCAACGAGATGACAGACCAACCACCAAAAGGATGACGGTGCAAAACTCACACCAGCCACTACCACCAAAATGATGATAGGACAAACACTATCGCACAATCAGACATCAATAAGATGACATACCCCGCACCAAAAGGATGACGGAGCGAAACTCACACCGGCTACTACCACCAAAAGGATAATAGGACAAACACTATTGCACAATCTGACATCAATTAAGATGACAGACCCACCACCAAAAGGATGACAGAGTGAAACTCACACTAGCCACTACCACCAGAAGGATGATAGGACAAACACTAACAATCTGACATCAATAAGATGACACACCCCCCACCAAAAGGATGACGGACTGAAACTCATACCTGGCACTACCACCAAGAGGATGATAGGACAAATACTATCCCACAATCTGACATTAATCAAGATGACAGTCCCCTCTTCAAAAGGATGACGAAGCGAGACTCACACCGGCCAATAGCACCAAAAGGATGATAGGACAAATAATATCACACAATCTGACATCAATAAGATGACAGAACCCCACCAAAGGATGACGAAGCAAAACTCGCACCAGCCACTACCACCAAAAGGATGATAGGAAAAACACTACCGTACAATCTGACATTAACAAGATGACAGACCAACCACCAAAAGGATGACGGAGCGAAACTCACACCAGCCACTACCACAAAAAGGATGATAGGACAAACAATATCGCACAATCTGACATCAATAAAGATGACAGACCCACCACCAAAAGGATGACGGAGTGAAACTCACACTAGCCACTACCACCAAAAGGATGACAGGACAAACACTAACAATCTGACATCAATAAGATGACAGATCCCCCACCAAAAGAATGATGGAGTGAAACTCACACCGGCCACTACCACCAAAAGGATGATGGAGTGAAACTCACACCGGCCACTACCACCAAAAGAATGATAGGACAAATAATATCACACAATCTGACATCAATAAGATGACAGGTCCCCACCAAAGGATGACGGAGCGAAACTCACACCAGCCACTACCACCAAAAGGATGATAGGAAAAAACACTACCGTACAATCTGACATCAATTAGACGACAGACCCACCAACAAAAGGATGACGGAGCAAAACTCACACCAGCAACTACCACCAAAAGGACGATAGGACAAATAATATCACACAATCTGACATCAATAAGATGACAGACCCCCACCAAAGGATGACAGAGCGAAACTCACACCAGCCACTACCACCAAAAGGATGATAGGACAAACACTACCGTACAATATGAAATCAATAAGATGATAGACCCCCACCAAAAGGATGACAGAGCGAAACTCACACCAGCCACTACCACCAAAAGGATGATACGACCAACACTATCGCACAATTTGACATCAATAAGATGACATACCCCCCACCAAAAGGATGACGGAGCGAAACTCACACCGGCTACTACCACCAAAAGGATGATAGGACAAACACTATCGCACAATCTGACATCAATTAAGATGACAGACCCACCACCAAAAGGATGACAGAGTGAAAATCACACTAGCCACTACCACCAAAAGGATGATAGGATAAACACTAACAATCTGACATCAATAAGATGACAGACCCCCCACCAAAAGGATGACGGAGTGAAACTCGCACCTGCCACCACCACCAAGAGGATGATAGGACAAACATTATCCCACAATATGACATCAATCAAGATGACAGCCCCCCCTTCAAAAGGATGACGAAGCGAAACTCACACCGGCCAATACTACCAAAAGGATCATAGGACAAATAATATCACACAATCTGACATAAATAAGATGACAGACCCCCACCAAAGGATGACGGAGCAAAACTCGCACCAGCCACTACCACCAAAAGGATGATAGGAAAAACACTACCGTACAATCTGACATTAACAAGATGACAGACCAACCACCAAAAGGATGACGGAGCGAAACTCACACCAGCCACTACCACAAAAAGAATGATAGGACAAACAATATCGCACAATCTGACAATAATAAGATGACAGACCCTCAACCAAAAGGATGACGGAGCAAAACTCACACCAGCCACTACCACCAAAAGGATGATAGAAAAAACATTACCGTACAATCTGACATCAACAAGATGACAGACCAACCACCAAAAGGATGACTGAGCGAAACTCAAACCCGCTACTACCACCAAAAGGATGATAGGACAAACACTATCGCACAATCTGACATCAATTAAGATGACAGACCCACCGCTAAAAGGATGACAGAGTGAAACTCACTAGCCACTACCACCAAAAGGATGACAGGACAAATAATATGACATCAATAAGATGACAGACCCCCCACCAAAAGGATGACGGAGTGAAACTCACAATGGCCACTACCACCAAAAGGATGATTGGACAAATTATATCACATAATCTGACATCAATAAGATGACAGACCCCCACCAAAGGAAGACGGAGCAAAACTCACACCAGCCACTACCGTACAATTTGGCGTCAACGAGATGACAGACCAACCACCAAAAGTATGATGGAGCGAATCTCACACCGGCTACTACCACCAAAAGGATAATAGGACAAACACTGTCGCACAATCTGACATCTATTAAGATGACAGACCCACCACCAAAAGGATGACAGAGTGAAAGTCACACTAGCCACTACCACCAAAAGGATGATAGGAGAAACACTAACAATCTGACATCAGTAAGATGACAGACCCCCTACCAAAAGGATGACAAAGTGAAACTCACACCTGGCACTACCACCAAGAGGATGATAGGACAAACACTATCCCACAATCTGACCTCAATCAAGACGACAGTCCCCCCTTCAAAAGGATGACGAAGCGAAAATCACACCGGCCAATACCACCAAAAGCATGATAGGACAAACACTATCGCACAATCTGACATCAATAAAGATGACAGACCCATCACCAAAAGGATGACGAAGTGAAACTCACACTAGCCACTACCACCAAAAGGATGACAGGACAAACACTAACAATCTGACATCAATAAGATGACAGACCCCCTACCAAAAGGATGACGGAGCGAAACTCACAACGGTCACTACCACCAAAAGGATGATAGGACAAATAATATCACACAATCTAACATCGATAAGATGACAGACACCCACCAAAGGATGACGGAGCAAAACTCACACCAGCCACTATAACCAAAAGGATGATAGGAAAAACACTACCGTACAATCTCACATCAACAAGATGACAAATTCACCATCAAAAGGATGACGGAGAGAAACTCACACCAGCTACTACCGTACAATCTGACATCAACGAGATGACAGACCAACCACCAAAAGGATGACGGTGCAAAACTCACACCAACCACTACCACCAAAATGATGATAGGACAAACACTATCGCACAATCAGACATCAATAAGATGACATACCCTCCACCAAAAGGATGACGGAGCGAAACTCACACCGGCTACTACCACCAAAAGGATAATAGGACAAACACTATTGCACAATCTGACATCAATTAAGATAACAGACCCACCACCAAAAGGATGACAGAGTGAAACTCACACTAGCCACTACCACCAGTAGGATGATAGGACAAACACTAACAATCTGACATCAATAAGATGACACACCCCCCACCAAAAGGATGATGGACTGAAACTCATACCTGGCACTACCACCAAGAGGATGATAGGACAAATACTATCCCACAATCTGACATTAATCAAGATGACAGTCCCCTCTTCAAAAGGATGACGAAGCGAGACTCACACCGGCCAATAGCACCAAAAGGATGATAGGACAAATAATATCACACAATCTGACATCAATAAGATGACAGACCCCCACCAAAGGATGACGGAGCAAAACTCGCACCATCCACTACTACCAAAAGGATGATAGGAAAAACACTACCGTACAATCTGACATTAACAAGATGACAGACCAACCACCAAAAGGATGACGGAGCGAAACTCACACCAGCCACTACCACAAAAAGGATGATAGGACAAACACTATCGCACAATCTGACATCAATAAAGATGACAGACCCACCACCAAAAGGATGACGGAGTGAAACTCACACTAGCCACTACCACCAAAAGGATGACAGGACAAACACTAACAATCTGACATCAATAAGATGACAGATCCCCCACCAAAAGGATGATGGAGTGAAACTCACACCGGCCACTACCACCAAAAGGATGATGGAGTGAAACTCACACCGGCCACTACCACCAAAAGAATGATAGGACAAATAATATCACACAATCTGACATCAATAAGATGACAGATCCCCACCAAAGGATGACAGAGCGAAACTCACACCAGCCACTACCACCAAAAGGATGATAGGACAAACACTACCGTACAATATGAAATCAATAAGATGATAGACCCCCACCAAAAGGATGACAGAGCGAAACTCACACCGGCCACCACCAACAAAAGGATGATAGGACAAACACTATCGCATAATCTGACAATAATAAGATGATAGACCCGCAACCAAAACCATGACGGAGCGAAACTCTCACCAACAACTACCACCAAAAGGATGATAGGACAAACACTATCGCACAATCTGACATCAATTAAGATGACAGACTCACCACCAAAAGGATGACGGAGCGAAACTCACACCAGCCACTACCACCAAAAGGATGACAGGACAAACATTATCGTACAATCTGACATCAATAAGGTGACAGACCCCCCACCAAAAGGATGAAGGATCAAAACTCACACCGGTTACTACTACCAAAAGGATGATAGGACAAACACTATCCCACAATATGAGATCAATTAAGATGACAGACCCACCACCAAAAGGATGACGCAGTGAAACTCACACTAGCCACTTCCACCAAAAGGATGACATAACAAACACTAACAATCTGACATCAATAAGATGACAGACCCCCACCAAAAGGATGACGGAGTGAAACTCACACCTGTTACTACCACCAAGAGGATGATAGGACAACCACTATCCCACAATCTGACATCAATCAAGATGACAGACCTCCTACCAAAAGAATGACGGAGAAAAACTCGCATCGGCCACTACCACCAAAAGGATGATAGGACAAATAATATCACACAATCTGACATCAATAAGATGACAGACCCACACCAAAGGATGACGGAGCGAAATTCACGCCGGCAACTATCACAAAAAGGATGATAGGATAAACATTATCGCACAATATGACATCAATCAAGATGACAGACCCCCTACCAAAAGGATGACGGAGCGAAACTCACACCGGCCACTACCACCAAAAAGATGATAGAACAAATAATATCGCACAATCTGACAACAACAAGATGACAGAGCCACACCAAAAGGATGACGGAGTAAAACTCACACTAGCCACTACCACCAAAAGGATGAAAGGACAAACACTACCAATCTGACATCAATAAGATAACAGACCCCTCACCAAAAGGATGACGGAGTAAAACTCACACCTGCCACTACCACCAAGAGGATGATAGGACAAATACTAACAATCTAACATCAATAAAATGACAGACCCCCCACCAAAAGGCTGATGGAGTGAAACTCACACCTACCACTACCACCAAGAGGATGATAGGACAAACACTATCCTACAATCTGACATCATTCAATATGAGAGACCACCCACCAAAAGTATGACAGAGCAAAACTCACACCATCCACTACCACCAAAAGGATGATAGGACAAATAATATCACACAATCTGACATCAATAAGATGACAGACCCCTACCAAAGAATGACGAAGCTAAACTCACAGCGGCCACTATCACCAAAAGGATGATAGGACAAACACTATCGCACAATATGACATGAATCAGGATGACATACCCCCCACCAAAACGACAACGGAGCGAAACTCACACCGAGCACTTCCACCAAAAGGATGATAGGAGAAACACTATCGCACAATCTGACAATAATAAGATGAAAGAACCCCCACCAAAAGGATGACGAAGCGAAACTCACACCGGCCACTACCACCAAAAGGTTGATAGGACAAACACTATCTCACAATATGACAACAATAAGATGAAAGAACACCCACCAAAAGGATGACGGAGCGAAACTCACACCGGCCACTACCACAAAAAGGATGATAGGGCAAACACAATCGCGCAATCTGACAACAATAAGATGACAGACCCACCACCAAAAGGATGACAGAGCGAAACTCACACCAGCCACTACCACCAAAAGGATGATAGGAAAAACACTACCGTAAAATCTGACATCAATAAGATGACAGACCCACCACCAAAAGGATGAAGGAGCTAAACTCAAACCGGCCACTACCACCGAAAAGATGATATGACAAACACTGCCGCATAATCTGACAGCAATAAGATGACAGACCCTCAACCAAAAGGATGATGTAGCGGAACTCACACCAGCCACTACCACCAAAAGGATGATAGGACAAACACTATCGTACAATCAGACATCAATAAGATGATAGACCCCAACCAAAGGATGACAGAGCGAAACTCACACCGGCCACTATCACCAAAAGGATGATAGGACAAACACTATCGCACAATCTGACAATAATAAGATGACAGACCCACCACCAAAAGGATGACGGAGCAAAACTCACACCAACCACTACCACCAAGAGGATGATAGGAAAAACACTACCGTTCAATCTGACATCAACAAGATGACAAACCCACCACCAAAAGGATGACGGAGCAAAATTCAAACCAGCCACTACCACCAAAAGGATAATAGGACAAACATTATCGCACTATCTGACATCAATTAAGATGACAAATCCACCACCAAAATTATGACGGAGTGAAACTCACACTAGTCACTACCACCAAAAGGATGACAGGAGAAACACTAACAATCTGACATCAATCAAGATGAAAGACCTCCCATCAAAAGGATGATAGAGCAAAACTCACATCGGCCACTACCAGCAAAAGGATTATAGGACAAATGATATCACACACTCTGACAAAAATAAGATGACAGACCCCCAACAAAGGATGACGTAGCGAAACTTATGCCGACCACTATCACCAAAAGGATGATAGGACAAACACTATCGCACAATATGACTTCAATCAAGATGACAGACCCCCCACGAAAAGGATGACAGAGCGAAACTCACACCGACTACTACCACCAAAAGGGTGATAGAATAAACAATATCGCACAATCTAACAACAATAAGATGACAGACCCCCCACCAAAAGGATGACGGAGTGAAACTCACACTAGCCACTACGACCAAAATGATGACAGGATAAACACTAACAATCTGACATCAATAAGATGACAGACCCCCCACCAAAAGGATGATGTAGCAAAACTCACACCAGCCACTACCACCAAAAGGATGATAGGACAAACGCTATCGCACAATCTAACCTCAATCAAGATGACAGACCCCCACCAAAAGGATGACATAGGGAAACTCACACCGGCCACTACCACCAAAAGGATGATAGGAAAAATAATATCACACAATCTAACATCAATAAGATGACAGACCCCCACCAAAGGATGATGGAGCGAAACTCACACCGGACACTACCACCAAAAGGATGATAGGACAAACACTAACAATCTGACATCAACACGATGACAGACCCCCCACCAAAAGGATGACAGAGTGAAACTCACACTTGCCGCTACCACCAAGACGATGATAGGACAAACACTATCCCACAATCTGAAATCAATCAAGATGACAGACCCCCCATCAAAAGGATGACGGATCGAAACATAGAACAGCCACTACCACCAAAAGGATGATTGGACAAACACTATCGCACAATATGACATTAGTCAAGATGACAGACCCCCTACCAAAAGGATGACGGAGTGAAACTCACACCGGCCACTACCACAAAAAGGATGATAGGGAAAACACAATCGCACAATCTGACAACAATAAGATGACAGACCCACCACCAAAAGGATGACGGAGTGAAACTCACACCAGCCACTACCACCAAGAGGATGATAGGAAAAACACTACCGTTCAATCTGACATCAACAAGATGACAAACCCACCACCAAAAGGATGACGGAGCAAAATTCAAACCAGCCACTACCACCAAAAGGATAATAGGACAAACATTATCGCACTATCTGACATCAATTAAGATGACAAATCCACCACCAAAATTATGACGGAGTGAAACTCACACTAGTCACTACCACCAAAAGGATGACAGGAGAAACACTAACAATCTGACATCAATCAAGATGAAAGACCTCCCATCAAAAGGATGATAGAGCAAAACTCACATCGGCCACTACCAGCAAAAGGATTATAGGACAAATGATATCACACACTCTGACAAAAATAAGATGACAGACCCCCAACAAAGGATGACGTAGCGAAACTTATGCCGACCACTATCACCAAAAGGATGATAGGACAAACACTATCGCACAATATGACTTCAATCAAGATGACAGACCCCCCACGAAAAGGATGACAGAGCGAAACTCACACCGACTACTACCACCAAAAGGGTGATAGAATAAACAATATCGCACAATCTAACAACAATAAGATGACAGACCCCCCACCAAAAGGATGACGGAGTGAAACTCACACTAGCCACTACGACCAAAATGATGACAGGATAAACACTAACAATCTGACATCAATAAGATGACAGACCCCCCACCAAAAGGATGATGTAGCAAAACTCACACCAGCCACTACCACCAAAAGGATGATAGGACAAACGCTATCGCACAATCTAACCTCAATCAAGATGACAGACCCCCACCAAAAGGATGACATAGGGAAACTCACACCGGCCACTACCACCAAAAGGATGATAGGAAAAATAATATCACACAATCTAACATCAATAAGATGACAGACCCCCACCAAAGGATGATGGAGCGAAACTCACACCGGACACTACCACCAAAAGGATGATAGGACAAACACTAACAATCTGACATCAACACGATGACAGACCCCCCACCAAAAGGATGACAGAGTGAAACTCACACTTGCCGCTACCACCAAGACGATGATAGGACAAACACTATCCCACAATCTGAAATCAATCAAGATGACAGACCCCCCATCAAAAGGATGACGGATCGAAACATAGAACAGCCACTACCACCAAAAGGATGATTGGACAAACACTATCGCACAATATGACATTAGTCAAGATGACAGACCCCCTACCAAAAGGATGACGGAGTGAAACTCACACCGGCCACTACCACAAAAAGGATGATAGGGAAAACACAATCGCACAATCTGACAACAATAAGATGACAGACCCACCACCAAAAGGATGACGGAGTGAAACTCACACCAGCCACTACCACCAAAATGATGACAGGAAAAACACTAACGTAAAATCTGACATCAATAAGATGACAGACCCACCACCAAAAGGATGAAGGAGCGAAACTCACACCGGCCACTACCACTAAAAGGATGATATGACAAACACTATCGCATAATCTGACAGCAATAAGATGACAGACCCTCAACCAAAAGGATGACTGAGCGGAACTCACACCAGCCACTACCACCAAAAGGATGATAGGACAAACACTACCATACAATCTGACATCAATAAGATGATAGACCCCCACCAAAGGATGACAGAGCGAAACTCACACCGGCCACTATCACCAAAAGGATGATAGGACAAACACTATCGCACAATCTGACAATAATAAGATGACAGACCCACCACCAAAAGGATGACGGAGCAAAACTCACACCAACCACTACCACCAAGAGGATGATAGGAAAAACACTACCGTTCAATCTGACATCAACAAGATGACAGACCCACCACCAAAAGGATGACGGAGCAAAAATCAAACCAGCCACTACCACCAAAAGGATGATAGGACAAACATTATCACACTATCTGACATCAATTAAGATGACAAACCAACCACCAAAATTATGACGGAAGGAAACTCACACTAGTCACTACCACCAAAAGGATGACAGGAGAAAAACTATCAATCTGACATCAATCAAGATGACAGACCTCCCACCAAAAGGATGACGGAGCAAAACTCACATCGGCCACTACCACCAAAAGGATGATATGACAATAATATCACACACTCTGAAAAAAATAAGATGACAGACCCCCAACAAAGGATGACGTAGCGAAACTTATGCCGACCACTATCACCAAAAGGATGATAGGACAAACACTATCGCACAATATGACATCAATCAAGATGACAGACCCCCCACCAAAAGGATAACAGAGCGAAACTCACACCGGCTACTACCACCAAAAGGATGATAGAACAAACAATATCGCACAATCAAACAACAATAAGATGACAGACCCCCCACCAAAAGGATGACGGAGTGAAACTCACACTAGCCACTACGACCAAAATGATGACAGGATAAACACTAACAATCTGACATCAATAAGATGACAGACCCCCAACCAAAAGGATGATGTAGCAAAACTCACACCAGCCACTACCACCAAAAGGATGATAGGACAAACGCTATCGCACAATCTAACCTCAATCAAGATGACAGACCCCCACCAAAAGGATGATAGAGCGAAACACACACCGGCCACTACCACCAAAAGGATGATAGGAAAAATAATATCACACAATCTGACATCAATAAGATGACAGAACCCCACCAAAGGATGATGGAGCGAAACTCACACCGGACACTACCACCAAAAGGATGATAGGACAAACACTAACAATCTGACATCAATAAGATGACAGACCCCCCACCAAAAGGATGACAGAGTGAAACTCACACTTGCCGCGACCACCAAAAGGATGATAGGACAAACACTGTCCCACAATCTGAAATCAATCAAGATGACAGACCCCCCATCAAAAGGATGACGGAGCGAAACATAGGCCATCCACTACCACCAAAAGGATGATTGGAAAAACACTATCGCACAATATGACATCAGTCAAGATGACAGACTCCCCACCAAAAGGATGTGGGAGCGAAACTCACACCGACCACTACCACCAAAAGGTTGATAGGACAAACACTATCTCACAAAATGACAACAATAAGGTGAAAGAACACCCACCAAAAGGATGACGGAGCGAAACTCACACCGGCCACTACCACCAAAAGTATGATAGGGAAAACACAATCGCACAATCTGACAACAATAAGATGACAGACCCACCACCAAAAGGATGACGGAGCGAAACTCACACCTGCCACTACCACCAAAAGGATGATAGAAAAAACACTACCGTAAAATCTGACATCAATAAGATGAAAGACCCACCACTAAAAGGATGAAAGAGCGAAACTCACACCGACCACTACCACCAAAAGGATGATATGACAAACACTATCGCATAATCTGACAGCAATAAGATGACAGACCCTCAACCAAAAGGATGACGGAGCGAAACTCACACCAGCCACTACCACCAAAATGATGATATGACAAACACTACCGTACAATCTAACATCAATAAGATGATAGACCCCCACTAAAGGATGACAGAGCGAAACTCACACCGGCCACTATCACCAAAAGGATGATAGGACAAACACTATCGCACAATCTGACAATAATAAGATTACAGACCCACCACCAAAAGGATGACGGAGCAAAACTCACACCAACCACTACCACCAAAAGGATGATAGGAAAAACACTACCGTTCAATCTGACATCAACAAGATGACAGACCCACCACCAAAAGGATGACGGAGCAAAATTCAAACTAGCCACTACCACCAAAAGGATGATAGGATAAACATTATCGCACTATCTGACATTAATTAAGTTGACAAACCCACCACCAAAATTATGACGGAGTGAAACTCACACTAGTCACTACCACCAAAAGGATGACACGAGAAACACTAACAATATGACATAAATCAAGATGACAGACCTCCCACCAAAAGGATGACGGAACAAAACTCACATCGGCCACTACAACCAAAAGGATGATAGGACAAATAATATCACACACTCTGACAAAACTAAGATGACAGACCCCCAACAAAGGATGACGTAGCAAAATTTATGCCGGCCACTATCACCAAAAGGATGATAGGACAAACACTATCGCACAATATGACATCAATCAAGATGATAGACCCCCCACCAAAAGGATGACAGAGTGAAACTCACACTGGCTACTACCACCAAAAGGATGATAGAACAAACAATATCGCACAATCTAACAACAACAAGATGACGGACCCCCCACCAAAAGGATGACGGAGTGAAACTCACACTAGGCACTACGACCAAAATGATGACAGGTTAAACACTAACAATTTGACATCAATAAGATGACAGACCCCCCACCAAAAGGATGATGGTTTAAAACTCACACCTGCCACTACCACCAAGAGGATGATAGGACAAATACTAACAATTTAACATCAATAGGATGATAGACCCCCCACCAAACCGATGACGGAGTGAAACTCACACCTGGCACTACCACCAAGAGGATGATAGGACAAACACTCTCCCACAATCTGACATCTCTCAAGATGACAGAACTCCCACGAAAAGGATGACGGAGCAAAATCACACCGTCCACTACCACCAAAAGGATTATTGGACAAATAATATCACACAATCTGACTTCAATAAGATGACTGACCCCCACCAAAGGATGACGTAAAAAAATGTAAGTTGACCACTATCACCAAAAGGATGATAGGACAATCATTATCGCACAATATGACATCAATCAAGAAGACAGACCCCCCACCAAAAGGATGACGGAGTGAAACTCACACCGACCACTACCACCAAAAGGATGATAGAACAAACAATATCGCACAATCTGACAACAATAAGATGACAAAGACACCACCAATAGGATGATGAAGTGAAACACACACTAGCCACTACCACCAAAAGGATGACAGGACAAACACTAACAATCTGACATCCATAAGATGACAGACCCCCCACCAAAAGGATGATGGAGTAAAACTTACACCAGCCACTACCACCAAGAGGATGATAGGACATTCACTAACAATCTGACATCAATAAGATGACAGACCCCCCACCAAAAGGATGGCGGAGTGAAACTCACACATGCCACTATCACCAAGAGGATGATAGGACAAACACTATCCCACAATCTGACATCAATCAAGATGACAGAACTCCCACCAAAAGGATGACGGAGCAAAACTCACACTGTCCACTACGACCAAAAGGATGATAAGACAAATAATATCACACAATCTAACATCAATAAGATGACAGACCTTCACCAAAGAATGACAGAAGGAAACTCACACCGGACACTATCACCAAAAGGATGATAGGGCAGACACTATCACACAGTATGACATCAATCAAGATGACAGACCCCCCACCAAAAGGATGAAGGAGAAAAACTCACACCGGCCACTACCACCAAAAGGATGATAGGACAAACACTATCGCACAATCTAACAATAATAAGATGAAACACCCCCCACCAAAAAAATGACGGAGCAAAACTCACACCGGCCGCTACCACCAAAAGGATGATAGGAAAAACACTATCACACAATCTGAAAACAATAAGATGACAGACCCACCACCAAAGGGATGACGGAGCGAAACTCACACCAGCCACTTCCCCCAAAAGGATGATAGGAAAAACACTACCGTACAATCTGACATCAACGAGATGACAGACCAACCACCAAAAGGATGATGGAGCGAAACTCACACTAGCCACTACCATCAAAAGGATGATAGGACAAACACTATCGCACAATCTCACATCAATAAGATGACATACCCCCCACCAAAAGGATGACGGAGCGAAACTCACACCGGCTACTACCACCAAAAGGATAATAGGACAAACACTATCGCACAATCTAACATCAATTAAGATGACAGACCCACCACTAAAAAGATGACAGAGTGAAACTCACACTAGCCACTACCACCAAAAGGATGAAAGGACAAACACTAAGAATCTGACATCAATAAGATGACAGACCCCTCACCATAAGGATGACGGAGTGAAACTCACACCTGCCACTACCACCAAGAGGATGATAGGAAAAACACTACCGTACAATCTGACATTAAAAAGATGACAGACCAACCACCAAAAGGATGACGGAGCGAAACTCACACCAGCCACTACCACCAAAAGGATGATAGGACAAACACGATCGCACAATCTGATATCAATAAAGATGACAGACCCACCACCAAAAGGATGAAGGAGTGAAAGTCACACTAGCCACTACCACCAAAAGGATGACAGGACAAACACTAACAATCTGACATCAATAAGATGACAGACCCCCCACCAATAGGATGACGGAGCGAAACACACAACGGTCACTACCACCAAAAGGATGATAGGACAAATAATATCACACAATCTGACATCGATAAGATGAAAGACACCCACCAAAGGATGACGAAGCAAAACTCACACCAGCCACTACCACCAAAAGGATGATAGGAAAAACACTACCGTACAATCTCACATCAACAAGCAGACAAATTCACCACCAAAAGGATGACGGAGAGAAACTCACACCAGCCACTACCGTACAATCTGACATCAACGAGATGACAGACCAACCACCAAAAGGATGACGGTGCGAAACTCACACCAGCCACTACCACCAAAAGGATGATAGGACAAACACTATCGCACAATCTGACATCAATAAGATGACAGACCCACCACCAAAAGGATGACAGAGTGAAACTCACACTAGCCACTACCACCAAAAGGATGATGGAGTGAAACTCACACCTGGCACTACCACAAAGAGGATGATAGGACAAACACTATCCCACAATCTGACATCAATCAAGATGACAGTCCCCCCTTCAAAAGGATGACGAAGCAAAACTCACACCGGCCAATAGCACCAAAAGGGTGATAGGACAAATAATATCACACAATATGACATCAATAAGATGACAGACCCCCACCAAAGGATGATGGAGCAAAACTCACACCAGCCACTACCACCAAAAGGATGTTAGGAAAATAACTATCGTACAATCTGACATTTACAAGATGTCAGACCAACCACCAAAAGGATGACGGAGAGAAACTCACTCCAGCCACTACCACAAAAAGGATGATAGGACAAACACTATGGCACAATCTGACATCAATAAAGATGACAGACCCATCACCAAAAGGATGACGGAGTGAAACTCACACTAGCCACTACCACCAAAAGGATGACAGGACAAACACTAACAATCTGACATCAATAAGATGACAGATCCCCCACCAAAAGGATGACGGAGCGAAACTCACACCAGCCACTACCACCAAAAGGATGAGAGGACAAACACTACCGTACAATCTGACATCAATAAGATGATAGACCCCCACCAAAGGATGACAGAGCGAAACTCACACCGGCCACTATCACCAAAAGGATGATAGGACAAACACTATCGCACAATCTGACAATAATAAGATGACATACCCACCACCAAAAGGATGACGAAGCAGAACTCACACCAACCACTACCTCCAAAAGGATGATAGGAAAAACACTACCGTTCAATCTGACATCAACAAGATGACAGACCCACCACCAAAAGGATGACGGAGCAAAATTCAAACCAGCCACTACCACCAAAAGGATGATAGGACAAAAATTATCGCACTATCTGACATCAATAAGATGACAGACCCCCCACCAAAAGGATGAAGGAGCGAAACTCATACTGGTTACTACAACCAAAAGGATGATAGGACAAACACTATCGCACAATCAGACATCAATTAAGATGACAAACCCACCAACAAAATTATGACGGAGTGAAACTCACACTAGTCACTACCACCAAAAGGATGACAGGACAAACACTAACAATCTGACATTAATCAAGATGACAGACCTCCCACCAAAAGGATGACGAAGCAAAACTCACATCGGCCACTACCACCAAAAGGATGATAGGACAAATAATATCACACAATCTGACAAAAATAAGATGACAAACCCTCAACAAAGGATGATGTAGCGAAATTTATGCCGGCCACTATCACCAAAAGGATGATAGGACAAACACTATCGCAAAATACGACATCAATCAAAATGACAGACCCCCCACCAAAAGGATGACAGAGCAAACCTCACACCGACTACTACCACCAAAAGGATGATAGAACAAACAATATCGCACAATCTAACAACAATAAGATGACAGACCCCCCACCAAAAGGATAACGGAGTGAAACTCACACTAGCCACTACGACCAAAATGATGACAGGATAAACACTAACAATCTGACATCAATAAGATGACAGACCCCCCACCAAAAGGATGATGGTGTAAAACTCACACCTGCCACTACTACAAAGAGGATGATAGGACAAACACTAACAATCTAACATCAATAGGATGACAGACCCCCCACCAAACGGATGACGGAGTGAAACTCACACCTGCCACTACCACCAAGAGGATGACAGGACAAACACTCTCCCACAATCTGACATCTCTTAAGATGACAGAACTCCCACCAAAAGGATGACGAAGCAAAATCACACCGTCCACTACCTGTCATACCCCAAATTTGTCCTACCTATGTATATCTATACACCCTTCAAAAAGTCAAGAAAAATATGTCGCCTCTGCTTGTGGTTCAAGTTTGTGTAAAGTGACTTAGACAAGAGAAGAGTATTATTCAGTGGTTTTTGATCAAATCTCGGTTATGCAAAGTTTGGTTATAAGATCAAGGTCCGGATATGATTCAGTCATGTGGTGCAGGCTGGAGCTATGAATTAAGGTTTATGCTTATTCAAGACATATGTATGTTAGTCAAGTTATCAGGTCATGTTGTGCAGGATATGAGTTGCTTCAGACTAAGTTCAAATTAATTCTAACCTTGGTCAAGTAAGGTGTGCGCCTCATTTTCAAGTCCTCAAGCTATATCAATTTCGAGTGTTTCATGTTTTAGCTCATTCTTGATCAAGATGGCCATGATTGAGTGTTTATTTTTAAGCCGCGAGGCTAATTGATTTTCAAGCAGTGCGTCTAAAGTGTTTAGATTTGAGATCAAGGTGTTTAAGGGAATGTGCAAGATTGTTTTCAATTTGGAAATAGTTCTTACGTCATTTCTCTTAGAGATTATGGGCTAGTATACTTTAGGTGTGTGCGAGATACATGAGTTATTGGCTTTGGTATACTACAACAGTCCTCAAAATGTAATCCCACTTTATGATCAGAGATTTTTTTTGCCCTTAAGGGATGCAACATGGATGGCATTCTGTGAAAGCTTAATGAAACATTTTAAGAAAGCCTTCGCACTTAAGCAAGATTGGTTGCATGCATTTTACTTGGTTAAACTTAGCGAAAAGCTTGAATATTCATATGAAATTGCACTATCGTATTACGCAAAAGCTTTTGCTTCGAACACATCAGCTGTTGATCCTATCTATAGAATGCATGCCCCGCGCTTGAAATTATTAATTAAATGCGGAAAACAGAATATGGGGATATCTCCATGAACATATGTCATTATGGGAGATAAATGGAAAATTGGAAACTCTTGAAGCAATTCGAAAACGTTTTAAGAATCTCAAGCTCACGAATGGTAATTGTACAAAATTTTGTAAGCATGCTTCTGTTGCTTTGATCCCTTATATGCAATTTGGCATAAATCACACCTGTATCATGTGGATTCTCAAAAAAAAGATTCAAGTCCATAATTTGAATAATGATGGGATGGAAAATAGTCAGTTGCTCTGTATTGATTTACAACCATGTGAATTAATGATTACATCTATTTTAGAGAAGATTGAAACAAAATGGAGTCTCATTCTATCAAAAATAAAAATATACTGATCAAGAAAGCTTCTGATTCAATTACTTTGAACAACATCACGATTTCCTTGTGATTTCATCTTCAACGGAAATAATAACAAAATCCCGGCTAGTCCTGCACTTAGTTTAGAATAACAACGTCAACGTTTCATGTAGCAAAAGGCGTCAACCATATTCACAGTTGGAAATGGCATTTGTAAATCCTTGCTTGCAATTCAAACTGAAACAAATAGATAGAAAGTGACATCAGCATTCACTACCATTTGTATAATTTTTCAATTTGAAAAAAAATAACATCATCAGGGAATTCGTAAAAAAAAATTCAGTGCATCACTTGAAACCAAATCAGGACTGCACATAAGTGGAACACTAAGTCATTTGAAGCTTTCCGAAGTTGCATGCAGAAAAAACAGCATACGAAATAGGTGCACGAAATAACTCATGTTACCGGCAAAACCTAATGTAGTTACATCGCCAATAAAACCTGTACGCAACAAGCATCGAGAATTGGGGGCGATTCACAAAACCCAACAGATTGTTACGACACTCACGCCATTGCCACAACTCCAAAACAAACTGCTCACAAGCCGCAATGTTTCGTAAGTTCGCACAAAGCCTAGCAATTTGATTCTGCAGCACACCACATAATCTCATCTGCAGCATGAACAAAAGATCAATATATATGTACACCCACATATTATACATGATGTTTTCATCAGAAGGAAAAGATAAGCTGTCATACCACGATGCGGTCACGTCGCACCGATGATTTGGAAAACCATCACACACTTACCGCAAATGGTCGGGTCATAGAATCACCAATGCAGTAAACCACTTCAAAGTGAATGCCACAAAGGAGAGAATCACAACCTCAGAGCTACACTAGACTACACCTACATAACACAACTCACACCCTGCAGAAAACAAACAAAAAAACGGTACCGCCAGCTATAACCAAGCCTGCTGTACCTGCACAAAATCACACAAGATCAATAAACCTACACCAGCAGTGAGTCTGCAGAATAAGACAAACCCTGCAACCCCAATTCAGATGACCACACCAGACAACAACCTGCGAAACCGTACCGTTAAAACCACAACAGTCCACACACCTGCAAAAACCATACCACTGCTACAACAAGACAAGAACACCAAGCCTGCTACACCAATTCACCACAGCAGACAAAACCTGCAAACATGTACAAACCAAGAAGACCATTACAACCTGTCAATGAGGGTAACACACAAGAATAAGATAAAAACTCTCCCAATTTGGAAGATGGGAGGAAACTGATTTCAGAAAACCAAATAAAAACCCCTCAACCTGTAATCTCGAGAGAGGAAGAAAAACTTCAAAAAACAAATTCCTCTTCTCTTTCAGTGGTTTACCCCAAAATCCCTCCTCTTCAACAAAAATCACAACATACCTAAATGTGACCTTCTATTCTTCAAAAACCTTTCACGAATCAAGATATTCTTCTCCAAACCACCACAAAAATTATTCATCATCTTCAAATTCGATTCCTCCTTCAGCCCATATTTATCACCAATATTCATCGTCCTCAAAACCCTCTCAGACCAACAGCCAACAAATCTACCGCGAATGCATCACCATGGCTCATTCTTCCCTAACCTTCTTCCCCAACATTCATGAGAAAAAAACCAACAGACTCAACAAAACATCACCGTTAAAATGTCTACTTCAATCCAAATTCCCTCCTGCAAATCAGAAACTCAAAACAGATCAGAAGAATAAAATGAGATAGAACCAATCTCAAACCAAAAACTCAATTGGAAACCCTCTTCAATCAGGTCTGGAAACCCCAAATATCCAGACCAAATCCCTTCCGCAATCACCTTCTTCAACCTTTAACATCATTACTCAAATCTCCTAACCCCCACTGGGACCTTTCAAACCCATTTTCTGAATCCAAAACCTTCCTTCACACTGAAAACCTGCTTCGACCCATGTCAACCTTTAATTGTCATCAAAGCTCACTCCTTTAACCTCCATCCTTGTTGAATCTTCAACCTAAATCCCCAAAACAACAGCTTAATCCGAAATCATTCCCAAGAACTTTCGAAAGCAGAAGAAGAAAGACTAAGATGAACGACTCGGAGATCCGAAATCGAATTTGAAGCTTGAGAAATCAAACTCGGAAAGAAGGAAAAGTGATTTGGAATGGAGATTGAAGATGAATACGAACGGGTTGAGAGAGAGAATCGGAAGTCATGAATTGAAGGTTGGAACGATGTCGTTTTGCCATTTCTGTTTTGACCGTGAAGTTTATGGTGATGGGCTGGGTTTGTTCCGATTTTGGACGGAATGGTTTTGAGAAAATCATGCTGAGGTCTTTTCTTGTTTTTTCACTCTCATTTCAGTCTTATATATATATATATATATATATATATATATATATATATATATATATATATATATATATATATATATATATATATATATATATATATATATATATATATATATATATATATATATATATATATATATATATATATATATATATATATATATATATATATATATATATATATATATATATATATATATATATATATATATATATATATATATATATATATATATAATTTTTTAATTTAACTTTTAGTTTTGTATGGTTTTTAAGATTGTTAATATGTGTTTATTTAAATCTGTTTTGTTTAATAGTTCCTTTCATAAATAATTTCCTTAGTTTATAAAAATACATTCTTTAATTTATATTAGATTTAACTATATATTTACTTTTTAAATTAATTTTCTTAAACTTTGTAAATAATTTAGTTTATGAATATTTATTATCTAATGGCTTTTTAGATTTATATGTATATATCCATAACTATAATTTCTTTTAGAACTCTTTATTTTTTTAGAAGTTTGATTTTTATGTCTCATTGGTCATTGAGCATTTTATTCCACTTTTGCTCCTTTATGGGTCGATGACGAAACTTCCACCGTTTAACCGTCACATTAGTGGCGTGAAACAAAGGATCCGAGACCACCTTTGTTCTTTCGATTTTATTTCGGTAAACTAACTTTAAATTTGATTTCTGTCAAACTTTATTCATATTATTTCATATTATCATATTTATTCATATTATTCATTCACCTATATTCGAAAATACCTAATAAATTATCGAAACCGTTAAAAACCAAATTGGTGGACTCTTGTATCGTTGGTTATTTGCAGGTATCCTAATTTTGAGTCGTGCCCGACATTGCTCAAGGCGTAGTTTAGGACACAAATGCACACACACGGCTTTCTCTTGGGCTACCTTACAATGAGACCCCTTTATTTCGTGCAATCCCGTGTAACTTACATGTACCCCTCTCCCATTCCGATGTATGCTTCGCACTTCTTTGATTATTAGTTTATCTCCTAGGAGCACCCATAGGGACTAGAGCGGATTCAAACTATTTTCAAACTAATTCTCGATTCATCATCGAGCCACTTTCAAACAACCTCGTAAGTCGAGTGCTCGTACGCATTCTCCATCAACCTATTACAACTCGACCCTTGATGCGTAATTCAAGCCGGTCTCTTTTTTCAAACAATTTCATTTTCAACACGCTTTGCACGCGATAATGAGTCAAACCCTTGATCCAACGTCAAGCGGATTTTCGAAACAAACTAACAATCAATTAATAACTATTCAATCTTTTTCAAGGTGTAAAGAGTGGGTTCAAGTCTTTGAGCTTGCTTTCGGCTGTTTATATGCGAGTTATCTTATTCGTGTGTGAGCAATTGACGCCTTTAAATAATATTAACAAACTCGATAATATTCAACCATCTCCAATTACTCATCCTTTCACTCACCTTTCAAACAACTTCTTTTACGATGAAAAAGAGAGTGTCCCAAGTCTTTGGTTCGCTCTCCCGACTACTTGGATCCGATAAGCCTTTCTCAAGCTTCAAGTAGTCGTCATCCGACCAATCTCATCCTTTTATACACCATTTCAAATTCAAACAACCTTCTTTTACGATGAAAAAGAGAGTGTTCCAAGTCTTTGGTTCGCTTTCCCGATTACTTGGGGTCTGTGAAGTCTTTCTTAGGCTTCAAGTGATCGTCATCATTTCAACCTTATCCTTTCAAACACATCATTCCTTCATGATGAAAAAGAGAGTGTTCCAAGTATTTGGTTCGCTCTCTCGATTACTTGGGTCCGAGAAGTCTTTCTTAAATTTCGAGTAATCGTCATCCGTACCCCTTCAAACTCAATTCAAATCCAGTTTCTTTTGTGGTTGTTACCACGAACTACGAACACTCTGATTCTTCATTCACTCTTGAATGTAAGATACGTAGGCATAAGATTGCGATGATCTTGGCGAGCACAATCCCATCCATCTTCCATTTCCCTTATCCTTTCCTGTAGTCGAACTACGACGCTCTGATTTCTCATTCTCGTCCGAATGAGCATACGTAGGCACAAGGGCCCCAATCCTTGGCGAGCACCCTATCCTCTAACCATCCCCTTTCCCCTAGTGTCTTTATCCCTTTATAGTACCCTTTAGCATTTAGTAGTGAGAAGAGAAGAATTAAGTTTAGCTAACATCCATTAACTCGAATTAAGAGGTTCCCGTTGAGTACAACGGACGTGAGGGGTGCTAATACCTTCCCCTCGCGTAACCGACTCCCGAACCCAGGAATATGGTTGTGAAGGCCGTGTTCCTTCCGCGTTTATGAGGTTTTCTCGATATTTTCCTCTCCCGTTCATTCGGGAAAAATAAAGTTCGGTGGCGACTCTGTTGAACCGCATTTCCACACCTTTCGCGCGAGGGTCGTATGTTCGAAATGAATTTTTCGAGGTGCGATAGGTGGCGACTCTGCTGGGGATATTTCTCCATGTAAGAGAGAGTCGAACCTATCTTAGTTTGAGTCGTTAGCTTTTTGTTTTTATTTTCTTCTTGCTTGTTTATTAGTATCCTTGTCTTGGTTACTTGTGCTTGTGGCATTATGGGGTTGTTCTGCTTATGGTTATTTTGTGAGATGGCTCTACACCCAAGTCCGAGTATAACCCTAGGATTAGGATGGTGGTTGTGTAGTGGAGACTTGCGTGGAGTCTTTCACATTGAGTTGAAGCGAAAACCCCGCTTGGAGTAGATTCCTTGGAGATGTTGTTGTTGTGGTAAGTCTTTGCCATGACAATAATGTTTTCGAGTTTGAATCGTTTATCCCAAGGACCATAAACCATTTTATCCATGGTGGTTAGTAGTGTTAATTCTTTGTGAATTAATACGAACGCCCCAATCAGATGAGATCCCTTGAACGTATTACTTCCTTACAGTAATATTTTCAACCTCGATCTATGACTCTAAGAATCTTTTTCTAGAGTCCGTGTGTCGATGGTTGTGTAGTTGATGCCTCCGAGAAGTCTTTCTCGCGTGGAAGATACGAGAACCTCACCTAGAGGAGATTCTTTTGAGGATGTTATCATCGTGATGAGGCTTTGTCATGGTTGTAATATCTTTGAAAGATATCCATGACTCTAGGCACCTACCCGTTTTAGAATCCTACCCGTGGGATGAAGTGAAACACACACTAGCCACTACCACCAAAAGGATGACAGGACAAACATTAACAATCTGACATCCATAAGATGACAGACCCCCACCAAAAGGATGATGGAGTAAAACTCACACCTGCCACTACCACCAAGAGGATGATAGGACATTCACTAACAATCTGACATCAATAAGATGACAGACCCCCCACCAAAAGGATGACGGAGTGAAACACACACCTGCAACTATCACCAAGAGGATTATAGGACAAACACTATCCCACAATCTGACATCAATCAAGATGACAGAACTCCCACCAAAAGGATGACGGAGCAAAACTCACACCAGCTACTACAACCAAAAGGATGACAGGACAAACATTATCTTACAATCTGACATCAATAAGATGATAGACCCCCCACCAAAAGGATGAAGGATCGAAACTCACACCGGTTACTGCTACCAAAAGGATGATATGACAAACACTATCGCACAATATAAGATCAATTAAGATGACTAACCCACCACCAAAAGTTTGACGCAGTGAAACTCACACTAGCCACTACCACCAAAAGGATGACATAACAACCACTAACAATCTGACATCACTAAGATGACAGACCCCCACCAAAAGGATGACGGAGTGAAACTCACACCTGTCACTACCACCAAGAGGATGATAGGACAAACACTATCCCACAATCTGATATCAATCAAGATGACAGACCTCCTACCAAAAGAACGACGGAGAAAAACTCGCATCGACCACTACCACCAAAAGGATGATAGGACAAATAAATCACACAATCTGACATCAATAAGATGACAGACCCACACCAAAGGATGGCGGAGCGAAACTCACGCCGGCAACTATCACCAAAAGGATGATAGGACAAACATTATCGCACAATATGACATCTATCAAGAAGACAGACCCCCCACCAAAAGGATGACGGAGCAAAACTCACACCGGCCACTACCCCCAAAAATATGATAGAACAAACAATATCGCACAATCTGACGTCAATAAGATGACAGAGCCACACCAAAAGGATGACGGAGTAAAACTCACACTAGCCACTACCACCAAAAGGATGAAAGGACAAACACTAACAATCTAACATCAATAAAATGACAGAACCCCCAGAAAAAGGCTGACGGAGTGAAACTCACACCTGTGACTACCACCAAGAGGATGATAGGACAAACACTATCCTACAATCTGACATCATTCAATATGAGAGACCTCCCACCAAAAGGATGACAGAGCAAAACTCACACCATCCACTAACACCAAAAGGATGATAGGACAAATAATATCACACAATCTGACATCAATAAGATGACTGACCCCCCACCAAAGAATGACAGAGCTAAACTCACAACGGCCACTATCACCAAAAGGATGATTGGACAAACATTATCACACAATATGACATGAATCAGGATGACATACCCCCCACCAAAACGACAACGGAGCGAAACTCACACCGACCACTTCCACCAAAAGGATGATAGGACAAACACTATCGTACAATCTAACAATAATAAGATGAAAGAACCCCCACCAAAAGGATGACGAAGCGAAACTCACACCGGCCACTACCACCAAAAGGATGATAGGAAAAACACTACCGTTCATTCTGACATCAAGAAGATGACACACCCACCACCAAAAGGATGATGGAGCAAAACTCACACCAGCCACTACCACCAAAAGGATGATAGGACAAACGATATCGCACAATCTAACCTCAATCAAGATGACAGACCCCCACCAAAAGGATGATGGAGCGAAACTCACACCGGACACTACCACCAAAAGGATGATAGGACAAACACTAACAATCTGACATCAATAAGATGACAGACCCCCCACCAAAAGGATGACAGAGTGAAACTCACACTTGCCGCTACCACCAAGAGGATGATAGGACAAACACTATCCCACAATCTGAAATCAATCAAGACGACAGACCCCCCATCAAAAGTATGACGGAGCGAAACATAGACCAGCCACTGCCACCAAAAGGATGATTGGACAAACACTATCGCACAATATAACATAAGTCAAGATGACAGACCCCCCACCAAAAGGATGCCGGAGCGAAACTCACACCGGCCACAACCACGAACAGGATGATAGGGCACACACAATCGCACAATCTCACAACAATAAGATGACAGACCCACCCCCAAAAGGATGACGGAGCGAAACTCACACCAGCCACTACCACCAAAAGGATGATAGGAAAAACACTACCGTACCATCTGACATCAATAAGATGACAGAGCCACCACCAAAAGGATGAAGGAGTGAAACTCACACCGGCAACTACCACCAAAAGGATGATATGACAAACACTATCGCATAATCTGACAGCAATAAGATGACAGACCCACCACCAAAAGGATGACGGAGCAAAACTCACACCAACCACTACCACCAAAAGGATGATAGAAAAAACACTACCGTTCAATCTGACATCAAAAAGATGACAGACCCACCACCAAAAGGATGACGGAGCAAAATTCAAACCAGCCACTACCACCAAAAGGATGATAGGACAAACATTATCGAACTATCTGACATCAATAAGATGACAGACCCCCACCAAAAGGATGAAGGAGCGAAACTCATACCGATTACTACCACCAAAAGTATGATAGGACAAACACTATCGCACAATCAGACATCAATTAAGATGATAAACCCACCACCAAAATTATGACGGAGTGAAACTCACACTAGTCACTACCACCAAAACGATGACAGGAAAAAACACTAACAATCAAACATCAATCAAGATGGCAGACCTCCCACCAAAAGGATGACGGAGCAAAACTCATATCTGCCAATACCACCAAAAGGATGATAGGACAAATAATATCACACACTCTGACAAAAATAAGATGGCAGACCCCCAAGAAAGGATGACGTATCGAAACTTATGTCGGCCACTATCACCAAAAGGATGGTAGGACAAACACTATCGCACAATATGACATCAATCAGGATGACAGACCCCCCACCACAAGGATGACAGAGCGAAACTCACACCGACTACTACCACTAAAAGGATGATAGAACAAACAATATCGCACAATCTAACAACAATAAGATGACACACCCCCCACCAAAAGGATGACGGAGTGAAACTCACACTAGCCACTACGACCAAAATGATGACAGGATAAACACTAATAATCTGACATCAATAAGATGACAGACCCCCCACCAAAAGGATGATGGTGTAAAACTCACACCTGCAACTACCACCAAGAGGATGATAGGACAAACACTAACAATCTAACATCAATAGGATGATAGACCCCCCACCAAACGGATGACAGAGTGAAACTCACACCTGCCACTACCACCAAGAGGATGATAGGACAAACACTCTCCCACAATCTGACATCTCTCAAGATGACAGAACTCCCACCAAAAGGATGACGGAGCAAAATCACACCGTCCACTACCACCAAAAGGATGATTGGACAAATAATATCACACAATCTGACATCAATAAGATGACAGACCCCCACCAAAGGATGACGTAAAAAAATGTACGCTGACCACTATTACCAAAAGGATGATAGGACAAACATTATCGCACAATATGACATCAATCAAGAAGACAGACCCCCCACCAAAAGGATGACGGAGCGAAACTCACACCGACCACTACCAACAAAAGGATGATAGAACAAACAATATCGCACAATCTGACAATAATAAGATGACAGACCCACCACCAAAAGGATTATGAAGTGAAACACACTCTAGCCACTACCACCAAAAGGATGACAGGACAAACACTAACAATCTGACATCCATAAGATGACAAACACCCCACCAAAAGGATGATGGAGTAAAACTCACACCTGCCACTACCACCAAGAGGATGATAGGACATTCACTAACAATCTGACATCAATATGATGACAGACCCCCCACCAAAAGGATGACGAAGTGAAACTCACACCTGCCACTATCACCAAGAGGATGATAGGACAAACACTATCCCACAATCTGACATCAATCAACATGGCAGAACTCCCACAAAAAGGATGATGGAGCGAAACTCACACCGTCCACTACAACCAAAAGGATGATAGGACAAATAATATCACACAATCTGACATCAATAAGATGACAGACCCCCACCAAAGAATGACGGAACGAAACTCACACCGGCCACTACCACCAAAAGGTTGATAGGACAAACACTCTCTCACAATATGACAATAATAAGATGAAAGAACACCCACCAAAAGGATGACGGAGGGAAACTCACACCGGCCACTACCACCAAAAGGATGATAGGGCAAACACAATCGCACAATCTGACAACAATAAGATGACAGACTCACCACCAAAAGGATGACGGAGCGAAACTCACACCAGCCACTACCACCAAAAGGATGATAGGACAAACACTACCGTACAATCTGACATCAATGAGATGATAGACCCCCACCAAAGGATGACAAAGCGAAACTCACACCAACCACTATCACCAAAAGGATTATAGGACAAACACTATCGCATAATCTGACAATAATAAGATGACAGACCCACCACCAAAAGGATGACGGAGCAAAACTCACACCAACCACTACCACCAAAAGGATGATAGGAAAAACACTACCGTTCAATCTGACATTAACAAGAAGACAGACCCACCAACAAAAGGATGACGGAGCAAAATTCAAACCAGCCACTACCACCAAAAGGATGATAGGACAAACATTATTGCACTATCTGACATCAATAAGATGACAGATCCCCCACCAAAAGGATGAAGGAGCGTGAAGGAGCGAAACTCATACCGGTTACTACCAACAAAAGGATGAGAGGACAAACACTATCGCACAATCAGACATCAATTAAGATGACAAACCCACCACTAAAATTATGACGGAGTGAAACTCACACTAGTCACTACCACCAAAAGGATGACAGGACAAACACTAACAATCTGACATCAATCAAGATGACAGACCTCCCACCAAAAAGATGACGGAGCAAAACTCACATCGGCCACTACCACCAAAAGGATGATAGGACAAATAATATCACACAATCTGACAAAAATAAGATGACAGACCCCCAACAAAGGATGACGTAGCGAAACTTATGCCGGCCACTATCACCAAAAGGATGATAGGACAAACACTATCGCACAATATGACATTAATCAAGATGATAGACCCCCCACCAAAAGGATGACAGAGCGAAACTCACACCGGCTACTACCACCAAAAGGATGATAGAACAAACAATATCGCACAATCTAACAACAATAAGATGACAGACCCCCCACCAAAAGGATGAATGAGTGAAACTCACACTAGCCACTACGACCAAAATGATGACAGGGTAAACACTAACAATCTGACATCAATAAGATGACAGACCCCCCACCAAAAGGATGATGGTGTAAAACTCACACCTGCCACTACCACCAAGAGGATGATAAGACAAACACTAACAATCGAACATCAATAGGATGACAGACCCCCCACCAAACGGATGACGGAGTAAAACTCACACCTGCCACTACCACCAAGAGGATGATAGGGCAAACACTCTCCCACAATCTGACATCTCTCAAGTTGACAGAACTCTCACCGAAAGGATCACGGAGCAAAATCACACCGTCCACTACCACCAAAAGGATGATTGGATAAATAATATCACACAATCTGACATCAATAAGATGACAGATCCCCCACCAAAAGGATGAAGGAGCGAAACTCATACCGGTTACTACCAACAAAAGGATGAGAGGACAAACACTATCGCACAATCAGACATCAATTAAGATGACAAACCCACCACTAAAATTATGACGGAGTGAAACTCACACTAGTCACTACCACCAAAAGGATGACAGGACAAACACTAACAATCTGACATCAATCAAGATGACAGACCTCCCACCAAAAAGATGACGGAGCAAAACTCACATCGGCCACTACCACCAAAAGGATGATAGGACAAATAGTATCACACAATCTGACAAAAATAAGATGACAGACCCCCAACAAAGGATGACGTAGCGAAACTTATGCCGGCCACTATCACCAAAAGGATGATAGGACAAACACTATCGCACAATATGACATTAATCAAGATGATAGACCCCCCACCAAAAGGATGACAGAGCGAAACTCACACCGGCTACTACCACCAAAAGGATGATAGAACAAACAATATCGCACAATCTAACAACAATAAGATGACAGACCCCCCACCAAAAGGATGAATGAGTGAAACTCACACTAGCCACTACGACCAAAATGATGACAGGGTAAACACTAACAATCTGACATCAATAAGATGACAGACCCCCCACCAAAAGGATGATGGTGTAAAACTCACACCTGCCACTACCACCAAGAGGATGATAAGACAAACACTAACAATCGAACATCAATAGGATGACAGACCCCCCACCAAACGGATGACGGAGTAAAACTCACACCTGCCACTACCACCAAGAGGATGATAGGACAAACACTCTCCCACAATCTGACATCTCTCAAGTTGACAGAACTCTCACCGAAAGGATCACGGAGCAAAATCACACCGTCCACTACCACCAAAAGGATGATTGGATAAATAATATCACACAATCTGACATCAATAAGATGACAGACCCCCACCAAAGGATGACGTAAAAAAATGTACGCTGACCACTATTACCAAAAGGATGATAGGAGAAACATTATCGCACAATATGACATCAATCAAGAAGACAGACCCCCCACCAAAAGCATGACGGAGTGAAACTCACACCGACCACTACCACCAAAAGGATGATAGAACAAATAATATCGCACAATCTGACAACAATAAGATGATAGACCCACCACCAAAAGGTTGATGAAGTGAAACACACACTAGCCACTACCACCAAAAGGCTGACAGGAGAAACACTAACAATCTGACATCCGTAAGATGACAGACCCCCCACCAAAAGGATGATGGAATAAAACTCACACCTGCCACTACCACCAAGAGGATGATAGGACATTCACTAACAATCTGACATCAATAAGATGACAGACCCCCCACTAAAAGGATGACGGAGTGAAACACACACCTGCAACTATCACCAAGACGATTATAGGACAAACACTATCCCACAATCTGAAATAAATCAAGATGACAGACCCCCCATCAAAAGGATGACGGAGCGAAACATAGACCATCCACTACCACCAAAAGGATGATTGGACAAACACTATCGCACAATATGACATCAGTCAAGATGACAGACCCCCCACCAAAAGGATGACGGAGCGAAACTCACACCGGCCACTACCACCAAAAGGTTGATAGGACAAACACTATCTCACAAAATGACAACAATAAGATGAAAGAACACCCACCAAAAGGATGACGGAGCGAAACTCACACCGGCCACTACCACCAAAAGGATAATAGGGCAAACACAGTCGCACAATCTGACAACAATAAGATGACAGACCCATCACCAAAAGGATGACGGAGCGAAACTCACACCTGCCACTACCACCAAAAGGATGATAGAAAAAACACTACCGTAAAATCTTACATCAATAAGATGAAAGACCCACCACTAAAAGGATGAAAGAGCGACACTCACACCGACCACTACCACCAAAAGGATGATATGACAAACACTATCGCATAATCTGACAGCAATAAGATGACAGACCCTCAACCAAAAGGATGACGGAGCGAAACTCACACCAGCCACTACCACCAAAAGGATGATATGACAAACACTACCGTACAATCTAACATCAATAAGATGATAGACCCCCACCAAAGGATGACAGAGCGAAACTCACACTGGCCACTATCACCAAAAGGATGATAGAACAAACACTATCGCACAATCTGACAATAATAAGATGACAGACCCACCACCAAAAGGATGACGGAGCAAAACTCACACCAACCACTACCACCAAAAGGATGATAGGAAAAACACTACCGTTCAATCTGACATCAACAAGATGACAGACCCACCACCAAAAGGATGACGGAGCAAAATTCAAACTAGCCACTACCACCAAAAGGATGATAGGACAAACATTATCGCACTATTTGACATCAATTAAGATGACAAACCCACCACCAAAATTATGACGGAGTGAAACTCACACTAGTCACTACCACCAAAAGGATGACACGAGAAACACTAACAATCTGACATAAATCAAGATGATAGACCTCCCACCAAAAGGATGACGGATCAAAACTCACTTCTGCCACTACCACCAAAAGGATGATAGGACAAATAATATCACACACTCTGACAAAAATAAGATGACAGACCCCCAACAAAGGATGACGTAGCAAAATTTATGCCGGCCACTATCATCAAAAGGATGATAGGACAAACACTATCGCACAATATGACATCAATCAAGATGATAGACCCCCCACCAAAAGGATGACAGAGCGAAACTCACACTGGCTACTACCACCAAAAGGATGATAGAACAAACAATATCGCACAATCTAACAACAATAAGATGACAGACCCCCCCACCAAAAGGATGACAGAGTGAAACTCACACTAGGCACTACGACCAAAATGATGATAGAATAAACACTAACAATCTGACATCAATAAGATGACAGACCCCCCACCAAAAGGATGATGGTTTAAAACTCACACCTGCCACTACCACCAAGAGGATGATAGGACAAATACTAACAATCTAACATCAATAGGATGATAGACCCCCCACCAAACCGATGACGGAGTGAAACTCACACCTGCCACTAGCACCAAGAGGATGATAGGACAAACACTCTCCCACAATCTGACATCTCTCAAGATGACAGAACTCCCACCAAAAGGATGACGGAGCAAAATCACACCGTCCACTACCACCAAAAGGATTATTGGACAAATAATATCACACAATCTGACATCAATAAGATGACTGACCCCCACCAAAGGATAACGTAAAAAAATGTAAGTTGACCACTATCACCAAAAGGATGATAGGACAAATATTATCGCACAATATGACATCAATCAAGAAGACAGACCCCCCACCAAAAGGATGACGGAGCAAAACTCACACCGACCACTACCACCAAAAGGATGATAGAACAAACAATATCGCACAATATGACAACAATAAGATGACAAAGCCACCACCAATAGGATGATGAAGTGAAACACACACTAGCCACTACCACCAAAAGGATGACAGGACAAACACTAACAATCTGACATCCATAAGATGACAGACCCCCCACCAAAAGGATGATGGAGTAAAACTCACACCTGCCACTACCACCTAGAGGATGATAGGACATTCACTAACAATCTGACATCAATAAGATGACAGACCCCCCACCAAAAGGATGGCGGAGTGAAACTCACACATGCCACTATCACCAAGAGGATGATAGGACAAACACTATCCCACAATCTGACATCAATCAAGATGACAGAACTCCCACCAAAAGGATGACGGAGCAAAACTCACACTGTCCACTACAACCAAAAGGATGATAACACAAATAATATCACACAATCTGACATCAATAAGATAAGAGACCTTCACCAAAGAATGACAGAAGGAAACTCACACCGGACACTATCACCAAAAGGATGATAGGGCAAACACTATCACACAGTATGACATCAATCAAGATGACAGACCCCCACCAAAAGGATGAAGGAGCAAAACTCACACCGGCCACTACCACCAAAAGGATGATAGGACAAACACTATCGCACAATCTAACAATAATAAGATGAAACACCCCCCACCAAAAAAATGACGGAGCAAAACTCGCACCGGCCGCTACCACCAAAAGGATGATAGGAAAAACACTATCACACAATCTGAAAACAATAAGATGACAGACCCACCACCAAAGGGATGACGGAGTGAAACTCACACCAGCCACTTCCCCCAAAAGGAAGATAGGAAAAACACTACCGTACAATCTGACATCAACGAGATGACAGACCAACCACCAAAAGGATGATGGAGCGAAACTCACACTAGCCACTACCACCAAAAGGGTGATAGGACAAACACTATCGCACAATCTGACATCAATAAGATGACATACCCCCTACCAAAGGGATGACGGAGCGAAACTCACACCGGCTACTACCACCAAAAGGATAATAGGACAAACACTATCGCACAATCTAACATCAATTAAGATGACAGACCCACCACTAAAAAGATGACAGAGTGAAACTCACACTAGCCACTACCACCAAAAAGATGAAAGGACAAACACTAAGAATCTGACATCAATAAGATGACAGACCCCTCACCATAAGGATGACAGAGTGAAACTCACACCCGCCACTACCACCAAGAGGATGATAGGAAAAACACTACCGTACAATCTGACATTAAAAAGATGACAGACCAACCACGAAAAGGATGACGGAGCGAAACTCACACCAACCACTACCACCAAAAGGATGATAGGACAAACACTATCGCACAATCTGACATCAATAAAGATGACAGACCCACCACCAAAAGGATGAAGGAGTGAAAGTCACACTAGCCACTACCACCAAAAGGATGACAGGACAAACACTAACAATCTGACATCAATAACATGACAGATCCCCCACCAAAAGGATGACAGAGCGAAACTCACAACGGTCACTACCACCAAAAGGATGATAGGACAAATAATATCACACAATCTGACATCGATAAAATGAAAGACACCCACCAAAGGATGACAGAGCAAAATTCACACCAGCCACTACCACCAAAAGGATGATAGGAAAAACACTACCGTATAATCTCACATCAACAAGATGACAAATTCACCACCAAAAGGATGACAGAGAGAAACTCACACCAACCACTACCGTAAAATCTGACATCAACGAGATGACAGACCAACCACCAAAAGAATGACGGTGCGAAACTCACACCAGGCACTACCACCAAAAGGATGATAGGACAAACACTATCGCACAATCTGACATCAATAAGATGACAGACCCACCACCAAAAGGATGACAGAGTGAAACTCACACTAGCCACTACCACCAAAAGGATGATAGGACAAACACTAACAATCTGACATGAATAAGATGACAGACCCCCCACCAAAAGGATGATGGAGTGAAACTCACACCTGGCACTACCACCAAGAGGATGATAGGACAAACACTATCCCACAATCTGACATCAATCAAGATGACAGTCCCCCCTTCAAAAGGATGACGAAGCGAAACTCACACCGGCCAATAGCACCAAAAGGGTGATAGGACAAATAATATCACAAAATATGACATCAATAAGATGACAGACCCCAACCAAAGGATGATGGATCAAAACTCACACCAGCCACTACCACCAGAAGGATGTTAGGAAAAACACTATCGTACAATCTGACATTAACAAGATGACAGACCAACCACCAAAAGGATGACGGAGAGAAACTCACACCAGCCACTACCATAAAAAGGATGACGGAGCGAAACTCACACCAACCACTACCACCAAAAGGATGATAGGACAAACACTATCGCACAATCTGACATCAATAAAGATGACAGACCCACCACCAAAAGGATGAAGGAGTGAAAGTCACACTAGCCACTACCACCAAAAGGATGACAGGACAAACACTAACAATCTGACATCAATAACATGACAGATCCCCCACCAAAAGGATGACAGAGCGAAACTCACAACGGTCACTACCACCAAAAGGATGATAGGACAAATAATATCACACAATCTGACATCGATAAAATGAAAGACACCCACCAAAGGATGACAGAGCAAAATTCACACCAGCCACTACCACCAAAAGGATGATAGGAAAAACACTACCGTATAATCTCACATCAACAAGATGACAAATTCACCACCAAAAGGATGACAGAGAGAAACTCACACCAACCACTACCGTAAAATCTGACATCAACGAGATGACAGACCAACCACCAAAAGAATGACGGTGCGAAACTCACACCAGGCACTACCACCAAAAGGATGATAGGACAAACACTATCGCACAATCTGACATCAATAAGATGACAGACCCACCACCAAAAGGATGACAGAGTGAAACTCACACTAGCCACTACCACCAAAAGGATGATAGGACAAACAATAACAATCTGACATGAATAAGATGACAGACCCCCCACCAAAAGGATGATGGAGTGAAACTCACACCTGGCACTACCACCAAGAGGATGATAGGACAAACACTATCCCACAATCTGACATCAATCAAGATGACAGTCCCCCCTTCAAAAGGATGACGAAGCGAAACTCACATCGGCCAATAGCACCAAAAGGGTGATAGGACAAATAATATCACAAAATATGACATCAATAAGATGACAGACCCCAACCAAAGGATGATGGATCAAAACTCACACCAGCCACTACCACCAGAAGGATGTTAGGAAAAACACTATCGTACAATCTGACATTAACAAGATGACAGACCAACCACCAAAAGGATGACGGAGAGAAACTCACACCAGCCACTACCATAAAAAGGATGATAGGACAAACACTAGCGCACAATCTGACATCAATAAAGATGACAGACCCACCACCAAAAGGATGACAGAGTGAAACTCACACTAGCCACTACCACCAAAAGGATGACAGGACAAACACTAACAATCTGACATCCATAAGATGAAAGACCCCCCACCAAAAGGATGATGGAGTAAAACTCACACCTGCCACTACCACCAAGAGGATGATAGGACATTCACTAACAATCTGATATCAATAAGATGACAGACCCCCCACCAAAAGGATGGCGGAGTGAAACTCACACATGCCACTATCACCAAGAGGATGATAGGACAAACACTATCCCACAATCTGACATCAATCAAGATGACAGAACTCCCACCAAAAGGATGACGAAGCAAAACTCACACTGTCCACTACAACCAAAAGGATGATAACACAAATAATATCACACAATCTGACATCAATAAGATGACAGACCTTCACTAAAGAATGACAGAAGGAAACTCACACCGGACACTACCAACAAAAGGATGAGAGGACAAACACTATCGCACAATCAGACATCAATTAAGATGACAAACCCACCACTAAAATTATGACGGAGTGAAACTCACACTAGTCACTACCACCAAAAGGATGACAGGACAAACACTAACAATCTGACATCAATCAAGATGACAGACCTCCCACCAAAAAGATGACGGAGCAAAACTCACACCGGCCACTACCACCAAAAGGATGATAGGACAAATAATATCACACAATCTGACAAAAATAAGATGACAGACCCCCAACAAAGGATGACGTAGCGAAACTTATGCCAGCCACTTCCCCCAAAAGGATGATAGGAAAAACACTACCATACAATCTGACATCAACGAGATGACAGACCAACCACCAAAAGGATGATGGAGCGAAACTCACACTAGCCACTACCACCAAAAGGATGATAGGACAAACACTATCGCACAATCTGACATCAATAAGATGACATACCCCCCACCAAAAGGATGACGGAGCGAAAGTCACACCGGCTACTACCACCAAAAGGATAATAGGACAAACACTATCGCACAATCTAACATCAATTAAGATGACAAACCCACCACTAAAAAGATGACAGAGTGAAACTCACACTAGCCACTACCACCAAAAAGATGAAAGGACAAACACTAAGAATCTGACATCAATAAGATGACAGACCCCTCACCATAAGGATGACGGAGTGAAACTCACACCTGCCACTACCACCAAGAGGATGATAGGAAAAACACTACCGTACAATCTGACATTAAAAAGATGACAGACCAACCACCAAAAGGATGACGGAGCGAAACTCACACCAGCCACTACCACCAAAAGGATGATAGGACAACCACTATCGCACAATCTGACATCAATAAAGATGACAGACCCACCACCAAAAGGATGAAGGAGTGAAAGTCACACTAGCCACTACCACCAAAAGGATGATAGGACAAACACTAACAATCTGACATCAATAAGATGACAGACCCCCCACCAAAAGGATGACGGAGCGAAACTCACAACGGTCACTACCACCAAAAGGATGATAGTACAAATAATATCACACAATCTGACATCGATAAGATGAAAGACACCCACCAAAGGATGACGGAGCAAAACTCACACCAGCCACTACCACCAAAAGGATGATAGGAAAAACATTACCTTACAATCTCACATCAACAAGATGACAAATTCACCACCAAAAGGATGACGGAGAGAAACTCACACCAGCCACTACCGTACAATTTGACATCAACGAGATGACAGACCAACCACCAAAAGGATGACGGTGCGAAACTCACACCAGGCACTACCACCAAAAGGATGATAGGACAAACACTATCGCACAATCTGACATCAATAAGATGACAGACCCACCACCAAAAGGATGACAGAGTGAAACTCACACTAGCCACTACCACCAAAAGGATGATAGGACAAACACTAACAATCTGACATGAATAAGATGACAGACCCCCCACCAAAAGGATGATGGAGTGAAACTCACACCTGGCACTACCACCAAGAGGATGATAGGACAAACACTATCCCACAATCTGACATCAATCAAGATGATAGTCCCCCCTTCAAAAGGATGACGAAGCGAAACTCACACCGGCCTATAGCACCAAAAGGGTGATAGGACAAATAATATCACAAAATATGACATCAATAAGATGACAGACCCCCACCAAAGGATGATGGAGCAAAACTCACACCAGCCACTACCACCAAAAGGATGTTAGGAAAAACACTATCGTACAATCTGACATTAACAAGATGACAGACCAACCATCAAAAGGATGGCGGAGAGAAACTCACACCTGCCACTACCACAAAAAGGATGATAGGACAAACACTATCGCACAATCTGACATCAATAAAGATGACAGACCCACCACCAAAAGGATGACGGAGTGAAACTCACACTAGCCACTACCACCAAAAGGATGACAGGACAAACAATAACAATCTGACATCAATAAGATGACAGATCCCGCACCAAAAGGATGACGGAGCGAAACTCACACCGACCACTACCACCAAAAGGATGATAGACAAACAATATCGCACAATCTGACAACAATAAGATGACAAAGGCACCACCAATAGGATGATGAAGTGAAACACACACTAGCCACTACCACCAAAAGGATGATAGGACAAAGACTAACAATCTGACATCCATAAGATGACAGACCCCCCACCAAAAGGATGATGGAGTAAAACTCACACCTGCCACTACCACCAAGAGGATGATAGGACATTCACTAACAATCTGACATCAATAAGATGACAGACCCCCCACCAAAAGGATGGCGGAGTGAAACTCACACATGCCACTATCACCAAGAGGATGATAGGACAAACACTATCCCACAATCTGACATCAATCAAGATGACAGAACTCCCACCAAAAGGATGACGGAGCAAAACTGACACTGTCCACTACAACCAAAAGGATGATAACACAAATAATATCACACAATCTGACATCAATAAGATGACAGAAGGAAACTCACACCGGACACTATCACCAAAAGGATGATAGGGCAGACACTACCACACAGTATGACATCAATCAAGATGACAGACCCCCCACCAAAAGGATGAAGGAGCAAAACTCACACCGGCCACTACCACCAAAAGGATGATAGGACAAACACTATCGCACAATCTAACAATAATAAGATGAAACACCCCCCACCAAAAAAATGACGGAGCAAAACTCGCACCGGCCGCTACCACCAAATAGATGATAGGAAAAACATTATCACATAATCTGAAAACAATAAGATGACAGACCCACCACCAAAGGGATGACGGAGCGAAACTCACACCAACCACTTCCCCCAAAAGGATGATAGGAAAAACACTACCGTACAATCTGACATCAACGAGATGACAGACCAACCACCAAAAGGATGATGGAGCGAAACTCACAATAGCCACTACCACCAAAAGGATGATAGGACAAACACTATCGCACAATCTGACAACAATAAGATGACATACCCCCCACCAAAAGGATGACGGAGCGAAACTCACACCGGCTACTACCACCAAAAGGATAATAGGACAAACACTATCGCACAATCTAACATCAACTAAGATGACAGACCCACCACTAAAAAGATGACAGAGTGAAACTCACACTAGCCACTACTACCAAAAAGATGAAAGGACAAACACTAAGAATCTGACATCAATAAGATGACAGACCCCTCACCATAAGGATGACGGAGTGAAACTCCCACCTGCCACTACCACCAAGAGGATGATAGGAAAAACACTACCGTACAATCTGACATTAAACAGATGACAGACCAACCACCAAAAGGATGACGGAGCGAAACTCACACCAGCCACTACCACCAAAAGGATGATAGGACAAACACGATTGCACAATCTGACATCAATAAAGATGACAGACCCACCACCAAAAGGATGAAGGAGTGAAAGTCACACTAGCTACTACCACCAAAAGGATGACAGGACAAACACTAACAATCTGACATTAATAAGATGACAGACCCCCCACCAAAAGGATGACGGAGCGAAACTCACAACGGTCACTACCACCAAAAGGATGATAGGACAAATAATATCACACAATCTGACATCGATAAGATGAAAGACACCCACCAAAGGATGACGGAGCAAAACTCACACCAGCCAATACCACCAAAAGGATGATAGGAAAAACACTACCGTACAATCTCACATCAACAAGATGACAAATTCACCACCAAAAGGATGACGGAGAGGAACTCACACCAGCCACTACCGTACAATCTCACATCAACGAGATGACAGACCAACCACCAAAAGGATGACGGTGGGAAACTCACACCAGGCACTACCACCAAAAGGATGATAGGACAAACACTATCGCACAATCTGACATCAATAAGATGACAGACCCACCACCAAAAGGATGACAGAGTGAAACTCACACTAGCCACTACCACCAAAAGGATGATAGGACAAACACTAAAAATCTGACATGAATAAGATGACAGACCCCCCACCAAAAGGATGATGGAGTGAAACTCAAACCTGGCACTACCACCAAGAGGATGATAGGACAAACACTATCCCACAATCTGACATCAATCAAGATGACAGTCCCCCCTTCAAAAGGATGACGAAGAGAAACTCACACCGGCCAATAGCACCAAAAGGGTGATAGGACAAATAATATCACAAAATATGACATCAATAAGATGACAGACCCCCACCAAAGGATGATGGAGCAAAACTCACACCAGCCACTACCACCAAAAGGATGTTAGGAAAAACACTACCGTACAATCTGACATTAACAAGATGACAGACCAACCACCAAAAGGATAACGGAGAGAAACTCACACCAGCCACTACCACAAAAAGGATGATAGGACAAACACTATCGCACAATCTGACTTCAATAAAGATGACAGACCCACCACCAAAAGGATGACGGAGTGAAACTCACACTAGCCACTACCACCAAAAGGATGACAAGACAAACACTAACAATCTGACATCAATAAGATGACAGATCCCCCACCAAAAGGATGATGGAGCGAAACTCACACCAGCCACTACCACCAAAAGGATGAGAGGACAAAAACTACCGTACAATCTGACATTAATAAGATGATAGACCCCCACCAAAGGATGACAGAGCGAAACTCACACCGGCCACTATCACCAAAAGGATGATAGGACAAACACTATCGCACAATCTGACAATAATAAGATGACAGACCCACCACCAAAAGGATGACGAAGCAGAACTCACACCAACCACTACCACCAAAAGGATGATAGGAAAAACACTACCGTTCAATCTGACATCAACAAGATGACAGAACCACCACCAAAAGGATGACGGAGCAAAATTGAAACCAGCCACTACCACCAAAAGGATGATAGGACAAACATTATCGCACTATCTGACATCAATAAGATGACAGACCCTCCACCAAAAGGATGAAGGAGCGAAACTCATACTGGTTACTACAACCAAAAGGATGATAGGACAGACACTATCGCACAATCAGACATCAATTAAGATGACAAACCCACCACCAAAATTATGACGGAGTGAAACTCACACTAGTCACTACCACCAAAAGGATGACAGGACAAACACTAACAATCTGACATTAATCAAGATGACAGACCTCCCACCAAAAGGATGACGAAGCAAAACTCACATCGGCCACTACCACCAAAAGGATGATAGGACAAATAATATCATACAATCTGACAAAAATAAGATGACAGACCCTCAACAAAGGATGACGTAGCGAAACTTATGCCGGCCACTATCACCAAAAGGATGATAGGACAAACACTATCGCAAAATATGACATCAATCAAGATGACAGACCCCCCACCAAAAGGATGACAAAGCGAAACTCACACCGACTACTACCACCAAAAGGATGATAGACCAAACAATATCGCACAATCTAACAACAATAAGATGACAGACCTCCCACCAAAAGGATAACGGAGTGAAACTCACACTAGCCACTACGACCAAAATGATGACAGGATAAACACTAACAATCTGACATCAATAAGATGACAGACCCCCCACCAAAAGGATGATGGTGTAAAACTCACACCTGCCACTACCACCAAGAGGATGATAGGACAAACACTAACAATCTGACATCAATAGGATGACAGACCCCCCACCAAACGGATGACGGAGTGAAACTCACACCTGCCACTACCACCAAGAGGATGACAGGACAAACACTCTCCCACAATCTGACATCTCTTAAGATGACAGAACTCCCACCAAAAGGATGACGGAGCAAAATCACACCGTCCACTACCTGTCATACCCCAAATTTGTCCTACCTATGTATATCTATACACCCTTCAAAAAGTCAAGAAAAATATGTCGCCTCTGCTTGTGGTTCAAGTTTGTGTAAAGTGACTTAGACAAGAGAAGAGTATTATTCAGTGGTTTTTGATCAAATCTCGGTTATGCAAAGTTTGGTTATAAGATCAAGGTCCGGATATGATTCAGTCAAGTGGTGCAGGCTGGAGCTATGAATTAAGGTTTATGCTTATTCAAGACATATGTATGTTAGTCAAGTTATCAGGTCATGTTGTGCAGGATATGAGTTGCTTCAGACTAAGTTCAAATTAATTCTAACCTTGGTCAAGTAAGGTGTGCGCCTCATTTTCAAGTCCTCAAGCTATATCAATTTCGAGTGTTTCATGTTTTAGCTCATTCTTGATCAAGATGGCCATGATTGAGTTTTTATTTTTAAGCCGCGAGGCTAATTGATTTTCAAGCAGTGCGTCTAAAGTGTTTAGATTTGAGATCAAGGTGTTTAAGGGAATGTGCAAGATTGTTTTCAATTTGGAAATAGTTCTTACGTCATTTCTCTTAGAGATTATGGGCTAGTATACTTTAGGTGTGTGCGAGATACATGAGTTATTGGCTTTGGTATACTACAACAGTCCTCAAAATGTAATCCCACTTTATGATCAGAGATTTTTTTTGCCCTTAAAGGATGCAACATGGATGGCATTCTGTGAAAGCTTAATGAAACATTTTAAGAAAGCCTTCGCACTTAAGCAAGATTGGTTGCATGCATTTTACTTGGTTAAACTTAGCGAAAAGCTTGAATATTCATATGAAATTGCACTATCGTATTACGCAAAAGCTTTTGCTTTGAACACATCAGCTGTTGATCCTATCTATAGAATGCATGCCCCGCGCTTGAAATTATTAATTAAATGAGGAAAACAGAATGTGGGGATATCCCCATGAACATATGTCATTATGGGAGATAAATGGAAAATTGGAAACTCTTGAAGCAATTCGAAAACGTTTTAAGAATCTCAAGCTCACGAATGGTAATTGTACAAAATTTTGTAAGCATGCTTCTGTTGCTTTGATCCCTTATATGCAATTTGGCATAAATCACACCTGTATCATGTGGATTCTCAAAAAAACGATTCAAGTCCATAATTTGAATAATGATGGGATGGAAAATAGTCAGTTGCTCTGTATTGATTTACAACCATGTGAATTAATGATTACATCTATTTTAGAGAAGATTGAAACAAAATGGAGTCTCATTCTATCAAAAATAAAAATATACTGATCAAGAAAGCTTCTGATTCAATTACTTTGAACAACATCACGATTTCCTTGTGATTTCATCTTCAGCGGAAATAATAACAAAATCCCGGCTAGTCCTGCACTTAGTTTAGAATAACAACGTCAACGTTTCATGTAGTAAAAGGCGTCAACCATATTCACAGCTGGAAATGGCATTTGTAAATCCTTGCTTGCAATTCAAACTGAAACGAATAGATAGAAAGTGACATCAACATTCACTACCATTTGTATAATTTTGCAATTTGAAAAAAAATAATATCATCAGGGAATTCGTTAAAAAAACTTCAGTGCACCGCTTGAAACCAAATCAGGACTGCCCATAAGTGGAACACTATATCATTTGAAGCTTTCCGAAGTTGCATGCAGAAAAAACAGCATACGAAATAGGTGCACGAAATAACTCATGTTACCGGCAAAACCTAATGTAGTTACATCGCCAATAAAACCTGTACGCAGCAAGCATCGAGAATTGGGGGCGATTCACAAAACCCAACAGATTGTTACGACACTCACGCCATTGCCACAACTCCAAAACAAGCCACTCACAAGCCGCAATGTTTCGTAAGTTCGCACAAAGCCTAGCAATTTGATTCTGCAGCACACCACATAATCTCATCTGTAGCATGAACAAAAGATCAATATATATGTACACCCACATATTATACATGATGTTTTCATCAGAAGGAAAAGAGAAGCTGTCATACCACGATGCGGTCACGTCGCAACGATGATTTGGAAAACCATCACACACTTACCGCAAATGGCCGAGTCACATAATCATCAATGCAGTAAACCACTTCAAAGTGAATGCCACAAAGGAGAGAATCACAACCTCAAAGCTACACTAGACAACACCTACATAACACAACTCACACCCTGCAGAAAACAAACAAAAAAACGGTACCGCCAGCTATAACCAAGCCTGCTGTACCTGCACAAAATCACACCAGATCAATAAACCTACACCAGCAGTGAGTCTGCAGAATAAGACAAACCCTGCAACCCCAATTCAGATGACCACACCAGACAACAACCTGCGAAACCGTACTGTTAAAACCACAACAGTCCACACACCTGCAAAAACCATACCACTGCTACAACAAGACAAGAACACCAAACCTGCTACACCAATTCACCACAGCAGACAAAACCTGCAAACATGTACAAACCAAGAAGACCATTACAACCTGTCAATGAGGGTAACACACAAGAATAAGATAAAAAACTCTTCCAATTTGGAAGAAGGGGGGAAACTGATTTCAGAAAACCAGATAAAAACCCCTCAACCTGTAATCTCGAGAGAGGAAGAAAAACTTCAAAAAACAAATTCCTCTTCTCTTTCAGTGGTTTACCCCAAAATCGCTCATCTTCAACAAAAATCACAACATACCTAAATGTGACCTTCTATTCTTCAAAAACCTTTCACGAATCAAGATATTCTTCTCCAAACCACCACAAAAATCATTCATCATCTTCAAATTCGATTCCTCCTTCAGCCCATATTTATCACCAATATTCATCGTCCTCAAAACCCTCTCAGACTAACAGCCAACAAATCTACCGCGAATGCATCACCATAGCTCATTCTTCCCTAACCTTCTTCCCCAACATTCATGAAAAAAACCCAACAGACTCAACAAAACATCACCGTTAAAATGTATTCTTCAATCCAAATTCCCTCCTGCAAATCAGAAACTCAAAACATATCAGAAGAATAAAATGAGATAGAACCAATCTCAAACCAAAAACTCAATTGGAAACCCTCTTCAATCAGGTCTGGAAACCCCAAATATCCAGAGCAAATCCCTTCCGCAATCACCTTCTTCAACCTTTAACATCATTACTCAAATCTCCTAACCCCCACTGTGACCTTTCAAACCCATTTTCTGAATCCAAAACCTTCCTTCACACTGAAAACCTGCTTCGACCCATGTCAACCTTTAATTGTCATCAAAGCTCACTCCTTTAACCTCCATCCTTGTTGAATCTTCAACCTAAATCCCCAAAACAACAGCTTAATCCGAAATCATTCCCAAGAACTTTCGAAAGCAGAAGAAGAAAGACTAAGATGAACGACTCGGAGATCCGAAATCGAATCTAAAGCTTGAGAAATCAAACTCGGAAAGAAGGAAAAATGATTAGGAATGGAGATTGAAGATGAATACGAACGGGTTGAGAGAGAGAATCGGAAGTCATGAATTGAAGGTTGGAACGATGTCGTTTTTCCATTTCTGTTTTGACCGTGAAGTTTATGGTGATGGGCCGGGTTTGTTCCGGTTTTGGACGGAATGGTTTTGAGAAAATCATGCTGAGGTCTTTTCTTGTTTTTTCACTCTCATTTCAGTCTTTTATATATATATATATATATATATATATATATATATATATATATATATATATATATATATATATATATATATATATATATATATATATATATATATATATATATATATATATATATATATATATATATATATATATATATATATATATATATATATATATATATATATATATACATATATATATATATATATATATATATATGTATACATATATATATATATATATATATATATATATGTATATATATATATATATATATATGTATATATATATATATATACATATATATATATATATATATATATATATATATATATATATATATATATATATATATATATATATATATATATATACATATATATATATATATATATATATATATATATATATATATATATATATATATATATATATATATATATACATATATATATATATATATATATATATATATATATATATATATATATATATATATATATATATATATATATATATATATATAAAATTTTTTAATTTAACTTTTAGTTTTGTATGGTTTTTAAGATTGTTAATATGTGTTTATTTAAATCTGTTTTGTTTAATAGTTCCTTTCATAAATAATTTCCTTAGTTTATAAAAATACTTTCTTTAATTTATATTAGATTTAACTATATATTTACTTTTTAAATTAATTTTCTTAAACTTTGTAAATAATTTAGTTTATTAATATTTATTATCTAATGGCTTTTTAGATTTATAGGTATATATCCATAACTATAATTTCTTTTAGAACTCTTTATTTTTTTAGAAGTTTGATTTTTATGTCTCATTGGTCATTGAGCATTTTATTCCACTTTTGCTCCTTTATAGGTCGATGACGAAACTTCCACCGTTTAACCGTCACATTAGTGGCGTGAAACAAAGGATCCGAGACCACCTTTGTTCTTTCGATTTTATTTCGGTAAACTAACTTTAAATTTGATTTCTGTCAAACTTTATTCATATTATTTCATATTATCATATTTATTCATATTATTCATTCACCTATATTCGAAAATACCTAATAAATTATCGAAACCGTTAAAAACCAAATTGGTGGACTCTTGTATCGTTGGTTATTTGCAGGTATCCTAATTTTGAGTTGTGCCCGACATTGCTCAAGGCGTAGTTTAGGACACAAATGCACACACACGGCTTTCTCTTGGGCTACCTTACAATGAGACCCCTTTATTTCGTGCAATCCCGTGTAACTTACATGTACCCCTCTCCCATTCCGATGTATGCTTCGCACTTCTTTGATTATTAGTTTATCTCCTAGGAGCACCCATAGGGACTAGAGCGGATTCAAACTATTTTCAAACTAATTCTCGATTCATCATCGAGCCACTTTCAAACAACCTCGTAAGTCGAGTGCTCGTACGCATTCTCCATCAACCTATTACAACTCGACCCTTGATGCGTAATTCAAGCCGGTCTCTTTTTTCAAACAATTTCATTTTCAACACGCTTTGCACGCGATAATGAGTCAAACCCTTGATCCAACGTCAAGCGGATTTTCGAAACAAACTAACAATCAATTAATAACTATTCAATCTTTTTCAAGGTGTAAAGAGTGGGTTCAACTCTTTGAGCTTGCTTTCGGCTGTTTATATGCGAGTTATCTTATTCGTGTGTGAGCAATTGACGCCTTTAAATAATATTAACAAACTCGATAATATTCAACCATCTCCAATTACTCATCCTTTCACTCACCTTTCAAACAACTTCTTTTACGATGAAAAAGAGAGTGTCCCAAGTCTTTGGTTCGCTCTCCCGACTACTTGGATCCGATAAGCCTTTCTCAAGCTTCAAGTAGTCGTCATCCGACCAATCTCATCCTTTTATACACCATTTCAAATTCAAACAACCTTCTTTTACGATGAAAAAGAGAGTGTTCCAAGTCTTTGGTTCGCTTTCCCGATTACTTGGGGTCTGTGAAGTCTTTCTTAGGCTTCAAGTGATCGTCATCATTTCAACCTTATCCTTTCAAACACATCATTCCTTCATGATGAAAAAGAGAGTGTTCCAAGTATTTGGTTCGCTCTCTCGATTACTTGGGTCCAAGAAGTCTTTCTTAAATTTCGAGTAATCGTCATCCGTACCCCTTCAAACTCAATTCAAATCCAGTTTCTTTTGTGGTTGTTACCACGAACTACGAACACTCTGATTCTTCATTCACTCTTGAATGTAAGATACGTAGGCATAAGATTGCGATGATCTTGGAGAGCACAATCCCATCCATCTTCCATTTCCCTTATCCTTTCCCGTAGTCGAACTACGACGCTCTGATTTCTCATTCTCGTCCGAATGAGCATACGTAGGCACAAGGGCCCCAATCCTTGGCGAGCACCCTATCCTCTAACCATCCCCTTTCCCCTAGTGTCTTTATCCCTTTATAGTACCCTTTAGCATTTAGTAGTGAGAAGAGAAGAATTAAGTTTAGCTAACATCCATTAACTCGAATTAAGAGGTTCCCGTTGAGTACAACGAACGTGAGGGGTGCTAATACCTTCCCCTCGCGTAACCGACTCCCAAACCCAGGAATATGGTTGTGAAGGCCGTGTTCCTTCCGCGTTTATGAGGTTTTCTCGATATTTTCCTCTCCCGTTCATTCGGGAAAAATAAAGTTCGGTGGCGACTCTGTTGAACCGCATTTCCGCACCTTACGCGCGAGGGTCGTATGTTCGAAATGAATTTTTCAAGGTGCGATAGGTGGCGACTCTGCTGGGGATATTGCTCCATGCAAGAGAGAGTCGAGCCTATCTTAGTTTGAGTCGTTAGCTTTTTGTTTTTATTTTCTTCTTGCTTGTTTATTAGTATCCTTGTCTTGGTTACTTGTGCTTGTGGCATTATGGGGTTGTTCTGCTTATGGTTATTTTGTGAGATGGCTCTACACCCGAGTCCGAGTATAACCCTAGGATTAGGATGGTGGTTGTGTAGTGGAGACTTGCGTGGAGTCTTTCACATTGAGTTGAAGCGAAAACCCCGCTTGGAGTAGATTCCTTGGAGATGTTGTTGTCGTGGTAAGTTTTTGCCATGACAATAATGTTTTCGAGTTTGAATCGTTTATCCCAAGGACCATAAACCGTTTTATCCATGGTGGTTAGTAGTGTTAATTCTTTGTGAATTAATACGAACGCCCCAATCAGATGAGATCCCTTGAACGTATTACTTCCTTACAGTAATATTTTCAACCTCGATCTATGACTCTGAGAACCTTTTTCTAGAATCCGTGTGTCGATGGTTGTGTAGTTGATGCCTCCGAGAAGTCTTTCTCGCGTGGAAGATACGAGAACCTCACCTACAGGAGATTCTTTTGAGGATGTTATCGTCGTGATGAGGCTTTGTCATGGCTGTAATATCTTTGAAAGATATCCATGACTCTAGGCACCTACCCGTTTTAGAATCCTACCCGTGGGATGAAGTGAAACACACACTAGCCACTACCACCAAAAGGATGACAGGACAAACATTAACAATCTAACATCCATAAGATGACAGACCCCCCACCAAAAGGATGATGGAGTAAAACTCACACCTGCCACTACCACCAAGAGGATGATAGGACATTCACTAACAATCTGACATCAATAAGATGACAGACCCCCCACCAAAAGGATGACGGAGTGAAACACACACCTGCAACTATCAACAAGAGGATTATAGGACAAACACTATCCCACAATCTGACATCAATCAAGATGACAAAACTCCCACCAAAAGGATGACGGAGCAAAACTCACACCAGCCACTATAACCAAAAGGATGACAAGACAAACATTATCTTACAATCTGACATCAATAAGATGACAGACCCCCCACCAAAAGGATGAAGGATCGAAACTCACACCGGTTACTACTACCAAAAGGATGATATGACAAACACTATCGCACAATATGAGATCAACTAAGATGACTAACCCACCACCAAAAGGATGACGCAGTGAAACTCACACTAGCCACTACCACCAAAAGGATGACATAACAAACACTAACAATCTGACATCACTAAGATGACAGACCCCCACCAAAACGATGACGGAGTGAAACTCACACCTGTCACTACCACCAAGAGGATGATAGGACAAACACTATCCCACAATCTGACATCAATCAAGATGACAAACCTCCTACCAAAAGAATGACGGAGAAAAACTCGCATCGACCACTACTACCAAAAGGATGATAGGACAAATAATATCACACAATCTGACATCAATAAGATGACTGACCCCCACCAAAGAATGACGGAGCTAAACTCACAGCGGCCACTATCACCAAAAGGATGATAGGACAAACACTATCACACAATATGACATCAATCAAGAAGACAGACCCCCCACCAAAAGGATGACGGAGCGAAACTCACACCGGCCACTACCCCCAAAAAGATGATAGAACAAACAATATCGCACAATCTGACATCAATAAGATGACAGAGCCACACCAAAAGGATGACGGAGTGAAACTCACACTAGCCACTACCACCAAAAGGATGAAAGGACAAACACTAACAATCTAGCATCAATAAAATGACAGAACCCCCACCAAAAGGCTGACGGAGTGAAACTCACACCTACGACTACCACCAAGAGGATGATAGGATAAACACTATCCTACAATCTGACATCATTCAATATGAGAGACCTCCCACCAACAGGATGACAGAGCAAAACTCACACCATCCACTACCACCAAAAGGATGATAGGACAAATAATATCACACAATCTGACATCAATAAGATGACTGACCCCCACCAAAGAATGACGGAGCTAAGCTCACAGCGGCCACTATCACCAAAAGGATGATAGGACAAACACTATCACACAATATGACATGAATCAGGATGACATACCCCCCACCAAAACGACAACGGAGCGAAACTCACACCGACCATTTCCACCAAAAGGATGATAGGACAAGCACTATCGTACAGTCTAACAATAATAAGATGAAAGAACCCCCACCAAAAGGATGACGAAGCGAAACTCACACCGGCCACTACCACCAAAAGGATGATAGGAAAAACACTACCGTTCATTCTGACATCAAGAAGATGACACACCCACCACCAAAAGGATGATGGAGCAAAACTCACACCAGCCACTACCACCAAAAGGATGATAGGACAAACGCTATCGCACAATTTAACCTCAATCAAGATGACAGACCCCCACCAAAAGGATGATGGAGCGAAACTCACACCAGACACTACCCCCAAAAGGATGATAGGACAAACACTATCAATCTGACATCAATAAGATGACAGACCCCCCACCAAAAGGATGACAGAGTGAAACTCACAGTTGCCGCTACCACGAAGAGGATGATAGGACAAACACTATCCCACAATCTGAAATCAATCAAGATGACAGACCCCCCATCAAAAGTATGACGGAGCGAAACACAGACCAGCCACTACCACCAAAAGGATGATTGGACAAACACTATCGCACAATATAACATAAGTCAAGATGACAGACCCCCACCAAAAGGATGACGGAGCGAAACTCACACCGGCCACTACCACCAAAAGTTTGATAGGACAAACACTATCTCACAATATGAAAACAATAAGATGAAAGAACACCCACCAAAAGGATGACAGAGCGAAACTCACACCGGACACTACCACAAACAGGATGATAGGGCAAACACAATCGCACAATCTGACAACAATAAGATGACAGACCCACCCCCAAAAGGATGACGGAGCGAAACTCACACCAGCCACTACCACCAAAAGGATGATAGGAAAAACACTACCGTACCATCTGACATCAATAAGATGACAGAGCCACCACCAAAAGGATGAAGGAGTGAAACTCACACCGGCAACTACCACCAAAAGGATGATATGACAAACAGTATCGCATAATCTGACAACAATAAGATGACAGACCCACCACCAAAAAGAATAACGAAGCAAAACTCACACCAACCACTACCACCAAAAGGATTATAGGAAAAACACTACCGTTCAATCTGACATCAAAAAGATGACAGACCCACCACCAAAAGGATGACGGAGCAAAATTCAAACCAGCCACTACCACCAAAAGGATGATAGGACAAACATTATCGCACTATCTGACATCAATAAGATGACAGACCCCCACCAAAAGGATGAAGGAGCGAAACTCATACCGATTACTACCACCAAAAGCATGATAGGACAAACACTATCGCACAATCAGACATTTATTAAGATGACAAACCCACCACCAAAATTATGACGGAGTGAAACTCACACTAGTCACTACCACCAAAAGGATGACAGGACAAACACTAACAATCAGACATCAATCAAGATGGTAGACCTCCCACCAAAAGGATGACGGAGCAAAACTCACATCGGCCAATACCACCAAAAGGATGATAGGACAAATAATATCACACACTCTGACAAAAATAAGATGACAGACCCCCAACAAAGGATGACGTAGCGAAACTTATGCCGACCACTATCAAAAAAAGGATGATAGGACAAACACTATCGCACAATATGACATCAATCAAGATGACAGACCCCCCACCAAAAGGATGACAGAGCGAAACTCACACCGACTACTACCACTAAAAGGATGATAGAACAAACAATATCGCACAATCTAACAACAATAAGATGACAGACCCCCCACCAAAAGGATGACGGAGTGAAACTCACACTAGCCACTACGACCAAAATGATGACAGGATAAACACTAATAATCTGACATCAATAAGATGACAGACCCCCCACCAAAAGGATGATGGTGTAAAACTCACACCTGCCACTACCACCAAGAGGATGATAGGACAAACACTAATAATCTAACATCAATAGGATGATAGACCCCCCACCAAACGGATGACAAAGTGAAACTCACACCTGCCACTACCACCAAGAGGATGATAGGACAAACACTCTCCCACGATCTGACATCTCTCAAGATGACAGAACTCCCACCAAAAGGATGACGGAGCAAAATCACACCGTCCACTACCACCAAAAGGATGATTGGACAAATAATATCACACAATCTGACATCAATAAGATGACAGACCCCCACGAAAGGATGACGTAAAAAAATGTACGCTGACCACTATTACCAAAAGGATGATAGGATAAACATTATCGCACAATATGACATCAATCAAGAAGACAGACCCCCCACCAAAAGGATGACGGAGCAAAACTCACACCGACCACTACCACCAAAAGGATGATAGAACAAACAATATCACACAATCTGACAACAATAAGATGACAAACCCACCACCAAAAGGATGATGAAGTGAAACACACACTAGCCACTACCACCAAAAGGATGACAGGACAAACACTAACAATTTGACATCCATAAGATGACAGACACCCCACCAAAAGGATGATGGAGTAAAACTCACACCTGCCACTACCACCAAGAGGATGATAGGACATTCACTAACAACCTGACATCAATATGATGACAGACCCCCCACCAAAAGGATGATGAAGTGAAACTCACACCTGCCACTATCACCAAGAGGATGATAGGACAAACACTATCCCACAATCTGACATCAATCAACATGACAGAACTCCCACCAAAAGGATGACGGAGCAAAACTCACACTGTCCACTACAACCCAAAGGATGATAGGACAAATAATATCACACAATCTGACATCAATAAGATGACAGACGCCCACCAAAGAATGACGGAACGAAACTCACACCGGCCGCTACCACCAAAAGGTTGATAGGACAAACACTATCTCACAATATGACAATAATAAGATGAAAGAACACCCACCAAAAGGATGACGGAGGGAAACTCACACCGGCCACTACCACCAAAAGGATGATAGGGCAAACACTATCGCACAATATGACATCAATCAAGATGACAGACCCCCCACCAAAAGGATGACAGAGCGAAACTCACACCGGCTACTACCACTAAAAGGATGATAGAACAAACAATATCGCACAATCTAACAACAATAAGATGACAGACCCCCCACCAAAAGGATGACGGAGTGAAACTCACACTAGCCACTACGACCAAAATGAAGAAAGGATAAACACTAATAATCTGACATCAATAAGATGACAGACCCCCCACCAAAAGGATGATGGTGTAAAACTCACACCTGCCACTACCACCAAGAGGATGATAGGACAAACACTAACAATCTAACATCAATAGGATGATAGACCCCCCACCAAACGGATGACAGAGTGAAACTCACGCCTGCCACTACCACCAAGAGGATGATAGGACAAACACTCTCCCACAATCTGACATCTCTCAAGATGACAGAGCTCCCACCAAAAGGATGACGGAGCAAAATCACACCGTCCACTACCACCAAAAGGATGATTGGACAAATAATATCACACAATCTGACATCAATAAGATGACAGACCCCCACCAAAGGATGACGTAAAAAAATGTACGCTGACCACTATTACCAAAAGGATGATAGGACAAACATTATCGCACAATATGACATCAATCAAGAAGACAGACCCCCCACCAAAAGGATGACGGAGCGAAACTCACACCGACCACGACCACCAAAAGGATGATAGAACAAACAATATCGCACAATCTGACAACAATAAGATGACAGACCCACCACCAAAAGGATGATGAAGTGAAACACACACTAGCCACTACCACCAAAAGGATGACAGGACAAACACTAACAATTTGACATCCATAAGATGACAGACACCCCACCAAAAGGATGATGAAGTAAAACTCACACCTGCCACTACCACCAAGAGGATGATAGGACATTCACTAACAATCTGACATCAATTTGATGACAGACCCCCCACCAAAAGGATGACGGAGTGAAACTCACACCTGCCACTATCACCAAGAGGATGATAGGACAAACACTATCCCACAATCTGATATCAATCAACATGACAGAACTCCCACCAAAAGGATGACGGAGCAAAACTCACGCCGTCCACTACAACCAAAAGGATGATAGGACAAATAATATCACACAATCTGACATCAATAAGATGACAGACCCCCACCAAAGAATGACGGAGCGAAACTCACACCGGCCACTATCACCAAAAGGATGATAGGGCAAACACAATCGCACAATCTGACAACAAGAAGATGACAGACTCACCACCAAGAGGATGACGGAACGAAACTCACACCAGCCACTACCACCAAAAGGATTATAGGACAAACACTACCGTACAATCTGACATCAATAAGATGATAGACCCCCACCAAAGGATGACAGAGCGAAACTCACACCGGCCACTATCACCAAAAGGATTATAGGACAAACACTATCGCACAATCTGACAATAATAAGATGACAGACCCACCACCAAAAGGATGACGGAGCAAAACTCACACCAACCACTACCACCAAAAGGATGATAGGAAAAACACTACCGTTCAATCTGACATCACAAAGATGACAGACCCACCACCAAAAGGATGACGGAGCAAAATTCAAACCATCCACTTCCACCTAAAGGATGATCGGACAAACATTATCGCACTATCTGACATCAATAAGATGACACACCCCCCACCAAAAGGATGAAGGAGCGAAACTCATACCGGTTACTACCACCTAAAGGATGAGAGGACAAACACTATCGCACAATCAGACATCAATTAAGATGACAAACCCACCACTAAAATTATGACGGAGTGAAACTCACACTAGTCACTACCACCAAAAGGATGACAGGACAAACACTAACAATCTGACATCAATCAAGATGACAGACCTCCCACCAAAAGGATGACGGAGCAAAACTCACATCGGCCACTACCACCAAAAGGATGATAGGACAAATAATATCACACAATCTGACAAAAATAAGATGACAGACCCCCAACAAAGGATGACGTAGCGAAACTTATGCCGACCACTATCACCAAAAGGATTATAGGACAAACACTATCACACAATATGACATTAATCAAGATGACAGACCCCCCACCAAAAGGATGACAGAGCGAAACTCACACCGGCTACTACCACCAAAAGGATGATAGAACAAACAATATTGCACAATCTAACAACAATAACATGACAGACCCCTCACCAAAAGGATGACGGAGTGAAACTCACACTAGCCACTACGACCAAAATGATGACAGGATAAACACTAACAATCTGACATCAATAAGATGACAGACCCCCCACCAAAAGGATGATGGTGTAAAACTCACACCTTCCACTACCACCAAGAGGATGATAGGACAAACACTAACAATCTAACATCAATAGGATGACAGACCCCCCACTAAACGGATGATGGAGTGAAACTCACACCTGTCGCTACCACCAAGAGGATGATAGGACAAACACTCTCCCACAATCTGACTCTCTCAAGATAACAGAACTCTCACCAAAAGGATGACGGAGCAAAATCACACCGTCCACTAGCACCAAAAGGATGATTGGAGAAATAATATCACACAATCTGACATCAATAAGATGACAGACCCCCACCAAAGGATGACGAAAAAAAATGTACGTTGACCACTATCACCAAAAGGATGATAGGACAAACATTATCGCACAATATGACATCAATCAAGAAGACAGACCCCCCACCAAAAGGATGACGGAGCGAAACTCACACCGACCACTACCACCAAAAGGATGATAGAACAAACAATATCGCACAATCTGACAACAATAAGATGACAGACCCACCACCAAAAGGATGATGAAGTGAAACACACACTAGCCACTACCACCAAAAGGATGACAGGACAAACACTAACAATTTGACATCCATAAGATGACAGACACCCCACCAAAAGGATGATGGAGTAAAACTCACACCTGCCACTACCACCAAGAGGATGATAGGACATTCACTAACAATCTGACATCAATATGATGACAGACCCCCCACCAAAAGGATGACGGAATGAAACTCACACCTGCCACTATCACCAAGAGGATGATAGGACAAACACTATCCCACAATCTGATATCAATCAACATGACAGAACTCCCACCAAAAGGATGACGGAGCAAAACTCACGCCGTCCACTACAACCAAAAGGATGATAGGACAAATAATATCACACAATCTGACATCAATAAGATGACAGACCCCCACCAAAGAATGACGGAACGAAACTCACACCGGCCACTACCACCAAAAGGTTGATAGGACAAACACTATCTCATAATATGACAACTATAAGATGAAACAACACCCACGAAAAGGATGACGGAGCGAAACTCACACCGGCCACTACCACCAAAAGGATGATAGGGCAAACACAATCGCACAATCTGACAACAATAAGATGACAGACTCACCACCAAAAGGATGACGGAACGAAACTCACACCAGCCACTACCACCAAAAGGATGAGTGGACAAACACTACCGTACAATCTGACATCAATAAGATGATAGACCCCCACCAAAGGATGACAGAGCGAAACTCACACCGACCACTATCACCAAAAGGATTATAGGACAAACACTATCGCACAATCTGACAATAATAAGATGACAGACCCACCACCAAAAGGATGACGGAGCAAAACTCACACCAACCACTACCACCAAAAGGATGATAGGAAAAACACTACCGTTCAATCTGACATCACAAAGATGACAGACCCACAACCCAAAGGATGACGGAGCAAAATTCAAACCAGCCACTACCACCAAAAGGATGATCGGACAAACATTATCGCACTATCTGACATCAATAAGATGACACACCCCCCACCAAAAGGATGAAGGAGCGAAACTTATACCGGTTACTACCACCAAAAGGATGAGAGGACAAACACTATCGCACAATCAGACATCAATTAAGATGACAAACCCACCACTAAAATTATGACGGAGTGAAACTCACACTAGTCACTACCACCAAAAGGATGACAGGACAAACACTAACAATCTGACATCAATCAAGATGACAGACCTCCCACCAAAAGGATGACGGAGCAAAAATCACATCGGCCACTACCAACAAAAGGATGATAGGACAAATAATATCACACAATCTGACAAAAATAAGATGACAAACCCCCAACAAAGGATGACGTAGCGAAACTCATGCCGGCCACTATCACCAAAAGGATGATAGGACAAACACTATCGCACAATATGACATCAATCAAGATGACAGACCCCCACAAAAGTATGACGGAGCGAAACTCACAACTGCTACTACCACCAAAAGGATGATAGAACAAACAATATCGCATAATCTAACAACAATAAGATGACAGACCCACCACCAAAAGGATAATGGAGTAAAACTCACACTAGCCACTACCACCAAAATGATGACAGGATAAACACTAACAATCTGACATCAATAAGATGACAGACCCCCCACCAAAAGGATGATGGTGTAAAACTCACACCTGCCACTACCACCAAGAGGATGATAGGACAAACACTTTCCCACAATCTGACATCTCTCAAGATGATAGAACACCTACCAAAAGGATGACGGAGCAAAACTGCCACCGTCCACTACCACCAAAAGGATGATTGGACAAATAATATCACACAATCTGACATCAATAAGATGACAGACCCCCACCAAAGAATGACGGAGCTAAACTCACACCGGCCACTACCACCGAAAGGATGATAGGACAAACACTATCCCACAATCTGACAACAATAAGATGAAAGACCCCCCACCAAAAGGATGACGGTGCGAAACTCACACCGGCCACTACCACCAAAAGGATGATAGGACAAACACTATCGCACAATCTGACAATAATAAGATAACAGACCCACCACCAAAAGGATGATGGAGCGAAACTCACACTAGCCACTACCACTAAAAGGATGATAGGAAAAATACTACTGTACAATCTGACATCAACGAGATGACAGACCCACCACCAAAAGGATGAAGTAGCAAAACTCACACCGGCCACTACCACCAAAAGGATGATAGGACAAATACTATCGCATAATCTGACGACAATAAGATGACAGACCCTCAACCAAAAGGATGACGGAGCAAAACTGACACAAGCCACTACCACCAAAAGATTGATAGGACAAACACTACCCTACAATCTGACATCTATAAGATGATAGACCCCCTCCAAGGATGATAGGATAAACACTATCGCACAATATGACGTCAATCAAGATGACAGACCCACCACAAAAAGGATGACGGAGCGAAACTCACACCGGCCACTACCACCAAAAGGATGATAGGACAAACACTATCGCACAATCCGACAATAATAAGATGAAAGACCCCCCAACAAAAGGATGACGTTGTGAAACTCACACTAGCCACTACCACTCAAAGGTTGATAGGAAAAATACTACCGTACAATCTGACATCAACGAGATGACAGACCCGTCACCAAAAGGATGAAATAGCAAAACTCACACCGGCCACTACCACCAAAAGGATGATAGGACAAATACTATCGCATAATCTGACAACAATAAGATGACAGACCCTCAACCAAAAGGATGACGGAGCGAAACTGCACTACCACCAAAAGATTGATAGGACCAACACTACCCTACAATCTGACATCTATAAGATGTTAGACCCCCACCAAATGATGACAGAGCGAAACTCACACCGACCACTATCACGAAAAGGATGATAGGACAAACACTATTACACAATATAACGTCAATCAAGATGACAGACCCCCCACAAAAAGGATGATGGAGCGAAAATCACACCAGCCACTACCACCAAAAGGATGATAGGACAAACACTATCGCACAATCTAACAACAATAATATGAAAGACCCCCCACCAAAAGGATGATGGTGCGAAACTCACACCGGCCACTACCACCAAAAGGATGATAGGACAAACACTATCGCACAATCTGACAACAATAAGATGACAGACCCATCACCAAAAGGATGACGGAGCGAAACTAACACTAGCCACTATCAACAAAAGGATGACAGAGTGAAACTCACACCTGTCGTTACCACCAAAAGGATGATCGGACAAACACTCCCACAATATGAAATCAATCAAGATGACAGACCCCCCACCAAAAGGATGACGGAGCGAAACTCACACTGGCCACTACCACCAAAAGGATGATAATAGAAACACTATCGCACAATCTGACAACAATAAGATGACAAATCCACCACCAAAAGGATGACGGAGCGAAACTCACACCAGCCACTACCACCAAAAGGATGTTAGGAAAAACACTACCGTACAATCTGACATCAATAAGATGATAGACCCCCCATCATAAGGATGATGGAGCGAAACTCAGACCAACCACTACCACTAAAAGGATGATAGGACAAACACTATCGCATAATCTAACAACAATAAGATGACAGACCCTCAACCAAAAGGATGCGGAGCAAAACTAACACCAACCACTACCACCAAAAGGATATTAGGACAAACACTACCGTACAATATGACATCAATAAGATAATATACCCTCATCAAAGGATGACGGAGCGAAACTCACACCGGCCACTATCACTATAAGGATGATAGGACAAACACTATCGCACAATATGACATCAAAGAAGATGACAGACCCCCTACCAAAAGGATTACAGAGCGAAACTCACACCGGCTACTACCACCAAAAGAATGATAGGACAAACACAATCGCACAATCTGACAACAATAAGATGAAAGACCCCCCACCAAAAGGATGACGGAGCGAAACTCACACCGGCCACTACCACCAAAAGGTTGATAGGAAAAACACTACCGTACAATCTGACATCAACAAGATGACAGACCCACCACCAAAAGGATGACGGAGCAAAACTCACACCAGTCACCCACGATCAAAAGGATGACGGAGCGAAACTCACACCGGACACTACCACCAAAAGGATGACAGGACAAACACTATCGCATAATCTGACAACAATAAGATCACAGACCCACCACCAAAAGGATGACGGAGCGAAACTCACACCAACCACTACCACTAAAAGGATGATAGGAAAACACTACCATACAATCTGACATCAATAAGATGATAGACCCCTCGCCAAAAGGATGACGGAGCAAAACTCACACCGGCCACTACCACCAAAAGGATGATAGGACAAACACTATCGCACAATTTGACAATAATAAGATGAAAGACCCCACACCAAAAGGATGACAGAGCAAGACTCACACCGGCCACTACCATGAAAAGGATGATAGGACAAACACTTTTGCACAATCTGACAACAATCAGATGAAAGACCCCCCACAAAAAGGATGACGGAGCGAAACTCACACCAGCCACTACCACGAAAAGGATGATAGGACAAACACTATTGCACAATCTGACAATAATAAGATGACAGCCCCACCACCAAGAGGATTACGGAGCGAAACTCAGACTAGCCACTACCGCCAAGTGGACGATAGGACAAACACTATCCCGCAGTCTGACATCAACAAGATGACAGACCCACCACCAAAAGGATGACAGAGCGATACCGACACCGGCGACTACCACGAAGAGGATGATAGGACAAACACTTTCCCACAATCAAACATCTCTCAAGATGATAGAACTCCTACCAAAAGGATGATGGAGCAAAACTCACACCGTCCACTACCAGCAAAAGGACGATTACACAAATAGTATCACACAATCTGACATCAATAAGATGAAAGACCCCACCGAAGAATGACGGAGCGAAACTCACACCGGGCACTATCACCAAAAAGATGATAGGACAAACACTATCGCACAATATGACATCAATCAAGATGATAGACCCTCCACCAAAAGGATGACGGAGCAAAACGCATACCGGCCACTACCACCAAAAGGATGATAGGACAAACACTTTTGCACAATCTGACAATAATAAGATGACAGACCCCCCACCAAAAGGATGACAGAGTGAAACTCACACCGGCCACTACCACCAAAAGGATGATAGGACAAACACTATCGCACAATCTGAAAACAATAAGATGACAGACCCACCACCAAAAGGATGACGGGGCGAAACTCACACCAGCCACTACCACCATAAGGATGGTAGGAAAAACACTACCATACAATCTGACATCAATAAGATGATAGACCCCCCACCAAAATGATGACGGAGCGAAACTCAAATCGGCCACTACAACCAAAAGGATGATAGGACAAACAATATCGCATAATCTGACAACAATAAGATGACAGACACTTAACCAAAAGGATGACGGAGCAAAACTCACACCAGCCACTACCACCAAAAGGATGATAGGACAAACACTACCGTTTAATCTGACATCAATAAGATGATAGACCCCCACAAAGGGATGACATAGTGAAACTCACACTGGCCACTATCACCAAAAGGATGATAGGACAAACACTATCGCACAATATGACGTCAATCAAGATGACAGACCCACACCCAAAAGGATGACGGAGCGACACTCACACCGGCCACTACCACCAAAAGGATGATAGGAAAAACACTATCGCACAATCTGACATTAATAAGATGACAGACCCCCCACCAAGAGGATGACAGAGTGAAACTCACACCTGCCACTACCGTCAAGAGGATGATAGGACAAACACTATCCCGCGATCTGACATCAATCAAGATGACAGACCCCCCTCCAAAAGGATGATGGAGTGAAACTCACACCGGCCACTACCACCAAAAGGATAATAGGACAAACAATATGGCACAATCTAACATCAATCAAGATGACGAACCCCCCACCAAAAGGATGACGGAGCGAAACTCACACCGGCCACTACCACTAAAAGGATGATAGGAGAAATAATATCGCACAATCTGACATAAATAAGATGACAGACCCCCACCAAAGGATGATGGAGCAAAACTCACACCAGACACTACCACCAAAAGGATGATAGGACAAACACTAATAATCTGACATTAATAAGATGACAGAACCCCCACCAAAAGGATTACAGAGTGAAACTCACACCTTCCACTACCACCAAGAGGATGATAGGGGAAACACTATCCCACAATTTGAAATCAATCAAGATGACAGACCCCCCACCAAAAGGATGACAGAGAGAAACATACACCGACCACTACCACCAAAAGGATGATAGGACAAAAAATATCACCCAATCTGACATTAACAAGATGCCAGACCCCCAACAAAGGATGACAGAGCGAAAATCACACCGGCCACTACCACCAAAAGGATGATAGGACTAACACTATCGCAAAATATGACATCAATCAAGATGACTGACCCCCCACCAAATGGATGACAGAGCAAAACTTACACCGGCCACTACCACGAAAAGGATGATAGGACAAACACTTTAGCATAATCTGACAACAATCAGATGAAAGACCCCCCACAAAATGGATGACGGAGCGAATCTTACACCGGCCACTACCACCAAAAGGATGGTAGGACAAACAATATCACACAATCTGACAATAATAAGATGACAGATCCACCACCAAAAGGATGACGGAGCGAAACTCACACCAGCCACTACCACCAAAAGGATGATAGGAAAAACACTACCGTACAATCTGACATCAATAAGATGATAGACCCCCCATCAAAAGGATGATGGAGCGAAACTCACACCGGCCACTACCACTAAAAGGATGATAGGACAAACACTATCGCATAATCTAACAACAATAAGATGACAGAACCTCAACCAAAAGGATGACGGAGCAAAACTCACACCAGCCACTACCACCAAAAGCATATTAGGACAAACACTACCGTACAATATGACATCAATAAGATAATAGACCCCCATCAAAGGATGACGGAGCGAAACTCACACCGGCCACTATCACTAAAAGGATGATAGGACAAACACTATCGCACAATATGACATCAAAGAAGATGACCGACCCCCTACCAAAAGGATTACAGAGAGAAACTCACACCGGCTACTACCACCAAAAGAATGATAGGACAAACACTATCGCACAATCTGACAACAATAAGATGAAAGACCCCCCACCAAAAGGATGACAGAGCGAAACTCACACCGGCCACTACCACCAAAAGGATGATAGGACAAACACTATCGCACAATCTGACAATGATAAGATGACAGACCCACCACCAAAAGGATGATGGAGCGAAACTCACACCAGCCACTACCACCAAAAGGATGATAGGAAAACACTACCGTACAATCTGACATCAATAAGATGATAGACCCCTCGCCAAAAGGATGACGGAACAAAACTCACACCGGCCACTACCACCAAAAGGATGATAGGACAAACACTATCTCACAATCTGACAACAATAAGATGAAATACCCCCCACCAAAAGGATGACAGAGCAAAACTCACACCGGCCACTACCATGAAAAGGATGATAGGACAAACACTTTCGCACAATCTAGCAATAATCAGATGAAAGACCCCCCATAAAAAGGATGACGGAGCGAAACTCACACCGGCCACTACCACCAAAAGGATGAAAGGACAAACACTATTGCACAATCTGACAACAATAAGATGACAGACCCACCACCAAGAGGATTACGGAGCTAAACTCACACTAGCCACTACCGCCAAGAGGACGATAGTACAAACACTATCCCGCAGTCTGACATCAACAAGATGACAGACCCACCACCCAAAGGATGACGGAGCGATACTCACACCGGCGACTACCACCAAGAGGATGACAGGACAAACACTTTCCCACAATCTAACATCTCTCTAGATGATAGAACTCCTACCAAAAGGATGACGGAGCAAAACTCACACCGTCCACTACCACCAAAATTGATGATTGGACAAATAGTATCATACAATCTGACATCAATAAGATGACAGACCCCACCGAAGAATGACGCAGCGAAACTCACACCGGCCACTATCACCAAAACGATGATAGGACAAACACTATCGCACAATATGACATCAATAAAGATGATAGACCCTCCACCAAAAGGATGATGGAGCAAAACTCATACCGGCCACTACCACCAAATGGATGATAGGACAAACACTTTCGCACAATCTGAAAACAATAAGATGGCAGACCCACCACCAAAAGGATGACGGAGCAAAACTCACACCAGCCACTACCACCATAAGGATGCTAGGAAAAACACTACCATATAATCTGACATCAATAAGATGATAGCCCCCCCCACCAAAATGATGACGGAGCGAAACACAAACTGGCCACTACCACCAAAAGGATGATAGGAAAAACACTATTGCATAATCTGACAACAATAAGATGGCAGACCCTTAACCAAAAGGATGACGGAGCAAAACTAACACCATCCACTACCACCAAAAGGATGATAGGACAAACACTATCGTACAATCTGACATCTATAAGATGATAGACCCCTACGAAAGGATAACATAGTGAAACTCACACTGGCCACTATCACCAAAAGGATGATAGGACAAACACTATCGCACAATCTGAAAACAATAAGATGACAGACCCACCACCAAAAGGATGACGGAGCGAAACTCACACCAGCCACTACCACCATAAGGATGCTAGGAAAAACACTACCATACAATCTGACATCAATAAGATGATAGACCCCCCACCAAAACGATGACGGAGCGAAACTCAAACCGGCCACTACCACCAAAAGGATGATAGGACAAACACTATCGCATAATCTGACAACATTAAGATGACAGACCCTTAACCAAAAGGATGACGGAGAAAAACTCACACCATCCACTACCACCAAAAGGATGATAGGACAAACACTACCATACAATCTGACATCTATAAGATGATAGACCCCCACCAAAGGATGCCATAGTGAAACTCACACTGGCCACTATCACCAAAAGGATGATTGGACAAACACTATCGCACAATATGACGTCAATCAAGATAACAGACCCACACCCAAAAGGATGACGGAGCAATACTCACATCGGCCACTACCACCAAAAGGATGATAGGATAAACACTATCGCACAATCTGACATTAATAAGATGACAGAGCCCCCACCAAAAGGATGACAGAGTGAAACTCACACCTGCCACTACCGTCAAGAGGATGATAGGACAAACCCTATCCCGCGATCTGACATCAATCAAGATGACAGAACCCCCACCAAAAGGATGATGGAGCGAAACTCACACCGGCCACTACCACCAAAAGGATAATAGGACAAACACTATCGCACAATCTAACATCAATCAAGATGACAGACCCCCCGCCAAAAGGATGACGGAGCGAAACTCACACCGGCCACTACCACGAAAAGGATGATAGGAGAAACACTAATAATATGACATTAATAAGATGACAGACCCCCCACCAAAAGGATTATAGAGTGAAACTCACACCTACCGCTACCACCAAGAGGATGATAGGACAAACACTATCCCACAAAAGGATGACAGACCCCCCACCAAAAGGATGACGGAGAGAAACATACACCGACCACTACCACCAAAAGGATGATAGGACAAAAAATATCACCAAATCTGACATTAACAAGATGCCTGACCCCCAACAAAGGATGACGGAGCGAAAATCACACCGGCCACTACCACCAAAAGGATGATAGGACAAACGCTATCGCACAATATGACATCAATCAAGATGACGGAGCGAAATTCACACCGGCCACTACCACCAAAAGGAAGATAGGACAAACACTATCGCACAATCTGACAACAATAAGATGAAAAGGATGATAGGACAAACACTTTAGCATAATCTGACAACAATCAGATGAAAGACCCCCCATAAAATGGATGACGGAGCGAAACTCACACCGGCCACTACTACCAAAAGGATGATAGGACAAACGCTACCGCATAATCTGACAACAATAAGATTTTAGACTCTCAACCAAAAGAATGACGGAGCGAAACTCACACCAATCACTACCACCAAAAGGATGATAGGACGAACACTACCGTACAATATGACATCAATAGGATGATGGACCCCCATCAAAGGATGACGGAGCGAAACTCACACCGGCCACTATCACCAAAAGGATGATATGACAAACACTATTGCACAATAGGACATCAAACAAGATGACAGACCCCCTACCAAAAGGATGACGGAGTGAAACTCACACCGGCCACTACCACCAAAAGGATGATATGACAAACACTATCGCACAATCTGGCAACAATAAGATGAAAGACCCCCCACCAAAAGGATGACAGAGCGAAACTCACACCGGCCACTACCACCAAAAGGATGATAGGACAAACACTATCGCACAATCTGACAATAATAAGATGACATACCCACCCCCAAACGGATGACGGAGCGAAACTCACATCAGCCACTACCACCAAAAGGAATATAGGAAAAAGACTACCGTACAATTTGACATCAACAAGATGACAGACCCACAACCAAAAGGATGACGCAGCGAAACTCACAACAGCTACCCACCACCAAAAGGATGACGGAGCGAAACTCACACCGGCCACTACCAGCAAAAGGATGATAGGAAAAACACTATCGCACAATCTGACATTAATAAAATGACAGACCCCCACCAAAAGAATGATAGAACAAACACTAATAATCATACATTTATAAGATGACAGACCCCCCACCAAAAGGATGACAGAGTGAAACTCACAACTGCCGCTACCACCTAGAGGATGATAGGACAAACACTCTCCCACAATCTGAAATCAATCAAGATGACAGACCCCCACCCACAAGGATGACGGTGCGAAACATACACCGGCCACTACCACCAAAAGAATGATAGAACAAACACTATCGCTCAATCTGACATCAATAAGATGACAGACCCCCACCAAAAGGATGATGTAGCGAAACTCACACCAGCCACTAGCACCAAAAGGGTGATAGGAAAACACTACCGTACAATCTGACATCAATAAGATGATAGTCCTCCCACCAAAAGGATGACGGAGAGAAAATCACACCGGCCACTACGACCCAAAAGATGATAGGACAAACACTATCGCATAATCTAACAACAATAAGATGATAGACCCTAAACCAAAAGGATGACAGATCGAAACTCACACCAGCCACTACCACGAAAACAATGATAGGACAAACACTATCGCACAATCTGACAACAATAAGATGAAAGACCCCCCACCAAAAGGATGACGGAGCGAAACTCACACCGGCCACTGCCACCAAAAGGATGATAGGACAAATACTATCGCACAATCTGACAACAACAAGATGACAGACCCACCACCAAAAGGATGACGGAGCAAAACTCCCACCAGTCACCCACCATCAAAAGGATGACGGAGCGAAACTCACACCGGTCACTACCACCAAAAGGATGATAGGACAAACACTATAGCACAATCTGACAACAATAAGATGACAGACCCAACCACCAAAAGGATGACGTAGCAAAACTCACACTAGCCACTACCACCAAAAGGATGATAGGAAAACACTACCGTACAATCTCACATCAATAAGATGATAGACGCCCCACCAAAAGGATGACGGAGAGAAAATCACACCGGCCACTACCACCAAAAGGATGACGGAGAGAAAATCACACCGGCCACTACCACTAAAAGGATGATAGGACAAACACTATCGCATAATCTGACAACAATATGATGACAGACCCTCAAACAAAAGGATGACAGAGCAAAACTCACACCAGCCACTACCACCATAAGGATGATAGGACAAACACTACCGTACAATATGACATCCATAAGATAATAGACCCCCATCAAAGGATGACGGAGCGAAACTCACACCGCCCACTATTACTAAAAGGATGATAGGACAAACACTATCACACAATATGACAACAAACAAGATGACAGACCCCCTACGAAAAGGATTACAGAGCGAAACTCACACCGGCCACTACCACCAAAAGGATGATAGGATAAACACTATCGCACAATCTGACAACAATAAGATGAAAGACCCCTAAGAAAAGGATGACGGAGCGAAACTCACACCGGCCACTGCCACCAAAAGGATGATAGGACAAACACTATCGCACAATCTGACAACAATAAGATGACAGACCCACCACCAAAAGGATGACGGAGTGAAACTCCCACCAGCCACTACCACCAAAAGGATGATAGGAAAAACACTACCGTACAATCTGACATCAACAAGATGAAAGACCCACCACCAAAAGGATGAAGGAGTGAAACTCACACCGGTCACCCACCACCCAAAGGATGACGGAGCGAAACTCACACCGGCCACTACCACTAAAAGGATGATAGGACTAACATTATCGCACAATCTGACATCAATAACATGACAGACCCCCACCAATGGATGATGGAGCGAAACTCACACCGGACACTACCACCAAAAGTATGATAGGACAAACGCTAACAATCTGACATGAATAAGATGACAGACCCCCCACCAAAAGGATGACAGAGTGAAACTCACTCCTGCCTTACCACCAAGAGGATGATAGGAGCGAAACTCACACCAATCACTACCACCAAAAGGATGATACGACGAACACTACCGTACAATATGACATCAATAAGATGATAGACCCCCATCAAAGGATGACGTAGCGAAACTCACACCGGCCACTATCACCAAAAGGATGATATGACAAACACTATTGCACAATAGGACATCAAACAAGATGACAGACCCCCTACCAAAAGGATGACAGAGTGAAACTCACACCGACCACTACCATCAAAAGGATGATATGACAAATACTATCGCACAATCTGGCAACAATAAGATGAAAGACCCCCCACCAAAAGGATGACAGAGCGAAACTCACACCGGCCACTTCCACCAAAAGGATGATAGGACAAACACTATCGCACAATCTGACAACAATAAGATGACATACCCACCCCCAAACGGATGACGGAGCGAAACTCACATCAGCCACTACCACCAAAAGGAATATAGGAAAAAGACTACCGTACAATTTGACATCAACAATATGACAGACCCACAACCAAAAGGATGACGCAGCTAAACTCACAACAGCCACCCACCACCAAAAGGATGACGGAGCGAAACTCACACCGACCACTACTAGCAAAAGGATGATAGGATAAACACCATCTCACAATCTAACATCAATAAAATGACAAACCCCCACCAAAAGAATGATAGAACAAACACTAATAATCATACATTTATAAGATGACAGACCCCCCACCAAAAGGATGACAGAGTGAAACTCACAACTGCCGCTACCACCTAGAGGATGATAGGACAAACACTCTCCCACAATCTGAAATCAATCAAGATGACAGACCCCCACCCACAAGGATGACGGTGCGAAACATACACCGGCCACTACCACCAAAAGAATGATAGAACAAACACTATCGCACAATCTGACATCAATAAGATGACAGACCCCCACCAAAAGGATGACGTAGCGAAACTCACACCATCCACTAGCACCAAAAGTATGATAGGAAAACACTACCGCACAATCTGACATCAATAAGATGATAGACCTCCCACCAAAAGGATGACGGAGAGAAAATCACACCGGCCGCTACCACCAAAAGGATGATAGGACAAACACTATCGCATAATCTGACAACAATAAGATGATAGACCCTAAACCAAAAGGATGACAGATCGAAACTCACACCAGCCACTACCACCAAAACGATGATAGGACAAACACTATCGCACAATCTGACAACAATAAGATGAAAGACCCCCCATGAAAAGGATGACGGAGCGAAACACACACTGGCCACTGCCACCAAAAGGATGATAGGACAAACACTATCGCACAATCTGACAACAACAAGATGACAGACCCACCACCAAAAGGATGACGTAGCAAAACTCCCACCAGTCACCCACCATCAAAAGGATGACGAAGCGAAACTCACACCGGCCACTACCACCAAAAGGATGATAGGACAAACACTATAGCACAATCTGACAACAATAAGATGACAGACCCAACCACCAAAAGGATGACGTAGCGAAACTCACACCAGCCACTACCAACAAAAGGATGATAGGAAAACACTACCGTACAATCTCACATCAATAAGATGATATACGCCCCACCAAAAGGATGACAGAGAGAAAATCACACCGACCACTACCACCAAAAGGATGACGGAGAGAAAATCACACCGGCCACTACCACTAAAAGGATGATAGGGCAAACACTATCGCATAATCTGACAACAATATGATGACAGAACCTCAACCAAAAGGATGACAGAGCGAAACTCACACCAGCCACTACCACCATAAGGATGATAGGACAAACACTACCGTACAATATGACATCCATAAGATAATAGACCCCCATCAAAGGATGACGGAGCGAAACTCACACCGGCCACTATCACTAAAAGGATGATAGGACAAACACTATCACACAATATGACAACAAACAAGATGACATACCCCCTACGAAAAGGATTATAGAGCGAAACTCACACCGGCCACTACCACCAAAAGGATGATAGGATAAACACTATCGCACAATCTGACAATAATAAGATGAAAGACCCCCAACAAAAGGATGACGGAGCGAAACTCACACCGGCCACTGCCACCAAAAGGATGATAGGACAAACACTATCGCACAATCTGACAACAATAAGATGACAGACCCACCATCAAAAGGATGACGGAGCGAAACTCCCACCAGCCACTACAACCAAAAGGATGATAGGAAAAACACTACCGTACAATCTGACATTAACAAGATGACAGACCCACCACCAAAAGGATGAAGGAGTGAAACTCACACCAGTCACCCACCACCAAAAGGATGACGGAGCGAAACTCACACCGGCCACTACCACCAAAAGGATGATAGGACTAACATTATTGCACAATCTGACATCAATAACATGACAGACCCCCACCAAAGGATGATGGAGTGAAACTCACACCGGACACTACCACCAAAAGTATGATAGGACAAACACTAACAATCTGACATGAATAAGATGACAGACCCCCCACCAAAAGGATGATAGAGTGAAACTCACACCTGCCGTTACCACCAAGAGGATGATAGGATAAACACTATCCCACAATCTGAAATCAATCAAGATGACAGACCCCCCACCAAAAGGATGACGGAGCGAAACTCACACTGGCCAATACCACCAAAAGGATGATAGGACAAACACTATCGCACAATCTGACAACAATAAAATGACAGACCCACCACCAAAAGAATGACGGAGCGAAACTCACACCAGCCACTACCACCAAAAGGACGATAGGAAAAACACTACCGTATAATCTGACATCAATAAGATGATAGACCCCCCACCAAAATGATGACGGAGGGAAACTCACACAGACCACTACCACCAAAAGGATGATAGGACAAACACTATCGCCTGACAACAATAAGATGACACACCCTCAACCAAAAGGATGATGGAGCGAAACTCACACCAGCCACTACCACCAAAAGGATAATAGGACAAACACTACCGTACAATATGACATCAATAAGATAATAGACCCCCATCAAAGGATGACGGAGCGAAACTCACACCGGCCACAATCACCAAAAGGAAGATAGCACAAACATTATCGGACAATATGACATCAAACAAGATGACAGACCCGTTACCAAAAGGATTACAGAGCGAAACTCACATCGGCCATTTCCACCAAAAGGATGATAGGACAAACACTATAGCACAATCTGACAACAATAAGATGACAGACCCCAAACCAAAAGTATGATGCAGCAAAACTCACACCCGCTATTACCACCAAAAGGATGATAGGACAAACACTATGGCACAATTTGACATCAATTAAGGTGACATACCCACAACCAAAAGGATGATGGAGGGAAACTCATACCAGCCACTACCACCAAAAGGATAATAGGATAAACACTATCGCATAATCTGGCATCAATTAAGATGACAAACCCACCACTGAAAGGATGATGGAGTGAAACTTACGCTAGCCACTACAACAAAAAGGACGATAGGACACACATTAACAATCTGACATCAATAAGATGACCGACCCCACACCAAAAGGATGACAGAGTGAAACTCACACCTACCGCTACCATCAAGAGTATGATAGTACAAACACTATCGCACCATATGACATCAATCAAGAGGACAGGCCCCCCACCAAAAGGATGACGGAGTGAAACTCACACCGGCCACTACCACCCAAAAAATTATAGGACAAACACTACCTTACAATCTGACATCAACAAGATGACAAACCCACCACCAATAGAATGACGGAGCCAAACTCATATCAGCCACTAGTACCAAAAGGATGATAGGACAAACACTATCACACAATCTGACATCAATAAGATGAAAGACCCCCCACCAAAAGTATGACGGCGCGAAACTCACACTATCCACTATAACCAAAAGGATGATAGGACAAACACAATCGCACAATATGAGATCAATCAGGATGACATACCCCCCACCAAAAGGATGACAGAGCGAAACTCACACCGGCCACTACCACCAAAAAGGATAATAGGACAAACATTATCGCACAATCTGACAACAATAAGATGACAGACCCACCACCAAAAGGATGACGGAGCGAAACTCAAATCGGCCACTACCACCAAAATGGTGATAGGACAAACACTATCACAAAATATGACATCAATCAAGATGGCAGACCCCCCACCAAAAGGATGACAGAGCGAAACCTACATCGGCCACTACCACCAAAAGGATGATAGGATAAACACTATCCTACGATCTGACATCAATCAAGATGATAGACCCCCCACCAAAATGATGATGGAGCGAAACTAACACCGTCCACTACTATCAAAAGGATGATACGAGAAACAATATCACACAATCTGACATCAACAAGATGACAGACCCCCACCAAACGATGACGGAGCGAAAATCACACTGACCACTATCACTAAAAGGATGATAGGTCAAACAATATCGCACAATATGACATAAATCAAGATGACAGGCCCCCCACTAAAAGGATGTCGAAGCGAAACTCACACCGGCCACTACCACCAAAAGGATGATAGGACAAACACTATCGCACAATCTGACAATAATAAGATGACAGACTCACCACCAAAAGGATGACGAAGCGAAACTCACACCAGCCACTACCACCAAACGGATGATAGGGCAAACACTACAGTATAATCTGACATCAACAAGATGTAAGACCCACCACCAAAAGGATGACGGAGCGAAACTCACACCAGCCACTACCACCAAAAGGATGATAGGACAAACACTACAGTATAATCTGACATCAACAAGATGTAAGACCCACCACCAAAAGGATGACGGAGCGAAACTCACACCAGTCACAACCACCAAAAGGATGATAGGACAAGCACTATCGCACAATCTGACATCAATAAGATGACAGACCCACCACCAAATGAATTACGGAGCGAAACTCACATCGGCCACTACCACCAAAAGGATGATAGGAAAAATTTTATCCCACAATCTGAAATCAATAAGATAACAGACCCCTTACCAAAAGTATGACGCAGCAAAACTCACACCCGCTACTACCATCAAAAGGATGATAGGACAAACACTATCGCACAATTTGACATTAATTAAGGTGATATACCCACAACCAAAAAGATGACGGAGCGAAACTCACACCATCCACTACCACCAAAAGGATGATAGGACAAACACTACCGTATAATATGACATCAATAAGATGACAGACCCCCAACCAAAAGTATGACGCAGCGAAACTCACACCGACTACTACCACCAAAAGGATGATAGGACAAACACTATCGCACAATTTGACATCAATTGAGGTGACATACCCACAACCAAAAGGATGACAGAGCGAAACTCACACCATCCACTACCACTAAAAGGATGATAGGACAAACACTATCGCACAATCTGACATTAATTAAGATGAGAGACCCACAACCAAAAGGATGATGGAGTGAAACTCAAGCTAGCCACTACCACCAAAAGTATGATAGGACACACACACTAACAATCTGACATCAATAAGATGACAGCCCCCCCACCAAAAGGATGATAGGACAAACACTATCGCACAATCGGACATCAATAAGATGACAGAGCCCCCACCAAAAGTATGACGGAGCGAAACTCACACTGGCCGTTATCACCAAAAGGATGATAGGACAAACACTATCGCACAATATGACATCAATCAAGATGACAGACCCCCCACCAAAAGGATGATAGAGCGAAACTCACACTGGCCACTACCACCAAAAAGGATAATAGGATAAACACTATCGCACAATCTGACAACAATAAGATGACCGACCCACCACCAAAAGGATGACGGAGCGAAACTCACACCAGCCACTACCACCAAAAGCATTACAGGACAAACAGTACCGTACAATCTGACATCAACAAGATGACTGACCCCCCACTAAAAGGATGACGGAGCGAAACTCACACCGACCACTACCACCAAAATGATGATAGGACAAACACTATCGCACAAATATACAACAATAAGATAACAGACCCCCCACCAAAAGGATGACGGAGCGAAACTTACACCAGCCACTACCACCTAAAGTATGATAGGATAAAAACTAATGCATAATCTGACAACAATAAGATGACAGACCCACAACCAAAAGGATGACGGAGCAAAACTCACACCGGCTACTACCACCAAAAGGATGATAGGACAAACACCATCACACAATCTGACATCAATTAAGATGACAGACCCCCCACCAAAAGGATGACGGAGCAAAACATACACCAACCACTACCATCAAACGGATGATAGGAGAAACAATATCGCACAATATGACATCAATCAAGATGACAGGCCCCCCACGAAATGGATGACGAAGCAAAACTCACCCCGGGCACTACCACCAAAAGGATGATAGGATAAACACTACCGTATAATCTGACATCAACAAGATGTAAGACCCATCACCAAAACGATGACGGAACGAAACTCACACCAGCCACTACCACCAAAAGGATGATAGGACAAACACTATCGCACAGTCTGACATCAATAAGATGACAGACCCACCACTCAAAGGACGACGAAGCGAAACTCACACCGGCCACTACATCCAAAAGGATGATAAGACAAACATTATCGCACAATCTGACATCAATAAGATGACAGACCCCAAACCAAAAGTATGATGCAGCAAAACTCACACCCGCTATTACCACCAAATGGATGATAAGACAAACACTATGGCATAATTTGACATCAATTAAGGTGACATACCCACAACCAAAAGGATGATGGAGGGAAACTCATACCAGCCACTACCACCAAAAGGATGATAGGACAAACACTATCGCATAATCTGGCATCAATTAAGATGACAAACCCACCACTGAAAGGATGATGGAGTGAAACTTACGCTAGCCACTACAACAAAGAGGACGATAGGACACACACTAACAATCTGACATCAATAAGATGACAGACCCCACACCAAAAGGATGACAGAGTGAAACTCACACCTACCGCTACCATCAAGAGTATGATAGTACAAACACTATCACACCATATGACATCAATCAAGAGGACAGGCCCCCCACCAAAAGGATGACGAAGTGAAACTCACACCGGCCACTACCACCCAAAAAATTATACGACAAACACTACCTTACAATCTGACATCATCAAGATGACAGACCCACCACCAAAAGGATGACGGAGCAAAACTCACACCAACCACAACCACCAAAAAGATGATACGACAAACACTATCGCACAATCTGACATCAATTAAGATGACAGACCCACCACCAAAAGGATGACAGAGCGAAACTCAAACCGGCCACTACCACCAAAAGGATGATAGGACAAACACTATCGCACAATATGAGATCAATCAAGATGACATACCCCCCACCAAAAGGATGACAGAGCGAAACTCACACCGGCCACTACCACCAAAAAGGATAATAGGACAAACACTATCGCACAATCTGAAAACAATAAGATGACAGACCCACCACCAAAAGGATGACGGAGCGAAATTCAAATCGGCCACTACCACCAAAATGGTGATAGGACAAACACTATCGCAAAATATGACATAAATCAAGATGGCAGACCCCCCACCAAAAGGATGACAGAGCGAAACTCACATCGGCCACTACCACCAAAAGGATGATAGGATAAACACTATCCTACGATCTGACATCAATCAAGATGACAGACCCCCCACCAAAATGATGATGGAGCGAAACTAACACCGTCCACTACTATCAAAAGGATGATACGAGAAATAATATCACACAATCTGACATCAACAAGATGACAGACCCCCACCAAAGGATGACGGAGCGAAAATCACACCGACCACTATCACTAAAAGGATGATAGGTCAAACAATATCGCACAATATGACATAAATCAAGATGACAGGCCCCCCACTAAAAGGATGTCGAAGCGAAACTCACACCGGCCACTACCACCAAAAGGATGATAGGACAAACACTATCGCACAATCTGACAATAATAAGATGACAGACTCACCACCAAAAGGATGACGGAGAGAAACTCACACCAGCCACTACCACCAAAAGGATGATAGGGCAAACACTACCGTATAATCTGACATCAACAAGATGTAAGACCCACCACCAAAAGGATGACGAAGCGAAACTCACACCTGCCACTACCACCAAAAGGATGATAGGACAAACACTACAGTATAATCTGACATCAACAAGATGTAAGACCCACCACCAAAAGGATGACGGAGCGAAACTCACACCCGCTACTACCACCAAAAGGATGATAGGGCAAATCCTATCGCACAATTTGACATCAATTAAGGTGACAGACCCACAACCAAAAGGATGACGGAGCAAAATTCACACCATCCACTACCACCAAAAGGATGATAGGACAAACACTATCGCACAATCTGACATCAATTAAGATGACAGACCCACAACCAAAAGGATGGTGGAGTGAAACTCACGCTAGCCACTACCACCAAAAGGATGATTTGACACACACTAATAATCTTACGTCAATAAGATGACAAGCCCCCCACCAAAAGGATGATAGGAAAAACACTATCGTACAATTTCACATCAATAAAATGATAGAGCCCCTACCAAAAGTATGTCGGAGCGAAACTCACAATGGCCACTATCACCAAAAGGATGATAGGACAAACACTATCGTACAATATGACATCAATCAAGATGACAGACCCCCAACCAAAAGGATGACAGAGGGAAACTCACACCGGCCACTACCATCAAAAGGATAATGGGATAAACACTATCGCACAATCTGACAGCAATAAGATGACAGACCCACCACCAAAAGGATGACGGAGCGAAACTCACACCAGCCACTACCACCAAAAGGATGATAGGACAAGTAGTACCGTACAATCTAACATCAACAAGATGACATACCCACCACCAAAAGGATGACGGAGCAAAACTCACACCAACCACAACCACCAAAAAGATGATAGGACAAACACTATCGCACAATCTTACAACAATAAGATGACAGACCCACCACCAAAAGGATGACAGAGTGAAACTCAAACCGGCCACTACCACCAAAAGGATGATAGGACAAACACTATCGCAAAATATGACATGAATCAGGATGACAGACCCCCCACCAAAAGTATGACGGAGCGAAACTTACAACGGCCACTACCACCAAAAGTATGATAGGACAAACACTATCACACAATCTGACAACAACAAGATGACACACCCACCATCGAAAGGATGACGGAGCGAAACTCACACCAGCTACTACCACCAAAAGGATGATAGGACAAACACTATCGCACAATCTGACATCAATTAAGATGACAGACCCACCACCAAAAGGATGACGGAGTGAAACTCACACTAGCCACTACCACCCAAAGGATGATAGGACAAAGACTAACAATATGATATCAATAAGATGACAGACCCCCCACCAAAAGGATGACGGAGTGAAACTCACACCTGCCACTACCACCAAGAGGATGATAGGATAATCGTTATCCTACCAAAAGGATGATGGAGCGAAACATACACCGGCCACTACTATCAAAAGGATGATAGGAGAAACAATATCACACAATCTGACATCAACAAGATGACAAACCCCAACCAAAGGATGATGGAGCGAAAATCACACCGACCACTATCACTAAAAGGATGATAGGATAAAAAATATCGCACAATATGACAACAATTAAGATGACAGGCCCCCCACCAAAAGGATGACGAAGCGAAACTCACACCGGCCACTACCACCAAAAGGATGATAGGACAAACACTATCGGACAATCTGACAATAATAAGATGACAGACTCACCACCAAAAGGATGACGGAGCAAAACTCACACCGGCCACTACCACCAAAAGGATGATAGGGCAAACACTACCATATAATCTGACATCAACAAGATGTAAGACCCACAACCAAAAGGATGACGGAGCGAAACTCACACTGGCCACTCTCACCAAAAGGATGATAGGACAAATATTATCGCACAATATGACATCAATCTAGATGACAGACCCCCCACCAAAAGGATGAAAGAGCGAAACACACACCGACCACTACCACCAAAAGGATAATAGGACAAACACTATCGCACAATCTGACAACAATAAGATGACAGACCCACCACCAAAAGGATGATGGAGCAAAACTCAGACCAGCCACTACCACCAAAAGGATGATAGGACAAACAGTACCGTACAGTCTGACATCAACAAGATGACAGACCCACCACCAAAAGGATGACGGAGCAAAACTCACAACAGCCACAACCACCAAAAAGATGATAGCACAAACACTATCTGACATCAATTAATATGACAGACCCACCACCAAAAGGATGACGGAGTGAAACTCAAACCAACCACTACCACCAAAAGGATGATAGGACAAACACTATCGCAAAATATGACATCAATCAAGATGGCAGACCCCCCACCAAAAGGATGACGGAGCGAAACTCACACCAGCTACTACCACCAAAAGGATGATAGGACAAACACTACCGTATAATCTGACATCAAGAAGATGTAAGAACCACCACCAAAACGATGACGGAGCGAAACTCACACCAGCCACTACCACCAAAAGGATGATAGGACAAACACTACCGTATTATCTGACATCAACAAGATCTAAGACCTACGACCAAAAGGATGACGGAGCGAAACTCACACCAGCCACTACCACCCAAAGGATGATAGGACAAACACTACAGTATAATCTGACATCAACAAGATGTAAGACCCACCACCAAAAGGATGATGGAGCGAAACTCACACCAGCCACTATCACCAAAAGGATGATAGGACAAACACTATCGCACAATATGACATCAATAAGATGACAGACCCACCACCAAATGGATGACGGAGCAAAACTCACACCCGCTACTACCATCAAAAGGATGATAGGACAAACACTATCGCACAATTTGACATCAATTAAGGTGATAGACCCACAACCAAAAGGATGACGGAGCGAAACTCACACTGGCCACTATCACTAAAAGGATGATAGGACAAATACTATCGCACAATATGATATCAATCTAGATGACAGACCCCCCACCAAAAAGATGAAAGAGAGAAACTCACACCGACCACTACCACCAAAAGGATAATAGGACAAACACTATCGCACAATCTGACAACAATAAGATGGCAGACCCACCACCAAAAGGATGACGGAGCGAAACTCAAACCAACCACTACCACCAAAAGGATGATAGGACAAACACTATCGCAAAATATGACATCAATCAAGATGGCAGACCCCCCACCAAAAGGATGACGGAGCGAAACTCACACCAGCTACTACCACCAAAAGGATGATAGGACAAACACTACCGTATAATCTGACATCAACAAGATGTAAGAACCACCACCAAAAGGATGAAGGATCGAAAATCACACCAGCCACTACCACCAAAAGGATGATAGGACAAACACTACAGTATAATCTGACATCAACAAGATGTAAGACCCACCACCAAAAGGATTACGGAGCGAAACTCACACCAGCCACTGCCACCAAAAGGATGATAGGACAAACACTACCGTATTATCTGACATCAACAAGATCTAAGACCTACGACCAAAAGGATGACGGAGCGAAACTCACACCAGCCACTACCACCAAAAGGATGATAGGACAAACACTACAGTATAATCTGACATCAACAAGATGTAAGACCCACCACCAAAAGGACGATGGAGCGAAACTCACACCAGCCACTATCACCAAAAGGATGATAGGACAAACACTATCGCACAATATGACATCAATAAGATGACAGACCCACCACCAAATGGATGACGGAGCAAAACTCACACCCGCTACTACCATCAAAAGGATGATAGGACAAACACTATCGCACAATTTGACATCAATTAAGGTGATAGACCCACAACCAAAAGGATGACGAAGCGAAACTCACACTGGCCACTATCACTAAAAGGATGATAGGACAAATACTATCGCACAATATGATATCAATCTAGATGACAGACCCCCCACCAAAAGGATGAAAGAGAGAAACTCACACCGACCACTACCACCAAAAGGATAATAGGACAAACACTATCGCACAATCTGACAACAATAAGATGACAGACCCACCACCAAAAGGATGACGGAGCGAAACTCAAACCAACCACTACCACCAAAAGGATGATAGGACAAACACTATCGCAAAATATGACATCAATCAAGATGGCAGACCCCCCACCAAAAGGATGACGGAGCGAAACTCACACCAGCCACTACCACCAAAAAGATGATAGGACAAACACTACCGTATAATCTGACATCAACAAGATGTAAGACCCACCACCAAAACAATGACGGAGCGAAACTCACACCAGCCACTACCACCAAAAGGATGATAGGACAAACACTACCATATAATCTGACATCAACAAGATGTAAGACCCACCACCAAAAGGATGACGGATCGAAACTCACACCAGCCACTACCACCAAAAGGATGATAGGACAAACACTACAGTATAATCTGACATCAACAAGATGTAAGACCCACCACCAAAAGGATTACGGAGCGAAACTCACACCAGCCACTGCCACCAAAAGGATGATAGGACAAACATTATCGCATAATCAGACATCAATAAGATGACAGACCCACCACCAAATGGATGACGGAGCGAAACACACACCGGCCACTACCACCAAAAGGATGATAGCACAAACATTATCACACAATCTGACATCAATAAGATGACAGACCCCCTACCAAAAGTATGACGCAACAAAACTCACACCCGCTCCTACCATCAAAAGGATGATAGGACAAATTCTATCGCACAATTTGACATCAATTAAGGTGACAGACCCACAACCAAAAGTATGATGGAGCGAAACTCACACCATCCACTACCACCAAAAGGATGAGAGGACAAACACTATCGCACAATCTGACATCAATTAAAATGACAGACCCACCACCAAAAGGATGATGGAGTGAAACTCACGCTAGCCACTACCACCAAAAGGATGATAGTACACACACTAAAAATCTTACATCAATAAGACAACAGGCCCCCCACCAAAAGGATGATAGGACAAACACTATCGCATAATCTGACATCAATAAGTTGATAGAGCTCCCACCAAAAGTATGACGGAGCGAAACTCACACTGGCCACTATCACCAAAAGGATGATAGGACAAATACTATCGCACAATATAACATCAATTAAGATGACAGACCCCCCACCAAAAGGATGACAGAGCGAAACTCACACCGACCACTACCACCAAAAGGATAATAGGACAAACACAATCGCACAATCTGACAACAATAAGATGACAGACCCACCACCAAAACGATGATGGAGCGAAACTCACACCAACCACTACCACCAAAAGGATGATAGGACAAACAGTACCGTACAATCTGACATCAACAAGATGACAGACCCAGCACCAAAAGGATGACGGAGCAAAGCTCAGACCAGCCACAACCACCAAAAACATGATAGGACAAACACTATCGCACAATCTGACATCAATTAATATGACAGACCCACCACCAAAAGGATGACGGAGTGAAACTTTAACCAGCCACTACCACCAAAAGTATTATAGGACAAACACTATCGCAAAATATGACATCAATCAAGATGGCAGACCCCCCCACCAAAAGGATGACGGAGCGAAACTCACACCGGCCACTACCACCAAAAGGATGATAGGACAAACACTGTCGCACAAACTGATAACAATAAGATGACAGACCCCCCCACCAAAAGGATGACAGAGCGAAACTCACACCGGCCACTACCACTAAAAGGATGATAGGACAAACACTATCGCACAATCTGACATAAACTAAGATGACAGACCCACCACTAAAAGGATGATGGAGTGAAACTCACGCTGGCCACTACCACCAAAAGGATGATAGGACACTCACTAACAATCTGACATCAATAAGATGGCAGACCCAAAAGGATGACAGAGTGAAACTCACACCTGCCGCTACCACCAAGAGGATGATAGTACAAAGACTATCGCACCATATGACATCAATCAAGATGACAAACCCCCCACCAAAAGGATGACGGAGTGAAACTCACACCGACCACTACCACCAAAAGGATGATAGGACAAACACTATCGCACAATCTTAGATCAATAAGATGACAAACCCACCACCAAAAGGATGACGGAGCAAAAGTGACACCAGTGACTACCACCCAAAAAATGATAGGACAAACACTATCGTACAATCTGACATCAACAAGATGACAGACCCACAACCAAACGGAAGACAGAGCCAAACTCACACCAACCACTACAACCAAAAGGATGATAGGACAAACACTACCGTATAATCTGACATCAACAAGATGTAAGACCCACCACCAAAAGGATGACGGATCGAAACTCACACCAGCCACTACCCCCAAAAGGATGATAGGACAAACACTACAATATAATCTGACATCAACAAGATGTAAGACCCACCACCAAAAGGATTACGGAGCGAAACTCACACCAGCCACTGCCACCAAAAGGATGATAGGACAAACACTACCGTATTATCTGACATCAACAAGATCTAAGACCTACGACCAAAAGGATGACGGAGCGAAACTCACACCAGCCACTACCACCAAAAGGATTATAGGACAAACACTACAGTATAATCTGACATCAACAAGATGTAAGACCCACGACCAAAAGGATGACAGAGCGAAACTCAAACTAGCCACTATCACCAAAAGGATGATAGGACAAACACTATCGCACAATCTGACATCAATAAGATGACAGACCCAACACCAAATGGATGACGGAGCAAAACTCACACCCGCTACTACCATCAAAAGGATGATAGGACAAACACTATCGCACAATTTGACATCAATTAAGGTGATAGACCCACAACCAAAAGGATGACGGAGCGAAACTCACACTGGCCACTATCACCAAAAGGATGATAGGACACATACTATCGCATAATATGACATCAATCTAGATGACAGACCCCCACCAAAAGGATGAAAGAGCGAAACTCACACCGACCACTACCACCAAAAGGATAATAGGACAAACACTATCGCACAATCTGACAACAATAAGATGACAGACCCACCACCAAAAGGATGACGGAGCGAAACTCAAACCAACCACTACCACCAAAAAGATGATAGGACAAACACTATCGCAAAATATGACATCAATCAAGATGGCAGACCCCCCACCAAAAGGATGACGGAGCGAAACTCACACCAGCCTCTACCACCAAAAAGATGATAGGACAAACACTACCGTATAATCTGACATCAACAAGATGTAAGACCCACCACCAAAACAATGACGGAGCGAAACTCACACCAGCCACTACCACCAAAAGGATGATAGGACAAACACTACCATATAATCTGACATCAACAAGATGTAAGACCCACCACCAAAAGGATGACGGATCGAAACTCACACCAGCCACTACCACCAAAAGGATGATAGGACAAACACTACAGTATAATCTTACATCAACAAGATGTAAGACCTACCACCAAAAGGATTACGGAGCGAAACTCACACCAGCCACTGCCACCAAAAGGATGATAGGACAAACATTATCGCACAATCAGACATCAATAAGATGATAGACCCACCACCAAATGGATGACGGAGCGAAACACACACCGGCCACTACAACCAAAAGGATGATAGCACAAACATTATCACACAATCTGACATCAATAAGATGACAGACCCCCTACCAAAAGTATGACGCAGCAAAACTCACACCCGTTCCTACCATCAAAAGGATGATAGGACAAACACTATCGCACAATTTGACATCAATTAAGGTGACAGACCCACAACCAAAAGGATGATGGAGTGAAACTCACGCTAGCCACTACCACCAAAAGGATGATAGTACACACACTAACAATCTTACATCAATAAGACAACAGGCCCCCCACCAAAAGGATGATAGGACAAACACTATCGCACAATCTGACATCAATAAGTTGATAGAGCTCCCACCAAAAGTATGACGGATCGAAACTCACACTGGCCACTATCACCAAAAGGATGATAGGACAAATACTATCGAACAATATGACATCAATCAAGATGACAGACCCCCCACCAAAATGATGACAGAGCGAAACTCACACCGACCTCTACCACCAAAAGGATAATAGGACAAACACAATCGCACAATCTGACAACAATAAGATGACAAATCCACCACCAAAAGGATGATGGAGCGAAACTCACACCAACCACTACAACAAAAAGGATGATAGGACAAACAGTACCGTACAATCTGACATCAACAAGATGACAGACCCAACACCAAAAGGATGACGGAGCAAAGCTCAGACCAGCCACAACCACCAAAAACATGATAGGACAAACACTATCGCACAATCTGACATCAATTAATATGACAGACCCACCACCAAAAGGATGACGGAGCGAAACATAAACCAGCCACTACCACCAAAAGGATTATAGGACAAACACTATCGCAAAATATGACATCAATCAAGATGGCAGACCCCCCCACCAAAAGGATGACGGAGCGAAACTCACACCGGCCACTACCACCAAAAGGATGATAGGACAAACACTATCGCACAAACTGATAACAATAAGATGACAGACCCCCCACCAAAAGGATGACGGGGCAAAACTCACACCGGCCACTACCACTAAAAGGATGATAGGACAAACACTATCGCACAATCTGACATAAACTAAGATGACAGACCCACCACTAAAAGGATGATGGAGTGAAACTCACGCTAGCCACTACCACCAAAAGGATGATAGGACACACACTAACAATCTGACATCAATAAGATGGCAGACCCAAAAGGATGACAGAGTGAAACTCACACCTGCCGCTACCACCAAGAGGATGATAGTACAAAGACTATCGCACCATATGACATCAATCAAGATGACAGGCCCCCCACCAAAAGGATGTCGGAGTGAAACTCACACCGACCACTACCACCAAAAGGATGATAGGACAAACACTATCGCACAATCTTAGATCAATAAGATGACAGACCCACCACCAAAAGGATGACGGAGCAAAAGTAGTACCAGCGACTACCACCCAAAAAATGATAGGACAAACACTATCGTACAATCTGACTTCAACAAGATGACAGACCCACAACCAAACGGAAGACATAGCCAAACTCACACCAGCCACTACAACCAAAAGGATGATAGGACAAAAACTATCGCACAATCTGACATCAATAAGATGACAGACCCCCCACCAAAACTATGACGGCGCAAAACTCACACTGTCCACTATCACCAAAAGGATGACAAGACAAACACTATCGGATAATCTGACAATAATAAGATGACAGACTCACCACCAAAAGGACGACGGAGCGAAACTCACACCAGCCACTACCACCAAAAGGATGACGGTGCAAAACTCACACCAGCCACTACCACCAAAAGGATGATAGGACAAGCAGTACCGTATAATCTGACATCAACAAGATGACAGAGCCACCACCAAAAGGATGACGGAGCAAAACTCACACTAGCCACAACCACCAAAAGGATGATAGGACAAACACTATCGCACAATCTGACATCAATTAAGATGACAGACCCACCACCAAAAGGATGACGGGGCGAAACTCAAACCGGCCAGTACCACCAAAAGGATGATAGGCCAAACACTATCGCAAAATATGACATCACCAAAAGGATGACGGAGCAAAACGCACACCAGCCACTACCACCAAAAGGATGATAGGACAAACACTTTCGAACAAACTGACAACAATAAGATGACAGACCCCCCACCAAAAGGATGACGGAGCGAAACTTACACCGACCACTACCACCAAAAGGATGATGGAGTGAAACTCACGCTAGCCACTACCACCAAAAGGATGATAGGACACATACTAAGAATCTGACATCAATAAGATGACCAACCCCCCACCAAAAGGATGATAGGACAAACACTATCGCACAATCTGACATCAATAAGATGAAAGAGCTCCCACCAAAAGTATGACGGAGCTAAACTCACACTGGCCACTATCACCAAAAGGATGATAGGACAAACAGTATCGCACAATATGACATCAATCAAGATGACAGACCCCACCAAAAGGATGACAAGGAGAAACTCCACCGGCCACTACCACCAAAAGGATAATAGGACAAACACTATCGCATAATCTGACAACAATAAGATGACAGACCCACCACCAAAAGGATGACGGAGCGAAACTCACATCAGCCACTACCACCAAAAGGATGATACGACAAACAGTACCGTACAATCTGACATCAACAAGATGACAGACCCACCACCAAAAGGATGACGGAGCAAAAGTCACACCAGCCACTACCACCAAAAGGATGATATGACAAACACTATCGCACAATCTGACATCAATTAAGATGACAGACCCACCACCAAAAGGATGACGGAGCGAAACTCAAACCGGCCACTACCACCAAAAGGATGATAGGACAAACACTATCGCAAAATATGACATCATTCAGGATGACTGACCCCCCCACCAAAAGGATGACAGAGCGAAACTCACACTGGCCACTACGACCAAAAGAATGATAGGATAAACATTATCGCACAAACTTACAACAATAAGATAACAGACCCCCCACCAAAAGGATGACGTAGCGAAACTTACACCGGCCACTACCACCAAAAGGATGATAGGACAAACACTATCGCATAATCTAACAACAATAAGATGACAGACCCACCACCGAAAGGATGACGGAGCGAAACTCACAATATCTACTACCACCAAAAGGATGACAGCATAAAACACTAACAATCTGACATCAAAAAGATGACAGACCCCCCACCAAAACGATGACGGAGTGAAACTCACACCTGCCACTACCACCAAGAGGATGATAGGACAAACGCTATCACACGATTTGACATCAATCAAGATGACAGACCCCCCACCAAAAGGAGGACAGAGCGAAACATAGACGGGCCACTACCATCAAACGGATGATAGGATAAACAATATCACACAATCTGACATCAACAACATGACAGACCCCCACCAAAGGATGACGGAGCGAAAATCACACCGACCACTATCAATAAAAGGATGATAAGACAAACACTATCGCACAATATGACATCAATCAAGATGACAGGCCCCCCACGAAAAGGATGACGAAGAGAAACTCACACCGGCCACTACCACCAAAAGGATGATAGGACAAACACTATCGCACAATCTGACAATAATAAGATAACAGAACCACCACCAAAAGGATGACGGAGCAAAACTCACACCAGTCACTACCACCAAAAGGATGATAGGACGAACACTACCGTCTAATCTGATATCAACAAGATAGAAGACCCACCACCAAAAGAATGACGGAGCGAAACTCACACCAGCCACTACCACCAAAAGCATGATAGGACAAACACTGTCGCACAATCTAACATCAATAAGATGACAGACCCACCACCAAATGGATGACGAAGCAAAACTCACACCGGCCACTACCACCAAAAGGATGATAGGGCACACATTATCGCACAATCTAACATCAATAAGATGACAGACCCCCAAACAAAAGTATGACGCAACAAAACTCACACCCGCTACTACCACCAAAAGGATGATAGGACAAACACTATCGCACAATTTGACATTAATTAAGGTGACAGACCCACAACCAAAATGATGACGGAGCGAAACCCACACCATCCACTACCACCAAAAGGATGATAGGACAAACACAATCGCACAATCTGACATCAATTAAGATGACAGACCCACCACCAAAAGGATGATGGAGTGAAACTCACGCTAGCCACTACCACCAAAAGGATGATAGGACACACACTAACAATCTGACATCAATAAGAGGATCCGCCCCCCACCAAAAGGATGATAGGACAAACACTATCGCACAATCTGACATCAATAAGATGACAGAGCCCCACCAAAAGTATGACGGAGCGAAACTCACACTGGCCACTATCACCAAAAGAATGAAAGGACAAATACTATCGCACAATATGACATCAACCAAGATGACAGACCCCCCACCAAAAGGATGACAGGGCGAAACTACACCGGCCACTACCACCAAAAGGATGATAGGACAAACACTATCGCACAATCTGAAATCAATCAAGATGACTGACCCCCCACCAAAAGGATGACGGAGCGAAACTCACACCGGCCACTACCACCAAAAGGATGATAGGACAAACACTATCGCACAAACTTACAACCATAAGATGACAGACCCCCCACCAAAAGGATGACGGAGCGAAACTTACACCGGCCACTACCACCAAAAGGATAATAGGACAAACACTATCGCACAATCTGACAACAATAAGATGACAGACCCACCATCAAAAGGATGACGGAGCGAAACTCACACCAGCCACTACCACCAAAAGGATGATAGGACAAACAGTACCGTACAATCCGATATCAACAAGATGATAGACCCACCACCAAAAGGATAACAGAGCAAAACTCAGACCAGCCACTACCACCAAAAGGATGATAGGACAAACACTATCGCACAATCTGAAATCAATCAAGATGACTGACCCCCCACCAAAAGGATGACGGAGCAAAACTCACACCGGCCACTACCACCAAATGGATGACGGAGCGAAACTCACACCGGCCACTACCACCAAAAGGATGATAGGACAAACACTATCGCACAAACTTACAACAATAAGATGACAGACCCCCCACCAAAAGGATGACGGAGCGAAACTTACACCGGCCACTACCATCAAAAGGATGATAGGACAAACACTATCGCACAATTTAACATCAATTAAGATGACAGACCCACCACCAAAAGGATGACGGAGTGAAACGCACAATATCCACTACCACCAAAAGGATGACAGGATAAAACACTAGCAATCTGACATCAAAAAGATGACAGACCCCCCACCAAAACGATGACGGAGTGAAACTCACGCCTGCCACTACCACCAAGAGGATGATAGGACAAACACTATCCCACGATCTGACATCAATCAAGATGACAGACCCCCCACCAAAAGGATGACGGAGCAAAACATACATCGGCCACTACCATCAAACGGATGATAGGAGAAACAATATCACACAATCTGACATCAACAAGATGACAGACCCCCACCAAAGGATGACAGAGCGAAAATCACACTGACCACTATCACTAAAAGGATGATAAGACAAACACTATCGCACAATATGACATCAATCAAGATGACAGGCCCCCCACGAAAAGGATGACGATGCGAAACTGACCCCGGCCACTACCACCAAAAGGATGATAGGTGTAACACCACCTTTCTATACCCCCAAATTAATTAAATAAATCAATTAGGCACTTAGAAAATTTATTTCATCAGAGTTTAATTAAAACATGGTATAAAAGAGGCGCATCACATTATCATGAAATTAAACACATACGATACCTGCTCAAAATAGATATGCAACAATGGGTAACCCACATCTCAATATTTAGAATAAAGCGGAAACATCCAAATATTGAATCGATCTCATTCATAAAAGTATATACAACCATCAGTTAATTCATGCTTTACAACATATCCACAGCAGATACATACACATATGTATCACAAAAGAATCAAAACAAAATAGCTCCAAAGGAGTCAAAGGCTTCCTAACTACCCAGATGTTACATATCAGAGCCATTGACCAAAAAGAATGAAGACATCGCTTCACAAAAAGAACCTCCAGCTTCCTACTCTGCAATGCCTCATAGAGCATTATAAAACAGCAGAAGGGTGAGAAACAATATCATAACAGTTAATGCATAAAATTGTATATATACATATACTCATATTTGTATAAGTTATACTCAAATTATGTTCTCACCACATTAAGCATATATAAATAATCATGTCCCTACACATACACATGAACATTTACTATATGTTTCTCCAAACAATCATATATAACATACACAGTTACATTCATACAACTAATGCATCATACACAGATGACTCATGCAACTCATAGAGACCGACACACGACTCTATGCAGATGCAAATGCGGTACCGACTCATTTCAACAGATTCTCCAAGGAATCGAGTATTCAGCAGATTCTCCACGGAATCAAGTATTCAGCAGATTCTCCACGGAATCAAATATTCATCAGATTCTCCACGGAATCGAATATTCAGCAGATTCTCCACGGAATCAAATACTCAGCAGATTCTCCACGGAATCAAATACTCTAGTCAATCCTCCACAGGATTACATGTTATGACCGATTCTCCGAGGAATCACACAATGCAACCGATTCTCCAAGGAATCACACAATGCAACCGATTCTCCAAGGAATCTAATGTAACCATCGTATCATACGAGGTTCTACAAATCCTCTGAGGGATCATTCAACACAAAAATGCATATTATATCCACAAACATACCCATTGCATTTATCACATACATCGCATATATCTATCATGCATTCAAATTATGCACCATTTCACACATGGTTTACACACATATCAGCCTATCAATGCATTTCTATTCAATTCAAGCAAATACCCAAGATTATCAAACATTCAAGATTCACCATTGGCTCTACAATCTAGGATTCACGCCTTTCGGCCACCCACAGCACGACATGTCAAAACAGTTCACACATCAATCATTCATATAGGCATTAATCATAATTGAATCAACCAAACATTATGCTATGAACAAACAACAAAACAAAATAACACTGCCAGGTTCGCCAACCTTCGCCTGGCGAAGCCACGCAGCGAATGCTCGCTGACCTTCACCTGGCGAACTTCCCAGCAAAGTCCACTGGGAGTAATTCTGGAATTACTCGCTGAGGCTCGCTACACACTCTCCTGGAGAACCTTCGCCAACTCACTTCGCCTGGCGAACTTGCCAGCGAATACAGGGTATTAGCTTCTGACTTGCTTCGCTACAGCTCGCTGGGCTTCGCCTGGCGAACTTGCGAAGACAGAACTTCCATGGCTGTCTCAAAGCCTAAACTCCACACAACCAACCGATTAAATCCAAACCATTCTCAGTGGCACAACCCAACCATCACCCAACTAAACTACATCGTCTAATCCGAGTTCTAACCGATTAAAACCTCATTCTACTCACAAAACCAACTTCTAACCTAAGTGGAAAAAGAGTAGAAACTCTACAAAATCCAAACCCATACACATACAATCATACACATTAAAGAGATGATGGAGTTTCACACCCTTATCGATCGGTTGCAAGCTTTGGTGATGATCCCTTGATGATTCTAGGTTTTCCTCTACACTTTCTCTTCTCTTTCTCTTCTCCTCTTTTCTTTCTCTTGTTTTTCTTCTTATGTTACTATCTTTCTTTCTTTTCCTCTCTTATTCTATTTCTATCTCTATTTCTTTCCTCTCAAATTCTTTCCAACACTTACCAATCAATTCTCACACTAAAGTGCTAAATGTCTAAAATGCCCTTTTTACTCTAATTCCCCGAAAACTCTCCGAATCGGTAAAAATAGATAAAATAAGCAAACACCACATAATAATATATAATTTCCCAATTTAAAACAAACATCAATTAAATAAATTAAAAGACTCAACAATTAATGGGAATTCAGAATCGGGGCGTTACAACTCTCCCCCACTTTAGAAATTTTCGTCCTCGAAAATATTACCTGATTCAAACAACTCTGGATGCGATTCTCGCATCTTGCTCTCCAATTCCCAAGTCATGTTGCCTTCCGCGACACCTCCCCAGGATATTTTCACAAGCGCAATATCCTTGCCTCTTAGTTTCTTAACTTCGCGGTCCAAAATACTAACCGGTAAAACTTCAACTGTAAGGTTATCTCTTACTTCAACTTCATCCATTGGGATAACATGTGACGGATCCGGAACATACTTCCGAAGTTGCGAGACATGGAATACATCATGCAAATTCGAAAGGTGCGGAGGTAACGCCACACGATAAGCCACAACACCAACTCGTGCGACAATCTGATACGGACCAATAAAACGAGAAGTCAACTTTCTCGACTTCAAAGCACGACCCACACCCGTAACCGGTGTAACTCTCAAAAACACATGGTCGCCCTCTTGAAACTCGAGATCCTTTCTCCTTTTATCATGATAACTTTTCTGTCTACTCTGAGAAGCTCTCATCTTTTCCCGAATAAATTTCGCCTTTTCCGTCGTTTGCTGTACCATTTCAGGACCAACTACCGACTTTTCACCTGTCTCATGCCAACACAGAGGTGTTCGACATCTCCGACCATATAGAGCCTCAAATGGCGCCATACCAATACTCGCATGGAAACTGTTATTATAGGTGAACTCAATCAACGCTAAATAACCGTCCCACGCACCACCTTGTTCAAGCACACAAGCACGCAACAAATTTTCTAACGATTGAATCGTCCTCTCGGTTTGACCATCTGTTTGCGGATGATATGCCGAACTTAATCTCAACTTAGAACCCAAGGCACCTTGCAAACTTTCCCAAAATCTTGAAGTAAATCTAGGATCTCTATCCGACACAATACTCTTAGGAACTCCATGAAGCTTCACAATAGTGCCAACATAAATCTAGGCCAACCTTTCCAAAGAATAAGTAATATCAATCGGAATAAAGTGAGCCGATTTAGTAAGCCTATCAACAATCACCCAAATAGCATTATGTCCTCTTTGCGTATTCGGCAATCCCGTAACAAAATCCATCGATATACTATCCCATTTCCATTCTGGAATATCCAACGGTTACATCAATCCACTAGGCTTCTGATGCTCCACCTTAGACTTCTGGCAAGTCAAACACGAGTACACAAAACGAGCAACATCGCTTTTCAATCCAGACCACCAAAAGATCTCCTTCAAATCCTGATACATCTTATTCGCTCCCGGATGAATACTCAAGTTACTCTAATGTCCCTCTTCTAATATCATCTTTTTCAAATCCGCATCATCGGGAATACAAATACGACCTCGAAACCTCAAAACTCCTAATTCATCAACTTCGAAATCTTCATTTCCATTCGTCATCAAATCCACAAATTTCAAATCCAACTTTTGCTTCTCACACACCGTAGCAAGGAAATCATTCGTGACATGCAACATACCAAGCTTCACACTACTCGGCGTTAACTCACAAACCAAACTCAAATCTCTAAAGTTCTCCAAGAGTTCCCACTCTCTAACCATCAAAGTAGACACGTGCAACGACTTCCGACTTAAGGCATCGGCTACCACATTCGCCTTACCCGGATGATAATTTAAACCAAAATCATAGTCCTTCAAAAGTTCTAGCCATCTCCTTTGCCTCATATTCAATTCTTTTTGATCAAACAAATACTTCAAACTCTTGTGATCGCTAAAAACTTCAAATCTTGCACCATAAAGATAGTGCCTCCAAATTTTCAAAACGAACACTACGGCCGCTAACTCCAAATCATGAGTAGGATAATTCTTTTCATGTACTCTCAACTGTCTAGAAGCATACGCCACGACCTTCCCATCTTGCATCAATACACCACCCAATCCTGACAAAGAAGCATCGCAATAAACCACAAAAGGTTCCGTAGGATTCAGCAAAATCAAAACTGGCGCTGTCGTTAACCTTCTTTTTAATTCCATGAAACTCTCTTCACAATTAACATCCCAAATAAAAGTCTTTCCTTTACAAGTCAACTGCGTTAACGAAAGTGCTAACTTTGAAAATCCTTCAATAAACCTCCGGTAGTAACCGGCCAAGCCCAAAAAGCTTCGAATTTCCGTAACCGATCTTGGAGTCTCCCATTGCATTACCGCATCGATCTTGGATGGATCCACACTAATACCATTTCCGGAAATAATATGTCCAAGAAAACTCACCTTCGATAACCAAAACTCACACTTAGACAACTTTGCGTATAACTTCTTCTCTTTCAAAATCCGCAACACAATCCTTAAATGTTCTTCGTGCTCCACTCGAGACTTAGAATAAATCAAAATGTCATCGATAAACACTACCACAAAACGATCCAACTGCTCGTGGAAGATACGGTTCATATATTCCATGAAAACACCCGGCGCATTAGAAACTCCGAATGGCATCACCGTATACTCATAGTGACCATATCGTGTTCTAAAAGCCGTCTTCGAAATATCTTCTTCCTTAACCCGAATCTGGTGATAACCGGATCTCAAATCAATCTTACTAAAAACACGGGCTCCAACTAATTGATCCATCAAATTATCGATTCTTGGAAGCGGATACTTGTTCTTAATTGTCACCTTATTCAACTGCCGATAATCAATACACAATCGCATACTGCCATCCTTCTTCTTTACCAACAATACCGGCGCACCCCAAGGAGAAACGCTCGGTCTTACAAATCTCTTATCCAACAAATCATTCAACTGCTTCTTCAATTCCACCAACTCCGATGCCGACATCCGATACGGGGCCATCGAAATCGGTCTAGTACCCGGAACTAGATCAATAGAAAATTCAACCTCTCTCTTTGGCGGCATATCCGCAACATCTTCCGGAAATACTTTAGGAAATTCACAAACCACAGGAAACACGTCGAGCTCAACTTTGCTCTCCACCGACAACGATGCAAACAAACCAAACAACTGAGCTTCGTCCGCTAAAAGTTTCTTCAACTCTTTAGTGGAAAGAAAACTCTCGTCCTCACCATCTTCCAAAGAAGGAAACCTTACTAACTTGTGATAGCAATCCAGATGAACTCTATTAAATTGCAACCAGTTCATACCCAGGATTACGTCCAAACCTTCCAACGGCAAACACACTAAATCCATAACGAAGTCCTTACCATACATGGTCAAAGGACAACTTGCACACACCAAAGAAGTAGTTACCGACCCCGAAGCGGGAGTCCCAATAACCATATCACTACTCAAAGAAACCATACACAAATCCAACCGCTTAGCACACGCAAGAGAAATGAACGAGTGAGTCGCTCCAGTATCAATAATAGCAACTAAAGGCATATCATTAATAAAGCATGTACCTTTAATCAAACGATCCGCCGCATTAGTAGCGTCTGAACCTGCTAATGCGAATACTTTTCCACCCGCCGAAGCTTGCTTCGGTTTGGTACAATTCGAGCTAATGTGACCCACCTCGCCACAATTAAAACACTTCACAACATTCTTTCTACACTCTGCTGCATCATGTCCATGGAGCCCACAGTTGGAACACTTCGCCTTGAACATTCCACAATCATAAGACTTGTGGCCCATCACGCCACACTTAAAACATTTGATCGCACCGGAACCTCCTCCGGGTCTCCTCTCAAAGTTTCCCCTATGTTTGCCCTTATCAGCAGGCGTCACATAAGGTCCGTTTCGTACTTGCTGCTTCCCTCTCCTCTCGCTCAAACCCTTATAATGAGTAGAATGAGCTCTACTGTCTTCTTCATAAATTCTACAACACTCGGTCAAATCCGAAAATCTTCGTATTCTTTGATAACCCACCGCTTGCTTTATCTCAGGACGCAAGCCATTCTCATACTTGATACATTTGGAAAATTCAGCCGTAACTGCATCATAGTGAGGGTGAAACTTCACTAACTCAGTAAACTTAGCGGTGTAGTCCACCACCGACATATTACCTTATTTCAACTCCAGAAATTCCATTTCTCTCTTCCCTTTAACACTTTCGGGATAATACTTCCTTAGAAACTCAGTACGAAATAAATCCCACGTAATCTCCTCATCGTCGACCTCAAGAACTTGCCTCACGCTGACCCACCAGTCATCAGCCTCTTCTCTCAGCATGTGAGTCCCTAATCTCACCTTGTTCCCTTCAGCACAATCCATCACCCTAAAGATCCTCTCAATTTCCTTTAACCATATCTGAGCACCATCCGGATCAAATCTCCCTTTGAACACCGGTGGTTGGTTCTTCCTGAACTCATCATTCGCATTCACGTTAGGTGTACCCTGCACAGCTCTGGCCATAGCCTCTAACGCCGCTGCCATAGCATTGTCATTACGACCTGCCATATTCTGAGGATTCCCAAAAATAACAACAAGGTTAAACAACCGTTCAACCAACACAACAACAAGACAGACACGACTGACTCAACACTGGCTCTGATACCACTTAATGTAACACCCCCTTTCTATACCCCCATTTTAATTAAATAAATCAATTAGGCACTTAGAAAATTTATTTCATCAGAGTTTAATTAAAACATGGTATAAAAGAGGCGCATCACATTATCATGAAATTAAACACATACGATACCTGCTCAAAATAGATATGCAACAATGGGTAACCCACATCTCAATATTTAGAATAAAGCGGAAACATCCAAATATTGAATCGATCTCATTCATAAAAGTATATACAACCATCAGTTAATTCATGCTTTACAACATATCCACAGCAGATACATACACATATGTATCACAAAAGAATCAAAACAAAATAGCTCCAAAGGAGTCAAAGGCTTCCTAACTACCCAGATGTTACATATCAGAGCCATTGACCAAAAAGAATGAAGACATCGCTTCACAAAAAGAACCTCCAGCTTCCTACTCTGCAATGCCTCATAGAGCATTATAAAACAGCAGAAGGGTGAGAAACAATATCATAACAGTTAATGCATAAAATTGTATATATATACATATACTCATATTTGTATAAGTTATACTCAAATTATGTTCTCACCACATTGAGCATATATAAATAATCATGTCCCTACACATACACATGAACATTTACTATATGTTTCTCCAAACAATCATATATAACATACACAGTTACATTCATACAACTAATGCATCATACACAGATGACTCATGCAACTCATAGAGACCGACACACGACTCTATGCAGATGCAAATGCGGTACCGACTCATTTCAACAGATTCTCCAAGGAATCGAGTATTCAGCAGATTCTCCACGGAATCAAGTATTCAGCAGATTCTCCACGGAATCAAATATTCATCAGATTCTCCACGGAATCGAATATTCAGCAGATTCTCCACGGAATCAAATACTCAGCAGATTCTCCACAGAATCAAATACTCTAGTCAATCCTCCACGGGATTACATGTTATGACCGATTCTCCGAGGAATCACACAATGCAACCGATTCTCCAAGGAATCACACAATGCAACCGATTCTCCAAGGAATCTAATGTAACCATCGTATCATACGAGGTTCTGCAAATCCTCCGAGGGATCATTCAACACAAAAATGCATACTATGTCCACAAACATACCCATTGCATTTATCACATACATCGCATATATCTATCATGCATTCACATTATGCACCATTTCACACATGGTTTACACACATATCATCCTATCAATGCATTTCTATTCAATTCAAGCAAATACCCAAGATTATCAAACATTCAAGATTCACCATTGGCTCTACAATCTAGGATTCACGCCTTTCGGCCACCCACAACACGACATGTCAAAACAATTCACACATCAATCATTCATATAGGCATTAATCATAATTGAATCAACGAAACATTATGCTATGAACAAACAGCAAAACAAAATAACACTGCCAGGTTCGCCAACCTTCGCCTGGCGAAGCCACGCAGCGAATGCTCGCTGGCCTTCGCCTGGCGAACTTCCCAGCGAAGTCCACTGGGAGTAATTCTGGAATTACTCGCTGAGGCTCGCTACACACTCTCCTGGCGAACCATCGCCAACTCACTTCGCCTGGCGAACTTGCCAGCGAATACAGGGTATTAGCTTCTGACTTGCTTCGCTACAGCTCGCTGGGCTTCGCCTGGCGAAGCTTCGCTGCCATTCGCCTGGAGAACTTGCGAAGACACAACTTCCATGGCTGTCTCAAAGCCCAAACTCCACACAACCAACCGATTAAATCCAAACCAGTCTCAGTGGCACAACCCAACCATCACCCGACTAAACTACATCGTCTAATCCGAGTTCTAACCGATTAAAACCTCATTCTACTCACAAAACCAACTTCTAACCTAAGTGGAAAAATAGTATAAACTCTACAAAATCCAAACCCATACACATACAATCATACACATTAAAGAGATGATGGAGTTTCACACCCTTACCGATCGATTGCAAGCTTTGGTGATGATCCCTTGATGATTCTAGGTTTTCCTCTCCACTTTCTCTTCTCTTTCTCTTCTCCTCTTTTCTTTCTCTTGTTTTTCTTCTTATGTTACTATCTTTCTTTCTTTTCCTCTCTTATTCTATTTCTATCTCTATTTCTTTCCTCTCAAATTCTTTCCAACACTTACCAATCAATTCTCACACTAAAGTGCTAAATGTCTAAAATGCCCTTTTTACTCTAATTCCCCGAAAACTCTCCGAATCGGTAAAAATAGATAAAATAAGCAAACACCACATAATAATATATAATTTCCCAATTTAAAACAAATATCAATTAAATAAATTAAAAGACTCAACAATTAATGGGAATTCAGAATCGGGGCGTTACAATAGGACAAACACTACCGTATAATCTGACATCAACAAGATGTAAGACCCACCACAAAAAGGATGACGGAGCGAAACTCACACCGGCCAGTGCCACCAAAAGGATGATAGGACAAGCATTACCGTATAATCTGACATCAACAAGATGTAAGACCCACCACCAAAACGATGACGGAGCAAAACTCACACCAGCCACTACCACCAAAAGGATGATAGGACAAACATTATCGCACAATCTGACATCACTAAGATGACAGACCCACCACCAAATGGATGACGGAGCGAAACTCACACCGGCCACTACCACCAAAAGGATGATAGGACACACATTATCGGACAATCTGACATCAATAAGATGACAGACCCCAAACCAAAAGTATGACGCAACGAAACTCACACCCGCTACTACCACCAAAAGGATGATAGGACAAACACAATCGCACAATCTGACATCAATTAAGATGACAGACCCACCACCAAAAGGATGATGGAGTGAAACTCACGCTAGCCACTACCACCAAAAGGATGATATGACACACACTAACAATCTGACATCAATAAGATGATCGACCCCCCACCAAAAGGATGATAGGAAAAACACTATCGCACAATCTGACATCAATAAGATGACAGAGCCCCCACCCAAAGTATGACAGAGCGAAACTCACACTGGCCACTATCACCAAAAGGATGATAGAACAAACACTATCGCACAATATGACATCAATCAAGATTAAAAACCCCCCACCAAAAGGATGACAGGGCAAAACTACACCGGCCACTACCACCAAAAGGTTAATAGGACAAACACTATCGCACAATCTGACAACAATAAGATGACAGACCCACCACCAAAAGGATGACGGAGCGAAACTCACACCAGCCACTACCACCAAAAGGATGACAGGATAAAACACTAATAATCTGACATCAAAAAGATGACAGACCCCCCACCAAAACGATGACGGAGTGAAACTCACACCTGCCACTACCACCAAGAGGATGATAGGACAAACACTATCGCACGATCTGACATCAATTAAGATGACAGACCCCCCACCAAAAGGATGACGGAGCAAAACATACATCGGCCACTACCATCAAACGGATGATAGGAGAAACAATATCACACAATCTGACATCAACAAGATGACAGACCCCCACCAAAGGATGACAGAGCGAAAATCACACCGACCACTATTACTAAAAGGATGATAAGACAAACACTATCGCACAATATGACATCAATCAAGATTACAGGCCCCCCACGAAAAGGATGACGATGCGAAACTGACCCCGGCCACTACCACCAAAAGGATGATAGGACAAACACTACCGTATAATCTGACATCAACAAGATGTAAGACCCACCACAAAAAGGATGACGGAGCGAAACTCACACCAGCCACTGCCACCAAAAGGATGATAGGACAAGCACTACCGTATAATCTGACATCAACAAGATGTAAGACCCACCACAAAAATAATGACGGAGCGAAAATCACACCAGCCACTACCACCAAAAGGATGATAGGACAAACATTATCGCACAATCTGACATCAATAAGATGACTGACCCACCACCAAATGGATGACGGAGCGAAACTCACACCGGCCACTACCACCAAAAGGATAATAGGACACATATTATCAGACAATCTGACATCAATAAGATGACAGACCCCAAACAAAAAGTATGACGCAACGAAACTCACACCCGCTACTACCACCAAAAGGATGATAGGACAAACACTATCGCACAATTTGACATCAATTAAGGTGACAGACCCACAACCAAAAGGATGACAGAGCGAAACTCACACCATCCACTACCACCAAAAGGATGATAGGACAAACACAATCGCACAATCTGACATCAATTAAGATGACAGACCCACCACCAAAAGGATGACGGAGTGAAACTCACGCTAGCCACTACCACCAAAAGGATGATAGGACAAACAGTACGGTACAATCTGAAATCAACAAGATGACAGACCCACCACCAAAAGGATGACGGAGCAAAACTCACAACAGACACAACCACCATAAGGATGATAGGACAAACATTATCACACAATCTGACATCAATTAAGATGACAGACCCACCACTAAAACCATGATGGAGCAAAACTCAAACCGGCCACTACCACCAAAAGGATGATAGGACAAACACTATCGCAAAATATGACATCAATCAAGATGGCAGACCCCACGCCAAAAGGATGACAGAGCGAAACTCACACCGGCAACTACCACCAAAAGGATGATAGGACAAACACTATCGCATAGTCTGACATCTATAAGTTGACAGACCCACCACTAAAAGGATGACGAAGCCAAACTCACATCGGGCACTACATCCAAAAGGATGATAGGCCAAACACTATCGCACAATCTGACATCAATAAGGTGACAAATCCACCACCAATAGGATGACGGAGCAAAACTCACACCGACCACTACCACCAAAAGGATGATGGGACAAACATTATCGCATAATCTAACATCAATAAGATGACAGAACTCCAACCAAAAGTATAACGGTGCGAAACTCACACCCGCTACTACCAACCAAAAGGATGATAGGACCAAAACTATCGCACAATTTGACATCAATAAAGGTGACAGACCGACAACCAAAAGGATGACGGAGCGAAACTCACACCAGCCACTACCACCAAAAGGATGATAGGACAAACACTATCGCACAATCTGACATCAATCAAGATGGCAGACCTCCCACCAAAAGGATTACGGAGCGAAACTCACACCAGCCACTACCACCAAAAGGAGTATAGGACAAACACTATCGCACAAACTAACATCAACAAGATGACATAACCCCCACCAAAAGGATGACGGAGCGAAACTTACACCGGCCACTTCCACCAAAAGGATGATGGGACAAACACTATCCCACAATTTGACATCAATTAAGATGACAGACCCGCCACCAAAAGGATGATGGAGTGAAACTCTCAATATTGACTACCACCAAAAGGATGACAGGATAAAACACTAACAATCTGACATCAAAAAGATGACAGACCCCCACCAAAACGATGACGAGTGAAACTCACACCTGCCACTACCACCAAGAGGATGATAGGACAAACACTATCCCACGATCTGACATCAATCTAGATGACAGATCTCCCACCAAAAGGATGACGGAGCAAAACATACATCGGCCAGTACCATCAAACGGATGATAGGAGAAACAATATCACACAATCTGACATCAACAAGATGACAAACCCCCACCAAAGGATGACAGAGCGAAAATCACACTGACCACTATCACTAAAAGGATGACAAGACAAACACTATCGCACAATATGACATCAATCAAGATGACAGGCCCCCCACGAAAAGGATGATGATGCGAAACTGACCCCGACCACTACCACCAAAAGGATGATAGGACAAACACTACCGTATAATCTGACATCAACAAGATGTAAGACCCACCACCAAAACGACGACGGAGCGAAAATCACACCAGCCACTACCCCCAAAAGGATGATAGGACAAACACTATCGCACAATCTGACATCAATAAGATGACAGACCCACCACCAAATGGATGACGGAGCGAAACTCACACCGGCCACTACCACCAAAAGGATAATAGGACACATATTATCAGACAATCTGACATCAATAAGATGACAGACCCCAAACAAAAAGTATGACGCAACGAAACTCACACCCGCTACTACCACCAAAAGGATGATAGGACAAACACTATCGCACAATTTGACATCAATTAAGGTGACAGACCCACAACCAAAAGGATGACAGAGCGAAACTCACACCATCCACTACCACCAAAAGGATGATAGGACAAACACAATCGCACAATCTGACATCAATTAAGATGACAGACCCACCACCAAAAGGATGACGGAGTGAAACTCACGCTAGCCACTACCACCAAAAGGATGATAGGACAAACAGTACGGTACAATCTGAAATCAACAAGATGACAGACCCACCACCAAAAGGATGACGGAGCAAAACTCACAACAGACACAACCACCATAAGGATGATAGGACAAACATTATCACACAATCTGACATCAATTAAGATGACAGACTCACCACTAAAACCATGATGGAGCAAAACTCAACCGGCCACTACCACCAAAAGGATGATAGGACAAACACTATCGCAAAATATGACATCAATCAAGATGGCAGACCCCACGCCAAAAGGATGACAGAGCGAAACTCACACCGGCAACTACCACCAAAAGGATGATAGGACAAACACTATCGCATAGTCTGACATCTATAAGTTGACAGACCCACCACTAAAAGGATGACGAAGCCAAACTCACATCGGGCACTACATCCAAAAGGATGATAGGCCAAACACTATCGCACAATCTGACATCAATAAGGTGACAAATCCACCACCAATAGGATGACGGAGCAAAACTCACACCGACCACTACCACCAAAAGGATGATGGGACAAACATTATCGCATAATCTAACATCAATAAGATGACAGAACTCCAACCAAAAGTATAACGGTGCGAAACTCACACCCGCTACTACCAACCAAAAGGATGATAGGACAAAAACTATCGCACAATTTGACATCAATAAAGGTGACAGACCGACAACCAAAAGGATGACGAAGCGAAACTCACACCAGCCACTACCACCAAAAGGATGATAGGACAAACACTATCGCACAATCTGACATCAATAGAGATGGCAGACCTCCCACCAAAAGGATGACGGAGCGAAACTCACACCAGCCACTACCACCAAAAGGAGTATAGGACAAACACTATCGCACAAACTAACATCAACAAGATGACATAACCCCCACCAAAAGGATGACGGAGCGAAACTTACACCGGCCACTTCCACCAAAAGGATGATGGGACAAACACTATCCCACAATTTGACATCAATTAAGATGACAGACCCGCCACCAAAAGGATGATGGAGTGAAACTCTCAATATCGACTACCACCAAAAGGATGACAGGATAAAACACTAACAATCTGACATCAAAAAGATGACAGACCCCCACCAAAACGATGACGGAGTGAAACTCACACCTGCCACTACCACCAAGAGGATGATAGGACAAACACTATCCCACGATCTGACATCAATCTAGATGACAGATCTCCCACCAAAAGGATGACGGAGCAAAACATACATCGGCCAGTACCATCAAACGGATGATAGGAGAAACAATATCACACAATCTGACATCAACAAGATGACAAACCTCCACCAAAGGATGACAGAGCGAAAATCACACTGACCACTATCACTAAAAGGATGACAAGACAAACACTATCGCACAATATGACATCAATCAAGATGACAGGCCCCCCACGAAAAGGATGATGATGCGAAACTGACCCCGACCACTACCACCAAAAGGATGATAGGACAAACACTACCGTATAATCTGACATCAACAAGATGTAAGACCCACCACCAAAACGACGACGGAGCGAAAATCACACCAGCCACTACCCCCAAAAGGATGATAGGACAAACACTATCGCACAATCTGACATCAATAAGATGACAGACCCACCACCAAATGGATGACGGAGCGAAACTCAAACCGGCCACTACCACCAAAAGGATGATAGGACACACATTATCGGACAATCTGACATCAATAAGATGACAGACCCCAAACCAAAAGTATGACACAACGAAACTCACACCCGCTACTACCACCAAAACGATGATAGGACAAACACTATCGCATAATTTGACATCAATTAAGGTGACAGACCCACAACCAAAAGGATGACAGAGCGAAACTCACACCATCCACTACCACCAAAAGGATGATAGGACAAACACTATCCCACAATCTGACATCAATTAAGATGATAGACCCACCACCAAAAGGATGGTGGTGTGAAACTCACGCTACCCACTACTACCAAAAGGATGATAGGACACACACTAACAGTCTGACATCAATAAGTTGACTGGCCCCCCACCAAAAGGATGATAGAACAAACACTATCGCACAATCTGACATCAATAAGATGACAGAGCCCCCACCAAAAGTGTGACGGAGCAAAACTCACACTGGCCACTATCACCAAAAGGATGATAGGATAAACACTATCGCACAATATGTCATCAATCAAGATAACAGAACCCCCACAAAGAGGATGACAGGACGAAACTCCACCGGCCACTACCACCAAAAGGATAATAGGACAAACACTATCGCACAATCTGACAACAATATGATGACAGACATACAACCAAAAGGACGAAGGAGCGAAACTCAAACCGGCCACTACCACCAAAAGGATGATAGGACAAACACTATCGCAAAATATGACATCAATCAAGATGACTAACCCTCCACCAAAAGGATGACGGAGCGAAACTCACACCGGCCACTACCACTAAAAGGATGATAGGACAAACACTATCGCACAAACTTACAACAATAAGATGACAGACCCCCACCAAAAGGATGACGGAGCGAAACATTCACCGGCCACTACCACTAAAAGGATGATAGGACAAACATTATCGCATAATCTAACAACAATAAGATGACAGACCCACCACAAAAAGGATGACGGAGCGAAACTCACACCGGCGACTACCACCAAAAGGATGATAGGACAAACACTATCGCACAATCTGACATCAATTAAGATGACAGACCCACCACCAAAAGGATGACGGAGCCAAACTCACACCGCCCACTACATCCAAAAGGATGATAGGACAAATAGTATCGCACAATTTGACATGAATACAATTACAAACCCACCACCAAAAGCATGACGGTGCGAAACTCACACCGTCCACTACCACCAAAAGGATGATGGGACAAACATTATCGCATAATCTAACATCAATAAGATGACAGAACTCCAACCAAAAGTATGACGGTGCGAAACTCACACCCGCTACTACCAACCAAAAGGATGATAGGACAAAAACTATCGCACAATTTGACATCAATAAAGGTGACAGACCGACAACCAAAAGGATGACGGAGCGAAACTCACACCAGCCACTACCACCAAAAGGATGATAGGACAAACACTATCGCACAATCTGACATCAATCAAGATGGCAGACCTCCCACCAAAAGGATGACGGAGCGAAACTCACACCAGCCACTACCACCAAAAGGAGTATAGGACAAACACTATCGCACAAACTAACATCAACAAGATGACATAACCCCCACCAAAAGGATGACGGAGCGAAACTTACACCGGACACTACCACCAAAAGGATGATAGGACAAACACTATCGCACAATTTGACATCAATTAAGATGACAGACCCACCACCAAAAGGATGATGGAGTGAAACTCACAATATCGACTACCACCAAAAGGATGACAGGATAAAACACTAACAATCTGACATCAAAAAGATGACAAACCCCCACCAAAACGATGACGTAGTGAAACTCACACCTGCCACTACCACCAAGGGGATGATAGGACAAACACTATCCCACGAACTGACATCAATCTAGATGACAGATCTCCCACCAAAAGGATGACGGAGCAAAACATACATCGGCCAGTACCATCAAACGGATGATAGGACAAACACTATCGCACAATCTGACATCAATCAAGATGGCAGACCCCCCACCAAAAGGATGACGGAGCGAAACTCACACCAGCCACTACCACCAAAAGGATGATAGGACAAACACTATCGCACAAACTAACATCAACAAGATGACAGAACCCCCACCAAAAGGATGACGGAGCGAAACTTACACCGGCCACTTCCACCAAAAGGATGATGGGACAAACACTATCCCACAATTTGACATCAATTAAGATGACAGACCCGCCACCAAAAGGATGATGGAGTGAAACTCACAATATCGACTACCACCAAAAGGATGACAGGATAAAACACTAACAATCTGACATCAAAAAGATGACAGACCCCCACCAAAACGATGACGGAGTGAAACTCACACCTGCCACTACCACCAAGAGGATGATAGGACAAACACTATCCCACGATCTGACATCAATCTAGATGACAGATCTCCCACCAAAAGGATGACGGAGCAAAACATACATCGGCCAGTACCATCAAACGGATGATAGGAGAAACAATATCACACAATCTGACATCAACAAGATGACAAACCCCCACCAAAGGATGACAAAGCGAAAATCACACTGACCACTATCACTAAAAGGATGACAAGACAAACACTATCGTACAATATGACATCAATCAAGATGACAGGCCCCCCACGAAAAGGATGATGATGCGAAACTGACCCCGACCACTACCACCAAAAGGATGATAGGACAAACACTACCGTATAATCTGACATCAACAAGATGTAAGACCCACCACCAAAACGACAACGGAGCGAAAATCACACCAGCCACTACCCCCAAAAGGATGATAGGACAAACACTATCGCACAATCTGACATCAATAAGATGACAGACCCACCACCAAATGGATGACGGAGCGAAACTCAAACCGGCCACTACCACCAAAAGGATGATAGGACACACATTTTCGGACAATCTGACATCAATAAGATGACAGACCCCAAACCAAAAGTATGACACAACGAAACTCACACCCGCTACTACCACCAAAACGATGATAGGACAAACACTATCGCATAATTTGACATCAATTAAGGTGACAGACCCACAACCAAAAGGATGACAGAGCGAAACTCACACCATCCACTACCACCAAAAGGATGATAGGACAAACAATATCCCACAATCTGACATCGATTAAGATGATAGACCCACCACCAAAAGGATGGTGGTGTGAAACTCACGCTACCCACTACTACCAAAAGGATGATAGGACACACACTAACAGTCTGACATCAATAAGTTGACTGGCCCCCCACCAAAAGGATGATAGAACAAACACTATCGCACAATCTGACATCAATAAGATGACAGAGCCTTCACCAAAAGTGTGACGGAGCAAAACTCACACTGGCCACTATCACCAAAAGGATGATAGGATAAACACTATCGCACAATATGTCATCAATCAAGATAACAGAACCCCCACAAAGAGGATGACAGGACGAAACTCCACCGGCCACTACCACCAAAAGGATAATAGGACAAACACTATCGCACAATCTGACAACAATATGATGACAGACATACAACCAAAAGGACGAAGGAGCGAAACTCAAACCGGCCACTACCACCAAAAGGATGATAGGACAAACACTATCGCAAAATATGACATCAATCAAGATGACTAACCCTCCACCAAAAGGATGATAAGACAAACACTATCGCACAAACTTACAACAATAAGATGACAGACCCCCACCAAAAGGATGACGGAGCGAAACATTCACCGACCACTACCACTAAAAGGATGATAGGACAAACATTATCGCATAATCTAACAACAATAAGATGACAGACCCACCACCAAAAGGATGACGGAGCGAAACTCACACCGGCGACTACCACCAAAAGGATGATAGGACAAACACTATCGCACAATCTGACATCAATTAAGATGACAGACCCACCACCAAAAGGATGACGGAGCCAAACTCACACCGCCCACTACATCCAAAAGGATGATAGGACAAATAGTATCGCACAATTTGACATGAATACAATGACAAACCCACCACCAAAAGCATGACGGTGCGAAACTCACACCGTCCACTACCACCTAAAGGATGATAGGACAAACATTATCGCATAATTTGACATCAATAAGATGACAGACCCCCAACCAAAAGTATGGCGCAGCGAAACTCAAACCCGCTACTACCACCAAAAGCATGATAGGACAAACACTATCGCACAATTTGACATCAATTAAGGTGACAGACCCACAACCAAAAGGATTATGGAGGGAAATTCACACCAGCCACTACCATGAAAAGGATGATAGGACAAACACTATCGCACAATCTGACATCAATTAAGATGACAGACCCACCACTAAAAGGATGATGGAGGGAAACTCACGCTAGCCACTACAACCAAAAGGATGATAGGACACACACTCACAATCTGACCTCAATAAGATGACAGGCCCCATACCAAAAGGATGACAGAGTGAAACTGACCCCTGCCGCTACCACCAAGAGGATGATAGTACAAACATTATCGCACCCTATGACATCAATCAAGATGACAGGCCCCCCACCAAAAGGATGACAGAGTGAAATTCACACCGGCCACTACCACCAAAAAGATGATAGGAGAAACACTATCGAACAATCTTAAATCAATAAGTTGACAGACCCACCACCAAAAGGATGACGGAGCGAAACTGACACCAGCGACTACCACCCAAAAAATGATAGGACAAACACTACCGTACAATCTGACATCAACAAGATGACAGACCCACCACCAAAAGGATGACGAAGCCAAACTCACACCAGCCACTACCACCAAAAGGATGATAGGACAAACAGTACTGTACAATCTGAAATAAACAAGATGACAGACCCACCACCAAAAGGATGACAGAGCAAAACTCACAACAGGCACAACCACCAAAAGGATGATAGGACAAACATTATCACACAATCTGACATCAATTAAGATGACAGACCCACCACTAAAAGGATGACGGAGCAAAACTTAAACCGGCCACTACCACCAAAAGGATGACGGAGCGAAACTTACACCGGCCACTTCCACCAAAAGGATGATGGGACAAACACTATCCCACAATTTGACATCAATTAAGATGACAGACCCGCCACCAAAAGGATGATGGAGTGAAACTCACAATATCGACTACCACCAAAAGGATGACAGGATAAAACACTAACAATCTGACATCAAAAAGATGACAGACCCCCACCAAAACGATGACGGAGTGAAACTCACACCTGCCACTACCACCAAGAGGATGATAGGACAAACACTATCCCACGATCTGACATCAATCTAGATGACAGATCTCCCACCAAAAGGATGACGGAGCAAAACATACATCGGCCAGTACCATCAAACGGATGATAGGAGAAACAATATCACACAATCTGACATCAACAAGATGACAAACCCCCACCAAAGGATGACAAAGCGAAAATCACACTGACCACTATCACTAAAAGGATGACAAGACAAACACTATCGTACAATATGACATCAATCAAGATGACAGGCCCCCCACGAAAAGGATGATGATGCGAAACTGACCCCGACCACTACCACCAAAAGGATGATAGGACAAACACTACCGTATAATCTGACATCAACAAGATGTAAGACCCACCACCAAAACGACAACGGAGCGAAAATCACACCAGCCACTACCCCCAAAAGGATGATAGGACAAACACTATCGCACAATCTGACATCAATAAGATGACAGACCCACCACCAAATGGATGACGGAGCGAAACTCAAACCGGCCACTACCACCAAAAGGATGATAGGACACACATTTTCGGACAATCTGACATCAATAAGATGACAGACCCCAAACCAAAAGTATGACACAACGAAACTCACACCCGCTACTACCACCAAAACGATGATAGGACAAACACTATCGCATAATTTGACATCAATTAAGGTGACAGACCCACAACCAAAAGGATGACAGAGCGAAACTCACACCATCCACTACCACCAAAAGGATGATAGGACAAACAATATCCCACAATCTGACATCGATTAAGATGATAGACCCACCACCAAAAGGATGGTGGTGTGAAACTCACGCTACCCACTACTACCAAAAGGATGATAGGACACACACTAACAGTCTGACATCAATAAGTTGACTGGCCCCCCACCAAAAGGATGATAGAACAAACACTATCGCACAATCTGACATCAATAAGATGACAGAGCCTTCACCAAAAGTGTGACGGAGCAAAACTCACACTGGCCACTATCACCAAAAGGATGATAGGATAAACACTATCGCACAATATGTCATCAATCAAGATAACAGAACCCCCACAAAGAGGATGACAGGACGAAACTCCACCGGCCACTACCACCAAAAGGATAATAGGACAAACACTATCGCACAATCTGACAACAATATGATGACAGACATACAACCAAAAGGACGAAGGAGCGAAACTCAAACCGGCCACTACCACCAAAAGGATGATAGGACAAACACTATCGCAAAATATGACATCAATCAAGATGACTAACCCTCCACCAAAAGGATGATAAGACAAACACTATCGCACAAACTTACAACAATAAGATGACAGACCCCCACCAAAAGGATGACGGAGCGAAACATTCACCGACCACTACCACTAAAAGGATGATAGGACAAACATTATCGCATAATCTAACAACAATAAGATGACAGACCCACCACCAAAAGGATGACGGAGCGAAACTCACACCGGCGACTACCACCAAAAGGATGATAGGACAAACACTATCGCACAATCTGACATCAATTAAGATGACAGACCCACCACCAAAAGGATGACGGAGCCAAACTCACACCGCCCACTACATCCAAAAGGATGATAGGACAAATAGTATCGCACAATTTGACATGAATACAATGACAAACCCACCACCAAAAGCATGACGGTGCGAAACTCACACCGTCCACTACCACCTAAAGGATGATAGGACAAACATTATCGCATAATTTGACATCAATAAGATGACAGACCCCCAACCAAAAGTATGGCGCAGCGAAACTCAAACCCGCTACTACCACCAAAAGCATGATAGGACAAACACTATCGCACAATTTGACATCAATTAAGGTGACAGACCCACAACCAAAAGGATTATGGAGGGAAATTCACACCAGCCACTACCATGAAAAGGATGATAGGACAAACACTATCGCACAATCTGACATCAATTAAGATGACAGACCCACCACTAAAAGGATGATGGAGGGAAACTCACGCTAGCCACTACAACCAAAAGGATGATAGGACACACACTCACAATCTGACCTCAATAAGATGACAGGCCCCATACCAAAAGGATGACAGAGTGAAACTGACCCCTGCCGCTACCACCAAGAGGATGATAGTACAAACATTATCGCACCCTATGACATCAATCAAGATGACAGGCCCCCCACCAAAAGGATGACAGAGTGAAATTCACACCGGCCACTACCACCAAAAAGATGATAGGAGAAACACTATCGAACAATCTTAAATCAATAAGTTGACAGACCCACCACCAAAAGGATGACGGAGCGAAACTGACACCAGCGACTACCACCCAAAAAATGATAGGACAAACACTACCGTACAATCTGACATCAACAAGATGACAGACCCACCACCAAAAGGATGACGAAGCCAAACTCACACCAGCCACTACCACCAAAAGGATGATAGGACAAACAGTACTGTACAATCTGAAATAAACAAGATGACAGACCCACCACCAAAAGGATGACAGAGCAAAACTCACAACAGGCACAACCACCAAAAGGATGATAGGACAAACATTATCACACAATCTGACATCAATTAAGATGACAGACCCACCACTAAAAGGATGACGGAGCAAAACTTAAACCGGCCACTACCACCAAAAGGATGATAGGACAAACACTATCGCAAAATATGACATCAATCAAGATGGCAGACCCCACACAAAAAGGATGACGGAGCGAAACTCACACCGGCAACTACCATTAAAAGGATGATAGAACAAACACTATCGCACAGTCTGACATCTATAAGTTGACAGACCCACCACTAAAAGGATGACGAAGCCAAACTCACATCGGCCACTACATCCAAAAGGATGATAGGCCAAACACTATCGCACAATCTGACATCTATAAGATGACAAATCCACCACCAAAAGGATGATGGAGCGAAACTCACACCGATCACTACCACCAAAAGGATGATAGGACAAACACTATCGCACTGTCTGACATCTATAAGTTGATAGACCCACCACTAAAAGGATGACGAAGCCAAACTCACATCAGCCACTACATCCAAAAGGATGATAGGAAAAACACTATCGCACAATCTGACATCAATAAGATGACAAATCCACCACCAAAAGGATGACGAAGCGAAACTCACACTGACCACTACCACCAAAAGGATGATAGGTCAGACATTATCGCATAATCTAACATCAATAAGATAACAGAACCCCAACCAAAAGTATGACGGAGTGAAACTCACACCCGCTACTACCACCAAAAGGATAATAGGACAAAAACTATAGCACAATTTGACATCAATTAAGGTGACAGACCGACAACCAAAAGGATGACAGAGCGAAACTCACACCAGCCACTACCACCAAAAGGATGATAGGACAAACACTATCGCACAATCTGACATCAATCAAGATGGCAGACCCCCCACCAAAAGGATGACGGAGCAAAACTCACACTAGCCACTACCACCAAAAGGATGATAGGACAAACACTATCGCACAAACTGACAACAACAAGATGACAGAACCCCCACCGAAAGGATGACGGAGCGAAACTTACACCGGCCACTACCACCAAAAGTAGGATAGGACAAACACTATCGCATAATCTGACAACAATAAGATGACAGACCCACCATCAAAAGGATGACAGAGTGAAACTCACACCGGCTACTACCCCCAAAAGGATGATAGGACAAACACTATCGTACAATTTGACATCAATTAAGATGACAGACCCACCACCAAAAGGATAACGGAGTGAAACTCACACTAGCCACTCCCACCAAAAGGATGACAGGACAAACAATAAGAATCTGACATCAATAAGATGACAGACCCCCCACCAAAAGTATGACGGAGTGAAACTCATACCTGCCACTACCACCAAGAGGATGATAGGATAAACACTATCCTACGATCTGACATCAATCAAGATGACAGACCCCCCACCAAAAGGATGCAGGAGCGAAACAAACACCGGCCACTACTATCAAAAGGATGATAGGACAAACAATATCACACAATTTGACATCAATAAGATGACAGACCCTTACCAAAGGATGACGAAGCAAAAATCACAGTGACCACTATCACTAAAAGGATGATAGGACAAATAATATCGCACAATATGACATCAATCAAGATGACAGGCCCACCAACAAAAGGATGCCGGAGCGAAACTCACACCAGTCACTACCACATAAAGGATGATAGGACAAACACTATCGCACAGTCTGACATCAATAAGATGACAGACCCACCACTAAAAAGATGACGAAGCCAAACTCACATCGGCCACTACATCCAAAAGGATGATACGTCAATCACTATCGCACAATCTGATATCAATAAGATGACAAATCCACCACCAAAAGGATGACAGAGCGAAACTCATACCAGCCACTACCACCAAAAGGATGATAGGACAAACATTATCGCACAATGTAACATCAATAAGATGACAAACCCCCAACCAAAAGTATGACGGAGCGAAACTCACACCCGCTACTACCACCAAAACGATGATAGGACAAAAACTACCGCACAATTTGATATCAATTAAGGTGACAGACCCACAACCAAAAGGATGACGGAGCGAAACTCAAACCAGCCACTACCACCAAAAGGATGATAGGACAAACACTATCGCACAATCTGACATCAATTAAGATGATATACCCACCACCAAAAGTATGATGGAGTGAAACTCATGCTAGACACTACCACCAAAAGGATGATAGGACACACAATAACAATCTAACATCAATAAGATGACAGACCCCACACCAAAAGGATGATAGAGTGAAACTCACACTTGCCGCTACCACCAAGAGGATGATAGTATAAACACTATCGCACCATACAACATCAATCAACATGACAGGCCTTCCACCAAAAGGATGACAGAGTGAAACTCACACAGGCCACTACCATCAAAAGGATGATAGGACAAACACTATCGCACAATCTTACATCAACAAGATCACAGACCCACCACCAAAAGGATGACGGAGCAAAACTGACACCAGCCGCTACCAACCAAAAAATGATAGGACAAACACTACCAAACAATCTGACATCAACAAGATGACAGACCCACCACCAAAAGGATGACGAAGCCAAACTCACACCATCCACTACAACCAAAAGGATGATAGGACAAACACTATTTCACAATCTGACATCAATAAGATAACTAACCCTCCACCAAAAGCTTGACGGCGCGAAACTCACACTGTCCACTATCACCAAAAGGATGATAGGAAAAACACTATCGCACAATATGAGATCAATCAAGATGACAGACCCTGCACCAAAAGGATGACGGAGCGAAACACACACTGGCCACTACCACCAAAAGGATGATAGGACAAACACTATCGCATAATCTGACAACAATAAATGACAGACCCACCAACAAAAGGATGACGGAGCAAAACTCACACCAGCCACTACCACCAAAAGGATGATAAGACAAACAGTACCGTACAATCTAAAATCAACAAGATGACAGACCCACCACCAAAAGGATGACGGAGCAAAACTCACAACAGCCACAACCACCAAAAGGATGATAGGACAAACATTATCACACAATCTGACATCGATTAAGATGACTGACCCACCACTAAAAGGATGACGGAGCAAAACTCAAACCGGCCACTACCACCAAAAGGATGATAGGACAAACACTATCGCAAAGTATGACATCAATCAAAATGGCAGACCCCACACCAAAAGGACAACGGAGTGAAACTCATACCTGCCACTACCACCAAGAGGATGATAAGATAAACACTATCCTACGATCTGACATCAATCAAGATGACAGACCCCCCACCAAAAAGATGCAGGAGCGAAACAAACACCGGCCACTACTATCAAAAGGATGATAGGACAAACAATATCACACAATTTGACATCAATAAGATGACAGACGCTCACCAAAGGATGACGAAGCGAAAATCACACTGACCACTATCACTAAAAGGATGATAGGACAAACAATATCGCACAATAAGACATCAATCAAGATGACAGGTCCACCAACAAAAGGATGACGGAGCGAAACTCACACCAGTCACTACCACATAAAGGATGATAGGCAAACACTATCGCACAGTCTGACATCAATAAGATGACAGACCCACCACTAAAAAGATGACGAAGCCAAACTCACATCGGCCACTACATCCAACAGGATGATAGGTCAAACACTATCGCACAATCTGATATCAATAAGATGACAAATCCACCACCAAAAGCATGACGGAGCGAAACTCATACCAGCCACTACCACCAAAAGGATGATAGGACAAACATTATCGCACAATGTAACATCAATAAGATGACAGACCCCCAACCAAAAGTATGACGGAGCGAAACTCACACCCGCTACTACCACCAAAACGATGATAGGACAAAAACTACCGCACAATTAGATATCAATTAAGGTGACAGACCCACAACCAAAAGGATGACGGAGCGAAACTCAACCAGCCACTACCACCAAAAGGATGATAGGACAAACACTATCGCACAATCTGACATCAATTAAGATGATAGACCCACCACCAAAAGTATGATGGAGTGAAATTCATGCTAGACACTACCACCAAAAGGATGATAGGACACACACTGACAATCTGACATCAATAAGATGACACACCCCACACCAAAAGGATGATAGAGTGAAACTCACACTTGCCGCTACCACCAAGAGGATGATAGTACAAACACTATTGCACCATATGACATCAATCAACATGACAGGCCTCCCAGCAAAAGGATGACGGAGTGAAACTCACACCGGCCACTACCATCAAAAGGATGATAGGACAAACACTATCGCACAATCTTACATCAATAAGATGACAGACCCACCACCAAAAGGATGACAGAGCAAAACTAACACCAGCCGCTACCAACTAAAAAATGATAGGACAAACACTACCAAACAATCTGACATCAACAAGATGGCAGACCCACCACCAAAAGGATGACGAAGCCAAACTCACACCATCCACTACAACCAAAAGGATGATAGGACAAACACTATCGCACAATCTGACATCAATAAGATAACTAACCCCCACCAAAATTTTGACGGCGCGAAACTCACACTGTCCACTATCACCAAAAGGATGATAGGAAAAACACTACCGCACAATATGAGATCAATCAAGATGACAGACCCCCAACCGAAAGGATGACAGAGCGAAACACACACCGGCCACTACCACCAAAAGGATGATAGGACAAACACTATCGCATAATCTGACAACAATAAATGACAGACCCACCAACAAAAGGATGACGGAGCGAAACTCACACCAGCCACTACCACCAAAAGGATGATAAGACAAACAGTACCGTACAATCTGAAATCAACAAGATGACAGACCCACCACCAAAAGGATGACAGAGCAAAATTCACAACAGCCACAACCACCAAAAGGATGATAGGACAAACATTATCATACAATCTGACATCGATTAAGATGACTGACCCACCACTAAAAGGATGACGGAGCAAAACTCAAACCGACCACTACCACCAAAAGGATGATAGGACAAACACTATTGCAAAATATGACATCAATCAAGATGGCAGACCCCACACCAAAAGGACGACGGAGCGAAACTCACATCGGCCATTACCACCAAAAGGATGATACGACAAACACTATCGCACAGTATGACATCTATAAGTTGACAGACCCACCACTAAAAGGATGACAGAAGCCAAACTCACATCGGCCACTACATCCAAAAGGATGATAGGACAAACACTATCGCACAATCTGACATCAATAAGATGACAAATCCACCACCAAAAGGATGACGGAGCGAAACTCACACCGACCACTACCACCAAAAGGATGATAGGACAAACACTATCGCACTGTCTGACATCTATAAGTTGACAGACCCACCACTAAAAGGATGACGAAGCCAAACTCACATCGGCCACTACATCCAAAAGGATGATAGGACAAACACTATCGCACAATCTGACATCAATAAGATGACAAATCCACCACCAAAAGGATGACAGAGCGAAACTCACACTAGCCACTACCACCAAAAGGATGATAGGACAAACACTATCCCGCAATCTTACATCAATAAGATGACAGACCGACCACCAAAAGGATGACGGAGCGAAACTGACGCCAGCCGCTACCACCCAAAAAATGATAGGACAAACACTACCAAACAATCTGACATCAACAAGATGACAGACCCACCACCAAAAGGATGACGAAGCCAAACTCACACCAGCCACTACAACCAAAAGGATGATAGGACAAACACTATCGCACAATCTGACATCAAATCATAGTCTTTAGTGCAACATGAGTTACAAACATAACTCAATTCACTTCTCTTAAAAAACACAAAACAAAACATCAACCCTTTCTTATCCTTCGAGATTGTTTGAAAATCATTTTCAGAAAGAGTGTGTTACGTTTTAGTTCTACCGCAAATAGGCATCGTCCCTAACTGCTAGAACGATTACTTAAGCATAGGGTGACGATTTCCTATCGAGTCAGTTCTTTCTGTTCACCTTCGTTTAGAAGCTTTTAGATAGTTTTCACCCGTAGACTAGACAACAAGCATGGATCCCGTTGAGTACAATGGACGTGAGGGGTGCTCATACCTTCCCCTTGCGTAACCGACTCCAGAACCCAAGATTTGGTTGCGATGACCTGTCTTTTCCCTTTTTTGTAGTTTTTTCTGATCGTTTCCTTTCCCTCTCTTCGGGATAAATAACGAACGGTGGCGACTCTTCTGTCCTTGCCGGCCATTTTTTTCGCAGTAGTGACAGTTGGCGACTCTGCTGGGGACCTTTTCCCATCCCCTATGCGAGTTAATCCTAGCGCTTGTGTGTTTTATCTTTGGGTATGTATATATGTGTAAATGTGTTGCATTTGTATTATTATTGCATGCTCATTTTACTTTCAGCACCTTATATCATTGTCATTGTTTTCATGCATGGCGGGACTGTTCTATTGAGTGATAAGCCAAAACCCAAGCTTGAGTATACACATAGAATTATAGTGGAAAGTAGTGATGGACATGTACGTTCAGCGTGCACTAGTCCTCATAAAATTCGTGTTCAAGCAAGATTCTCTTTGATGACTACCTTTCTAGTCTATCTCGGATAGTTGAGAGCATGTTGGATCTGAGGATTGTCGACTCTGGAGACCGTTCATTTGGGAATCATCTAAGTCAGGTCGTTTCGTTTGACCATGATGCCAAACCAGAAATGGTGAACATATCATCCTTTCTTGAAAGTCTGTGACGCTGACAACCGCATAGGATGCTACACCTTGTTGGACATAGGTTCATACCTATGAGAGGAAGGGTTATGCAAGAAACCTTGACCTTCAACCTACCCGGTTTTCTCGTCAGTGTGAAAATTTGATCCTTGATACAATGGGTTCCTTATCAATGATGTGTTATTTTCTCGCCGAAGCGAAGCTCTTATTCATCTCAGTCAGCAGCACAACAAATCTTGATACCCTATTGCATTTGCATATTTAATTTGCATATTAACATTGGCATGTATTTGTGTTTCAGGTGCATTTTTTTCCTCTTGATTCTTGTAATCTAATTCACCGTCAATATGGAACACAATTTGAAGAAAACAGTTGTTTACAAGTTTCCAACACCAAATATAGGGTCCTTGCTCAGTTAGATTTTTGCAGCTGATCACAGTGTGATGGAGGATTTAAAGAAAGACTATGGGAAAATTATGAGTTATGTCTGCAAAGCTTCAAGGTTTGAGTTAGGAGGTCTTCGTACACTGCATTAGTTTTATGATCCTCAGATGAGATGTTTCACCTTCCCAGGATACGTATTGATGCCTACTTTGGAAAAACTTGCCATGTTGCTAGGAGTTCCAGTCTTAGAACAGACGCCTTTCTACCATTCTGAAGCAGCCCAACTTGACAAAGCTTGCAAATTCTCTCCATTTGGATGTTTCTGAGTTGGATGGAAAGATGGTCTGGAGGAATGGAGTACCTGGCTTCCCATTACCATTCTTGGTGAGCAAAGCTCAAAATTTTGCAAAGGAGGGATGCTGGATTATCTTTAATGCAATCTTGGCTCTCTGCATCTATGGCATAATATTGTTCCCGAACATCCCAAATTTTGTTGACTTGGACGCTTTCCATATCTTTGTCTCCAAGAATCATGTGCCAACACTCTTAAAAGATGTTTACCATTCTATCCACTACAAGAATGAAAACAGGAGGCGGAAGAGTGTCTCATGTTGTGTGCCTCTCCTGTACAGATGGTTTGTGGATCACCTTCCTAAGTCTGGTCTATTTGTTGACATCTCAAATACTATTGATTGGTCAGAAAGGCTTATGGGCTTAACGTCCGAGAATATTGTATGGTTTAACATAGACCTTTTGGTTATGGAGATTGTTTATAGTTGTGGTAATTTCCCTAATGTTCCTTTGATTGGGAGGAAGGGTGGCATTAATTATAACCTTGCTCTCACCATCAGACAATTTGGTTACGCTCTAAGAGAACCTCTGAGGGAAGAAGAAATACGGGAATCTCTGTATTTCACTAGTTTAGTTGACAAGGAGACCTTAATCAGATTGGGAAAAGCTTGGGGTAAAATTCACCGGAAAGGAAAATCTTCCTTGGGCAAGAGTGATTGCAGAGCCTATGGACCATACATGGAATGGATCCAAGAGAGGGTTGAGAAGCTATTGCTACCATTCCCAGTTAGGGAACCTTTGTATCCTTTGGTAGTTGAAGAACCAACGACAGTTGACATCTAGGATTACAATCAACTGTGCGCTGAAAATGGAAAACTACGGAAAGTGAACGAACAGTTAGAGAAGGAAATCATCCAGTTGAGAAGTGATAAGAATGAAGTTGCTTATCTGTCTAAGATAAGGACAAAAACTCTAAACAATATGGGTAGGGAGTTGACAGAAGAGATTCGCTCCCGAGAGCGAATAGGTCGAAACTTGAAGAGTGCTAGTGATATTCTCAAGGATAAGAAGAAGGAGCTAGAGAAAGCATGCCTAGAGATATCAAAATTCAACGCTCAGTGAAATGTCATCTAGACTAACAACAAAGAAAGAGAAGATGGGCTTCGTCAGCAAATTGTCTGGTTGAAGACTCAACTTCGATTCAAAGATGAAAAAGATCCAGGTGAATCCCCGCGTCAGTTTGAAAGCGACCGCAAGCTACGAGAAGCTCTTGCAACGTTGGAAGAGTGCAAGTTGAGAGCAGAGTTGAAGAAGCCCAGATTGGAGGATGCATTTGGAGAGGGTGCTTCGGAGGACTAAGCTCAAAGCTTGCAGGTTACCATCAGCAGGAGGGAGTTGCTTATTCAGGGATTAATTTCCCGGCCTGATCATCCTGATATGAAGGAGTTGTTGGAAGAGTTCCAGACTCGCTTCCGTACTTGATGCAGTTTCTCTTTTTGTACTTGCTTGTTATCTTGTACTCCGACCATCACCAGGATTGTTGGATGAGGTTGTGTTGACTCTGATGTATTTCCTTGGTGATATGTTGTATGTCGACTCTGCTTCTCATTTTATTTATGAAAGAGATTTTGTGGCTTCATCTGTCAACTTTCCATTCTCCTATTGTTTCCGTGGAACAAGAATAATGGGGAAAATTTCCCTGAACCGTATTTACATGTCTGCATTTTGCATCATTTTTCATATTACATTGCAGGTGCTCCGGGTTCTGTTGACCTTACTTCTTTATGTGGTTTCTTCAGCAGTGTTTCAGGATTGAAGACCGAACAATTCACTGCTACTTAACTAGGGGAAAATAACAAAAGGCAATGGATCAAATTCAGCTGGAGCTACAAGAGTTCAGAGATTGCATGACGCAGTTCATGGATCTTATGCAAGGGGTTGCTAACGGCCAAGAATAGTTTAGGATGCTTGTTCATCCTTTGATTCCTAAGGTTGATGGAAGCGGATTTTGCACGGTGGGATCACTGGAGTTCCTCCTCCAGCTGACAATGGTACTCCTCATGCCAATGCTATCCCAACAGTTGTTATTCCTTCGGGCAAAGGTAATCCACCGGAAGTTCACATTCCAAGTGCATGTCGGCGCTGTATATGGAAATGTCGGGCCTCAGTGGGAGGAGGACGAATAAGATGATATTTTCTCGATGAGGGATTTATACGCGGGTTTGCAGTCTAATGTGGACAAGAGGTTCAGAATGATAGAAGAGAAGATGAAGAACTTGGAAAATCATAATTCTCTTGGTCTCGATATGTCTAACTTGGGGCTAATCCCAAGTCTAAGGATTCCACCGAAGTTCAAGGTACACCTCAAGTCATACTACAGAAAAATGTTTGCTGTGTCCAAATCAACAAAGTCAGGTATACAGGGGAACAGTACTATGCCATAGATGCAGAGAGCCAAAATGGCATTGAAAATGACCCAACATCCCTCTTTTGCAAAATGCTGAGCTTTACTTACCAAAAATGATAGGGGGAACCCATGAACTCCATTTCTCCATACCATTTTTCCATCCAATTCAGAAACATATCCGGGGAATGTAAAGCAACACAACCGAGGATCATAAAATTGCAGCAGTGTATGAATACCTCCCAACTCATATTTGGAAACCTTGCAGACAAAACTCAGAATCCTCCCGTACTCCTTTCTGAAGTCTTCCATAACCCCACGCTCAACCACAGAAAAAAGGCCAACCAGAGATCCTACGTCTATTACCGGGAACTTGTAAACGACAAATTTCTTGAGACCAAGCTCCATGATGATGGTGGATTAGATTACTAGAATCAAAAGGAAAATATGCACCTGAAACACAAATACATGCAAATGAATATGCAAATGCAAACAGGGGATCAAGATTGATGTGCTGCTGACTGAGTTGAACCAGAGCTTCACTTCGGCGAGAAAATACCAGAACATCACAAGACCAAGGTATAAAAACCTCATAACATTAGAGATCAAAGGTCCACACTGATAAAAATTCGGGTAGGTTGGAGGTCAATTTTCCTGCATAACCCTCCCATTCACAAGGTATGGACCTAACATCTGACAAAGTTCAGCATCCTATGCGGTCGTCAACGTCACAGACTTTCGAGAAATGAAGATACGTTCATTATTTCTGGTTTGGCATCATAGTCAAACGAAGCGGCCTCACTTAGATGACTCGAAAATGATCGGTCTCCAGAGTCGACAGTTTTCAGATCCAATATCACCCTCCTGACCAATGTACAGGATGAGACATCTTCAAAGAAAACCTCGTCTGAACGCGAATTTCGTGAGGACTAGTGCATGCTACCATATAGGTTCATCACTACTTTCCACTCTAATGCTAAGTATATACTCAAGCCAAAGTTTTGGCTTATCTCTCAAAGGAACAAACCCCATCCCAAAATACAGTAATAATATGATAATAATGTGCAGGAAATAAAATGCAAATGCAAAATTGTACCAATGCAACACGTGTACACACATATACACACCCACAGACAAAAAAAAACATACAAACACTAGGATTGACTCGCATAGGGGATGGGAAAGTCCCCAACAGAGTCGCCAGCTGTTGCATCGCTGCGAAAAAGGAGGTCGACAAAGACAGAAGAGTCGCCACCGTTCGTTATTTATCCCAAAGAGAGGGAAAGGAAACGATTAGAGAAAAACTACGAAAAAGGGGAAAAGACAAGGTCATCACAACCAAATCCTGGGTTCGGGAGTAGGTTATGCAAGGGGAAGTGTTGCACCCCAAAATTTGCCCTCTTTCAAGGCTTGACTCATTTCTTCATTACTTTCAAATTCAATGACATAAAGGAAATCCATCATGAATTCAAGATTAAAGGCAAGAATATTATAAAGAGAAGTTTTGTGACATTACAAGAATGTCATTTGTTGCAAAATTTTCAACTCTAAGTAATGTTTAGAAATTAATTTATTTCTAATACTTCATTCAAGTCTCTAGTCAAATTCATGTTATGGTAATGCCACACCAAGTCTACATTATGCTTACAAACATCCAAGAAACATGCAAGGATTAAATCAACATTGGAATGTTTTAGGACCAAGAGTATGCATGTTTAATCATGGCAAAACAGTCCCATGCAAGAGGTGACAAATTTCTTCATGTCACAAGATCACATGTCACAAGACCAAAGGAATAACATGTGACAATGCTTCTACATATCAGAATTTTCAAAATGCTGTCAAGAGTTGGTGGCATTGACCAAGAGGAGCTGTCCAAACACAAACAAACAAAATGGGTGCAAGGCACAAGGTGCTGCAGCAAATGGCCTAGCAATAGTGCAGAAAATACAGCACAGCAACATACATGGAAATGGAAAGAAAGAGAGTGACATGAAGAAAGTTGCCTTGGACATTTCTAAGTAAGGATTGGAAGTCTTGAAGAAAGAGTAAACCCTAATATGCTGAGATAAGAGAGGAGAGGGGGCTAAAAACACATTAACTATCATTCACATACACAAGATTGAGAGAGTAAGAGAGAAGAAAAAAACAGAAAATAGTGAGAGCAACACACATTGCAAAGAAAAACCAGAAAAATAGTAAGAGAGAAAACCGAAAAAAGGAGTTCCATAGAAAGACAAGGAACCTTTGAAGAAACAAAACCTTCACAACATAGAGGGAAGAGGAGTGAGGTACATTCAACCAAGACCAAGGAGGACTTGCAAGAAGGATAGAAAGCTCTTGGGTATCCATTTCCTCCAACCTTTCTCTCTTTATATTTTTGCTATTTACATTCATTTCGTTTAGTCCTTTATGTGTTGTTGTATTGTATGCATCATGTAAGGTCCTAAGGGACCAAGGAACCCTTTGAAAGAACCACAAAAAGAAGCAAAAAGCATAGAAAAGTTAGGTTTTTTTCACTCTGGTAGCCTGACACGGGCCGTGTCACAGAACACGGCCACCCGTGTCGCCCAACACGGGCCATGTCACACAACACGGCCACCCGTGTTGCACTTCTGTTTGAGGTTTCAACATCCAAAAACCCCAGGCTTCACAACACGGGTCGTGTCACACAACACGGCCACCCGTGTTGCACCTCTGTTTGCCCTAAAAAATCATTTTTCACCCAGACTTTACAACACGGGCCGTGTCACACAACACGGCCACCCGTGTTGCACCTCTGTCATGCCCTAAAAACTCACATTGCAGGTACCCTGTGACACGGGCCGTGTCATACAACACGGCCACCCGTGTTACCCCACTGTTTTCCACTTCGTGCCGTTTTTATTGCATGTCTCGATTTTTTTTTAGCCGACTAATCCCATATGTTGTATGATTTTAGTAGGAATGTTTCTATTTCCTTGGTGACTTTTGATTCCAAAAACCATTTTCAAAAGCAAACTCTCGATTTTATCGAGCCATTTTTAACCCTTGTAAGTCGGCCGCCTTGTGCGTCCGCCATCGACCTTGCTCGCTTCACCTCAAACCTTTTTAAACAATTAAATCCTTGACCCAACGTCAAGCGGATTTTCTCAAAATATTGTTAAGTCAATTCACCATATTTAATAAAAGGGTAAAGTTCTCTTGGTATTGAACTAAAGAGAGAGGATTGAGTGTAGACTTCTTCCTCTCCGAGTGTTGGGATATTCACTGTAGTGTGGGTGGTCTCGATACTCGTCTTTCAATATGAAGACGTGACTTTATCCGCCACCTATCTCCCTCTACAACTTCTTTCCGTAACCTTTGTCACCTAAAAACCTCGGTCCCGTACCGAGTGCATTTTTAAACTCTTTTCTTAACAAAAATTTGAATGGTCGTGGAGTGGTTAGGCGTAGGCATTCTCCTATCCCGAGTGCTGACGTTTACCGTAGGGTTCTCTGTCGTAAAAGCACTTACCATTCAAAACCAAAAATACTTTAATAAGAGAATGAAGTTCTCTTTGTATTGAACTAAAAAGAGAGGATTAAGTGTAGACTTATTCCTCTCCAAGTGTCGAGATGCTCACTGTAGTGTGTGTGGTTTTGATACTCGTCTTTCAATACGAAGACGCTATGTTCGCCACATCCTTTCATAACAAAAACTTTGAGATAAAGAATTGGGTACTACCCGTAGAGGTTACTATCCAAGGACCTATCTCGCCCCTAAAAAACAATTCAACAAATCAAATGTGACATTTTGCCTCGCATGGCGAAAACTTATCTTTCGAAAAGGATATGATACGTCCGTTCTACCGCAAACAGGTAATGCCTAAGTCTCCAACGAGCGAGCAGCAATACACCTAACTGCTAGAATGCGTACGATAGCATCATCCATAAAAACATCAACAAATCGTAGGCTGAACTACGGCTGCTCTGATTCTTTACTTCGTTCAAGTAAAGATACGTAGGCACAAGGGCCACAATCCTTGTCGAGCACATTCCCCCTTATATCTGTAGTTCCCCGAACTACGTCGACTCTGATTTTCTCATATCCGTTGAGAATACTTAGGCCTAGGACCGCGAAGTCCTACCGAGTCCGTTCTTTCTCTTCCTTCCCCTGTTATCTCTCTTTTCCCAATTTCTAACCTTTCCCTCTATCCTTTGGAACACTCTTTTATAACATAATCTTTAAGCAAATAAATTCACACATTCAACAAGCAAATGGTTCCCATCGAGTACGATGGATGCGAGGGGTGCTAATACCTTCCCCTTGCATAACCGGCTTCCGAACCCGTTCTTGGTCGCGAGACCATCTTATCCTTTCTTTTCTTAAAGTTTTCTCGATATTTCCCTTTCCCCTCATGGGATAAATAAAGTTCGGTGGCGACTCTTCTGCCCTTTTCCTTTTCGCCTTCCTCGTCGTTGCGCGTATTTTTTGAGTAGCGACAGGAAGGTATGAGCACCCCTCACGTCCGTTGTACTCAATGGGATCCATGCTTGTTGTCTAATATATGGGTCAAAGAAACTATCTAAAAGGCTGCTGCTAAACGGGGTGAACAGAAAGAAGTGACTCGATAGGACATCACCGTCCTATGCCTACGTATTCCCTCGTGCAATGGGAAAGTCAGAGTCAACGTAGTTCGGGAAACTATGGGTGAAGGTGGGGGAAGGTTGCTCGCCAAGACATCGATGTCATGTGCCTACGTATCCTCGTCTGGTACGAGAAATCAGAGCAAACGTAGTTTGGGCTGACACGACCACAGATTGGTTCAATGTATTTTAACTGAGAAGGGTTAAACCTTCGTTCTAGCAGTTAGGGACGATGCCTGTTTGCGGTAGAACCAAGACTTAACACACTCTTTTTGAAAATGATTTTCAAACAATCCCGAAGGATAAAAAGGTTTGATGTTTTGTTTTGTATTTTTTTAAACAAGAAGTGAATTGAGTTAAGTTTGTAACTCATGTTGCACTAAATACTATTACTTGAGAGTGAATGCGTTGCACATCGCCCAAAGGGCATACGCTAAACACTCTAGACAGTATGAGAGGAGGCCCCCCAATCAACATTCTTCAAGTACATAAGGCTCGTGTCGTACAACAAGTGTTGTCCTTTATTAAGTGTCTTATGAAAGTTAGGAGATGAGAAGAGAAGACACAAACACTAAAGGGAAACTAGATCAACCCTAATGTTATCATGCAAAATACTCCTAAAGTTGAGATTGAAAAAGGAGAAGTTATCCTAATGTAGTCATGCAAAGGATTAGAAACCTAAGGGATTATGGCTAAAGACCAAGTAAACAATAAATAATCCAATCACAGATGAAATTGACTTAAACAAGTCAAGGCCATACCAATATGAAATGCAAAGATACAAGGATGCAATAAGGACTCAACAACATGAGACCTAAACATAAACAAGTCAAGAAAAGAGGTAAGATGAAATTGGATAAGTGACAACTCCTACAACCATCAAACATCAATCACATAGACAAACGCTAAACACCAAGCAAGGGCAAAAGGCCATGATCAAAAAATGATGGGAGAGAGAATCTTGGGAAGCAATCACATATGAATTATCTCAACCAAACATCTCACATTGATCATGCAAAATAGATGAACAAACAAGTACAAGAAGGTGGCCAATTATCCAAGACAAACTCAAGAAGTACATATGAACACCAAATCATCTTGAATAATGATCAAAACAAAAGGGGCAGAAATTAATCAATAAGATGAAAGCCTCAAATCAAGATTAGAAACAAAGCATAAACACAAACCAAGTCATGACAAGTGAAAGAATCAAAGTTATCACAAATTCAACACTTAAAACCAAGTGGAAATGCATGACCTTTCAAGTAACTTGCAAAATAAGTTACACAAGTGTATAACCCAAAACAAGTGGACCTTAAGCATGTTAGACACAAGTATCAAACTCATAAGGTGCCTATGGGATCAATAAAGATCATTTCCCAAAGAAACTAGGTCAAACGAGTTTTATGAACATCTTCTAAGGTGACTTGACTTTCAAGCTTCACCAAAAATAGAAATAATGTCCAATAAATCTCAAATAAAATATATAACCAAGCTAGGTCAATAACAAACCAACATGAAAAACCTCATGGACAGAAACAAATCAAGGCCTCCCAAATAATTCAATAATCAATGGTGCTCCACCTTATCGAGCACATGTCGAGAGACAACAAAAGTCAACTCAAAGTCAAATGAAAAATGATCAATCATGAACCATATCAACCGTCAAAGGTACTTCAATTCATCCTCTAAATGGTGGCTTTATATTAGGGGTTCAAATGAGTAGGATCAAACAAGGCATGAACCATAAAAGTCATTCAATTGCAAATTTTAAATAAAATAGCAAAATAAAATAAAAACAGAAACAAAAATTGTAGAAAACTAAATAACACTTCAAAGTGTAAGAAAATATTTTTTGTAGAATTTTTGAGTAATTGAAACTATTTTTAAAAGGCTAAAATGAAAACAGAAATGAAAATGAAATAAAAATAAGTAAAAAAAGCTGGGGGGGGGGGGGGGGTTGTGAATGGTAAACCTATAATGAACTGAAACAAGGCAAATACGCGCTGGGCCTCAAAAGTCTGGTGGGGTGAATATCACTCTGAGCCCAATTCAGTCCAGACTCAATTCACTAAATGAAACGTTGCGTTTCATTAATCCAGTTGGATTTCAATGCACGCGTGGCACAAGTAAAACCAATGGGAAATGAACAAATCAGATGATCAAAAGGTCAAGGGGTGGGTGAGTCAGCTTCACCAGAAAAATAACCAGACGCCAGAGCTAGGGCTCTGGTCGTCTTCTCCGGCAAGCCTGCCGGAGCTCAGAGAGAAAACCTCCATAAAAATGGAAGGTTTTGGTACCAAATGAAAGCTGAGCTCACGAGGAACATGAATCCATCCACCAAAACTCAAAAAGGTTCATGAACAGGGAGGAATCAAGGCACGGAAATCATGATGCAAATTATGAAACTTCAACATACAAACGCATAGATAGCTCAAACATTTCTTACCATAAGTAGGGTTTCAAATGCAACCCAACATGCCTCTATTTGATGCCTAGAATGAGAGGAAAAAATGGAAGAAGCTTACCAAACGGAGCAGTTTCGTTGACTCTTCTAAAGCTTGCAAGCTTCACATTCCAGCTTCCAGATCCTCTCTAGAGCTTTAATAGAGATGATTCAAGCACCAGTTTGAAGAATTATCCAAGGAAAAATGAGATTCGAAAAGGGAAGTTTTGAGAAAATTTCAAGCTCTCTCTTCACTCTCAAGCTGCTACCACCCGTCCTCAGCATTAGGGAAAACTATTTGGCTTTTATGTGATGGATTTATGATGATCATGCAGGCCCATGTTTCCTCGTTGGTGTGATTTTAAATTTTGTCAAAAAACTTCCACCCATGTGCACATACACGGGTTGCTTCATACACACCACTTTGGGTCAGCAAAAAGGAATACACATGGTGTAGAAATGAAAGGGATTGATTTTGGTCTTGTAACAATTCTATACACCAAGTTTTAAACCATGAATTTTTAAGTAAGGAAACTTGAAAAAGTGGTACATAATGACTCTTCATGTTGGCACAAATGTAGTAAAACCCTTTATGAACATGTATTGGTGTGGAAAAGTTCAAACATGAGGCCAAAAGGTATCTTGTAATGTAAGGTACTTCCATGACCAATAGTCAAAATTTCCCTTCTAAAATGGTCCATATGATCACATAATGCACCAAACTCCATGAATTTTGAGTCTATCGTGAAGCCAATGCAATTAGACACAAGTTTCATGTTGGTTGAAAATGGATTGAAGGCCTCAAAGTTCATGAAGTTGGCCATTGAAGAAGATGACCTATAATGAAACCTTCCCAAAATATCCTTGCCTTGTGAGGTCCATAACATGAGATGTACAAATGATAAAAAGGACTTCTACAACTTTTTGCAAAGCTAAGATCATAAGGAAAAACTTTCATGTTCACTTGAAGTTGAGGATAAACTTGATTCTATGTCAAAAATGCCTTGGAAGTGGGTTGACTTTAAGTTGACCAAAGTTCTCTTCATCTGGGGACCTTAACTTGTTGACATCATAACTTGAGATGTACAAACGAAATTGAGCTTAAAAGATGCTCTGCAAGTCTCATGTTTTCATGAAAATGAAGTTGAGCTTGCATCATAGGGAAAAATGTCCTTGAAGTTAGGCACTAAAGAATGGGATTTTACACTAAAAACCTTTGAAACCCTAATTTAGTAACTTCTTGAAATCTTGATTCTTCTTGATTTAATCTTAAAATGACATCCTAGATGCCTTAATATGACTTCCTATGGCTTGTGTGCCTTAGAACCAAGTCTTGAACCCTCTTAAGTCCACAATTGACTTTGGGTTAACCAGATGGAACCCTAATTCCATGTCCTTTGACTGTGAATTTTGGAAATGACTTGAATGACTACACAAGCTCCACAATGACCACTAAGGTATTCAATGAGCTTTTAAACCATGTTTTGTCCAAATAAATAACCTAATGATACCTTGCTGACCATCTGATACTCCTAAAGATAAGAGGCAACATCCATGCACAAACCTCTCCTCTCAAGGAGCTTTGAAACTTTTATGGTGATGATAAACACTTGATGGCTTACATAAATGCCCTTTCTTGAGGTTGAAACCAATAATACTCTCTTCTTGAATTGCACAACAAACCTCTTAATCCCCTATTAAGAATAATGCTATGGAAAAATGCAAATGCTAAAAATGAAATGAAATATAAGCCAAGTACAAGAAAAGGTTGGTAAAATTTTGGGGTGGAACACGGACTAGCTTTATTTAGATCCCTGTAGTCCACCCACATTCTGACTTTTCCATCCTTCTTTGGGACTGGTACTATATTGGCCACCCATTTTGGATACTTTGATACTGCCAAAAAGCATGCGTCAATTTGCTTCTGTACTTCGTCTCAGATTTTGAGAGCCATGTCGGGTCTGGATCTTCGAAGCTTCTGCTTGACTGGAGGACAATCTGGCTTCATAGGGAGCTTGTGCATAACAATGTCGATTTTCGACCCTGGCATATCTTAATAAGACCAAGCGAATATATCGACGTAATCTTTAAGAAGTGCTATCAATCTGCTCTTGACCTCTGACCCTAAAGATGCTCCAATCTTGACTTCTCTCTTTTCTTCTTCAGAGCCCAAGTTGACAACATCAATCTTTTCTTTGTATGGCCGAAGATAGGCATCTTCATATTCATTCATCCTCCTGAATTCTTCAGGGAACTCTGAATCTTCATCGCTCTCCTCTTCGGCTTGAAAGACAAATGGACAACTACCAAAAGAAACCGAATGACCAATGGATTCTGTAGGTGATGGAGGTATTCTGCATGGTCTTACAGGTTTGAGAATGATCAGAAACACACACACAGACATGCAGATGATGGGTTGTTTTATGTTTTCAGAAAAACTATTGTCATTTTTCCTTTTAACAAAAAGAGTGAAAATGATAAGCAGAAAACAAAATAAGAGTTTTAACAAAATCACTTTTTCATTCATGGATCTTTTCAAATTGCAAAGTGGCCCATATAAAATGATTCACTGCCCTTGGGTAAGACCAGGAATTTTAAGAAAACAAAGCTAACAACAAATGAATAACTCTAAAGGTAAAAAGACATGGATTTCCACAGTCTCCCAGATGCACAAAGCTGCTCTGCCTCGGATCACCAAGCTGTCAAGATCGCTTTCTTCGTCTTCAACTATGACGACATTCACTTGCATTCCACTGCTTGTGAATATCTCTTTCAAGGACTTCTTCTTCGTAATTCTCTCTTCAGGTGCATCTTCTAGAGTTGGTTTGTAACCCAACCGTTGTCTATCATTTTTTGCACAAGCGTTGACTTTTATGACCTCTCCTCATCCCAATGGGAGTCATGTCTTCATTGCAGCTTTTATACTCTAAACGGAAGCAAAAGATGGACCACGGGTTATTGTTAACTTATCAACCAACATAGCATGGGCAATTTCCAAGGCTTGGAAAGCAGTTTCAAGCGCATCTTCATCATCCTCTATATATCTTAAGGAGGACAGGTTGCTCACCATCAGGTCCTTTTCTCCATGAATTATGACCAACTAGTCATCAACAACAAAATTCATTTTTTGGTGTAGAGTGGATGTGACAGCACCTGCTGTGTGTATCCATTGTCTTCCCAGTAGAGAACTGTAAGCCAGATTGATATCAATCACTGGGAAAGTGATTTCGAAGATCCAAGGGCCTACCATAATTGGCAAGTCAACTTCTCCTATCATAGTTCTTCTTAAGCCGTCAAAAGCTTTTACAACTAGAGAAGTAGGCCTCATTTCAACTCTTTGGTAGGCCAATATGGCTAAGGTCCTCTTAGGCATCACGTTGAGCGCATACCCTGTATCAACAAGCACTCTAGCTAGTGTTTCCTCTTCATATTTGATAGATACATGCAAGGCACAGTTGTGCTTGCGCTTTTCAGTTGTTAGATCATTATCATCAAAGCTCAAGGTGTTGTATGTTGTGATGTTAGAAATGACAGACTTCTTTCCCTTTACCAGTGGGTTCTTTAAAAACCACTTCTTCCAGAGAAGCTTCTTTAGGAACATTGATAGTAGCCTTAGGAACAATGGTTGTTTATTGAAAATTGTGGGATTCGCTCGAGGCTGATATATTCGACCACATCGGGTCATTCTACTTGCCCCAGCATTGTTGTTGACGTTTTCCTAGATTCTTTCACATAATTTCATTACACCATGAATAATCATATTTAGGCGTTACGGCTCTTGGGTGAGGACCAGTTCCTCTTCTTGGATCGAACCTGGGTTGGTCCTTTCCAAACTTGGGTGCAGGATCATCACGGAACACCGGCCGCACAACTTTGTGCCTGGTTGTATGATTGTTGTTATTTTTGAAAACTGCTTTTTTGTTGGATTCTCCAGGCATATTGAACACTGGCTCAATTACTACCACATCCTCCTTCTTCTTTCTGCTACTGATTTGCAACATTCCCTGATCGATTAATGATCAAATATCCTTTTGTACAAATTCACAACCCTATGGATTCAATCTTCATTTCTCACAGTCTTCATGAGTACTTTTGAGCACCCATGCCTGAGCAAGCCTTTTATTCAATTCCACCCACGGTGGTTGATGATACAATTGTCGCTGATTCCTTTGATTTTGGGCTCTTCTTTCATGTGTCACGACGCTTACTTCACCTTCTTTCTTTTTATGAAAGCTAATGGTTGGCTTATTGGTAGCACCGGTGCCAGAGCTAGTAGTTGAATTTGATAGTTTGCCTATTTCAAACCTGCCTCAACCTTTACTTCTACGACTACAATGTCGGAGATGTTTGTTGTTACACTGTTGATTAGCCTCTCAAAGAATTCAAGCCTAACTGTATCTATGAACCAGTCGGCTAATTCTTTTTCAGTCAGAGGGGGCTCAACTTGAGCAGCTGTCCCGCGCCACCTTTGCGCATACTCCTTGAAAGATTAAGTATTCTTTTGCGTCATGCTAAGAAGCTGACGGCAGTCTGGGGCCCGATCCATGTTGTATTTATACTGTTGGATAAAGGCATCAGACAGGTCCTGAAAGTGGTGTATATTTTCTTGGTCTAAACTCAGATACCACTTGGCAAATTCTCCCTTAAGGCTATGTTGGAAATAATGTATCAGCAGCTTGTTGTCGCACCTTCGAAAAACACCCGGCGGAAAACAGAAGAGTCGCCACTATTCGTTATTTGTCCCAAAGCAAGGAAAAGGAAACGATCAGAGAAAACCTAACAGAAAGGGAAAATACAAGGTCATCGCAACAAAGTCCTGGATTTGGGAATCGATTACGCAAGGGGAAGGTATTAGCACCCCTCACGTCCGTCGTACCCGACGGGATCCACGCTTGTTGTCTAATCAAAGGGTGTGTTTATCTATCTAAGCTATAAGCTCACAGGACAAAAAGAAAAGAAAAGAGACTCGATAGAGCATCACCACTCTATGCCTACGTATTCCCTCGTGCAATGGGAAAGTCAGAGTCAACGTAGTTCGGAAAACTACGGGTGAAAGGTGGGGGAAGGTTGCTCGCTAAGACATCGCCATCTTGTGCCTATGTATCCTCGTCTGGTACGAGAAATTAGAGCAAACGTAGTTTGGGCTGACACGACCACAGGTTGGTTAAAGTGTTTTAATTGAGTAGGGTTAAACCTTCGTTCCAGTAGTTAGGTGTATTGCTGCTCGACCATTTTAGTTTTGTTTGTGTTTTTTAGTTAAGTGAATTAGTTTGATTTGTGATTCATATTGCACTAAAGACTATGACATAGGAACGAATGCGTCGCATATCGCCCCCAAACGGGACGTACACTAACACTCTAGACAAGCGAGAGGAGACCCCTCCCTCATCATTTCTCATGTGCTTAAGGCTCATAGCGTACATCGTTCATCGTATTTATTAGATGAGTTAGAATGTGTTTTGAGATGAGAAGAGAGACGCGACCTCTAAGGGGAAACTAATCGACCATAATTTTAGCATGAAAAGTGATCCTAAAGTTTAGATTAAAGAGGGGAAAATCTACCCTAATGTTAGCATGCATGGTTTGAACCTAATGTCTATCATAATTCATCTTGAACAAGAAAGATTAGAAGTCCTAATGGAACATGGCAAAGGAAGACAAAAGAAGAGAGATCAAACACAAATAATAGATGCAAACATGGAGAATAAACATGCAAAGAGGGAGGAAAAAGGTGTGGGGCAGCAGCCACCACAAGCGCATCTCGACCTCTTAACATCAAGCAAAAAGATGCAAAACACAAAAGAGGAATGCAAGAAGGCAAGCAAACATGAAAATGCAAGCACAAAGGAAACAAGAATGAGATGAAATGGGAAAAGTGAGCTCCTACGACCATTGACCATCAATCATCGGAGAAAAGTGGGAGGAAAACAGTGTGGGACAGTAGCCACCACAAGCGCATCTCGACCACTCGATTCTCACACTCAAGCAAAGCAAAAGAAAAATGCACATCACTTTAAACAACATATACGAGAGTATGCATTCAAGTGGAAAACAAACACATGTGTCGAAGAAATCATGATTAAACCATCTAGAACAACGACATATGTCCAAAACATCTCACTCCTAATGCATCATACCGATCCATGATGATTTGAAGTGAAACGATACCAAAACAACCTTGAAAAATAGCAAAACAGACCTGCTGGCATAGTGTTAATCGATTAACACCAGGGGTTAATCAATTAACCATTGAAAATGTTTGAAAATTTGAATATTTGTACTGGTTAATCGATTAACCAATTGGTTAACCGATTAACACTGTTCCAACAGCAGAAGACAACAGTTAAAAAACACTTTTCAGCAACTTATCCAAGGTGCCATCACTCCAATGATCATACAACCAATTAAGCACGAATTTAAACTAGAAAACAGGGATTCAATCCATATGTAAACGCATTTAAACAACACAATCACAATTCACATGAATCAAATCAACCAAAAGTCAATCAAAAACGAAGATCCACATGATAATGCACAATAAGCTCGAAATAACAATGGATCTAGAGTTCCAACCTTCGAAGCGGGGAATTGCTTCGGTTAATGTTGATTCAACCTCAATTGCACAGATCTGAGCAAGAAATCCGGAATTCCTTCAAGATCCAATTGACTTCTTGTAGTAATAATGGATATCCACCAAAAATAAGCCGAAATAATCCAAATAATCACTTCTAGATCCACTTCAAAATTCAGATCCAAGCTTGCACGAAAATTGGATGAAGAAATTGATTCAATGAGGATGATGGATGAAGGTTAGAGCTCAAGAATTCGTTTATTCTAATGGAGAATCAAAGAATTCTAAGAAAAGGCTTTAATGGAGTTTTGGTGAGAAAACGTTGAGAGCAAAATTGAGAGAATGATAATGAATTCTGAAATGAAAATGAAATTATGAGGATTGTGTTAGTGAGGTTTTGAGTAAATCAATTAAATATCCCTTAGGTTTGGATTTAGATGAGGTTTGGAATGTGGTTTGTGAAAACATGGAATGTGATTAGGAATTGGAATTTGGAGGGGATTTGAAATTAACCAAAATTTGAAGTGGTTATAGATCCTTCCTAAGTGTAAAATCAACCTTTCATGTGATCAAATTTGGACCCCAAAATGACTTCTCTTGAAAATTCATGTGCAGAGCTAAAATTTGCATTGATTAATCGATTGACAATTTGGTTAATCGGTTAACATCTTCAAAAATTCAAATTTGGCCTGATTTTGCTTTGGTTAATCGGTTAACCAATAAGGTTAATCGATTAACACCTTCAAAAATTTGAATTTGGTGCCTTTTGGAGGGAAATCTGCACACTTGCCCGTTTTCAACTGTTCTATGTCCTGATAAGCCTCTGAAACTTGCCTTTGAATGGTATAACCTTGAGAATGCTCGAGATAGCTTGAGTGTCACCTGCTAAGCTAAAATATCCTGCAAAACAAAAATAAAATCGTCCGCTCGACTGCTGGGTAAAATAAATGCCAGAGCTGCTGTTGCTCGTTGCTCAGTCTTTTGCACCAAAATGAAACCTGAGCCACAAGAATACCTTGATCCCATTCCTCCAGAACAAATGCTATGGTATGCAAAAATGCAAAATGCAGAGAAGCAAAAGCCAGTTAAAACAATAAGGGCAAAATTTGGGGTGCTACAGCTACCCCTTTTCAATCGACTTGGACCTGAAGCGATGAAAAGCATCAGCTTTCAAACATTCAAGGTAGAAGGTGATTGAATACAAAAAGAATCCGGAAATTTGCAACCTGCGGGGATGCAAAACAGCATACCAAACAAAAGTTGGAATGCGACACACTGAGGATAACAGTCTATTATGAAACATAAACCAAAAGATACCAACCAAGAGTTGGGATAATGGTCAAAGGATACCAACCAAGAGTTGGGATAACAAACATCAGATAATACCAACCAACAGTTGGAATATCAAACCCAAGGAGACCAACCAACAGTTGGGATAACAAACCCAAGGAGACCAACCAACAGTTGGGATAACAAACCCAAGGATACCAACCAAGAGTTGGGATACAACCACAAGATACCAACCAAGAGTTGGGATAACGACCCCGGATACCAACCAAGAGTTGGGATAACGACCAAGCATACCAACCAAGAGTTGGGATAACAACCATAAATACCAACCAAGAGTTGGAATAACAAACAACGGGTACCAATCAAAAGTTGGGATTACAACCAAGCATACCAACCAAGAGTTGGGATAACAACCATGAATACCAACCAAGAGTTGGAATAACGAACAACGGGTATCAACCAAGAGTTGGGATAATAACCATGCATACCAACCAAGAGTTGGAATAACAACCATGAATACCAACCAAGAGTTGGAATAACGAACAACTGGTACCAACCAAGAGTTGAGATAACAACCAAGCAAATCAACCAAAAGTTGGGATAACAACCATGAATACCAACCAAGAGTTGGGATAACAACCATGAATACCAACCAAGAGTTGGAATAACGAACAACGGGTGCCAACCAAGATTTGGGAAACAATGACTCGGGATACCAACCAAGAGTTGGGATACAACGACCAACAGAAACCAACCAAGAGTTGGGATAACAACTGAAGGGTATCAACCAAATAGGGAATACCAACCATGATTTGGGATACAACAAAAGGATACCGACCAAAAGTTGGGATACAAAACAGAGGATACCAACCAAAAGTTGGGATAACAAACCCCGGATACCAACCAAGAGTTGGGATAGAACGACTAACAGATACCAACCAAGAGTTGGGATAATGAACCCCAGATACCAACCAAGAGTTGGGATACAAACCTGAAGGATACCAACCAAGAGTTGGGATACAAACCCAAAGGATGCCAACCAAGAGTTGGGATAAAAGTAAAAGAATACCCTCCAAACCATGCAAGAAGTAACTCAACGACTTTACGCACTGGGGAAAGAGTAGACTAACCATAAAACTCTGTGGGGAACAAGCATTTACCACAAGATAACAATCTAAGAATACCATCCAAAAGATGGGATAAAGGTTGATCTCCGGAGAATAAACAACCACTACCAACCAAGAGATGGAATTACCACAACACTGACCGAAGGTGAAATGGCGAGGCCACCTAACCAGGGGATACATTGACCAAAAGTCAGAATGCAACGAAAGGTAATAACCACAAGCTACCAACCAAAAGCTAGGATCGCCATAATACAGAAAAAAGTTGAACCCAAGCTATCAACCAAAAGTTAAAATCGCCTGATGAGACAAGACCAACCACAAGCTACCAACCAAAAGTGGGAATCACTTCCAATTCACAAGGAATAACCTCCAACCCAGAAGTTGAAGAGCAAGGTTACTAACCAAATGTTAGAATCACCAGAAAGCCGACCAAAGGCGAACTCCACGGGAAAAGAGTATCAACCCTCAATAGTTGAAAAATGCCAATAGAAATGGAATCATTCACCCACAACAAGGAATACCAACCAAAAATTGGAATTGTCAACCAGGAAACGAAGATTACCAACCAAAAGTTGGGATCGCGTCAACAAAATCTCATCAACCAAAAGTTGGACAAAATGAATCTGACAAGTCACAAATTACCAACCAAAAGCTGGAATAACGACTCCACCAGGGAATGGAGGAGGACTACCAACCAAACATTGGGATAAACATGCCATCACTCAAAGGATTACCAACAAAAAGTTGGAACAACAAAACCAGGAAAGAAAGACTACGAACCAAGAGTTGGAATAACGTCCACAAAGTTTCAGACCCAGCCGAGGACTACCAACCAAAAGTTGGGATAACTTCCAACAAAAAACAGGCTACCAACCAAAAGTTGGAATAACGCCAACAAAAAAGATGTTGCACCCCAAAATTTACCTAACCTTTTTTTCTTTACCTAGCTTGTGTATCATTGCATTCATTCTAGCATTATTATCTGCATTGCATTGACATGTGTGCAGGAGATCAAGAGGTATGACTACCAAAAAAGGGCTACACAAGATTATGAAGCTATCTAAGAGTCTTCATTCAAGTATTCAAGGGTTGATATCCTCATAAGAGAAGCCAAAGTTCCTCAGAGAAGGGGTGGGATATAAAAGTGTATGCCTTCTAACTTGAAGGTGGTGAGAGGTCATCAGATGATTTTGAACCCATGAAGTTGGACTTGAAGCCTTGAGAGAGCTCATGAGAAGTATTGAAAGTCATTTTGAAGCCTATACAGGTCATCATGTGAAGGATATGAAGCTACAACCGAGATTGATGCAACTAGGGTTTCATCTGGTCAACCCTAGGTCAACAGATGATTTGAAGAAGGTTGAGACATAATTTAAAGGCCATGTGATCATAGATTGATGTATCAAGATGCCCAAGGGATGATTCCAAGGTCAACTCGTCATGAATCAAGAGTGTGAGGAGTTCCTAGGCTAGGGTTGCTATGCTTGACAGTGTAAAATCCCCTGGTTTATTGCCTAACTACAAGACCACATAACTCAAGATGTTATTTTCATCTCACCTTGACCCTAACATGATTGTTGTAGAGCATGATCGTAGCTTTAATTTGAGTACTAGAAGTCCTTGATAGGGTTTATAGAACTCAAGTTATGAGTCAGACAAGTTACAGGTTATCAGATGAATGTGAATTTGGAGCTTGAAAGTCAACCAACTTGCATGACACTTTTTCCCTATAAGGAATTTTCTCCTCCACTTTTGGCCAACATGAATGTTGTTCCTTATCTTCTTAGCGTTCCAAAAAGTACTAGAAGTCCATGATTGGATTTGTAGAACTCAAGATATGAGCTTTGCAAGACAAGGGTATTTTGGGAATTTGAGATTTTAGGCCATTTTTGATTATGGGTCAATTTCACCATCTTACACACCTCAAATAGAATTTTGTTCAACTTGAAAGTTGCTCAAAATGATGTTATTTGTCCAACCATGCATCAAGAATCCATTGATATGGATTAGAATGAGAAGAGTGTGAAGAAACTTTCATGAAGGAAGCTTGAAAAGGGCTAATTCAAATCAACTCATTCTTGAACCAATCCATGTCATATTTGTGCTTTTTTTGAGTCGAATTGATGTTTTAAGAACATTGGAAAAATCAGAAACCAATTTTGAACTCATTTGCTATGCCAAATTCATGATTCCTTCATCCTTAAGCAACACAATGCAAATCAACCATCCATTCATTTTCAAGACCTCAATCATATCCACACACCTTCCTTACATCACAAGCAAGGCAATTGGATCAATTTGCAAGCTGTTTGGCTTTGTTCTCACCATAAAATAAAAGCTTCAAACTTGGAAAAGTGGATTTTGAATTGGGCTGCCATAGGCTTCAATTGGGCTTTTAATCACTTAATATCCATTGCATATAACCTCTGGGATGATTTCCAACTTCCATAACTAACTTTTGGTGAATAATAACATAAATTCAATTATGAAAAAGTGGAGAAACTTGGAAATTCGATTTTGAAGATAGAGCCATTTTCAGTCCAAATTACCATTGCAAAAAGCTTCAGTGAGGATCATTGATGGATTCTGAACAATTTTCTTGAAGCTTCATCCACAACTCAAGCCTCTATCGAAGCTTATTAACAGGTTCCTATCTTTCATCCATACTCTCTGTTCTTGGTGAATTACCATGCCATTTTCACATGATTGTGATCCTTAGAGTGTGTAGAACGTTTTAGGATTAATTTGGTTAGGATTCATGACAACTTAGGAAATGACATCTTAGCTTGTAGTTCACATTTCTCCTTATTTATTGGCCAAGAATGAAAAAGATTGTGATATTTGTAATCTAGGAAGCAAAACGAAGAGATTGGTATAAAAAATGTGAAGTTTTGTTAAGTTGGAAAATGTGGTACTGTCCATCATCAACGAAAAAGATGACCGGCGCAGCTCCGGCCACCACCGCGCCTGTAAATTTCCCCCTTTTTACATTCAAACGGCCAGATTAAATCATGAACGTTGGATCACGCGAAAACATTGACTCCGTAATCCCAATACATGGCCACGATTTGATAGCACACAGAAACATTACTAACTGCACCCTTTTTGTTCTTTTTTTAAATTTCGTTTTCTTTTCATGTTTTCTATTTGATTACTTTTTCGATTTTCATTCAAGAAAAATATTAAATGATGTCAATAAATCTTGAAAAAAATCATGTAGGTAGTTTGATATGTCTAGAATTTTGTCATATTTTTTAATTTCAGTTTTGACATATTTTCCATTTAATTCCATTTTATTAATTCTTTAATAAATGTAAAAATACCTTGGTTGGTTGCTGATTTTATTACTAGCTCATAGTTTAGAGTTAAGACTTAACTTTTTTGTATGATGAATGTTGATACATTTTAGAATATTCTAGCATTTTTCTTGCATTTTTTAGATGCTTTTAGTTATAGGTTTGAGATTGATTTCTAGGACCTTCCCCTTGTGGTTTCCCTTTAGCATACCTTTAAGTGAGGATTTGTTTAGACCCTTTAGAGTTAGGTCTTGGCTCTGGATTTAGTACCATGATTCCTTAACACACTTAGGAAGCCTTAGGAGTTTTCCTAGCCTTTTAGGATTGATTTTAGTATTTTACTTAGAATTTACAAGTTGATTGTGATTAGGGTGACCCTAATGTAGCACTCCTCATAGTTTAGCTTCTAAGGTGAACCTTAGCAATCTTTAGGCTTCTAATTTCTTCTTGATAGAATAAAGCATAGGTAGATACCTATTTAGAACAATTGTTAAGCCTTGATAGAGCTTTTGAATCCATTTGGTTAGGTGATCCTTGTAACTAATCATTAGGGTTTCTAGTTAAAACCTTTAGGAGGTTGATTCCCCTTCTAGCTTTGTTTCGCATTGCTCATAATCATCCAAGATTAGTTGAGTTTCATGATGGATACCTTTGGTATACATCATGCTTCCCATGATTCAATTCATCCATGATTGGTTGAGTGTCATGGTGGATACCTTAGGTATACACCATGCTTCCCATCATTTCTTAATCAATTGAATTTGGTTGAGTGCCTTGGTGAATTCCTTAGGTTTTCACCATGCCTCCCGTCATCTAAAATCTATCTTTGTCCTATTGGCATAGGATCCCTCTTGGGAGATCCTGGCCTTCCTTAGGAAGTGCTCTATGCATTCCTCAAGAGGTGGAGCCTGTGATGGATTCCTGTGTTGATGCACATTAAGTTGAAATCTTAGATTGACATATAGGTTCTTTACCCATCATTCTTTGTCCTATTGACATAGGATCCCTCTTGGGAGAGCCTGGCCTTCCTTAAGAAGTGCTCTGTGCATTCCTCAAGAGGTGGAGCCTGTGATGGACTCCTGTGCTGATGCACATTAATCAGGTGTTTTAGATTGACATCTAGGTTCATTCCCTAAATCTTTCTTTGTCCTATTGACATAGGATCCCTCTTGGGAGAGCCTGGCCTTCCTTAGGAAGTGCTCTGCGCATTCTTTAAGAGGTGGAGCCTCTGATGGACTCCTGAGCTGATGCACATTGAGCTAACACCTTAGATTGACATCTAGGATCAACCCTAGTTCCTTTATCTATCCTATTGACATAGGATCCCTCTTGGGAGAGCCTTGCCTTCCTTAGGAAGCGCTCTGTGCATTCCTCAAGAGGTTGAGCCTCTGATGGACTCACGTGTTGACACACATCAACTGGATGTAGCCTTGGGATGACTTCCTTGTTACTCTTCCAGTTCACCTCTTCTTTCCTGATGGATTGTGGCGTTGTTGTTTGTTTGCCTATTGCTCGATGCATTAGGATATGTTCATATATGGAATATGTTAAGCTTAGGAGCATGATTGCACTGAAAGGTTGAGCTGAGCTCCCTTTTCTTGTTTGCATTGAAAGGTTGAGGTGACCCTCCCTTTGCTTGATTGTTGTTCTCTTAGCTTGTTTGCATTAGAAGTTGAGGCTTTCTCCTTCTGCTTGTGCTGATGCATAGAATATTTACATGTCTTTATCTCAGTAGCTTGATAGCTTTGTACTCATCTGCTTTATAATTTTAGCAGTTTGGTTGTGTTTCCCATTGAAATGATCCCTTAGGGCTCTCACTTCCTTTGATAAGGATAGTGATGATAGACTTTTAGGTTGAAACCTTTGCATGATAACATCTAGGAGTTCCCTGTTTCAAACTCACCCAATAGGATGAATCCATTGCATGACAACAGTACGATTCTTGATAGTCTCCCCTGTAGAGTCCTTTCTCCTTCTCATCCCCAAAACAACAGTAAAATACGTAATAAAGGCAAGTTGCTACAGTGCGTTACGAGCCTTAGGCTACCTAGGAAATGATTGTTGAAGGGTCACTCTTCAACAGTCAGGATGTTTAGCCTGGCACCCTTACGATGGCATGCGGCACATTCACTCCTAAGTCATAGTCTCTATTTCAGTACGAACTACAAACATCCATAAAAACAATTCTTTCCGTAAAAGAGAAAAACAAACTTCAAACCTCTTTTGCCCCGTGGGCTCTTAACTCGAGGAAAATATTTTCAAAAAAAGAGTGTTGTTAACTCTCAATTCTACCACAAACAGTAACGCATGAGTCTTCGACGAGCGAGCTGCATACACCAAACTGCTGGAACTGTTTGTTAACCCTACTCAGGTAAAATAGACGAATCAAAACCTGTGTTTCGTAGTCCCGAACTACATTCGCTCTAATTTCTTTGATGAGAATACGTAGGCACAAGATGAGATATCTTGGCGAGCAACCTTCCCCCTTTACCTGTAGTTAGCCGAACTATGTTGACTCTGATTTCTCGTTCTCTGACGAGAATATGTAGGCACGGAGCGCGATGCTTTGTCGAGTCATTTTCTCTTTTCTTTTGGACCAGCCTTGACAGGTAGATAGTTAAAACAACCCGTCAAATAAACATAACAAGCGTGGATCCCGTCGAGTACGACGGACGTGAGGGGTGCTAATACCTTCCCCTTGCGTAACTGAATCCCCGAACCTAGACTTGGTTGCGATGACCTTGTCTTATACCTTTTCGTCAGGTTTTTCCGATCGTTTCCTTTCCCTTTTGTGGGATAATAACGAAAGATGGCGACTCTTCTATTTTGCCGGCACCTTATTTTCGTAGTAGCGACAACTGACGACTCTGCTGGGGATCCTTATAGCTGTTGGGGACTTTTCCCATCCCCTATGTTGGGAACGTTTCATCCCCTAGGCGAGTCAATCCTAGCACTTGCGTGTTTATCTGTTGGGTTGGCATTTATTTATTGCACTTTACTTTCCTGCACTTTACTTTCAATAATATATGATTATTTGTTGTGCTGTTGTGGGAGGGAGATTCTGATGAGTGATAAGCCATAACCAGGCTTGAGCATATACCTAGCATTAGTTGTGGAGATTAGTGGTGGACCTGCATGCTTAGCATGCACAAGTTCCCATGAAATCTGCGCTCAGACGAGATTCTCTTTGATGACTTCTCTACTAGCCCTTAGGGCTCGACGACAGGTTGGATCTGAGGGTTGTCAACTCTGGGGACTGATCATTTGTGACTCAGCTAAGTGAGGCCTCTTCAGGGAGTGATGATGCCAAACCAGAAATGGTGAACATATCAACATTTCGTGAAAGTTTGTGACACTGGGAAACGCATAGGATGCCGAACCTTGTCCATAATTAGGTCCATACATGTGAGCAGGGTCGGGTTATTGCAGGAAACCATGACCTTCAGACAACCTGGTTTTCTTGACAGTGAATCAGTATTGTTAGTATCAGAGGGTTCTTATCATCAGAGATGTGTATGTTCTTGACAGAGCAGAGTTTTAGTCTTCTCCAATCAACATCACAATCTTGATCTCTTGCAGCATCCTAGCATTCTTGCATCTTGCATCTTGCATTTTTGCATTTCCATATGCAGATCATTAACGTGTGTCTGTGTTGCAGGTGCATACTCCATCCCTGATTCTAGTGATCTTGCTCCCCTTGCCGTTATGGAGACTCTGAAGAGAACTATTGCCTGCAAATTTCCTACACCAGATGTTAGTGCCATCCTAAGTTTGAAGACCCTGGCTGATTGGACAGTTTTGGCAGATTTCAGGCAGACATATGGGAGGTTGTTGAAGTATGTTTGCAAGCCCTCCGCCCACGAGATCAGTGGTTTGTACATGTTGCTACAGTTTTACGAGGCTCCACTGAGATACTTCTTGTTCCCCGACGTTGTTTTGGCCCCTACTCTGGAGGAGTATGCTGACTTGATAGGCATTCCTGGTAAGGATCAAATGCCTTTTCACCATGTTGACGCTGAGCCTAAGCTGGTTGACCTAGCAGCTATCTTGCATTTGGAGGAGTCTGAATTGAGGAGACAGTTCACTCAGAGGAACAAGATGTATGGCTTCCCTCTATCTTTTATGGTGGAAGAAGCTTAGAAGTTTGCTAAGAAAGGTCGTTGGGACGTGTTCAATGCTATCCTGGCTTTGTGCATATACGGGATTGTGTTGTTCCCGAATATTCCTGACTTTGTAGATGTAGATGCTTTCTACTTGCTTGCCTCGGGGAATCTGGTTCCCACTTTGCTTGGTGACATGTATCATTCTGTCCACTACAAGAATGTGAACAAGAGAGGGAAGATAGTGTCCTGCTGCACTCCTTTGTTATACAAGTGGTTTGATAACCACATGACCAAGAGGGGTCCTTTCATTTCTTCTGCCAACACAGCCAAGTAGTCTGAACGCCTAATGGCTTTATCAGCCGAAGACATCACCTGGTTTGACCGGGATTCGCTTGGGACTGAGATTGCTTATAGCTGCAGTGGATTCCCTAATGTTCTGTTGATTGGACGTAAGGGATGTATTAACTATAACCCGGCCTTGTTGATCAGAAAGTTCGGGTATGCCTTGAGAGGTCCACCGAAGGATGAGGAGGTGCAGGAATCTCTGTACCTCAACGGGTTTCTTGATAGTGACATGCTGGCCAAGATGAGGCATGCTTGGACTAGCATCTGCAGACGAGGAAAGACGTTGTTGGGTAAGAGCAACAACCAGGCTTATGAGCCTTATTAGGGTTGGGTTCAGGCTAGGGAAAAGCAGTCTTTGATGCCATTTCCTCCAGTGGCTCCTCCGGTTCCCCTCATGAATGAGGAACCAACCACAGTAGACATCCAGAAGTATGAACAGGTAGTGGCTGAAAAGGAAGAGTTGAAGAAGGCCAACGAGGAGTTGGAAAAAGAACGTGTTCAACTTAGAAGCGAAAAGAGCGAAGCCATATACTCCTGCAAGAAGCAGACTGAATTGATAAACCGCTTGGGCGCAAGTCTGACCAAGCTGACTGATTCCAAAGAATGTCTTGGATTAGACCTGAAGGCTGTGCACAGTGTGTTGACCACTAAAAAGCAAGAATTGGATAAGGCGTATCTGAAGATATCCAAATTTGAGATGTGGTGGAACAACGCTCTGACCAACCACAAAGAGCGAGAGGAGAAGCTGAAGTAACAAATAGCCAAGATAGAGGTCCAGATTGAGATCAAGGACAAGAAGATAGAGGTTGAAGCATCACTTCGACGAGACGTTCAGTACAGATTGGTTGAAACCAAGGCAAACCTGCAGGATTGTCAACTCAGAGCTGATGCTAAGAGGTGCATAGTGGAAGACTGCTCAGGACAAAGTACTTGTTGGGACGTTGCCAAGGATCTCCAGGATACCATCAGGCAGAGGGATCTTCTAATCCGGGGACTGCTCACCAAGCCTAACCATCCCACTACAAAAAAGTTATTGGAATCTTTCTGTGCCCGTAGTCGCACTTGATTTCCTTGTATTTCTTTGTATCTTTTATGCATTGATGTGCTGACCACCACAAGGCCTGTTGGTTGGGGTCACACTTGTAGCTTCAGTTGTATTCGATTACAGTTGTACACTGCCTGCATGGGATCTTCAGATATATATGAGGTTTTCTTTCCATGATTGGATGTTAGACTTTATTTGTCTTGGAAACTAGAATCAGGGGGGAATCTCTCCTTAGGCACAAACACACGTTTGCACTGGCATAATCATTTTGCATAGCATGTGCCTCTGGCTTATTTACCTAACCCTCTATTGATACAGGTTGTTTCAGGATTGATCGCAGGTTGACCCGAGCAATGGAACATGTACAAGCGGAACTGGAGGACGTTCAAAGCCAGCTAGGGCAGTTCATGAAGGACATGCAAGCTTTGCGCTGGGACCAGCAGACGCTCAAATAGGAGAACAACCAGCTGAAGAGTCAGGTGGGCCTGATGGCAGAAGTGTTATGGAACATACTCAGAAGAGAATGTGAGCAAATGCCCGAAGCTGCAGCTGCCATACTTGCTCCACAGGTGTCTGAAGATCCTACACCAAGGCATGATAGGCCTAAAAGACCCTTCGCACAACTTGAAGCTCAGGATTTTTCCCGTCAGCGACCACGTCCGGTTCCTCAAGACAACCCCAAAAGACATGGTCAAAAGATGAAACTATCTGACAGAATCCTCGATCCAATCCCTTTGGATTATGCCTAGTTGGTGCAAATCTTACTTCAACTTCAGTTAGTTAAACCTCGAACTTTGGCTCCATTGACTGGACAGATACCACCCGGCTGGGACGTGAACGCCCGTTGCAAATTCCACTCCGGATCACCAGAGCACGATGTAACGAACTGTAAAGCTTTTAAGCATAAGGTTCAAGACTTGCTAAATTCGAAAGCAATTAAATTTGTGTCGGGCGGCATGAAAGCATCAGGCAAATTCATCACTTATCATGCAAAATAGATGGATGTTCCCATTACCTCACCTGATGTTGAGAAACATCAAGAGTATATCCTGTGGTCTTTGAAGTCTGAATTGCCTTGCCCGCAATTTTTTCCTATTCGTGGATCGAGCTTAAGGATGAAAGCCCCTGAACATAGAGAATCCTCACTAGTTCAGACCTCGTCTCCCGATGTTTCTGCCGTTCAGAATCAGCAACCTCTTGCTCCATTGCAGCAAAACTATCAGAGCCCGAATCAGAGTCGACCTCACAACAACCGCTCTTCTGATTGAGTCTGAAGACTTCAAAGGGTTTCTCCCCTCAGCAGCAAACAAGTGTCAAAGCCCAGTTCCTAGAAGCTGGCTATCTGCATTTTATCATGACATTTCTTTACATTTGTAGTTTCTTTCCTGTTTAATTGCAAATTTCGTTTGTAGAGCATGTTGTTTTTCAATTGATATTGATATTGAAATAAATATCCATGTTTTTGAACTAATCCATTCGTGTTCACTCTATTGCTTTCTTTTATTTCAAACGCTTGTTTAATTGGAGTCCGGGGAGGATAACGAAATCCGACAATGCGTAACCTTCCGATGCTATGCTTTTGAATAAAAACCTGTTGATGATGTACAATCATTATTTCAATTCCCAAACACCGGAGATATAAGGAAGATAATCCCTTGTTAACCGCTTTGAGCCTAGTTTTAGGAGTTTCTTTTTGAAGATGGAAAACCCTATATCTTAACCTGGGGCAGGGTAGGTGTCATTTAATTTGACCAAGGGTTCAAATTACAAAAGGAGTGTCCGTTCGAGGATCAATCACACTGATATAGGTCGTACCTAAAAAACCATGATGATTAAACCTGGCCGGTTAGGATTGAAACAGTCACAATCTCTTTAACAAGTCTGGTGAGCCGTTGTCATGCCATTTGTTCAACAAAAAAAAAAGAGAGAAAGAAAAGAATCGGAAAGAAAAAGCCTGCTAATTCGAATCTTGCGAACAAGCGACTTAGGCAAAAATTAGGGTACCTCGCCGGACTTCAAAATTGAAGGAACTCTGAAAAGTTAGTCTAGGAAAAAGTTAGGGGAAAACAAAAAACGAGAAACGAAAAACGAAAAGTGAAAAAGGATTACACAAGAAAAATCCTCAAACAAGAACAAAATCTTGTGGCTCCGGACGCCAAAAGACGAAAAGCGAGTGACCGTCACATTGAAAAAGCATGATTGCTTGAACTGCCACTCAACCTTTGAAAGGTGGACGCTAACATCGACTTAGCTGAATGTAGGATTGGAGAACATCACAGAGAATGGGTGGGTTAAAATGAATTTTGAGCCTGTATCCTTTCCTTCTTAAACCGTGAACCTGGCCACGTTACAACCTTTAAAAGTCCTAATTGAAACAGGTTTGTTTCGAAACCATACTTCAGTAAAGATCGCATCGGAACTGACTCCTAGAAAGGATTCCCTTTACAGCATTGTATTAATGTTGACATGTTGATAAATGATTTCATACACGTTATGTCATAAAAAAAAATTTTAGTGAACAGGAATGGATTTTGAAAACTGCCATATGCATTGCATTTGATATGTCTTTCATGTAGAAGAACTTGTTTTACTAGCGAGTAAGCGCTTGACAGCGGGAAAGTTTCCACGATGGAAAGATTTGATCAGGACAGAATGCAGAATGCCTGAATTCTGGTGAACCGGGGCAAGCTATGTCAAATGATCACGACATGGGAGTCATCCATCCAGAAGTCAGTAATTTGGGGCAATCAGGTCGAGTTCTGATGAATCTCTCACAACCAAGGGTACTGTTCCCCACAAATCAGCCCATCAGGGGCAAAGTCATGACAAGGCTGAGGTAGGCCACCCCGAGAGCGCCGAAGCTATCCTCATCCTGAAGGCGATCAACTTGAAGCACCTTTGTGAGGTTCAAAGCGCTGAGGTCGCTCGTATCCAACCGCCAGAGTACAGAGATCTCAGGTTTCCTTTCGAGAGGATGTTACGAAGATCCCACAGGCTGGGGCAAAAGCTATAATCCAGGGAATCGTTCCTCTCCATATCTGCAGAATTTATCAAAAGTTGTTAAGATTCTGGGGAAAGTCATCTCGAGTTTGTTTCATGGCATGTTTTTCCTAGCAAGAGTAAAGTCCTCAATAGGTTCAGTTGTGTTTTCCCACAGAGTCTGAGCATGGGGCTGTGAGCATTGATGTGTCTCCTCAAACGGAGATAGATTCTCCCCAACAAGCCAGTATTGGTTTTCCCCAGCGGAGAGTGTTTGAATAGCTGCTGCTGTACTTCCCCATCGGAGTCCGTATCTCCTTGAAGATTCTATCTGCGAAGGCCGGACAGTTTATTTCTGCGATTGATATTGTTTCCTGAACAATTTGTGGTTCGTATGCCCAGTTGAGCAAGTGCAGGTTATCGTAGAACTTTGTTTCCCAGTGGAACGTCGTCTGAGGTTCGTTTCCCCAGGTTAAGTCTAACCGAGATTGGTGATTTCTACTCCTCAGCAGGATGATTCCTTCTCCTCGTCAGGACGGTTCTTTCTCCTTGACAGGAGGATTTTCCTTCAGCATTTATTTTGCTGATCTGGTTCCGTAGCATTTTGCATGATTGCATAGCATTTACCCTAAACACGCATCATTTCCACCGTGTAGAGCATTACGCCATTGTAGAACATATGCATGCGAAACATGAGCTAGGTCGTTACCGTTCTTGTGTGCAGGTGTTCCTCAGCAGAGTTGTTTGCTCAAGATGATTCTTGAAGTCCCTAGTGAAGTTGTTTGTTCAGGATGATTCTTGAATTCCTCAGCAGATTTTATTCGTCCAGGATGATTCCTGAAGCCCCAGAGCAGAGTTACTTGATAGTTCTCCAGAATCCCCAGCAGAGATGTGTCATCCCCAACAGGTTTCAAACAGAGAGGTTGAAACATCCCTTGAAGACTTGATGATTGAAGTCCGACAGCCGTTCCAAACTCCTTGTTGACTTACTGATGAAGTCCTACTGTGATGTTGAGAAGTTCTCCTAGTTGACGCGGAGTGCCTGACGACAAAAGATTGGATATCCTTAATGGTTCATGATTGACTGAGGATTATATTTCCTGACTTACTGAGGAAGTCCGACTGCGATGTCGAAGCAGTTCTCCTAGCTGACGCAGAGTGCCTGACGGCAGAAGTTTAGATATCCTTATTGGTCTGTGATTGAATAAGGATTCTATTTTCAGACTTACTGATGAAGTCTGACCGTGAGGTCGAAGAAGTTCTCCTAGCTGGCGTGGAGTGCCTGACGGCAAGATTAGATATCCTTATTGGTCCGTGATTAAATAAGGTTCTATTTTCTGACTTACTGATGAAGTCCGACTATGATGTCGAGAAGTTCTCCTAGCTGATGCGGAGTGCCTGACGGAAAAATATTGGATATCCTTATTGGTTCATGATTGACTAAGGATTCTATTTCCTGACTTACTGAGGAAGTCCGACTGCGATGTCGAAGCAGTTCTCCTTGTAACACCCCAACTCTACTACTTGCGAATAACAGGAAAGACAACAACTCATATAACAAATAGAGCACAACAGCATAAAAATTGCACGCATGACGATCGTAATGAAGGTGTGACGGTCGTCACATCAGCAAATTCTGGGCGTTACAATTTCAACTCACAGAAACATACATTTCACAACTCAATTGGACAGCATGCATTTAGTAATGATACATAGCACAGAAGTTTGGATGAACAAACAACAATAACTTGATTAACATTTTGATTACAAGGCATCTTATTAATTTGCAGCGGAATATAAAACATTTCCAACATTTAACATGATTAAAACAAGACCATGAAACTTGCAACAAAACTCCATTAAGATTCAGCAAGTAATTATCTTGCATCAATTCAACATAAACAACGAGTTTCAACCATGAAAATCAGCACTACTAATTCATCGGTGTAGTGCATCCAACCAACATTTGACACTTAATAGCAGACACCAATGTAGTGAAAAACACTTGATAAAATTCAGCAACAAGGAAATTAAATAAAAGCAATAACATCAATCGTTCATCCCTCCAAGAGTGCTACGTATCAGAGCTACCAAAAACCTTAAACGAAAAGCTAAACTTTATTCCGGATTACATGCAAATTACCACCAACGGAGGTAACATACAACGTAAAGGGTGAGATATCAACAACATAACATAATGCATGATAAAAGTCATGTCAGAATATTATCACTGCATTATAATTCCAGCAGTTCGCATAAATATTAGTAATAATAAACTACAACCACCCTTTATTCATAACCACAACAATTATCATCATATCTCAGCAACTCATCAAAACAACTCAACAACGCAACTCAACAATGCGACTCAACAATGCAACTCAACTGTGCATATGCATGTGGTACCATTTTGGGAGACAACACTCCACAATAATTCGGGAGACAACTCTCCTCAATAATTTGGGAGATAACTCTCCACAATAATTCGGGAGACAACTCTCCACAATAATTCGGGAGACAACACTCCACAATAATTCGGGAGACAACTCTCCACAATCATTTTATTTTGTCATTAAAGACACAACCGTCGCCAATCCAGGCCAAATGATATGCTATGAGATGCAACTATTATGGACTATAACACAACAACAACAACAACTGTGCAACAACTGTGCAACAAGGCATCACGCCTACAACCAATTATCCAAAACAGAAACATCACATTCCGCATACATCATGTACTCACCACTTCAATTTGTTCATATCAGAGAACTACCAACAGTATTGTTCCTACGAATAAGACTCTAACACATTTTCACAGATAATAATTAAAAACAACCTCGTCTCTACAATTGAGAACTCAACAGCATTTTCATATACCTTCATACGGGTAATATAACTACAACTTACCCACATAATCCAAGGAGAATATTATAATAAAATTTTCTCAACAGTGACATGACAACTTCATATGCATCAAGTATTCATCATTTCAATTTGTTCATGTAGGGGAACAATAACAACATACTTTCGACAATTAAGAATTCATCACATTATCGTATGGACAACATTACAACTTTTACTCACTAAATTAATTATAGTTCCTGAAAAGGTTCATTCACTATGGAGCAACTAATCTTCCCTCGTTAAGGGCAACCATACAGCATCGTACAACACTGACGATATAACACATTCATTCCTACACAGAAAAACCTCGTCCCTAACATTTATCGAGTAACAGGAACTATATCTATGATTCGATTCCCTACCTGAAGTTGATCAAGTAAGAGCATAATAACAACCTTTTCTTAACAAATGGGAAATTAGCGCGTAACGGCGCCGATTCCCAACATTACTACATAAACTAATGACATAAACACTAATGCAGGCGTAAACAAAAATTAACCCTTAATATTTCTCAACTTACGGGAACATTTACCCTTAATATTTCTCAACCTACGGGAACATTTACCCTTAATATTTCTCAACCTACGGGAACATTTACCCTTAATATTTATCGATCTACAGGAAAATTAATCCTTAATATTTATCGATCTACAGGAACCTTAATCCTTATGATTCAATTCCCTACATGAAATTGATCATACCCACAGTTATAGAATTGAACCCCACCCTTACCTTTGGATTGAGGACAACTCTAAACTTTCGGTTCCGGTTTGCTCTCCCGGTGACTCTTCTGCAACAACCTTCAATTCTCTCCGGCGGTTAATTCTTTGTTCTTCCTTTCTCCACAGCCACGTCCTTTTTCCTCTTTTCTCAGCCTTTTTCCTCCAATTTGGTTTTCTGAGCAGTTTATCGTTCTTTTGCTCTTTCTCCCACAACTTTTCTAATAACTCCCTAAATTCCCCTTATTCCATCCACTAATAATAATAATAATAATAATAATAATAGTAATAATAATAATATTACTACTAGTTATTAAATTACCATCATTATTAATTATATTATATTATTATCAAACTCAATGATTTATTAAACGGTTTCCTATACTTTAAGGACACCCACCAACGCTCTCAGACACACTCCCACGTAAAGGCACACCAACAATTCATAAATAATTTAATTAAAATGAACGGGCGTTACAACTCTCCCCTACTTAAAAGAATTTCGTCCTCAAAATTACCTCCATCAAATAGCTCCCAACCACACCACTTTCACGAAAGCAATCTCTTCACCTCGAAGTTGCTTCTCGTTCATCCACCTGAACTAGCAATGCCTCAACAGTCAAATTACCTTTCACTTGTACACCATCCATCCGAATCAATGTACTTCTTCAACTTAGGCACATACCACATCATGTAAATTCCCACGAGTGACAACGGTAAAACAGTCTAACCTGCTATTTTTCCCACGCTTCTGCTGCGCCACTTCTGTACGGATCACAAAAAACAGTGTGCTTCCGAGACCTCAAGCTCGACCAACACCAGTTACTATCGTAACTCTCAAAACACGTCCTTCTTGGATCCTTTGGATTTTTTTTCCAGTCGTCTCTTGCACAATCTCAGCTAGCTTCAACATAGAATGATTAATCTCACTTGTTAGGAAAAGAGCCAAATTAGTCATTCTATCCAAAATCACCCAAGTAAAATCATATCCCTCAAATTCTCCAGAAACCCAACACAAAATCCATGGGAATACTATCCGATCTCCACTCTGGAATATTCAACGGTTGCATTGGACCCAACGGTCTCTGACGTTTATTCTTCGACTTCCAACAAGTCTAATCAGCACATACAAACTTAACCACTTATCTCTTCAACTATGGCCCTCAAAATAATTTCCTCAAATCCGGTTAAATCCTCATAGCACCGGGATGGATACTCCATCTACCTCAATACTCTTATTCCACTTAATAATATCTAGAACACAAACTCCATCACGACATCTCATTATACCATTTCCATTACTCCGTAAATCAGCCCTTCAACTTAAACTCCTCAAATTCAACCAATCTGCCAACTCAATTCAGATTTATGACCTTCTTGGATCTCGTCAAGAATACCACTAGTAAGGTCCAACATACTAAGCTTAACTCCATAAGAAGTCTCTTCACACACCAAACGCATATCACAAAATTGCTCAATCAGTCATAACTCTTTTCACCACCATCATCGACATATGCAAGGATTTCCAAGACAATGCATAAGCTACCACGTTTTGATTCCACCCGAATGGTAATTCAATCCGAAACCATAATCCATTCTGGAGTCCCAATTATTTTCTCTACCTCATATTCAACTCTTCCAAATCAAATAAATACCTTAAGCTTTTGAGGTCACCAAACATATCAAATCTCAAACTAACTAATTGAAGCTTCCAACTCCGGCAAAACCACAACAATAACCAACTCTAAATCACTTATCAGATGATTCCTCTTATGTACTTCAAGTTCCCTTAAAGCATAACCAAAACTCGCTGAAGTTTCACTTAGCATATCTCTCAATCATATCAACAAGGCATCACAAAACACAACAAATGGTCCTGTCGGGTTCGGCAAAAATTTACACACGATACATTTTCAATTTTATGCTATAATTGAACCAGGTACAAGCCTCAAAACAATTTTTCCTAGAAAGAGCATCTCGTTAGCTTTCCAACGCTTCGAACGGGGACTAAAACTGACTTACGGATCAAGAGATATGAATTTTCGAAGTTTTTCCAAAACATAATTTTTCTGCATAAAGGCTGTTACGGGTTTGAGCATTTTCGCCCGAAAATCTGACCGATTCAATTATTTTCTTCGAAACAAACACATACTCGTTCATACCTATTGCACCCCAAAATTTGCCCAACTTTTCTTTACCTAGCTTATGTTTCATTTCATTCATATTAGAATTATTATTTGCATTTCATTGACATGTATGCAGGAGATCAAGAGGTATGATTACCAATTAACAGCTACACTAGACTTTGAGGCTATATAAAAAGGTTATTCAGATATTCAAGGGTTGATATCCTTGTCAGAGAAGTTAAAAGGTCCTCAGAGAGAGTGATTGAAACCAAGAGGGTGTGTCTCCTAACTTGAGAGTCGTGGAAAGTCATCAGATGATTTTGAAGCCATGAAGATGGACTTGAGATCTTGAGAGAGCTCATGAGAAGTGTTTAGAATCACTTCGAAGCTTAGACAGGTCATTGTGCAAGATTAAGAAGACTCAGCCATGAGTGGTGCAATTAGGGTTTGACTGGGTCAACCCTAAGTCAAATGAGGATTTGAAGAAGGTTGAGACCTAATTCAAGAGCCATGTGATCATGGATTGATACATTGAGATGTTATAAGGATGATTCCAAGGTTAACTCAGCATTATTGAAGAGTTTGAGAAGTTTCAGGCTAGGGTTTCTAAGAATTGACAGTGTAAAATCCCCTAGCTTGACCCCTGACTGCCCGGCCATTTAACTCAAGATATGATCTTCATATCATCTTGACCCCAACATGATTGTTGTAGGGCATGATCTTAGCTTTAATTTGAGTACTAGAAGTCCTTGATAGGGTTTATAGAACTCAAGTTATGAGCCAGACAAGTTACAAGTCATTTGAGGCATGTGAATTTGGAGCTTGAAAGTTACCCAACTTGCATGACACTTTTTCCCTAGAATGATGATTCCTATGAGCTTTTGGTCAACATGAATATTGTCCCTTATCCTCTTAGTTTTCTAAAGATTACTAGAAGTCCATGATTGGATTTGTAGATTCAAGTTATGGCTTTGACAAGTTAATGGTATTTTGGGTATTTGGACATTACAGGTCATTTTGAATTATAGGTCAATTTTACTATCTTGCAAGCTTCAAATGGAGTTTTGTTCAACATGAAAGTTGCTCAAAATGATGTTTTTAGCTTAGCCAAGTATCAAGAGTCCATTGATATGGATTAGAACAAGCATTGGTTGAAGAAATTTCACAAAAAGACCATTTTAATGAATTAAAAGGGAAAAATTCAAAACAATTGATAATGGAATGATTTCAAGCCAAATTTGTGCTCATTTTGATTGGAAAATAAGTTCTAAACACTTTGGAATTATTGGAATTTTCATTTGGGGCTTGGTTCATGGTGTTCCAATTTGTTACTTCATGAATAAGCTACACATCCAAAATCATACCATTAAGCTCCAAACCAATTTTCACAAGCCAATGTCCAAACCTTACCTTGGGATCCAAGCCTAAGGAGTACTTAAGTGATCTACTCCAAACCAAAAAAAACAACTCCAGACAATTTTCATTTTTCATTTTCAAGAATTCTCTCACTCTCTCAATTCTCTCAATTTTTTTCATTCTCCAAACCCTCACCCAAAGCTCCTTGTCATCGGATCCATTGATTTTTCATTGAAATTAATGGAATCTTGAGCATAAACCTCCACTCATCATCATTATCGGATCAAATTTCGTAATCAATTTTCGTGCAAATTGAAGTTGGATATTGGAGCGTATGTTGGAAGCACTTATTCGGAGCAATTCGGATTCGAATTTTTTGATCTTCATCTTCTTGCAAGAATTATTGTGGATCTTGAAGTTTTCCGTTTAATCTTGTTCGGATCTTTGAAATTTCACTTGATCAACGATCACCGGATCAAATCTCCGATCCGTAGGTTGGTTTTCCGATTTAATTTAACCATTTGATTGTTGTTTTTTAATGGCATTAAAATTATGTTTTGTATGCTGTTTGATTTTAATTGATATAAAATAACTAGAATGCTTAGAAAAATATGAGAAAATTCGTGGATGATCCTTATTATGTCTATGATCTTCGTGCGCAATTGGATTTTAGTTTCGTTTAATTTTCAATTTGATTTCTTTTTTCTTCGTTAGTTGGATAATAAAATGTCAAAAAATGGATAGTTTCTTGCCGATTTTTGTTCTGGAGTTTGGTATAGAATTTGGACTTAATTTTTGCTGGTTTGTTATAGACATATTAAGGAACTCCCAGATATTTTTAGGGTAATTTTTAGGTAGATTTAGGTTTTGTTTTGAACTAGATCTTTAGAGGCTTCCCCACTTGATTTCCCTTTTGACCACTTTTGGTGTGTGATTTCTTTAGTGCCTTTAAGCATCGTCTTAGACTCTGGTTTTTCTACTATAGATACCTAACATGCTTAGGTTCCCCTAGAAATTTTCCTAGGATTTTAGAATTATTTTTGGTATTTTAGATTCAATTAATACTTAGGCTAGTCTTAACATGTTCATAATATAGCCTTTCCTTTTGATTGATTTCATTGATGACTTTTAGCATGAGATAAACTTTTCATTCCTTTTGATTGTTGCTTTATACATGTTGATGATGCTGTGAGATTTTTGTTATGATTTTTAGATGAGTTTAAATAGGATTTTAGGGTAGTTGTTTAGGAGTGTTCATTGATGGATCCCTTTAGTGCACCCTTGAAGTTTTAGATTTAGTTTGAACCTTTTGACTTAGGTTTAACCCCTGATATTTCTACCATAGATTGTTGATACATGTAGGATAGTATAGTATTTTTCTTGGAATTGTTAGAAATGATTTTCTATTAAGTTCCTACTTTACAAGTTAACCTTAGATTAGGTCATCCTAACTAGGTTAGATGCATAGATTAGGCTTGTAAATGACCTCTAGATGATTCTAGGTCCCATTTCCTCTCTTGATAGATTGGTAATAGATAGAAGCCTCCTTCTAGAACCCTTGATCTTTAGGATAGATGTCCTTAGAATGTACCATTTGTGGTTTCTTTAGAAGCTTAAACAGGTGGATGATTCTTCCTATAGGGGCAGTTTCCTCTTCCATTTTTCTTGCTTGATTGGAATCCCTCTTGTGAGTAATGTTTTCTCCTGTGGAGGAATACATTGCACTATCATAAAGGGGTTGAGTCCATGAAAGCTACCTCTCTCTCTAAAGGAAATGGAGTTGGTTGAGTGTCTGTGGTAAGTTCCTGTGGAACTTACCTTGCTTCTCATCTCTATTTTCCTAAAATTTCTCTCATTCATTCTTTCTAGGAACTTCTTGAGATAGCATAGTCCCTCCTGTGGGGGGAATGTTGCACATCTCTTGAAGGAGCCAAACCCCTAGGATTACCCTAAAATCTCTCCTAGTTGGTTGAGTGCCTGGGATAAGTTCTTGTGGAACTTACCCTTGCCTCCCAACACCCAATTTCTTTCCTTAGGATAGATGCTTGTATGATTACTTGCGGGATGAATCCCTTACTTGTCATAAATTCCTCTCCTTCATGCATGATTGTGTGGTGTGCAGGATAGTTCATGCGTAGAGTAGCATAAGAGTAGGTGCATGATTGCATCAAGAGGTCGAGTGAGTCTCCCTCTGCTTGTATTACATTAAGGGTTGAGGTGGTGCTCCCCTTGCTTGTGTGTTCTTTTTCTTTTTCGACTTGACGTATTTGCGTAATAGAAGTTGAGTGAGCTCCCTCTGCTTGTTTGTTTTGTCTGTTTTTCTTTTGCTTGATTGCTAAGAGGTTGAGTGAGTCTCCCTCTGCTTGTAATACTGCATTGCATATGCATCTTTACTGTATATCTGTTTACTATTTAAGCTGATGCTTTATCTGTTTCTGTTTACCTTGACATGATCCCTAGGAATCTCACTTCGTTTGATGAGGAAGTGATGATTAGAACTTTAGGTTGAAACCTATGCATGATAACATCTAGGAGTTCCCTGTTTCAAACCTCAACCATAGGATGAATCCTTGGCATGACAACATTAGGACTTGACAGTCTCCCCATAGAGTTCGTTCTCTTCTCATCTCAAAACAACAGTAAAAAACGTAATAAAGGCAAGTTAGTATAAGCGCGTTACGAGCCTTAAGCTACTTGGGAAATGATAATTGAGCGGTCTCCTCTCAATCATCTAGGATGTTTAGTATAATTCCTTTGGACGCTATACGACGCATTCGCTCCTAAGTCATAGTCTTTAGTGCTGTACAAACTACAGACAACCATAAAAAAATAGTTCTTCCGTAAAAGACAGAAAACAAGCTTCAAACTTTTTTGCCCCGTGGGCCCATAATTTAAAGGAAGCTTTTCTGAAGAAAAGAGTGTCGTTAACTCCCAGTTCTACCGTAAACGGTAACGCCTGAGTCTCCAAGGGTCGAGCTGCATACACCAAACTGCTGGAACTGTCTGTTAACCTACTCGAAAAAACAGATGAATTTGAATTCCCGTAATTCGTATTATCCCGAACTACGTAAGCTCTGATCTCTTATATCTGTTGAGAGTACGTAAGCACAATACTGATGTATTGGCGAGCCACCTTCACCCATCCGTAACACGTAGTTAGCCGAACTACGTTGACTCTGATTTCTCATTCTCTGATGGGAATACGTAGGCCTAAAGCGCGACGCTTTGCCGAGTCATTTTCTTTTCTTTTTATACCGGCCTTGATAGGTAGATAGTAAATAAACCCGTCAGATAAACACAACAAGCATGGATCCCATCGAGTATGATGGACGTGAGGGGTGCTAATACCTTCCCCTTGCGTAACCGACTCCCGAATCCAGACATTGGTTGCGATGACCTTGTCTTATACCTTTTCGTCAAGTTTTTCTAATCGTTTCCTTTCCTGTTCTGAGGGATAAATAACGAAAGGTGGCGACTCTTCTGTTTTGCCGACACCTTATTTTCGCAGTAGCAACAGCTGGCGACTCTGCTGGGGACTGCGACGGTTCCCTATGTGAGTCTCGCCTTGGATTTTGTTCCTAGCTGTCAGGGTCATCCCCAGCAGCTAGCGACTCTGTTGGGGATCCAACATCCCCTGTGCGAGTCAATCCTAGCGCTTGCGTGTTTACCTGTTGGGTTATGTTTATTTATCGCATTTTACTTCCCGCATTTTATTTTTAGTATGATATGATTATCTGTGCTGTTTGTGGGAGGGGGCTCTGATGAGTGATAAGCCAGACCCAGGCTTGAGAGCTACATAGTATTAGAGCAGATTAGTGGTGAACCTGCATTTTAGGCATGCACTAGTTCCCACGCAATCTGCACTCAGACGAGATTCTCTGAGATGATTTCCATTTCCAGCCCAGTGGCCCGTCAAAAGGATTTCAGATCTAAGGATTATCGACTCTGGGAACCGATCATTTGTGACTCGGCTGAGTGAGGCCACTTCAAGAGATGATGATTTCAAACCTTCTGGGTATCGTATCATCGTTTCTTGAAAGTCTGTGACGCTGATGACCGCATAGGATGCCATACCTGTGTCAGTGGATTAGGTCCATACCTGTGAGTGGGGTCGGGTTATTGCAGGAAACCTTAAACTTCAGACAACCTGGTTTTCTTGACAGTGAATCAGTATTGTTGGTATCAGAGGGTTCTCATCATCAGAGATATGTTTGTTCTTGACAGAGCAGAGTTATTGGTCCTCTTCAGGGTTTTATGGTCAGAGCAGTGTCGTGGTTATGTTGAGACAGAGCCTTGGTCTCCTCAACAACACTCTTGATCTCCTGTTGCATGATTGCATCTTGCATTTCTACATACTCATTTGCATTTCATTAATGTGTGTCTGCGTTACAGGTGCATATTTTCCCCCGGTTCTAGTGATCTGGTCCATTATGGCTGATATGGAGGATTTGAAGAAAACTATAGACTACAGGTTTCTTACCCCGATATTGGCCCTTTGCTGAAGTTGATTGCCCTAGTTGACGGTACGGTATTAGAAGACTTCAGGCAAGCTCATGGGAGGTTGTTGAAATTCATTTGCAAGCCTTGTGTTGACCACTAAAAAGCAAGACTTGGATAAGGTGTATCTGAAGATCTCCAAATTCAATGTCTAGTGGAACAAAAATTTCACTAGCCACAAAGAGCGGGAAGAAAAGGTGAAGCAACAGATAGCCCGGTTGGAAGCTCAGATTGTGATCAAAGACCAGAAGATAAAGGCTGAAGCCTCAATTCGACGAGACGTCCAATATAGGTTGGTTGCAACCAAGGAAAACCTGAAAGATTGCCAACTCAGAGCTGATGCTAAGAGGTGCAAAGTGGAAGACTACTTTGGAAAAGGTGCTTGTAGGGACTTTGCCGAGAATCTCCCAGATATCATCAGACAGAGGGATATGCTGATCCAAAGTCTGCTTACTCAGCCCGACCATCCCGCTACAAAGAAGTTGTTAAAGGATTTTCGTGCCCGTGGCCACGCTTGATTTCTCTATATTCCTTTTGTACGTTTTATGCATTGATATGCTGATCACCACCAGGCCCATTGGTTGGAGTCACGATTGTCGCTTCAGTTGCATATGATCACTGTTGTACGCCACCTTCGTGGGTTTTCTCTGATATATATGTGAGGGTTTCTTTCCATGATTGGATGGTAGACTTTATTTGTCTTGGAAGTTAGAATCGGGGGGGATCTCCCTAAGGCACAAACACACGTTTGCATTTGCATGAATCATTTGCATAACAGGTACCTTGCCATTTTTCTAACCCCCTGTTGATACAGGTTGTTTCAGGTTTGTCTCAAGTTGATCCGAGCAATGGAACAGGTACGAGCAGAGCTGAGAGAGGTATGAGGCCAGCTGAGGCAGGTTATGAGGGACCAGCAGGCGCTCAGAGAAGAGAACGACCAGCTGAAGAATCAGGTGGGCCTGATGGCAGAAGTGCTAAAGAACATACTCCGAAGGGAATGTGAGCAAAAGCCTGAGGCTGCAGCCGGCATACTTGCTCCACGGGTATCTGAAGAACCCGCGCCAAGGCATGATAAGCCTAACAGATCCTCTGCGCAGCATGAAGCTCAGAATGTTTCCTGTCTGCAGCCACGTTCGATTCCGCAAGACAACCCCAGAAGGCAGGGTCAAAAGAGGAGACTATCTGATAGAATCCTCGATCCACTCCCAATGGATTATGACCAGTTGTTGCAACTCCTGCTCCAACTTCAGTTGATTAAACTTCGAACGTTGGCTCCAATAACTGGACAACTGCCACCCGACTACGACGTGAACGCCCGCTGTCAGTTCCACTCTAGAGCACTGGGCACGATATACTGAACTGTAAAGCCTTTAAGCATAAGGTTCAAGACATGATTGAGTCAAGAACAATTGAATTCGTGCCGGGCGGCATGAAAGCATCAGGCATATTCATCCCTTATCATGCAAAAGAAATGGGTGTTCCCATGATCTCATCTGAAGATGAGAAAGATCAGGAGTATATCCCGCGGTCTTTGAGGTCTGAATCGCCTTGCCCGCAACTTTTTAATGTTCCTGGGTCGAGCTCTAGGATGAAAGCCCCTGAATAGAGAGGATCCTCACTAGGTCAAACCTCGTCTCCGGATTGTTTCTGCCATACAGAATCGGCATCCTCTTGGTCCGTTGCAGCGAAGCTATCGGAGCCCGAATCAGAGTCAACCTCACAGAAGTCATTCTTCTGATTGAGTCAGAGGACTTTCAAAGGGTCGCTCCCCTCAGCAGCAAATAAGTGTGAAGGCCCAGCTCCCCGAAAGCTGGCACTCTGTATTTTATCATGTCATTTCTTTACATTTGTAGTTTCTTTCCTGTAGAATTGCAAATTTCGCTTGTAAAACATGATTGTTTTTCAATTGATATTGATAATGAAATAAATATACATGTTTTGAACTAATCCATTCGTGTTCACTCTATTGCTTTCTTTTATTTCAAATGCTTGTTTAAGTAGAATCCGGGGAGGATGACGAAATCCAATGATGCGTAAGCTTCCGATGTTATGCTTTTGAACAAAAAACCTGTTGATGATGTACAGGCATTGTTTCAATTTGCAAACACCAGAGATATAAGGAAGAGAATCCCTTGTTAACCCCTTTGAGCCTAGTAGTAGGAGTTTCTTTCTGAAGATAAAAAAACCCTTAATCTTAACCCGGGGCAGGGTAGGTGTTAGCTAATTTGACCAAGCGTTTAAATTACACAAGGAGTGTCCGTTCGAGGATCCATCACACCGTTATAGGTCGTACCTAAAAAAACCATGATGGTTAAACCTGGCCGATCAGGAGTGAAACAGTCACAAACTCTTTAATAAGTCATACGAGCCGATGTCATACGATTTGTTCAAAAAAGAAAAAGAAAAAATCGAAAAGAAAAAGCCCGCTAAGTCGAATCCTGAAAGCACTTAGGCAAAAATTAGGGCATCTCGCTGGACTTCAAAATTGAAGAAACTCAGAAGAGTTAGTCCAGGCAAAAATCAGGCATCGAAAAAACGAAAAAACGAAAAGGATTACGAAAGAAAAACCCTCGAGAAAGAATGAAATTGTATGGCTACCGGTGCCCAAACAAAGACGAAAAGAGAGTGACTGTCACTTCGAAAAATAATGATTCCTTGAAGTGTCACTCAACCTTTGAAAGGTGAACGCTAAGGTCCAATTAGCTGAACGTAGGACCGGAGAACATCAAGGAGAATGGGTGGGTTAAAATAAATTTTGAGCCTTTATCCTTTCTTTCTTAAACCTTGAACCTGACCACGTTACAACCTTTAAAACACCTAATTGAAATAGGCTTGTTTCGAAAGCATACTTCGGTAAAGATCGCATCGGAACTGACTCCTAGATAGGATTCCCATTACAGTGTTGTATTGATGTTGACAATATTGATGAATGACTTCATATATTATGTCATAAATTTTTTCTTTTTCCAGTGAACAGGAATGGATTTTTGAAAACTGCCATATGCATTGCATTTGATATGTCTTTTATGCAGAACAACTTGTTTTACTAGCGAGTAAGCGCTTGACAACAGGAAAGTTTCCACAATGGAAAGTATGATCAGGATAGAATGCGGAATGCTAGAATATTCCGGTGAACCAGGGCAAGCTACGTCGAATGATCACAGCATGTGAGTCAGCCATCTAGAAATCGTTAATCCGGGGCAATCGGGTCGAGATTGGATGAATCTCTCGCAGCCAAGGATACTACTCCCCACAAATCAGCCCATGAGGGGCAAAGTCATGACAAGACTGGGGCAGGTCACCCCGAAAGCGTCAAAGCCATCCTTTTCCGGAAGGTAGTTAAGCTGAAGCACCTTCTCGAGGTTTGAAATGCTAAGGTAGTACACCTCAAACCAACAGAAGTATAGAAGGTACAAACCTCCTTGCAAGAGAGTTTTGCAGAAGTCCCACAGGCTGGGGCAAAAATTGGAAACGACGGAGTCGTCCCTGTCCATATCATCAGAGCCAGGTAAGCAAGGATGAGTCCTTTTGTGATACCGATTCTGGGGCAAGTCGTCTCGAGTGCGTCTCATGGCAAGATTGATTTATCCACGAGTTAAACTAAGCAGGGGCAGTTCCTCAAGCAGGTGTAGTTTCTCCCCAGTCAAAGTTGAACGTCGGAGAATCGGGTCGTCACCCATATCAAATAACTTGAAACTTTCATGGAATCAGTCTTGTCTAGCTAACCCTCAAACCAGTTCTCGTCCAGTATATGTCAAAATGTTGAACCAGTCCCCGCCTGATCCCTTCTATTGGTAGTTCGCTGTTTAACCAGTCGTCGTACGGAAAACGCAGTTGCAAAGTCCAATCCTTGTTTGGCAAATTCGAAATCAATCCTGTTTGATATTCGAACTAGATATCCAGTCCCTGTCTAATATCCAAATCCGGAATCAGTCCTGTCTGATCTCCTTACCCGAAGTCAATCCTGTTTGATATTCGAACCAGATATCCAGTCCCTGTCTGATATCCATAGTCCGGAATTAGTGCCTGTCTGATCCCCAACCCGAATATCAATCCTGTTTGATATTCAAACCAGATATCTAGTCCCTGTATGATATCCATAATCCGGAATCAGTCCTGTCTGATCCCCAACCCGGAAATCAATCCTGTTTGATATTCACACCAGATATCCAGTCCCTGTCTGATATCCAAAACCAGAAATTCGTGCTTGTACCGGAGATTATTTCTTGTCTGAGGACTCGACCTATGACACCAATTCTCATCTGCTGGTGCACCCATGAATGCTAGTACCTGTCTAGTATTTCCCCGTTTAAATCCACTCTCGTCGGTAACCTTCCGTTCAAGGTTCAGCTCCAGCTTGGAAAACCGTTTCAGAATCCAGTGCTTGTCTGGCTTGCCATTCTTTTGAAGATTAATCCCCATTTGATAAGCCCTCGACCGGTAGTCAGTCTGTGTCTGACCTACTCAATTAAAATCCATTTCTAGACTGATGTCCAAGTGGTCCATTCTTCCAAGAAGGATGATTCCTTCTTCCCCAGCAAGTTCAGCAGTGTTTTCCTTACCGAGTCTGAATAGAGACCGTGAGCATTGATATGTCTCCCCAAGCAGAGATAGATTCTCCCAGATGAGCTGTGTCCTGAGGAAGGATCATCATTTCCCCAGCCGATTCATACGCTGAAGTGTATACTCCTTCCCAGCACCGGGTCAATGTCCAGTTCTCTCGTAGGAGACTAGTCGCAAGTGTGCAGCTTCCGATGGTTCCAGACTGATGTCTCCGGCAAAATTGAAAGTCCCCACAGAGTCGTACTCTCCTCGACAGGTAGGAGTGATTCCAGCGTCCGGTTACCATCCTCAACCGAGTTTGCAGTCCCCCATGAGAGCTGAGTCCGTGGAAGCCGTTCAGGCCATGATTGGTTTCCCCAGTAGAAAGTGTTGAATAGCTGATGTTGTATTTCCCCATCGGAGTCCGTATCTCCAGGAAGAGGCTATCTGTGAAGGCCGTGCAATTATTTCTGCGATTGATATTGTTTGTCGCAACAGCTTGTGGTTCGTAGGCCCAGTTGAGCTAATACAGGTTCTCGTAAAACGTCATCCCCCTGCAGCAGTATTTTGGATTTCGTATCCCCAGGTTTAATCCAATTGAGATTGGTGTGACTTCTTCTCCTCGGCAGGATGATTCCTCCTCTCAACCAGAGTGGTCCTTTCTCCTTGATAGGATGATTCTCCCTTCAGCATTTATCTTGCTGATGGGGTCATAGCATTTTGCATGATTGCATAGCATTTACCCTAAATGTGTAGCATTTCCACCGTGTGGAGCATTGCGCCATTGTCAAACATATGCATATGAAACATGAGCTAGGTCGTTACCGTTCTTGTTTTGCAGGTGTTCCTCCGCAGAATGGTTTGCTCAAGATGATTCTTGAAGTCTCCAGCGAAGTTGATTGCTTAAGATGATTCTTGAATTCCCTAGTGAAGTCGCCAGAGTTGGTTGCTCAAGTTGATGCTTAGAGTCCCCGACAGAGTGTTTGCTCAGGATGATTCCTAAAATCTCCAGCAGAGTTATTGGTTCAGGATGATTCTTGAAGTCCCCGACGGAGTTATTTGTCCAAGATGATTCTTGAAGTCCTCAGCAGATTTGATTCATCCAGAATGATTTCTAGATCCCTGAAGCAGAGTTACTTGATAATTCTCCAGAATCCCCAGCGAAGATGTTTCATCCCTAGCATGTTTTCAACAGAGAAATTGAAATTTCCTTGAAGACTTGATGATTGAAGTCTGGTAGCGGTGCCAAAACCCCTGACTTACTGATGAAGTCTAACTGCGATGTCAAAGCAGTTATCTCAGCTGACGCAGAGTGCCTGACGGCAAAAAGATTGTGTATCCTTAGTGCTCCGTGATTGATTAAGGATCCCATCTCGACTTACTGATGAAGTCTAACTGCGATGTCAAATCAGTTCTCCCAGCTGATGCGGAGTGCCTGACGACAAAAGAATGTATATCCTTATTGGTCCGTGATTGATTAAGGATTATATTTGAAGACTTACTGATGAAGTCCAGCTGCGATGTCGAAGCAGTTTTCCTAGCTGACGCAGGGTGCCTGACGGCAAAAAATTGTATATCCTTAGTGGTTCCTGATTGATTAAGGATTACATTTGAAGACTTATTAACGAAGTCCAACTGTGATGTCAAAGAAGTTCTCCCAGCTGATGTGGAGTGTCTGACGGCAAAAGAATGTATATCCTTATTGGTCCATGATGGATTAAGGATCCCATTTTAAGACTTACTGACGAAGTCTAACTGTGATGTCGAAGTAGTTCTCTAAGCTGATGCGGAGTGCCTAATGGCAGAAGTTTGGATATCCCTATTTGGTTCATGATTGATCGAGGATTCTATTTCAGACTTGCTAACGAAGTCCGGCTGACGCCCGAGATGTTCTTTGAATGCCCGACAGCATAATTAACTTGATTGTTAAAAAGTTCCTAATGACCTGATGAGTCCCGAGGAATTCCTCGGCCGACGTGCCGCAGAATGCCTGACGGCAATACCAGCTATGTATCACCGGTTACCGAGTGACCAGTGATCCCTTGATGATTTGAGGAAGAAGCTGCAGCGAAATCTGATAATCATCCCGACGGAGATTTGAGAGTAGCCATTCACCAGTTACCGAATAACCGGTGATCCCTTATTGAATTACTGATGAAGTCCGACAAAGATATTGTCGACGTTCCTAGCGACATCATGAGTCCATAGGTGACGATAAGGAATTCTTCTGCAGTGGCACAGAATGCCTGACGGCATAATCAGCCATTATTCACCAGTTACCGAATGACCGGTGATCCCTTATTGACTTATTGATGAAGTCCGACAAAGATGTTGTCGACGTGCCTAGCGACACGATGAGTCCATAGGTGGCGATAAGGAATTCTTCTGCAATGGCGCAGAATGCCCGACGGCAGAATCAGCCATTATTCACTAGTCACCGAATGACCGGTGATCCCTTATTGACTTACTGATGAAGTCCGACAAAGATACTGTCGACATTCCTAGCGACATAATGAGTCCATAGGAGACGATAAGGAATCCAGCTATCCTTCACAAATTACCGTGTGACCAGTTCCCCATCAGAGTTGCTGTGCAACTTTCATGCTCAGTTTTTGAAGTTGTGCCTACCAATCAAAGTATCGTTTACCTGTGTGGTGGCAGATCGCCTATCGTCGTGTAAGCAGTGATCCCTCGATGATTTGAGGATGCAATGACATCAGATAAATCAAAGAATCATCCTGACAGAGGTTCAGATAAGTATTCTCCAACTAGTTGTCGTTCAACTATTGTTTTAGTCTCCAAAGATTTGTCTCCATCAGAGTACCGTGTACTTGTGCAGTTGGCAAATTTCAGGGTTTGTTGGTATTCAACCGTCTTTTACCTTGATTTTCTGTGAGCCGTTCGCTTCTCACCCAGTCAGGTCCAAGCCGTTTGAATAGGGGCAGCTGTTGCACCCCAAAATTTGCCCAACGTTTCTTTACCTAGCTTATGTTTCATTTCATTCACCTTAGCATTATCATTTGCATTTCATTGACATGTATGCAGGAGATCAAGAGGTATGATTACCAATTAAGAGCTACACCAGACTTTGAGGCTATCTAAGAAGGTTATTCAGATATTCAAGGGTTGATATCCTTGTCAGAGAAGTTTAAAGGTCCTCAGAGAGAGTGATTGAAACCAAGAGGGTGTGTCTCCTAACTTGAGAGTCGTGGAAAGCCATCAGATGATTCTGAAGCCATGAAGATGGACTTGAGATCTTGAGAGAGTTCATGAGAAGTGTTGAGGATCACTTTGAGGCTTAGACAGGTCATTGTGCAAGATTAAGAAGACTCAGCCATGAGTGGTGCAATTAGGGTTTGATTGGGTCAACCCTAAGTCAACTGAGGATTTGAAGAAGGTTGAGACCTAATTCAAGAGCCATGTGATCATGTATTGATACATTGAGATGTTATAAGGATGATTCCAATATTAACTCAACATGATTGAAGAGTTTGAGAAGTTTCAGGCTAGGGTTTCTAAGAATTGACAGTGTAAAATCCCCTAGCTTGACCCCTGACTGCTCGGCCATTTAACTCAAGATATGATCTTCATATCATCTTGACCCCAACATGATTGTTGTAGGGCATGATCTTAGCTTTAATTTGAGTACTAGAAGTCCTTGATAGGGTTTATAGAACTCAAGTTATGAGCCAGACAAGTTACAAGTCATTTGAGGCATGTGAATTTGGAGCTTGAAAGTTACCCAACTTGCATGACACGTTTTCCCTAGAATGATGATTCCTATGAGCTTTTGGTCAACATTAATATTGTCCCTTATCCTCTTAGTTTTCTAAAGAGTACTAGAAGTCCATGATTGGATTTGTAGATTCAAGTTATGGCTTTGACAAGTTAATGGTATTTTGGGTATTTGGACATTACAGGTCATTTTGAATTATAGGTCAATTTCACTATCTTGCAAGCTTCAAATGGAGTTTTGTTCAACATGAAAGTTGCTCAAAATGATGTTTTTAGCTTAGCCAAGTATCAAGAGTCCATTGATATGGATTAGAACAAGCATTGGTTGAAGAAATTTCACAAAAAGACCATTTTAATGAATTAAAAGGGAAAAATTCAAAACAATTGATAATTGAATGATTTCAAGCCAAATTTGTGCTCATTTTGATTGGAAACTAAGTTATAAACACTTTGGCATTATTGGAATTTTCATTTGGGGCTTGGTTCATGGTGTTCCAATTTGTTACTTCATGAATAAGCTACACATCCAAAATCATACCATTAAGCTCCAAACCAATTTTCACAAGCCAATGTCCAAACCTTACCTTGGGATTCAAGCCTAAGGAGTACTTAAGTGTTCTACTCCAAACCAAAAAAAAAAACTCCAGACAATTTTCATTTTTCATTTTCAGGAATTCTCTCACTCTCTCAATTCTCTCAATTTTCTTCATTCTCCAAACCCTCACCCATAGCTCCTTGTCATCGGATCCATTAATTTTTTATTGAAATCAATGGAATCTTAAGCATAAACCTCCACTCATCATCATTATCGGATCAAATTTCGTAATCAATTTTCGTGCAAATTGAAGTTGGATATTGGAGCGTAAGTTGGAAGCACTTATTCGGAGCAATTCGGATTCGAAGTGTTCGATCTTCATCTTCTTGCAAGAATTATTGTGGATCTTGAAGTTTTCCATCTAATCTTGTTCGGATCTTTGCAATTTCACTTGATCAACAATCACCGGATCAAATCTCTGATCCGTAGGTTGGTTTTCTGATTTAATTTAACCATTTGATTGTTGTTTTTTAATGGCATTAAAATTCTGTTTTGTATGCTGTTTGATTTTAATTGATATAAAATAGCAAGAATGCTTAGAAAAATATGAGAAAATTCGTGGATGATCCTTATTATGTCTATGAGCTCTGTGCGCAATTGGATTTTAGTTTCGTTTAATTTTCAATTTGATTTTGTTTTTCTCCTTTAGTTGGATAATAAAATGTCAAAAACAGCATAGTTTCTTGCCGGTTTTTGTTCTGGAGTTTGGTATAGAATTTGGACTTAATTCTTTGCTGGTTTGTTATAGACGTATTAAGGAACTCCCAGAAATTTTTAGGGTCATTTTTAGGTAGATTTAGGTTCTGTTTTGAACAAGATCTTTAGAGGCTTCCCCACTTGATTTCCCTTTTGACCACTTTTGGTGTGTTATTTCTTTAGTATCTTTAAGCATAGTTTTAGACACTGGTTTTTCTACTACAGATACCTAACATGCTTAGGTTCCCCTAGAAATTTTCCTAGGATTTTAGAATTAGTTTTGGTATTTTAGATTGAATTAATACTTAGGCTAGTCTTAACATGTTCATAACATAGCCTTTCCTTTTGATTGATTTCATTGATGACTTTTAGCATGAGATAAACTTTTCATTCCTTTTGATTGTTGCTTTATACATGTTGATGATGTTGTGAGATTTTTGTTAAGATTTTTAGATGAGTTTAAATAGGATTTTAGAGTAGTAGTTTAGGAGTGTTCTTTGATGGATCCCTTTAGTGTACCCTTGAAGTTTTAGATTTAGTTTGAACCTTTTGACTTAGGTTTAACCCCTGATTTTTCTACCATAGAATGTTGATACATGTAGGATAGCATAGTATTTTTCTTGGAATTGTTAGAAATGATTTTCTATTAAGTTCCTATTTTACAAGTTAACCTTAGATTAGGTGATCCTAACTAGGTTAGATGCATAGATTAGGCTTGTAAATGACCTCTAAATGATTCTAGGTCCCATTTCCTCTCTTGCTAGATTGGTAATAGATAGAAGCCTCCTTCTAGAACCCTTGATCTTTAGGATAGATGTCCTTAGAATGTATCATTTGTGGTTTCTTTAGAAGCTTAAATAGGTGGATGATTCTTCCTATAGGGGTAGTTTCCTCTTCCATTTTTCTTGCTTGATTGGAATCCCTCTTGTGAGTAATGTTTTCTCCTGTGGAGGAATACATTGCACTATCATAAAGGGGTTGAGTCCATGAAAGATACCTCTCTCTCTAAAGGAAATGGAATTGGTTGAGTGTCTGTGGTAAGTTCCTGTGGAACTTACCTTGCTTCTCATCTCTATTTTCCTAAAATTTCTCTCATTCATTCTTTCTAGGAACTTCTTGAGATAGCATAGTCCCTCCTGTGGAGGGAATGTTGCACATCTCTTGAAGGAGCCAAACCCCTAGGATTACCCTAAAATCTCTCCTAGTTGGTTGAGTGCCTGGGATAAGTTCTTGTGGAACTTACCCTTGCCTCCCAACACCCAATTTATTTCCTTAGGATAGATGCTTGTATGATTACTTGCGGGATGAATCCCTTACTTGTCATAAATTCCTCTCCTTCATGCATGATTGTATGGTATACTAGGATAGTTCATGCTTAGAGTAGCATAGGAGTAGGTGCATGATTGCATCAAGAGGTCGAGTGAGTCTCCCTCTGCTTGTATTGCATTAAGGGTTGAGGTGGTGCCCCCCTTGCTTGTGTGTTGTTTTTCTTTTTCTACTTGACGTATTTGTATAATAGAGGTTAAGTGAGCTCCCTCTGCTTGTCTATTTTGTCTGTTTTTCTTTTGCTTGATTGCTAAGAGGTTGAGTGAGTCTCCCTCTGCTTGTATTGCTGCATTGCATATGCATCTTTACTGTATATCTATTTACTATTTAAGCTGATGCTTTATCAGTTTCTGTTTACCTTGACATGATCCCTAGGAATCTCACTTCCTTTGATGAGGAAGTGATGATTAGAACTTTAGGTTGAAACCTATGCATGATAACATCTAGAAGTTCCCTGTTTCAAACCTCAACCATAGGATGAATCCTTGGCATGACAACATTAGGACTTGACAGTCTCCCCATAGAGTTCGTTCTCTTCTCATCTCAAAACAACAGTAAAAAACATAATAAAGGCAAGTTAGTATAAGCGCGTTACGAGCCTTAAGCTATTTGGGAAATGATAATTGAGCTGTCTCCTCTCAATCATCTAGGATGTTTAGTATAAGTCCTTTGGACGCTATACGACGCATTCGCTCCTAAGTCATAGTCTCTAGTGTTGTACAAACTACAGACAACCATAAAAAAAACAGTTCTTCCGTAAAAGACAAAAAACAAACTTCAAACCTTTTTGCCCCGTGGGCCCATAATTCAAAGGAAGCTTTTCTAAAGAAAAGAGTGTCGTTAACTCCCAGTTCTACCGCAAACGGTAACGCCTAAGTCTCCAAGGGTCGAGCTGCGTACACCAAACTGCTGGAACTGTTTGTTAACCCTACTCGAAAAAACAGATGAATTTGAATTCCCATAATCCGTATTATCCCGAACTACGTAAGCTCTGATCTCTCATATTTGTTGAGAGTACGTAGGCACAATACTGATGTATTCGCGAGCCACCTTCACCCATCTGTAACCCGTAGTTAGCCGAACTACGTTGACTCTGATTTCTCATTCTTTGATGGGAATACGTAGGCATAAAGCGCGACGCTTTGCCGAGTCATTTTCTTTTCTTTTTATACCGGCCTTGATAGGTAGATAGTAAATAAACCCGTCAGATAAACACAACAAGCGTGGATCCCATCGAGTACGATGGACGTGAGGGGCGCTAATACCTTCCCCTTGCGTAACCGACTCCCGAATCCAGACATTGGTTGCGATGACCTTGTCTTATACCTTTCCGTCAGGTTTTTCCGATCGTTTCCTTTCCTGTTATGAGGGATAAATAACGAAAGGTGGCGACTCTTTTGTTTTGCCGACACCTTATTTTTGCAATAGCGACAATACCAAACATATATTAGTTATTTAGAATCATCAAACATGAAATCTACGACTTTCGATTTCAATCCGAATCTTAAATCCTCAACTCTCTAAAAATGCAAAAACTTACAAAAATCAATCAAATTCGATAAAACAAGCATACTTGATCACGACCTACATTACCCGACACCATGGCATAATCTATTCCATCTTTCGTCCGTAAAAACATTGATTTGTAAAAGCTGCGATCTCGAAATTCGACGTACGACAACAATTTCACACTTAGAAGGTCATTCGACACATCTTCAACTCTTGGAATATTTAAAGGTCTAATTATACCAATATTGCATTCCACGTCTTACTTTCTTTAATAATCACCAGAAGTCACTGTCCACTTTTATATACTCAACTTTACACTCTGTTGCCTTAGCACACACACCAGACACAAGTCTCAACGTTACTTAATCAGTTTAATTCCTTAACCATCCAAACAGACATGAAATATGGAGCTCTCACTCTCAGACTAGTTGTCGTAACTAAGTCGGTCATAACTCCACTTCACGTCCTGGCTGTATATCACTATCTTGTCAGGATAACTTCCAGCCAACCACAATTAATCGGCAAATCGCCAACTTCTCACTCTCATTATAACTCAAAAATTCCCATCAAATTAAACACTTCAACACCATCCTACGCCGACTCGTCAAAACAATTCTTAAGCACTTAGCTTAACTCAAGACAATTCTCTGCTCACGCCATCTAAGCTTGCAAAACACGTCCATCCCATCCAATACAATTCCAACTACTATCAACAAGAGATTAAGGGTGATCAGTTCCTCAATTTGTCAATAGACAGCTGAAGATCATGATGCGGTACAAACCATCCTTACCGAACTATAAGAGCGTCCAACCACACACAGAGCTACAATTCCACACTTGCAGCATCCTGGAGAAGTACAAGCTTCTCCCCCACTTGAATCATTCTCACTCCTGCAGACAAAGATTCTACAACAAAACATGTACCGACAGTGTTTTCACACACATGTCGCATACCAGGGAATACACAACATTAAACAACTTGACCGGACGGACCGACCTGCTCTGATACCACTTATGTAACACCCCAACTCTACTACTTACGGATAACAGGAAAGACAACAACTCATATAACAAACAGAGCGCAACAGCATACAAATTGCACGCATGACGATCGTAATGAAGGTGTGACGATCGTCACATCAGCAAATTCTGGGCGTTACAATTTCAACTCACAGAAACATACATTTCATAACTCAATTGGACAGCATGCATTTAGTAATGATACATAGCACATAAGTTTGGATGAACAAACAACAATAACTTGATTAACATTTTGATTACAAGGCATCTTATTAATTTGCAGCGGAATATAAAACATTTCCAACATTTAGCATGATTAAAACAAGACCGTGAAACTTGCAACAAAACTCCATTAAGATTCAGCAAGTAATTATCTTGCATCAATTCAACATAAACAACGCGTTTCAACCATGAAAATCAGCACTACTAATTCATCGGTGTAGTGCATCCAACCAACATTTGGCACTTAATAGCAGCCACCAATTTAGTGAAAAACACTTGATAAAATTTAGCAACAAGGAAATTAAATAAAATCAATAACACCAATCGTTCATCCCCCCAAGAGTGCTACGTATCAGAGCGACCAAAAACCTTAAACGAAAAGCTACACTTTATTCCGGATTACCTGCAAATTACCACCAGCGGAGGTAACATACAACGTAAAGGGGGAGATATCAACAACATAACATAAGGCATGATAAAAGTCATGTCAGAATATTATCACAGCATTATAATTCCAACAGTTCGCATAAATATTAGTAATAATAAACTACAACCACCCTTTATTCATAACCACAACAATTATCATCATATCTCAGCAACTCATCAAAACAACTCAACAACGCAACTCAACAATGTGACTCAACAATGCAACTCAAATGTGCATATGCATGTGGTACCATTTTGGGAGACAACACTCCACAATAATTCGGGAGACAACTCTCCACAATAATTCGGGAGACAACTCTCCACAATAATTCGGGAGACAACTCTCCACAATCATTTATTTTGTCATTAAAGACACAACCGTCGCCAATCCAGGCTAAATGATATGCTATGAGATGCAACTATTATGGACTATAACACAACAACAATAATTGTGCAACAACCGTGCAACAAGGCATCACGCCTACAACCAATTATCCATAACAGAAACATCACATTCCGCATACATCATGTACTCACCACATCAATTTGTTCATATCAGAGAACTACCAACAGTATCGTTCCTACGAATAAGACTCTAACACATTTTCGCAGATAATAATTAAAAACAACCTCGTCTCTACAATTGAGAACTCAACAGCATTTTCATATACCTTCATACGGGTAATATAACTACAACTTACCCACATAATCCAAGGAGAATATTATAATAACATTTTCTCAACAGTGACATAATAACTTCATATGCATCAAGTATTCATCATTTCAATCTGTTCATGTAGGGGAACAATAACAACATACTTTTGACAATTAAGGATTCAACACATTATCGTAAGAACAACATTACAACTTTTACTCACTAAATTAATTATAGTTCCTGAAAAGGTTCATTCACTACGGGGCAACTAATCTTGCCACATTAAGGGCAACCATACAACATCGTACAACACTGACGATATCACACATTCATTCCTACACAGAGAAACCTCGTCCCTAACATTTATCGAGTAACAGGAACTATATCTATGATTCGATTCCCTACCTGAAGTCGATCAAGTAAGAGCATAATAACAACCTTTTCTCAACAAATGGGAAATTAGCGCGTATCGGTGCCGATTCCCAACATTACTACATAAACTAATGAAATAAACACTAATGCAGGCGTAGACAAACATTAACCCTTAATATTTCTCAACTTACGGGAACATTTACCCTTAATATTTCTCAACCTACGGGAACATTTACCCTTAATATTTCTCAACCTACGGGAACATTTACCCTTAATATTTATCGATCTACAGGAACATTAATCCTTAATATTTATTGATCTACATGAACCTTAATCCTTATGATTCAATTCCCTACATGAAATTGATCATACCCACAGTTATAGAATTGAACCCCACCCTTACCTTTGGATTGAGGACAACTCTAAACTTCCGGTTCCGGTTTGCTCTCCCGGTGACTCTTCTGCAACAACCTTCAATTCTCTCCGGCGGTTAATTCTTTGTTCTTCCTTTCTCCACAACCACATCCTTTTTCCTCTTTTCTCAGCCTTTTTCCTCTAATTTGGTTTTCTGAGCAGGTTATCGTTCTTTTGCTCTTTCTCCCACAACTTTTCTAATAACTCCCTAATTCCCCTTATTCCATCCAGTAATAATAATAATAATAATAGTAATAATAATAATATTACTACTAGTTATTAAATTATCATCATTATTAATTATATTATATTATTATCAAACTCAATGATTTATTAAATGGTTTCCTATAATTTAAGGACACCCACCAACTCTCTCAGACACACTCACACATAAAGACACACCAACAATTCATAAATAATTTAATTAAAATGAACGGGCGTTACACTCCCAGCTGACGTAGAGTGCATGCCGGCAGAAGTTTAGATATCCTTATTGGTACGTGATTGAATAAGAATTCTATTTTCTGACTTACTGATGAAGTCCGACCGTGAGGTCGAAGAAGTTCTCCTAGCTGACGCGGAGTGCCTGACGGCAAGATTAGATATCCTTATTGGTCCATGATTGAATAAGGATTCTATATTCTGACTTACTGATGAAGTCTGACTGTAACGTCGAGAAGTTCTCCCAGCTGACGCGGAGTGCCTAACGGCAAAAGATAAGCTATCCCTATTGGTTCATGATTGACTAAGGATTTTGTTTTCGACTTACTGATGAAGTCCGACTGTAACGTCGAGAAGTTCCTCTAAGCTGACGCGGAGTGCCTAACGGCAAAAGGATGAGATATCCCTTTTGGTTCATGATTGAATAAGTATTATATTTCCGACTTACTGATGAAGTCTGGCTGACGCCCGAGAATTTCCTTGAATGCCCGACGGCATAATTGACTTGATTGTCAAACGTTCAGTGACCTGACGAGTCCAGAGATGACGTTAAGGAATTCTTCTAATGTAACTCAAAATGCCTGACGGCATAATCGACGATCCTTCACCCGTTACCGTGTAACCAGTGATTCGTAACTGACTTATTGACGAAGTCCGACAGAGATTGTCAAACGTTCCTAGTGACCTGACGAGTCTAAAGGAATTCTGCTGCTGTGACGCAGAATGCCTGACGGCAGAATCAACTATCCTTCACCAGTTATCGTGTAACCGGTGATCCCTTGATGACTTGAGGACGAAGTTCTACAGCGAAATCAGATGATCATCCCTACGGAGGTTTGAAGTTAATCACTCACCAGCAAGTTGTCGTGCAACTGTTATTTCAGTTTCAGAATTTATCCCCATCAGAGTATCGTTTACTTGTGCGGTTGGAAAATTTCCGGGTTTATCGGTATTCAACCATCTTTTACCTTGATTTTTTGAGATCCGTTCGCTTCTCACCCAGTCAAGTCCAAGCCGTTTAAATAGGGGCAGCTATTGCACCCCAAAATTTGCCTAACCTTTTTTTCTTTACCTAGCTTATGTATCATTGCATTCATTCTAGCATTATCATCTGCATTGCATTGACATGTGTGCAGGAGATCAAGAGGTATCACTACCAACAAAGGGATACACAAGATTATGAAGCTATCTAAGAGTCTTCATTCAAGTATTCAAGGGTTGATATCCTCATCAGAGAAGCCAAAGATCCTCAGAGAAGGGGTTGGATATAAAAGTGTATGCCTCCTAACTTGAAGGCGGTGAGAGGTCATCAGATGATTTTGAACCCATGAAGTCGGACTTGAAGCCTTGAGAGAGCTCATGAGAAGTATTTAAAGTCATTTTTAAGCCTAGACAGGTCATCATGTGAAGGATATGAAGCTACAACCAAGATTGATGCAACTAGGGTTTCATCTAGTCAACCCTAGGTCAAAAGATGATTTGAAGAAGTTTGAGACCTAATTTCAAGGCCATGTGATCATGGATTGATGTATTAAGATGCCCAAGGGATGATTCCAAGGTCAACTAATCATGAATCAAGAGTGTGAGGAGTTCCTAGGCTAGGGTTGATATGCTTGACAGTGTAAAATCCCCTGGTTTAGTGCCTAACTTCAAGACCACATAACTCAAGATGTAACTTTCATCTCACCTTGACCCCAACATGATTGTTATAGAGCATTATCATAAATTTAATTTGAGTACTAGAAGTCCTTGATAGGGTTTATAGAACTCAAGTTATGAGTCAGACAAGTTACAGGTCATCAGATGAATGTAAATTTGGAGCTTGAAAGTCAACCAACTTGCATGACACTTTTTCCCTAGAAGGAAGTTTCTCCTCCACTTTTGTCCAACATGAATTTTGTTCCTTATCTTCTTAGCTTTCCAAAAAGTACTAGAAGTCCATGATTGGATTTGTAGAACTCAAGATATGAGCTTTGCAAGACAAGGGTATTTTGGGAATTTGAGAGTATAGGCCATTTTTGATTATGGGTCAATTTCACCATCTTACACACCTCAAATGGAATTTTGTTCAACTTGAAAGTTGCTCAAAATGATGTTATTTGTCCAACCATGCACCAATAATCCATTGATATGGATTAGAATGAGAAGAGTGTGAAGAAACTTTCATGAAGGAAGCTTGAAAGGAAGCTTGAAAAGGGCTAATTCAAATCAACTCATTCTTGAACCAATCCATGTCATATTTGTGCTTTTTTTGAGTCCAATTAGTGTTTTAAGAACATTGGAAAAATCAGAAACCAAGTTTGAACTCATTTGCTATGCCAAATTCATGATTCCTTCATCCTTAAGCAACACAATGCAAATCAACCATCCATTCATTTTCAAGGCCTCAATCCTATCCACACACCTTCCTTACATCACAATCAAGGTAATTGGATCAATTCGCAAGTTGTTTGGCTTTGTTCTCACCATAACATAAAAGCTTCAAACATGGAAAAGTGGATTTTGAATTGGGCTGCCATAACCTTCAATTGGGCTTTTAATCACTCAATATCCATTGCATATAACCTCTGGGATGATTTCCAACTGCCATAACTAACTTTTGGTGAAGAATAACAGAAATTCAGTTAAGAAAAAGTGGAGAAACTTGGAAATTCGATTTTGAAGATAGAGCCATTTTCAGTCCAAATTACCATTGCAAAAAGCTTCAGTGAGGATCATTGATGGATTCTAGACGATTTTCTTGAAGCTTCATCCATAATTCAAGCCTCTATCGAAGCTTCTTAACAGGTTCCTATCTTTCATCCATACTCCCTGTTCTTGGTGAATTACCATGCCATTTTCACATGATTGTGATCCTTAGAGTATGTAAAACGTTTTAGGATTAGTTTCGTTAGGATTCATGACAACTTAGGAAATGACACCTTAGCTTGTAGTTCACATTTCTCCTTATTTATTGGCCAAGAATGAAAAAGAATATGATATTTGTAATCTAGGAAGCAAGACGAAGAGATTGGTATAAAAAATGTGAAGTTTTGTTAAGTTGGAAAATGTGGTACTTGTCGCTACCGCAAAAAACGAGTGCCGGCAAAATAGAAGAGTCGTCACCTTTCATTATTTATCCCACAGAACAGGAAAGGAAACAATCAGAAAAAACCTGACGCAAAGGTATAAGACAAGTCCATCGTAACCATTGTCTGGATTCGGGAGTCGGTACGCAATGGGAAGGTATTAGCACCCCTCACGTCCATCGTACTCGAAGGGATCCATGCTTGTTGGTTTTTCTACGGGTGAAAAACAATCTATCTACGGCTGCTAAAAATAAACGGAAAGAACTGACTCGATAGAGCATCGCGCTCTATGCCTACGTATTCCCTCGTGCAATGGGAAAGTCAGAGTCAACGTAGTTCGGGAAACTATGGGGGAAGGTCGCTCGTCGAGAGATCGCATCTCGTGCCTACGTACTTTCACACGGCGTGAAAGATCAGAGCTTATGTAGTTCGGGATAACTACGGGTAAACAAGGGTGTTCTCGATCACACGGGGGTGAGAGAAAGGATTGACGATACCAGCGTACGCATTCTAGCAGTTAGGTGTATGTTGCTCGCTCGATGGAGATTTAGGCGTTACCTGTTTGCGGTAGAACGGACGTAGTATGTCATAGTTCAAAGGTACGGGGACCTACGGGTTCTAGAACTACGGTCTGGCCTCGATTGCTCTAGGGCAAGAGAAAGGGAACATCAGTCGTCAACAGGAAAGTCTCGATCGCACGATAGCGAGAGAACAGACAAGTTAGTTGTTAGTGTGCTTGCTAGGATATCGCATCCTATGCCTACATATTCTCGTCTGGTATGAGAAATTAGAGCAGTTGTAGTTCATCCAACTACAGGAAACGGGGGAAAAGGGAAAAGGGAGCTCGCTAGGATATCACATCCTATGCCTACGTACTCTCGTCTAGTACGAGAGATCAGAGTACATGTAGTTCGGCGCACGGCGGAAAACAAGTCTCGATTGCACAGGGGCAAGAAAGGGGGTCTCGATCGCCTGAATGCGAGAGGAAAGGGTTTCGATCGCGCGGGGCGAGAACAAAGAGGAAGCAGGCCTAACAAGCCTAAACGGGAAGGAACTCGGGACACATACGTAAGAACCTAAGGCGTAGGAGCGAATGCATCGTCTGTCACCCAAAGGTTGCCACACTAAACACTCTAGACGATTGAGAGGAAACCCCTCAACCACCATTTCCTACGTTTCTAATGCCGCCACTCACAATGCTTGACAGTTGCACGAAGAATTGAATAAGAAAGATGATAACGAACGAAGCGGCTCCGTTGGCTCTTGACATGTGCGCAAGCTCCATTTCAATTTTCTCCTCTCTGGATCCTTGATGATGACGCTCGGATCAGAACCAATGTAATGCTTAGACCATCATGGTTCGACTTATGCGATAAATCAAACTCTAAGAGGTAGCGTATTGATATTCGTGTCAAAGACAAGATAGAGAAATGATATCGAAAATCATTCTCCAATTGAATCATGTCACATGGCCAGCCAAGAAACGAGGAGAGAAATTCAGTAACAAATGGAAATAATATTCGATAAGAAAATAGAAATGAAAATTGTATATACAATATTAAAAGAAATGCTATCTAAGGAAAAATAGTAAATTCTATATACAAAATCTATAATATCCTAAAAACAGTAGAATATAAATTCTATATTAAAATCTATAGTAAAAATATGTTAAGAAAATAATATTCTAGGAAAATAAAACTATAATCCTAAGAGAAAAAAATAGAGAAATAAAATCTGCAATTATTACAAGCACATGCCCAATACAAAAGAAATTAAAAACTAAAGGGGAGGGGGTACAGCCTGAAAAAAGGGTGTAAATAGAAAAAACCAACTCTGGGCCCAGCCCATAATACAGCCAGAAAAAACAAAAAACAAAGGGAGAACAGGGGGCGCATTGGTGAAACGGAGGGTGTAATTCAGAAGCTCGTTGGGCCCAGCCCAACAATGAGAATCTCTCAGCCACAAAAAAAAACAAGGGAAGGGGGTTTGCGAACTAGACTGGGGTGTGTGGATCAGTAATCCATTGGGCTTGTTGGTGGGTGAAGCCCAAACCGGTCCACGGCATTTCCACTCCTTCCTTCTTCCATTTTCACAGAAACCCTAAGTTTCTCCCTTCTTCCACCTTGCCGCCGTCGGTGCTTCATCCTCAACCTCCTTCTTTCGTCTTCCTCCGTCTTAACCTCCCCCTTAACTTCCTCCGTCTCAACTTCCTTCCTTCAACATTACCATCCCCCGATGTATAACGATAAAACCTAAACGGAATCACAAATCCACCACACTAACAAACCTTTCTCGAAGGTGATTGAAGTTCAACGATGTTTGGCGAATGATCTCTAATGACATTACGGGAAAACGTTGCATGTTAAAGATGTTGATTCCGTTCGTATTTGCTGAAACAAGGTTGAAGGATGTTTCGTTTGGACCTTGAGGATCTGGAAAGCAGATGAACGGAGTACGAAAGTTCTTGAAGAAAGGATGAACATCTATGAACACAAGGAAGAGAACGACGAAGATCCTGAAGATCTTGAGGAATATTGTTGTTTCTGGATTTTCTATGAAGAGCGCATGGTGGATGTGGTTGAAGATCAATGAAGATCTGAAGAGTGCGTGAAGAACTGATGAGGTAAACGATGGAGTTTCGTTGTTCTCTGAAGATCTGTGATGTTGATGAGTGATGAAAATCTGGACGAATTTGGAAGAACGGATGAACATCCATGGCGGAGTTTCTTGAATTTCTAGAAACATATGGTTGAATGTTCTTGATTTCTGAAGAATTTGTTGATGAGAAGTGAAGAACACGATGAATCTTGAACCTTATGGAAAAACGCTCATGAACATGAAGGTTCTTGTTGAATGTCTGGAAAAAGATCAAGAACGAGGATGAAGTTCTAGAAAGTGAGTGGAGAACGATGAACAGAGACGAAGCAGATTCAGGGATTTGGAGGATTTTCCGGTGATGGTTATTCATTCCGGTGACCGTTACCGGTGGGATTTGGGTTACTTGACTTCTCCGGCGAGAAAATCTGGCTGTTTGCATGGCCGACAGCGAGGAAGACGGTTGGGACACGTGGCAGCGCGCATGGGAGTGGTAGGACGCGTGGCAGCTGCATGGCTGGTGAGAGAGTGAAGTGGGGACGGGTGGCAGGCTGCGTGGCAGCCATGCAGAGTGAGGTGGAAATGATGTGTCCAGAGGAGAGAGAGAACTGAGTGGAAGCTTTAAATGGTGACATGTGGCACTGCATTGGACTTGTGGGCCTCAGTATTGGACATTTGGCCCACGACAAAAGGATAAACTCTGATTGCAAAATCCAATTAAAAAACTTATTAAAGACCAAAAGACTCAATTAAGATGATGATTAATGCTGGTAATTAACTGCTAATGATGATTAAAAAGACCCCATTAATACTAAACGAAAATTAATACCTTCTAGACCTAATTAAAACTAATTAATCCAATTAAAATGAATTAAAACCCTAATTAACATCTAATTAATTCTGACTCCAATTAATTCGCCTAATTAAAATGATTAATATTCTAACTAATATCTAATTAATCCTAAAAAGATATTAAATCTATAAAATCTAATAAAACTAATAACTCTATTAATTTCTAAACCAATAGAAAAATATAAAAAATCTATTAATCTATTTAAAAATTCTAAAAAATAGGGGAAAAAATCTGAAAATGCAATAAAGCCAATTAAATCGATTAGAAAAAAGATGCACGAATACAGCGAAATAAACGGTAAAAACCGGACACCGAAAGGTCCTAAAAAACAACAGCGAGAGCTGAAAACACCGGGACGAGTACCAATTCCCCAAAAAAAATCCTCGTATTCAAACTGGCCTGAAATGCCTGCCACGCCAGGTAAGGGCTGTAATCCCGATAAAGTCAATCTGACTGAAAAAATGCAATGTATGCGGTATGCAGAGGCAAAATGCAAAATGAGTCGAAACATAAGCCAAATACAAGAATTGGTTGGTCAAATTTTAGGGTGCAACAACTGCCCCTATTCAAACGGCTTGGACCTGAACGGTTGAGAAGCGAACGACTTTCAAACATTCAAAGGTAGAAGACGGTTGAATACAAAAGAAACCCAGAAATTTGCCAACCTGCAGAAATAAACTTCACAAACTGCTTGGGGAACAAATATCTAGAAAACTGAACCCAGTTGTCACGACAACAAACTGATCAATCCTCTGACAAAGAACCTGACTTTAGCACCAGTTACCTGTGTGACGCCACAGATAACAAACCCGAAGGTTGGATCAACATGAACTTGATCCTCTCACATCGTCTACTGATAGACAGGACGAGAAATACTCTGAATCTCGCATCGTCTAATGACAGACGGAAAGACACCATCCCGAAGGAGAACAAAATCCATACTCACATCGTCTAATGATAGACAAGAGGAAAATCAATCCAAATCTCGCATCGTCTATTGATAGACGAGAGGAAAATCATATTCCAAATCTCGCACCGTCTAATGATAGACGAGAGAAACATATCTGAATCTCGCATCGTCTAATGATAGACGAGAGGAAAACCATAATCCAAATCTCGTATCGCCTAATGATAGACGAGAGGAAAATCATATTCAAATCTCGTATCGTCTAATGATAGACGAGAGGAAAACCATATTCAAATCTCACATCGTCTAATGATAGATGAGAGGAAAACCATATTCAAATCTCGCATCGTCTAATGATAGACGAGAGAAAAAACTTGTCCGAAGAACCACATCGTCAGTGAGAACTAGCGGAAAGAAAGCCATACAAACTTCAACACCACCCATCAAATTCTAGAATCCTCTCCTCTATAGGAGTTGATGGAAAGAACAATATCCTCAAAGGGGCTACATTATCAATAAGGATTGACAGAGAGAGAACCATCTTCAAATAACCATGTCATCAATAAGAATCAACAACTAGGAAAACCGAACATTCTTCAAAGAGCTTCAACGTTAATAAGGATCAACAGTCACGAAAAACTCCTCTTGAAATGTCATCTCGTCCAATAAACAAAAAGAAAGCCAACATCTGAAAGATCGCCTTGAAACCTCATATCATCTAATGATAGACAGAGAGAAAACCATACCCAAGCTCGCAACGTCTAAAGATAGACGGAGAAAATTCCATACCCAAACTCACGACGTCTAAAGATAGACGGAGAAAATTCCTGCTGGGGGAAACACATCGTTAATAGAGATTAACGGTAAAAGAAAACCTACTCGGAGGTACACGTCGTCAATAGGGATTGGCGGAAAGAAAGAGTCTGTCGTCATCAGATGATTGATGGACAAAGGATAACCGTCGTATGATCTGAAATACGAATAAACCGCTGAATTGTCTGAACAAAGCTGCTGGATAAATGCCCCTGAACTGATTGCAGAATAATTCACATTGCCACGTAAGGCTGATAGAAAAATTGGCTGGTGCTTCGTATGCATATGCGTATGTTTGAATTTTTCTATGGCGTAATGCTCCATATAGGATGGAAATGCTATGCATTTGACGATGAGATGCAAATATGATGATATATGCAAGATGCAAATGCAGGCTCGGGCTGCTGGAGAAAAGCTGTACACAGAAGGACCATTCCAGCAAAATAAATGCTGGAAAGGTGAAGCCAACTCCGCTGCTAGAGAAACTGGATTCATAACCGCTTCAGCAAAATAAATGCTGAAGACAAAGCCAACTCCGCCGGGGATAACCGGGTATCACAGAATTATTCCAGCAAAATAAATGCTGGAAAGGTAAACCGACTCCGCTGGGGATAACCAAATGTGCTGAGTATGATCAGACTTTCCTAGGGATAGCATACCCGTGCCAATGAAAATTGGACTTTTGCTGGGGAAAACAGACAGAGTCTTCCTCCGTATGAAGATTGGATTTTGAGACTGATGTGCCAACACGGATTGGGTCTCACGGTGATTGCCAATATGGATTGGGCTTTAGGAATGACACGCCAATAAGGATTGGGCTTCCTGACGATTGCCAATAAGGATTGGACTTTAGGCTATCCGTGGTGGGTCAGGTACGACTGAAGCTGGAAAACATCTTGTCTGAATTCACAGTTTCTGGTTGAAAGGTCAAGGGATAATAGCACGACTTCCCGACATTCGTTGCACACTTTCTTGAGTAGCTCTGAGTAGCTCTGATGACACGAAGAAGAATAATTCTTTTGCTTCTGATATGCCCTAATCTGTGGGATCTCTGTGGGGATATTCCTCGAATGGAAATCTAAAAATATGTACCCTGATGGTCTGACATGAACTTCCCCAACACTCTAAACCTCGGAGAGATGCTTCGGATCAAGTGCCCCTCGGGCCAGAAACAACTTTTGTGCTTTTCTTAGAGTGGCCTGCCCCTGTCTGCAACGACTTTGCCTCTGATAGGCTGATCTGCGGGGAAACACACTGGTTGACCTTGAGAGATTCATCAAATCTCGACCTGACTGCTTCAGGATACCTGACTTCGGAAGGCTGACATCACTAGGGATTACTTGATATAGCTTGCCCCTGATTCACGGAGTATTCGGCGTTCTGCGTTCGATCCTGATCAGACTTTCCACTGTAGGAAACTTTCCCGCTGTCAAGCGCTTACTTGCAAGTAAAACGAGTTATTCTACATAAAAGATATATTAATGCAATGTATATGACAATTTTGACATCCAATCTGTTCACTGGACAAGGAAAAACATTTTATGGCATATAATGAACAAATCATTGACCAGAATATCAGTATCAGTACCAACATGGTAAAAAGAACCCTTTTAGGAGTCAGTTTTGATGTGATCTTTACCGAAGTATGCCTTCGAAACAAACCTGCTTCAATTAGGAATTTTTCTGGTTTTAACGTGGTCAGGTTCACGGTTTTGAAGGAAAGGATAAAGGCTCAAAATTTATTTTGACCAACCCGTTCTCTGTGATGTTCTTCAATCCTACGTTTAGCTAATTCGACCTTAGCGCTCACTTCTCAGAGGTTGAAAGATAGGATTGATAGTTTGAGAACCCATGATTTTTTGGAGTGACAGCCACTCACTCTTCGTCTTTGACACTTGGGGTCACACGACTCGTATTTCATTTGAGGATTTTTCTTTTGTAATCCCTTTTCAATTTTCTTTTTTTTTGGCTTTCCCTATGTTTTGCCTGGACTGACTCTTTTGAGCTTCTTTGGATTATTAAGTCCAGTGGGATGCCTTCATTTTTGTCTAAGTAATTTGTTTTCAAGTTTTGACTTAGCGGGCTTTTGATTCTTTTTGCTTTGCTTTTTTTCTCTTTATTTTTTTTGAACAAGTCGTGTGACACTGGTTGTCTGAATCTCTGGGGAATAACGTGATTGCTTCACTCCTTACGCTTAACCACTGTGGTTTTTTAGGCACGACCTCTAGAGGTGTGATTGATCCTCGAACGGACACTCCTTTCTGCAATTTGGACGCTCGGTCAAATTAGCTAACACTTACCCTGCCCCGGGTTAAGATTGAGGGTTTTTTCGTTTTCTGAAAGAAACTCCTACTACCAGGCTCAAAGGGGTTGACAAGGGATTATCTTCCTTATATCTCTGGTGTTTGGGGATTTGAAACAATGCTTGTACATCATCAGTAGGTTTTATTTTCAAAAGCATACAATCGGAAGCTTGCGCGTCATTTAAACTTTGTTATCCTCCCCGGATTCCGCTTAACCAAGCGTTGGATATCTGTAAAAACATTGAGTGAACACGACTGGATTAAATCAAAACATGCATATTCGCTTCATTATCAATATCAATTGAAAACAATACAAGTTTTATGAATGAAATTTGCGCTTTAACAGAAAAGAAACTACAAATGCAAAGAAATGACATGATAAAACACTGATTGCCAGCTGCTGGAAACCGGGCTTTTCGAACTTGATTTGCTGTTGAGCCAGCCATCTTCAGAATTACTCATCGAAGTCATCCTAATACTCTTTTGAACATTTGCTCTCAGTGAAATCTCCCACCTGAACTGATACACCCACTTGGCTGGATGAAGGAAGGTCGACACCCGGAGGCGTGATAGATATCTTGTTAGAGTCTAGCAAGGCTTGAATCTGGCTTCGAAGCACCTTACAGTCATCTGTTGAATGCCCCTGTGCCCCAACATGGTACTCACAACGAGCGTTGGCATCAAAACCTGGAGGGTAAGGCGGAATCATTGGATTAGTCTCTTTCGGCACTATCAGCCCACCTTTGACCAAATTTGGCAACAACTGGCTATACGACACCGATAGCTGAGTAAACTGCCTTTCAGGTTTCCTTGGTCTTCGTCGGGCGTACTGACGCGGTTGACGATGATACGACTGTTGACTCTGGCGGGTAACAGATATCTGACAGACAGATGCAACAGGTTGCTGGCTCTGAACATTCAAAATGTCTGGATACTGAATTTGAGGTACGGGAGATTCTGGGATGACATTACTTTCTTTCTCCCATTCTTCTTGAGAACTGACAATTGATTCATCTTCATAAACTGAAGTATAAGGAATGTCTTGAATCTTTCCGCTCTTGATTCCGCTCTCAACACATCCTCCTACTCTTACCAAGTCCGCAAAGCTTGTCATTTCACAACTAAACATTATGTCGTAATAACGGCCTTTCAGAGTACCCAAGAAGAGGTTAACCATTTCTCTCTCCACAAGCGGTGGTTGAACACGAGCAGCCAATTCTCTCCATCTCTGCACATACCCTCTAAAGGATTCGTTCTCCGCTTGAGATAATTCTTGCAAATGCACGCGATTAGGAGCCATATCCAGGTTGTAGTCGTACTGCTTCACGAAGGCATTGGCTAAATCCGACCATGATTTGATACTATCACTCTCCAACTGCATGTACCAATCCAAAGATGCTCTGATCAAACTATCTTGGAAACAGTGAATCATAAGCTTGTCATTGGCGACACGTGAAGTCATTCTTCTGCAGAACATAACCAAATGTAGCTTCGGACAACTATCCCTTTGTATTTCTCAAAATTGGGCATCTTGAACTTTGGGGGCAACACAGGACCTGGCACCAAACACATACTCGCAGCATTCAAATTAAGAGCATTCTTACTCATCAGGGTAGCCATCTGATCTTCCAACAGCTGAAATCTTCTCATATCCTCAACAGTCTGCGGGTTCTCAGCATTAACCTTCGGAGCAGCCCTCTGACGATCTGGCACAGGGAAAGTGAAATGCTGATAGTCTGTGTCATGAAGAGAAGATACATCTCTGTCTCTGACGAGAATCTGCACAGGCTGAGCTTGAGCAACATTATTCACCGGAGTCCTTTGAACATTGTCTTCTCCTCTAGTCATAGCTCTCATGGCTTCCATGAACTTACTCAAATGGTTCTTCAACAATTCAAACTCGGCCCTGGTAACAAACTGATTTTGCTTTGCGGAGTTCATGATCCTTCCAGAAACTATCTCAAGTCCAATACGAATGCCGGGAAGTCAACTGCGAGTTGGACAAAAGACTGGTAAGCTCTTTGTTCCGGCCGAGTATGGACATGCAAGCATGAGATGCACATGAAATGCAATGCAAAATGCAACAAACACGGGATCACATCCCCCACAATGCTCTGAATACTGATGCGCTGCTAGAAGTTCGCTCTGACGAGAGAAAACCGAAATACCGGGTAGGCTAGAAGTGAAGTTTCCTGCAAAAACCCTCCCACTCACGGGTATGGACCTAAACTGACACAGGTTCGGAATCCTATGCGGTCGTTAGTTCCACAGACTTTCAAGAACGGTGATATGATACCCAGAAGGTGTGGCATCATCATCTCTTGAAGCGGCCTCACTTAGCTGAATTCCAAATGATCGGTCCCCAGAGTCGACAATCCTCCAAACAAACAACCTCTCAAGCCCAAAGGGCTGGAAAAGAAGTCAACCGGGAGAACCTCGTCTGAGCGTGGATTTCATGAGACACTAGAGCCTGCAAAGCAAGCACGCGCCCACTACTTTCCACAACTAATGCTAGGTACACTCAAGCCTGGATCTGGCTTTTCACTCATCAGAGCCCACCTCCCACAACAGCACAATAGCAACAGATAATAATAAGTGCGAGAAATGTAAAAACATCAGTATATAAAATACAGCACAAAAATAAACACCCACAAACAAGCAAACAAGCGCTAGGATTGATTCTCACAGGGACATTGGATCCCTCAGATTGACTCGCATAAGGGACGTTGGATCCCTAGGAAACCATCGCATTCCCCAGCAGAGTCGCCAGCTGTCGCTACCGCGAAAAACGAGTGTCAGCAAAACAGAAGAGTCGCCACCTTTCGTTATTCATCCCACAAAACGGGAAAGGAAACGATCGGAAAAAACCTAACGCAAAGGTATAAGACAAGGCCATCGCAACCATTGTCTGGATTCAGGAGTCCATCGTACTTGATGGGATCCACGCTTGTTGGTTTGTCTACGGGTGAAAAACAATATATCTACGGCTGCTAAAGCTAAACGGAAAGAACTGACTCGATAGAGCATCGCGCTCTATGCCTACGTATTCCCTCGTGCAATGGGAAAGTCAGAGTCAACGTAGTTCGGGAAACTACGGGGGAAGGTCGCTCGCGGAGATATCGCATCTCGTGCCTACGTACTTTCACACGGCGTGAAAGATCAAAGCTTACGTAGTTCGGGATAACTACGGGTAAACAAGGGTGTTCTCGATCACACGGGGGTGAGAGAAAGGATTGACGATACTAGCGTACACATTCTAGCAGTTAGGTGTATGTTGCTCGCTCGACGGAGACTTAGGCATTACATGTTTGCGGTAGAACAGACGTAGTATGTCGGGGTTCAAAGGTACGGGGACCTACGGGTTCTAGAACTATGGTCTGGCCTCGATTGCACTAGGGCAAGAGAAAGGGAACATCAACCGTCAGCGGGAAAGTCTCGATCGCACAACAGCGAGAGAACAGAAAAGTTAGTTGTTAGTGTGCTTGCTAGGATATCGCATCCTGTGCCTACATATTCTCGTCTGGTACGAGAAATCAGAGCAGATGTAGTTCATCCAACTACAGGAAATGGGGAAAGAGGGAAAAGGGAACTCACTAGGATATCGCATCTTATGCCTACGTATTCTAGTCTGGTACGAGAGATCAGAGCACACGTAGTTCGGCGCACGGCGGAAAACAAGTCTCGATTGCACAGGGGCAAGAGAAGGGGTCTCGATTGCCTGAATGCGAGAGGAAAGGGTTTCGATCGCGCGGGGCGAGAACAAATAGGAAGCAGGCCTAACAAGCCTAAACGGGAAGGAACTCGGGACACACACGCAAGAACCTAAGGCGTAGGAGCGAATGCGTCGTCTGTCACCCAAAAGGTGCCACACTAAACACTCTAGACGATTGAGAGGAAACCCCTCAACCACCATTTCCTACGTATCTAATGCCACCACTCACAACGCTTGACAGTTGCACAAAGACTTGAATAAGAAAGATGATAACTAACGAAGCGGCTCCGTTGGCACTTGACATGTGCGCAAGCTCCATTTCAATTTTCTCCTCTCTGGATCCTTGATGATGACGCTCGGATCATAACCAATGTAACGCTTAGACCATCATGGTTCGACTTATGCAATAAATCAAACTCTAAGAGGTAGCGTATTGATATCCGTGTCAAAGACAAGATAGAGAAATGACATCGAAAATCATTCTCCAATTGAATCATGTGACACGGCCAGCCAAGAATAAAATCGAAGATAAAATTGGAAGAGAAAAGAAACGAGGAGAGAAATCCAGTAACAAATGGAAATAATATTCTATAAGAAAATAGAAATGAAAATTGTATATACAATATTAAAAGAAATTCTATCTAAGGAAAAATAGTAAATTCTATATACAAAATCTATAATATCCTAAAAACAGTAGAATATAAATTCTATATTAATATCTATAGTAAAAATATGCTAAGAAAATAATATTCTAGGAAAATAAAACTATAATCCTAAAAGAAAAAAATAGAGAAATAAAATCTGCCATTATTACAAGCACATGCCCAATACAAAAGAAATTAAAAACTAAAGGGGAGGGGGTATAGCCTGAAAAAAGGGTGTAAATAGAAAAAACCAACTCTGGGCCCAGCCCACAATACATCCAGAAAAAACAAAAAACAAAGGGAGAACAGGGGGGCGCATTGGTGAAACGGAGGGTGTAATTCAGTAGCTCGTTGGGCCCAGCCCAACAAAGAGAATCTCTCAGCCACAAAAAAAAACAAGGGACGGAGGGTTTGCGAACTGGACTAGGGTGTGTGGATCAGTAATACATTGGACTTGTTGGTGGGTGAAGCCTAAACCGGTCCACGGCCTTTCCGCTCCTTCCTTCTTCAATTTTCACAGAAACCCTAAGTTTCTCCCTTCTTCCACCTTGCCGTCGTCGGTGCTTCATCCTCAACCTCCTTCTTTCGTCTTCCTCCGTCTCAACCTCCCCCTTAACTTCCTCCGTCTCAACTTCCTTCCTTCAACATTACCATCCCCCGATGTATAACGTACAAAACCTATACAGAATCACAAATCCACCACACTAACCGACCTTTCTCGAAGGTGATTGAAGTTCAACGATGTTTGGCGAATGATCTATGATGAAATTACGGGAAAACGTTGCATGTCGAAGATGTTAATTCCGTTCGTGTTTGTTGAAACAAGGTTGAAGAAGATTTCGTTTGGACCTTGAGGATCTGGAAAGCAGATGAACAGAGTACGAAAGTTCTTGAAGAAAGGATGAACATCTATGAACATAAGGAAGAGAACGACGAAGATCCTGAAGATCTTGAGGAATATTGTTGTTTCTGGATTTTCTGTGAAGAGCGCATGGTGGATGTGGTTGAAGATCAATGAAGATTTGTAGAGTGCATGAAGAACTGATGAGGTAAATGATGGAGTTTCGTTGTTCTCTGAAGATCTGTGATGTTGATGAGTGATGAAAATATGGACGAATTTGGAAGAAAGGATGAACATCCATGGCGGAGTTTCTTGAATTTCTGGAAACGTATGGTTGAATGTTCTTAATTTCTAGCGAATTTGGAGACGAGAAGTGAAGAACACGATGAATCTTGAACCTTCTGGAAAAATGCTCATGAACATGAAGGTTCTTGTTGAATGTCTGGAAAAAGATCAAGAACGAGGATGAAGTTCTGGAAAGTGAGTGGAGAACGATGAACGAAGACGAAGAAGATTCAGGGATCTGGAGGATTTTCCAGTGACGGTTATTGATTCCGGCGACCGTTACCGGTGGGATTTGGGTTACTTGATTTCTCCGACGAGAAAATCCGACCGTTTACGTGGCCGGCGGCGAGGGAGACGACTGGAACGCATGGGAGTGATAGGACGCGTGGCAGCTGCATGGCTGGTGAGAGAGTGAAGTGGGGACGGGTGGCAGGCTGCGTGGCAGCCATGCAGAGTGAGGTGGAAATGATGTGTCCAGAGGAGAGAGAGAGAACTGAGTGGAAGCTTTAAATGGTGACATGTGGCACTGCATTGGACTTGTGGGCCTCAGAATTTGACATTTGGCCAACGACAAAAGGATAAACTCTGATTGCAAAATCCAATTAAAAAACTTATTAAAGACCAAAAGACTCAATTAAGATGATGATTAATGCTGATAATTAACTGCTAATGATGATTAAAAAGACCCCATTAATACTAAACGAAAATTAATACTTTCTAGACCTAATTAAAACTAATTAATCCAATTAAAATGAATTAAAACCCTAATTAACATCTAATTAATTCTGACTCCAATTAATTCCCCTAATTTAAATGATTAATATTCTAACTAATATCTAATTAATCCTAAAAAGAAATTAAATCTATAAAATCTAATAAAACTAATAACTCTATTAATTTCTAAACCAATAAAAAAATAGAAAAAATCTATTAATCTATTTAAAAATTCTAAAAAATAGGGGAAAAAATCTAAAAATGCAATAAAGCCAATTAAATCGATTAGAAAAAAGATGCGCGAATACAGCGAAATAAACGGTAAAAACCAGACACCGAAAGGTCCTCAAAAACAACAGCGAGATCTGAAAACACCGGGACGAGCACCAATTCCCAAAACAAATCCTCGTATTCGAACTGACCTGAAATGTCTGCCACGCCAGGAGAGGGCTATAATCCCGATAAAATCAATCTGACTGAAAAAATGCAATGTATGCGGTATGCAGAGGCAAAATGCAAAATGAGTCGAAACATAAGCCAAATACAAGAATTGTTTGGTCAAATTTTAGGGTGCAACAGTACTGTTCATCATCAACGAAGAAGATGACCGGCGCAGCTCCGGCCGCCGGCCACCACCGCGGCTGTAAATTTCCCCCTTTTTCCATTCAAACGGCCAGATTAAATCATGAACGTTGGATCACGCGAAAACATTGAATCCTTAATCCCAATACATGGCCACGATTTGATTTCGCGAGTTGGCTTTCCCTTAAGTGAAAAACGTTGAGTTTCACTTAAGAAACTCAGTTGGGCTTTGGACCAATTCGCTAACCACCCGCCCGCCCCCCAATTGCACGGCCCATTGGATAACACACAGAAACATTACTAACTGCACCCTTTCTGTTCTTTTTTTAAATTTCATTTTCTTTTCATGTTTTCTATTTGATTACTTGTTCCATTTTAATTCAAGAAAAATATTAAATGATGTCAATAAATCTTAAAAAAAATCATGTAGGTAGTTTGATATGTCTAGAATTTTGTCTTATTTTTTAATTTCAGTTTTGACATATTTTCCATTTAATTCCATTTTTTCCATTTTATTAATTCTTTAATAAATGTAAAAATACCTTGGTTGGTTGCTGATTTTATTACTAGCTCATAGTTTATAATTAAGCCTTAATTTTTTTGTATGATGAATGTTGATACATTGTAGAATATTGTAGCATTTTTCTTGCATTTTTTAGATGCTTTTAGGTATAGGTTTGAGATAGATTTCTAGGACCTTCCCCTTGTGGTTTCCCTTTAGCATACCTTTAAGTGTAGGATTTGTTTAGACCCTTTTATCCCAAGGCTACAAGTTGATTGTGATTAGGGTGACCCTAATGTAGCACTCTTCATAGTTTAGCTTCTAAGGTGAACCTTAGCAAACTTTAGGCTTCTAATTTCTTCTTGATAGAATAGAGCATAGGTAGATACCTATTTAGAACAATTGTTAAGCCTTGATAGAGCTTTTGAATCCATTTGGTTAGGTGATCCTTGTAACTAATCATTAGGGTTTCCAGTTAAAACCTTTAGGAGGTTGATTCCCCTTCTAGCTTTGCTTTGCATTGCTCATAATCATCCATGATTGGTTGAGTGTCACGATGGATACCTTTGGTATACATCATGCTTCCCAGGTTGAGTGTCATGGTGGATACCTTAGGTATACACCATGCTTCCCATCATTTCTTAATCAATTGAATTTCGTTGAGTGCCTTGGTGAATTCCTTATGTTTTCACCATGCCTCCCGTCATCTAAAATCTATCTTTGTCCTATTTACATAGGATCCCTCTTGGGAGAGCCTGGGCTTCCTTAGGAAGTGCTCAGTGCATTCCTCAAGAGGTGGAGCCTGTGATGGATTCCTGTGCTGATGCACATTAAGTTTGAAACCTTAGATTGACTTCTAGGTTCTTTACCTATCATTCTTTGTCCTATTGACATAGGATCCCTCTTGGGAGAGCCTGGCCTTCCTTAGAAAGTGCTATGCGCATTCCTCAAGAGGTGGAGCCTGTGATGGACTCCTGTGCTGATGCACATTAATCAGGTGTTTTAGATTGACATCTAGGTTCATTCCCTAAATCTTTATTTGTCCTATTGACATAGAATCCCTCTTGGGAGAGCCTGGCCTTCCTTAGGAAGTGCTCTGCGCATTCTTCAAGAGGTGGAGCCTCTGATGGACTCTTGTGCTGATGCACATTGAGCTAACACCTTAGATTGACATCTAGGATCTACCCCAGTTCCTTTATCTGTCCTATTGACATAGGATCCCTCTTGGGAGAGCCTGAACTTCCTTAGGAAGCACTATGTGCATTCCTCAAGAGGTTGAGCCTCTGGTGGACTCATGTGTTGACACACATCAACTAGATGTAGCCTTGGGATGACTTCCTTGTTGCTCTTCCAGTTCACCTCTTCTTTCCTGATGGATTGCCACGTGGTTGTTTGTTTGCCTGTTGCTTGATGCCTTAGGATAGGTTCATATATGGAATATGTTAAGCTTAGGAGCATGGTTGCACTGAAAGGTTGAGCTGAGCTCCCTTTGCTTGTTTGCATTGAAAGGTTGAGGTGACCCTCCCTTTGCTTGATTGTTGTTCTCTTAGCTTGTTTGCATTAGAAGTTGAGGCTTCCTCCTTCTGCTTGTGCTGATGCATAGCATATTTACATGTCTTTATCTCAGTAGCTGGATAGCTTTGTACTCATCTGCTTTATGATTTTAGCAGTTTGGTTGTGTTTCCCATTGACAAGATCCCTTAGGGCTCTCACTTCCTTTGATAAGGATAGTGATGATACACTTTTAGGTTGAAACCTTTGCATGATAACATCTAGAAGTTCCCTGTTTCAAACTCACCCAATAGGATGAATCCATTGCATGACAACAGTAGAATGCTTGATAGTCTCCCCTGTAGAGTCCTTTCTCCTTCTCATCCCCAAAACAACAGTAAAATACGTAATAAAGGCAGGTTGGTACAGTGCGTTATGAGCCTTAAGCTACCTAGGAAATGATTGTTGAAGGGTCACTCTTCAACAGTCAGGATGTTTAGCCTGGCACCCTTAGAGTGGCATGCGACGCATTCACTCCTAAGTCATAGTCTCTAGTGCAGTACGAACTACAAACATCCATAAAAACACTTCTTTCTGTAAAATACAAAAACAAACTTCAAACCTCTTTTGCCTCGTGGGCTCTTGACTCGAGGAAAACGTTTTCAGAAAAAGAGTGTTGTTAACTCTCAGTTCTACCGCAAACGGTAATGCACGAGTCTCCGACGAGCGAGCTACATACACCAAACTGCTGGAACTGTTTGTTAACCCTACTCAGGTAAAATAGACAAATCAAAACCCATGTTTCGTAGTCTCGAACTACATTTGCTCTAATTTCTCTGATGAGAATACATAGGCACAAGATGCGATATCTTGGCGAGCAACCTTCCCTCTTTACACGTAGTTAGCCGAACTACGTTGACTCTGATTTCTCGTTCTCTGACGAGAATACGTAGGCATGGAGCGTGATGCTTTGCCGAGTTATTTTCTCTTTTCTTTTGGACCAGCCTTGACAAGTAGATAGTTAAAACAACCTGTCAGATAAACACAACAAGCGTGGATCCCGTCGAGTATGACGGACGTGAGGGATGCTAATACCTTCCCCTTGCGTAACCGACACCCGAACCCAGACTTGGTTGCGATGACCTTGTCTTATACCTTTTTGTCAGGTTTTTCCGATTATTTCCTTTCCCTTCTGTGGGATAAATAACGAAAGGTGGCGACTCTTTTGTTTTATCGGCACCTTATTTTCGCAGTAGCGACAAAAGACTACCAACCAAGAGTTGGAATAACGTCAATAAGGGAGACTACCAACCAAGAGTTGTATTAACGTCAATAACGACCCCGCTGGGGACTACCAACCAAAAGTCGGAATAACCTCCAACAAACAACAGGCTACCAACCAAAAGTTAGAATAACGACTGCAAACGACAAGCTACCAACCAAAAGTTGGAATAACGACTGCAGGGGATAGAATCCAACCAAGAGTTGGGAAACAAGGCTACTGACCAAAAGTTAGGATTTCCAGGAAAAGATTATCATCGACCAAAAGTTGAAACACAAGCTACTAACCAAAAGTTAGGATTGTTGGAAAGAACATCGACCAAATGTCGGAACACAAGCTACTAACCAAAAGTTTGGATCACTGGAAAGATCATCGACCAAAAGTCGGAACACAAGCTACTAACCAAAAGTTAGAATCTCTAGGAACGCTGAACAAAGATGACTCCACCAGAGAAGACTACCAACCAAAAGTTGGGATGATCATCTGAAAATACCAACTAAAAGTTGGAATAAAAGGCTACTAACCAAAAGTTAGGATTGCCGGAAATGCTGAATAAAAGCGAACTGACCACCACAAAGGTTACCAACCAAAAGTTGGAATAAACGACTTTGCTGAGGAAAACAAGGACTACCAACCAAAAGTTGGAATAACACCCAAACGCCAATGGGTCACCAACCAAAAGTTGGAATGAAACAAAGATTACCAACCAAAAGTTGGGATAACACCCCCGAATTACCAACTAAAAGTTGGAATATCAAACACAATATTTTGATATACGTTGGGGAGTACCAACCAAAATTTGGAATAAGACACCCAGAAAAGGTGGCAACAGAATCAACTGATTCACAACTTGCAAAGAGAGCTCCGATAGAAGAAGAGAGGTTTAAACAAACGACTCTACTGGAAACAGGACATTCACCCAGCAACTCTGTTGGGGAAACCGCTTGAACCAAAAGGATCGACCAGGGAAGAGAACAATCCCAAACGACTCACCTGGGGAGAACGGAGACATTTAACTAAACGACTCAGTTGAGGAGAAAATAAGATGTTTAACCAACCGACTCAGCTGAGGAAGAACCAAATGACCAAGTTGGGAAAAATTCAATAAAATGAACAACCCAAATATCTATCCCACCGGGGATAACCTGAAAATCTCCTGAATCAAGAATCTCCTGCCATCAAGGCAACTGTCATCAAAGGCACCAAACCTGGCTTATGCTTCAGATGCATATGTTTGAAAATGGCGTAATGCTCCATACAAAATGGAAATGCTACGCATTTGGGATGATGCTATGCATAATGCAAATGCAAAGGAACCACTCCAGCAAAATAAATGCCGAAGAAAAAAGAAACCAACTCCACTAAGGACAACTAGGTGCCAAGCATGCAATAAGCCCAAAGAACTCCTCTGAGTATCACTTCTTCGTGGTGAACAAAATGCACTCCGCTGGGGATCAAATCAAACTCTGCTGAGAAAAGCACCCTGGACGGCCCATTAGAATACCACCTTCTAGGGAACAAACGACTCAGCACGGGAAGCAAAACCAATTGCTAAGATTAACTCCACTTTACTGGGGAAATCAGCCCTAGATGCCCCTATAAAACTTAGCCCTGCTGGGGAAAACACCAAAGCTATCCCCCAGGTGAGGAATCAAGAACCACACTGAAAGCTCCACTCTGCTTGGAAAGAAATTCCACCCTGCTGGGGATGCACCGGTAACAACTCGCCTTGCTGAGGAATATCATAGACCTCTATGGAGAACCCCGTTCTACTGAGGGATGGGTTATGCGTCTATTTGAACACTTGCCCTATCGAGGGAATCAGTTTTAAATTCTGCTCAAGGAAGAAAATCCTGAATACCGATATTACTGGAAAGACACCAGAACGTCGACTCTGTCGAGGAAAGGGCGTCAAAGACGTTGCCTCTGCTGGAGAATAATACTGGACTGCAATCTACCTTGTCGCCGAGGGAATATCCTTCAACCTGCTTTGCTAGGAATATGCTGAGAGCAAATCCACCCTATTGGATATTATTGTAGGGAAATAAAGCTTTCTTCTGATGGAGGTACACTACACACCCCCGCTGGTGACAGTACTTCTGATCCACTAGGAATGATTGTGCCAAGTATGGTTGGGCTTTTGGTTTTTTGTGGAAGGTCAGGAACAACCGATATTGGGAAATGCTTTGTCCGAATTCCTGACATTCGTCTTGAACTTGAAGGTCGACTAAACCTGCTTGAGCAACTCTGCTATGCTCTGAAAATATGGGGACGAACAATTCCTTCGTTTTTAATTTTTCGCCAGCCTGTGGGATCTCTATAAAAAAACTTCCTCACAAGGAGACTTGAAATTTCTGTACCCTGATGCCATGAACGGCTTCAATACTTCGAACCTCGAAGAGGTGTTGGCTTCTAGATAAGGATATCTTTTGGGCTCTTAGGATGGCCTGCCCCATCCTTGCAACGACCTTGCCCCTGATTGACTGATTTACGGAGCAGTAGTTCTGGCTATTCTTTAAGAGGTTTAATGAATCTCAACCTGATTGCCCGAAATCAATTAACTTTAAGATGGCTGACTCCCATGATATGATCACGTGATATAGTTTACCCCGGCTCAGCAGAGTACTCAGGCGTTCTGCATTCTATCACGGTCAAATTTTCCACTATGGAAACTCTCCTGATGTCAAGTGCTTACTCGCGAGTAAAACAAATTGTTCTGCACAAAAGATATATTAATGCAATGCGTATGACAGTTTTGAAATCCAAGTCTCTTCACTAGAAAAATTTGTGACATATAGTGAATGAATCACTTATCATAATGTCAACCTTAGCATCCGCAAGTTGAGCAGAATCCTTTTTAGTTGTCAGTTTCGATGCGATCTTTACCAAAATATGCTTTCAAAATAAACCTGCTTCAATTATGACTTTTGAAGGTTGTAACTTGGTTAGGTTCTCGGTTTGAAAGAAAGGATATAAGGCTCAAAGTTTATTTTAACCCACCCATTCTCCTTGATGTTCTCCAATCCTATATTCAGCTAGTTCGACACAAACGCTCACCTTTCAAAGGTTAAATTACAGGAGTGATGGTTCAAGAAACCACAAGTTTTTGGAGTAACAGTCACTCGCTTTTCGTCTTTTGGTGCCTGGAGTCACATGACTTGTTTTTTGCTTTTGTAATCCTTTTCGCTTTTTTGCTTTTCGTTCTTTTATTTGTTTTCCCTAACATTTGCTTAGACTGATTCTTTTGAGTTTCTTCTAATTTCAAAGTCCAGCGGGATGCCCTAATTTTTGCCTAAGTCGCTTGTTTTCAAGATTCGACTTAGCGGGCTTCTTCTTTTGATTATTTTCTTTTTTTCACTTTCTCCTCTTATTTTATTTTATTTTTGAAACAATTCGTGTGACACTGGTTGTCTTTGTAACACCCCCTTCTATACCCCCAAATAAAACAATAATATATATAGGCACATATAAATATTATCAGAGTATGATTTAAAATATGGTATAAAAGGAGTATGTCACATTATTACCAATAAAACACTCAACACCTGCTCTATAAAAATATGCAACAGTGGGATAGCTTTCAAAGTAGAGGAACTTAGTCCTTAAACCCACGTCTCAATATTTAAAATTAAAGCGGAAGATTAAAACATTTAAATTGCCTCGAAACATTTGATCACATAAGTACATGTTATCCAGTTGTTCATCAATCATTCATGTTACAAAACATCATCAACTGATACATCAAAAATGTATCACAAAAGAATGCTATACAAGCCTAACTACCCGGTGTTACATAATCAGAGCAGTCCGACTCAAAAGAATGAAGCTATACTTCACAAAAGAAACCTCCAGCAACCTAATCTGCAATGCCTCATAGAGCATTATAAAATAGCAGAAGGGTGAGAAATATTACCATAATAATCAATGCATAAGATTATATATATACAAGTAACAATTACGTATAATCCATATTTCTCACCACAATTCATTTTCATAGTCGTATTCATCATGTTGTACATATAAACAAATATGAACGCGCATCAAGCATATCCCTTCATACATATTTCACAATTATCCAAAAACATCCCAGTCACAAGCATGCTTCATATATCAATGACATTTATGCTATGTGACTCAATCACCACTCAATGCAACTCAATGCTATGTGGTACCAACACTTGTTATCATTTTTCGGTTTTTACATTTAAACCGGGTCCACCCTTCTAGACCGATAACAACAAAGCCCATCCCCTAGGCTTCCAACCCACCCTTCTAGGTTTGGGACAAGCCACTAGTCTCCACGAAACTAGCAAACATTGCCTCTTGACTAAATGATGCATATGCAATCAAACAACAAAAATGCACTAAAGACCGTTCCCGTATCTTAATCCCATGCATTTAAATAATTCATCCCTTCAAGAATTACAACATGATTGCACACACAACATATTCATAACAATTCAAGGCATTCACATTCAATACCATCATCACATTCATCAAAACAATGCACACATATCCATGATATGTTCCCATGCATTACATACATTAGCATACAACAATATGAATTCACATACTTATTAGATGATACACACATATTCACTAATATGCTATCATGTATTCCTAAGCAATTCAAACAATACACATATCACGATCTAGGATTCACGCCCAAAGGCTACGCATAGCTCACCACAATAGTACACAAGCTATTCATATCACATAGGGTTAACATAATTGAACCAAGCAATTAATCATTGGATGGATTAAACAGAAAAGAAACAATGATGTCCTGCTCGCCACCCTTCGACTGGCGAAGCCATTGGTGGATGCTCGCTGGGACCTTCGCCCGAAGAACTCGCCAGCGAACAAAGTCAGTAGCTACTGACTTGTTTAGCTACCCTTCGCTGATGTACTCGCCTGGGGAACTTGCCAGCGAAGACCACTGGGCGTTTTCTTGAATTATTCGCCAGCTATTCGCTGGGCTTCGCCCGGTGAAGCTTCGCCTTCACTCGCCTGGCGAGAGCCAGCGAACCTGCGATGTCAGAACCCTCATTCTGTCCCAAAACTTCTACCCTCCAAAAATCGACCGATTCTCACCGAACCAGTTCCAGTGATCTTAATCCCACATCACCCGACTATTCTACGTCATTATTTTCATTTTCTAACCGATTAAACTACGATTCTACCGATTAAATCCATTTTTGCCCTAGTTTAAAAAATGGTGGAAACTCACAACAAAACCCAACCCACACATACATAACCACATACATTGACTAGATAATAATGTTTCTCACCCTTACCTTGATTGGATTAAAGCTTGAAGTTGATTCTTGATGATTTCTCCAAGTTTCCCTCTTCTCTTCTCTTTTCTTCTCTTTCTCTATTCTTTCTCTTCTATTTTTTTTCTATCCAATTCTTTCCACTTATCCCTTATACTTCTATTATTTTCTTTCCTTCCCATTTGTCTCTTCAATTATCTACCAAATTAATCCAATTAATCCAAATCATTAAGATTAATTCCAATAAATCAGTTAATTAACATAAATAATTAATTAATGAAATTTGGGTTGTTACAACCCTCCCCCACTTTAGGAATTTTCGTCCTCGAAAATGTTACCTGGTTCAAACAGTTCTGGATAAGACTCCCTCATTTGGCTCTCCAGTTCCCAAGTCATATTTCCACCGGCCAGTCCTACCCAAGCGACCTTCACCAAAGAAATATCTTTGCCTCGAAGTTGCTTCAACTTCCGATCCTCTATTCGCATAGGTGATGCCTCCACAGTTAGGTTATCTCTCACCTGAACATCATCTGCTTGGACTACATGAGACGGATCCGCAATGTATTTCCTCAACTGAGATACATGGAACATATCATGGAGATTAGCAAGCGACGGCGGTAGGGTTACACGATAGGCCACTTCTCCTATCCTCTGCAAAATCTGATAAGGACCAATGAAACGCGGCGTCAACTTACACGACTTCAATGCCCTACCAACACCAGTCATTGGAGTAACCCGAAGAAACACATGATCTCCCTCTTGAAATTCAAGTGCCTTCCTCCTCTTGTCATGATAACTCTTCTGACGACTTTGAGAAATCCTCATCTTTTCTTGAATCATCTTAATCTTATCCGTAGTCTGCTGAACTATCTCGGGTCCAACTACAGAACTCTCTCCGGACTCATACCAACACAGTGGCGTCCTACACTGCCTATCGTACAATGCTTCGAACGGTGTCATACCAATGCTAGAATGAAAACTGTTGTTGTAAGTAAATTCAATCAAAGGCAAGTAGATATCCCAAGCTCCTCCTTTCTCCAATACACAAGCTCTCAAAAGATCCTCAGGTGATTGAATAGTTCTCTCAGTCTGACCATCTGTCTGAGGATGATAAGCTAAACTCAAACGCAACTTCGTACCCAAAGCACTTTGCAAGCTCTCCCAAAATCTTGAAGTAAACCTCGGATCCCTATCCGACATAATACTAGACTGAATACCATGCAAACTGACAATCCTCTCGATGTGTAGCTTTGCCAATTTCTCCAACGGATATTCCATTCGCATAGGAATAAAGTGAGCAGATTTAGTCAATCTATCCACAATAACCCAAATAGCTTCAAAATTACCCGGCGTCTTAGGTAATCCAGAAACAAAGTCCATAGAAATGCTATCCCATTTCCACTCAGGAATAAACAAAGGTTGCATCAAACCCGACGGTTTCTGATGCTCAATCTTCGACTTCTGGCAAGTTAAACAAGAATACACAAATTCGGCAATATCCTTCTTCATACGAGGCCACCAAAATATTTTCCTCAAATCTTGATACATCTTAGTAGCACCCGGATGAATACTCAATCCGCTACGATGTCCTTCCTCAAGAATACTATTTTTCAGTTCATTAAGATCCGGGACACAAACTCTATCTTGACACCTCATAATACCATTCTCATCAATCCGAAAATCACCACCTTGCCCTTGGTTGATCAAAGTCAACCGATCAACTAAACTCAAATCGGATTTCTGTCCTTCTCGAATTTCGTCCAGAATACCACTCGTAAGCTTCAACATTCCATGCTTAACCCCATACGAAGTCTCCTCACACACACAACTCTAATCACGAAATTGCTCAATCAATTCGAACTCTTTCACCATCATCATCGACATGTGCAACGATTTCCGACTCAACGCATCCGCTACCACATTCGCTTTACCCATATGGTAATTCAACCCAAAATCATAATCCTTCAAAAGCTCTAACCAGCTTCTTTGCCTAGCATTCAATTCCTTTTGATCAGAGATACTTCGAACTCTTGTGATCTCTAAACACTTCAAATCTCGCACCAAACAAATAATGCCTCCAAAGTTTAAGCACAAACACAATGGCGGCCAACTCTAAGTCATGCGTCAGATAATTCTTCTCATGCACTTTGAGTTGCCTCGAAGCATAGGCTACAACTTGATTATTCTGCATCAACACACCTCCCAAGCCCATCAAAGAAGCATCACAATACACAACAAACGGCTCTTCCGGATTTGGCAAAATCAGAACAGGGGCTGTCGTCAATCTTCTCTTAAGTTCCTAAAAACTCTCTTCACACTTGGCATCCCAAACAAAAGCTTGACCCTTCCTAGTCAATTGCGTCAACGGTAACGATAACTTAGCCAATCCTTCAATAAACTTACGATAGTAACCCGCTAAACCAAGAAAACTTCTAATCTCAAAAACTGATTTCGGAGTCTCCCATTGCGATACTGCTTCAACCTTCGATGGATCAACCGGAATACCTTCACTTGAAATCACATGACCAAGGAAACTCACTTCTTTCAACCAAAATTCACACTTAGAAAGTTTCGCATACAACTGCTTCTCTTTCAACACAGATAACACAATCTTCAAATGTTCGGCATGCTCCTCTTCATTCTTCGAGTAGACCAAAATGTCATTAATAAACACCACAACGAACTTGTCCAAATAAGGATGGAAAACCCTATTCATGTACTCCATAAATACACCTGGTGCATTAGTCACACCAATTGGAATTACAGAATACTCATAGTGTCTATACCTCATTCTAAAAGCAGTCTTCTGAATAATCCTCAGCTTTCACACGAATCTGATGATACCCAGACCACAAATTTATTTTACTGAACACACTTGCACCAACCAACTGATCCATCTGATCATCAATCCTCGGAAGTGGGTACTTGTTCTTGATAGTCACGTTGTTCAACTGTCTGTAATCCACACAGAGTCTCATAGAACCTTCTTTCTTCTTAACCAACAACACCGGTGCACCCCACAACGACACACTCGACGGATAAACCTCTTCTCAAGCAAATCTTCAAGTTGACTCTTCAACTCTTTCAATTAAGATGCGGACATATGATATGGAGCCATCGATATCGGACTGGTTCCAGGAATCAGGTCAATCAAAAACTCCACTTCTCGTTCCGGCGGTAAATCCCTTATCTCATCAGGAAAAACTTCTGGAAAATCACGGACAACTGGTAAGGCATCAATTGCTTTACTTTCACCAATACTCAAAGTTTCCATCAACATAAATACCCTTGCACCATCCCGCACTAATTTTTTCACTTGCTTAGCACTCATAAACAAATTCCCTTCATCACCCGGTTCAGGAAAAATAACCGTTTTATCAAAACAGTTAATATAAACACGATTGAATTTTAACCAATTCATTCCCAGAATGACATCAAGTTGATCTAAGTGAAGACACACTAAATCAACCCCAAAGTCTCTACCGAAAATATTCAAAGGGAAATTCAAACACACATACAGTGTAGTTACCGAACCTATAGCAGGAGTATCAATAACCATGCCACCACCAATAACAGACATCTCAAGATTCAACCTTCTAACACACTCCAGAGAAATAAAAGAATGCATAGCTCCAGTATCAATTATAGCGATCAAAGGCATACCATTTATAAAACACGTACCTCTGATCAAGCGATCATCACTAGCAGTCCCAAATCCAGATAGAGCGAACACTTTTCTGCTCCCTTGATTCTTCTTCGGCTTATCACATTTGGTACTAATGTTCCCTTGCTCACCACAATTGTAGCAAGTCACACCCGTACCGCTTTTGCACTCAAGAGCCTTGTGGCCTGGCTTGCCACACTTGAAACACGTCTTCTCAACACTTTTGCATTCCGGAGCACGGTGTCCCTCTTCACCGCACCTATAACATCTCACCGGAGTAGAAACTCCCCCACTTGGTTTCTTACCGAAACCAACCCTTTGTTTCCCCTTTTCAGCAAGAGTCACGTAAGGTTTTCCTCTGAATTGGCTCTTTCCTTTCTTATCACTTAGGCTCTTGTAGTGCCTAGACCGAGCTCTACTATCCTCATCATAAATCCTACTCTTGTTTACCAACTCAGAAAATCGTTGGATTTCCTGATAACCAATAGCTTGCTTGATCTCAGGCCTCAAACCATTCACAAATTTGAGACACTTAGATCTCTCGGCATTAACAGTGTTGTAGTGAGGACAAAACTTGATCAAATCTTCAAATCTTGCCGCATACTCAGCTACCGTCGAATTACCTTACTTCAGTTCAAGGAATTCAATCTCTTTCTTTCCGCGCACATCTTCTGGAAAATACTTCTCCAGAAATGTCTCTCTAAAAAGATTCCAAGTAATCACAATCTCATCCTCTTAAAATCTTTGGCGAGTATTACCCCACCAGTCCTCGGCTTCCGGTTCGAGCATATGAGTTCCGAACTGCACCTTCTGTGCATCCGAACAATTCATAATCTGAAAAATCTTCTCAATAGCTTTCAACCACATTTGTGCTTTGTCAGGCTCGTGGGTTCCCTTGAACGTCGGTGGATTATTCCTTTGGAACCTTCCCTAAGCACAGAATTCGTCGTCAGCATTATTCCCCCCATTCACGTTTGCCTGAGGATTCTGTCCAATTGCGCAGCCAATCTCGTCAAAGCCTCCACAATTGCTTCGTCATTCCTACCTGCAAACATCTTACTGAATTCCAACAACAGAACCACATAAGAACACCAATATGGATAGTGTAACACACACACATATTAATATACACGGAGAACAACACACTAACAACTTGGCCGGACAGATCGACCTGCTCTGATACCACTTAATGTAACACCCCCTTCTATACCCCCAAATAAAACAATAATATATATAGGCACATATAAATTTTATCAGAGTATGATTTAAAATATGGTATAAAAGGAGTATGTCACATTATTACCAATAAAACAGTCAACACCTGCTCTATAAAAATATGCAACAGTGGGATAGTTTTCAAAGTAGAGGAACTTAGTCCTTAAACTCAGGTCTCAATATTTAAAATTAAAGCGGAAGATTAAAACATTTAAATTGCCTCGAAACATCTGATCACATAAGTACATGTTATCCAGTTGTTCATCAATCATTCATGTTACAAAACATCATCAACTGATACATCAAAAATGTATCACAAAAGAATGCTATACAAGCCTAACTACCCGGTGTTACATAATCAGAGCAGTCCGACTCAAAAGAATGAAGCTATACTTCACAAAAGAAACCTCCAGCAACCTAATCTGCAATGCCTCATAGAGCATTATAAAACAGCAGAAGGGTGAGAAATATTACCATAATAATCAATGCATAAGATTATATATATATATACAAGTAACAATTACGTATAATCCATATTTCTCACCACAATTCATTTTCATAGTCGTATTCATCATGTTGTACATATAAACAAATATGAACGCGCATCAAGCATATCCCGTCATGCATATTTCACAATTATCCAAAAACATACCAGTTACAAGCATGCTTCATATATCAATGACATTTATGCTATGTGACTCAACCACAACTCAATGCAACTCAATGCTATGTGGTACCAACACTTGTTATCATTTTTCGGTTTTTACATTTAAACGGGGTCCACCCTTCTAGACCGATAACAACAAAGCTCGTCCCCTAGGCGTCAAACCTACCCTTCTAGGTTTGGGACAAGCCACTAGTCTCCATGAAACTAGCAAACGTTGCCTCTTGACTAAATGATGCATATGCAATCAACAACAAAAATGCACTTAAGACCGTTCCCGCATCTTAATCCCATGCATTCAAATAATTCATCCCTTCAAGAATTACAACATGATTGCACACACAACATATTCATAACAATTCAAGGCATTCACATTCAATACCATCATCACATTCATCAAAATAATGCACACATATCCACGATATGTTCCCATGCATTACATACATTAGCATACAACAATATGCATTCACATACTTATTAGACGATACACACATATTCACTAATATGCTCTCATGTATTCCTAAGCAATTCAAACAATACACATATCACGATCTAGGATTCACGCCCAAAGGCTACCCACAGCTCACCACAATAGTACACAAGCTATTCATATCACATAGGGTTAACATAATTGAACCAGCCAATTAATCATTGGATGGATAAAACAAAAAAAAACAATGATGTCCTGCTCGCCACCCTTTGCCTGGTGAAGCCATTGAGGAATGCTCGCTGGGACCTTCACCCGGCGAACTCGCCAGCGAACAAAGTCAGTAGCTACTGACTTGTTTCGCTACCCTTCGCTGATGTGCTCACCTGGCGAACCTTCGTCACTCACCTTCGCCTGGCGAACTTGCCAGCAAAGACCACTGGGAGTTTTCTTGAATTATTCGACATCTATTCATTGGGCTTCGCCTTCACTCGCCTGGCGAGAGCTAGCGAACCTGCGATGTCAGAACCCTCATTTTGTCCCAAAACTTCTACCCTCCAAAAATCGACCGACTCTCACCAAACCAGTTCCAGTGATCTTAATCCCACATCACCCGACTATTCTACGGCATTATTTTTAGTTTCTAACAGATTAAACTACGATTCTACTGATTAAATCCATTTTTGCCCGAGTTTGAAAAATGGTTGAAACTCACAACAAAACCCAACCCACACATACATAACCATATACATTGACTAGATAATAATGTTTCTCACCCTTAGATTGATTAGACTGAAGCTTGAAGTTGATTCTTGATGATTTCTCCAAGTTTCCCTCTTCTCTTCTCTTTTATCCTCTTTCTCTATTCTTTCTCTTCTATTTTCTTTCTATCCAATTCTTTCCACTTATCCCTTATATACTTCTATTATTTTCTTTCGTTCCCATTTCTCTCTTCAATTATCTACCAAATTAATCCAATTAATCCAAATCATTAAGATTAATTCCAATAAATCAATTAATTAACATAATTAATTAATTAATTAATGAAATTTGGGTTGTTACAATCTTGATTTCTCCGAAAGGGTTATGACTGTCTCACTATTGATTGGTGAGGTTTAACCACTGTGGTGTTTTAGGCACGACCTCCAGAGGTGTGATTGATCCTCGAACGGGACCACTCTTTTTTGCAATTTGGACGCTCGGTCAAATTAACTGACTCCTACCCTACCCTGGGTTAAGATTGAGGATTTTTTCGTCTTTCAGCAAGAAAATCCTACTACTAGGCTCAAAGGGGTTGACAAGGGATTATCATCCTTATATCTCTAGTGTTTAGGGATTTGAAACAATGCTTGTACATCATCAGCAGGTTTTTTCAAAATCATACAGCCAAAAGCTTGCGCGTCTTTCAATTTCGTCATCCTCCCTTGGATTCCGCTTAAACAAGCGTTTGACATCAATAAAAACATTGAGTGAACATAAATGGATTTAATCAAAAACTTGCATATTCATTTCATTATCATTATCAGTTGAAAACAAACAGGTTTTACAAATGAGATTTGCACTTAAACAGAGAAGAAACTACAAATGCAAAGAAATGACATGGTAAAACAAAGATTGCCAGCTTTTGGGAACCGGGCTTTCAAATCTTGACTTGCAGCTGAATCAGCCACCTTCAAAATTGCTCGTCGAAGTCAATCTAACACTCTTCCGAACCTCTGCCATTGGTAAATTCTTCCACAATATTAACCGCTGAACCCATGTGGATGGACGAAGGAAGATTGTCGATCTGGATTCCCCGAGGTGTGATTGAGAACCTATTGGAGTCCAGTAGAGTCTGAATCTTGCTTTTAAGCACATTAGAATCTTTGGTTGAATGCCCCTGTGCACCAGCATGGTACTCACAATGGGCGTTGACATTAAAACCTGGCGGATACGGAGGAATCTCTGGATTAATCCTTTTTGGCACTATCAATCCGCCTTTAATCAGATATGGCAACATCTGACTGTATGACATCGGCAATCGAGTGAAATGCCTCTTTGGCTTCTTTGGTCTTTGTCGGGCATGCTGACACGGCTGATGACAGTACGATCGTTGACTCTGGAGGGGAGATGTTATCTGATTCAAAAATCCAAAAGATTGTTGACTCTGAATAGTTGAAACATCTGGAGACTGAGTCTGAAATATCGGGGACTCCCTTTGTTCAGGTACTTTCATCCTCATGCTTGGCCTAGGAAAAGGTAACAGCTGTGGGCATGGAGATTCTGAGATTATAGATTGCAAAATATACTCCCGACCTGATGCAGCCTCAGGGGAGAGAATAGGAACATCCACCTCTTTTGCAATGAAAGGGATAGGACCACCTAGTATGCTTATGCCGCCTGGCGCGAATTCAACCACCTTTGAATCAATTAAATCCTGAACTTTGTGTTTAAAAGCTTTGGAGTTCTCGACATCATGCCCCGGTGCCCCAGAATGGAAATCACAATGGGCACTTACATCATAGCTTGGTGGTAGCTCACAAGTAAATGGAGCCAGAGTCCAAAGTTCAACCGATCGAAGTTGAAGCAAGAGTCACAACAATTGAGCATAAGTCATAGGGATCTGGTTGAAGATTCTGTTGGGCTGCTCTGTCCTCGGAGCATACCTCCTAGTCTTAAGATTGTCTCGGGAAACTGGAGGTAGTTGCTGATGGGGAAATTCTGGACTCTCAGGTTGTGTAGAAGATCTTTGAGGCATATCACGCCTTGGGAGAAGTTCCACAGACAAAGGTGGAATAAGCATTTCTGCTGCAGCTTCAGGCACCCGATCGCCCTCCTTTCTTAGCACATTTCTTATCAGTTCTGTGATTAGGCCCATCTGAGTCTTCAATTGATGAACCTCCTCCTTAAGCATCTTCTGATCCAGGCGTAAGGCTTGCATGCCCACCATGAATTGTCCCATCTGGCTTCGGACTTCCCTCAACTCTGCCCGAATTTGATCCATTACTCTTCGCTGATTCCCTCGAGTTAGGTGGAAATTGAACTCCTCAATCCTATTAATGAAGAAAACCAAGCAGAGATAAGAACACGAGGCCCCTGAGAACAACCTGTGATGCAAATGAAAATGCAAGATGCAAAATGCAAACATGTCTATGTATTCACAAGGAGTCTCCTCCTTGATTCCAGTTTCAGTAAACAAGAACAACAGGGGTGGATACGAACACCACAATAATCTTCTCCTATATCAGGTAAGATTCTTCCTGAAGGTTTCAAAGACGCCAGGCTCAGCCATGGAGATCATACCAAATAAAGGCTCTAACTCAGGTGTCAAAATCTTGTATACAACAATTCTCCCTCTCTTCAGAAGACCAGTACCAGAATAAAAGGAGAGATGAGAACCTTTCGAACACATATGGACATGCAATGCTAAATGCAGGATGAATATGCAGATGCAACCATGGGATCAAGGTATCCAATGCTCAAACCCGTTGTTGTGCCGTTTACTGAATTCAACCATAGCTCTGCCTTACTCAAAACACTGAGATAATAGAAAACTGGAGTACTCAGGATCAAAAATCCATCCTGACAAGAATACCGGATTGGTAGGAGGTCAACTTTCCTGCAAAACCCATCCCCTCTCACATGTAGGTTCTAGTCTTGAAAGGTACGACATCCTATGTAGGTCATCAGCATCACATACTTTCCAGAAATGATGATACGTTCACCATTTTTGGTTTGGCATCATAGTCAAACGAAGCGGCCTCACTTAGCTGACTTCCCAATGAATGGTCTCCAGAGTCGTTAGTCTTTCTAAGTCGATACTCCCTCAACTGCACTAGACGCGCAGTATAGAATATCTCCAAAGAAAAACCTCATTTGGACGTGTATTTCGCACGAGCTATTGCGTGGCCAAACGCCACACAAGCTCCCGCTACTCTCCACAATAATCCTGTGTGTATACTAAAGCTTGGGTATTGGGCTTATATCTCAATGGAACAACCCACCCCACAGCACAGCAGCAGCATGATAATAAAATGCAGATGCAATATTATACAACATATAATGTACATAAAGCAAAATAACTGTACAAAAGTAAACACCCAAAGACGTAACAGACAAGTGCTAGGATTGACTCGCATAGGGACCTATCGCAGTGTAGTCCCCAGCAGAGTCGCCAGCTGTCGCAACTGCAAAAAACACCCAGCAGAAAATAGAAGAGTCGTCATTGTTTGTTATTTATCCCAAAGCGAGGGAAAGGAAACTATCAGAGAAAACCTAACGGAAAAGGAAAAGAAAAGAGGAAGGTATTAGCACCCCTCAGGTCCGTCGTACTCGATGGGATCCACGCTTGTTGTCTAATCAAAGGGTGTGTTTATCTATCTAAGCTACAGGCTCATAGGACAAAAAGAAAAGAAAATAGACTCAATAGAGCATCGCCGCTCTATGCCTATGTATTCCCTCGTGCAATGGGAAAGTCAGAGTCAACGTAGTTCGAAAAACTATGGGTGAAAGGTGGGGGAAGGTTGCTCGCCAAGACATCGTCGTCTTATGCCTACGTATCCTTGTCTGGTATGAGAAATCAAAGCAAAGGTAGTTCGGGCTGACACGACCACAGACCGGTTAAAGTGTTTTAACTGATTAGGGTTAAACCTTCATTCCAGCAGTTAAGTGTATTGTTGCTCAACCATTGGAGACTTAGGCGTTACCTGTTTGCGGTGGAACCAAGACTTAACACACTCTTTCTGAAAATGATTTTCCAATTAATCACGAGGGATAAGAAGGCTATGACACAGGAACGAATGCATCGCATATCTCCCCCAACCGGGACATACACTAACACACAAGACAAGCGAGAGGAGACCCCTTACTCATCGTTTCCTATGTGCTTAAGGCTCATAGCGTACAACATTCATCGTATTTATTAGATGAGTTAGAATGTGTTTTGAGATGAGAAGAGAGACGCGACCTCTAAGGGGAAACTAATCGACCCTAATGTTAGCATGCAAAGTGATCCTAAAGTTTGGATTAAAGAGGCGAAAATATACCCTAATGTTAGCATGCATGGTTTGAACCCAATGTCTATCATAATCCATCTTGAACAAGAAAGATTAGAAGTCCTAAGGGAACATGGGAAAGGAAGACAAAATAAGAGAGATCAAACACAAATAATAGATGCAAACATGGGGAATAAACATGCAAAGAGGGAGGAAAAAGGTGTGGGCAGCAGCCGCCACAAGCGCATCTCGACATCTTACATCAAGAAAAAAGATGCAAAACACAAAAGAGGAATGCAAGAAAGCAAGCAAACATGAAAATGCAAGCACAAAGGAAACAAGAATGAGATGAAATGGGAGAAGCAAGCTCCTACGACAATCGACCATCAATCATCAGAGAAACGTGGGAGGAAAACAGTGTGGGACAGCAGCCACCACAAGCGCATCTCGACCACTCGATTCTCACACTCAAGCAAAGCAAAAGAAAAGCGCACATCACATTGAACAACATATACGAGAGTATGCATTCAAGTGGAAAACAAACACACGTGTCGAAGAAATCATGATTAAACAATCAAGAACAGCGAGATATGTTTAAAACATCTCACTCCTAATGCATCATACCGATCCATGATGATTTGAAGTGAAACGATACCAAAACAACCTTGAAAAACAGCAAAACAGACCCATTGGCACAGTGTTAATTGATTAACACCAAGGGTTAATCGATTAAACATTGAAAAATGTTTGAAAATTTGAATATTTGTACTGGTTAATCGATTAACCAATTGGTTAACCGATTAACACTGTTCCAACAGCAGAAGACAACAGTTAAAAAGCAGTTTTTAGCAACTTATCCAAGGTGCCATCACTCCAATGATCATACAACCAATTAAGCACGAATATAAACCAGAAAACAGGGATTCAATCCACATGTAAACGCATTTAAACAGCACAATCACAATTCACATGAATCAAATCAACCAAAAGTCAATAAAAAACGAAGGTCCACATGAAAATGCACAATAAGCTCAAAATAACAATGGATCTAGAATTCCAACCTTCGAAGCGGCGGATTGCTTCGTTTAATGTTGATTCAACTTCAATTGCACAGATCCGAGCAAGAAATCCGGAATTCCTTCAAGATCCAATTGAGTTCTTGTAGTAATAATGGAGATCCATAAAAACTAAACCGAAATAATCCAAATAATCACTTCTAGATCCACTTCAAAATTCAGATCCAAGCTTGCACGAAAATTGGATGAAGAAATTGATTCAATGAGGATGATGGATGAAGGTTTGAGCTCAAGAATTCATTGATTCCAATGGAGAATCAAAGAATTCCAAGAAAGAGCTTTAATGGAGTTTTGGTGAGAAAACGTTGAGAGCAAAATTGAGAGAATGAGAATGAATTCTGAAGTGAGAATGAAATTATGAGGATTGTGTTAGTGAGGTTTGAGTAAATCAATTAAATACCCCTTAGGTTTGGATCCAAATGAGGTTTGGAATGTGGTTTGTGAAAACATGGAACGGGATTAGGAATGGGAATTTGGAGGGAATTTGAAATTAACCAAAATTTGAAGTGGTTCTAGATCCTTCCTAAGTGTATAATCAACTTCTCATGTGATCAAATTTGGACCCCAAAATGACTTCTCTTAAAAATTCACGTGCAAAGCTGAAATTTGCACTGGTTAATCGGTTAACACCTTCAAAAGTTCAAATTTGGCCTAATTTTGCTTTGCTTAATCGGTTAACCAATAAGGTTAATCGATTAACACCTTCAAAAATTTGAATTTGGCGCCTTTTGGAGGGAAATCTGCACACTTTCCCGTTCTCAACTGTTCTAGGTCCTGATAAGCCTCTGAAACTTGCCTTTGATTGCTATAAGCTTGAGAATGCTCGAGATAACCTGAGTGTCGCCAGCTAAGCTAAAATATCCTGTAAAACAAAAATAAAATTGGTCGCTCGACCGCTGGGAAAAATAAATGTCAGAGCTGTTGTTGCTCGTTGCTCAGTCTTTTGCACCGAAATGAAACCTGAGCCACAGGAATACCTTAATCCCATGCCTCCAGAACAAATGTTATGGTATGCGAAAATGCAAAATGCAGAGAAGAAAAAGCCAGTTAAAACAATAAGGGCAAATTTTGGGGTCCTACACTTATCATTTTTTTATGTGAGAGCCATCCGACTGCAGTACATAACGAAATGAACTTTCAGACAAGTGGGTCCCTCGTACTTGTATAATATTGGCATCTTGAATTTTGGTGGAAACACCAAACCAGACACTAGACACATGTCTTTGGCGTCTGATCCGAAGACGTTGCTTCCTTCAATGACCCTCATCCTTTTGGCCATGATGTCCATCTCTACTCTCAACTTCTCGTGTTTTTCATCTTCTATTTCGGAACCATCAGGTACATCAAATATTGGTTGATGATTGTTGAAAATAGGTCGAGCATGTGTCGGACCTCCCGCCTGGGTGAAAAGAATATTTGTTGTCATCGGTACAACTTGTGGTTGAAAATTGAGTGGTTGAGGATTGCTGAGCGGAGGCAGAAAATCCCTGGATATGTTGAACGGAAGCTCAGTTGTTGAAGTTGGAATTGTAGGAGGATTTACCGCTGATGTAGTGATTTCAGAGACTACAGTAGCCTGTGAATCCATCTTTTCTTGTATTCCATTGAGAACATCCATAATCTGCCCGACATTGTCTTTTATTCCTTCGATGTCATTGTCGATATGGTCGATTCTCTGGTCGTGGTTAGCCATCTTCCTTTGAGCTCTGGCTCGAGTGTTGTATCTATGGGAACTCAGTGTGACTTCTTTCCTCCTATGGCATAAAAGAACAATAGATGAGCTGCAGTACCCATGCAAGACCATGCCGACGATATGCAAATGCAAATGCAGATGCAAAACCAACCATTCAAGGAAAACAGTAATTTTGTTTACAAACAAAGTCAGAAACACCCGTAACGACGTGCTTTAAAAGCAGATTTTCATTGATAAGTTGAGATCTATTACAATAGATGGCTCTTGCTAACAAGCAAGACCTTTCTTACGACAGAACAAAATACAACAAAAGATTACAATCTTTAAAGAAAAAACCAGGAAATAGAGAGTTTTGATCGTTCTAACTAGACGATTCTTCTCCCTCTTGAGATCTTGGTTGGAGTTGATTTTGACGAATTATCTCTCACAGTTCATCATTTTCACGTTCTGCTTTGACCAAAGCGTACCTCAGTTCCTCCCTAGGCATAAAAACCTCGGGCTCCATGGTGATCTCATAGGTATGAGTGTAAAACATCCTTAAAGTTATCTCCTTTGACCAAAGTAGATAGGCTATTATGGTTACACAACTCACATTTTCTTATGGAGTCATCCCTTGCATGTGAGGGTGATACCAAGCAAAACTAGCCCGGGTTTCAAATTCTTCATCGCTGCCTTTTTCACAAAAATAGGCTCTTAGTAGTTTTGGCTCCGGCTCTGGCCCTGTTGAATATCCATACTGGTGGCGAGCAAGAATTGGGTTGTAGCTGATAACTCCTCTAGTACCAATGAGGGGTATATTCGGGAAATCCCCGCAGCTTTGGATCATAGCAACACCGCTGATCTTGGTATCATACCAATTGACATCATAGTGTCTGAGGGTTATTAATTTTTCCACCCACAGTTCTTTGTTGGGGAGATTCCAAATAAACTGAGTTCTAGGCAAGTGAGAAATAAACCACTTGCTGAGCAAAGCCGTACAACATGAGAATAGCCCACGATCGTATATCTTTCGGCGATGGATAGTGACATAGGTATCCGGCAGTAGTGTGTTCACGGGATTCTTGATGATGAAGAGCCGGATGGGCTCCTCACTGATGAATTCATCACAACATGGGAAAAGGTACAAACCATAGACTAAGAAAGCCAGAATTGCCTAAAAATCCCCAAGTTCCTGTTATCATAATGAAATTCAGCCATCTCCATGAATGGTCTTGCTTCCATTCCAGAGAAACCACTCCTAGTTACCAATTCAGCGGGCGGCTCTGTTGGCCTGACGTGTAGTGCTTTAGCAAGGTATTTCCATATCGGTTTCTCATAAGAAGCCTTGAAGGTAAGAGGAATCCTTAAGTAAGCAGAGTACTCTTCTATTGTCGGAAGTAACTAGAAACCTGGAAAGATGAAACAGTGATACACGGGATCGTAGAGCTCAACGAGCGCTTGCAGCATGCCTTCGTTGACTCGAATGTTGAATAGCGGCAGAAGATTTCCGTACTTGGAAATGAAAGCAGCGGGGTTCCTGACAAGGCCTGCCAGAATCCTGAGGTTACCCAGTCTTTGGCTTAGAAATGGAAACCTGCTTCGTCCTTTCATATCAACGTCTGCAAAAGAAAATTTTCGAATTTCCTTGAATGGTTAGTAAAATGGAAACTTGCGAATGCAAATGCAAATGGTTTTACAAAACTCAGAAGATCAATTGTGTCAAACCCTCATTTCATTCATTATTGGAAAAAGTTACAACTTTTGAGACACAATACAAGCAACCTAAGTTACATCAAGAAACTAAGTTCCATAGTCTAAACTAAGAACTTCAAACGTGAAGCCTCTTCAACTTCTTCAGTATTGCATTCTCCATCACCAATTTATCCAGTATTCCTTTCCAAGCTCCAGAGGTTGGAGGGATATTTGAGTATTCATGAATGCTTTTGAGTTGGCTTGATACTAGAGAAAAATAAATTCTCCTTTGTTGCTTCTCCATCAGTTACTCGTTGTTCGAGCCAATTTATCAATTCGTCTTTTTCTTGTACCTCTCTGATGAGCTTGGTTGTTTCGGAGGAAAGTGCATGATACTTTCCTTCCCAAGTGTCCCACTCAAGTTGAGCTCTTGCAAGTAACTCTTGGTATTCCTCCATCTTTTCAATGGTAATGCCAAAGGATAATGACCCGACGACAATCTGCATATTCATTTATGAGAGATATGGCATTTTCAAATCCCTTGCTCAAGACTGGACCCATTGAGTAAATGGTTCAAAAGCTACATAATTTCTTTTTCCCAAGTCAACTTTTATCTTTTTCTGGATGTCCTCCCAAGCATCAACTGTGTTGTTTCTCATTTTTTCCGCTACTTCAGTATTGAGATAAAAGAAACCGGATAAGAGCATATTGGTGGGTTTGTCTTTCATCGGAAAACCAAACTGACGTCTAGCCAAAGCTGGATCGTAGATAATCCCTCCTCTTACTCCAATGAGTGGTATGTTTGGGATGTTTCCGCACCGATCAAAATAAACTCCTCATTCGTAGGCAGGATTATACCAATGAATATCAGCTTGCGTTAAGGATATTATCCTTTGAGACCATCTCCGTCCATTGGGATTCTCTTTGAAAACGCCAGTTTTTAGAAAATGGTTGACGAACCATTTGTACAGTAGAGGTGCACAATAAAGAATAGTTACCTTTCTTTGAAGTTTCCGATGATGAATCGAGTGATAAGCATCTCCTAACAAGGTAGGCACAGGGTTACCACTTAAAAATATGGTAATAGAAGGGAAATTGACAAATTCCTCCACTTCGGGAAACAATACTAATCCATATATCAACAGAGCTAATACTGCTTCAAATGCATCCATGCTCCCCTCTTTGGCAAGGTAGGCAGCTTTTTTAACTATGAAATCTGAATGGAAACCTTCAACTCCTCCTTTGTTGGCACGGTTAGCTTTAATTTCAGATACTTCAAGGTGAAGAGCATCTGTTATTTCTTTTGGTGATGGCAAACTTTTCAATCCACTGTATGGTTTCTGATCCTTCACAGGAACTCCCACATAGTAGGCATATTCTTCCAGAGTCAGCATCAACTGATAGTCGGGAAAAGTAAAGAAATGATACAATGGGTCATAGAACTGAACCAAAGTGTTGAGGATCCTTTCTTCCATCCCTGTCCTGACTAGGCTCAAAAATTTTCCATATATCTTTCCAAACTCTTCTGACACCATGGTCCCTAGCTTTCATAACTCAGATGTATCAGGCTTCTTGAAATTGTATCTCTTGGTGTTCCTTGTTCCAATATCCATGATATATCTAGGATTTCACACAAAGAGATCAACTGAGCTTTACAAAACCAGTTGCAACATGAAATGCCATGATGATATTATGAGATGATGCACACATAACACAAAGGCAAATATTCACAAATATAATGCACATGCACACACAAGGTTTCCTAAGCTCATGGCCAATGCATGGATTCAAAAGGTCTACCCATTCCCAAGGATTTGTATTATGAGTTATTTATACCTGCCAAACGGGTTCTATCAAAGTTTCCAGAGTCATAGTAAATCCTTCGAATATTGTCAACGAACACAACTACTTATATGAGTCGACAATATTCTCAAGATAAACTCGTCTGAGTGTAGCATCGCGTAACAAATCTTGAGGGACTACTCCCTATTAGTTTCCGCACTATGTTCTAAAAAGGCCAAGTGGGGTGAAAGTGTTACTAAAGGTCCTCAGCTTCACAGACTCTCAGGTTGAAACAATTAATGAATACACGGCTACTCATGCATCACTAACCATCTCAAGGAGGTCTCCACTGAGCATGATTACATCATATGTCAGACTTGTTGGGACTACTCCCAACAACCAACTATTGATCCTATCACAATCCTATCTCATATGTCACTCAAATTCGGGTTAGGATTTATCTCATCACTCAAAGCACCCAATGTCCACATCTTACAAAACAAATATATTGACAAATATACATGTATGCAAATATTCACAAATATAGCATACAATCATACAAAATAGGCTAAACCATCAAATTTAAGTATTTCCCCAGTGAAGTCGCCATTTCTGTTGCAGTGAGAACCGTGATGTCAAGCTATTGATTAACTTGAATCTTAATTCATTAAATTCACAATTGGACTTTGATTTATCCAAAGGAAAGGTTAAAGAAAGAAAAACTATTTTGCGCGATGTAACAACAACGCTAAGAGATCGGGGATCGGGGGTTGGTTATGCCTAGGGTAAGTATTTCACATCCTAAACATCTGTAGTACTCTACAGGAACCTTTTGTATGTTTGTATGCTATACTTGCTAAATGTTTGCTATGGTTTGGGATAGGATATAATGTAAAGTTGTAGGTAAAGACCTTATGATAGTTTCTAAATTTGCTCGCAAAGATATCGCATCCTCTGCCTACGTATCCTAAGTAGGATAGAATCAGAGCAACCGTAGTTCACTTCATTGAGGATCCAAAAGTACTTAACTATGGTCAAGACTCTAGGGGAACAAACATTACAATGCTTGTACATAGTTTAACAAAACTCTTTATTCTAAATTGTACACTCAAAGGAAATTGACTTTTACAAAAGCCAAGGGGGAAGGTAAGCAATCATCACCATGATTCTTACATAGAGTTAACAAACTCTATCTTAAAGTTTTAGTTGAAAGATCCTCCTAACAAAGTGAAAGAGAGGGTAATGAGCTATCTATGACAGTGAAGTCAATAGAGAAACTTTCCTTTGGAATGGGGAAAAATAAGGCAACTGGATGAGAACTAACAAGTTCCATCACTTGGGAAAACCCTTAACAAAGTTAAAAGCAAATACAAACATTCATTCAAACATGATGAAGATATAACAGAGCATGGTAACAACCAAAGAAGAGATGCAAGCATGTGACAACATCAAGCAAAGATTACAATCAAGTCAAATGGTTAAAACAAATCATACACAAATATATTACAATATCTAGAAGGGAAACATGATAGAGGTTCTTACAAGATCAAACATAAGAGGTAAAAACCACTTGAAGCATCTTAACAAAGATGAAGGGAAATGAGGTAACAACCCACATGTAATTCAAACAAGTTTAAGTGCAAGAAAATAACATGCAATGGGGTTCAAAGTATGTCAAATGTAACAACATAAGACCAAAAATCATGCACTGATGACAATCAAGTACAAGTAAGCATACAAGAAGGGTTACAACAGTTCAAGCAGGAAGTTTCATGAGGAAAGCATACAAGTTCATGGTGACAACCATTGATTAAAATCAAGCACATGCAAGTCCTAACAGATTAGAATTCTAACAAGACAACTAAATAGGTAGAGGACATGAAGAATACACTCAAGAAATTACAACATCAAGAGATATAACATGGTTTACAAACATAGTTCACAGTGTTGATCAATTAGATGCATAAAAAAAGAGGTTTGAACATGACAAGAACTTGAGTTTGAATAAAACTCAAACACTCAAACAAGTTAACAAACATGTGTAAATCAAGTTCAAAACAATCTCACAAGATTAAATCAAGAAGAAGTTTGAGAATAGACAAAAAAGATGCAAGGTAAAAACCCTAAAAGTGCAAGACGTTCAAGTGATATAAATTATTTCTAGGATGAATATCCTTGAATTATTTTATCACTATGTGAAAGTAGACATGATTAAGAACATTTTTTAAAAAGAATGGATCAAAAATGTTGAAAATGGTGATGTTGTGAAAATTGGAAGTTTGTGAAGAAAACATTAAAAATCAAGTGATAAAAAGGAAGGATTGCACTTGGTAGGTGTTGAACCCACCACCTTTGGGTCACCAACCGAAAATCATGCCAACATAGCCACTGCACACGTGTGAAAACTCATGATTGGAGAGCGATATATGTAAAAACATGGAAAATGCTGGAAAATGACAAAAGAGTTGATCCACACGGAAAATGCTGAAAGATACGTGAGCGCATAGGTCACGACCACTGGGATGGTGATACATCTAATGTATCAAACCACCCCAGAAACGGATAAGCCTCAAGGTTTAAAATTTTGGGCAAGAACAAGGCAAGCCAAACAAGCACAAAGTGTTCAAACGTGATCAATCCAATCTTAGTCAAAACTTCATGGTATTTAGCAAAATTTAGGTCTAAATTGATTAGAATTGAATGAGGAATTCAAATATGCTTTCAGTTTTCTCAAAAGATGAACACAAATCAAAATTCGAAGCCAACTGCATGTTGAGTGTTTGAAATGCATTTTGGAATTTTGAGTGAAACATGGACATGCTTACAATGATTTAAAGATGTACACACTTTCTAATCATGACATGTGCAAAGTTAAAACATAAGGATTCATAAAAAAATTAACTAGACTTGAGAATGGCATCAGAGTAGCAAATTATATGACAGTCAAAGAAATTTAAGAACACTAAGCTGCAAAGTTAGTTAGGTGGCAACAGAAACAGGAAGCATGATCTTTGTGGTGTATGTCCAGCAATGGTTCATGACAACGTTTATTAATCAGCAAGACATGGCATGATACAAGCAGAAGCATAACAGGTTTGCACATACAAGACAATGGTCAATGGTAGGCACATACAAAAACAGTTTCAGAACAACAAGCACACATACAAAACATGAATATAAGCACATGATTGAAATCAAACAGGGGGCTAGTCTAGACTGAATTGATATGGAGGATGTCAAGCAATCCAAGAGCAGGGGCAGACATAACCTACCAAGATCTTCAAATGCCACTTGACCTGTTACTAAACCTAAACCTAAACATCAAACCTATCTAAACGAAAACAACAACATTGTTCTTAAATAGAACAAACTTAACACTTAGATCCAACCATCAATCCCCAATAACAATTGCAAGCAAAATTTTCCTATGTTCAAACATGATATGGAGCCAATCTTTTTCAAAAGCATAAACACACAACAGAATCACATGGTATGATGATTAGCAAGATGTTTAAACATGATGATGATCAACGCAAAGTCAAACCTGGGAGATTTACACATGAACTATATTTGCTTCAAGCACATTTCAACAAGGAGCATACAAAAAATGTTTATGACAATTCATGATAGGGATAGTGATTACTAACCTCTTGTAGACCTCCAAGAAAGCTTATGCAGTAGGGAAAACCTTGAAGAATTCCAGCTGATATCTAACCAATGTATTGATGAACCAAGCAACTTTCTTACACTTGAAGTAAATGAGGGAACTTTGTGACAGATTTCAAAACAAGTGATGCAGAGATTTTTTGAATGTTTGGATAGTTGTTACACCTCAAACCAAAGATGTTTGGATTGTTGAGATGGGCGAAACATGCCTAAGCAAAGATTTGTCTGATTTTGTGTGGAAAGTCAAAGTTTCTTTGGTTGGGAGTTGACTTTTGAGAAAATGGAGTTCTTGATTGGTTTAAGAGCTTGAACACCTTCTACACATCATTTGTGGATTGTGCAGATGGTTTTTGATGATTTTTAGTGTATGGAAATGGTTTTGGAATGCCAACTACTCAAGGCAGAGTTTTAGGAATTTGGTGAACTTGCTTGGTTTTCAAGAAAGTGTAAGGCAAGGTTTCTTTGTGAGTTTTCTCTGGTTTTTGTGAGATTTCTCTTGTATGTATGATGTATAGAGGAAGCCTCTATTTATAGAGAAGATGGTCCTTGGAAGATTTTGAAACCATGAGGTGGCTTTGGCTTTTGGAGGGAGAATGGAGCAAATCTGTCTAAGACCTTGATGCAGCTGGTTTTCCAAGTTCTTGATGTATTGTGATGCATAAGACAAGTTTTTTTCAAGCCATAGGAAGTGATTTAAGTGTGGCTAGAGACTAGGGGGACTACTGCTCTGTAGATTTTCTTCAAGAAAAGTTTTTCTTTCCTCTTGATTTCTTTGAAAATAATAATGCAACTTGCCTTGACAACTTGCCATGCTCTTCAATCCTTCCATCCTTCTGAATTTTCACTCATCAGACACTCTAGACATCATATTGAAGGCTAATCAATGGTTGAACATCAGCTAGATGGTTGGCAAGTTGGTTTATGACAAGTTTGAACTGGTGCATTTCAAGTGCTTGGACCCCAACTTCCCTCCTTCGAAACTCTTAGCTCATAAATGTTAGGGAGGAGTTCTTGAACTTTTTTGAAATCGCTCATCCTGCTCTACAACTTTCTTGTTTTGAGTGCTTGGACCCCAACTTACCTCCTTCGAAATCCCAATTGGAACTAGGTCAAAAAACCCCTTGAAGTTGGCTGAAAACATGACCTAAAGAGTGCCAAAGTCATAAAATTTTACTAAGTATTTTTCCCTCTTGCATGGTTTTTGATCATTACTCAAAATCTATTCATTTTTTGCACATAGATCACTGTTGCACTTTTGTAGGACACCTCAAGACCTTTCTAACAAGCTTTGGACCACTCCATTTGGATGTTTGGTTAGGAAGTTATGGTCTTGCCCCTTTCAAAACCCTAATTTCCCGACATTTTGATTACTCTTCAATCTTTGATTCAATGGTTACAAAACTTCATGAATAGATGTGATATAAAATTAGGAACATGATTGTCTTCAATTTTGGGTTAAAACCCTATTGGTCAATGAGTTGACTTTTAAGTTAGACGAACTGATCGATCGAAGAACTCTGAATCGACTGTTGGTGTTCTAGGTCCCCTGTGGTCTTGAAACTTCTTGAGTGGACTTAAATAAGTCATATAAGCTTCATGGACCATGATTCCACTATTGTAACACTATTTAAATTAAAAGTCAAACAAAAGTTGACTTTTCTTGATTAGAAGCCCTAATCAGGGGTTCTAGAATGCACTGCTCCACTTCCTTGGGTGACAACCTCAAATTGGACTCATACTTGATCTAATGTAGTACCTTTGATGGTGTGGGAAATTGGTTCATGGAGAATTAATCTAATACATTGACTGATTAAACCATCGAAACCCTGATTTCTGACTGTATGGAACCCTAATTCACCTGTATCTTGACAAAGACAAACTTGAAATAGGTTATGGTTATATAAACAAATGATGATGCTCCTAGAATGATGATGAAGATCTAAGGGTCAAAATTTAGGGTATAATACCTGGTTGTTATTAGCTTACTTTTCTAAGTCTTGTTGTCACTAGTTTGTGGTTATTAAGAAATGCTCACTCGTCTCAACTCAGGATGTTTGGTTGTTACTAGTATCCCTAGGGAAGCCTTGGGTATCCCCGGTAGGTCCCGAGAAGCAAGTGGTTACTAGTGTCCCCGGTGAGTCTGGTCTTGTTTCTAGTCTTTTTCCTAAAGATCCCATTCGAACTCTTTGTTATAGGAAGGTCCCCATTTAGTTTGTCCCCCAATGAGGATTGTGTATCTGGTCTTCTGCATCTCCATTGGAGACTTTCCTTTTCCCTAGTGAAGATTTATCTTCCCCGGTGTGTCTGTGTTCCCCATGAGTAGTTACTCGTTGTTCTGCTGTTCTTTTCTTTTGCTTGTGTGTTAGCATTTGCTTGCATCAAAGCATTATAAAGCAACATTTAAAATTCATTGCATTTTCACATTTGTCCTTTTGCATATCATCGTATCTAATGCATAAAATTTTTGGTTTGCTATATTTAAATACCTTTCACTATGATTCTATGAAGATTGTCATCTCTCATTGCCATGTGGTGAAGATATTTAAATAGGGGCAACGGTTATATCCTAAATTTTGACCCCTAGATTCCATCATCATTCTAGGAATATCAGCATTGTTTTCCTAACCTTAACCCCTTTCAAGTTTGATCTTTGTCAAGATGCAGGTGAATTAGGGTTTCACACAGTCAGGAATCGGGGTTTCTGTAGTGTGATCAGTCAAGGTCTTTGATTGATTCTTCATGAAGTAACTCTCCATATCATCAAAGGTACTATATTGGATCAAGAATGAATCCAATTTGAGGTTGTTACCCAAGAAAGAAGGACAGTGCAACACAAGACCCCCGATTAGTGTTTTTGATTGGAAAAGTCAACTGTAATTTGACTTTTGATTTAAATGGCATTCCATTGGTGGAATCATGGTCCATAAAGTTTATATGACTTTTTGAAGTCCCCTCAAGAAGTTTCAAGGCCTCAGGGAACCCCGAATACCAATGGTGGATTCGGAGGTTTTCGATCGTTCGGTTCGTCTGACTGAAAAGTCAACACATTGACCAACAGGGTTTTGACCCAAAATGAAGATAATTATGTTCCCAATATAATGAATTTTGATAACCATTGGATCAAGAATTGAGAAGTAATCGAAAAGTCGAGAAATTAGGATTTTGAAAGGGGCAAGGCCATAACTTTCTAACCACACATCCAAATAGAGTGGTTCAAAGCTTGTTGGAAAGGTCTTAAGGATTCCTACAAAAGTGCCACAGTGACCTATCTTCAAAAAATGAATGGATTTTGAGTTATGATAAAAGACAAGGCAAGAGGGGAAAAACAATTTGAAAAATGTCATGTTTTTGGCACTTTTAAGTCAATTTTTCAGCCAATTTCAAGGGGATTTTTGATATAGTTCCACTTGGAATTTGAATTTGTGTAAAACATAAAAGTTATAGAGCATGTTTAGGGCTATCCAAAAAGTACAAGAACACCTCCATTTCCTTTGTGATCTAAGAGTTTCGAAGAAAGGAAAGTTGGGGTCGAAAAGCTTGAAATGCAAAATCTCAACTTGTAATGACATGATACAAAACCATTTATTTGCTATCAATTTGGTTAGTTTAGGTTGATTAGTTGCAAGATAGACTATAAAAAAGGTGTTACACGAAAAATCTAAGGAATACACAAAGATTCAAGGTTGGAACCAAGAGAAACTTCCATTTATCGCATAAAGTGATCAATGCCATTTTGATAAAGCAACATTTTCCCTCAAAATCTGCCTTGAGCCACTCCCTTATCTCCTTCCACACTCCAAGGTCTATCTCAAACTCAGAAGCAAGGAAAGTGATCATTGCTAGCAAGTTGGTTCTCAAATGTACTAGTTAACAAGAGACTTGAAAATCAACCAAATCCTTACTCTCTCCTTCCCCTATAAATATCACACTTTTTACACATCAAACATACACCAGAACAACTATCAATCCAAGCAGAAACAACTCTCTCTTTCTTTTTTCCATTTTCTTTCCAACCAAGAAAAAACTCCAAGAAGCACAAAATCTGCCTTGAGCAGAATTCATCCTAAATCCATTTCCAATGATTAAAACTCTCCACAAACACTTCACATACTCCATAAATGTTGTATTGAAGCTACCTCAACCACCATTTCCACCAGAAGTTCCTTTTTCCTAAAATTCGTCGGATAAACCAAAGAAGTTTAACTTTCTGCATTAACTAAGAAACCCTTCTGTTCAGGCCTTTTCTATCCCTTCCAATACCTCAAACACCTCAAATATAAGGTGTAGTTACTATCCAAATCATCACAACTCAACTGTACCACCATTTCCCAAATCTGTCATAAGGATCCATTGGTTACTTCTTGCCTAACTCAACCTATTTGCACAAGGAGATGCTTGGAAAGGAGCTTGAACTTTGTAGACACTGCATTGGAGATTTAGAGAGTTGCGCAACTCATTTATACTCATTAAGAAGCTTTGCATAAAGACCTTGCTAGGAGGTCTTCAAGAGGTAAGTTACCTTTTCTAACCATACTTATTATGCACCATGTTTATGTTTGATGTACATTAGTTTGAACATGCTCAGATTTCATTATAAGTCATGTGTGAACTTTGTATCTAGATGTTCCTTTAAATTTTGAACTGTCATGGGATTAGAGCTTGCTCGTGTGATTATAAATCTATTCCATGTGCCATGTTTTGATTTTCCTAGGGTCAATGTTGTTATTTGTGCCTAAGATTATTTATAGGTCATTTAAGCATGTGTAAACAATGTATAATGTAGAATTATTGTACCCTAAAATTTGACCAACCTTTTTCTTTTAACTTGGCTTATGTTTCATTTTCATTTAGCATTTGCATTTTGCATATCATTGGTTCTTAATAGGGGATCAAGAGTTGTTGTACCATTCAAGAGTAGAGTTTCATGTTCAAGCTCAAGCAAAGGTATCATGTGCAAGCCATCAGGGTTCATTACCATTAAGATTGGGTTTCAAAGCTCCTTGAGAGGAGAGGTTTGTGTATGGGTGCCACCTCCTATCTTGAGGATCATTAGAGGGTCATCAGAGGATCATGAAGTCACTTACTTGGATAAGACATGATTTAAAAGCTCATTGTGTACCTTGAGAGGTCTTTTTGGAGTTTGTATAGTCATTCATTTCATTTGTAAAAGCCTCAATCAAAGGATGTGGAGCTAGGGTTTCATCTGGTCAACCCAAAGTCAGCTGTGGACTTGAGAGGGTTCAAGACTTAGTTCTAGGTCATTGAGACATGGGAAGTCATACCAAAGCATCTAGGATTTCATGTTAAGATCAAAATCAAGGAGATTCAAGAGTTCAAGGAGTTGCTAAATTAGGGTTTCAGATGATTTCAGTGTAAAATCCCCTTTTTTGGTGCCTAACATCAAGGACAGTTTTTCCTACGATGCAAGCTCAATCTCATTTTCATGAAAACATGAGACTTGTGTGGCATCTTTCAAGATTTCTTTTGAGTACAAGAACTCATCCATTAACTTTGTACATCTCAAGTTATGATTCCAACAAGTTGGTGTCCTCAATTGAAGAAAATTTTGGTCAACTTAAAGTCAACTCACTTCCAAGGCATTTTTGACATAGAATCAAGTTTCCCCTCAACTTCAAGTGAACATGCAAGTTGCTCCTTATGATCATAGCTTTCCAAAAAGTCCTAGAAGTCCTTTTTCTCATTTGTAAATCTCAAGTTATGGACTTCACAAGGCAAGGGTCATTTGGGAAAATTCATTAAAGGTCATTTTCTTCAATGACATATTACATGAACTTTGAGACCTCAAATCCAATTTTGTGCCACATGAATGTTGTGTCACATTGGTTCAACTTCATCATGATCTTGATTTCCATGAATTTTGATGGATTATTTGATCATATGGACCACTTTAAGCTTGAAAAAGTGACTTATGGTATTGAACATGGGTTCTTCATTTACAAGTCACCAAATGACTTTGTATTAAACTTTTTGGTACCACATTGTCATTATTCTTTAGTCTTGCAAATCTTTACTACTTTTGGACCAACCAAGATGCATATTTCATGCCATATTTTCAAAATTCATACCTTAAAAGTCATGTTGCAAAACTATGTACTAATTGATCCTACATAACCAAAACCCATTCATTTGTTTTCTACACACTCTAAATACATTTTTGCTGACCAAAAAGAGAGTGAAAGGAGCTGAACCCGTGTGTGGTGTATAAGTGATTTATTTTGGCCAAGTTTGAAAATCTCTCTAATAAATCAACATGGGCCTGCATGGATAGTTCAAACCCATCATATAAGAGCTGAAACTTTGCCCTAAACCATCAGAATGAAGGCAGCTGTGTGAGAGAGAAGAGAGAGCTCCAAAATTTCTCCAAAATTCATTTCTTCGAATCTTGCATTCCTTGATGTTTTTATTCAAACACAGGCTAGAATCATCATCAGTGAAGCTAAATGAAGAGATTAGAGGTGATAAACTGAAGTTTGCTTGCTTGTTGAAGGGTCAACGGAACCTCTCCGTTAGGTTCTTTTCTTTAACTTAGAACCATCATTCTAGGCACAACTTTAAGGGCATTATTGATGCATTTGAAGACCTACCCTTGGTAGGCAATAATTGACTAGTTTTGGTCATGTTTGATGCATTTTCAATTGACATGTTCAAAATCAGTGGCTTGATTTCATAGTTATTTAAGAGCCTTTTTGCAATTTAATTGGTAGATTCATGTTGCTGATGATGAGAGCTTTCAAATGGTACTAGAGTTTTCCATTTTTATTGAGATTTGAACCCTGAGCTCTGGCGAGCTGGCTGGAGAAGACGACTGGAGCCCTAGCTCCGGCGTTTGGTTCATCTCAGGTGGAAAGCTGAGTTGGCCTTGGTTAAATCTTTGACCATGTGAGGTGTTTTGCCCTGATTCGTTTGACTGTGTCCACATGCGTGTTTAACTCCACGTCTGATTAATGAAATGCTGACTTTAATTAATTCAACTTTCATTTGGTAATTGGGCTTGGCCTTTATCTATGCACACCCCACTTTTTTGGAGCTCAAACGTGATTATAAGGCATTTCAGTGTATTTGGACTTTACTGAGTGTACTCCCTTCATGCTTTGTCTTATTTTATTTTATTTTGTTTTCTGTTTTCATTTTAACATTTTTAAAAATAGTTCTAGTTATCAAAAAATTCCATAATAATGTTTTTCTAACATTTTAACATGTTATTTAATTTTCTAAATCTTTATTTTTCATTTTCCATTTATTTTGCTATTTTATTTGGAATTTAATTTTCAAGGTGTTTTATGGGTCCTACCCTTGTTGAATTTGATTGTTTGAACCCTAATTTGAAATCCCCTATGACTAATTCTTCTCCATCACTTAGGTGATGGATTTAAGTATCCTTGAGGGTTGATTTGGTTCATTGTTGATCAATTTTCATTTGGTTGTGATTGGACTTTTGTGGAGCCTCGACATGTACTCGATAAGCAAGACCACCTTACATTCTTGGAATTATTTGGTGATGCCTTGAGTTTCATTTGTCCATTAGATTTTGCTTTCTGGTTTAGGATTGATCAAGCTTAGTTGAGCATTTTATTTGGGATTTATTGAGCTTTTCTTATATTTTTGGTGAATCTTGCAAGTCAAGTTACTTTTAGAGGTGTTTACACATGCTAGTTTGACCTACAACCTTGATCTTGAGTGATCCCATATGCATTTCTTAAGTCTTGTTACATCATTCTAACATACTTGAGGTGTTGTCTTACTTGTTAAGGTCATTTATATGTGAAGCTTGCATTACAAGTTACCTTTGAATCAAGCATTTCCACTTGTCCTAAGTGTTAAAATTGTGTTAGGACTTTGGTTCTTTCACTTGCCATGATCATACTTGTACCTTGCCTCTTGTTCTTAGTTTTATTTGAGCCTTTTCTCTTGTTGATTCACTTCTGTAAGAGCACAGATTGTGTCTTAGTTATATCTCTATGTTTTGATGATAACACTTATAAATTTTGTATTCAAGAATTATATACTCTAAACGTGTTCTAGATTGTTTGCTACAGGCACCAAAGAAAATTATCTAAAGAAAGCAAATTTAGATCTGAACAATGTTATTATGAAAAGCTTCATAAATTCAAGAGCATCTTAAGTGAAGATCTGAACGCTGCTCCCAGAAGAATCTGACTACTGTCTCTTGAAGATTCTGAAGCAGGAGCCTCTAAAGCATAGAAGACTCTGCTCTGATGGATTTACACGCTCAAGCACACTAGCTGCACATACTCTGATTCAGCTCAATCTGAAGAATATCTAAGACTCTGAAGATCCAGATGATCTCTAGTCTGGAGACTCTGAAGAATCAGATTCTAATGTTGAAAGCTGAACTTACTTTGAAGAAGATTTAAATATGTACATTGGTTTTTCTCAACAACTCTTTCCTATTTTGTGCTAGACACAAGGACACAGACAAAAAGGTTTTATCTGTGCATTCCATTATGAGGAAAGTTTTTCTGCAAGTGAAGACAAAAGGCATCAGGCTTGTTTCAGCACAGCCTCCAATATAAAGACAAAAGGCTTTAGGCTTTTCTGCACAGCCTTCAACGTAACAAGACTTCTTGGATCTTAGTGCCTATATAAAGAAGTCCACTCCATCTTCTTCAGTATCGAATCTCTAGCAAAATCACTCCTCAAAGCAAATCTTTCAAAGCTCTTAATTATATTATTTTGCTTTAACTTTGTTCTTAACTTAAGAGAAATATCACTGTTGTGATAACAACTTATTAGAAGCTTTCTTACTCTTGTAAAAGCTTTACATTGTTTGTAAAAGGTTTTCCTTAAGAGGATCCAGTTGGGATCAGTTGCTCTTGAGAAGACTAAGAACAGTTGTTCTTAGGTGTTGCTATTTGTAATCTGTTTGATTAAAATAGTGGATTAAGTCCTTGACAGAGAAAGGCAAATCACTCTTGAGAGGGTGGACTGGAGTAGTTATTTTCAACGAACCAGGATAAAAATATCTGTGTTCTAATCTTTGATTTTTTAGTCTTACTTATTCAACCCCCCCTTCTAAGTAATTTTCTCACCTTCAGTTGGCATCAGAGCTCCGGTTCTGCGTGTGCTCCACTTAACCGTGACAGTTAAAGATCCAGTGAGAAAGATACTTTGATATTTGTTTTGTTGCCATTATGGATACATCTACATCAACTTGCAACAACAAATATGAAGGAGATAGGATCAGTACCAAGCCACCCATGTTTGATGGGGAAAAATTTGACTATTGGAAAGATAGAATAGAAAGTTTTTTCCTTGGGTATGATGCTGATCTTTGGGATATGGTCATTGATGGATACAAACATCCTACTGATGAGGATGGCAAAAAGATTGATAGAAAATCAATGACTGAAGTACAGAAAAGAGATTTCAAGAATCACCACAAAGCCAGAACTATATTGCTTAATGCAATCTCTCATACTGAGTATGAGAAGATTACAAACAGAGATACTGCTCATGACATGTTTGAGTCACTCAAAATGACTCATGAGGGAAATTCTCAGGTTAAAGAGACCAAGGTGCTGGCGCTCATACAGAAGTATGAGGCATTCAAAATGGAAGAGTCTGAAAATGTTGAAACTATGTTTTCTAGATTTCAGATTCTTACTGCTGGTCTGAAAGTTCTGGATAAGGGCTACTCAACGTCAGATCATGTCAAGAAGATCATCAGAAGTCTTCCCACCAGATGGAGACCAATGGTGACTGCATTGAAGATGGCAAAAGATCTGAACAAGATCTCCTTAGAAGAACTTATCAGTTCTTTGAGAAGCCATGAGATAGAGCTGGAGGAAGATGAACCCCAGAAGAAAGATAAAGGTAAATCCATAGCTTTAAAATCTAACAAACCTGTTAAAGCTTTGCAGGTAAAAGAAGAAAGTTCTGAAGAATCGTCTTCTGAAGAAGAAGATGAACTGTCCATGCTTTCCAGAAGAATCAACAAGCTCTGGAAGCACAAGGGAAAGAAGTTTAACAACTTCAGAAAAGCTGACCACAGGAAGGAATCTTCTGGACACAGAAGATCTGGAAAGAAAGAGGTCACATGCTATGAATGCAAGGAACCTGGGCATTACAAAAATTACTGGCCCAAACTTCTCAAGGAGAAACCCAAGAGAAAGTTTGATAAAAAGAAGAAGGTTCTTATGGCAACTTGGGATGATTCAGATGAATCTGAACCTGAATCTGAAGCAGAAGAAGAGTGTGCCAACATGGCATTAATGGCTGGAATAGAAGATCAGATTGAAGAATTATCATCTGAATCTGAGTCAGACTCCGACTCTGACGCTGAAGAGGTAATGTCCAAACTTACCAAAGATGAACTTATAAAGGTGTTATCTGATGTTTTGAAAAGCTACAATAATATCAAACTCAAGAACAAGAAGCTGAAAAGCAATCTTGAATCTGAGATTGATAATCTGAAAACAGAACTTGTTGAGCAGAGAGAAATAAATTTAAAAATAAAAAATGATTTGGAAATTGCCCAACAAGAATCTGACTCTGAAGCTAAGTCATCTGAAAATATTTTGGAAAAATATGACTCTAGTTTTCAGAAGTTCCTCACTAAGAGCATAGACAGAAGCAAGATGGCTTCTATGATCTATGGAGTTAGTAGGAATAAAAGAAAGGGAATTGGATTTCAATCTTCTTCTCTTGAAAAAGATGTAAGACCAATATCTGTAGATGATCTGATCATTAAGATAACTCCTTTATACTCTAATTTTAAATTTGGTCATTTAAATGATATTAAACACACGAGCTCTGGAAAGAATACTCATGTGTTTAGATCTAAGGCAAGTCTAAACAAAATCTATGTTGAAAAACAAAAGTTTAGACAAACCTACAAGGCAACTAACCCTAAAGGACCCAAGAAGATCTGGGTACCTAAAGACAAAATAATCCCTGTTGCAGATGTCCTTAGCAGCAAAGTCAGGACACCAATCATGGTACCTGGACTCTGGATGCTCACGACACATGACGGGAGAAAGGTCTATGTTCCAAATTCTGGAACTTAGATCTGGAGGGGACGTGAAATTTGGAGGGAACCAGAAGGGCAAGATCATTGGCTCTGGAACTATAGGTAATGGCAACCTACCCTCTATTTCTAATGTTCTGTTAGTTGAAGGATTGAAACATAATCTATTGTCCATAAGTCAATTAAGTGACAATGGTTATGATATAATCTTTAATCAAAAATGTTGCAAAGCTGTATGTCAAAAGGATGGCTCTATCCTATTCAATGGAAAGAGGAAACACAACATTTATAAAATTAACCTTTCAGAACTTAAAGTTCAAAATGTAAAATGCCTCTTATCTGTGAATGATGAGCAATGGGTCTGGCATAGAAGATTGGGGCATATTAATATGAGACGTATATCTCAGATTAATAAACTCAATCTGGTCAGAGGACTTCCTAAGTTGAAGTTCAACTCAGATGCTCTGTGTGAAGCATGTCAAAGAGGTAAATTTTCAAAATCTCATTTTAAATCAAAAAATGTTGTTTCTACCTCCAGACCATTGGAATTACTTCACATTGATCTGTTTGGACCAGTGAAAACTGCATCCATCAGAGGCAAGAAGTATGGGTTAGTCATTGTAGATGACTACAGCAGATGGACATGGGTAAAGTTTCTAAAACACAAGGATGAGTCTCATTCTGTGTTCTTTGACTTCTGCAATCAAGTCCAGACTGAAAAAGATTGTAAAATTATTAAAGTCAGAAGTGATCATGGTGGAGAATTTGAAAATAAACATTTTGAAAAATATTTTTCTGAAAAAGGCATTGCACATGATTTCTCCTGTCCTAGAACTCCACAACAAAATGGAGTTGTAGAGAGGAAAAATAGAACATTGCAAGAAATGGCCAGAACCATGATCAACGAGACAAATCTGGCAAAATATTTCTGGGCAGAAGCAATTAACACAGCTTGTTATATTCAGAACAGAGTGTCTGTAAGACCTCTTCTGAAAAAGACTCCCTATGAATTGTGGAAAAACAGAAAGCCTAACATTGCTTATTTTCATCCTTTTGGATGTATTTGTTATATGCTTAATACTAAAGATAATCTGAACAAGTTTGATTCCAAAGCACAGAAGTGTTTCATGCTTGGTTATTCTGAACGCTCTAAAGGCTACAGAGTATTCAATACTGAAACACAGATTGTGGAAGAATCTATTCATGTCAGATTTGATGATAAGCTTGGCTCTGAAAAGCCAAAGCAGTTTGAAAGTTCTGCAGATAGAGAAGTGATTCTCACAGACTCTGAAGGCTCAGAGGCAGAAAAGGCAAAGAACAAAGAATCTGACGCAACCCCAGATGCTACACCTTTGACCTCCCAACTAAACAACTTGCATATTTCTGAAAGACCAACTGTCAGAGGATCTTCTTCCAGAATCAAAGCTTCTCATCCAGAAGATGTGATAATTGGAAAGAAAGATGATCCTATAAGGACAAGATCATTTCTCAGAACTTCTGAATCTTCCTTATTTGGCTTAGTGTCAATGATAGAACCAACATCTGTAGATGAAGCTCTGGAAGATAATGAATGGATTATAGCTATGCAAGAAGAGATGAATCAATTCGCCAGAAATGAAGTTTGGGATCTGGTTCCTAGACCTAAAGGATTCAATGTCATTGGAACAAAATGGGTCTTCAGGAATAAGCTGAATGAAAAGGGAGAAGTAGAAAGGAATAAGGCAAGGCTGGTTGCTCAAGGATATAGTCAACAAGAAGGTATTGATTACACTGAGACATATGCTCCAGTGGCAAGGTTAGAATCTATTCGTCTTCTTATTTCATTTGCTGCACAGAATAACATCACTCTGTATCAGATGGATGTTAAAAGTGCTTTTCTTAATGGTATTATAGAAGAAGAAGTATATGTCCACCAACCTCCTGGTTTTGAAAGTGAAAACTTTCCAGATCATGTTTTCAAATTAAAGAAATCTCTTTATGGATTAAAACAAGCTCCCAGAGCTTGGTATGAGAGGTTGAGCAACTTCCTTCTGAAGAAAAATTTTATCAGAGGAAAAGTGGATACAACTTTATTCTGTAAATCTGTTAAGAAAGATCTGTTGATTTGTCAAATTTATGTAGATGACATTATTTTTGGATCAACAAATATTACGCTTGGAAAGGAGTGTGCTAAATGTATGCAGGAAGAATTTGAAATGAGCATGATGGGAGAATTGAGATTCTTCTTGGGAATCCAAGTCAACCAGACTCCAGAGTGCACCTACATACATCAAACCAAATATGTCAAAGAACTTCTGAAGAAGTTCAACATGGTTGATAGCAAAATGGCAAAGACTCCAATGCATCCTACAAGCACTCTAGGTAAGGAAGAGGTAAGTAAGAAGGTTGATCAAAAACTCTACAGAGGTATGATAGGATCTCTTCTATACTTGACTGCTTCTAGACCAGATATTATGTTTAGTGTCTGCTTATGTGCTAGATTCCAATTAGATCCTAGAGAATAACACTTAACAGCTGTTAAGAGGATTCTGAGGTATCTGAAAGGTACTGCTAACATGGGTTTGTGTTACAGAAGATCTAATGAATTTTCATTAGTTGGATTCTGTGATGCTGACTATGCTGGAGACAGAGTTGAACGTAAAAGCACTTCTGGAAGCTGTCAGTTTCTTGGAAGTCATCTGATCTCATGGTACAGCAAGAAGCAACCTACCATTGCACTATCAACTACAGAGGCGGAATACATTGCTGCTGCTGGATGTTGTACTCAGATGCTCTGGATGAAGAGTCAATTAGAAGATTATCAAATCTATGAGAGTAATCTTTCTATCTTCTGTGATAATACTTCTGCTATGTTTGTCAAAAAATCCAATCTTGCATTCTAAGGCAAAACATATAGAAATTAAACATCACTTCATCAGAGACTATGTTCAGAAGGGTGTAATTAATTTAGCTTTTGTTGATACAGATCATCAATGGGCTGACATTTTCACAAAACCCCTTGCTGAAGATAGATTTAAGTTCATTCTGAAAAATATTTGTATGGATTTATGTCCAGAGTAATATTTCTCAGAGGCAACCTCTCAGATGCAAAATGTTTAATAATCTGAAGTATTTCATCTGTCTATTCGTTCATTTATATTTATTCAATTATTTCGTTTTGTGTAAAACTCTGAACTAACAAGCTCAGAAGATCTGAAAGTTGGAAATGTTTCATTTCTTGAGAGACATCAGATGAGCCAACAAAGCAAACACGTGTCACTCAATATCTGAAAAGATGGAGTGCTCAACTGAATTGACGTTTGAGGTACTGCTTTGAAAATCTCACTTGTCTTGATTTTCCCCCCAGTTGTCATAATTTAATGTGAAATGATTACTTTTCATTAAATGCTGTCCAAACGTGCGTAAGTGTCTTTTGTGTGCCCTATGCTTGATTTTTGGTTTTCTATATATATCACCTATCACACTATTATCACACTTTCCACATTCACTTCATTCATGCGTTTCTGCTTTCTGTTCAATCTCTACCAAAACCCTAAACCTAAACCAAGGTCCTCTTCTTCTTCAATGGCGTCTACTTCAAACACTGCTGCAAAACCTAACAAGACTATAATGTACAAAGAACCTGAACGAACCTTATTCACTCCAGTGGCTGATCTAGAGGTGCTCTGTGAAAGCTTCATTGATCTTGACTCTTTAAAGGAAAATGGGTTTGATCTCATTTCTGCCATTAAAGCTCAAGGATGGGAAAAATATTTTGAAAGGCTAATGGGGCCTGTTTTTCCAACACTGGTAAAGGAATTTTGGATTCATGCAAGCGCTGGTCCCAAGTTTATACATTCCTCGGTTCTTGGAGTGGAGATAGTCATCACTGAAAACCTGATCAGACAACTGTTTAGTTATACTGAGTCTGATGGAGTTTCAAATCTTGCTTCTTCTCGCATTGATATGGCTAGGGTTTATGAAGAAGTTACTATAGCTGGATTGCCGTCAAGTAAGGTTAAAGATTTAAAACCCATTTATAGGATCTGGGCAAAAATCTTTATGAGTACGTTTTTTCACAGAAAACCATCCAACTCACCAGATTATGTGAGTTCGGAACATCTGTATTTTATGTACTGCATTAGCAAAAATGTCAAAGTGGATCTACCGTATCTTATCTTCAGTCATTTACTAACTCATGTCAAAGAAACCAGAGAGGAAGTAAGGGCGAAAGCTGGTAAAGTGAGGACGTGGATACCCCTGGGAAGGTTAATTTCTGATATACTTATTGAGAACAAGCTGGTACAGCATCTGACTGATGCGAAGATTACAGAAGATCTGACTTACATCATTGGCTCTGAAATTAATGGACTCAATCTGAAAAGGATGAAAATCATTTCAGAATTGAAAGGACAACTCAGGAAGATCAACTCTGAAGAGGTTCAAGGCAGAAGAATTCCTGTGGAAGATTTTCCACTATTCAGTGCAGATGAACCTAAGGAATTTGTCTGGCTGTACATTACTGAATGTCTAAAGGAAGGAATCCCTTTACCTGCCAATCTCGTTCAGAAGCCAGGAGAAGAATTGCCTAATCAGATGAAGGAAAGGCGCAGTAAGAGGAAGGCTGACGAAGGATCCGTTCAGAAGAAGAGAAAGGCACCTGAAGCGTCAAGAAAGAAGAAGAAAGAAGGAAAGAAGGCCAGAAGCAGTCTTAGAGAAGCTACTCTGGAAGAAATCAGAGACACCATTCAACAGGTATTAGCATCTGATCCTACTCCTACTGTTCATTCACCACTATCTTCACCACAACTCTCTCCAAGCCTCATACCAAGAACTTCCAAATCTAAAAAGTCTGTCAATATCTCATCCGAACCACTATTCTCTGAACCATTGAATTTACAATCATCTCCTGCACCAATTCCATATGAACCACAACCTCAAACAATTCAAACAGATATTCCACCACCAGAACCAACTCAACCAGAAAACTCTCCAACAGTAACTCCACCAGAACCAACTCAACCAGAAAACTCTCTAACAGCAACTCCACAACCAACTTTGTCACAACCAGAGAATCCCCAATTGGAGACTCTCCAACCAGAAACAATTATTTCAGAATAAAACCAACCAGAGACTGTTCAAACTGAACACTCTGAACAAACAATTCCCTCAGAAGATCCAAATCTTTCTGACAATATTCTTGATATTCAACCCCTCAACCAAACAATTGAAATTTCTTCTACATCTGTTCACTCAGATGAATCTTCTGATTCATCTGATTCATCTGACTGTGATTCAGAATCACTCAAACAAGCTCGCTCTGAGAGCGTTATGAAGAAACATCTTAACATTGCTTTGTTTCATACCCCACCAAACTCTCCATCTCAACAACCATCTGAAGCACAACCATCTGAAACTCAATCAGCTGAAAACCAAACCATTCCTCAACCACCTGAAACTAACCCATCTGAGAATCAAACTTTTCCTCATTCATCTGAACTCCCTCACTCTGACATCCACACATCTCAACCACCCACACCTCAACCACAACCATCTGAACCTACTCCTGCTAACACCCCTAATCCTTTTTCCTCTGGACAGAATGAACAGTCAGATTTAAGATATTGTGTTAATGCTATGTTTGATATTTTCAAAAAGGAGTTAGATTCTGAATATGATCGTGTTAAGACTATATGCATGTCTAGTTTGGATCCAAATGTTTCGAATACTGCTTGGAAGCGCTTCATCTGGATGTTTAACAAAGCTGCCCTAAAAGTTAGAGCAAAATGCTCTAAGCTTGCTAAGACTAAATTTGCTGAGTTAATAAAGGTAACACTGATGAACATGCCTCCTCCTCCTCATGTGTTACTTTTGGAAGCTGCTCCTCCAATAGTTCCTGAATTTGAAATGGTTGAACAAGCTTCTATTGAAAACCAAACTGAAGGGAACCCTGCTGCTACTACATCTGCTCCGTCTTCATCTGTGGTTTCAGAACTTGTGAATGATGTGAAGGATATAAAGGACTGGATGCTCAAGCAAGAGAAAACAACTGATGAAATCAAGACCTGGATGTCTAAGCAAGAAGAGTCAGCTGCCAAGATGACAGAGCTTCTGACCCTCATTGCCTCTCGCCAGACCTAGTTTTATTTGTTGTTTTGCAAATGAACTGCTTTTGCTGTCTGTTTATCTTTTGTTGTGTTATGTGGTTAGGCATCTGCCTGTTTGACTGTGAACTTCGGTTTGTTTTAATTGCATGATAACATGTTTTGCTCCTATATGATTCTTTTCTTCTATATCTTTCTGTCTTTGAAAATCTTTTTGATTATGACAAAAAGGGGGAGAAAAAGAGAAACTGAGGTGTTCAACCTATAAGCTACTAAAACTAAAATTCAGACATTTTTATTAACTTACTTTGAATTTAAGTCTTTCAGATTACTTTGATATATCTAACATAATTCATTGAAGTTACCCTGAGACTGTGTCAACCAGAACCTGATTCTCTAAAGAAAATCTGAGTATTCAATCAAATCTGATAACTCTGATATCTTACTCTGATACATTTATTCTGAAAGAGAATTCATGCAAGATGATAACCAGACGTTCTGACTAAAGAAAGTCATATGTATCTGGCATCAAGATTTGACTCTGAACTCCTTCATCAGGCTCTGAATCTGAATTATACTTAATCAGAAAGGGAAGTATTCTATTCTATTGAAGTATTTATTTCAGGGGGAGATTGTTAATCTCAGGGGGAGTTTCTAATTCTTACTCTTTATTGAACAAAATTTCTCATGTTTTGTCATCATCAAAAAGGGGGAGATTGTAAGAGCACAGATTGTGTCTTAGTTATATCTCTATGTTTTGATGATAACACTTATAAATTTTGTATTCAAGAATTATATACTCTAAACGTGTTCTAGATTGTTTGCTACAGGCACCAAAGAAAATTATCTAAAGAAAGCAAATTTAGATCTGAACAATGTTATTATGAAAAGCTTCATAAATTCAAGAGCATCTTAAGTGAAGATCTGAACGCTGCTCCCAGAAGAATCTGACTACTGTCTCTTGAAGATTCTGAAGCAGGAGCCTCTAAAGCATAGAAGACTCTGCTCTGATGGATTTACACGCTCAAGCACACTAGCTGCACATACTCTGATTCAGCTCAATCTGAAGAATATCCAAGACTCTGAAGATCCAGATGATCTCTAGTCTGGAGACTCTGAAGAATCAGATTCTAATGTTGAAAGCTGAACTTACTTTGAAGAAGATTTAAATATGTATGTTGGTTTTTCTCAACAGCTCTTTCCTATTTTGTGCTAGACACAAGGACACAGACAAAAAGGTTTTATCTGTGCATTCCATTCTGAGGAAAGTTTTTCTGCAAGTGAAGACAAAAGGCATCAGGCTTGTTTCAGCACAGCCTCCAATGTAAAGACAAAAGGCTTTAGGCTTTTCTGCACAGCCTTCAACGTAACAAGACTTCTTGGATCTTAGTGCCTATATAAAGAAGTCCACTCCATCTTCTTCAGTATCGAATCTCTAGCAAAATCACTCCTCAAAGCAAATCTTTCAAAGCTCTTAATTATATTATTTTGCTTTAACTTTGTTCTTAACTTAAGAGAAATATCACTGTTGTGATAACAGCTTATTAGAAGCTTTCTTACTCTTGTAAAAGCTTTACATTGTTTGTAAAAGGTTTTCCTTAAGAGGATCCAGTTGGGATCAGTTGCTCTTGAGAAGACTAAGAACAGTTGTTCTTAGGTGTTGCTATTTGTAATCTGTTTGATTAAAATAGTGGATTAAGTCCTTGACAGAGAAAGGCAAATCACTCTTGAGAGGGTGGACTGGAGTAGTTGTTTTCAACGAACCAGGATAAAAATATCTGTGTTCTAATATTTGATTTTTTAGTCTTACTTATTCAACCCCCCCTTCTAAGTAATTTTCTCACCTTCAACTTCTTCCCCATGTGGTTTCCCATTTGTTCAAGATGATTTGGTGTCCATATTTGCACTTTGAGTTTTTCTTGGATAATTAGCCTCTACTTGCTTTTGTTTGCTTGCTTCTTTATTGGTCTAATCAAAGATGAATGTTTGGTTGAGATAACCTTGATGTGGTTACTACCCTATCCTCTTTCTCTCATAATTTCTTTGAACATGGCTCTTTGCTTTTGTCTTATGATTAGCATTTCTTCTTTGATGATTGATGGTTGATGGTTGTAGGAGCTTGCTTCTCCCATTTCATCTCATCTCTTCTTATGGACTTATTTAAGTCACTTGTTTATGTTTGAGTTTCATTTTGTTATTGAGACTTTGTTTCATCTTTGCATACTTGCACTATATATTTGCGTTGACTTGTTTAAGTCACTTTCATCTCTCATTTCTTTTCATATGTGATTGAATTGCTAAGTGTTTACTTGGTCTTTTGCCGTGATCCCTTACGATTCCTAGTCCCTCTGTTTAAGATGGGAGTAGGACAGACATTAGGTTTTCAATCCTTTGCATGATAACATTAGGATAAATCTTCCATTTTCAGTCCCAACTTTAGGAGCACATTGCATGATAACATTAGGGTTGATCAGTTTCCTTTAGAGTGTTGTTTCTTCTCTTATCTTCTCATAACTTCTTAAGACATTTAATAAAGGTTAACACTTGTTGTATGCTACGAGCCTTAAGTACTTGAGGAATGATGAGTGGAGGGCCTCCTCTCACCTTGTATAGAGTGTTTAGCATATGCCCTTTGGGCGATATGCGATGCATTCGCTATCAAGTCATAGTCTTTAGTGCAATATGAGTTACAAACTTTATTCAATTCACTTCTTGTTTAAAACACACAAAACAAAACATCAAACCTTTTTTATCCTTCGGGATTATTTGCAAATCGTTTTCGAAAAGAGTGTGTTAAGTTTTGGTTCTACCGCAAACCTACATCGTCCCTAACTGCTAGAACGAAGATTTAACCCTACTCAGTTAAAACACTTGAACCAATCTATGGTCGTGTCTTCCCGAACTACGTTTGCGCTGATTTCTCATACCAGATGAGGATACATAGGCATAAGACAACAATGTCTTGGCGAGCAACCTTTCCCCCCCCCCCCCCTTCACCCGTAGTTTCCCGAACAACATTGACTCTGAGTTTCCCATTGCACGAGGGAATACGTAGGCATAGGGCGGCGATGTCTGTTGCACCCCAAAATTTGACCAACATTTCTTTACCTAGCTTGTGTTTCATCTCATTCACATTAGCATTATCATCTGCATTTCATTGACATGTGTGCAGGAGATCAAGAGGTATGATTACCAATCAAGAGCACCACAAGGGTCTGAAGCTAAGAAGGTTATTCAAGTGTTCAAGGGTTGATATCCTTGTCAGAAAAGTTAAAGGATTCTCATAGAGATTGGTTGAAACCAAGTTTGTGTGCCTCCTAACTTGAGAGTTGTGGGAGCTCCTCAGATGATTCTGAGGCTACGAGGATGGACTTGAAGCCTTGAGAGAGCTTATGAGATGCCTTGAAAGTCATCATGAAGCCTAGAGAGGTCATTGTGCAAGATTAAAGAGACCCAGCCATGAGTGGTGTAATTAGGGTTTGACTGAGTCAACCCTAGGTCAACTGATGATTTGGAGAGGGTTGAGACCTAATCCAAGAGCCATGTGATCATGGATTGATGCATTGAGATGCTATAAGGATGATTCCAAGGCCAAATCATCATGATTGAGGAGTTTGAGAAGTTTCAAGCTAGGGTTTCTAAGGCTTGACAGTGTAAAATCCCCTAGTTTGATCCCTATCTTCAAGGCAGTTTAGCTCAATATGTGATTGTCATCTCATCTTACCCCCAACATGAATGTTTTAGAGCTTGCTCTTAGATTTAATTTGAGTACTAGAATTCCTTGATAGGATTTGTAGATCTCAAGTTATGACTTTGACAAGTTACAGGTCATCTGAGGTATGTGAATCTGGGGCCTTGAAAGTCACCCAACTTGCATCCAACTTTTTCCCAAGAAGGACGATTCCTATGAACTTTTGGTCAACATGAATGTTGTTCCTTATCTTCGTAGCTTTCTAGAGAGTACTAGAAGTCCTTGATAGGATTTGTAGAACTCAAGTTATGGCTTTGACAAGTCAAGGGTATTTTGGTCATTTGGAGATTATAGGTCATTTCAAGCATAAGGCCATAACTCCTATTTCCAAGCTTCAAATGGAAAAATCTTCAATATCAAACTTGCTTAAAATGATGTTTTAAGGCTAGTAAGGAAGTCATGAGATGTTGAAAAAGCTTGTAGCTCAAAATGGTAAAAATGACCTAAAATGGAGGCATAAGTTAAATAAGTCAAAGTTGGAAATTGAAATTTCCAAGCTACACTTCCAAACCATGGCATGTAATAGGTCATTTTGACTCTAGAAAGCATTTTAGAAACAATGGTTCGGCCACATTTTTTATTTGAGGATTAGATCATGGACTTGCTTTGGAAAATGGTTACTTGCATACTAAGGTACATATGCAAAACACAAGGAAACTCAATACACAAGCTAGTAAAGTATCCTAACACATCATGCATCTCATCTAAGGAGATTTTCAAAGGAGATACAAGTGTTGCAAGAGGTATAGCATGAGATGGATTGAAATCAAAAACTCATGGCATGAGAATCTCAAATTCTCATTGGATGATTCCAGAAAGTTCTGGATGGTTTGGAATCATCCTATATATTGTTTAGAACTTGCTCAGATGCAAGGTTGGTGAGAGATTAGAGAGGAGAGTGCGATAGCCATTTCAATTTCTTCCATTGCAAGTTGAGATCAATTTCTACATTCCACACCATTTCCATTGATTCTTTCAATCCTAGCACCTTCCATTGATCATACTGAATGTGTGCATACCAAATTGAGGGCAAGATCGTGTGAGATTGGAGAGATAGCATTTGGATTTTGGGAGCTGCAAGTCACAATCGGACTTGGAGATTCAAGCTTCCTCGATCAAATCTTTTGCAAACAGAAGCTTTAACATCAATCAAGGAGTGTTTCTGAAGAGTTTGAGAGGCTGAACTGAAGATTTGACCTATCTGATATTCAAGATTTGACAGGTTTGCAACTTTTCTTCTACACCTTAATTTAAGCATAATTAGTTAGAATTGTTAGGTTAGAATGGTTAGAGACAAGTAGGAGATGGATTCTGGAAAGTTTGAGATCATTTGGTGAAGTTTGAGTTAGTGACACCATTTCTGTTTACCACCATAACTTGTTGAATCTTGAGAGATAATCTTGGTATGATAGCAAGTTTTAACCAGTGTAACATGAGGAAGAAATTGATCACTTTAATTTCAAGAATGGTCAAAGTTGAAGTTTGAGCATAGTTTTAATTCATTATCGGGTTTAGGGATTGAGGATGATTCTTTGAATTCTAATACCATGGTTGTGATCAGGGTTGAATTTAGAGCAGATTAGGGTTTTGAACCATGGATTTTGGCTGAGTTTGGATGGAATCCGAGTTAGGTATTTGAAGCTCTGTTCATGGAGCTTTCCCTCCATTTCCATGGCTGGAGGAAGAAGATGACTCCATGGCCGTTGGAACATGCAAGGACCGGTTGACCAAAGCCAAATCGTGAGGCTGAGATTCAATTTCGCGTTTGAGGAGGAAGTCTGAAGACAATGAAACGAGGCGTTTCATTAATTGGAGTATTGGGCCTGATTGATAATCCCACCCCACTCTCATGGCCCATGGCATTTTTAACTGATTTTCTTTACTTATTGCACCGTGTTCTTTTCTTTTTTCTTTGTATTTTTGAATTGTTTTCTGATTAAAATTGGGCCTAGCGCATTTATTATTTGCACCCCCATTTTAAGCCCATTTGGATAATGAACTGCATACCATTGCTATCTGCACCAAACATTTCGTATTTTAATTTCTTTTCCCCCATTTTTCTTTAATCTTTGAAAAATCATATTAAATATAAAAATGATGATTTTTGCATGGGGATTTTTTCTCCTATTTCATATCGATGTCTAGAAAATTATAAAAACAAAATATTTGCATTTCATGCATTTTTAATATTTTTTGTATATTTTATCTTTTAATAGCTTTTTAATTCCTTTTATGTTGATGCATAGATTTGTAGAATTTTGTTTAGCTAGTCCCCTTCATATTTTTAGGCCATTCTTTTTAGGATAGTTAGATTAGGACTTTAGCTCCCCTCTGGATGTATTCCATAATTTTGTGATTAGTTTTTGATTAGTTTTGATTAGATGACTTTAGGTTGTGTAGATTTAGGTCAATCCTTAACATAGGTCCACAATAACACTAGAATTTTGGGTTTCTAGGTCAAGATAGATGTTGGGACATATAGGGTATTAAGAGTAGGTATATAGGATCCCCTAGAAATTATATTAGATTTTATTATAATAGTATACTATTTTTAATTTATTTTTGTAGTTGATTGTGGTTTGTGTTGCCCTTGTGGGCTTGTATTTTGTTTGCCTTGCTTTGTGGGTTTTTGCTTGGCTTGGTGGGCTTGGTCTTGCTTTGTGGAGCATGGAGGAGCATAGTGGAAGACTTGAAGATTGAAGAAGCAGCTTGAGAGCTTGAAGACTTGTTTGTTTTGTTGTTGCTTTAGGGTTAGGAATTAAGTAGAGTTTAGACTTAGTTAAGTTCTTTCTTAAACATGGATGGTATCTTTCACCTCCATTCTTCCCCATGATTCAAGGTCCTCCCATGGTATTCACCTCCCTCCTTAGGAGGGATAAGTGATGGTACCTAGGAAGTAGAACCTTTGAGGGAACCATTCTTTTGATGTTAAACCCTTATAGGCCACCTTTGGTAGTCAATAAGCAGTTTAATATCCTAGCTTATCCAGTTAAGTGATTTCTTCTGGTTTGAGTATCTTGAGAGATGGTGGGCTTGAGTGTGAAGATGAAGACTCTATTGAAGAATATGGAGGAGGATGATTCCCTGAGCATTACCATTGCAGCTAAAGCTTGGAGAGCAAGTAGAGCAAGTTGATACTTGAAGATCCAGTAAAGATTGAATGAAGAGCTGAGGCTTATAAATTGAAGGATAAAGTTGATATTTCCAAGTGATTGAGGACTACTCTGAGGAGCTGAAGCTTGCAGATGGAGAGGATTCAATTGAGATTGACTGAAGAGCTGAAGCTTGGAGACCCTGAAGGAATCAAGTTGATACTTGTGGTTAAGAGTGAAGCCTGAAGGTGGAACTGATTAAGGAGCTGAAGCTTGAAGAAGAAGATAAGTTGAAACTTATGTGGAAGGGTTGAAACCTTGGAAGCAAATTGATATTTGTCAAGAGTAATGAAGTCTGAAGATTGAGTTGCTGTCAGAAGAGCTGAAGCTTGAGAGAGAGGAGTGGAGCTGCTTTCTTGTCTGTTTTCTTTTCTGTATTGATGTGCCTTGTTTGACTTGTTTGATGCATTAGAATAAGTCCATATCTAGACTAGCTTTAAATCTAGAAGCATGATTGCACTAGAGGTTGAGTTGCTCCCTCTGCTTGTATTGTTATTGTATGGCTTTGCTTGTGGGTATTCGATAGAGCCCTGCTCCCTTGCCCATGTGGTTTGTTTTGCTTGATAGCATGATTTTATTTTTACTGTATGATTGCAGTTTACTGTATTTTGCCTGATAGCATGTTTTATTTCAGTATGATTACTGTTATTCATTCTGGCTTGAGGTTGAGATGAGCTTGTGGAGGCTGATACCCCACACACATTTCCTCCCTCACTTGTATTGCATGCATTTTACAGTCGTTTACTGTATCACTGTTTACCGTTTAAGCTGATGCTTTATCTGTTTCTGCTTATCATTGACATGATCCCTTAGGACTCTCATTTCCTTTGATAAGGAAGTGATGATAGAACGTTAGGTCAAAACCTATGCATGATAACTTCTAGGAGTTTCCTGTTTCAAACCTCAACTATAGGATGAATCCTTGGCATGACAACAGTAGGACTTGATAGTCTCCCCGTAGTTGAGCCTGTTCTCTTCTCATCTCAAAACAGCTTAAGATACAGTAATCATGAATGATTTATTTCGTACGTTACGAGCCTTAAGCTATCTGAGAAAGGATTGTTGGAGAGTTTCTTTTCAACAGTCTGGATGTTTAGTATGGTACCCTTTGGGTGACATGCGACACATTCACTCTCAGGTCATAGTCTTTAGTGCGATTGAAATTGCAAACACAATAAAAAACACTTCTTTCGTAAAAGACATAAAATAAACCTCAAACCTTTTTGCCTCGTGGGCCCATAATTCAAAGGAAAACTTTTTTGAAGAAAAGAGTGTTGTTAAACTTCAGCGCCAACGGAAACAGGCTTTGTACCTAACTGCTGGAACTGTTGTTTAACCCTACTCGGTAAAACAGATGAATCTGAATCCCCGTAAGCCGTAGTATCCCGAACTACGTAAGCTCTGATCTCTCATACCTGTTGAGAGTACGTAGGCACAATACTGATGTATTGGCGAGCCACCTTTCCCCGCAACCCGTAGTAGGTCGAACTACGTTGACTATGATTTCTCATTCTCTGATGAGAATACATAGGCATAAAGTGCGACGCTTTGCCGAGTCATTTCTTTTCTTTTTAAGCCAGCCTTGATAGGTAGATAGATAAACTAACTCGTCCAGTAAACACAACAAGCGTGGATCCCGTCGAGTACGACGGGCATGATGGGTGCTAATACCTTCCCCTTGCGTAACCGACTCCCGAACCCAGACAATGGTTACGATGACCTTGTCTTATACCTTTTTCATCAGGTTTTTCCGATCGTTTCCTTTCCCGCTCCGAGGGATAAATAACGAAAGGTGGCGACTCTTATGTTTTGCCGGCACCTTATTTTCGCGGAAGCGACAGCTGGCGACTCTGCTGGGGATCGAACCCAGAATCTCTGGTTCTCCGGTTCCCTATGCGAGTCAATCCTAGCGCTTGTATGATTACTTGTTGGGTTGTGTTTGTTTATCGCATTTTATTTCCCGCACTTTATTTTCAGTATGATATGATTATTTGTGTTGTTGTGGGAGGGGCATTCTGATGAGTGAAAAGCCAGACCCAGGCTTGAGTGAACATAGCATTAGTTGTGGAAATTAGTGGGCGCGTGCTTGCTTGGCAGACACTAGTGTCTCATGAAATCCACGCTCAGACGAGGTTCTCCCGGTTGGCTTCTCTTTCAACCCTTTGGGTTGAGACGGTTGTTTGTTTGGAGGATTGTCGACTCTCGGGACCGATACTTTGTGATTCAGCCGAGTGAGGCCGCTTCATAAGCTGGTGATGCCACACCTTCTGGGTATCGTATCACCCCTCTTGAATGTCTGTGACACTGATGAACGCATAGGATGCCGAACTTGAGTCAGTTTAGGTCCATACCTGTGAGCAGGGTTGGGTTTATTGCAGGAAACTCTGACCTTCAGACTACCTGGTTTTCTTGGCAGCGAATCAGTTTTGTTGGTACCGGAGGTTGTCATCATCAGATATATGATTGTTCTTGAAAGAACAGGTTTTTGATTGGGATCAGAGGATCTTATCATCAGATGAGTAGTTGTTCTTGATAGAGCAGGTTTTGATCAGAGGATCTTATCATCAGATGTGTATTTGTTCTTAACAGAGCAGGTTTATGACTGGGGTCTGAGGATCTCATTATCAGGTGTTTGTTCTTGATAGAGCAGAGTTTTGGTTATCAGTTGTTTGTTCTTGACAGAGCAGATTTATGATTAGGGTCTGAAGATCTCATCAGCAGATGTATGTTTGTTCTTGATAGAGCAGGGTTTCTTGGTCCTGTATCAGAGATCCTTATTATCAGATGGTTGTTCTTGACAGAGAAGAATTATGGTCCTATGTATATGGCCCTATCAGATGGTTGTTCTTGACAGAGCAGACTTGTGGTCCAATACCAGGGTTTTCTTCTTATCAGATACAGTGGTTGTTCTTGATAGAGCAGGATTACGGTTTTGTTGATACAAAATCTCCACAGCACAGTTGCCTTGATCTCCTGCTGCATGATTACATTGCTTTGCATACTCATTTGCATTTCATTAACGTGTGTCTGTGTTGCAGGTACCGTTTTCCCCGATCCAGGATTTCTTGCCTCCTATTGTATTTGTTATGGGTTCTCTGAGGAAGACTGTGGCTTACAAGTTCCCTGCCCCTGATGTGGTTCGGCTGACCGGTTTGATTGCTTTAGCAGATGATTCTGTGAGGGATGAGTTCAGAAAGTCTTACGGCAAATTGCTCAGTTTGGTTCGTAAACCTTCTGCGTTCGAGTTGAATGGGTTGCATGCTCTGCTGCAGTTCTACGACCCTCCGTTGAGATGTTTCACTTTTCAGGATTTTGTTCTCGCCCCTACGTTAGAGGAATATGCTGATTTGTTAGGTGTGCCTATCAAGAGGTAGATGCCTTTTGTTCATATGGATGCTGAGCCCGATCTGGATGGCTTAGCTCCTTCACTTCATCTGGATGCCTCCGAGTTGGTATTGTCTAGTTGGAACAAGGTTCCCAGTTTCTCCTTGCAGTTTCTAGTGGGAAAGGCTCAGCAGTGCGCCAAAGACGGATGTTGGGTCGCGTTCAACGCCATTCTCTCTCTATGCATATATGGCATCATTCTGTACCCCAATATGCCCGATTTTGTAGACTTCGATGCATTTCATATCTTTGCTTCTGGGAATCCAGTCCCTACCTTGATAGGAGATGTCTACCATTCCATCCACTACAAAAACGAGAACAGGAGGGGCAAGAATGTCTCATGCTGTGTACCCTTGCTTTATAAATGGCTTGATAGTCATCTGCCCAAGAGGGGTCCTTTTGTTTCGTCTGCAGCCACAGCTGAGTGGTCCGAGCGTCTGATGAGTTTATCTACAGAGGATATTGACTGGTTTGACAGATATAGGTTGGGTACCGAGATTATCTTCAGCTGCAGCGGGTTTCCAAACGTGCCTTTGATAGGCAGGAAGGGTTGTATAAACTACAACCCGTCTTTGCTGGTCCGACAGTTTGCCTACGCTTTGAGAGCTCCGCCGAAGGATGAAGAGGTGCAGGAATCTCTGTACCTCACTGGTATTCTAGAAGGGGATCTGTTATCCAAGCTTCAGCGCGCCTGGAATGGTATCAGTAAGAGGGGAAAGCCATTGCTGGGGAGAAGCAACAATCAAGCCTACCCTCCGTATGTGACTTGGATTAGAGCCAGAGCAGATGCTATAGGGATGCAATTTCTTCCTGCCAAGCCAGAAAGCCCTCCAGTGATTGAAGAGCCTACCACTATGCCCATTCAGCAGCATAATCAGGTGTTAGCCGAGCGAGATGAATTGAAGCGGGCAAATGAGGAACTGGAGAAAGAATTGGCTCAGCTCCGAAGCGAGAGAAATGAAGTCGTTCATTCCTTCAAAAGGCAGACAGAGTTGGTGAACCAGCTGGGTACAGACCTGACTAAGCAGATAGCCGAGCGTGAGCGCATGGGTCAAGACTTCAAAGCTGTCAACGACGTACTGGCTACGAAGAAGCAGCACTTGGACGAAGCGTATCAGAAGATATCCAAGTTCAACCAGCACTGGAAGGCCTCCCTGGCCACCAGGAAAGAGCGGGAGGATAAGCTGATGCTACAGATCTCCAAGCTGGAAGACCAGGTAAAAGCTAGTGAGAAGAGGTTTGATGAAGAAACCACTCGCAGATACGCCGCTGAAGGCCAGCTCAACAGGGCTCTCGCTAACCTGAAGGAGCGCAAACTGACGTTTGAGTCCAAGAAACGGAAGTTAGAAGATTGTTTCGGCGAAGGAGCATGGGAAGATTTGGTCGAAGGTCTTCAGTACACCATTGTGCAGAGGGAATTACTCGTCGAAGGGTTACTCGCTTTGCCGGATCATCCAGAAACGAAGGAGTTGTTAGAAGAGTATCGCGCCCGTGGTCGTACTTGACTATTTGTATTCCTTTTATTTTGATCATTGTTGTATGCTGACCATCACCAGGCTTGTTGGCTGAGGTCACGCTGTTGATTCATCTTGTACTCGCTGATGTTGTGTACTGCCTTGATGGGCTTTCTTTATATATGAGATTGTTATTTCCATGATTGGACTCGGACTTCTTCTTATTATCAGCACTGGCACTCAGGCACTAGGATCGGGGGAAATCTCCCTAACGCACAGACACGCGTTTGCATTTGCATGAAGCATTTGCATAACGAGCATTTTGTTGTTTTTCCTAACCCTTTTGTGTTTGACAGGTTGTTTCAGGTTGTTTCAGGTGGTTCCAGGATTGATCAGAGACCTATTCACCGCTATCCGACCAAAGCTAATCAGACCAGGATCATGGAGCAAGTGCAAATTGATGTTCAGTAACTCCGTGAAAGAATGGATCGCTTCATGGAGCTCATGCAAGCGGTCGCCAATGGCCAGGATCAGCTCAGAACCTTGGTTCAGCCTTTGATTTCAAGGGTCGATAGCAATGGCGGACTCCATGGTGGGACTGTGCCTACTCCTCCACCAGTTGAAACTCCACAGAATGGTGTTCTCGTGACTGGGGGCAACGGCAGTGCCAACGGCAATGTGATGGCCAACATGGGACTCAATACGACGGGCGTCGGTAATGGGAGTCTGGGAGCTAATGTCAATGTCGGGCTGGGCAACGGCAATGCAGGCATCGGGAATCTGTTTGGGCCTTAGCCATGGCTAGAGGATCGTCAGGACGATGTGTTCTCTCAGAGAGGTGCTGAAGGGGAGCTGAATGCTGAAGTACGGCTTAGATTCAAGGCACTTGAAGATAAGATGAGAGATATCGAGAATCAGAATACTTTGGGCGTTGATATGTCCAAGTTGGGACTAATTGCTGATTTCAAGGTGCCTCCCAAGTTCAAGGTACCTGACTTTGAAAAGTATAAGGGCACCACTTGCCCTCGTGTCCACCTGAGATCGTACTACAGAAAAATGCCAGCTCATTCTGATGACGAGAAGTTGCTGATGCACTTCTTTCAAGACAGCCTTTCCGGGCCGTCCCTTGAGTGGTAGATGAGTCTGGAGCCTACTAGTGTGCGCACGTGGAAGGATCTTGCTGAAGCATTTGTGCACCACTACCAATACAATAGCGACTTGGCCCCGAACCGAGTCCAGCTGCAGAATCTGTCGCAGAGGAACAATGAAGGGTTTAAGGAATACGCCCAACGGTGGCGTGAGCTGGCAGCCAGGGTTCAGCCGCCGATGGTTGAATGTGAGCTCATGCAGATGTTTGTAGCCACCCTCCCAGGGGTTTACTATGAGAAGTTGGTCAGCGGTACGGGTGATCACATCGAAAATGGGATCAAGCTCGGGAAAATTCAAGGTGAGTTATCCTCAGCTGGAGGAGGCGAAAAGAAACCTTATGCTGGCAAAAGACGAGAAGGAGAAGCGAGCGCTGTGAACAACGCTCGAAGGAAGGGTAAAGGTCCTCACCAGCAGGTGGCCAGTATAACTATCCCGACAGTTCCACAGCAGCAGCAGCAGCAACCGAATCAATAGGGATACAGAAAGTACCAGAATCGGGCACCTTTGTCGAACCGTCACCTCGAGACACCGCCCATGTCGTACGCACAACTCTTGCAGACTTTGCTTCAGCTACAGTTGATCCAGAAGAGAACGCTGGCTCCCTTGACAGGGGCACCTCCGCCAGGGTACGACGCTAATGCATCTTGTGAATTTCACTCAGGGGCACCAGGCCACACAATAGAGAACTACAAAGCCTTCAAGCACAAGGTGCAGGACATGGTGGATGCCAAGATCATCAACTTCTCCGATAATGTGCCAAATGTCACGAAGAATCCTATGCCGAATCATAGGGGAGGCGGAGTGAACGCCATTATCGAAGACGAGAGTTCAGATTTGTTGACTGACGTCAGAGATCTGAAGACACCGCTTAGCTTCGTTAAAGCTAAGTTGATGAAAAGAGGGTTCTTTCCAGGTTGCGGAGAACTATGTATGGACTGTGCCACACGTTCTGATGGATGTGAGCAGTTGGTAGAAGGAATTCAAAGTCTGATGACTGAAGGGATTTTACAGTTTAGCCGAAGGGCCGAAAGTGGGTCAGGAGAGGTAGTGCTGAAGCAAGATGATGAGGTCGCCACCATCACCATCCCTCGTCAGACAATAACTATTTCTGCTCCCAAGCCGCCCACAATTACCATCACCCGAGCTGGGTCGATACCCTTTGAGAGCACTAACGTCGTCCTGTGGCATTATGGGGCTGAAGTCTACTGCAACGGACAGAGGTTGGAGCTAGAACCGTTTGGGTCGACTGTGGAGAACCTTGCGGGAATCAGTGGTATTACTCGCAGCGGAAGAGTGTTTGCACCACCAGAGGTCGTGGCGGATAAAGCGGTCAGAGCCGATGCGGCCGATAAGGGTAAAAGTAAAGTCGTTGAAGAGATCCCACGTGGGGCAGAAAAATACTTGCTTGTTAAAGATGCCGAGGAGTTTATGCGGTTGATTAAAAAGAGTGACTACAAGATTGTGGATCATCTCCATCAGACGCCCTCGAAGATTTCCATTATGAACTTGTTGATGTATTCTGAAGCACACCGCAACGCACTGCTGAAGGTGTTGAACACCGCATATGTACCGCAGGAAATATCGGTAAATCAGCTAGAAGAGGTCGTAGCCCATGTGAATGCTGGAAATGGGCTAGGTTTCACTGACCTGGAGCTGACACCGAAGGGGAGGAATCACAATAGTGCCCTGCACATCTCGATAGAGCGTAGGGGCACGATTATGTCGCACGTGTTGGTGGACACGGGTTCGTCACTTAATGTTCTTCCGAAGAAGGCATTAATGAAGTTGGATACTCGTAGAGTGATTTGCACACCCAGTGATCTGGTTGTGAAGGCGTTCGACGGAACTAAACGACATGTCTTCGGGGAGGTGACCCTGCCAATCCAAGTAGGCCCGGAAACGTTCGACGCGGTCTTTTATATTATGGACATCATGCCTGCCTACAGTTGTCTCTTGGGTCGGCCGTGGATCCATGCTGCTGGTGCCGTGACCTCCACGTTGCACCAGAAACTAAAATATGCTGTCGGAGGAAGCGTCGTGACCGTGTGTGGCGAGGAAGACATAATGGTGAGCCATTTGTCATCCTTCAAGTATGTGGAGATGGATGGCGAAATCCATGAGACTCTATGCCAAGCGTTCGAAGCTGTCAAGGTGAAAGACGTAGCTCCTGTAGTCACGGAGAAGCCAAAGATGACTCTCTCTTCATTCAAGGAAGCTCGGGCCGTTGTCCAAGCCGGATCTACCCCAGGCTGGGGGCGAATTCTAGAGATACCTAACAAGCAAGACAAGTTTGGGTTGGGATATTCTCCTAGAGCTGAAGCTTCTTCCTCTTCTAGCAGTGCGTCTCGAGGTAAAGGGCCGATCCAGTTTACCAGTGGCGGAACGATTTTAGAAAGCATCAACGTGGTGTCTGAAGACAGCAGAGATAGCGACTGTGACCTCGACTCTTGGATCCAGCCAAGCAAGCCAGGCGAGGGCCTCAACAACTGGTCCGTCAAGGATGTCATCCAGAAGACAAGCGAAGAGTAATGATTTACTTTTTCCAATCATTGTACAACCCTATGTCCTACCCGGGGAATAGTGGTTTTATTGTCAGGGCCTTGTTGGATTATGTACATGTATTTTGTTAATAAATCAAAGGCGTTTTCTTCGTATCCGAATATTGTGATCTCTGTTATTCCTGTTTTATATTTGTTTTGAAAGACAATAAAATGGCAATGGGGTTTGTGCTAACCTGCATATCCTTGTTTTAAGCTTAACCCTTGTTATTGCAGGATCCACATGACAGATGACATCGACTCTGGACCTTCTACGACTCACTTCGACTTCGATTGCCCGATCTATCAAGCCGAAGAAGAGATTGATGAAGACGAAGACCTTCCTGAAGAGTTGGCCTGCTTGTTGAAACAAGAGGAGAAAGTTATTCTGCCTCATGAAGAGGAGATCGAGATTGTGAATCTGGGTTCTGAAGAACTCGTCAGAAACGTCAGGATAGGGGCTGCATTGCAGAGTGATGTCAAGCAGAGATTGGTCGAGATGTTGAGAGAGTATAGTGACGTCTTTGCTTGGTCATACGAAGATATGCCCGGACTTGACACTGACATCGTGGTCGACCACTTGCCGCTGCGAGAAGATTGTCCTCCCGTCAAGCAGAAGCTTAGGAGGACACGACCAGATATGGCCGTTAAGATCAAAGAAGAAGTGCAAAAGCAGCTCGATGCTGGCTACTTAGCGGTCACTACTTACCCTCCGTGGGTTGCCAACATAGTGCCTGTACCGAAGAAGGACGGTAAGGTACGAATGTGCGTCGATTATCGGGATTTGAATAGGGCGAGCCCTAAAGATGATTTCCCGTTGCCTCATATCGATGTGTTGGTCGACAATACAGCCCAGTTCTCCGTGTTTTCGTTCATTGATGGCTTCTCCGGTTACAATCAGATCAAGATGGCGCCGGAGGACATGGAGAAGACCACATTTATCACTGCTTGGGGAACATTTTGCTATAAGGTAATGCCTTTCGGTCTGAAGAACGCAGGGGCCACTTACCAACGAGCAATGGTTACTTTGTTTCATGACATGATTCATCATGAGATTGAAGTCTATGTTGATGACATGATTGCGAAGTCCCAAACGGAGGAGGGACATCTGGTCAATTTGCTGAAGCTTTTTGAGAGGCTTAGGAAGTTCAGGTTGAGGCTGAATCCTAACAAGTGTACTTTCGGAGTACGGTCCGGAAAGTTACTGGGGTTTATCGTGAGCGAAAGAGGCATCGAGGTTGATCCTGTGAAGATAAAAGTGATACAAGAAATGCCAGTGCCAAAAACAGAAAAAGAAGTTCGTGGTTTCTTGGGCAGAATAAACTACATTGCAAGGTTTATCTCTCAGCTCACGGCCACGTGTGAACCGATGTTCAGGATTTTAAAGAAAGATCAGGCGATTATCTGGAACGAGGATTGCCAGAAGGCATTCGACAAGATAAAACAGTATCTGCAGGAACCTCCAATCTTGATACCCCCAGTGGCTGGACGGCCACTAATCATGTACTTGACAGTTCTTGAGAATAGTATGGGGTGTGTTCTCGGTCAGCACGACGAGACGGGAAGAAAGGAGCATGCCATTTACTATTTGAGTAAAAAGTTCACAGACTGTGAATCTCGCTACTCGATGCTGGAGAAGACGTGTTGTGCACTAGCCTGGGCTGCCAAACGTTTACGACAGTACATGCTCAATCACACCACTATGCTAATTTCGAAGATGGATCCGATCAAGTACGTCTTTGAGAAGCAAGCGCTTTCGGGCAGGATTGCCAGATGGCAAATGGTGTTGATGGAATATGACATTCAGTACGTTTCCCAGAAGGCCATCAAGGGAAGCGTATTGTCTGATTATCTTGCCGAACAGCCGATCGAGGATTACCAGCCGATGAAATTTGAATTCCCTGATGAGGATATTATGTTTCTTAAAGCGAAGGATTGCGATGAGCCATTGCCCGACGAGGGGCCAAATAGGAAATCCCAGTGGAAGTTGATATTCGACGGGGCGGTTAATTCTTATGGAAGTGGCATTGGGGCGGTCATCACGACTCCCCACGGATCCCACATCCCGTTCACTGCGAGACTGACGTTCCCAGTCACCAATAACGAGGCAGAGTATGAAGCATGCATCATGGGTCTAGAAGAGGCAATTGATTTGAGAATCAAGAATCTAGACGTATATGGTGACTCGGCACTTGTGATCAACCAGATTAAAGGGGAGTGGGAGACTCGTCAATCGAATTTGGTGCCGTACATGAACTATGCCAGAAGGCTACTTCCGTTCTTTGATAGAGTGGAACTCCATCATGTGCCCAGGGCGGAGAATCAAATGGCTGATGCCTTAGCCACGTTGGATTCGATGTATAAAGTCAATTTTTGAAATGAAGCTCCAAGAATTGTCCTTTCCCGTCTTGATAGACCTGAATTCGTCTTTGCAATCGAGGAAGCCGCCGACGGCAAGCCATGGTTCCATGACATCCAGACTTTCCTTATGACTAAGGAGTATCCTGCGGGTGTGTCAACCCAGGATAAGAAGACTCTGAGGAGGCTGTCTGGAAATTTTTATCTCAATCCTGATGGAGTTTTGTATAAAAGAAATCAAGATCTCGTGCTACTCAGATGTGTAGATGAGAAAGAGGCAAGTATGCTCATGGAAGAAGTCCATGAAGGCACATTTGGTACGCACGCCGGCGGGCATGCTATGACAAGAAAGATCCTGAGAGCAGGATACTACTGGATGACGATGGAGTCTGATTGCTTCAAATTCGCGAAGAGGTGTCATAAATGCCAGATTTATGCTGATAAAGTTCATGTGCCGCCGTGCCCGCTAAATGTCATGTCCTCCCCGTGGCCGTTCTCCATGTGGGGCATCGACATGATAGGCAAGATCAAGCCCACTGCATCTAACGGTCATCGTTTCATTCTGGTAGCTATCGACTACTTCACCAAGTGGGTGGAGGCAGCCTCGTATGCTAATGTGACCAAGCAGGTGATGGCTAAATTCATAAAGAGGGACATCATCTGTCGTTACGGAATTCTCGAGCGAATCATTACCGATAATGGTTCGAATCTGAATAACAAGATGATGAAGGAGCTGTGCCAGAGTTTCAAGATTGAACACCACAACTCATCTCCTTACCGGCCGAAGATGAATGGCGTCGTTGAAGCGGCCAATAAGAACATAAAGAAGATTGTTCAGAAGATGGTTGTGACCTACAAAGATTGACACGAGATGCTGCCATTTGCATTGCACGGTTATCGTACGACGGTGCGTACATCGACCGGGGCAACTCCTTTCTCCTTGGTGTACGGTATGGAAGCAGTCCTACCGTTAGAAGTGGAGATCCCTTCTTTATGAGTTTTGGTTGACGTGAAACTCGATGAGGCAGAATGGATTACGAACCGACTGAACCAACTCAGCCAGATGGACGAGAAGAGGTTGGCATCAATTGCGCATGGTCGTTTATACCAAAGCCGAATGAAGAAAGCTTATGATAAGAAGGTGCGTCCTAGAAGCTTTCAGACGGGTGATCTCGTCCTGAAGAAGATTCTTCCTCCACACTCCGATCACCGGGGCAAGTGGACTCCCAATTACGAAGGTCCATACGTCGTCAGCAAGGTCTTACCGGGAGGAGCTTTGTTGTTATCCACGATGGATGGTGAGGATTTTGCATCCCCGGTGAACGCGGATGCAGTTAAAAAATACTTTGCTTGAAAGCGACCCGCTGGACAGTAAAAAGAGAGTCCAGGCAAAAAAGGGGCATCCCGGCGAACCATAAAAAAGGAAAAAGGTTCAGGAAAAAATTAGGGATATAAATTGAAAAAATGTACACCCGCAAAGTCGAAATCCCGGATGGGCGACTTTGGCAAAAAAGGGTATCCCGGTGAACTGAAAACCCGCAAAGGGCGGTTCACGCAAAAGTTAGGGATTTGAAAAAGCAAATGACTGTGTTCCGTGTGTGGACTTTCTTTGTTTAGTGGTGTGGAAGACCTGAGGGCCGTTTATCCGAATCAATCTCTTCTGAAGCTGAAGCGTCGGAGAAGTATCGAAGTCGAGTGGATCATAGAGGGATCAACTCATGGTGTTCGTCTACGCCTCGTTGCCGACATTTGTATATACTGATGTATATTTATGTTTTATTTTTGCGCGGCTTCCTCATTCCAGGAGCTTGCATCGGTTGTAAAACATTTTTACCCATTCAGGGGTTCGTTATCAATAAAATGTATACTATTCAGCAATTCTGTTTTCCTGTTTAGCATTTATCTGTTTTGTTTGCGAAAAAGAACGCCGATGTTTTTGATAAAATGCGCATACATAAACCTAATGGCCTAGGCCACTGATTATTGAAACAATGAATTACTTGAACATTGTCACGAGATAATAACCTTGATAGGTCCCTTTGAGAAGGGTATCTTGTCTGTTTGTTTGTGTTGTTATAGGTGTAACATATTCCAGACAGTGCGCCGTGCGTATCCCCAAGTAAGATGATTCCTCCTTCTCCAGCAAAGTTCAGCAGCCTCTCCCTGCAGAGTCTGAAAGTGAGATCGTGAGCATTGATGTGTCTCCCCAGGCAGAGAAGATTCTCTCCCCGATCAGATGCATCCTGAAGGAACGTCATTTCCTCAGCTGAGTCATTCACTGAAGTGTGCAGCAATTGATGGTTCAAGACTGAAGTCTCCAACGGAATTGAGTTTCCCCACAGAGTCGTACTCTCCCCAGCAAGCAGAATGATCTCTTCTTCCTCAGCCAAGTTTGCAGATCCCCAAGAAGAGCCAAGTCCTTGGAAGCCGCTCAGGCCATGATTGGTTTTCCCCAGTGGAGTGTTGAATAGCTGATGTTGTGTTTCCTCGCCGGAGCCGTTATCTCCAGGGAAGTAGCCGTGAAGGCCGTGCAGTTTATTCCCGCGATTGACATCGCTTTCCCTCAGCAGGTCCAGGTTCTCGTAGAGCTTCGTCCCCCTGCAGCAGTTAACTGAAGTTCACTTCCACCACAGTGCCCGATTGAGATTGGCGTGACCTTGTTCTCCTCAGCAGGATGATTCCTTCCCCCTATCTGAGTGGTTCTTTCTCCTTGACAGGAGGATTCTCCCTTCAGCATTTATTTTGCTGACGGGATCGCATCATTTTGCATGACTGCATAGCATTTATCATAAACGCATAGCATTTTCACCCTGTGGAGCATTGCGCCATTGCCGAAGCATATGCATAGTCAGCATGCTCTAGGTTGTTACCGTTCTTGTTTTGCAGGTATTCCGCCGCAGAATTGATTGCTCAAGATGATTCCTGAATTCTCCCCAACAGGAGTCGCTTTCTCAAGATGATTCTTGAATTCCCCAGCAAGGTCGTTTGCTTAAGATGATTCTTAAAATCCCCAATGCAGTCGCCATAGTTGGTCACTCAAGTTGACGCTTAGAGTCCCCGGCAGAGTGTTTGCGCAGGATAATTCCTGAAATCTCCAGCATAGTTATTGGTTCAGGATGATTCTTGAAGTCCCCGGCGAAGTTATTTGTCCAAGATGATTCTTTAAGTCCTCAGCAGAGTTGATTCATCCAGAATGATTCCTGGATCCCCGAAGCAGAGTTACTTGATAGTTCTTCAGAATCCCCAGCAGAGATGTGTCATCCCCAGCAGGTTTCTGAATAGCGAAGTTGAAACTTCCCCTGAAGACTTGATGATTGAAGTCCGACCGTGTTAACGAAGCAGTTCTCTCAGCTGATGCAGAGTGCCTGATGGCAGAAGTTTGGATATCCCCAATTGGTTCATGATTGACCGAGAATTCTATTCCCGACTTACTGATGAAGTCCGGCTGATGCCCGAAAGTTTTCTTTGGATGCCTGACGGCATGATCGATCATGTATTACCGGTTACCGTGTGGCCAATCCCCCAGCTAGTTGTCGTGCAACTAATATTTCAGTGTTTGAAGATTTGTTCCCATCAGAGTACCGTGTACTTGTGCAGTTGGCAAATTTCCGGGTTTGTCAGTATTCAACCGTCTCGCACCTTGATTGGCTGAGAGTCGTTCGCTTCTCACCCAGTCAGGTCCAAGCCGTTTGAATAGGGGCAATGTCCTATCGAATCAGCTCTTTCGGTTCAGCCCTATTTAGCAGTAGCATTAGATACTTTTCACCCATAGATTAGACAACAAGTGTGGATCCCATTGAGTACAACGGACGTGAGGGGTGCTCATACCTTCACCTTGTGTAACCGACTCCTGAACCCAAGATTTAGTTGCGATGACCTTGTCTTTCCCCTTTTTTGTCAGGTTTTCTTTAATCGTTTCCTTTCCCTCTCTTTGGGATAAATAACGAACGATGGCGACTCTTCTGTCAGTCAATTGACTCTCTTTTTCGTAGCGATGCGACAACTGACGACTCTGCTGGGGACGCTTTCCCATCCCCTATGCGAGTCAATCCTAGCGCTTGTGTGTTTCTCTCTGTGGGTGTGTATATGTGTTGCATTTGTACATTTTTGCAATTGCATTTTATTTTCTGCACATTATTATCATGATATTGCTGTGTTGTTGGGTGGGACTGTTCCTTTGAGAGATAAGCCAAAACCCAGGCTTGAGTACATACCTAGAATTAGAGTGGAAAGTAGTGAGGACCTGCACGTTCAGCGTGTACTAGTCTTCATGAAATTCGCGTTCAAACGAGGTTTTCTTTGAATATGTCCTTTCTTGTACATTGTTCAGAAAGGGGATATTGGATCTGAAAACTGTCGACTCTGGAGACCGATCATTTGGGAGTCAGCTAAGTGAGGCCTCTTCGTTTGAATATGATTCCAAACCAGAAATGGTGAACGATCATCGTTTCTCGAAAGTCTGTGACGCTGAAGACTACACAGGATGCCGAACCTTGTCAGATATTAGGAACATACCTTGTGAGTGGGAGGGTTATGCATGAAAACTGACCTCCAACCTACCCAGATTTCCTATCAGTGATGACCTTTGATCTCTGATGTTATGAAGGTCCTATACTTCGGTCTTTTGATGTTCCAGTATTTTCTCGCTGAAGCGAAGCTCTGGTTCAACTCAGTCTGGAGCACAGCAATCTGGATCCCCTGTTTTCATTTGCATATTCATTTGCATTTTAACATTCGCATGTATTTGTGTTTCAGGTGCATATTTTTCCTTTGATTCTAGTAATCTAATCCACCATCATCATGGATCCTAGCCTCAAGAAAGCATTTGTTTATGTAGAAATATGGAAATATTTTATATATCTTGTAAAGAATACATAAGAGGTATTTATAGACTATACATCTATCTAAATAAGGGTGTAATTATTCTCCTATAAATGCTAATTATTCATAATAAGTTGTATAGGATAGCAGCTCATAATGAGCTGTATGATATTCAACATATTCTAATAATAATAATACTAATATTACAACACTCCCCCTCAAGCTGAGGAATGGATATCTATCATCCCCAGCTTGCAAGTAAGATCTCGAAACCGCTCTAAGGGGAGTCCTTTGGTGAGCACATCAGCTAACTGGAGTCCTGATGGGACGTACTGTGTAGAAATAAGACCACTGTCCAATTTCTCTTTGATGAAGTGTCGGTCTATCTCTATATGCTTTGTTCTGTCGTGTTGGACCGGATTGTGAGCAATACTAATAGCAGACTTATTATCACAGAAAAGTCTCATAGGAGCTTCATATTTTATTTTCAAGTCATCTAGAATAATCTTCATCCACAACAATTCACAAACTCCTTGAGCCATGGCTCTAAACTCTGCCTCTGCACTTGATCTGGCAACTACATTTTGTTTCTTGCTCCTCCATGTCACTAAGTTTCCACCTAAGAACATACAATATCCAGTGGTGGATCTCCTGTCAACAATCGACCCTGCATAATCTGCATCAGTATAGACCTCCATAGACAACTGCTCACTTTTCTTGAACAATAGACCTCTTCCTGGGCTCATCTTTAAATACTGCAGGATTCTATCCACAGCCTGTAAGTGCCTCTCCTCTGGATCATGCATGAATTGACTGACAACACTAACCGGATAAGCTATGTCAGGCCTGGTGTGAGATAGATAAATGAGCTTTCCCACAAGTCTCTGGTATTGAGCTTTATCAACCCTTGGACTTTCCTCATCACTCCCAATCCTGTGGTTTTGCTCTATAGGCACTCTGCTGGGTTTACAACCCAACTTGCCAGTCTCTTTGAGAAGGTCAAGGACATATTTTCTCTGAGAAATGAAAATGCCTTGTTTTGAGTATGCTACTTCCATACCTAGGAAATATTTCAACTTTCCAAGGTCCTTCATTTCAAACTGAGCTGCCAACTTCTTCCTCAAGTTCATCTTCTCAAATTCATCATTACCTGCTATGATCATATCATCTACGTAGACTAACAAAAGAGTGAGTTTACCATTTTGAGAATGCTTTATAAAGAGAGTATGATCACCTTGGCTTTGTTTATAACCCAAGGACACCATAACATGAGTGAGCCTTCCAAACCAAGCTCGAGGTGATTGCTTGAGCCCATATATGGCCTTCTTTAATCTGCAAATCTTATTACTTCCTAAAGTAGGGTCATATCCAGGTGGGATCTCCATATACACCTCTTCCTTCAAATCTCCATGCAAGAAAGCATTTTTCACATCAAACTGTTGCAACTCCCAATCAAAGTGAGCTGCCAAGGAAAGAATGATTCTTACAGTGTTCATTTTTTCTACTGGAGCAAATGTCTCTTCATAATCAATTCCATAGGTCTGGGTGTATCCCTTTGCTACTAGCCTCGCCTTATATCTGTCCAGTGTGCCGTCGGATCGGTATTTTACCGTATATATCCATCTGCAACCTACTGGCCTCTTGTCATTTGTCTTCTCAATAATCTCCCAAGTCCCATTTTTCTCTAGTGCCTGCATCTCTTCATTCATGGCTTGAATCCAGTTCTTATCCTTTAATGCTTCTTGTACTGATGTAGGGACTCTAATAGAGTCAATAGCTGAAATAAAACTCTGATGCTGCACAGAAAGTTTTTCAGTAGACACAAACTGGGATATAGGGTATTTAGTACAAGACCTTTTTTCTTTTCTCAAAGCAATAGGTAGGTCATCAAGGTTCAGCTCACAAGAATTACTAGGCTCAGGGTTAGGAACACTTACCTCAGGTTCAGACGATTGGACTTGTTGGGGCAGAACGGGTTTACTTTTCCACCTTTTTCGCTGGAACTGTAACTTGTATCTGTCAACGTTATTATGCACCGATATTGGTACATCACCACCATCCTCATCATTATTATGCACCGGTATTGATACATCACCACCATCCTCATTAGGCATCAAAGGCTCTTGTATTACAGGAATAACAGGAAGAACAGACAATTCAGGAGACGACTCTGGGTCCTGTATTAGAGGAATAACAGGAAGAATAGACAACTCTGAAGACTCAGCTTCTTGATTATTCTCCCCTTGAAGCTGAGGATTGGGATAAAAAGACTCTGATTCCTGAAAAGTAACATCCATGGATATATAGACACGACGACTAGGAGGATGATAACACTTGTACCCCTTCTTATCTGAAGCATATCCTATGAAAATACATTTAATAGCTCGAGGATCTAACTTACCTCGATGAGGGCCATGAACATGGACAAAGGCAGAACAACCAAAGACACGATTCTGAAGACTTGACAAGATGGGCACAGACGGAAAGAATTGAGTCAGGACCTGCACGGGACTAACACCAGATAACACCCTAGAAGGTAACCTATTGATTAAATAAGCAGAGGTCAAGACAGCTTCCCCCCAATAAAATTTAGGAACATTCATTTGAAAGCGTAATGCTCGGGTGATTTCAAGAAGATGACGATTTTTTCTTTCAGCAACCCCATTTTGTTGTGGAGTGTTAACACAAGTCAACTCATGAACAACACCATTAGTTTTGAGAAAATTGTAAAAATTTTGGTTTACATACTCCTTACCATTGTCTGACCGTAACCGTTTAATAGGTTTTCCAAACTGTGTTTTGACCATTTGAAAAAAGTTAACAAACAATTGACACACTTCAGACTTATCTTTCATAAGAAAAACCCATGTAACCCGAGTACAATCATCAATAAAGGTAACATACCATTTTGCCCCAGAAATATTGGAAATGGATGAAGGCCCCCATACATCAGAATGAACAAGATCAAAGGGTTCGACACTCCTAGTATTACTAGGGGAATAGGTTGCTCGATGAGATTTGGCAAACTGACACACATCACAATGAAAGGAATCAACAGACACTTTGGTAAATAAGTGAGGGAATAGAGACCTGAGCATCTGGAAAGGAGGATGTCCAAGACGCCTGTGTTGGAGCCATATTTGAGCATTTGCCCATGACTCTGAACCAGCCTGATGACACTTACTTTCCTTATGAGGCAGACAATATAACCCGTTCTGTTCCTCAGCAATTCCAATCGTCTTACCTGTGGCAAGATCCTGAAAAACACAATGAGAATGAAAAAAGGTTACTACACAGTTCAAGTCTTTAGTGAGTTTATGGATGGACAAAAGATTGTTAGAAAGCTTAGGGACATGAAGCACATCATTTAGGTGGAGAGATGGGCTTAAGTGGATGTTACCAGATCCGACAATCGGGGTTTGAGACCCATTTGCAACGGTAATATGGCTTTTATTAGGTAAAGGTGAATAAGAAGAGAGATATGACATATATGGAGTCATGTGATCAGTTGCACCAGAGTCAATAATCCAGATATCTTTAGAACAAGAGGCATTAAAAGCTAAGGAGCTAGAATTCTTACCCATCATGGTCAGAGAACTAGTGTTAGAGAACTTACTCAAGGAGTCCATAGAGAGAAACAAACCGTCTCGAACCAGGAGAGGATCGAGATCTACTGTTAGGAGAGGATCGAAGGGCTGCCAATTAGAAACACCAACAACGATGACAACCGAACAATCAAGGGCTGCAAACAGCAAGTAAATAGAGGTACGGCAATGAAGGCTGTCCTAAAAAAAAGATGAAGGTGAAAACGTCCGGATCTGCAACGGCGGTTGAGCGGTGCACGATGGCTGCAAAGTCACCGAGATCACTAGGGTTCCAAGAGAAAGGGAACCTTGAAAAAAAAGGACCGTAATAAGAACGGCTAGTGTTTTGAGCGCGGAAGCAGAGCCCCTAGAATCGGGAGCTCTGATACCATGTAGAAATATGGAAATATTTTATATATCTTGTAAAGAATACATAAGAGGTATTTATAGACTATACATCTATCTAAATAAGGGTGTAATTATTCTCCTATAAATGCTAATTATTCATAATAAGTTGTATAGGATAGCAGCTCATAATGAGCTGTATGATATTCAACATATTCTAATAATAATAATACTAATATTACAACAGTTTACAAGTTCCCGATACCAGATGTATGACCTCTTGTTGGCCTCATTTTTGTGGTTGAGCGCGGAGTTATGGAAGACTTCAGAAAGGAGTATGGGAAGATTTTAAGTTTTGTCTGCAAGATCTTAGGATATGAGTCGGGGGGCATTCATGCGCTGTTGCAATTCTATGATCCTTAATTGTGTTATTTCACATTCCCTAGATATGTTTTGTTGCCAACCTTGGAAGAGTTTGCTCAGTTGGTGGGAGTTCCTCTCTTGGAAGAAATGCCTTTTTACCACTCTGAAGAGGAGCCTGATTTGACCAAGCTAGCTAATGCTCTTCATTTGGATGTTTCTGAATTGAATGGAAAGATGGTGTGGAGGAATGGAGCACCTGGCTTCCCACTACCTTTCTTGGTGAGTAGAGCTCGGGACTTTGCAAAGGAGGGATGTTGGGTAGTTTTCAATGCAATATTGGCTCTCTGCATCTATGGTATAGTATTATTTCCTAATATCCTGGATTTCATTGATTTGGACGCCTTCCATATCTTCGCTTCTAATAATCTTGTGCCTACACTCCTAGGCGATGTTTACTATTCTATCTATTACAAGAATGAGAACAAAAGAGGGAGGAATGTCTCCTACTGTGCACCACTGCTATACATATGGTTTATTTCATATCTGCCCAACTATGGACCCTTTATTGATATGGCAAACACAGTTGAGTGGTCTGAGAGGCTCATGGGCTTAATGTCGGAGAATATTGTGTGGTTCAACAGAGATCTTCTTGGCAGTGACATTATCTTCAGTTGTGGAAGCTTTCTCAGTGTTCCTTTGATAGGAAGGAAGGGTGGCATCAATTATAATCCCGCTATTTCCATCAAACAATTTAGCTATGCTTTAAAAGAACCCCCGAAGGAGGAGGAAGTACAGGAATCTCTGTACTTCACAGGTATAGTTAATAATGATACTCTGGCTAGTTTGCCACGGGCTTGGAGTAACATTTATAGGAGAGGAAAGCCTTCCTTGGGTAAACGTGATTGCAAAGATTATGGGCCATATGTTGAATGGATCCAAGAGAGGGACGAAAGGTTGTTGTTGTCATTCCCGATCAAAGAGCCTCTATGTCCTTTGGTAGTTGAAGAACCGACAACAGTTGATATTTAGAAGTATAATCAACTGTGGACTGAGAAGGAAGAACTACACAAAGTGAATGAAGGGTTAGAAAAGGAGATTATTCAGCTCAGGAGCGAGAATAATGAAGCCACTTACCGGTCCAAGAAGAAGACAAAGACTCTGAATAAGATGGGGAGAGAACTGACTAAAGAAATTCGCGTCAGAGAATATCTTGGTCAAGATTTAAGGAGCTTAGGTAATGCCCTTAAAGGGAAGAAGAAAGAGTTAGAGAAAGCGCACATAGAAATATCAAAGTTCAACGCTTAGTGGAATGCCATCCTGACTAACAACAAAGAGAGAGAAGATGAGCTTCGTCAGCAGATTGACAGGTTGAATACTTAACTCTGAATCAAAGATGAAAAAGCTCCTGGAGAATCAGCTCATCAGTACAAAAGCGACCGCAAGCTACGATAAGCTCTTGCAACGTTGGAGGAATACAAGTTACGAGCAGATCTGAAGAAGCCCAGACTTGAAGATGCTTTCGGAGAAGGCGCTTGGGAAGACCATACTTAAGGCTTGAAGGTTATCATTCGCAGGAGGGATTTTCTTATTCAGGAGTTAGTTGCCCGACCTAATCATCCGGATACAAAGGAGTTATTAGAAGAGTTCCATACTCGCTGCCGTGCTTGATGCAATTCTGTTTTGTTCTTCTATATTTGTTGTTATCTTGTATTCCGACCATCACCAGGATTGTTGGATGAGGTCGTATTGATAACTTTGTTGTTTTCCCTTGTGCTATTTTGTATATGCTGACTCTGATTCTCATTTTATTTATGAGAGGGATTTTATGAATCCATCTGTTGACTCTTCATTCTCCTATTCTCCTATGGAACTAGAATCAAGGGGAAAATTTCCCTGAAACATATTTACATGCTTGCATTTTGCATCATTTATCATATTGCATTGCAGGTGTTCTGGTTTCGTTGACCTTATTCTCTCTGTGGTTTTTCTCTCAGCAGTGTTTCAGGATTGCAGACCGGACAATTCACCGTTACTCGACTAGGGGAAATCAACAGAAAGCAATGGATGAGATTCAACTAGAGTTACAAGAGTCTAGAGATCGCATGGTGCAGTTCATGGATCTTATGCAAGGGCTTGCTAACGAGCAAGAGCAGTTGATAACGCTTGTTCAACCTTTGATTTCTAGGGTTGATGGAAGCGGTGTTTTGCAAGGTAGGACCACTGCAGTTCCTCCCCCAACTGATGATGGCACTCCTCAAGCCAATGATATTCCAACAGTTGTTATTCCTTCGGGCAGAGGTAATCAACCTGGAACTCATATTCCAGGTGCAGCGGGCGCTGTACATGGTAATGCTGGTCCTCAGTGGGAGGAGGACGAACATGATGACGTCTTTTCTATGGGGGATCTAGGTGTAGGCCTGCAATCTGATGCAAATAAAAGGTTCAGGATGATAGAAGAGAACATGAAGAACTTGGAGAATCAGAATTCTCTTGGTCTTGATATGTCTAACTTGGGGATAATCCCAAGTCTGAAGATTTCGCCGAAGTTCAAAGTGCCTGACTTTGACAAGTACAAAGGGACGACTTGTCTCAGAGTACACCTCTGATCTTACTACAGGAAGATGTCTGCATATTCTGATCATGAAAAGTTGTTAATGCACTTCTTCCAAGACATTTTTTCTGGACCGTCTTTGGAATGGTACATAGGCCTTGAGAAGACCAACATCAGAAGCTTGAGAGACCTTGGGGAGGCATCCGTCTGTCACTATCAGTACAATAGTGACTCGGCGTCAAATAGAGTCCAACTTCAGAATCTTTCTTAAAGGAGCAATGAGGGGTTCAAAGAATACGCACAAAGGTGGCGTGAATTAGCTGCGAGGGTCCAGCCACCAATGGTTGAGAGAGAACTCATTGATATGTTCGTGGCAACGTTGCCAGGGATATATTATGAAAAGCTGATTGGAAACATGTCAGGAAGTTTCTCAGATCTGATTATTACTGGTGAAAGAGTTGAAAATGGTATTAAACTGGGAAAAATTCAAGTAGGAGAAGTATCCACATCTGGTGGAGGGAGAAAGACTTTTGGTAATAACAAGAAGATGGAAGGTGAAACAAACGCAGTTTCAGGGTACAAAAGACGCCAACAACAATATCAGCAACAACCATAGGTCGCAAGTATCACTATTCCTACAGCAGCTCAGCAACAACCTCAGCAACAACCTCAACAACGGCAACAACAACAACAACAATAGAACTATGCACCACGATGGTTTCAAGACCGTGGGAGAACAATGAATAGGCAGTTTGACGCTCCACCTATGTCGTATTCACAACTTTTATAGCATTTTCTTCAACTTCAACTGATTCTGAAGAGAACATTGGCACCTCTAACTGGCGCACCACCTCCGGGTTATGATGCAAACGCCAGATGTGACTTCCATTCAGGCGCTCCAAGTTACAATATCGATAATTGCAAGGCTTTCAAGCATAAGGTGCAAGACCTTATTCATAGCAAGGCAATTAACTTCACTAATGATGCGCCTAATGTTGTTCAGAACCTGATACCCAATCGTGGAGCGGCCGATGTCAATGCTATTATTGAAGAAGAAGAGCTGAATTTGGTAATGGATGTAGCCGAGTTGAGAATGCCTTTGAGCTTTGTTAAAAGCGGGTTGTTGAAAGGCGGAGTTTTTCCATGTTGTGGGGAAAATTGTGAAAGGTGTGCAGTGCATCCTGAAGGTTGTGAAGATTTGAAGAATCATGTTCAGTGCTTGATGAACGAAGGGGTCTTATAGTTTCACAGGATTAAAGAAGAGAAAGATGTGAAGGTGGTTAATCAGGAGCAGGATGAGGTTGCTACAATCTCAAACCCTTTCAGAACGATTAACATATCAGCGCCGCCAAGGCCAACAACTGTTATAATCACCAAAGCAGGGCCAGTGCCGTATGAAAGTACTAAAGCAATCCCATGGAATTATGGGGCGGAGGTCTTTTGTAATGGCCAAAAGCAAGAGTTGAAGGCAACATCGTCTAATGATTCATCTGTTGATAATTTGATTGGAACTAGTGGAATGACAAGAAGTGGTAGGGTGTTTTCACTGCCAGAAGCTAATGTTGAGAGGCCTGACAAAGGAAAAGGAAAGGTTGTTATAGAAGAAAGTTCACAATAGGGAGAGAAAGATGCTCTAATTAAAGACGCCGAGGAGTTCATGCGTCTGATTCAAAAGAGCGACTACAAGATTGTTGATTATCTGCAACAGACTCCTTCCAAAATTTCATTTCTATCTTTGTTATTGTGCTCAGAGGCACACAGGAATGCCCTTTTGGGGATTCTGAATACAACATATGTGCCACAGGAAATTTCCGTAAACCAGCTTGAGGGGGTTGTAGCCCACGTGAATGTCGGTAATGGCTTAGGGTTCACAGATCTAGATTTGACTCCTAAGGGAAGAAACCATAATCACGGCTTGCACATCTCTATTGAGTGCAAAGGGGCAGTCTTGTCGAATGTCTTGGTGGATACTGGGTCTTCACTCAACGTGTTTCCCAAGAAAGCCTTAATGAAGTTAGACACCCAAGGAATGATATGTACTCCCAGTGATCTTGTTGTGCGAGCGTTCGATGGAATGAGGAGATCAGTTTTTGGCGAAGTTACTCTCCCTATTCAAGTAGGACCGAAGATTTTCAATGATGTCTTTTATATAATGGACATTTAGCCCGCATACAGCTGTCTGTTTGGTCAAACCTGCATTCATTCTGCAGGCGCAGTCACGTCGACCTTACACCAGAAGTTGAAGTACATGGTTGGTGGAAATATTGTCACCGTCTGTGGTTAAGAGGACATAATTATCATCTAGCTATCACCGTTCAAGTATGTTGAAGTAGATGGGGAAATTCACGAGACCTTCTGCCAAGCGTTTGAAGCTGTTCAGGTCAGAGAGAAGCTATCTGTGGTGGATAGAACTCCTGAGATTTCTATGTCTTCTTTTAAAGAAGCTTGTGTTGTGGTTCCTCCCAAGGATGGGGTAAGGTGCTTAGTATTCCCAACAAGCAGGATAAATTTGGATTGGGGTACAACCCATCATCTTCTTCCTCACAGAGTGCTCCTCGGTATAAGGGTCCAGTGCAATTTACAAGTGGTGGGGTGATCTTCCATAGAATCAACATCGTATCTGAAGATGAAGGGGATAGTGATTGTGACATGGACGCATGGATTCAGCCATGTGTTCCTGGCCAAAGCTTGAGCAATTGGAGCATCGAGGAAGTTGTCCAAGTTTCATTTGAAGAGTAATTTATTTGCTTTGGTTATGTGTGGCCCTGCGTTCCGCCCAGGACGTAGTTGTTTCCATTTGTAAGGCCTTATCTTATTTATGTTTGAACATTTACTTTTATCATTAATCAAAAAGAGTCTTTATGCATTCAAATGTTTTGCTCCCTATTTTTATTTTTATTTTTTTAACAATAAAATGGCAATGTGGTTTGTGCTTGTTTGCATATCATTTAAGCATCAAATCATCATCATGCAGGTTTCACATCACAGATGCCACCGCTTCAGACTTGTCTATGACTCAGTATGACTTTGACAATCCAATCTTTCAAGTTGAAGAAGAGATTGATAAAGACGAGGACCTGCCTGAAAAGCTTGACAGACTGCTGAGACAGGAAGAGAAGGTTATTCTGCCTCATCAAGAAGAGATCAAAGTCATCAACCTGGGTACAGAGGAAGACAAGAAAGACGTCAGAATTGGGGCTGCCTTAGAAGACGGTGTCAAGAGAAGACTGGTTGAAATGCTTCGAGAGTATAGAGACGTCTTCGCTTGGTCATATGAGGACATGTCAGGCTTGGATACAGATATAGTGGTTCATCATCTACCTCTCCGAGAGGAATGTCCGCCTGTAAAGCAGAAACTGAGAAGAACTATACCGGATATGGCAGTTAAGATAAAAGAGGAGGTCCAGAAGCAATTGGACGTCGGTTTTCTTGCTGTTACGAGTTATCATTCATGGGTCGCTAACATTGTGTCTATACCTAAGAAGGACGGTAAGGTCAGGATGTGTGTGAATTACCATGATCTAAATAGAGCAGGCCCGAAAGACGATTTCCCGCTCCCCCACATTGATGTGTTAGTCGATAACACTGCTCAACATTCTGTGCTTTCCTTCATGGATGGCTTCTCTGGGCATAACCATATCAAGATGGCCCCGGAGGACATGGAGAAAACAACTTTTATCATGCAGTGGGGGACTTTTTTCTATAAGGTGATGCCTTTTGCATTGAAAAATGCAGGGGCAACCTGTTAGCGGGCGATGGTGACTTTGTTTCATGATATGATTCATCATGAAATCGAGGTTTTTGTTGATAACATGATCGCAAAGTCACAAACGGAGGAGGAGCATCTGGTGAATCTCTTGAAACTTTTTGAAAGGTTGAGGAAAATCAGACTAAGGTTGAATCCGAACAAATGCACTTTTAGTGTACGGTCAGGAAAGCTATTGGGGTTTATAGCCAGTGAAAAAGGAATCGAGGTCAATCCTGCAAAGATTAAAGCAATACAAGAAATGCCATGCTGAAAACAGAAAAAGAGGTTCATGGTTTTCTAGGTAGATTGAGCTACATTGCTAGGTTCATATCTCACCTTACCGCCACCTGTGTAATTGTTCAAGCTGTTGAAGAAAGATCAGGCGGTTGTCTAGAATGAAAATTGCCAAAGGGCATTCGAAAGGATAAAAGAATATTTGCAGGAGCCTCTGATACTGATTCCTCGAGTGGCGGGAAGACCTTTGATAATGTACTTTACGGTTCTTGAGAACTCCATGGGTTGTGTTCTCGGTCAACACGACGAGTCGGGTAGAAAAGAACATGTTATCTATTATCTAAGTAAAGAGTTCACAGATTGTGAGTCCAGATACTCAATGTTAGAAAAGACATGTTGTGCACTCTCTTGGGTAGCCAAACGCCTAAGGCAGTACATGTTGAATCACATAACCATGCTGATTTCAAAGATGGATCCGATTAAGTATGTGTTCAAGAAGCAAGAACTTTTGGGAAGAATTGCTAGGTGGCTGATGGTCCTGACAGAATATGATATTCAGTATGTTTCCCAAAAAGCCATTAAGGGGAGTGTTCTGTCAGAGTATCTCACAGAGCAGCCGATTGACGACTATCAACTAATGTAGTTTGAATTTCCTGATGAGGACATCATATTTTTTAAGATGAAAGATTGTGATGAGCCACTACTAGATGAAGGTACTGAGATAGGCTCCCAGTGGAAGATGATTTTTGATGGCGCTGTTAACTCCTATGGCAGTGGAATTGGGGAAATCATTACGATGCCTCACGATTTTCACAGACCGTTTACCGCCAGGTTAACGTTTTCCTGCATCAACAACAAATCTGAGTATGAAGCATGCGTCATGGGCATTGAAGAAGCAATTGATTTGAGAATCAAAAACCTTGATGTATATGGTGATTCAACTTTGGTCATTAATCAGATTAACGGAGAATGGTAGACTCGTCAGTCTAACCTGATTCCTTACAAGAATTATTCCAGAAGGTTGTTACCTTTCTTTGACATAATAGAGTTTCATCACGTGCCAAGAGCAGAGAATCAGATGGCAGATGCTTTGGCAACCTTATCCTCAATGTATAAGGTGAATCATTGTAGCGATGCTCCAAGGATCACCATCTCGTGCGTCGATAGGTCGACTTTCATTTTTGCAATAGAGGAAGCATCAGATGGGATGTTGTGGTATCATCAAATCAGAAACGTTCTCAAGAATCAAGAGTATTCGCCAGGGGCATCAAGCCAGGATAAAAAGACCTTGAGAAGATTGTCTGGAAACTTCTACCTAAACAAAGATGATGTACTCTACCGAAGAAACTTCGACTTGGTGTTGTTCATATGTGTGGACAAAAGGGAAGCAGGTTTTCTTATGGAAGAGGTCCACAAGGGTGCTTTTGGTACGCATGCAGGCGGACATGCGATGTCTCAAAAATTGTTGAAGGCAGGCTACTATTGGATGACTATGGAGTCTGATTGTTTCAAATACGCCAAAAACTGCCATAAATGCCAAATTTGTGCTGATAAGATGCATGTACCGCCAAGTCCTATGAATGTCATGGCGTATCCCTGGACCTTTGCCATGTGGGGCATTGATATGATCAGTAAGATCGAATCGACTGCATCCAACGTACATCGCTTCATCTTAGTGGCAATTGACTATTTCACTAAGTGGGTTGAAGCAGCTTCTTTTGCCAACGTCACCAGACAGGTCGTGGCTCGATTTATTAAGAAGGACATCATCTTCGTTATGGAGTGCCCGAAAGAATCATTACTGATAATGGTTCTAATTTGAATAACAAGATGATGAAGGAATTATGCCAGAGTTTCAAGATCGAACATCACAACTCTTCTCCTTATTGCCCGAAGATGAATGGCGCTATTGAGGCAGCCAATAAGAACATCAAGAAGATTGTGCAGAAGATGGTTGTTACCTACAAACATTGGCACGAGATGTTTCCCTTTGCATTACACGAATATCGTACTTTGGTACGTAATTCAATTGGGGCAACTCCTTTCACGCTAGTGTACGGTATGGAAGCCGTCCTACCATTAGAAGTCGAGATTCCTTCCTTGAGGGTGTTGGTTGACGTCAAACTTGATGAGGAGGAATGGGTGAAAGCCAGATTGAATCAACTCAGTTTGATGGACGAGAAGATATTGGCATCCATTACTTATGGTCGATTATATCAGAGTAGGATGAAGAAAGCTTTCGATCAGAAGGTGTACCCTCTAAGCTTACAGGCAGGTGACTTAGTGTTGAAGCGAATCCTCCCTCCACAGACAGATCACAGGGGAAAATGGACTCCCAACTACGAAGGTCCATATGTGGTAAGGAAAGTCTTCTCCATAGGAGCCTTACTACTCTCAACTATGGACGGTGAAGATTTCATGTCCCTTGTGAACGCAGACGCGGTTAGAAAATACTTTGCTTAAAATAGACCCGCTGGAATAAAAAGAAAATCCAGGAAAAAATGGGGCATCCCGGCGAACCATAAAAAGATTGGGTTCGAGCAAAAATTAGGGATAAAAAGGAAAAATGTAAACCCGCGAAGTTGAAAACCTGAAAAGGCGACTTCAGAAAAAATGGGTATCCCGGTGAATCGAAAACCCGAAAGGGCGACTCAGGCAAAAGTTAGGGATTTTAAGAGCAAACAACTGTGGTCTGCGACATTCCCATGAGTATAGTGGATTCTTGGAGGACCCGAGGATCAATCAATCAAGTCAGTCTCTTCGGAAGACGAAGCAATGGAGAAGCATCGAAGTCATGCGAGTAATACTCGAATCGACACATGGTGGTTATCTGTACCACATTGCCGACATTTTGTATATATCTGTTGCATTCTCTTTTCAGCAATTGCATCTGATGTAAATCTTCCTATTTACAGGCCTTTTTCAATCAATGAAATATATTATTCAGAAAGTTTTGTTCCTGTTTTTGCTTTTTACTGTTTTATTTGCAAAAGACGCCTGATATTTTTGATAAAAATTTGCATACATAAACTTGTGGGATTTGTTAATCGTAATCGAAACATTGATTTGCTTGAATAATGTTGTGGACAATGACTAAGATAGCCTTTATTGCATATAGGACAGATTTGCTTGTTTGTCATTGTTGCACCCTAAAATTTGCTCAACTTTATTCACTTGGTTTATGTTTCAATCTCATTTAGCATTTGCATATAGAGTCATGTGCATAGGTTAACCATCTGCATAGCATAAGCATAGTAAGTCATCCAACAGGGGACCAATCATTATTCTCATTTCTAGAGGCCTATCAAGAGGTTATTATCCTGATTCAATCTCATTCAAGTCATCAGAAAGAATTGGGAAGCTATCAAGTCAATGGATCAAGCAGTTCATCTATCTCCTAACTGAGTGTATCTGGGGATCAATAAGGAAAGTATGAGCTGTGAATTGAGGGCATGAGGAGTATCTAGACATCTTGGGAGACTTAGAAAGTCATTTGGAGAAGGAGACAAGTCATTGGTGTAGTCACAAGAAGGGCAGTTGAAGATAGTCAACTAGGGTTTCATCTGGGTCAACCCTGGGTCAACCCTAGGTCAAAGGACTGATTGAAAGGCATTAAGGGCTATTGGAGAGATGTGGGGTTCATCATTTGACATGAAGGATATGGATATGGTGATATGCCAAGAAGAATTCAAGAGAAATCAAGGAGAAGAGGAATTTCTAAATTAGGGTTTCTGTGTAAAATCCCCTAGTTTAGGTCAAATTTCCAAGCAAGATAAGTCAAAATGCAAGCTTCAAATGGATCCTTGGCCAACATGAAACTTGTATAGGATCTCAATATCTTTAATTTGAGTGGTGGAAGGCATTAAGGAGATTTATATAACTCAAGTTATGGTCCTTGCAAGTTACAGGTCATCTGAGGTATCTGAAATTTTGTCTGTGAAAGTGACTTGACTTCCATGCTATTTTTACCCATCAAGGAGATTGCAAATGAATTCCTGGTTAACATAAGAGTTGTTCCTCATTGTCTTAGATTTCTAGAATGGTGTGGTATGCCTTCATATGATTTGTGGAACTCTACTTATGGTCTTGGCAAGCAAAGGGTATTTTGGTCATCTGAGAATTACAGGTCATTTCAACCTATGCCCAAAACTCATACAAGGAAGCTTCAAATGGAAAACTTTAAAACATCAAACTTGTTCCAAATGACATTTTGAGTCTAGAAAAGTGACCATGAGAGATTGGAAAGATTCATAGCACAAGGTTTCAAAATTGTTGGATTTAATGAATAAAAATGGACTTAAAAATGAGATTTTTCATATTTTGGCCAAATGAAGCAAAATTATAGGTCATTTTGAATGGAAATATCATTTTAAAGACATTGGCTAAAGTATAATTTTGAGCTTAGTTCACATTTTGGGAGTTATCCATGGTTACTTGTAATGGAAGATACATAAACCAAATCCAAGGGAAATTGTGCAAGGGGAGCTTCTCCAAGCTTCTAGGAGTTTCTAACATCATGTATATATTGATATGAGATGGTTCATGCCATGGTTGGTGATTACATTTTCTCAAAACCCCAAGTTTCATTCACTTTCTCCATTTTGCAAAAGTATCTCAAACTCTCTCAAATCTCCATCAATTCTCACACTTCTTGATCTGAGCTTCATCACCATCATCCATAGATTACAATTCTCATAAGAATTTGGCTGAATTGAGCAAGGATAGTGCCATACAAGTTTCATCATTCAAGGTGCAAGAAATTGGAATCACATGATACAAGAAGTTTGAGCCAAGATCTTTGCCTACAGAATCAAAGTGGTAGTGTGTGGATTAGTTTCAAGTCCCTGCAAGCATTGGATCAAGGAGTTCCATAGCTGTATCTCCATTTTAAACCAGGTTGGTACCTCTGCTCGATTTGCATAGTTTAGTCAGCATGATAGGGTTTTGTTAGCTTAGACTGGTTAAGTTAGGTTAGATGATGATTTCCACAGAGTTTGGACAAGTTTCATGGAGTTTGACCAGAGTGCCCCAATTCTGTTAAGGTTCATAACACATGGAATATGGCACGATAATTCTCATTATAGAGCTTAGAATGACTAGCATGAGGTGAAGATTAGGTTAGGATAAATTGTGGCAAGAATTGGAGCAGTTGATAGCAGGTGTTAATGGTGGCTTATGACTGTTATTCCTATCGAATTGGTTGATGGAGTGAGTTTTAGGAGAAGTTATTATCATGGCTGTGTAGATGGAAGTTCATAAAGCAACTTTGCTCTTGGATTCGTGTGAATCCATGGAGGTATGAGGGAGAACAGAGGAGAGTAAGATTCGTGCACGGCTAGGGTTTTCTGAAACCCTAGGGTTGCTCAAGGTTGAAGACGATGGCTGGACCACACGATCAGGGTTTTGACCTTGACTGGGGATCTAATCCAAGGGTCCACATTTAAAGTTGAAAACGGAGGGAAGACCTAGGAGTGAAACGCCCCGTTTCACTTAAGTTTCTGAGTGGGCTCAGACTTTCCTTGCTTTTAACACCCCCAATCGCCAGGCCCAATGAATTATAACTGGTTTCTTTACTATCTGCACCGTTTACGTTTTTTTAATTTTTTGTTTAAATTCTGAGTGCAACTGGGCCTAGTGCCCATTGCTATGCGCACCTCCCAGCTGGTGGCCCACCTGGAAAACATCTGAGCGCGTTTGCTTTTCATACCCCCTCCTTCTATTTCTTTATATTTTAATTTTTAATTTTCATTTCATTTTCATGCATTTTATAAAAATCATAATAAATCATAAACTTCATATTTTTTAATGGTTCTTTTTGCATAATTTTCTTCAAGATGTCTTGAAAATTATAAAAAATAAAAATTGCATTTTATTTTTTATTTGATATTTTCCCCATATTTTCCAAATAAATGCCTATTTTAGGTGTTTCATTTCATACATGATTTTGTTAATTTTTGTTCTAATAAATGCTTTAATATTTTTTGTCCATTCTTTTTAGGGTGATTACTAGACATTGTTAACTTGTACATACAATTTAGTTCCCATTTTTAGAAATTAATTTTAGGTGATTAGTTTAGGTGTAAATAACATGAACAAAATTAGGGTTTTAAATCAACTTAGGTGAGATAGTTTAATTCTTTTAGGAAATGTTCATTTGATTTTTGGGGTATGGACTATAGGGGTTATGGGTATAGGATAGATCCCCTTAGAAATCACTAGGATTCCCCTACTGCTATTAGTAGATACTGCTATATTTGATTGATTGGTGTGGTGTGCCCTCTGGGGATTATTGATTTGTCTGTGTGGGTATTGGGATTGTATGGGATTGGGGAAGCTGAAGACTTGTGATGTTGAAGCCATTGGAGATCCAGAGCTTGAAGACCAGCTTCCAGAGTTGATGAGGAGATTCCTGCTAGCAGCTGTTGAGGAGATTAGGGTTTAGGAGCTAGGCAGAGCTCTAGATTAGAAAGCTTGATTCTCAAACATGGAAGGTTTAGACTGCCTCCATTCCTCTCTGTGATACAGAGTCTCCTTAAGACACTCACCCCCTTCCCTTGGAAGGCTTGGTGCTATTGTCTAAGGGATAGAACTCTTGAGAGAAAATATCTGTGTTAGTAGCAGTTAGTTTGCCACCTTTGGTAGTCAACTAATTGCATAACACCCAACTCACTCTTGTGATTGATCCCTCAGCTTGGAGGATGGGACTTGAAGAAAAGCCATTGTAGACTGAAGATTGATGACCAAAGCCCTTGCTTGAAGACTGTGGAGATGGAGATTGATGCTTGCTGAAGCTTGAAGTCAGAGCTGCTGAGGCTGTTTATTTTTCTGCTGTTATTCATTCTTGATGTATTGATTGGTTTTCTGGACTGTATTGTTTGCTGTTTACCCTGTTGGGTTGAAAGTGAATGCTGTTCACTTTTGCCTATTGTTTTCTAGGTTCGAGGTTGAGTGGGACTCCCTTGCCTCGCTTGTATTGCTGCATCCATGCATTTTATTGCTTTACTGTATGTATCTGATATTGTTTCTGTTTTCGTCTATTCCCTTAGGATCTCTGTTTCTCTCTGTGTAAGAGAGGAGCATGATAGACACTAGGTCTTTACCCATGCATGATAACACTAGGTTAGATTGTTTCCCTTCGCAACCGTAGGTTAGAGTTCTGTCTCTTCTTTCTCAAAACAAACAGAAAAACACAATAAGATTTCAAACAAAATAAAAGACACTTCTTCCGTAAAAGAATGTGAACTCATCAAAACGTCATTTTTGTCCTCTTGGACTGTTAATCAGAAAAACCTTTTTCAGAAGGAATAAAATCAACCAAGACATACTTGTGTCGTACGTGGCCCGAACTACGTTTGCTCTGATCTTTCGTGCTGTATGAAAGTACGTTGGCATAGGATGCGATATCCTAGCGAGCAACCTTCCCCTCCTTTCCCGTAGGTAGGCAAACTACGTTGACTCTGATTTCTCGTTCCAGACGGGAATACGTAGGCATAAAGTGCGATACTTTGCCGAGTCATTTTCATTCTCTTTTTAACCCCTGACCTTTAGTTTAGATAGAATAACAATCCATATCCGAAGACAAGCGTGTATCCCGTCGAGTACGACGGACGTGAGGGGTGCTAATACCTTCCCCTTGCGTAACCGACTCCCGAATCCAGGTTTTGGTTGCGACGACCTTACCTTTCCCGTGTTGTGCGAAGTTTACTCTGAGCGTTTCCTTTCCCTCCCGTGGGATAAATAACGCACGGTGGCGACTCTTCTGTTCAGCCGGCGCCGATTTTCGCAGTAGCGACAGCTGGCGACTCTGTTGGGGAACCAACATCCCCTGGCTGCTAAGGACTGCGATAGTTCTTATGCATTTGGGATCCAACGTCCCTTAAGAGAGTCAATCCTAACGTTTGTTTTCCCATCGAGGATTTTGTATGGATTTGTATTTTTGACCTTTGTTTTCAGCATTATATATATTGATTATTATTGTTGTATTGGGGTGTGACGGGTGTTCTAATACTGAGTGAGAAGCCGGACCTGGGCTTGAGTGCACCTAGAATTAGAGTAGAGATTAGTTGGCGCCCGCTTGCTTTGCTTGCTTTGGTGTCCCGCGAAATCTACACTCAGACGAGGTTCCTCTGGTTGGCCTCCTGCCCCTTCCTTTGGTTGGCGTGGGTTGCTGGTTAGTTGAATTGTCGACTCTGGGGACCGATCGTTTGGAAGTTGGCTAAGTGAGGCCTCTTCAGGATTTGATGATGCCACTCCTTCTGGGAATCGTATCATCAACCCTGAAAGTCTGTGACGCCGACGACCGCATAGGATGACATACCTTTGTCAGTTACTAGGATATCCACCTGTGAGAGGGTTTGGGGATATGCAGGTAACTAGACCTTCAGATACCGGTTATTTCTTGATCAGAGATCCTGGGTAGTTATGAGTTATGAGGTCTGTCAGAGGCCATGTGGAGATGTGTTATAAGGTCTGTCAGAGACCAGTTGGATAGTCCTGAGGTATGTCAGAGACCAGTTGGAGATGTGATTTGAGGTCTACCAGAGACCAGTTGGAGTTATGGTTTGAGGTCTGTCAGAGACCATCGTTAGATCTTTGTGTTAGGTCTATCTGAGACCAGGGTTTGATGACCTCTAGAGAATCTATATGGGACTCCTTGATATGGTTCAGGCTATTCAGCTACGGCAGTTGGTCCCTGTTGCATGTTACTTGCATTGCATTTGTTGCATACTCATCATCATTGCATCCCACTAACGTGTGTCTGCGCTGTAGGTGCATTTGCATTTCCCTATTTCTAGTGTCCGGATTTCTGAGTGATTGGTCATGGCCAGCTTAAGAAGGACAATTGCTTACAAATTGCCTACTCCTGATGTTGTTCCCCTACTTGGGTTGATCTCTCTGGCTGATGAAGAGGTTCGTAGGAGCTTCAGAATGAGCTATGGAAGACTATTGAGATTAGTGCGCAAACCCACGGAGACAGAGCTAGATGGGATGTACGCTTTGCTGCAATTCTATGATCCCGCATTGAGATGTTTTACGTTTGCTGATTTCATTATGGGGCCCACCATTGAGGAGTATGTGGAGTTTACTGAGTTACCCGTGCAGAACCAGGTTCCATTCATTCATTCTGGCGTTAAGCCCAAGCCGGAGGACTTGGCAAAAGCTTTGCATGTGGATGCTTCTGAGCTGTTGACTACTGTTTCCCGTGGAGTTCCAGGCTTCTCACTCCAGTTCTTGATCGGTAAAGCTCAGGAGTACGCTAAGAGCGGGTGCTGGATTGCCTTCAATGTTGTGCTGGCTCTGTGCATTTACGGCATAATATTGTTTCCCAATGTACCGGATTTTGTGGACTTCGATGCCTTCTACTTGTTTGCCGTTGGTAATCCTGTACCGACCTTGCTCGAAGATTTCTACCACTCTCTGCATTACAAGAATGAGAAGGGAAGAGGAAAGAACGTTCATTTCTGCGTACCGTTGCTGGATATGTGGTTTAAAAGCCACCTTCCCATGAAGGGATCTTTTGTGAAGAGTGCAACCACAGCTAGCTGGTCAGAGCGCCTGATGAGGCTATCTTCCGAAGACGTTGAGTGGTTTGATAGAGACCTGTTGGGAGCTGAGCTTATATTCAGTTGTTCTGGGTACCCTAATGTGCCGCTGATTGGAAGAAAAGGGTGTATCAACTACAACCCATCGTTGTTGGTCCGTCAGTTCGGAAATGCGCTGAAGAACCCGCCCAAGGAGGAAGAAGTACAGGAATCTCTGTACTTCACCGGAGATTTGAAGGGGGAGTTATTGGCCAAGTTGCAGCATGCCTGGACGCGTATTAACCGGAGAGGGAAGCCGTTGTTAGGGAAGAATGACTGTCAGGCCTATGCACCTTACAGAGAGTGGATCCAGGAGAGAGCCAGTCAGTTGAGAATGCCATTTCCAGATGCACCAGTTCTTGTTCCTACTCCGATAGCAGAGCCAACTACTGTTTCTAGGGAGGCCTACGAGCAAGTTGTGAAAGAAAAAGAAGCCTTGATGAAGATCAACGAAGGGTTAGAGCAGGAGCTAGCCCAGATACGCAGTGAGAAAAATAAGGCCGTCCATGCTTTCCAACAGCAGATTGAGCTAATGAACAGATTAGGAGCTGAGTTGACGGAGGAGAGGAAGAAGCGCGAACGTCTGGGGCAAGAGTTCAGAAGCTCCCATGACATGCTGGAATCCAAGAAGAAAGCACTTGACATCGCTCACCGAGAGATCTCTTCTTGCAATAAGACCTGGAATGCCACGCTCACCAACAATAAGAAGAGGGAGGATAAGTTGAAGCAGCAAATTTCTGACCTCGAAGAGCAGTTGAAGTCCAGCATCAAGAAGTGTGAAGAAGAAGTGATGACCCGATACAGTCTCCAGAATGCACTAAACAAGGCCATCAAAGGCAGAGATGAAGCTGTGTCTCAGAAGCGTAAACTAGAGGATCGCTTCGGAGAGGGGGCATGGGAAGAAACTGCTGAAGACGTACGCCGTGTTCTTAAGAAAAGAAACCAACTTGTTGAGGGGCTGCTTGATCGACCAAGTCATCCGGAGACCAAGAAGCTGCTAGAAGAGTACCAGACTTATGGGAGGATTTAATCACCTCATGTAATAACTTGTATGCTTTATTTGCATAAGTGCTGACCATCACCAGGATTGTTGGTTGAGGTCATGCCTTCATATTGTACTCTCAGTGACATTGTATTCCGGGCTTATTGATTTCTCAGCAATATATGAGGCTTTCTGTGATTCAACTCCGATCTTTATATTGTTAACACTGCCACTGCACCGGCACCTTCACACTAGAATCGGGGAATGAATTTCCCTAACGCACAGACACACACATTGCATTGCATTCATATTCATATTGCATTATAGGTAATCTTTGGATGGTGTCTTATTTCCTGCTCTGTACCAGGTACTTTCAGGATTGCAGATCAGCACCCGTACCGCTATTCCACTCACACCAACTGTCGAAGAATCATGGATCAAATGTAGAACGAGATGCAAGATGTGCGCGAGAAGCTAGCTCTGTTTATGCAGACCATGGAAGCTATTGCAAAAGGTCAGGAGAATTTGCAAGCCATGGTCCAACCTCTGTTGGCCCGAAATGCTGGTCACGGTAACGAGGATCATCAGTCTGTGCGAGTCGATACTGTTCATGGAGACGGCACTCCCACGCCAGTAGCTCCGCCTGTAGTCAATATACCTGCTGCTAATGTCAACAACGCTACCGCTGCTGTGAACGGTAACGTCGGAGTTGGGAATGAGACTGATGTCCATAACGTTGGGCTGGGTGATGTCAACTTGGGTGATAATATGGGAGGCAACGGCTTTGGCAATACTGGATTCGGGTTCAACGATCAGGGATTCGATAACGCTGGGAAGTATGGTTTCAACGCTCAAGGCTTTGGGCAAGGTGATTATGGTGTGGCCAATCAGGGCTACGGAGGTTTCGGAAATGGCAACGGTGTTGGGTTAATGGCTTTTGGGCCTACTGGAGGTGTTCAAGGATACGGCAACAGAGGCCGAGGCCCGGTGATGAATCAGATTAGAGCTGGCCGCAATCATGGATATGATGGGTATGGAGCTGAGAATGGTATGTGGCAAGAAGATCAGCAGGAGGATGCTTTCTCCGGCGGAGGTTTCGAAGGGCCGATGGATGACTCCCAGAAGATCAAAATGCTGGAAGAGCAGATGAGGGGGGTCCTGAACCAAAGTGCTGTGGGCTTGGACATGGCGACAATGGGCCTGGTACCTGGTTTGAGGGTGCCAATCAAATTCAAAGCTCCCACGTTTGATAAGTATAAAGGGGACACATGTCCGAAAGTGCACGTACGGGCTTATTACAGAAAGATGTCTGCATACTCAACTGACGAAAGAATGCTAATGCATTTCTTTCAAGATAGTTTGTCAGGCCCTTCCCTAGAGTGGTACATGGGGTTGGAGCCAACTAATATCAAGACATGGAAACAATTAGCAGAGGCATTTGTAGCTCACTACAAGTATAACAGCGACTTGGCGCCCAATCGGGTCCAATTGGCAGGGCTGTCGCAGAAGAAGGGGGAGAGCTTTAAAGAGTACGCGCAAAGGTGGTGCGATATGGCTGCCAGGGTTCGTCCTCCTGTAGAAGATAAGGAAATGAATGACATGTTTGTCAGCACATTCACCGGCTTGTTTCATGACATGTTGTTTCATACGTCTCTGGCCAGTTTTTCAGACCTAATTTTGATGGGAGAAAAGATTGAACGTAACATTAAGCAAGGAAAATTCCAGGCTGAGGAATCGACTGCATCTGGCAGTAATAGGAAAACTTTTGGTGGGCGCCGTCAGGGCGAGGCAAGCGCAGTGTTTGGAGGCCGAGGCCGAGGCCGAGGCAGAGGTCGGAACCATTATCATCAGCCGCAGCAGGTGGCGAGTGTTACTATCCCGTATCAGCAACAACCACTTCAGCAACAACAACCGTTTCAGCAGCAGCCAATGCAGCAACAACAGCAACAGCAGCAGCAGCCGCAGCAGGGTGCGCAGCAGGCTCAGTGAAGATTCCAGGGTGGTAAACCAAGAAGAGTGTTTGAGAAGCCTCCCTCAACCTATGCAGATTTGTTGCAGACGCTGTTGGGTCTAAATTTGGTAGAGAAAAGAACTCTGGCACCGATAACGAGAACTCCCCCGTATGGTTATGATGCAAGTAGGCACTGTGAGTTTCATTCTGGGGCTCCGGGCCACGATATAGAGGGTTGCCATGCTTTTAAGCATGTTGTGCAGGATCTTTTGGACAATAAGACTATCAATTTCGGGACGGCGGGTCCGAATATAGTGCAGAAACCCATGCCTAATCATGGGGCAAACGCCATTCTGACTGAGGAAGGGTTGAATCTGATTATGAATATCGACGATTTAAAGACGCCGCTGAGCGAGATAAAAAGCAGATTGTTGCAAGAGGGTGTTTATCCAGGATGTGACGAGTATTGCTTAGAATGCTGGACCCTAACTGGAGGGTGTGATGATTTGAAGAAAGGCATTCAGGCTTTAATTGATGGAGGCACATTGCAGTTTGACCGAGCAGCGACCGAAGAGCCTGCAGGGGCAGTAGCAGATGATCAGAGTGATGTGGCCACCGTAACGATTCCTCGGAAGACAATCACTATTGCAGCACCGATCCAGCGACCACCGATCACCATAACTAAGGTCGGACCGATCCCGTACGAGAACACAAAAGCAGTCCCATGGTCATATGGGTTGGAGGTGTATTGTGATGGAATAAAGATTGATGTTAATAAGCAGCCAGCCGAGACTGTAGATAACGTTGTTGGTTCAGGAGGTATGACAAGGAGTGGTAGGATCTTTATATCACCTGAAGTCGAGGCCGAAAGACTAGCGAAAGGAAAAGGGAAGATGGTTGAGAATGTCCCAGTACAAGCAAGCGGCAAAGAAGCGGCATCAAAAGAGGTAGAAGAGTTCATGCGCTTGATTAGAAAAAGTGATTATAAGATTGTGGAACATCTGCAGCAGACGCCGTCCAAAATATTCATCTTGTCATTGCTCTTGTGTTCGGAAGCTCACAGAAATGCTTTGTTGAAAGTCCTGGATACTTCCTTTGTACCCCAAGACGTCTCCGTGAATCAGCTGGAAGGAGTGTTGGCACATGTGAATGCAGGCCACAGCTTGGGCTTTACCGACTTCGATTTGACCCCGAAGGGGAGAGATCATAATATGGCGCTGCACATATCCGTCGAGTGTAGAGGATCAGTAATGTCGCATGTATTGGTCGACACCGGATCGTCTCTAAATGTGCTACCCAAGAAGGCGATGATGAAGCTAGATGTCAGAGGAATCTTGTGCACTCCCAGTGACTTGGTAGTCAGAGCGTTTGACGGCACGCGAAGAACAGTCTTTGGATCGATAACATTGCCTCTACAAGTAGGGCCGGAGGTGTTTGCCACGGAGTTTTATATCATGGATATACAACCTGCATATAGTTGTCTGCTCGGAAGACCCTGGATCCATGGGGCTGGGGCAGTCACGTCTACCCTGCATCAGAAGTTGAAATATATGGTCGGAGACAGCATAGTCACCGTATGCGGAGAAGAAGACATCCTGGTCAGCCATCTGTCGTCATTTAAATACGTGGAAGTCGACGGAGAGATCCACGAAACACCTTGCCAGGCATTTGAAGGGTTGCGTATCAAGGACAAAGGTCCTGGGCCGAGTAAAGCATCGAAGATAGCCGTCTCGTCGTATAAAGAAGCTCAAGCTCTGGTAGAGGCAGGAGAAGCAAAGGGCTGGGGCAAAGTGCTGGATATTCCTGTGAAAATGGACCGGTTCGGGCTGGGATACCAACCGTCGTCGTCAACACCTGCTGTGGGGGCACCCCGATTCAGAGGACCAATAACCATCTCTGCCAGTGGAGTATGTCATGAAACCATCAACGCTGCTTCGGAGTCTGACGAAGGAGACAGCGACTGTGATATGGATGCCTGGATTCAGCCAAGCACGCCAGGACAAGGACTGTGCAACTGGTCCATTCAAGAGCTTGTTCCTGTGACTCTTAAACAGTAATGCTTTGCTTTATTAATTGTTGAATAGTCTGGTGTCTTGCCCGGGGCATCAGTATTTGCTTAGGGCTATGTTGTTATGAACATTGCGTGTTAATCATTAAATAAATGGCGTTTTTTCATGTGCAAATACTGTAATCTCTGTCTTTCTTGTTTTGTATTTTTCAATAAAATGGCAACGTGGTTATTCGCTTTATACGCATTTTGAAGCACTTAACCATTCCTTTTGCAGGATAACATTTTCAGATGACATCCTTGAACCACCTATGACTCGTCCCGACTTTGAGCATCCGGTATTTCAGGCTGAAGAAGAGGTTGTCGGAGATAGCGACGTTCCTGAAGAGCTGTCTTGGTTGGTGAAGCAAGAGGAAAGAGCCATTCTGCCTCACGACGAGGTCATCGAAATTATCAACTTGGGGTCGGAAGGGGTTGAGAAGAATATTCGTATCGGAGCCGCACTGCAGAGCGATATCAAGCGAAGACTGGTTGAAATGCTCCGAGAGTATAGTGATGTATTCGCTTGGTCGTATGAAGATATGCCAGGGCTCGATACAGACATGGTTGTGCACCGTCTGCCACTGAAAGAAGAATGCCCGCCGGTTAAACAAAAGCTTCGCAGAACTCGACCGGATATGGCGGTTAAGATCAAAGAGGAAGTTCAAAAACAGTGGGACGCTGGTTTCCTGGCTGTAACAAAATATCCCTCATGGGTTGCTAACATCGTACCAGTGCCAAAGAAAGATGGCAAGGTTCGGATGTGCGTGGACTATAGAGATTTGAACAAAGCAAGCCCAAAAGACGATTTTCCGCTTCCTCATATTGACGTGCTAGTTGATAATACTGCTCAGTACTCCGTATTCTCCTTCATGGATGGCTTTTCAGGCTATAATCAGATTAAAATGGCGCCATAGGATATGGAGAAGACCACTTTCATAACGCCTTGGGGAACATTTTGCTACAAAGTGATGCCCTTTGGTTTGAAAAATGCTGGGGCAACATATCAGCGTGCGATGACGACTCTTTTTCATGATATGATGCATAAAGAGATCGAAGTTTATGTGGACGATATGATTGCCAAATCCCAGACGGAGGAAGAGCATCTGGTGAATCTGCTGAAGTTATTTAAAAGGCTTAGGAAGTTCAGGCTGAGGCTGAACCCTAACAAATGCACCTTCGGGGTGAGATCGGGTAAATTGCTGGGGTTTATTGTAAGCGAAAGAGGAATAGAGGTCGATCCTGCTAAAATAAGAGCAATTCAAGAAATGCCGACGCCTAAAACAGAGAAAGAGGTGCGCGGGTTTTTAGGGAGGTTGAACTACATCGCTCGGTTCATATCTCATCTAACGGCCACGTGTGAACCATTATTCAAGCTGTTGAAGAAAGATCAAGCTGTAACGTGGAACGAAAATTGTCAAAAGGCGTTCGATAAAATAAAGCAGTATTTGCAGGAACCTCCTATTTTGATACCCCCAGTGGCAGGGAGACCCTTGATCATGTATTTGACGGTTCTTGAGGGAAGCATGGGTTGTGTTCTCGGTCAACATGACGAGACAGGAAGAAAAGAGCATGCGATCTACTACTTGAGTAAGAAATTTACAGATTGTGAATCTCGATACTCAATGCTTGAGAAAACTTGTTGCGCGCTAGCCTGGGCCGCCAAGCGTCTGAGGCAATACATGCTGAATCATACAACCATGCTCATCTCGAAGATGGATCCTATCAAATATGTATTCGAAAATCAGGCGTTGTCAGGGAGAATTGCCCGTTGGCAGATGGTCTTGACTGAATATGACATCCAATACGTCTCGCAAAAGGCTATAAAGGGGAGTGTGTTGTCCGAGTATCTGGCGGAGCAGCCTATTGAAGATTACCAATCGATGAGGTTTGATTTTCCTGACGAGGATATCATGTACCTAAAGATGAAGGATTGTAAAGAACCGTTGCCAGACGAAGGGCCAGAATTGGGTTCCAATTGGAAGATGATATTTGACGGAGCTGTGAACGCGTACGGTAGCGGAATAGGGGCAATCATCACTACGCCACACGGGTCGCACATCCCGTTTACTGCCCGATTGACCTTTGTCGTTACCAACAATGAGGCCGAATACGAAGCTTGTATAATGGGGCTTGAGGAAGCCATTGATTTGCGAATCAAGAATTTAGACGTATACGGAGACTCTGCTCTAGTTGTGAACCAGATCAAGGGAGAGTGGGAGACTCGTCAGCCCAACTTGATACATTACATGAATTATGCAAGGAAATTGTTGCCTTTCTTCGACAAGGTTGAATTGCATCACGTGCCGCGGGCAGAAAATCAAATGGCTGACGCTCTCGCCACTTTGTCTTCCATGTACAAAGTCAACTTCTGGAACAAGGCTCCCCGAATCATTATCTCCCGGCTTGACAGACCAGCTTACGTATTTGCTATTGATGAAGCATCCGACGACAAACCGTGGTATTTTGATATCCTTAATTTCCTGAAGAACAAAGAGTATCCGGCTGGGGCATCCAGTCAAGATCAGAAGACTCTCAGGAGATTAGCGGGTAATTTCTATTTGAATCCGGATGGCGTCTTGTACAGAAGAAACCACGACTTGGTGTTGTTGCGTTGTGTAGACGAAAGAGAGGCAAAGCTACTCATGGAGGAAATACACGAAGGTACCTTTGGTACGCATGCTGGGGGGCATGCTATGACGAGAAAGCTGCTGAGGGCAGGTTATTTCTGGCTGACTATGGAAACTGACTGTTTCAAGTTTGCGAGGAAGTGCCACAAGTGCCAAATCTATGCTGATAAAATCCATGTGCCTCCGAGTCCTCTAAATGTGATGTCATCGCCTTGGCCATTCTCGATGTGGAGGATCGATATGATTGGAAAGATCGAGCCGACAGCTTCTAATGGGCATCGGTTCATTCTAGTAGCGATCGATTATTTCACCAAGTGGGTGGAAGCAGCGTCTTATGCAAATGTAACGAAGCAAGTGGTGGCCAGATTCATCAAGAGAGATATCATTTGCCGATACGGGATCCCCGAGCGGATAATCACAGACAACGGTTCAAATTTGAACAACAAAATGATGAAGGAGCTCTGTCAGAATTTCAAGATCGAACATCACAACTCCTCCCCTTACCGACCCAAGATGAATGGCGCTGTCGAAGCGGCCAATAAGAATATCAAGAAGATTGTGCAGAAAATGGTGGTGACCTACAAGGATTGGCATGAGATGCTACCCTTTGCTTTGCACGGTTATCATACGACGGTACGCACATCAACCGGGGCAACCCCGTTCTCGTTAGTATACGGAATGGAAGCGGTACTACCGTTGGAAGTTGAGATCCCTTCTCTGAGGGTATTGCGAGACGTTCAGCTGGACGAGGCAGAATGGGTGAAGGACAGGTTGAATCAACTGAGTTTGATGGACGAGAAGAGGATAGCTTCTTTAGCATATGGTCGTTTGTACCAGAGCCGAATGAAGAAAGCATATGACAAGAAGATACATCCTCGGAGCTTTCAGACGGGCGACCTTGTGTTGAAAAGGATTCTTCCGCCGCAGGCAGATCACAGGGGCAAGTGGACCCCCAACTATGAAGGGCTCTACGTTGTCAGAAAAATCTTTTCAGGAGGAGCGTTGTTGTTGTCCACCATGGACGGTGAAGACTTTACGTCTCCTGTAAATTCGGACGCAGTTAAAAAATACTTTGCTTAAAATTGACCCGCTGGACAGAAGAAAAAAAAAAGAGTCCAGGCAAAAATGGGGCATCCTGGCGAACCAAAAACAGAATGAAAGGTTCGGGCAAAAGTTAGGGATAAAGTTAAAAAAAATGTACACCCGCGAAGTTGAAAACCTACACTGGGCGGCTTCGGCAAAAAAGGGTATCCCGGTGAACTGAAAACCCGTAAAGGGCGGTTCACGCAAAAGTTAGGGATTTGAAAAGCAAATGACTGCGGTCCGAATTTGACATTGCAGTGAACATCAGTGCGGGAGAATACCTGAAGGGGTCGATTATCAGATACAACCGCTTTGGAAGTATGGATACCAGGAAAGCATTAGAGTCGGATGAGTCATAGGAGGATCAGTTCGTGGTGTTCGTCTGCATCCCGTTGCCGACATGTGTACAAAATTTAATTTGTCAAAGTATTTATGCTTCCTGTGCATACTTGTATATCTGTTTTGCGTAGCTTCCTCTTTTCAGGAGTTACATTCCGTGTACAAAATTCCGCCCATTCAGGGGCCCAATCAATAAAATATGTTATTCAGTATTTGATGCTGGTTCTTTACTGTTTTGTGCATGATAAAGCGCCTAAGTTTATTGAAACTAGCATGTGTATAACATCACTGGCCCTTGCCAACGATTGCTAAAGCTTTGAATTAATTGAAAATAATGTCACTAACCTGAATCGATTTAGTTGTATAGGCTTGTCTTGTCTTGTTTGTGTTGTTGCAGGTTTCATAGACGATGATCAAAGGATTGCAATAACAAAAGACTCGACCCCCACGTAGGTCATGCATGGTCTTCCTAAAGAAGGATAGAATCCCCCAGCTAGTCGCAGCTTATCCAAAGGACATGCTCCAGCAAAGCCATTCATCCTCAGTAGAGTTTGGCGATCCCCAGATCGGTCATTTACTCTCCCCTAGCGGAGTCAGTTGATTTTCCCCAAGAGAATCATCCCATCGGAGTTCTCTTTCCAACTAGGGTATTCATTCCTCCCAGTGGAATTCGAAGAATAAGGCTATCCTCGGAAGAGTTGGTTGTGTGCCCAGGAATTTATTTTGTCAAGATACCGCGTGATATTCGTTCACTTCCCAGCAGGAGCGCATCTACTATTCTCCAGCAGAGTTGTAGTCCCCCAGCAGGGTGTTACTTCAACGAGGGGTGTGGTGCGAGCTCCCAATTTCCCAGCTGAGTCGATTCCCCTTTTCCAGCATTTATGTTTGCTGGAATAATTCTATAGCATCTGGCTATCCCCAGCGGAGTCGGCATTATCTTCAGCATTTATTTTGCTGAAGCAGTTCCTGTATCTCAGCAGTTCGGGGCTACATTTGCATTGGCATATAGTGTCACATTCGCATCCACCAAATAAACGTGTAGCATTCCCATGTCGAAGGGAGCATTGCATCATTGTCGAACGCATGCATTTTGAAACATAAACTAGGTTGGCTGACCTTTTGGTTCAAGTATTGTTTCTCTTGCAGGTAGAGAGAGTCCTTGCTCAGGTGAATCAATAAAACATTAGAAGTCTCGGCAGGGGACATCCAACGAAGTGTCAGCTTTGACACTACTCCCCACAGAGTTATCAGGATAAATTTCTCTTTGTCCCTAAGCAGAGTTACTTATTTCCCCGCCAGGGTTTCTTGTTGAAGTTTATCTGGTCCGACCAGCGGATTGTTTCCCTCAAAGTTGTTGTTACGTCAGCATTAAAAGGTTTCATGAACCAGAATTTCAGAGGCTATCGTCGGTTATCAGAACAGGCGCCTGGTAGTTTGGTTTCCGGATATCCCCAGTAGAGTCAGCCTCAAAGTTGCTGTAACGTCAGTGATAAGAAGGTTGCGGACCAATGGAAGGATGAGTCCTAACGTGGACAGCTTTATTGATAGGTTTTCTTCGTGCTAGAGAAGTGGGTGTCCTAACGTGGACAGATTTATTTCCCCCGGGCCGATGGGAGGTGCTAGTCCTAACGTGGACAGGTTCGATTTCTCAGAATTAATGGAATGTGGAGTCCTAACGTGGACATTTCTTCCAGTTTGACGGTATGTGTTAGTCCTAACGTGGACAGCTTCGAGTTCTCAGTATTGATTGAGTGTAGGGTCCTGACGTGGACAAATTTATCGTTCTTCGTGTTGTTGGCAGGGTGTGTGTCCTGACGTGGACGAGTTTATTTCCCCAGCAAGTCGAAGACGCGCAAGTCCTGACGTGGACAAGTTTATTTTTTCAGCAGGTTGGGATATGGGTCCTAACGTGGACAAGTTTTATTTTCTCAGTAAGTCAAGAGGCGAGTCCTGACGTGGACCAATCAAGACGAAACGTGAGTCCTGACGTGGACAGGTTTATTCCTTACGTGGAAAGAGAACTTGTTTCCTTACGTGGAAAAATTCAGTCCTGACGTGGACAGAACAAGTTATTCCTAACGTGGAAAGAAGATGGTTTCCTTACGTGGAAAGAGATTGATTCCTTACGTGGAAAGTTTAGTCCTAACGCGGACAGATTGAGAAAAGAGATTTTGATTCCTTACGTGGAACGATAGTTATTCCTTACGTGGAAAGTGTGGTCCTGACGCGGACAGATCCAGAAGAAAGTTATTCCTTACGTGGAGAGATGGAGTCCTTACGTGGACCAATCAAGACGAGTTGGTTTCCTTACGTGGAAAGATTGTGTTCCTTACGTGGAAAGATTGGGTCCTTATGTGGACATATCAAGTTAGAGTCCTTACGTGGACGAATCAAAATGTGATTCCTTACGTGGAAAGATTGGGGTCCTTACGTGGACAGATTCAAATCGAAACGTGATTCCTTACGTGGAAAGATAGTATTCCTTATGTGGAAAGAGGCTTGTATTCCTGACGGGGAAAGAAAGAGTGTATTCCTGACATGGAAGGGGTTTAGTCCTGACGTGGACAGATTCAAAAGAAGACGTATTCCTTACGTGGAAGAGTTTGACAAAGAAGAAGGTTATTCCGTACGTAGAAGGGTGAGTCCTAGCATGGACGATGTTATTCCTAACGTGGACGGTGTTATTCCTAACGTGGAAGAGTTTATTCCTAGCGTGGACGATTTATTTCTGACGAGAAGGCAAACGAGCCATCCCCAGCAAAGTTGTTGAAGTTTTCCGAATTGACGAAGCAGGCGTCCTAACATGGACAATGTTTTATCTCTGGTGTGATAGAATCATCTTTCAGGCTGATGAAAATAATCCCCAGCACGAGATCAGTGGGTTGTCGTGATAGTCAGATTCAGCTGATGAATGTCGTTCCCCAAGCAGAGGTGCAGTTTATTTCTGCGGTTGGCAAATTTCTGGGTTCCTAGTATTCAACCGTCTCGTACCGCGAATGTCTGAAGGCTCCGGGCTCTTCACCCAATCGGGTCCAAGTCGCTTGAATAGGGGCAGCTGTTGCACCCTAAAATTTGCTCAACTTTATTCACTTGGTTTATGTTTCAATCTCATTTAACATTTGCATATAGAGTCATGTGCATAGGTTAACCATCTGCATAGCATAAGCATAGTAAGTCATCCAACAGGGGACCAATCATTATTCTCATTTCTAGAGGCCTATCAAGAGGTTATTATCCTGATTCAATCTCATTCAAGTCATCAGAAAGAATTGGGAAGCTATCAAGTCAATGGATCAAGCAGTTCATCTATCTCCTAACTGAGTGTATCTGGGGATCAATAAGGAAAGTATGAGCTGTGAATTGAGGGCATGGGGAGTATCTAGACATCTTGGGAGACTTAGAAAGTCATTTGGAGAAGGATACAAGTCATTGGTGTAGTCACAAGAAGGGCAGTTGAAGATAGTCAACTAGGGTTTCATCTGGGTCAACCCTGGGTCAACCCTAGGTCAAAGGACTGATTGAAAGGCATTAAGGGCTATTGGACAGATGTGGGGTTCATCATTTGACATGAAGGATATGGATATGGTGATATGTCAAGAAGAATTCAAGAGAAATCAAGGAGAAGAGGAATTTCTAAATTAGGGTTTCTGTGTAAAATCCCCTAGTTTAGGTCAAATTTCCAAGCAAGATAAGTCAAAATGCAAGCTTCAAATGGATCCTTGGCCAACATGAAACTTGTATAGGATCTCAATACCTTTAATTTGAGTGGTGGAAGGCATTAAGGAGATTTATAGAACTCAAGTTATGGTCCTTGCAAGTTACAGGTCATCTGAGGTATCTGAAATTTTGTCTGTGAAAGTGACTTGACTTCCAAGCTATTTTTACCCCTCAAGGAGATTTCAAATGAATTCCTGGTTAACATAAGAGTTGTTCCTCATTGTCTTATCTTTCTAGAATGGTGTGGTATGCCTTCATATGATTTGTGGAACTCTACTTATGGTCTTGGCAAGCAAAGGGTATTTTGGTCATCTGAGAATTACAGGTCATTTCAACCTATGCCCAAACCTCATACAAGGAAGCTTCAAATGGAAAACTTTACAACATAAAACTTGTTCCAAATGACATTTTGAGTCTAGAAGAGTGACCATGAGAGATTGGAAAGATTCATAGCACAAGGTTTCAAAATTGTTGGATTTAATGAATAAAAATGGACTTAAAAATGAGATTTTTCATATTTTGGCCAAATGAAGCAAAATTATAGGTCATTTTGAATGGAAATATCATTTTAAAGACATTGGCTAAAGTATAATTTTGAGCTTAGTTCACATTTTGGGAGTTATCCATGGTTACTTGTAATGGAAGATACATAAACCAAATCCAAGGGAAATTGTGCAAGGGGAGCTTCTCCAAGCTTCTAGGAGTTTCTAACATCATGTATATATTGATATGAGATGGTTCATGCCATGGTTGGTGATTACATTTTCTCAAAACCCCAAGTTTCATTCACTTTCTCCATTTTGCAAAAGTATCTCAAACTCTCTCAAATCTCCATCAATTCTCACACTTCTTGATCTGAGCTTCATCACCATCATCCATAGATTACAATTCTCATAAGAATTTGGCTGAATTGAGCAAGGATAGTTCCATACAAGTTTCATCATTCAAGGTGCAAGAAATTGGAATCACATGATACAAGAAGTTTGAGCCAAGATCTTTGCCTACAGAATCAAAGTGGTAGTGTGTGGATCAGTTTCAAGTCCCTACAAGCATTGGATCAAGGAGTTCCATAGCTGTATCTCCATTTTAAACCAGGTTGGTACCTCTGCTCGATTTGCATAGTTTAGTCAGCATGATAGGGTTTTGTTAGCTTAGACTGGTTAAGTTAGGTTAGATGATGATTTCCACAGAGTTTGGACAAGTTTCATGGAGTTTGACCAGAGTGCCCCAATTTTGTTAAGGTTCATAACACATGGAATATGGCACGATAATTCTCATTATAGAGCTTAGAATGACTAGCATGAGGTGAAGATTAGGTTAGGATAAATTGTGGCAAGAATTGGAGCAGTTGATAGCAGGTGTTAATGGTGGCTTATGACTGTTATTCCTATCGAATTGGTTGATGGAGTGAGTTTTAGGAGAAGTTATTATCATGGCTGTGTAGATGGAAGTTAATAGAGCAACTTTGCTCTTGGATTCGTGTGAATCCATGGAGGTATGAGGGAGAACAGAGGAGAGTAAGATTCGTGCACGATTAGGGTTTTCTGAAACCCTAGGGTTGCTCAAGGTTGAAGACGATGGCTGGACCACACGATCAGGGTTTTGACCTTGACTGGGGATCTAATCCAAGGGTCCACGTTTAAAGTTGAAAACGGAGGGAAGACCTAGGAATGAAACGCCCCGTTTCACTTAAGTTTCTGAGTGGGCTCAGACTTTCCTTGCTTTTAACACCCCCAATCGCCAGGCCCAATGAATTATAACTGGTTTCTTTACTATCTGCACCGTTTACGTTTTTTTAATTTTTTGTTTAAATTCTGAGTGCAACTGGGCCTAGTGCCCATTGCTATGCGCACCTCCCAGCCGGTGGCCCACCTGGAAAACATCTGAGCGCGTTTGCTTTTCATACCCCCTCCTTCTATTTCTTTATATTTTAATTTTTAATTTTCATTTCATTTTCATGCATTTTATAAAAATCATAATAAATCATAAACTTCATATTTTTTAATGGTTCTTTTTGCATAATTTTCTTCAAGATGTCTAGAAAATTATAAAAAATAAAAATTGCATTTTATTTTTTATTTGATATTTTTCCCATATTTTCCAAATAAATGCCTATTTTAGGTGTTTCATTTCATACATGATTTTGTTAATTTTTGTTCTAATAAATGCTTTAATATTTTTTGTCCATTCTTTTTAGGGTGATTACTAGACATTGTTAACTTGTACATACAATTTAGTTCCCATTTTTAGAAATTAATTTTAGGTGATTAGTTTAGGTGTAAATAACATGAACAAAATTAGGGTTTTAAATCAACTTAGGTGATATAGTTTAATTCTTTTAGGAAATGTTCATTTGGTTTTTGGGGTATGGACTATAGGGGTTATGGGTATAGGATAGATCCCCTTAGAAATCACTAGGATTCCCCTACTGCTATTAGTAGATACTGCTATATTTGATTGATTGGTGTGGTGTGCCCTCTGGGGATTATTGATTTGTCTGTGTGGGTATTGGGATTGTTTGGGATTGGGGAAGCTGAAGACTTGTGATGTTGAAGCCATTGGAGATCCAGAGCTTGAAGACCAGCTTCCAGAGTTGATGAGGAGATTCCTGCTAGCAGCTGTTGAGGAGATTAGGGTTTAGGAGCTAGGCAGAGCTCTAGATTAGAAAGCTTGATTCTCAAACATGGAAGGTTTTGACTGCCTCCATTCCTCTCTGTGATACAGAGTCTCCCTAAGACACTCACCCCCTTCCCTTGGAAGGCTTGGTGCTACTGTCTAAGGGATAGAACTCTTGAGAGAAAATATCTTATGTGTTAGTAGCAGTTGGTTTGCCACCTTTGGTAGTCAACTAATTGCTTAACACCCAACTCACTCTTGTGATTGATCCCTCAGCTTGGAGGATGGGACTTGAAGAAAAGCCATTGTAGACTGAAGATTGATGACCAAAGCCCTTGCTTGAAGACTGTGGAGATGGAGATTGATGCTTGCTGAAGCTTGAAGTCAGAGCTGCTGAGGCTGTTTATTTTTCTGCTGTTATTCATTCTTGATGTATTGATTGGTTTTCTGGACTGTATTGTTTGCTATTTACCCTGTTGGGTTGAAAGTGAATGCTGTTCACTTTTGCCTATTGTTTTCTAGGTTCGAGGTTGAGTGGGACTCCCTTGCCTCGCTTGTATTGCTGCATCCATGCATTTTATTGCTTTACTGTATGTATCTGATATTGTTTCTGTTTTCGTCTATTCCCTTAGGATCTCTGTTTCTCTCTGTGTAAGAGAGGAGCATGATAGACACTAGGTCTTTACCCATGCATGATAACACTAGGTTAGTTTGTTTCCCTTCGCAACCGTAGGTTAGAGTTCTGTCTCTTCTTTCTCAAAACAAACAGAAAAACACAATAAGATTTCAAACACAATAAAAGACACTTCTTCCGTAAAAGAATGTGAACTCATCAAAACGTCATTTTTGTCCTCTTGGACTTTTAATCAGAAAAACCTTTTTCAGAAGGAATAAAATCAACCAAGACATACTTGTGTCGTACGTGGCCCGAACTACGTTTGCTCTGATCTTTCGTGCTGTATGAAAGTACGTAGGCATAGGATGCGATATCCTAGCGAGCAACCTTCCCCTCCTTTCCCGTAGGTAGGCGAACTACGTTGACTCTGATTTCTCGTTCCAGACGGGAATACGTAGGCATAGAGTGCGATACTTTGCCGAGTCATTTTCATTCTCTTTTTAACCCCTGACCTTTAGTTTAGATAGAATAACAATCCATATCCGAAGACAAGCGTGGATCCCGTCGAGTACGACGGACGTGAGGGGTGCTAATACCTTCCCCTTGCGTAACCGACTCCCGAATCCAGGTTTTGGTTGTGACGACCTTACCTTTCCCGTGTTGTGCGAGGTTTACTCTGAGCGTTTCCTTTCCCTCCCGTGGGATAAATAACGCACGGTGGCGACTCTTCTGTTCAGTCGGCGCCGATTTTCGCAGTAGCGACAGTCATTTGCAAGGTTGTTAAAACTGTTTCAGAGGTGTATCCCTAGTGAAGTTACCATATCTCTATCTCCACAAGATGAAGATGTCAGTTCGGAAGTATCTCACCAGCAATAATATGCACTCATCCCCAGCAGGTTGAGATTGCATTCATCCTCAGCATGTCAGGACTAGTTTTTTCGCAGCAGGTTGAGATTGCACTTATCCCCTAGCAGGTTAAGACCTAAGTTATCCCTAGAGGGTTGAAACTGAGATTCCTCAATAGTGGTGTGCACCTATCCCTTGATAGGTAGATATGGGAGTGTTATCCCCTGCAGTAGAACAAGGCTCAGTGTTGTTTCCCCACAGGTCTTTGGCTCATTCCCCAGGCAGAGGTTGATGTCAATGAATCTTATTTCCCTAATCAGAGGTTGATGTTTTGGAGTGTTATTCACATTACTCCCCAAGCAGAGGTTGATACTGATTCCCTCAACGAGTATCCATTGGTGAAGTTGTTCTCCTCAGTAGAGTCTAATGGTTATTGGCCTTCTTCGAAGCGAGATTTGGGTTTAACTTCCCAATGATTGTCTCCTTCGAAGAAGATTTTATCCCTTTTAGCATGGATTTTATCCCCAGTAGAAGGATTGTCTCTCTTAATTCCCCTTGGAGTGGATTTTATTCCCTGCAGAGTGATGTTGTCCCTAGAAGAGTGTTATTCTGGAAGGTCGTTCAGGGTATTTTCCACAGCAGAATCCAGTGGTTATTGGTATTGATAGGAGCGAGTTCTTACTTTTCATCCCCTGCAGGTCAGATCTTTACTCCTAATCCCCAGTGAAGTCGCCGGAGTAAGTTTTATTTCCCGCAGAGTGGGATTACCCCATAGATTGGTATTCTCAATCCTCAGCAGAGAGAGTTTGGGATAACTTCCCAATAAATCTTATTCTTAACCCCTTGCACAGTGGAGTAATTCCCAGCAGTTTTTTTTGTTCCCCAGAAGAGTTGTATTCTGGAAGGCCATTCAGGGCGTTTCCCCCAGTGGAGTGGTTTGTTCCCCAAAAATGTTGTATTTAGGAAGGTCGTTCAGGGCATTTTCCTCAGCAGGGTTTATGTGATCCCTAACGGAGTGGATTTATTCTCAGCAGAGCAATTTTCCCCAGGAAAAGTTCTTTTCCAGGAAGCCATCCAGGGCTCTTCTTTCCCATCAAAAGTCCAATCATACTTGGCACCCGGTCCTCCCAAGCGGAGTTGGTTTCGCTCTTCAACATTTATTTTGTTGGAGTGGTTCCTTTGCATTTGTATTGCGCATAGCATCCTCCCAGACGCGTAGCATTTCCATTTCGTATGGAGCATTATGCCATGTTTAAACATATGCATTTGGAACATAAGCCAGGTCGTTACCTCTTGTTTTCAGATGTATCTCCAACAGACAACGATGTATTCTCTTGAGCCTACGTGGTATCCAGACCCCAGCAAGAGTTATTGATATCTGTGTTCATCTTATCTTATCTCCGAAAGATATCAGTATATTTCATGAGCTTGTGTGGCATCCAGACCCCGGCGAATATTGGTGTTTCTCTTGAGCCTATGTGGTATCCAGACCCCGGGAAGAATTCTTGATGGATGCGTTCATCTTATCACTTACTCCCCCAATAGATTTTACTTATTCAAGTTTGTTCTTCCCTGTTGCGTTGAAAATTTGATATCAAGCTATTAATTAACTTGAACCGTATTTATTTTTACAACCGGACTTTAATTTATCCAAAGGATAGGTCTAAAGAAAGAAAGAACCTTTTGCGCGATGTAACGACAACGCTTAAGAGATTCGGGGATTCGGGGGTTGGTTATATCTAGGGAAGGTATTAGCACCCTAAATATCTGTAGTACTCTACAGGAACCTTTTGTTTAATTAATTGCTAATTTTGTGAATTGTGCTATGATTTAGGGATAAGATAAAAATAAATGAAGTCCTAAGTGATTCTCTAAGTTTGCTCGCAAAGGCGTCGCACCTTTTGCCTACGTATCCTGACTAGGATAGAATCAGAGCAATCGTAGTTCGCCTCACAAGGGGAAAGAACACTTAATGATGATAAAAGTTCAAAGGGGGAACAAACATGACAATGTTTGTGTGGAGTTTGACAAAACTCCCTAAGCTATATTGAAGGGGCAGTAAGAAGTCATGACGATGATTCTTACACAGAGTTGACGAACTCTTTCCTAGGGTTCTAGTTGAAGAACACTCCTAGTATGGGTGGGTTTTGTAGACTTCAAGCAAAGTCTAAAGGTTCCTAAGCTAGGGTTAAAGTGACTTGACAAAGTCAAAAGGAGAGTAGAGATTTTGGTCCAAGACATTGACAGTCAAGTGGACAGACCTTCCTTTGGAGGGACAGATGACCGGTAACTGGATGAAAGCTAACAAGCTTTATCACCTAGGGATAAAATATAAACAAGATCATTCATGGTGACAACCAATGAAAAAGATTAAGGATGAAAAGCAGATGATTAGTGCGACAACTGTGACAACAGATCGCACCTGGAGTACAGTTAACAAACAGATGAACTGAGCATGATAATAATTCAAAGTAAAAATCCTAGCATGTTAACCAACGCGTATAGGCATGAGAAAAATCAATTTTCACATAGAAAAACAAGTGGAACCCTTTTAACTTTCATCTGCAACAGATTAGGGTTAGCACTGTCAATGCACGAATCTCACATGGTCAAACATGATAAAAAATTTAATCAAACATGGAAAATAAATACATGACATGAAAGTACACATCAAAACAAACACAATGAAAAAAGAATGGGTGAAAAATGATAAAAAATGAGAGAGTTATGATTTTTTAAAGTTCATGTGAAAAAATAAGAAAAAGTGGCAACAAGGGTTATCACAAGGGATCGAACCCATGCCAAGTATAATGTGCGTGCAAAGTCTCAACCACTAGGGCGGCCATACGTCCATTAACCAAAGTGAAACAATAAATATACAAGGCTTGTTTGGTTGGTTTCCTGGGCAAAACAAAAGCCAAAACTATGATTTTGCAAAACACCCATAACTTTCTTGTTTCTCCATGGATTTTGACAAAGTTTATATGCATCTTGGGTAGAATTGAACAAGGAAAATGATGGTGGTGGTGGTTTTTCAAAATTTCCTCTGTGGTGAAAAACTCGATGGCTCTTGCATTCTATGTCATGTGATGCAATTCAAACCTCGCCTCTCAATCCAAGTGTTGTCTTACTCAAGAAAGGACATAGACATGTCATGAATGATGTATATGAGAGATTCCAACAGTTGGTATGATTAAAAAACAACAGAAATGTAATATGTCATGTTCATGCTAGTGTGATGCTTGAAATGCATTTTCAAGGCTAGAGTTCAATTCAAACATGCTTGCATCAAGAGAAGGGTAGGCACACACTCTAAATACCACATACAAGTGGTCCCAACAGACTTGAGGTTCAAAATCTCATTAAAGCAAAATCTGACACATGAGTTGCAAATATGCTTTGGAAATATGCATTTTCAAAGGTAACTCATACTCCAGCCAAGTTAAGACCAATGCAAACACACACATATTTTAAATATGTTGTTGAGTGATTTCCAACAGAAATTGAGATAAACAACCAACAGTTGTGGAAAAAGTGTGTTCAAGTGTCCAAACCAAAATGTCAAAACAGTCTTGGACAAAGCAAACATACACACATCTCTTAAATGCATTATCAAACATGTATGAAAGATCACAACTTGCTTTGCAATGCTAGAATCAAAAATGATCTCCCAATTGTTTCAATATGTGGGGCATGTCCACGATCCTACCAACATTCATAATGCAACAGAATTAAAACAAGTACCCTAACAGCAGATTACACCTGACCTATGAGTCCTATATTATTGCTGAGGTTTCCACATGCCTACAAGTAAATCAAAAGTGTGAATTTAAGACTAATACAGGTATGCACAGGCCTTGGGAAAAGTTACTCAAAGATTGAATTCAAAAGTATCAGCTCTTGAATAAATCAAAGGAGTGGACACTGTTATATTGGTGAAGTTAGTTTTTGAGGTTTAATGTTTTACTGCTGTAAACACAGTACCTAGCAATTCCTTCACAACTTGCATGACAGTACAACCATCCAACCAAGCTAAATTGAATTAGAGGCAAAGCTGAGTTGATCCTAGATAAGTTCTGAGTGCCTAAATGCAAACCTCATGGTAATGGCAGATTACTTAGAGGTCCAATGGATAGCAAAGAAAGCATCTAGACTGGCTCTACACAACAACCATGGCCTGAGTTCACATGGTGTTTGTTTCTTTGATGAAAAAACTTACTTGAAAACCAAAGCACAAACTGTGTATTCATAACAATGAAATATTGTACTCAAGTTAAGATCATGCCAACAAATAAGTACACACTGTAGGGGTCAGTCACAGACCAGCAGAATTGAAAATGGCTCATGTCTCAATCAAACATGGTGTGGACTGAAATTCAGTATTAAATCTAACTAAAGGGCAACAGAACAGGAACTGGTATAGGCGTTGCCAAGGTAAGCATGGCTTGACCATAATCCAAACATGATCAGCAAAATCAATCAAATGTCTTAAGACATGTCAAGAAGTTTTCAACACAACAGGTGTGTTTCAAGGATTTTGCTTGAAGACAGCAACAGCCAAACAGTTGGTATCCTATGACAGTCACCAGCTTTTACAATGAGGTGCAAAATCTTGGCAAAGCATGAGTTGACAACTTAATTTTCAAAAACAGTCTTGGTTATTATTATTAATTCCAACAAATTCCTTTAATCTGAAAATCACCTCATGACCAAGTTTTTGACAATTAAATGACAACATCCAGGTATAATGGATTGGTAAATCTAGACCAAAAGGACGACCATGTTAACAAGCTTACATTGTCACAGTCCAAATTTCCTTCAAACTAAATCACCACATGAAATCACACCAGCATCATCTTAACAGCAATATCATTACAAGTTGGTGTTGTAGCAAGTCATAAAAACTTATCCATTTCCTCAAAGGAGTTGAAACAAACATAATGATCAAATTGGTATACTACCATGACAAACAGATTAAAACATGTATGCTAATGCTTATGAGAAACTCTTCCATTCATTAAAACATACATTGTGAAAATCAACATGGTATTCATAGCTCAAATTCTACCAAAGCACTTAAAAGTGTGATTTCATGAAGAATGATGCTAAAGCTAATGAGAAACAAATACATACCTTTTGTAGATCCTTATGAGCAGGCTATATCAGTTGAGAAAACCAGAGATTGCTTGCTTCAATTTTTGGCCTTTGAACCTTTCTTCAATTTCAAGCAATGTGTACTTTTGATGCCAAATGTAAAATCAAGATCCCCCAATGGTTGCTAATTGCTTGGACAGTTGAGGAATGTTATTTATGAGGTGTACGAGTGATCAAACCCTCAAGAAAAGGATTGGAACCAAGTTTGGAGATTTTTGTGGCTTTGGTCAAAGTATGAAAGGTAGAATTTTGACTTTTTGATTTTTGAAGTTTCTTGGTGGTTCAAAGTATCATACACCTTCTATATGATATTTGGAAGTTGTGTGGAGGGTGTTTAAGGTGTTGGAAAGGGAAGAAATGATTTTGAGCAATTTTCACTTCATGACCATTTTTGGTGTTTTCATGGATTTTGGTGTTTTTGAGAATTTGAAGCAAGGAGTGGAAATTGTGATAACAGAGATTCTCTATGGTTTCTATCAGATGAATTGTGTTTGGAATGAGGTGAATGAGCCCTCATTTTATAGAGGAATAGGTTGAGGTGCTTGCTAGAGACCTTACTTCACCATGAAGCAAGCTTTAAGATTTTTTGAAACAAACCTCCCTTGGAGGGTTTTCCACTTGCTCTTCTACAAGACCATATTTTCAAAGTTCCTTGATGGTTTTATGATGTTTGTAGCAGGCTAGGATCATAGGGAAGGGGATGGTACAACCTTTACCTTTCCACCTCATGCTTGGAGAATTCAAATTGTCCACTTGACCACTTGTATGGCAATGAACTCAATCCTTTGATTTTGTGATATTTCTCCACAACTTGCTCTTGCTTCATGCTACACACATCTGATATATCACATACAACAAGTTGAATCAAGAAATTTTGGCAGATTTAGTGAAGTAAGTCATTTTGAAAATTCCGCCAATGTGGGACTTAACATGTGAAACCTCCAACTTTGCACCTATGTAACTTTCTGCTCATAACTCCTCTTGAGATGTTCTAGTACAATTTAGAAAGCCCTCACATAGCTCTAAAACATTCATGTTTTTTACGGAATCAAACTCCAATTGGAACTAGGTGAAAAATCCCCTCAAAGTTGGCTGCACACAAGCTTTTAAAGTGAAAATAACTTAGAAATTTTCTAAGTTATTTTCCCTTATAGGAATGTTTTTGCCTCTATCTCAAAAGGTATGCATTTTCTGGTTGTGGACTAGTATGGGACTTTTGTAGGACTTGTCAAGAGCTTTCTAATGAGCTTGGAACCAACTCAATTGAGTGTGTGGTTAAGGAGTTAGGGTTTAGCCACTTTTCAAAACCCTAATTTCCCGATTTATCGATTACTCCTTCATCCTTGATCCAATGATCATGAAAATTGACATGCAAGTCCATTATGACATAAGGAATAACTTTTATTCACAACTTGGATTCCAATTCTCAAAGTTTGAGGAGTTGACTTTTCGGTCAACCGTACAATCGATCGGTGCCGATTGAGTCGCCTGTTGACATTCTGGACATCCTGAGAATTTGATACTTCTTGAATAGTCTTTAATAAGCTATATGAACTCCATGGACCTTAATCCCACGATTACAACATCTTCCAACATCAAAGTCAAACCACAGTTGACTTTTTACTAGTTAAAAACCCTAATCGGGGCCTCCTGACTGCACTGTTCTTGATTTTGAAATGATTTCTTCAAATTGACTTCTCATTTGACTTTGATATTATCTATGATTTCATTACATGATTGAATTGGCCCAAATCATTGGTTGATCATTCCTTGGTTGTTTTGAATTTGTCGGTGCGAGAACCCTGATTCATCTGTAACTTGACAATAATGAACTTGCACTGATTTAGGGTTAGATAATTCATGATCGTGCTTCTAAAATGATAATGAGAATCTAAGGGGTCAAAATTTGGGGTACAATAGTTGCCCCTATTTAAATATCTTCACTAGATGGGGGACGAGAGATGACAATCTTCGTTAAATCGTAGTGAAGGGTATTTAAATATAGATAACCAAAAATTTTGTCCCTTAGGTCCGATGTCATGCTAAAGGACAAGTTATGATATTCCATGAATCTTACATGATGCTTTATGATGCTTGAATGCAAAACAACACAGACACAAAGATAGGAATAAAAAGAACGGTAAACGACCAGTGACAAATGCGAGGACTCGACACTAGGGACTCGTACCGGGGAAAACTAAGTTAACAGTTCAGACATGACTGATAATATAAGAAGGAAAACTTCACATGGGGAATAGGCAAATCCAATAAAGATGACAATCTTTTTGGAAAAGAAGTACTTCACCGGGGAGAAGAATAGACTTCTACTGGGGAAAAGGATATACTTTTATTGGGGAAATGGAAAATTAATTCCATCGGGAAAAGAGAAGCAGGCTTCACCGGGGAAGCGAAAGACTGGATACAACCTCACTGGGGATGATCAGATGAGGAACTTCCTATAGCGAAGAGTTCAAACGGGATCTTCAAGAATGGACTAGAAACAAGACTAATCACACACGGAGGACACTAATGACGACTAGATCTCCGAGACTTGACTGGGAACATGGATTACTGGGGATATATCCTCAGCTTCTGTAAATAGTTCGCACAGTGCTGGTAATCAGGAAACGTCTTGGGGAAATTGGTAACGACCAGAGTTCCAAGTAATGCCAGTGACGACTGGTTTTCTAAAAGTGATTGGTGACGACCAAACCAGGGTACCAATGACGATTGGTTTTAAACAACGCCAGTTACGACTGGTCTTTAAAAAAGAAGATAGTGACGACCATGCTGGAGAATACCAATGACAACTGGTTAAGAGAAAGCTAGTGATTACTTTAGCTTTAGCTGAGGTGTTGGTAACGACCAAAACGAAACAAATTCCAATAACGATTGGACTCTCGATGATGATACCAGTTACGACTGGGTTTCAAAGGGAAAATTGGTTGCAACCAACAAGATACCAATGACGATTGGATTTAGGCAGTGTCAGTGACGACTGGACTTCATGGGGAGAGTTAGTATCAACTAACAAGATGCCAATAACAGTTGGAACAATACCAGTGACAACTGGATTCCCCGGGGAAAGATTGGTAACGACCAAACCAAGAGGCGCCAATGACCATTGGACTTTTATTTAGTGCCACTGACGACTGGACTTATACGTGGATTTGTTAATGACGACTAACGAGATACCAATGACGATTGGATTTAGTCAATGCCAGTGACGACTGGGCTTTAAAAGGACATGGATGGTGACGACCAAATGAATACCAACGACAATTGGTTTGAACAAAATGCCAGTTACGACTGGACTTATACTTGGAAATGAAGCGAGTAATAACTTAGACTTCGCGGGGATTGATAGATGTCACCGACTCGGGGAACAAGCGAATCACACTGATCCCATGATGAGGGGTGGACGTAGACTTGGGAAATAAACCCGAAGACCTACTAGGGAATAAAGCCTGTAGGTAGATTTTTCAACAAGTTAAAACCTTTTGTAAAATCTTTTGTAAAATCTTTCCAACACAAAGTTTTAACTTGCGGAGTCTTTCCACAAGTTAAAACCTTTTGTAAAATCTTTCCAAGTTATTTTTCAAAAATTTGGACTTTAATGCTTTCAAAAACAATCGTTGACTAACGAACAGTATTTTGCATAACAAAGAAAATAAGGAACTGATAATTTGCACAAGAAAGAAAGGCTCAAAAAGGCTGATTTTATTTAAAGGATGAAATCTTGCCAATGACAATATTCCATGGAAATGTTTACAAGTAAAACGGCAAAAGTGGATAAGGTTACATTGAATCCTGTGACTTAACTATCCCTAAAGACTAGAATTCTCCAAGATCCTTGCTTCTGACGAGAGCTGCTGAGATGAATCTTTGTTGAGTCTGCAGTGTTGATGACTTTGTCTGATGTAGCGAAACGCCTTTGTCCCTAATTTTTGCCTGGATCGCCCTTTCGGGTTTTCAATCCACCGGGACGCTCATTTTTGCTTAAGCCGCCCTTTCGGATTTTCAACTTAGCGAGCTTTTTGATTTCTTTTCTCTTTTTTCTTTTCTTCTCTTTTTTCTTTTCTTCTCTTTTTTCTTTTTTACCCTAACTTTTGCATAAACCGTTCTTTTGGATTTTCCGGTTTATCGGGTACTTTTTAGGCGTAATATTTCCGAACTGCGTCAGAGTTTATCGGGTGTGTGAGTTGTTCTCCGTCCATGGTAGTAAGGATCAGTGAACCTCCGGAGAATACTGTCTTCACAATAAAGGGGCCATCATAATTAGGCATCCACTTCCCTCTTGCGTCTTTGTGAACTAGTAAGATCTTCTTGAGCACAAGTTCTCCTTCGCGGAACTCTCTGATACAGACCTTTTTATCGAACGCTCTCTTGATTCTTTTTTGATACAACTGGTCGTGACACATCGCAGACATGCGCTTTTCATCGATGAGATTCAGTTGATCAAATCTTTCTTTAATCCATTCTGCCTCTTCTAACTTGGTTTCCATAATGACTCTGAGGGATGGTATCTCGACCTCGATGGGAACAACTGCGTCCATTCCATATACCAGAGAAAATGGAGTTGCCCCTGTGGAAGTGCGGACGGAGGTTATGTATCCATGCAGGGCAAATGGCAGCATTTCATGCCAATCTTTGTAAGTTTTAACCATTTTCTGCAAGATCTTCTTGATGTTTTTATTTGCAGCTTCCACAGCTCCATTCATCTTTGGACGGTAAGGGGAAGAGTTGTGGTGTTCAATTTTGAAGTCATCACATAATTCTTTCATAACTTTGTTGTTCAGATTGGTGTCGTTGTCTGTTATAATTCTGCTTGGGATCCCGTAGCGACAGATGATCTCCTTTTAAATGAAACAAGCCACCACTTGACGTGTAACATTGGTGTAGGATGCAGCTTCAACCCATTTTGTGAAATAGTCGATGGCAACCAGAATGAAACGGTGTCCATTTGAAGCTTTTGGCTCAATTTCCCCAATCATGTCAATCCCCCACATAGAGAAAGGCCATGGTGACGACAGTACATTCAACAGTGTTGGAGGCACATGCATTTTGTCCGTGTAGATCTGACATTTGTGACATTTTCTGGCGTATTGAATGCAGTCGGCTTCTAAAGTTAACCAATAATAACCAGCTCTCAAGATCTTTTTGGACATGGCGTATCCGTTGGCGTGAGTACCAAACATTCCTTCATGAACATCTTTCATTAACAAGTCCGCTTCTCTTTTGTCAACACATCTGAGTAAGACCATATCATGATTTCTTTTGTAAAGTACACCATTGCTGAGGAAGAATTTGGATGCTAATCGTCTCAGTGTTTTCTTGTCAAGTGCTGTAGCATTTGTGGGATATTCTTGTTTCAACAGATAATTCTTTATATCATGATACCAGGGTTTGCCATCGGTTTCTTCTTCGATCATTTGACAGTAAGCAGGCTCTGTCTTGCGTTCAATTTTGATAAGTGTGCCATCATTGACATCTCTAGTTTTCCACATCGAGGCCAGCATGGCTAAGGCGTCGGCGATGTGATTCTCTGCTGTTGGAACATGTTTAAAGGTGATTTCATCAAAATACTTGATTGTTTCAACGATATAAGCTCTATAAGGGATCAGGTTTTCATGTCTTGTCTCCCATTCACCTGTGACTTGGTAGATAACCAAAGCTGAGTCTCCACTGACTTCGAGATTTTTGATTTGGAGATCAATGGCTGCTTCGAGACCAAGGATACATGCTTCGTATTCAGCAATGTTGTTGGTACAATCAAAGTCTAGTCTGGATGTAAACGGAGTGTAACCACCTTCAGAATTCATTAAGACTGCACCTATGCCATGTCTGCTATAATTGGAGGAACCGTCGAACATCACCTTCCACCAAACATCTGTCTGTTGACCTTTGTCAGAACTTGTTTCTTCACAATCTTTTACTAACATGATATCTTCATCCGGAAAATCAAACTTCAGAGGTTCATAATCTTCGACAGGTTGATCTGCAAGATATTCTGATAACACACTGCCCTTGATAGATTTCTGAGCCACATATTGAATATCATATTCTGATAGTAGCATATGCCACCGGGCGAGTCTTCCGGTTTGTGCAGGTTTCTCAAAGATGTACTTTATTGGATCCATTTTCGATATCAATAAAGTGGTGTGACAAATCATATACTGCCTTAGACGCTTAGCGGCCCATGCTAAAGCACAACAAGTCTTTTCTAGGAGTGAGTATCTGTTTTCACAATCAGTAAATTTCTTGCTCAGATAATAAATGGCATGTTCTTTCCGTCCGGATTCGTCTTGCTAGCCCAGAACGCAACCCATTGAATTTTCAAGTACTGTCAAATACATAAAGAGAGGCTTTCCCGGAGCAGGTGGTATCAAAATTGGAGGTTCTTGGAGATAACCTTTGATTTTATCGAACGCTGTTTGACAATCAGAATTCCATACAACTGTTTGATCCTTTCGTAACAACTTGAAGATTGGTTCACAGGTAGGGGTCATATTGGAAATGAACCTGGATATGTAATTCAACCTTCCAAGGAAGCTTTTAACCTGATTTTCGGTTTGTGGAGCTGGCATGTCTTGAATGGCACGAACTTTGTCAGGATCCACTTCCATCCCCTTGTGGCTGACAATAAAACCGAGTAATTTTCCTGATCTGACTCCGAAAGTGCACTTTGCGGGATTCAATCTCAACTGATATTTCCGGAGTCTTTTGAATAACTTCAACAAATGTTCTAGATGGTCTTCTTCATTTTGAGACTTGGCGATCATGTCATCCACATATACTTCTATTTCTTTGTGCATCATGTCGTGGAACAGAGCCACCATAGCTCTTTGATAAGTTGCACCTGCATTCTTTAGACCGAATGGCATAACCTTATAACAATACGTCCCCCACGGAGTGATAAAGGTTGTTTTTTCCATGTCGTCAGGATCCATTTTGATTTGATTGTGACCAGAGAAACCGTCCATAAAGGAAAACACTGCAAACCGAGCTGTATTATCTACCAAAGTATCAATATGTGGTAAAGGGAAGTCCTCTTTTGGACTGGCTTTGTTTAAATCTTAATAATCCACACACATCCTTACCTTTCCATCTTTCTTTGGTACAGGAACAATGTTGGCTACCCATTCTGGATATTTGGACACTGCAAGGAAGCCTGCATCAATCTGCTTTTTTACCTCATCTCTGATTTTGAGAGCCATGTCGGGTTTGGTTCTTCTGAGTTTCTGTTTAACCGGCGGGCATTCAGGTCGGAATGGTAACTTGTGAACCACTATGTCTGTGTCTAGTCCCGGCATATCTTGATACGACCACGCAAACACATCCACATATTCTCTTAGAAGTTCTTCTAACTGTTGTCTTACCTCTGCCTCAAGGGCTGCCCCGATCTTGACTTCTTTTCTGTCTTCTTCAGTGCCAAGATTAATGACCTCCAAACGTTCCTTGTGCGGCTGGAGCTCGGTGTACTCATACTGTGCCCATCTTACCAGTTCTTTAGGGATTTCAAAATCTTCATCCTCGTCTTCGGCTTGGTATATTGGGGAATCCACGTCTGGAGGGAATGCGAGGTTACAGGATTAAATGGGTTTATGGTCATCACTGCATGTTTGAAGGGTTTACTTTATTAAAACACACAACAACAAATGCAACACATACAGAGAAAGAGAAAATTGTTTTCGTTTTGATTTTTTTGTATTGCCATTTTCTTTCAAAGTAAAAGCAAAAAGACGGTAAAGAAACAACAGGAGGAATTTTAACAAAATAGTCCATTCTCATTGATATTTCTTTGAAAGCATGGGGCCCTTACAAAACATTCCTATAGCCTTGGGCACGGCTATGGAGATTTTAAAATAACAAAGAAAGAAAACAACAAATTACTTTAACTCGGGAAAAACTACAGGAACTTCGATAGCCTCCCAGTTGTTCAGAGTAGCTTCGTCATGATACACTAGCATTCCTATGTCTTCACTTTCAAGAATTCCTTCCACGACGTTGATTTGAAAACCGCCACTGACGAATATCTCTTGAATAGCCTTTGGCCGGCTGTTGTCATGTATCAGTTTTTCATCTTGAGTTGGTTTGTAACCCAACCCCTGGCGGTTCATCTTCGGCTTTACCTCAATGACTTCTCCCCATCCCGCGGGAGTGCCTTCTTCCAGCGTAGCTTTGGCGCTTTGAGCTGATGCGAAAGTTGGACCACTTTTTGCCACCGTCTCCTCTATTATCACTGTGTTTGCTATTTCTAGTGCTTGGAATGACGTCTCTAACGCGTCCTCTTCTGCTTCAATGTACCGGAACGATGAAAGATTACTGACCATTAACTCCTCCTCACCATGAACAATTATTAGCTTATCATTTACCACAAACTTCATTCTTTGGTGCAGGGTAGAAGTTACCGCCCCTGCTTCATGGATCCAGGGACGTCCCAGTAGGCAGCTATAAGCTGGATTTATGTCCATCACCTGAAATACAATGTTAAATTCATGGGGTCCCACCAAAATTGGTAATTCTACTTCTCCGATGACCGTTCTCCTCGAACCATCAAAATCTTTTACAATTAATGAGGTTGGTTTCATCTCTGCCCCGGCATAGGCTAATCTGGACAGTGATCTTGCGGGTAACACGTTTAACGAGGATCCTGTGTCGACCAGTACTCGTGCCAAAGTATCTTCCTGGAATTTGATGGATATGTGTAGTGCACGATTGTGATCACGTTTTTCCTTCGGTAACTCAGCATCGCTGAAACTTAAAGTATTGCACGCCGTGATGTTAGCCACTACTGAACCAAACTGCCCGAGTGAAATATCCTTGGTTACGTGTGCTTGTCTCAATACTTTCTGTAATGCTTCCCTGTGAGCTGGAGAATTTATCAAGAGTGACAAGATTGATATTTTTGATGGCGTCTGATGAAGCTGATCTATCACTTTGTAGTCACTTCTTCGGATAATCCTCAAAAATTCATCATTTTCTTCTTCTGTGCTCGAGCTTCTTTTTCTTTGATTACCACAGCAGGAATAACTTCTTTTGGAATAGCTACTGATTCTTTCGGCTGATAGATCCGACCGCTGCGGGTCATCTTGCTAGTGCCGGCAATGTTGGTCACATCTTTCTGATTATCTGTCTGAACAACCTTTCTCGTTTCTTTGTCTACCACGGTCACATCGTACTTCCATGGAACAGCTTTTGTATTGTCATAATGGAACGGTCTTGGTTTTTGAACTACGATTGGTCGCGGTTGACCAATAGCAGCTCTGTTGAAAACTAGCCTTGCACCCCTGTTAAACACTGGAACTTTCTCTCTTTTCCTGGACAGGTCGAAAACTGGCTCTATTACAGAAACCTCTTCTTTCCTTACCTTACCACATACTTGTAACATCCCCTCATTTATCAATCTTTGTATATCTTCCTGCATCACATCACATCCAATGGAACTAACAGTACATTTTTCACAATTGTTATGAACACTTCCCAACATCCCTGCTTCTGTCAACTTATCATGCAATGTCTTCAATGGCGTTCTGATTTTTGACACACCATTAATTATCTCTTCATCTGACTTTTCAATGGCATTGACCCCTCCATGGTTTGGTAGTGGGTTACTTTTGACGTTGGGTGGTACATCATCAAAGGACAGGATTTTCTTCTCCATCAACTCTCTTACCAGATGTTTTAAGGCAAAGCAACCTTCTAAGTCGTGGTCGGCGTCACCTTCATGGAAAGCACAATGGGCATTTGGGTTATAATGTGGAGATGTGGTATCCGGATTAAGCGGTCTTGTCGTGATCAACCCTTGATGGACCAAAGATGGATATAACTCACTATATGTCATTGGTATTTGTGGGAGTGGAGGTTTTGTGGACGGCCTCCGGTTCTAATATTGTTGTCTGGGCTGTGGTACCCTCTGCTGCTGATTTTGTTGAAAGGGCGGAGCGTTGGGCGCTCGTTGATGCCCTTGCTGGTTTTGCTGATACATGGGCGCTGGTCGCCCTGGTTGATAATTTGAAATAGAATGGTTGAATGCTGGGGTCACAGCTGCCACATATTGCTGAGGGGCATACTGTACCGGGTACATGGGTCTTTGTTGATGAAACTATTGAACATAGTTAGGTTGGATTGGCTGGATGAAACTTTGTTGAGGCGGCTGATATTGCTGATATAGAGGTCTCACGGTACGATTTCTTCTTCCCATTACGGCATTTGTTTCACCTTCTTTCTTTTTGTGAAACCCACCGCTGACTTTCTTGATACTGCTGTTGTTAGAACTGCTGGAACTGCTGGCTACCTTTCCACTTTTCATTCCCAATTCTACCCTCACTCCCACGGCCACAATGTCTGAAAAACTTGCAGACACGCTGCTGATCATTTTCTCGTAGAATTCTGGTCTCACTGTGTCAACAAACCAGTCTGTCAGTTCTTTCTCGCTTAGAGATGGTTCTACCTGGGACGCTGCTTCTCTCCACCGCTGAGCGTATTCTTTGAATGATACTATGCTTTTTTGGGACATGCTCAACAACTGCCTTCGGTCAGACACCATGTCCATATTATATTTGTAATGTTTCATGAATGCATCAGCCAAATCTTGAAAACTATGGATTCTTGACTGATCTAGACTTAGATACCATTTTGTTGGAGCTCCTTTCAGACTGTCTTGGAAGCAATGGATCATTAACTTGTCGTCTTCGACGTGTGCTGCCATTCTTCTATAGTACATGATTATGTGAGTTCGTGGACAAGTAGCTCCTGAGTACTGATCGAAATTTGGGATTTTGAACTTTGGCGGTATTACTAGTCCAGATACCAAACACATTTCTCTGGCGTCAGTGCCAAAGGTATCGTTTCCTTCCATCGCTCGGATCTTTCTCCCTATAGTTTCAACACTTTCCTTTAACTTCTCATGTGATTCATTCTCCTCCTCATACCCTTCGGGTCCTTCGTATACTGGTGGTGGATTATGAAAGATGGGGCGTGCCTGAATCTGTACAGTGGCTGGAGTATATGTAGGAACTGCCTGATGAACTTCTCCCCCTAGGGAAACTGTCTGCTGAGTGACTCTTGGTGGAGGTACAAAGCCTAGAGGTAACCCATAGGTTGGCACATTTGCAATAGTAACAATCGTCGGGATTGGATCTGCAGTGATTTCAGAGACAACAGTGGCTTGAGTGTCCAACATTGCACGAATGACTTGTAAGGCATCCCTGATCAGTCCCATGCCTCCTCGGAGCTCTCCGAGTTCATTGTCGATTCTGTCCACATCTAAGTTATGTTCTTCCATCCTTAAGCGAGCTTGGGCTCGGGTGTTGTATCGATGGCGCGATCTCAGTGTGATTCTGTTGACAAGACAGAGGGATGAGACTCGACTCAGGAACATGCATATGCAATGCTTATGAAATGCAGACATGCAAAATGCAGATTTTAAACATTTCAAGGGAATAAAAGCTTTATTTGCAAATATTATAACAATAAATAGGAAAAACATACAAATCTTCATTGATAACATCTGGAGAGTTTACAACATCAAATGGGAAATGGAAATACAAACTTCTACAAAATACGTAAAACAACAACAACAGATTCTAGATCCTTTGACTGGATGACCCTTCACCTCCCGGTTGATTCTTTCTTCCATTTTGATACACCACTTCTTGAAGTTCTTCTTTCTCTTGCATAGCCTTGAAATACTTATCTCTCCACGTTTTCCCTTCTTTCTCAGCTTTTGCCAAGGCAGCTTTCAACTCTTCTACGAGAGTAGGCTTGGGCGAGTCAGGCTCAAAGCAAGTATAGAACATCTTCATTGCCGCTTCTCTTACCCATGATAGGTAAGATTCTGAAACAGTAGTGTCGTGGGGGCCTAGGGCAGTTACTCCCCTTGTGTGGACATAACGCCAAGCATACGCAATTCGAGCCCTATAAGCGGGATTCTTCCTTTCCTCCAAGTAAAATCTTCTCAAATAGTCTGGATCTGGTTCATCTTCCATGGGGTGCCCCAACTGTCGACGAGCCAGAATAGGATTATAGCTGATGCAACCATTGACGCTGATGAGCGGTACATTCGGGAAATCTCCACAGCTTTGGATCATGGTAATTCCTCCATACATAGGATCATACCATTTAATGTCTGAGTGTTTGAGCAATAGCAGCTTTTCTGTCCATGAGAGTCCATTTTGCTTATCCCAGATGGCTGGAATTTCTGACAAGTGTAAAATAAACCACTTGTGCAGGAGAACGGTGCAACATTCAATTCGTCCAACCCCATAACGATTCCTTCGGTGGAGGGTAAAATAAGTGTCGGCCAACAAGGTATGTACAGGATTTTTGATCAAGAAAAGATTGATCGCATCTGCGTCCACAAAATCACTAGCAGTTAGGAACAGGAACAGTCCATAAATAAGTAAAACCAGGATGGCTTCAAATGCTTCAGTATTTTGTGACAAGGCATAGCTCGGAGCTTTTTCATATAGGAACATAGCTGAAAATCCATACAATCCTCCCTTAGCACCCATATGAGATTGCACTTCGTCCAACTCCAAATACGCGGCCTCTGCAATTGCTCTTTCATTAGGAGTCCCTTCCCTTCCAGAAAATGGACTAGGAGTAACGCCTACTCCCATTAGGGCGGAATACTCTTCCAAAGTTGGTAGCAACTGATAATCTGGAAACGTGAAACAATGATAGGTTGAATCATAGAATTGCACGAGTGCGGATAACATCTCTTCATACACTTGAACTTCCAGCAATGACAGCATGTTCCCATGTCTTTCTCTGAATGCCTCGGGGTCTTCTACTAAACTTACCAGTTTCTTCAAGTTCTCCAATCTTTGTCTTCGGAACACAACCTCTTCTTTCTTTCCAAAATCCATCCTATAATATCTGCAAAACAATCTTTTAGTTCCTTGAATGTTTAAATAACAAGAATGCAACTGTAAATGCAAAAGTTTTATAGAACTCAAATTTACCAAAATATCCTTTCATTTCATTGATTTTTCAAAGGGGTATTACAAAAGATTTTAGTACATCTTACAAAAGCCCTAACATTACAACTCAATATGCTCTAACAGAAAGTCCTCTCTCTTCTTGATTCTCCTGAGCTCTTCTTCCACCTGCGCTTTCTCAAGGATGAGTTTGTCTACCCTAGCCTTCCAAGGAGTTGATTGATGGTTGGAATAGAATGCATCTTCCTGTGTCTTTCTTTTCTTGCTTGCAACTGCTTCCTCTTCTTTCAACTGAAGTTGTTTGCGGAGTTCCTCGTTCTCTTCCATAGCCACCTGATATTTGTACTTCCAGGATACCTCAGTCTGCTGTGACTTCCTCAGAACAATCTTCAACTTCTCTTCCTCAGACATGAAAATCAACGACTGTTCTTCTATTAAGACCATAGGCTTTTGTGGAGGATAAGGCATTTTCAACTGAATGGCCCTCTTTCGGACCCATTGGAGATAAGGTTCAAAACAGATGCAGTTAGGTCTTCCCAAGTCCTCTTTTCCTTTCCTGTGTATATGCCCCCATGCTTTGAGAATTTCATCTTTTAATTCTGAAACTCCTATGAAGAAAATACCTTCTACGTGAGCACTGCAAGGTTTGTCTTTCAGCGGATAACCAAATTATCGACGAGCAATCACAGGGTTATAGCTGATTCCCCCATTTGTATCAAGGAGGGGTATATTCCCGAAGCTTCCACAACTATCAATGATTTTGATTCCTTTGTAACTACGGCTGTACCAGTCAATATCGGAGTGAGTAAGAGCCATAATCTTTTTAGACCACCATCCTTTTTTCCAAAAAGTATGGGCTTTGGGTAGATGAGAAACAAACCATTTATACAACAATGGAACACAACAGACGATCATCCCTCCTTTGTGAAGATTTCTTAGATGAACAGAGTGGTAAGCATCAGCTAGTAGAGTAGGTACTGGATTCTTCTTCAAGAATATTTTGGTGGCATTGAGATCCACAAAGTTGTCAATGCTCGGAAACAGAAAGATCCCATAAATAAGCAAGGCTAGAATAGCCTCAAAAGCATCCATACTCAAGTGATCGGCATAATACTGAGCCTTCCCAATCAAGAATTTTGCAGTCAGCCCAAAGATCCCTCCTTTAGTAACCATGTTCTTCTGAATGTCTACCAACCCGATACGGGTGGCTTTAGCAATCTCTTCCTCTTTAGGGTCCTTCTTCATGACGGGAAAAGGAGATGCATCAAGGATGGGTAACCCAATCAGACAGGAATACTCTTCAAGTGTCGGCACTAAGTGATAGTCCGGAAATGTGAAGCAGTGACAAAGTGGGTCATAGAACTGGAGTAATGTGGAAAGGAGTCCCAAATCCATTCTCTTCCTCGTTTTCAGTAGAGACAACAAATTCCCGTACCTGCTTTTGAACCCTTCTACATCTGTGATCAGAGTGCTCAACCTTTCAATCTCATCTACATTAGAGCTTTTGTAAGTGTACTTTATAGTTTTCTTTTTTCCATTGTCCATGATGTTCCTGATATTTTATAAATAAACGACTCTGAGTTCCATAAAACTTTTATGACATGATGTTTATGGATGCATGAATGCACAAACACAGGTAATCACACATTCACAGATTCACATAAGTAAACAGACAAGTTTTGGGTTTGGATAATGAAAGAGGAGTCGAGGTCTACCCATCCCAAAGGTGTGTATTAGGGTTCCCACAACTGCAGAATAAGGTTCTAAAAGAGTTCCCGGAGTCTTCGACCCATCTTTCGGATATTATCAATTTCCCAAATACTTGGTGGTCGATAATATTCTCAAGAGAGTCTCGTCCAAGTGTAGTATCGCGTATCAACTACTTTGGAATTACTTCCTTATAGTCACTACACTACATCCTAATAAAGCCATAGTGGGGGAAAAGGTATCTAAAGGTCCTCAGTGTCATGGGAACCTATGTAGAAAGTAGCATTGTTTTCACGAATACTCGATCAACAATACTAGCTCTCAAAAGGGCCTCCACTGAGTGGTGATTTTCTCAAGTCAGCTTGGTCGGGAATTTACTCCCTATAAGCCTTCTTGAATATATCACCTTCCTATCATAAGTACGCTCGAGCACGGGTGTAGTGTTGTCTCACCATTTCAAGTTTCCCAAACCAACAGAGCACAAATATATACAAGTATTCACAGATAGCAATTAGTTAAACAAAATAGGTTGAACCCTCAAAATAAAAGCAAAAGCAATGTCCCCAGTGAAGTCGCCATTTCTGTTGCGGTGAAAATTTGATATCAAGCTATTAATTAACTTGAACCGTATTTCTTTTTACAACCGGACTTTAATTTATCCAAAGGATAGGTCTAAAGAAAGAAAGAACCTTTTGCGCGATGTAACGACAACGCTTAAGAGATTCGGGGATTCGGGGGTTGGTTATATCTAGGGAAGGTATTAGCACCCTAAATATCTGTAGTACTCTACAGGAACCTTTTGTTTAATTAATTGATAAGTTTGTGAATTGTGCTATGATTTAGGGATAAGATAAAAATAAATAAAGTCCTAAGTGATTCTCTAAGTTTGCTCGCAAAGGCGTCGCACCTTTTGCCTACGTATCCTGACTAGGATAGAATCAGAGCAATCGTAGTTTGCCTCACAAGGGGAAAGAACACTTGATGATGATAAAAGTTCAAAGGGGGAACAAACATGACAATGTTTGTGTGGAGTTTGACAAAACTCCCTAAGCTAAGTTGAAGGGGCAGTAAGAAGTCATGACGATGATTCTTACACAGAGTTGACGAACTCTTTCCTAGGGTTCTAGTTGAAGAACACTCCTAGTATGGGTGGGTTTTGTAGACTTCAAGCAAATTCTAAAGGTTCCTAAGCTAGGGTTAAAGTGACTTGACAAAGTCAAAAGGAGAGTAGAGATTTTGGTCCAAGACATTGACAGTCAAGTGGACAGACCTTCCTTTGGAGGGACAGATGACCGGTAACTGGATGAAAGCTAACAAGCTTTATCACCTGGGGATAAAATATAAACAAGATCATTCATGGTGACAACCAATGAAAAAGATTAAGGATGAAAAGCAGATGATTAGTGCGACAACTGTGACGATAGATCACACCTGGAGTACAGTTAACAAACAGATGAACTGAGCATGATAATAATTCAAAGTAAAAATCCTAGCATGTTAACCAACACGTATAGGCATGAGAACAATCAATTTTCACAAAGAAAAACAAGCGGAACCCTTTTAACTTTCATCTGCAACAGATTAGGGTTAGCACTGTCAATGCACGAATCTCACATGGTCAAACATGATAAAAATTTAATCAAACATGGAAAATAAATACATGACATGAAAGTACACATAAAAACAAACACAATGAAAAAAGAATGGGTGAAAAATGATTAAAAAAATGAGAGAGTTATGATTTTTTAAAGTTCATGTGAAAAAATAAGAAAAAGTGGCAACAAGGGTTATCACAAGGGATCGAACCCATGCCAAGTATAATGTGCGTGCAAAGTCTCAACCGCTGGGGCGGCCATACGTCCATTAACCAAAGTGAAACAATAAATATACAAGGCTTGTTTGGTTGGTTTCCTGGGCAAAAGAAAAGCCAAAACTATGATTTTGCAAAACACCCATAACTTTCTTGTTTCTCCATGGATTTTGACAAAGTTTATATGCATCTTGGGTAGAATTGAACAAGGAAAATGATGGTGGTGGTGGTTTTTCAAAATTTCCTCTGTGGTGAAAAACTCGATGGCTCTTGCATTCTATGTCATGTGATGCAATTCAAACCTCGCCTCTCAATCCAAGTGCTGTCTTACTCAAGAAAGGACATAGACATGTCATGAATGATGTATATGAGAGATTCCAACAGTTGGTATGATTAAAAAACAACAGAAATGTAATATGTCATGTTCATGCTAGTGTGATGCTTGAAATGCATTTTCAAGGCTAGAGTTCAATTCAAACATGCTTGCATCAAGAGAAGGGTAGGCACACACTCTAAATACCACATACAAGTGGTCCCAACAGACTTGAGGTTCAAAATCTCATTAAAGCAAAATCTGACACATGAGTTGCAAATATGCTTTGGAAACATGCATTTTCAAAGGTAACTCATACTCCAACCAAGTTAAGACCAATGCAAACACACACACATATTTTAAATATGTTGTTGAGTGATTTCCAACAGAAATTGAGATAAACAACCAACAGTTGTGGAAAAAGTGTGTTCAAGTGTCCAAACCAAAATGTCAAAACAGTCTTGGACAAAGCAAACATACACACATCTCTTAAATGCATTATCAAACATGTATGAAAGATCACAACTTGCTTTGCAATGCTAGAATCAAAAATGACCTCCCAATTGTTTCAATATGTGGGGCATGTCCACGATCCTACCAACATTCATAATGCAACAGAATTAAAACAAGTACCCTAACAGCAGATTACACCTGACCTATGAGTCCTATATTATTGCTGAGGTTTCCACATGTCTACAAGTAAATCAAAAGTGTGAATTTAAGACTAATACAGGTATGCACAGGCCTTGGGAAAAGTTACTCAAAGATTGAATTCAAAAGTATCAGCTCTTGAATAAATCAAAGGAGTGGACACTGTTATATTGGTGAAGTTAGTTTTTGAGGTTTAATGTTTTACTGTTGTAAACACAGTACCTAGCAATTCCTTCACAACTTGCATGACAGTACAACCATCCAACCAAGCTAAATTGAATTAGAGGCAAAGCTGAGCTGATCCTAGATAAGTTCTGAGTGCCTAAATGCAAACCTCATGGTAATGGCAGATTACTTAGAGGTCCAATGGATAGCAAAGAAAGCATCCAGACTGGCTCTACACCACAACCCTGGCCTGAGTTCACATGGTGTTTGTTTCTTTGATGAAAAAACTTACTTGAAAACCAAAGCACAAACTGTGTATTCATAACAAGGAAATATTGTACTCAAGTTAAGATCATGCCAACAAATAAGTACACACTGTAGGGGTCAGTCACAGACCAGCAGAATTGAAAATGGCTCATGTCTCAAGCAAACATGGTGTGGACTGAAATTCAGTATTAAATCTAACCAAAGGGCAACAGAACAGGAACTGGTATAGGCATTGCCAAGGTAAGCATGTCTTGACCATAATCCAAACATGATCAGCAAAATCAATCAAATGTCTTAAGACATGTCAAGAAGTTTTCAACACAACAGGTGTGTTTCAAGGATTTTGCTTGAAGACAGCAACAACCAAACAGTTGGTATCCTATGACAGTCACCAGCTTTTACAATGAGGTGCAAAATCTTGGCAAAGCATGAGTTGACAACTTAATTTTCAAAAACAGTCTTGGTTATTATTATTAATTCCAACAAATTCCTTTAATCTGAAAATCACCTCATGACCAAGTTTTTGACAATTAAATGACAACATCCAGGTATAATGGATTGGTAAATCTAGACCAAAAGGACAACCATGTTAACAAGCTTACATTGTCACAGTCCAAATTTCCTTCAAGCTAAATCACCACATGAAATCACACCAGCATCATCTTAACAGCAATATCATTACAAGATGGTGTTGTAGCAAGTCATAAAAACTTATCCATTTCCTCAAAGGAGTTGAAACAAACATAATGATCAAATTGGTATACTACCATGACAAACAGATTAAAACATGTATGCTAATACTTATGAGAAACTCTTCCATTCATTAAAACATACATTGTGAAAATCAACATGGTATGCATAGCTCAAATTCTACCAAAGCACTTAAAAGTGTGATTTCATGAAGAATGATGCTAAATCTAATGAGAAACAAATACATACCTTTTGTAGATCCTTATGAGCAGGCTATATCAGTTGAGAAAACCAGAGATTGCTTGCTTCAATTTTTGGCCTTTGAACCTTTCTTCAATTTCAAGCAATGTGTACTTTTGATGCCAAATGTAAAATCAAGATCCCCCAATGGTTGTTAATTGCTTGGAAAGTTGAGGAATGTTATTTATGAGGTGTATGAATGATCAAACCCTCAAGAAAAGGATTGGAACCAAGTTTGGAGATTTTTGTGGCTTTGGTCAAAGTATGAAAGGTAGAATTTTGACTTTTTGATTTTTGAAGTTTCTTGGTGGTTCAAAGTACCATACACCTTCTATATGATATTTGGAAGTTGTGTGGAGGGTGGTTAAGGTGTTGGAAAGGGTAGAAATGATTTTGATCAATTTTCACTTCATGACCATTTTTTGGTGTTTTCATGGATTTTGGTGTTTTTGAGAATTTGAAGCAAGGAGTAGAAATTGTGATAACAGAGATTCTCTATGGTTTCTATCAGATGAATTGTGTTTGGAATGAGGTGAATGAGCCCTCCTTTTATAGAGAAATAGGTTGAGGTGCTTGCTAGAGACCTTACTTCACCATGAAGCAAGCTTTAAGATTTTTTGAAACAAACCTCCCTTGGAGGATTTTCCACTTGCTCTTCTACAAGACCATATTTTCAAAGTTCCTTGATGGTTTTCTGATGTTTGTAGCAGGCTAGGATCATAGGGTAGGGGCTGGTACAGCCTTTACCTTTCCACCTCATGCTTGGAGAATTCAAATTGTCGACTTGCCCACTTGTATGGCAATGAACTCAATCCTTTGATTTTGTGATATTTCTCCACAACTTGCTCTTGCTTCATGCTACACACATCTGATATATCACATACAACAAGTTGAATCAAGAAATTTTGGCAGATTTAGTGAAGTAAGTCATTTTGAAAATTCAGCCAATGTGGGACTTAACATGTGAAACCTCCAACTTTGCACCTATGTAACTTTCTGCTCATAACTCCTCTTGAGATGTTCTAGTACAATTTAGAAAACCCTCACATAGCTCTAAAACATTCGTGTTTGTTAAGGAATCAAACTCCAATTGGAACTAGGTGAAAAATCCCCTCAAAGTTGGCTGCACACAAGCTTTTAAAGTGAAAATAACTTAGAAATTTTCTAAGTTATTTTCCCTTCTAGGAATGTTTTTGCTTCTATCTCAAAAAGTATGCATTTCTGGTTGTGTACTAGTATGGGACTTTTGTAGGACTTGTCAAGAGATTTCCAATGAGCTTGGAACCAACTCAATTGAGTGTGTGGTTAAGGAGTTAGGGTTTAGCCCCTTTTCAAAACCCTAATTTCCCGATTTCTCGATTACTCCTTCATCCTTGATCCAATGATCATGAAAATTGACATGCAAGTCCATTATGACATAAGGAACAACTTTGATTCACAACTTGGATTCCAATTCTCAAAGTTTGAGGAGTTGACTTTTCGGTCAACCGTACGATCGATCGGTGCCGATTGAGTCGCCTGTTGACATTCTGGACATCCTGAGACTTTGATACTTATTGAATAGTCTTTAATAAGCTATATGAACTCCATGGACCTCAATACCACCATTACAACATCTTCCAACATCAAAGTCAAACCACAGTTGACTTTTCACTAGTTAAAAACCCTAATCGGGGCCTCCTGACAGCACTGTTCTTGATTCTGAAATGACTTCTTCAAATTGACTTCTCATTTGACTTTGATATTATCTTTTATTTCATTACATGATTGAATTGGCCCAAATCATTGGTTGATCATTCCTTGGTTGTTTTGAATTTGTCGGTGCGAGAACCCTGATTCATCTGTAACTTGACAATAATGAACTTGCACTGATTTAGGGTTAGATAATTCATGATCGTGCTTCTAAAATGATAATGAGAATCTAAGGGGTCAAAATTTGGGGTACAACATTCCCCCAGTGGAATTCTTCTTCCAGATTGTGAATCGACGAATTCTCTTCTCAACTTCGTGTTGAGTCGGCCTTTGGGTTCGATGCCTGTTTTAATTAACGGATGCCTGCTTGGATTAGCAGATGTTCTCAACTTCGTGTTGAGTCGGCCTTCGGGTTTGATGCCTGTTTTAATTAACGGATTCCTCCTTGGATTAACAGATGTTCTCAACTTCGTGTTGAGTCGACCTTCAGGTTCGATGCCTGTTATATTTAACGGATTCCTGCTTGGATTAACAGATGTTCTCAACTTCGCGTTGAGTCGGCCTTCGGGTTCGATGCCTGTTTTAATTATCAGATGCCTGCTTAGATTAGCAGATGTTCTCAACTTCGTGTTGAGCCGGCCTTCGGGTTCGATGCATGTTTTAATTAACGGATGCCTGCTTGGATTAACAGATGTTCTCAACTTCATGGTGAGTCAGCCTTCGGGTTCGATGCATGTTTTAATTAACGGATGCCTACTTGGATTACCAGATGTTCTCAACTTCGTGTTGAGCCAGCCTTCGGGTTCGCAGCCTGTTTTTATTGAACAGATGCCTGATTATGAAATCAGATGTTTTACCGACTTAGTGTGTAGTCGATTTAGTGTCATTTCCTACGTGTCAGCAGATGATTCTTCTGACGTGTGTCGATGCTTTCTAATTGGTGGTGAATTAGCTTATTTCCTTACAATTATCAGATGCAGTTTCTGCAATGATTCTTTTATACTTCGGTGGACCTTTCTGCAGTTTACCTTTTTGCGGTTGGCAAATTTCTGGTTTATGTTGTATTCAACCACCTTTTGCCATGAATGTTTGAAATTCGTTCGCTTTTCATCCCTTCAAGTCCAAGTTTTTTGAATAGGGGCAGTTGTTGTACCCCAAAATTTGACCAACCTTTTTCTTTTAACTTAGTTTATGTTTCATTTTCATTTAGCATTTGCATTTTGCATATCATTGGTTCTTAATAGGGGATCAAGAGTTTTTGTGCCATTCTAGAGGAGAGTTTCATGTTCAATCTCAAGCAAAGGTATCGTGTGTAAGGCATCAGGGTTCATTACCATCAAGATTGGGTTTCTTAGCTCCTTGAGAGAAGAGGTTTGTGTATGGGTGTCACCTCCTATATTGAGCATCATCAGAGGGTCATCAGAGGATCATGAGGTCACTTCATTGGATAATACATGATTTAAAAGCTCATTGTGTACCTTGATAGCTATTTGTTTAGTTTGTATAGTCATTCATTTCATTTGTAAAAGCCTCAGTCAAAGGATGTGGAGCTAGGGTTTCATCTGGTCAACCCAAAGTCAGTTGTGGACTTAAGAGGGTTCAAGACTTGGTTCTAGGTCATTGAGACATAGGAAGTCATCCCAAATCATCTAGGATGTCATGTTAAAATAAAATCAAGGAGATTCAAGAGTTCAAGGAGTTGCTAAATTAGGGTTTCAGATGATTTCAGTGTAAAATCCCCTTCTTTAGTGCCTAACTTCAAGGACAATTTTCCCTATGATGCAAGCTCAATCTCATTTTCAGAAAAACATGAGACTTGCAGAGAATCATTCAAGCTTTCTTTTGAGTACGAGAAATCATCCATTGAGTTCGTACATCTCAAGTTATGATGCCAACTAGTTGGTGTCCTCAGTTGAAGAGAATTTTGGTCAACTAAAAGTCAACTCACTTCCACAACATTTTTGACATAGAATCAAGTTTCCCCTCAATTTCAAGTGAACATGAACGTTATTCCTTATGATATTAGATTTCCAAAAAGTTCTAGGAGTCCTCTTTCTCATCTGTACATCTCAAGTTAAGGACTTTACAAGGCAAGGGTATTTTGGGAAAATTCATTATAATTCATTTTCTTCAATCACCAATTACATGAACTTTGAAACCTCAAATCCAATTTTGTGCCACATGAATGTTGTGTCACATTGGTTCAACTTCATCATGAGCTTGATTTCCATGAATTTTGATGCATTATATGATCATATGGACCATTTTAAGCTTGAAAAAGTGACTTTTGAGCATGAATTGGTTTTCTTTACATACAAGTCACCAAATGACTTTGTATTGAACTTTTTGGTACCACGTTGTCATCATCCCTTGGTCTTGCAAATCTTTACCACTTTTGGACCAACCAAGATGCACATTCCGTGCCGTATTTTCAAAAGTCATACCTTAAAAGTCATGTTGTAAAACTATGTATTAATTGATCCTACATAACCAAAACCCATTCATTTGTTTTCTACACACTCTAAATACATTTTTGCTAACCAAAAAGATAGAGAAAGGAGTTCAACCCGTGTGTGGTGTATAAGTGATTTATTTTGGCCAAGTTTGAAAGTCTCTCTAATGAATCAACATGGGCCTGCATGGATAGTTCAAACGCATCATATAAGAGCTGAAACTTTTCCCTAAACCATCAGATAGAAGGCAGCTGTGTGAGAGAAAAGAGGGAGCTCCAAAATTTCTCCAAAATTCATTTCTTCAAATCTTGCATTCCCTGAGGTATTCCTTCCAACACTGGCTGGAATCATCATCAGTGAAGCTAAAGGAAGAGATTGGAGGTGATAAACTGAAGTTTGCTTGCTTGTTGAAGGGTCAACGGAACCTCTCTGTTAGGTACTTTTATTTAACTTAGAACCATCATTCTAGGCACAATTTTAAGGGCATTATTGGTGCATCTGAAGACCTACCCTTGATAGGAAATGATTGACTGGTTTTTGGTCATGTTTGATGCATTTTCAATTGACATGTTCAAAATTCGTGGCTTGATTTCATGCTTATTTAGGAGCCTTTTGCAATTTAATTGGTAGATTCATGTTGCTGATGATGAGCGCTTTCAAATGGTATTAGAGTTTGCCATTTTTATTGAGATTTGAACCCTGAGCTCCAACGAGCTGGCCGGAGAAGACAACCGGAGCCCTAGCTCCAGCGTCGGGTTCATCTTAGGTGGAAAGCTGAGTTGGCCTTGGTTGAATCTTTGACCACGTGAGGTGTTTTGCCCTGATTCGTTTGAGTGTGTCCACATGCGCGTTTGAGTCCACGTCTGATTAATGAAACGCTGAGTTTCATTAATTCAGCTTTCATTTGGTAATTGGGCTTGGCATTTTTGCTACGCGCACCCCACTGTTTTGGACCCCAAACATGATTACAAGGCATTTCAGTGTATTTGGACTTTATTAAGTGTACCCCCCTTTCATGCTTTGTCTTATTTTATTTTATTTTGTTTTCTGTTTTCATTTTAACATTTTAAAAATAGTTCTAGTAATCAAAAAATTCCATAAAAATATTTTTATAACATTTTAACATGTTATTTATTTTTCATTTTCAATTTATTTTTCTATTTTATTTGGAATTTAATTTTCAAGGTGTTTATGGTTCCTACCCTTGTTGAATTGGATTGTTTGAACCCTAATTTGAAATCCCCTATGACTAATTCTTCTTCATCACTTAGGTGATGGACTGAAGTATTCTTGAGGGTTGATTTGGTTCATTGTTGATCAATTTTCATTTGGTTGTCATTGGACTTTTGTGGAGCCTCGACATGTACTCGATAAGTTTGAGCACCATACATTCTTGGAATTATTTGGGGATGCCTTGATTTGAATTTTTCCATGAGATTTAGGTTTCTAGTTTATGATTGACCAAGCTTAGTTGAAAATTTTATTTGGGATTTATTGAGCTTTTCTTCTATTTTTGGTGAATCTTGCAAGTCAAGTTACTTTTAGAGGTGTTTACACATGCTAGTTTGACCTAATACCTTGGGATATGATCTTGAGTGATCCCATATGCATCTCTTAAGTCTTGTTACATCATTCTAACATACTTGATATGTTGTCTTACTTGTTTAAGGTCATATACATGTGAATCTTGCATTACAAGTTACCTTTGAATCATGCATTACCACTTGTCCTAAGTGTTGAAATTGTGTTAGGACTTTGGTTCTTTCACATACCATGATCATACTTGTAGCTTGCCTCTTGTTCTTAGTTTGATTTGAGCCTTTTATCCTGTTGTTTCACTTCTGCCCCATGTGGTTTCCCATTTGTTCAAGATGATTTGGTGTCCATATTTGCACTTTGATTTTATCTTGGATAATTGGCCTCTACTTGCTTTTGTTTGCTTGCTTCTTTTTTGGTCTAATCAAAGATGAATGTTTGGTTGAGATAACCTTGATGTGGTTACTGACCTATCCTCTTTCTCCCATCATTTCTTTGATCATGGATCTTTGCTTTTGTTTTATGATTAGCATTTCTTCTTTGATGATTGATGGTTGATGATTGATGGTTGATGGTTGTAGGAGCTTGCTTCTCCCATTTCATCTCATCTCTTCTTGTGGACTTATTAAAGCCACTTGTTTGTGTTTGAGTCTCATTTTGTTATTGAGTCTTTATTTCATCTTGGCATACTTGCACTAAATATTTGCATTTCAGTTTGCATTGACCTGTTTAAGGTACTTTCATCTCTCATTTCTTTTCATATGTGATTGAATTGCTAAGTGTTTACTTGGTCTTTTGCCATGATCCCTTAGGATTCCTAGTCCCTCTGTTTAAGATGGGAGTAGGAGAGACATTAGTTTTTCAATCCTTTGCATGATAACATTAGGATAGATCTTCCCTTTTCAGTCCCAACTTTAGGAGCACATTGCATGATAACATTAGGGTTGATTAGTTCCCCTTAGAGTGTTGTGTCTTCAGTTCTCTTCTCATAACTTCTTAAGACACTTAATAAAGGTTAACAAATTTTGTAAGCTACGAGCCTTAAGTACTTGAGGAATGATGAGTGGGGGGCCTCCTCTCACCTTGTCTAGAGTGTTTAGCGTATGCCCTTTGGGCGATATGCGACGCATTCGCTCTCAAGTCATTGTCTTTAGTGCAATATGAGTTGTAAACTTAATTCAATTCACTTATTGTTTAAAAAACACAAAAGAAAACATCAAACCTTTTTTATCCTTCGGGATTATTTTCAAATCATTTTCAGAAAGAGTGTGTTAAATTTTGGTTCTACCGCAAACAGGCATCGTCCCTAACTGCTAGAACGAAGATTTAAACCTACTTAGTTAAAACACTTGAACCAATTTGTGGTCGTGTCTTCCCGAACTACGTTTGCTCTAATTTCTCATACCAGATTAGGATACGTAGGCACAAGACGACAATGCCTTGGCGAGCAACCTTTCCCCCCTTCACTCGTAGTTTCCTGAACTACGTTGACTCTGACTTTCCCATTGCACGAGGGAATACGTAGGCATAGGGCGGCGATGTCCTATCGAGTCAGCTCTTTTCGTTCACTCCCGTTTAGCAGTAGCATTAGATAGTTTTGGTTGTGATGACTTTGCCTTTCCCCTTTTTCATCAGGTTTTCTTTGATCGTTTCCTTTCCCTCTCTTTGGGATAAATAACGAACGATGGCAACTCTTCTATCAGTCAGTCGGCTCCCTTTTTTGCAACGATGCGACAAGAATGTATGTGTTTGTGATTTGTTCTATTTTGTGCCTATTGAGATGTTTAAGGTCTTTCAATTTCATGTGACATGTCTGTATTCTGTTTGAACCAGTTGTTGGAGTGATCAATGACCTCATTCGTATGCTATTTAAGTATGTGGATCATGTTTGAGTGCTGAGTCCTTGCCTATTAGCCACTGTCATGAAGTTCCTTGTTTGCCAACATGTCATGTTTTCATTTCCATATGCCATTTGTTCTTCTGGTTTAGATATAGGTTCTAAGTGCTTAAAGACACCTTGTATGTCACATTTGAATTGTGTTTGCACTATTATTCTGGTTGTAGAATTGCTTGAATAGATCTGTGGTTTTGAAAATGCATATTTGCCTCATTTTTGCATTTGTTATTGAATTTTAAAATGTAGACACTTTCAGAAAAAAAACCAAGGAGATAATTGTATTCCTTGTGCAATTTCACTGAAGTTTAACTAAAATTTCTTGGAAATCCATTCAGAATTGATAGAGTTTGATTGTTCACATTTTTGAGGTTTTGCCTTGGTTGGGCCTAGTCAGTTTTCCCAGAATGCTTGGTTTAAGGCTTATCATTTTATGGGGTGTTTTGATACATTGGATGTATCACCACCCCATTGGTTAAAACCTGCGCGCGTTATCCTCTCTTTGCATTGCCCACACGAGTTCGATCCTGCCAGGGACAACTCTTTTGTGTATTTTCATCATTTTTAAGACTTTAGCATTATCTTATTTCTCTTCCACCTTGATATCATATGTGCATCCTAGATGGTTTGGTAATGTTTTAAGCATGTGAACCATAGGGCATGAGTTCAATCCTTGTGGAGGATATTTCCATATTTTTTTACGACTTTTTCTCATGTTTTTTTCACAAATTTAATTTCATCATAACTTGTTCATTTTTCAACATTTTTGTACCATTATTTTTGAAAATTGTTCTTCATCATGTCTATTTTCAAATAGTAGGTAAATAATTTTCGCAAATTGTTCTTCATCATGTCTATTTTCAAATAGTAGGTAAAGAATTCAAGGATTGTTATCCTAGAAAGATTTTGACTCACTTAAAAATCATGTGTTTTTTAGGGTTTTCACCTTAATATTTTGAAACTTTTCTCAACTTATAACTTGATCTATCTTCTAAGACTGATTGTGTATGATCCATATGTGTTTGTTAACATGTTTGAGAAATCAAAGTTGCTTGGTTCAATGTATTACCATGTTCATGTTTGCTTTTGTGAATGCATCTATATGAAAACCACACTTTGAACTTTGTTTGTGAACCATACCACACTTCTTGATGTTGTAACCTCTTGAGTGTGTTCATAATGCCTATTTCTACTTGTTTATATGTCTTGTTATAACCATAACATCCTAGGGATTTCTTTGTCTTGGTTGTCACCCTGAAATTTGTTTGCTTTTCCCATGAAACCTTGAACTTATACTTGGATTGTTGTAACACTTCTTGTATGCCTACTTGCTTGATTGTCATCAATGCATGATTGCTGATCTTATGTTGTTACATTTTATTTCCCTTGATCCCTATAACATGCTTGCCTCAAGTTGTAACTTACTAGCTTTAAACTTACTTGAATCACATGTTCTTTTGCTTTCCTTGTTGGTTATTACCCCTTTGCTCTTCATCTTTGTTAAGGTGTTTAAAGTTAATCTTGCCTTATATGTTTGGTATTGTAAGAACCTCCATCACCATATCCTTCTAGATATTGTAATATCTTTTTTCATTAATGGTTGTAACCATTTGGTTTGATTATACTTGGTTGTAACCTTGTTCTTTGCTTGATGTTATCACATGCTTGCATTACTCTTTTGGTTGTTACCATGTTCTTCATATCTTCATCATGCTTGAATGGATATTTATGTGTGCTTTTAAATTTATTAATATATTCCACAAGTGATGGAACTTGTTAGTTCTCATCCAGTTGCCTAGTTCTTCCCTTATTCTAAAGGAAAGTTTCTTTATTGACTTCACAAGTCATAGATAGCTCATTACCCCTCCCTTTGACTTTTTTAAGTCATCTTGAACCCTAGCTTAGTTAAGTTAGAACCAAACCATTAGACTTTTTCTTTAAGTCTAAAAGAATTACCCCTTTTTAGGAGTATCCTTCAATTAAAACCTTAAGATAGAGTTTGTTGACTCTATGTAAGAATCATGGTGATGATAACTTACTCCCCTTTTGACTTTTGTCAAAGTCAATCCCTTTGAGTGTACAACTTATATTAGAGAGTTTTGTCAAACTTTATACATGAATTTTTATGTTTGTTTCCCTTTGAACCTTGATCATAATCAAGTGTTCATCTATCCCTTGTGAGGTGAGCTACGATTGCTCTAATTCTATCCTAGTTAGGATACATAGGCAGAAGATGCGATATCTTTGCGAGCAAACATAGAAACTATCCATAGGTCCTTACCCTATCCTTATACCCTATCCCAAGCCATAGAAAATCATAGCATGTTTATCATACAAACATACAAAAGGTCCCTGTAGAGTACTACTGATGTTTAGGATGTGAAATACCTACCCTAAGCATAACCAACCCCGATCCCCGAATCTCTTAGCGTTGTTGTTACATCGCGCAAAAGGTCTTTCTTTATTTAACCTGTCCTTTGGATAAATTAAATTTCATTTGTGAATTTAATGAATTAAGATTCAAGTTAATCAATAGCTCAGTATCAAGAATCTCACCGCAACACCAAGATCTCATGTAGGTAGGTTTTCTTTTCTTTTTTCTCACTTTATTTTTCTCTTTTAGATTAATGCTTGTCATATTTTAAATGTTGAAGTGATTTGGATTATGTTTGTTCTACTGTTGTTCTTGTTTGTATGAGTTTGAGTTTGAGCTTGTTTTGTTCGTGGTCGTTTTTAATGGTTTTAGAGTGCTTAAATGTTGAAAATAAGGGTAGAAATGAACGCAGCGTGAAAAAAAAAGGGGAAAGTGCAGGGTTCCTGGAGTATTGATGATGTTTTGAAACTTCTCCGGTGAGGGCTACCAGAGAAGACAACCGGAGCTAGGGCTCCGGCGTCTGGTCATCAAAAGGTGAGGTGTGTTGGGTCAATCCTTTGACCTACCTGCGTGGTGCCCAGTTAGCGCTGATTCAAGAGACACGTCAATTAATGAGTCCACGTGGGTTTTTGTTTGAAAGCCTGTTTGTTTTAAATGATGGGCTAGACTCTATTTTGCTTTCCACACCCCAGTGATCAGTGGCCCAATGCGCACACACTACACTTTAGTTGTTAATATTTCTGCTGATACACCCCCTGGCTTTGTTTCTTTTATTTTATTTTATTTTCTTTACACTTTCAATTTCATTTTATTTTTATTGACAAAATCTTTTAAAAAATACACAAAAATTATTTTTAAATATTTTGATGACTTGAGATTATTGTCATATTTTTTATTTTATTTTTTAATTAATTTTCATATTTTATATTTAATTATTTTTAAAGGGTGTTTTTTTAATACCCTTGTGTTAGGGTTTAATGTTTTGATACCTTTGCTATGCATTCTTGATCCAATCTTTTTCTCTTTTCTTAAAACTTAAATGGTGATGGTTTGAGGGTTAATTTGATGCCAAGATGTGGAATTTTTGATTGAATCTCACTTGGTTTTAATTGGTCCTCGACACATGCTCAATTAATCTCATACTTGATCTTGTTTGATTTGATTTGGTGATACATTTATGCAATACATTTGGGATATTTTTCATGATGAATCTTGTTTGGTTTAACTTGATTATGATCTTTGGATCCATATTTATTTGGATATTTTTATATTTTTTATGGAATTCCTAAGTTGATGTTGTTTTGACATGATTCTTTGATACTTTTGACCTAGCTCTTAAACCATGATTCTTCCATGATTTCATTTGATGCTTGGTGATCTTAATTGATATGAAAGACAATGTTTAATCTTCTTACTTCCTTTGATTCATTATGTATGGATTGACTTTTGAATCCTTTTACTTGTATATGAATGTTTGAATTCTTTTAAGGTTGATAAGGATTGATGCATGCCTAGTTCTTTTCTCATGTTTTGAGTTTGATTCTCATTGAACTTCTTTGATGTATTGATGTTGAATACACTATGAAATGGTTGTGTTTACTTATGACCTCTCATTTTCACATGTTCTAATTGCATAAGCTTATCCATTGTTGCTTTGTTTCTATGAGATAATTGTTTGCATATGCCTAATCCTTTCTTTGACTCATGGTGAATGCTCTTGTGCCTTTTTTCTCATCTTTGAGATATGTTAATCATGACATGATATAGGTTCTGACCTCAATTGTCTTTCAACTTGATTGATCCATATTTCTTTAGTTTGTTCATTTATGAAGATGTGGTTAACTTCCCAATGCATGTGTGTTTGTGCCTTAACTATTTGACTTTGCCTAAATCACCTGAGTGGTGTTATGTGACTTCTTTGAGCTTGTTTAGATGATATGAATGTGTATGAGTATTATTTTGTATGTCTCTTGTGTCTTTGATTCAAGTTTGAAGCATGTTTTATTTTGTATACTTGTTTGTTGCATCCTATTTGCTTTGATTGTGTCTCTTGCTTTGGTTGTCTGAAATGAACTCTTGATGATCCTTTTCTTCTATAATTGATACATTTCTCTTACTCCTTCATATATTGAATCTCATTTCTCCCATTGGTGGGCACTATGTTTCCCTCTCCCCATTACAATGTAATAGTCTAGTTCTTTTAACTTCTTATATGTGTTTGCTTGTTGTTTAAGAAAGATAAAATGAACTTAGGATTAGAACACATTTTCAATAAAAGGAACAAACAAGGCTTGATCCAATGTCAAGTCATTTTTCAAATCCCATTAACTTGGTTTATACCTTAGGGTTTGTCTCATCTCATTTTCTTTTCTTATCTTTTCCATTAACCCCACACCAACCTTGTATGTGTAACTTGTAAATGCGCCTAAGAGGGGGAGGGGGTGAATTAGGTTATGAAAAATTATTTGCAATCTTTTTCGGTTATAATGTTAGGACTTGAAAAATAAAGAGCGGAAAAGGAAAAGAGACACAAGAAATTTATAGTGGTTCCCCTTACACTCCGAGAGTACTACACTCCCCTTTCGACTCGAAAGAGATTTCACTATAGTTTAGAATTATGGCACAGCCTATTCACACCAATGGTGAAACCTACTATCTAATCTATAGGTAATCCAAGTGTAGAAGAACAATCCTCTTCAAACACTTCACTTGTTTCTAAATAGCCTGGATAACAAGGTAATATAAAGAATAATCTTGAAATAAGTTGATGTCTTAAGAATATGGTGATGCTATCAATCTTGATAATCGATCTTCTCCTTTAAAAAAATATTACTCAAAGAGATATACAAGTGTTCTTTTAAAAGGAAATGAAATGAAGCTGTGATAGTGTGAAAGTTTATTCAAAAAGCTTCTTTTCAAAAACTGATTTTGAACACTTTATGAAAAATTGAGAGATGAAGAGAATGGGTAATTTTTATGATTTTATTTCTTGGAGGTGAATTGAAATTTGAAATTTGATAGCAATTTATATTGATCAAAAACTTTTCAAAAGGGTGTGATTTTGTGCAGCAAAAATAGTCAACAATCAAATAGAAAGCAATGCATATTTTCATGAAAAGCTGCCATTTTTGCTTACTGTTTCAATGTTAATCGGTTAACAAAATGGGTTAATTGGTTAACACACGTCAACGTTTAGAAAATATTCAAAATTCACATCTGTTAATCGGTTAACCATATAGGTTAATCGGTTAACACTGTAAGTATTGTACCAATAAACTAATTTTGAAATGTGTTAATCGGTTAACCAAATGTGTTAATCGATTAACACTAAAGGTTTTCCAAAAACAAAATTAATTTTAAAATGAGAGAACAAACATAAAATGTTTTAAAACCATTTGTGATATATGTGTACTGAAGAATGAAAATTTGAACACTTGTATAGGCATTTCAAGTAATATTTGTTATACCTTTGAAATGATGTTCAAAACTCTATCTTTACACTTGAAGCTTGTATGAGAAGCTTGATCACAATTGTCACATGTTAGAGCACTATCTTGATCCTTTAATGTTTACTTGAATACTCTTGCTTTTTGCATATGTATGTGTTTGCGTAGAAAGCTTGATCTTGTTGTCTTCATCAAAACTTTAATGAGCTTGAAGCTTGCTTCTACAATCTCCCCTTTTTTTGATGATGACAACCAACCTTTAAATTTGAAAGCTTTTCTTTGATACTTGGTTTCTCTACATTTGTTTCTCCCCCTAAGTTAAGGCTCCCCCTAAATACAAGAGAGGTATAACTTTTCTGCACAAGGAAACGTTAGAGAGACCAATCCTTCTCCCCCTTTATCATTAGAAAAAAGGAAGAGGAGCAAATGATAATGAAAGTAAACAAAACATACACACATAGAATAGGCACAACAAATATACTTAACACAACAAACAAAACTTTGTTTTTACAATACGAGACACGCACAAAGTACGGTACACTTACGAATACTAGACAGAAAACATAACCTTAAAAAAATTCTACAAAAGAAATAAAAACGAGTGCTTTAGATGTTATCATCCGAAATATCCTCGCTACCATCCTCTTCTTCTTCACTTACGTCCTCATCTTTGTTGTTTCCGACATTGGGAATTTGAGAATTTATCACAAGTCTTTGAAGTGAGTAGATTGCCCAGGTAGTTTCTCTATGTTGGTTCATCATTGTGATGTAGAGAAACTCGTTTGTAATTCCGCCTTCCGGGATTGCGAAAGAATGGTTTGAGGTAGATGAGAGGTCTTCATACTTCTAAGTTCCGTCGTTGCTTTTCATAATACCGGTGTTTTTGATGATGGTTATTTCATTGATCTCATTTGCAGTCGGTTTCATGGCAATGGATGGTTCTCTGTTCAGATCTAAATTTGTTAATTCCAAGATGCTAGAGATAAGACGACCATATGGGAGTAGGGTAGAAAGAGTGAGCTGCTGTTGGAGATGATACATCATAGTTAATATCCAATTAACTTTGATTTTGTTTTTGATGGAAAACATCACTTGCATCTCAAGATCATTGATCTGGGCATGATTGGAATCTTTTGGGAGCAAAACATAGCAAATGATGTAGTGAAGCATACGGTCATTTACCGACAGATTTTTAACATAGCATAAGGTGCGACCAGTCCTATGTCCAACAATTACAACCTCTCAAGGAAACCTGCAAATGCTGTAGTAGTATTCCATCTTGTCATAATTAGCCCAAGGTCCTTCTCTGTGGTTCACCCCTTTCCGGAGGAAAAAGCCGGTATATGGAATCTTGAGCGTTGCAGCAATGTTTGATAGATCCTCGTTCAACTCAAAGTCGCGAGCAATAATGACAAGCATGTGTTGTCCAGCCTCATTCAAATTAATGGATAATTTGTTCATAAATGATTTCACCAAATTCGGGTAGCAATGACCATTATCAGAAATAAAGTTATCTATTTTTTGATATTCTAACAGTGCTGGAAAATCGAAAGTGGGAGCTTGGAAGGCTTTAAGGTTGACATATTTTACCTTAAAGAGCTGTCTAACCCGAACTTTGAAGTCCATTCTTCTCTTCTTGGTCGATTCCATTGGAGCAGCATCCTCATTGACTGCTGAGATGCTTTCTGGAATTTTTCCCTTTCCTTTCTTGGTTGGAGCCATGGATGAGGGTTTTGAGTTCTTAGGATTTGATGATTTTCTGGATTTAGGGTATGGATGTTGTGATGGAGATGGAAAAAGTGAGGATGTTTATATAGAGAGATATTTGAGTGGGATATTAAAGGAGATTTATTGGTATAATGAGTGGGTAGAAGTTGGAAGGGATTTTAAATGTGAGTAAAAAAGAATAAGAATAGTCCCAAGGATAATGGGTGATAATACACATAAAGCACATGTACCAAAAAGAACATAACCACACATTTAAAAACAGATTTGACCAAATATTCGTTTTAAAAATAATTTCACGAACAGTCTTAATTGGTTAACCATGGGGGTTAATCAATTAACGCATTTAAAAAATAATTTGGAAAACAAAAACTAACAGTGTTAATCGGTTAACCATGGGGGTTAATCGGTTAACACCTACGAAAATGTAAGAAAAGCCAAAAAAACAGTAAGTGAAAAAGCTTGGTATACATAGATGCTATAAAGACTAACTTATGAAGAATTAGATATCACCTTCATCGAGGATTCCGAGCTCTCGCCGAATCTTGAAAAATGGTTCATTCGCGAGTGACTTTGTGAATATGTCGGCAAGTTGGTTATGTGTATCTACAAAAGTGACTTCGACATCTCCTTTAAACACGTGATCACAGAGAAAATGATGTCGAATATTGATGTGTTTGGTTCTTGAGTGCATGACTGTATTTTTAGTGATGTTAATCGCACTTGTGTTGGCGAACTGGAGAGGAATGCATCCAAGATCAATTTCGTAGTCGCTTAATTGTTGCTTTAGCCAAATATTTTGTGCACAACAGCTTCCCGCCGCTATGTATTCTACTTCAGCCGTACTAAGAGCAACGCATGCTTGTTTCTTACATGACCATGAAACTAATGCATTTCCAAGGATGTGACATGTTCCACTCGTGCTTTTTCGATCTGTTTTACAACCTGCATAATCCGCGTCAGAATAACCAGTTAAAGTACAAACACTACCTTTAGGATACCATAAGCCAAAGTTCATCGTTCCTTTGAGATATTTCATGATTCTTTTGACTGCCGTGAGATGTGACTCCTTTGGATTTTCTTGAAAACGAGCACATAGACGTACACTAAACATTATGTCAAGACGGCTTGCCGTCAAATATAATAAAAAACCAATCATACCTCGATATTTCGTAATATGAACCGATGTTCCTGATTCGTCTTAGTCGATGTAGGTTCTAGATCCCATTGGTGTTGACATAGCTTTACACTCATCCATATCAAATCTATTTAATAACTCTTTGCAATACTTTGATTGGTTGATAAATATTCTGTCTTTTACTTGCTTGATTTTCAATCCAAGGAACTAATTCATCTTACCCATCATAGACATTTCAAACTCGCCTTGCAACATCACTGCAACTTCTTCACATAGTTCCTTGTTTGTTAAATCGAAGATGATGTCGTCCATATAGACTTGAACAAGTAAGGTATTATCCTTTATCTTTTTAATGAATAAAGTCTTGTCTACCTTGCCTTTTTCAAAACCTTTTTCGCATAAGAAATTACTTAGATGATCATACCATGCCCTTGGTTCTTGTTTTAATCAATAAAGAGCTTTCTTCAATTTGTATACATGTGAAGGATGCTTGTGTCACAACTGCGAAAAACACCCGGCAGAAAACAGAAGAGTCGCCACCTTTCGTTATTTATCCCACAGAGAGGGAAAGGAAACAATCATAAAAACCTAACGAAAAAGGGAAAAGACGAGGTCATCGCAACCAAGTCCTGGGTTCGGGAGACGGTTACGCAAGGGGAATGTATTAGCACCCCTCACGTCCGTCGTACTCGAATGGATCCACGCTTGTTGTCTATCTAAGGGTGTGTTTAAACTATCTACGCTACAATCTTCAGGACAAAAAGAAAAGAAAGAGAGACTCGGCAGAGCATTGCGTTTCTGTGCCTATGTACTTTCATCTAGTATGAAAGATCAGAGTCAACGTAGTTCGGCTAACTACGAAAGAAGGGGTGAAGGTTGCTCGCCAAGACATCGTGTCTTGTGCCTACGTACTTTCATCTGGTATGAAAGATCAGAGCAGACGTAGTTCGGGCGCACACGAAACCACTGGTTGATTAAGCGTTTTAATCGAGTATGGTTAAACAGTGATTCCAGCTGTTAGGGAAGAAGCCTGTTTGCGATAGAATCAAAGCTTAACGAAACTCTTTCTCTAGAAAAAAAGTTTCAATTAATCTTGAAGGAAAAAAGGGTTGAATTTGTTTTGTACTTTTTAGTGAAGTGAATTAATTCGGTTTGTGATTCACGTTGCACTAAAGACTATGACACGGAGGCGAATGCGTCGTATATCGCCCCCAAACGGGACGGGTACTAAACATTCTAGATAAGCGAGAGGAGACCCCTCATTTATCATTCCCCATGTAGCTTAAGGCTCGTAGCGCGCAACGTTTATCGCCTTTATTAAATGAGTTAGCATGATTTTGAGATGAGAAGAGAGACACACGGAAGGTCTAAGGGAAACTCGGTCCTAATGTTGTCATGCAATGTGATCCTAGAGTTTGGATAAAAAAAGGGGAATATCTACCCTAATGTTAACATACTTGGATTGAGCACCTAATGTCTCTCCTACTCCTATCCTAAACGGAGGGACTAGGAATCATATGGGGATCATGGCAAGAAAGCACAAGAAGAACAAAGGAATGGTCAATCACAAGTAGATAAATGCAAACATGAAAAATGCACAATTAGAATGGTAGGAGGGAGGAAACGTGTGTGGGGAAGAAGCCACCACAAGCGCGTCTCGACCTCAACAGTGATGCAAGAATGATGCAAACATGTGGAGAAAACAAAAGATGAAAGCATACGAACATGCAAACGAATGATCGACTCAAACCACATACAAACATGCAAATAATTGAAAGAATGATCATACATGGCAGCAACATCATGATTAAACAAACACAAACAAAAGCAGATATCCCAAACAATTCAATTCTAATGCATCACACTGGTCTATGATGATTCGAATCGAACCGATACGCGATCATGCAAGAAAATAGCAAAATATGGCATTCTGGCACAGCGTTAATCGGTTAACACATACGGTTAATCGGTTAACCTGTGTAAAATAGCTGAAAATCTATAAATTCATAGGTGTTAATCAGTTAACACCTGGCGTTAATCGATTAACACCCTGAAAACTTTGAAAATTTTGAATATTTGAGTTGGTTAACCGTATACGTTAACCGGTTAACACTGTACTAGAAGCAGAAAAACAGCAAACAAAACCACTTTCCAGCAAATAAGCACTTATCCGATCAACCGGATGATTGCATAATCACTTACTCACGAACTTAAACCAGAAAATCATGATTTAAACAGCATGCAAACAGATTAACACAACCAGATCAAGGATCAAACCACTCAAATCAATCACAATTCAATCGAATATGAAGATTAACATGGTAAATATGCAAATAAGCTCGAAAATTAAATCGGATCAGAAATCCAACCTACGAATCGGAGAATTGATTCGGTAATTGTTGATTCAACTGTAATTATGTATATCTAAGCAAAGAAGTCCAGAAAACTTCAAGATCCAAGCTAATTGATGATGTATGAATGAAGATCCTTCACAATTAAGTCAAATTACTCCAAATAAGCACTTCTACAATCACTTCAAAATCCCGATCTGAACTTGCACGAAAATTGAAGATGAGAATTGATCAAATGATGATGGTAGATGGAGGATTATGCTCAAGAATCTATTGATTCCAATGAAGAATCAATAGTTCCAAAAAAATGAGCTTTGAGTGAAGGTTTTGGCTATGGAGGAAATTGAGAGAATTGAGAGAGAATTGATCAACTGTGAACTTGAAATGGAAATTATGAAGGTTAGAATGGCTTGCTTTGGAGTAAAATCATTTAAATACTCTCTTGGTATGGGATCCAAAGCAAGGGTTGGAATTTGGTTTGGAAATTATGGTATGGAATAAGGTTTGGGAATACTCGGCCGACAACAACTGCTATTTGTTGTGACATGAACTGCTGAGGATAAGGGAAACTTACCTGATTGTGATAACCCTGTTGACCTGCAACAAAGAAAAACAACAAAAATGCTCTACACGCGAAATGGTTACCTCAGTTACCATTCATGATACCTACTGGTCAAGCAAAGTCAGCGCTTTTGTTATGCTCTGTACAGCCTCTTGCTTTCACCTGCAATATTTACCAAAATAACAGACACTTCACAAACAAAACAGTAAAATGGACAAGAAAAAGAAAGCTCTTTGACTGAAGTGAATACTTTTATTGATGAAGGGCCTGTAAATAAGCAAATTACAATTCAGATGCAATTTCTGAAAAGAGGTAATTGCTTAAAAACAAGAAAACAAATACAATATACATGTCGACAATGTGGAAACAGACAACCATGATGTGTCGATTCGGCTATAACCTGTATGTCTTCGATGTTCCCTTTGCTTCGCCTTCTGACAAGACTGACTGGACTGATTCCTTTCCTTCGGGATAACTTCTCACAAACTTACAGATCGAACGCGGACCGTGATCATTTGCTTTTTAAATCCCTAACTTTTTCCTGGATCGCCCTTTTGGGTTTTCAATCCACCGGAATACCCATTTTTGCCAAAGTTGCCTTTTCAGGTTTTCAACTTTGCGGGTTCATTCTTCTTATTTTTATCCCTAATTTTTGCCGAACCTTTTCTTTTTATGGTTCGTCGAGATGTCCCTTTTTTGCCTAGACGTTTCTTTTTGTGTCTAGCGGGTCTCTCTTAAGCAAATTATTTTTTAACCACGTCCGCGTTCATAGGGGACGAAAAATCTTCACCATCCATAGTAGATAGTAATAAGGCTCCGCCTGAGAAAACCTTTCTTACCACATATGAACCTTCATAGTTAGGAGACCATTTTCCCTTGTGATTTTTCTGAGGAGGAAGGATCCTTTTCAACACCAAATCCCCTGCTGGAAGCACCGAGGACGCACTTTTTGATTAAAGGCTTTCTTCATCCTAATCTGGTACAACCGGCCATGTGCAATGGCTGCTAATCTCTTTTCATCAATCAAGCTCAGCTAATTCAACCTGGTCTGCACCCATTCAGCTTCATCAAGCTTCACATCCGACAAAATCCTTAAAGAAGGAATCTCAACTTCTAATGGCAGGACTGCTTCCGTACCATACACTAGTGAGAAAAGAGTTGCCCCAGTTGATGTACGCACCGAGGTACGATAACCATGAAGAGAAAAAGGTAACATCTCATGCCAGTCTTTGTAGGTCACAACCATCTTCTGCATAATCTTCTTGATATTCTTATTAGCTGCCTCAACAACACCATTCATCTTCGGACGATATGGAGAAGAATTTTGATGTTCTATCTTGAAACTCTGACACAGTTCCTTCATCATTTTGTTATTCAAACCTGAACCATTATCAGTAATGATTCTCTACGGAATACCATCACAACAAATGATGTCCTTCATTATGAATCGGGAGACCACCTGCTTCGTGGCATTAGTGAAGGACGTTGCTTCTACCCACTTTGTAAAGTAATCAATCGCGACCAGAATGAAGCGATGTCCATTAGAAGCAGTCGGCTCAATCTTTCCAATCACGTTGATTCCCCACATGGCAAAAGGCCAAGGAGGTGTCAACACATTCAGAGGAGTTGGTGGCACATGCACCTTATCCGCATAAATCTGGCATTTATGGCATTTTCTGGCATATTTGAAATAATCGGATTCCATAGTCATCCAATAATACCCAGATCTCAACAATTTTCTAGCCATTTCATGTCCACCGGCATGAGTACCAAAAGAACCCTCGTGGACTTCCTCCATCAACAGGTTTGCTTCAAACTCATCAACACAACGCATCAAGACCATGTCGAAATTTCTCCTGTAGTAAACATCGTCCTTATTCAGATAAAAATTACCAGCTAACCTCCTCAGAGTTTTCTTATCCTTGCTAGATGCCCCAGATGGGTACTCCTGAGTCTTGAGAAAATGCTTGATATTGAAATACCAAGGCTTTCCATCAGATGCTTTCTCAATAGCAAACATAAAAGCAGGTCTATCAAGACGCATGATGGTGATAGTAGAAGTTTCATTCCAGAAATTCACTTTATACATCGAAGCGAGCATGGCCAAGGCATCCGGCATCTGATTCTCAGCCCTCGGCATATGATGGAAATTAACTCTATCGAAGAAAGGCACCAGTCTCCTTGCATAATCTCTGTAAGGCACCAGGTTGGCCTGGCGAGTTTCCCATTCTCCTTTGATTTGGTTAACGACCAGTGCTAAGTCACCGTATACATCCAGATTCTTAATGCTCATATCAACGGCCTCTTCCAAACCCATAATGCAAGCTTCATACTCAGCTTCATTATTGGTGCAAGCGAATGTCAATCGGGTGGTGAGCGGTATATGAGAACCGTGGGGAGTAGTAATGATCGCGCCGATTCCATTACCATATGAATTGACAGCTCCGTCGAAAACCATTTTCCACTGAGATCCTTTCTCAGGACCCTCTCCAGGTAAAGGCTCATCACATTCTTTCATTCTCAGAAACATGACATCTTCGTCTGGGAAATGAAACTTCATCGGCTGATAATCCTCAATCGGCTGTTCCGCTAGATATTCTGACAGGACACTTCCCTTAATGGCTTTCTGGGAAACGTATTGAATATCATACTCTGTTAACACCATTTGCCAACGGGCGATCCTTCCGGAGAGTGCTTGTTTTTCAAATACATATTTGATTGGATCCATCTTTGAAATCAATAGGTTTGTATGGTTTAACATTATTGTCTCAAACGCTTTGCGGCCCAAGCGAGTGCACAACATGTTTTTTCCAGCATCGAGTACCTCAACTCACAATCGGTGAATTTCTTACTCAGGTAGTAGATGGCGTGCTCTTTTCTACCTGACTCATCCTGTTGACCGAGCACACATCCCATTGAGTTCTCAAGAACCGTGAGATACATTATCAGTGGTCTCCCTGCAACTGGCGGCATGAGCATTGGAGGTTCCTTTACATACTCTTTTATTCTTTCGAAAGCCTTCTGGAAATTTTCATTCCACCTGTCCGTTTGATCTTTTCTTAGCAATTTGAATATTGGTTCACAAGTGGTTGTAAGATGAGATATAAACCTTGCAATGTAGTTTAATCTCCCTAGAAAACCACGAACCTCTTTTTCTGTTCTCGGCTCAGGCATTTCTTGTATAGCTCTTATTTTGGCAGGATCTACCTCAATACCCTTTTCACTAACAATGAAACCCAGTAACTTTCAAGATCTCACCCCGGAGGTGCACTTGTTAGGATTCAGCCTCAGCTTGAACTTCCTCAGCCTTTCAAATAATTTCAGAAGATCGACCAGATGTCCCTTCTCCGTATGTGACTTTGTAATCATGTCATCAACATAGACTTCCACCTCGTGATGAATCATATCATGAAACAAAGTGACCATCGCCCGCTGATAAGTTGCCCCTGCATTTTTCAATCCAAAGGGCATCACCTTATAGCAAAAAGTCCCCCAAGGTGTGATGAAAGTAGTTTTCTCCATGTCCTCTGGGGCCATCTTGATTTGGTTATACCCAGAGAAGCCATCCATGAATGAAAACACAAAATATTGCGCGGTGTTATCAACCAACACATCGATATGAGGGGGCGGAAAATCGTCTTTCGGGCTCGCTTTATTCAGATCTCGATAATCAACACACATCCTGACCTTTCCATCCTTCTTAGGCACAGGAACAATTTTAGCGACCCACGGAGGGTAATTCGTGACAGCAAGAAACCCATCATTCAACTGCTTTTGAACTTCTTCTTTGATCTTGACTGCCATGTCAGGCCTTGTCCGTCTCAACTTCTGCTTGACTGGCGAGCAATCTTCTCTGAGAGGTAACCGGTGTACCACAATATCTGTATCCAGCCCAAGCATGTCTTGGTAAGACCAAGAGAAGATATCTTTATACTCACGCAGCATTTCAACCAATCTTCTCTTGACACTGTCTTCCAATGCAGCCCCCACTTTAACCTCTTTCTTGTCATCCTCGGTACCCAGATTAATAATCTCAATATCCTCCTGATGAGGTACAATAACCCTTTCCTCCTGCTTGAGAAGCCTGGCTAAATCTTCGGGCAGTTCACAGTCTTCGTCAGTCTCATCTTTAGCTTGATAAATGGGATTATCAAAGTCATACGAAGTCATAGCTGAACCTGAATCGATGGCATCTGATAGAAAAGACTTGCATGAGGATGTTATGTTTATTATGCGATGCAACAACCAAAACACATTGCCATTTTTCTGTTAAGTGTAAATGCAAAACAAAAACAAGAAAAACAGGGATCACAATATTTTGAATGTGAAACGTATTTTATTAATGGTAAACTATAAATAACAAGAAGGCCCCACAAATGGGTCACTATGCCTTGGGCAGAACGCAGGACTTAACATAATCAAAACAATGAACATTACTCTGCAGCAGTAACATGAATGACTTCTTCGGTAGTCCAGTTGCACAACTTCTGGCCGGGAGTACATGGACGAATCCAGGCATCCATGTCGCAGTCACTGTCACCTTCATCGTCTTCAACGGCATTGATCCGATCAAAAATCACACCACTGCTGGTGAACTGAACTGGTCCCCTGTATCTTGGAATCTGAGAAGACCGGGAGGTTTGTATCCCATGCTAAACTTGTCTTGCTTGACAGGAACATGGAGAACTTGACCCCACTTCTGAGACGAGCCGGATTCTACGATAGCACGGGCTTCCTTTAGCGACGACATTGAAACCTCTAGACCTTTGGCTGTACAGGAGACTTCCCCTGAATCTGAACCGTTTCAAAGGCCTGGAAGAGCGTTTCATGGATCTCACCATCCACTTCTACATATTTGAAAGATGACAAATGGCTAACCATAATGTCCTCTTCACTGCACACAGTAACTATGTTCCCCCCACCATGTATTTCAGCTTTTGATGCAATGTTGAGGTAACTGCCCCAGCAGCATGTATCCAAGGTCGGCCGAGAAAACAGCTGTATGCTGGCTGGATATCCATAATATAGAAGGTTGCATCAAAGACCTCCGGCCCTATCTAAATAGGCAGTGTGATTTCTCCAAATACTGATCTCTTCGATCCATCAAAAGCCCTAACCACCAGATCACTGGGCGTGCACAACAAACCCTGAATGTCCAACTTCATCAATGCCTTCTTCGGAAGCACATTGAGGGATGACCCTGTATCAACCAAAACATATGACATCAGAGATCCTCTACACTCCAACGATATGTGCAGAGCACGATTATGATTCCTCCTAGCAGGAGTCAGATCTAAATCGGTAAAGCCGAGACCATTACCGACATTCACGTGAGCGACTACCCCCTCCAACTGATTGACAGAAATATCCTAGGGCACGTACGCTGAATTCAAAACTTTCAACAGAGCATTATGATGCGCCTCCGAACTCATCAACAATGACAAGATAGAAATTTTTGACGGAGTTTGATTCAAGTGATCCAAAATTTTGTAGTCACTCTTCCGAATTAATCTCATGAATTCCTCTGTATCCTTTGAAAGATCATCAACAACAACCTGCGGTTGAGCATTCTCTTCAATCACCGCTTTACGCTTACCCCTGTCATTCTTATCAATAACAACCTCAGGTGGAGAGAAAACCCTACCACTTCTGGTAACACCTCCGACATCGACTATGTTCTCAACCGATGAACTTCCGCTTGGCGATTCTATCCATTCTTGTTTCTGCCCGTTACAGAACACTTCTCCTCCATAGTTCCATGGGATAGCTCTAGTGCTCTCGTACGACATGAGCCCTGGTATAGTAATGGTCACCGGAGCTAGCCTAGCAGGCGCTGAAATATTGATAGTCCGGTATGGAATAGAAATAGTGGCAACTTCGTCATTACTCACCTCTTTCACAATATCTTCCTTCACGACTTTGTCAATTTGCAGACAACCTTCGTCAATCATCCTCTGAATACCCCTCTTCAAAATATCACAACCCTCAAGCTGCGCTTCACATTCTGAGCAGTCAGCAGGATCACCAGGAAATACACCCTTCTTCAACAAACAAGCTTTCACAAAACCCAACAGAGTTTTCAAATCTTCAACATCAGTTATCAGATTCAATTTCTCACCCTCAATAACGGCGTTGGCCGTTGCCCCCCATGATCCGGCATCGGGTTCTGAGTAACATTGGGCCCCTCATTGGTGAAATTAGTAGCTTTAGAATTGAGCAAATCCTGGACCTTATGCTTAAAAGCTTTACAATGGTCAATGTCGTGGCCTGGGGCGCCAGAGTGAGAATCAGAATGAGCGTTTCCATCATAATCAGGAGGCGGTATACTTGTGAGAGGAGCCAAGGTCCTCTTTTGCACCAATTGTAACTGCCTGTCAGGCATCCGGCGCCTAGCAGAATAAGGACGCTGAGCGTTGCCTTGTTGCGAAGCTGCGGCCGGGATATTCACAGTAGCAACCTGGTGATGCTGACGAGACTGAGCTCTTCCCTTACCTTTGTGCGAAATAGCATTTTCATCCCCTTCCCTTCTCTTGGGGTTTGTAGAATACGTCTTCTTTGTTCCTCCCAAAGAGGATCCACCACCATTGGAAATCTTACTAGATTTGATCCCACTTTCAATTTGCTCACCAACAATCACCAAATCAGAGAAACCTGCAGACATGCAGCCTATCATTTTCTCGAAATACACACTCGGTAACAAAGCCATGAACAAGTCTATCAACTCCCTTTCAACCAAAGGAGGTTATACCCTTGCATCCAGATCTCACCACCTCTGGGCGTACTCTTTAAAGCTCTCAGAATTCTTTTGCGACAGACTCTGCAATTGTACCCGATTGGGTGCCACATCACTATTATATTGATAATGACCCACAAAAGCTTTAGCCAAATCTTTCCAGCTACGAATATGGGTCCTCTCAAGCCCCGTATACCATTCCAATGAGGCTCCTGCCAGGCTATCCTGGAAGAAATGCATCAACAGCTTCTCATCACGGGAATAGGCAGACACTTTTCTGAAGTATGCCCGAATATGTACTCTAGGACAAGTCGTCCCTTTGTACTTATCGAAATCGGGCACTTTAAACTTGGGGGAATCCTGACCCCAGGAATCAAACCAAGATCAGACATATCCAAGCCTAAAGAATTCTGATTTTCCAATGACCTCATTTTCTCCTCAGTTAGTTTGAAACGTCGGTCGGCTTTAGTTGGAAAACCACCATCTAGATCTTTCACAGAGAATATATCATCCTGATTATCCTCCCAATGAGGACCAACAACCCTGTGCACAGCCCACACACTGCCATTACCCGCAATATTACCATTCTCACCAGCAACTCCTCCGCCCGGAGGTACAACAACAGTAGGAATACCTTGAGGAATATACCCACCAACCGGAGGATGAACAACACCAGCCCTTCCGTGCAAAACACCGTCTTCATCAACCCGTGCTATCAACGGCTGAACGAGTTCTCAACTGCTCCTGTCCACTGGCGACAGTCTGCATCAGTTCCATAAATTGGGCCATACGAGCCCTAACCTCCTGCAATTCCGCTTGTACCTGATCCATCACCTTCTGCTGATTCCCTCGAGTAGAGTATCTGTGGAAGCCGAATTCCTCAATCCTGAACTACAAAAACCAAGCAGAGATAAGAACACAAGACCACCAAGAATAACCTGCAATGCAAATGAGAATGCAAGATGCAAAATGCAGACATGTCTATGTATGCACAGGGAGATCTTTCCCCTTGATTCTGGTTTCAATAAACAAGAACAACAAAGATGGATAAGAATACCCCGATAAAACTTCTCATATATCGAGTAAAGCTGAGACAATACAACCAAATGAGAAATATCCGCATATAAAGAAGCATTGATCTCATCCAACATCTCTGGTGATGATCAAGATACAAAATCAAATGAAACTACAAAAGATAAAACTCCTAGTAGCCATGATCTCTACGCCACTCCAGAGACTCCTCGAGCATCTCCTTCGTATCTGGAAGGTCTGGTCTCTCCATCAATTCTCGGATAAGGACATCCCTCTTGCATATCACATCCCGAAGATAATGACAATGATCCTCCCAAGCGTCTTCGACAAAGGCATCCTCGAGCCTGGGTTTCTTCACCTCTACACGGATCTTGAACTCTTTAAGTGCTGATGAAGTCTCTTGGTATTTCTGCTCGATCGTAATCCTACTGAACGTTTCTAGCAATAGCTCTCTCTCATTAGCCTTGAATTGCACTTTCAGCTCATCAACCTGCACACGAAGCTGATCATCTCTACTCTTGTTGGCAGTCACAGTAGCATTCCACTGCTCATCGAATTTGGATATCCTCATATAGGCTCTATCTAAATCCACCTTCTTACTCTTCTGAACATTACAGGTGCTCTTAGTATCAAGACCGACTTGCTTCCGTGCTTGTACCTGATCAACAAGTTCTTCCTTCAACTTGGTCAACAATTCTGCATTTGTCTTAGCCAAGTAAACAGCTTCACCCTTATCATGTTTCAGCTGACTGATTTCTTGCTTCAACTCTTCATTCTCTTTGCGCAGCTCCTCTTTTTATGCCCAAAGCTTGGTATATCTCGAGATATCAATAGTTGTAGACGGCTCGATGACTAAAGGATACAATGGTGCTTCAACAGGAAATGACAACAAAACCTCTTCAACCCTCTTCTGAATCCAATCCGAGTATGGATCATAGGCTCTACAATCTCCTTTGCCCAAAGACAGTTTCCTCTTCTTGTGAATCTTACCCCACGCGTCCACAAATCGGGCTAAAATACACGGATCAGCTACACCTGTGAAGTATAGAGATTCCTGCACTTCCACTTCTTTAGGAAGTCCTTTCAAAGCATAACCGAATTGTCTCACAGCAAGAGAAGGATTATAATTGATACCGCCTTTCCTCCCTATCAAAGGCATATTAGGAAAGCTACCACAACTGAAAATAAGCTCACGACCCAACAAGTCTCAATTGAACCAGGCAATATTCTTCTCCATCAAACCCATAAGCCTCTTCGACCATTCAGCTGAGTTCGCGGAATTCACAAACCACTTATGCAACAATGGCGCACAACAAGAAACCATCTTTCCTCTTCTTTTCTCGTTCTTGTAATGCACTGAGTGGTACAAGTCTCCTAGAAGAGTAGGCACGGGATTCTTGGAAGTGAAGATATGAAAAGCATCAAAATCCACAAAGTCAGGTACATTGGGAAACAACACAATGCCATAAACACATAGAGCCAATATAGCACTGAAAACTACCCAACAACCTTTGTCAACATACTCTCGGGATTTGTCGACCAGGAAAGACAAAGCAAACCCGGAAACTCTGTTTCTACTGATAACATAACCCGCCAAGTCAGAGGCGCTCAAATAAAGAGTGGCAGACAACTCCTCAAGATTAGGTTCTTCCTTGGAACTGAAGAAAGGCACTGAAGAAAGCCTCCCATATTTCACTTCCTTGTGCTTCTATATGTGCCTTCATGCGGATCTTCTAGAAGTCGAAATATTCGCCACAAAAGAAAGGAGGCTTATTGCTACTGCCACCCTCTTTGAATACAAGATTGTTATTTGCGGAAGCCATCTAGATCGAATAGGAACAAGTTACCTATCACCTGCTCTGATGCCATTTGTGATATATGTGTACTGAAGAATGAAAATTTTAACACTTGTATAGGTATTTCAAGTAATATTTGTTATACCTTTGAAATGATATTCAAAACTCTATCTTTACACTTGAAGCTTGTATGAGAAGCTTGATCACAATTGTCACATGTTAGAGCACTATCTTGATCCTTTGATGTTTACTTGAATACTCTTACTTTTTGCATATGTATGTGTTTGCATAGAAAGCTTGATCTTGTTGTCTTCATCAAAACTTTAATGAGCTTGAAGCTTACTTCTACAGTATGTATTCCACCTGTGTAAGTCTATTTCTTCGCGCATCACAATCAACCTACCTTAATCTATTCATCACCCTTTCTTTTCAAAACTTTTCTATATTTATTTTTGTCTCCTTGAGTCTAAACCTTGGTCTTGTACCAAGTTCATTCTCAAACTCTTTTCTTAATAAACTTGGATGGTTGTAGAGTGGTTAGGCGAAGGCCTTGTCCTATCCCGATTGCTTGATATTACCTTTAGGGTTCACTGTCATAAAGAACTTACCATTCAAAATAAAAACATCTTTAATAAGATAATAATGTGCTCTTTGTGTTGAACTAAGAAAGAGGATTAAGTGAAGACTTCTTCCTCTCTGTGTGTGGTCTCGATACTCGTGTTTCATTACAAAGACATGACTATATTCGCCACAGCATTTTCACAATAAATATTTTGAGATAAAGAATTGGGTACTACCCGCAAAGCGTTACTATCCGAGGACTTATTTCACCCTTAAAAATAACCTTCAACAAATCATGTGTGACATCTTGCTTTGATGGCAAAAACTTTTTCTTTTCAAAAAGGACATGTTACGTCTGTTATATCGCAAACAGGTAACGCCTAAGACTCCAGAAGCGAGCTGCAATACACCTAACTGCTAGAATGTGTATGTTATAATCGTCCATGAAAACTCTGACAAATCATAGTCTGAACTACAGACGCTCTGATTCTTTACTTCTTTTAAGTGAAGATACGTAGGCACAAGGGCCTCAATCCTTGGCGAGCACACTTCCATCTTTTTATCCATAGTCCTCAGAACTACGTTGACTCTGACTTTCTCATACCTGTTGAGAATAGGTAGGCATAGGACCGCGAGGCCCTACCGAGTCTCCCTCCCTTTTTCATCTGCTCTTTTCTCTCTATTTTTGTTTCAAACCCTTCTCTCTCCCCTTTAGAACACTATTGGAAAGCAGTATCCTTTAGCAAACATCCTCACATATAGACATGCAAATGGTTCCCATCGAGTAAGGTGGATGTGAAGGGTGCTAATACCTTTCCTTCGCATAACCGGCTTCTGAACCCTTTCTTTTGGTTGCGAGACCATCTTATCCATTTCTTTCTTGGGGGGGTTTTTCGATGTTCTCGCTTCCCCTTTTTGGGATAAATAAAGTTCGATGGTGAATCTTCTGTCTTTCTGCTTTTGCCTCTGCGTCGTTGCAATTTTTCGAGTATCAACAAATGGCATGTGGGAATGAAGGAGTATCTTTCTTCATTTTTCTCTACTAAGCTTGAAATGCATTTTTCGTGGCACTCCTTGAATTTTTGAAACATGAGTTTCATCTATTTGTTAATCTCACTTTGACAGTTTTCATCTTATGATTACATATCTTTGATGTAAGTAGCTTTCTAGTGCAATACATTTCCTCTTCTTCTTGTCATCTTTTTCGTCATCAACAAGTTTTTTCATCTCCATCTCATGTTCATGCATTTTGCCAAATAGAGAAAGAGAGTGTGTGGGGGTGTCATACCCCAAATTTTCCTACCTGTGTATAAATTTTATTTGCACATTCACCCACTAACCATCATTCATAAAATATAAAAAAAAAATATGTCGAGGATGAGCTAAATCCAAGCGAATTTCATTTGAGGTTCATCAGGGAAGGAATAAGTGCAGTAGGTTGAGGTCTATTTAGGGTTTAGGCCTAATTGGTTAGTCAAGAAAAAGAGGACTTCATGATCAAATCAGGGTATGTATGATTCAGATGATGAGTGGCTAAGGATTAAATTAGGTTTTTTGTGTCAATTCAAGTAATCTGTGTATGGATTAAGTTATCCGGCTGTGCTGAATTCAGATGCTTCATGGTGGAGAATTACATGGAATTTATTCTTTTCAACTAGGGTTTTTGGTGCAATTGTAATGCAGTTTATGTCAAGTCATAATCCTATAATTTCAAGGCATGTTCCTGCTCATTTGTTCAAGATGATTCAATTTTAATCGTGTCTCAAGGATTTGCTCAAGAATGGTTAAAATTAAGGAATTGATTCACTTTCAGTCAAATGCAAGATTTATTTTAAAGTCAGTGACAAAGTACAAAGTTTCGTGCATTGGTGGTTTCATTGTGCCAAGGCTTTATTTCATCCAAGTACAAGAGTGATTTATGCTTAATTCAATATATCATTTCAAGTGAACAAGTCAAGATTGTTAGAATTTGGTTCTAATTGGGATTTCAATTTTAATAGTCATGAATTTGAATCAAGAATCGAGTGCAATAATTCTCATGGCTAAGGTATTTCAAGCATGGTTCAAGATGGTAAAAACTAGTTTTGAGTACAATTCTTGGGTTCCATTCAAGTGTGGTGATAATATGAAAAATTCAATTAAGTTTATCATTCAAGACACATTTTAGGATTTCAAAGTGCAATTCAAATGGAATAATAGAAGGTGTCAATAGTACATTCCAAGTCCACTACCATTTCATAAGCCCATTACAATAAAGTCATCAAAATCTTTAGCTCGTCCATTACCAAAGAGTTGTTGCAAACAAATTCACGAAGAAAAAAAAAAGCAAATTATTCATTACAAGCCCATGTTATTTTTGTTTTGAGTTCAAAAAGCCCAATACTTTTCCATACAAAGTTTAAAAAAAAACAATATTCATTACAAGCTACAGCATTTGAGCCGATACACAACCACACAACATGAGCATCAAGCCTTCCCAACAGAATTGCAAAACCATAACCCATGTAACATGATTCACAAAAGCTAACCATTCCAATAGCCAAATCATAGCAGCCAATTTTTTCACCTATCAAACACTCTACACGTACCTGCTTTCACAACAACAACAATAAATTTGAATTTTTTTTCACAGCAAAACCAATTTGTATTAAACCATAATTTTTGCAGCCTTTATGCAACAACTGGTACCTGCAATCAATAGACCAAAATGCAGCATCAGCGCACAAAATTTCTTCCACAAATTTCCTTTAAAGCTCTCTTTAAAATGAACACAAGCCTTCACAAATAGGGAAGCTTAAAAAATCCCATCGTTGTTCTGCCAAAATCACCCCTCAAATCCTTCTCTAATAAACTTCATACACCATCAACAATCTCATCAAATCATTATACAACTCACCTTAACTTCCCTCATCCTTCAAACGATTCAACCACAACCCATTCATAGAAACTAAACCCCAAATCAACAAATCCAAAATAACCCAGAATCAGAACATAGCGAGATGAGGAGATGAAATAGACAAACCAAACAACACAAAATCAAAGCAGACCTGAGCAACACACATGAACGAAGAGGAGACGAAGCCAAGAGATGAAGGTTGGATATTGTTTCTCTTCATGTTGTTGATCTATTTTCACCATGGCTTTGCTTCATTTTGTTTTCAAGTCAAATGAATCGCATCGCGCCGCATTGCTTTACTCGTGTTCTGTTTTTCATTTCCACCATGTTTCAATTTGTTTTAAGCTTTTGATTTGGTTCCGATGGTAGACCGTGTCATGTTATGAATAAATGAATCATGATTTTTTTTGTTTTGTTTATGATCCTCTATAATGTGGTTTTGGGCTCATAGGCCTATTGTCGCTACCGCGAAAATAAGGTGTCGGAAAAATAGAAGAGTCGCCACCTTTCGTTATTTATCCCTCAGAACGGGAAAGGAAACGATCGGAAAAACCTGACGAAAAGGTATAAGACAAGGTCATCGCAACCATGTCTGGGTTCGGAAGTCGGTTACACAAGGGGAAGGTATTAGCACCTCTCATGTCCATCGTACTCGATGGGATCCATGCTTGTTATGTTTATCTGACGGGTTGGTTTAACTATCTACCTATCAAGGCTGGTATGAAAAAGAAAAGAAAATGACTCGGCAAAGCGTCACACTTTATGCCTACAAATTCTCATCAGAGAATGAGAAATCAGAGTCAACGTAGTTCGACTAACTACGGGTTACAGGATGGGGGAAGGTGGCTCGCCAATACATCAGTATTGTGCTTACGTACTCTCAACAGATATGAGAGATCAGAGCTTACGTAGTTCGGGATATTACGGATTACGGGGATTCAGATTCATCTATTTTTCTGATTAGGGTTAACAAACAGTTCCAACAATTTGGCGTACGCAACTCGACCCTTGGAGACTTAGGCGTTACCGTTTGCGGTAGAACTGGGAGTTAACGACACTCTTTTCTTCAGAAAAAGCTTCCTTTGAATTATGGGCCCACGGGGCAAAAGGGTTTGAAGTTTGTTTTCTGTCTTTTACGGAAGAACTGTTTTGTATGGTTGTCTGTAATTTGTACAGCACTAGAGACTATGACCTAGGAGCGAATGCGTTGTATAGCGTCCGAAGGACATATACTAAACATCCTAGATGATTGAGAGGAGACCACTCAATCATCACTTCCCAAGTAGCTTAAGGCTCGTAACGCGCTTGTACTAACTTGCCCTTATTACGCTTTTTACTATTGTTTTGAGATGAGAAGAGAACGAACTCTACGAGGAGACTGTCAAGTCCTAATGTTGTCATGCCAAGGATTCATCCTATGGTTGAGGTTTGAGACAGGGAACTCCTAGAAGTTATCATACATAGGTTTCAACCTAAAGTTCTAATCATCACTTCCTTATCAAAGGAAGTGAGATTCCTAGGGGATCATGGCAATGGTAATCAGAAACAGATAAAGCATCAGCTTAAACAGATAAACAGATAACAGTAAAGATCCACATGCAATGCAGCAATACAAGCAGAAGGAGACTCACTCAACCTCTTAACAATCAAGCAAAGAAAAACAGTCAAAACAGACAAGCAGAGGGAGCTCACTCAACTTCTATTATGCAAATACGTCAATTAGAAAAAGAAAAACAACACACAAGCAAAGGGGAGGATCACCTCAACCCTTAAGGCAAACAAGCAGAGGGAGACTCACTCAACCTCTTAATGCAGTCATGCATCTATGTTTAAACTATTCTAATCATGCACTATCCTAATGCAACACACCACTCAATCATGAATGAAGAAAAGGACTCATGGCAAATAATGGATTCATTCCACAAGTAGTCATACAAGGCTTCTATACTAAGGAAGGAAATTGGATGTTGGCAGGCAAGGGTAAGGTCCACAGGAACTTATCCCAGACACTCAACCAACTAAAAGAGATTTGGGGAAATCCTAAGGGTTTGGCTCCTTCAAGAAATGTGCAACATTCCCCCCCACAGGGGGGACTATGCTACCCTAAGAAGGTTCCTAAAAAGAAACGAATGAAAGAAACTTTTAGGAGAATGGAGATGAGAAGCAAGGTAAGTTCCACCGGAACTTACCACATACACTCAACCAACTTCACTTCCTTAGAGAGAGAGAGAGCTTTCATTGACTCAACCCCTTTATGATAATGCAATGTATTCCTCCACAGGAAGAAACATGCTCACAAGGGGGATTCCAATCAAGCAAGGAAAATTGAAGAGGAAACTACATCTATAGGAAGAATCATCCACCTATTTAAGCTTTTAAAGGACCACAAAGATTTCCTTCTAAGGACAACTATCCTAAAGGATTCAAAGACGTTAAAAGAGGCATCTATCTAATTACCAATCTATCAAGAAAGGAAATGGGACCTAGAATCATCTAATGGTCATTTACAAGCCTAATCTATACACTTAACCTAGTTAGGATCATCTAAACTAAGGCCAATTTGTAAAATGGGAACTTAATAGAAAATCATTCCTAAAAATTCCAAGGAAAATACTACACTATCCTACATGTATCAACATTTTATGGTACAAAAATCAGGGGTTAAACCTAAATTAAAAGGCTCAAACTAAATCTAAAACCTCAAGGGTACACTAAAGGGATCCAATAATGAACACTCCTAAACAACTAGCTCAAAATCCAATTTAGAATCGTCTAAAAATCTCAACAAAAATCACATAAAATCATCAACATGTCTATCACCAGTGCACAAAATTTAAGGTCTTAATTCTATACCAAACTCCAGAACAAAAATTACCAAGAAACTATGCATTTTTTGCCGTTTTTATTATCCAATTAAAGGAGAAAAACAAAATTAAATTGACAACTGAACAAAAGTAAAATCTAATTGCACACAAAAATCATAGACATGATAAGGATCATCCACGAATTTTTTTCATAATTTTCTAAGCATTTTTACTAGTTTAATGAATTAAAATGAATGAAACAATTAAAGAAGTAATAAGATCAATTAAAGGAAATAAAGAAATGCAGATAAATCTACAGCCACGAGATCAGTGGACTAGTCAAACGATCCAAGGGATGGGAGCTTGCCAACACATTAATGAAGTCCAAGTAATCTCATGCAATTAGTCAAAGATGGACCATGGAATCTTTTAATCGTGACTGCAAATGGTAATGGTAATCGCATCGGACGGCTACGGAGTCATCTTCTCCAACTCGCCGGCGAATTTTCCAGCCACCGCCCCCTACCTCCGGCCGCCGCGCGGATGCCCCAACAACGTGGCTCTCTCATTTTTCCACCGTTTCTTACGTTTCTTTTAACCGATTTCATGGGATTTTTCGCAAGGAATCCGAATCTACCACTTATTTTAACTTTCCTCCATTAAAACTCAAGAAGCCATGGACATCAAGAATCATCAAGAAATTTCAACTCTCACGAAAACTTAAAATGAAGCCACTAATCTCTTCATCTCACTCCCTAGGTTCCAAACATCATGTTCTTTATCATTTTTATCCATTATCTAAAGAGATATTCGAACTACAACTTGGGATGCCATGATAAGAATTGTCAAAAAAACTTCACCAAACCAATTCTAAATCCATCTAAGGTTCAATACTAACTTAACCGCATGTTCAAACTAACTTAATTATGCTTAAATTAAGAGGAATTTTGAGAATCAAGAACCTTACCGGAAGCTTCGAATTTGGTGTTCTTGAGGGTGAATTCTTCCTCCAAAAGGTGCAGATTTCTTCACTGGTTGATGATGAACAAGTCTAGATGCTTGGTTGATCTTGATTCAGCCTCTATCTTGAAACTCGAAAATCCAAATTCAAGCTTCTTCCACAAATTTCTCTAACTGATTCTTCAGTGAAACTGGCACTAGAAGCTTCTGAAAATGATCCACAATCTATTTATATTCTGTTTTGATCCATTGGAGGCCCATTCATGGCCCAATTTCTCAATTCCAAGTTTTAACTTTCTTCCAAAATTTCACTTATGGTATGCACGAATTGGCTCTGTTCTTGATCTCAATCCACTTCAGTTCACATACTTGAGAGTCATGGATTGTAATTGAGTGAGTGTTTTCCTTTGATTTCAACCAAAGAGGTGTGTTTGATTTGTAACTTCATCATGAAGTAATCCACCAAAATGCCATGAAATGAGTCTCAAATCAAAATTCTAACAATGCAAAGGTGTTTAGAATATCATTTACAATCAAAATTAGCAGAAATTTGGCTTGAAATCATTCAATTACCAATTGTTCTGAATTTTTCCCTTTTAATTCATTAAATGGCCTTTTTGTGAAATTTCTTCAACCAATGCTTGCTATAATCCATATCCATGGACTCTTGATACTTGGCTGAGCTAAAAACATCATTTTGAGAAACTTTCAAGTTGAACAAAATTCCATTTGAAACATGCAAGATAGTGAAATGGACCCATAATTCAAAATGACCTGTAATGTCCAAATACCCAAATTACCCTTGACTTGTCAAAGCCATAACTTGAGTTCTACAAATCCAATCATGGACTTCTAGTACTCTTTAGAAATCTAAGAGAATAAGGAACAACATTCATGTTGACCAAAAGTCCATAGGAATTATCCTTCTAGGGCAAAAGTGTCCTGCAAGTTGGGCAACTTTCAAGCTCCAAATTCACATGCCTCAGATGACTTGTAACTTGTCTGGCTCATAACTTGAGTTATATAAACCCTATCAAGGACTTATAGTACTCAAGTTAAATCTAAGATCATGCCTTACAAAAATCATGTTGGGGTAAAGATGAGATGGAAATCACATCTTGAGTTAAGTGGTCTTGAAGTCAGGGGTTAAGCTAGGGGATTTTACACTGTCAAGCCTTAGAAACCCTAGCCCAAAACTTCTCAAACTCTTCAATCATGATGAGTTAACATTGGAACCATCCTTATAACATCTCAATGTATCAATCCATGATCACATGGCTCTTGGATTAGGTCTCAAACCTCTTCAAATCATGAGTTGACTTAGGGTTGACTCAGTCAAACCCTAGCTGCACCAATCATGGCTGAGGCTTCTTAATCTTGCATAAGGACTTGTCTGAGCTCCCAAATGAACTTCAACATTTCTCATGAGCTCTCTCAAGACCTCAAGTGCAACTTCATGGCTTCAGAATCATCTGATGATCTTCCCACAGCTCTCAAGTTAGGAGACATACACTCTTGGTTTCAACCACTCTTTCTGAGGATCTTAGAGTTCTCTGGTGAGGATATCAACCCTTAAACACTTGAATAACCCTCTTATCTAGCTTCATAGTCTTGTATAGCTCTTGATTGGTAATCATACCTCTTGATCTCCTGCACACATGTCAATGAAATGCAAATGATAATGCTAATATGAATGAAATGAAACATAAGCTAGGTAAAGAAAGGTTGGGCAAATTTTGGGGTGCAACAACTGCCCCTATTCAAACGGCTTGGACCTGACTGGGTGAGAAGCGAACGACTCTCAAACAACCAAGGTAAAAGATGGTTGAATACCAACAAACCCGGAAATTTGCCAACTACACAAGTACACGGTACTCTGATGGGGACAAATCTTTGGAAGCTGAAATAATAGTTGCACGACAACTAGCTGGAGAAATACTGATCTGAACCTCCGTCAGGATGATTCTATGATTTCAACGTAGATCTTCGTCCTCAACTCATCAAGGGACCACCAGTTACACGGTAACTGGTGATTTGCCAACCGCACAGGTAAACGATACTCTGATTGGTAGGAACATCTTCAAAACTGAGCATGACAGTTGCACGACAACTCTGCTGGGGAATTGGTCACATGGTAACCATAAATTTACCAACCGCACAAGTAAACGATACTTTGGTGGGTAGGACAATCTTTGAAGTCTGAAATGGCAGTTGCACAGCAACGGGTCCGAATCTCCGTCAGGATGATCATCAGATTTCACTGCAGCTTCTACCTCAAATCATCAAGGGATCACCAGTTACACGGTAATTTGTGAAGGGTTTAATCTCAAATCTCCGTCAAGACGATCATCTGATTTTGCTGTAGATCTTCGTCCTCAAGTCATCAAGGGATCACTGGTTACACGGTAACTGGTGAACGATAGCTGGATTCCTTATCGTCGCCTATGGACTCATCATGTCGCTAGGAATGACGACAATATCTTTGTCGGACTTCATCAGTAAGTCAATTAGGGATCACCGGTTACTCTGTAACTGTTGAATGATGGTTGATTATGTCGTCCGGCATTCTGCGCCACTGCAGAAGAATTCCTTATCGTCGCCTATGGACTCATCGTGTCGCTAGGCACGTCGACAACATCTTTGTCGGACTTCATCAGTAAGTTAATAAGGGATCATCGGTTACTCGGTAACTTGTGAATGATGGTTGATTATGCCGTCGGGCATTCTACGCCACTGCAGAAGAATTCCTTATCGTCACCTATGGACTCATCGTGTCGCTAGGCACGTCGACAACATCTTTGTCGGACTTCATCAGTAAGTCAATAAGGGATCACCGATTACTCGGTAACTGGTGAATGAGCGACTAGTCTCAAATCTCCGTCAGGATGATCATCAGATTGGTTGCAGCTTCTTCCTCAAGTCATCAAGGGCTCACCGGTCACTCCATAACCGGTGATACATCGCTGGTATTACCGTCATGCATTCTGCGGCATGGCAGCAGAAGAATTCCTCGGGACTCATCAGGTCATTAGGAACCTTTAACAATCTCTATAATTATGTTGTCGGGCATTCAAAGAACATCTCGGGCGTCATCCGGACTTCGTTAGCAAGTATGAAATAGAATCCTCGGTCAATCATGAACCCAATAGGGATATCTATTCTTTCAGCGACAGGCACTCCGCGTCAGCTGGGAGAACTGCTTTGACATCGTAGTTAGATTTCATCAGTAAGTCTTGAAATGGGATCCTTAATCAATCACGGATCAATAAGGATCTACAATCTTTTGCCCTCAGGCACTCTGCGTCAGCTAGAAGAACTACTTTGACATTGTAGTTGGACTTCATCAGTAAGTCTTCGAGGGAAATTTCCACTTCTCTGTTTAAAACCTGCTGGGGATGACACATCTCCGCTGGGGATTCTGGAGAACTACCAAGTAACTCTGCTTCAGGGATCCAGAAATCATTTTGGATGAATCAACTCTGCTGAGGACCTAAAGAATCATCTTGGACAAATAACTCTGCTAGAGATTTCAGGAATCATCCTGAGCCAATAACTCTGCTGGAGATTTCAGGAATCATCCTAAGAAAACACTCCGCTGGGAACTCTAAGCATCAACTTGAGCAACCAACTCTGGCGACTTCACTGGGGATTTTAAGAATCATCTTAAGCAAATAATTTTGCTGAAGAATTCAAGAATCATCTCGAGCAAACCATTATGCAGAGGAACACCTGCAAAACAAGAATGGTAACGACCTAGCTCATGTTTCATGTGCATATGCTTTGACAATGACGTAATGCTCCACACGGTGGAAATGCTACGCATTTAGGGTAAATGCTATGCAATCATGCAAAATGCTACGACCCCATCAGCAAAATAAATGCTGAAGGGAGAATCCTCCTGTCAAGGAGAAAGAACCACTCTGGTGGAGGAAGGAATCATCCTGCAGGGGAGAAGAAATCACACCAATCTCAATTGGACTTAACCGGGGGAAACAAACTCCAGGCGACTGCTGTATGGGGATAAAGTTCTACGAGAACCTGAACTCGCTCAACTAGGTGTACGAACCACAAACTACTGAGGCAAATGATGTCAATCGCAGAAATAAACAGCACGCGGCTAAAACTTCCCCGGAGATACGGATTTTGATGGGGAAATACAGCATCAGCTATTCAGCACTCTACTGGGGAAAACCAATCATGGCCTGAACGACCTCCAAGAACTCGGCTCTCTTGGAGAACTGCAAACTCGGCTGGGGAGGGCAACCAGACGCTGGAATAAATCCCCACCTGCCGGGGAGAGTACAACTCTGTGGGGAATTTCAAATCCGCTGGAGACTTCAGTCTGAAACTATCGGATGCTGAATACTTGCGAATAGTCTTTTAAAAAAAAACTGCACATTGACTCAGTGCTGGGGATGGATATACGCTTCAGCGCATGACTCAGCTGGGGAGATGATGATCCTTCCTCAGGATGCATCAGGTTAGGGAGAATCTTCTCTGCTTAGGGAGACATATCAATGCTCTCGGTCCCATGTTCAGACTTCGTGGGGAGACGCTGCTGAACTCGCTGGGGAAGAAGGAATCATCCTGTTGGAAAACATGCCATGAAGCGAACTCGAGATGGCTTGCCCCAGAATCTTATGACCTTCTGATAAAACTCTGCAGATACGGAGAGGAACGATTCCTTTGTTTTCAAATTTTGCCCCAGCCTGTGGGATCTCTGTGGGGATGTTCCTTGGAAGAAAAATCTCCAAGCTTTGCACCCTGTTCTGCTTCAGCATTTTGGATCTTGCAAAGGTGCTTCGAGTTAATCTCCTTTAGGATAAGGATGGCTTTGGCGCTCTCGGAGTGACCTGCCCCAGTCTTGTCGTGACTTTGCCACTCGTGGGCTAATCTGTGGGGAGTAGTACCCTGGCTGCGAGAGATTCATCAAATCTCGACCTGATTGCCCCGGATTAACGATTTCTGGATGGTTGACTCCCGTGCTGTGATCATTCGACGTAGCTTTCCCCAGTTCACCGGAATATTCTGGCACTCTGCATTCTATCCTAATCAGAATTTCCATCGCGGGAACTTTCCTGTTGTCAAGCGCTTACTCGCTAGTAAAACAAACTGTTCTGCATAAAAGACATATCAAATGCAATGCCTATGGAAACCATGAGTTTTGGGAGTGACAGTGTTGTCACCCAAATTTTGACCCCTTAGATTCTCATTATCATTTTAGAAGCATGATCATGAATTATCTAACCCTAAATCAGTGCAAGTTCATTATTGTCAAGTTACAGATGAATCAGGGTTTTCGCACCGACAAATTCAAAACAACCAAGGAATGATCAACCAATGATTTGGGCCAATTCAATCATGGAATGAAATCAAAGATAATATCAAAGTCAAATGAGAAGTCAATTTGAAGAAATCATTTCAGAATCAAGAACAGTGCAGTCAGGAGGCCCCGATTAGGGTTTTTAACTAGTGAAAAGTCAACTGTGGTTTGACTTTGATGTCGGAAGATGTTTTAATGGTGGGATTGAGGTCCATGAAGTTCATATAGCTTATTAAAGACCATTAAAGAAGTATCAAAGTCTCAGGATATCCAGAATGTCAACAGGCGACTCAATCGGCACCGATCGATCGTACGGTTGACCGAAAAGTCAACTCCTCAAATTCTGAGAATTGGAATCCAAGTTGTGAATCAAAGTTGTTCCTTATGTCATAATGGACTTGCATATCAATTTTCATGATCATTGGATCAAGGATGAGAGAGTAATCGAGAAATCGGGAAATTAGGGTTTTGAAAAGGGCTAAACCATAACTCCTTAACCACACATCCAATTGAGTTGGTTCAAATCTCATTTTGAAGCTCTTGACAAGTCCTACAAAAGTCCCATACTAGTCCACAACCATAAAATGCATACTTTTTGAGATAGAAGCAAAAACATTCCTAGAAGGGAAAATAACTTAGAAAATTTCTAAGTTATTTTCACTTTAAAAGCTTGTGTGCAGCCAACTTTGAGGGGGTTTTTCACCTAGTTCCAATTGGAGTTTGATTCCTTGACTAAAATGAATGTTTCAGAGCTATGTGAGGGCTTTCTAAATTGTACTAGAACATATCAAAAGGAGTTATGAGCAAAAAGTTACATAGGTGCAAAGTTGGAGGTTTCACATGTTAAGTCCCACATTGGCTGAATTTTCAAGATTGATTTCTTTCACCAAATTTGCCAAATTTTCTTGATCCAACTTATTGTATCTGATGTATGAGATGTATGTAACATGATACAAGAAAGAATTATGCAGAATACCACAAAATCAAAGCTTGAAGTTCATTGCCTTGCAAGTGGAGCAAGTTGGCAAGTTGAACTTTCCAAGCATGAGGTGGAAAGTAAAAGGCTGTACCAGCCCCTTCCCTATGATCCTAGCCTGCTACAAACATCAGAAAACCATCAAAGAACATGGGCAAGTTGTATTTGCATCAGAATTAGGTGGAAAACCCTCCAAGGGAGGTTTGGTTCAAAAGATCCAAAGATTACTTCATGTTGAAGAAATCTCCCAAGCAAGCACCTCAATCACTTTCTCTATAAAAGGAGAGCTCTTTCACTTCATTCAAAACACAATTCATCTGATAAAGTTGATTATGATGTGTTGAGAATGATCAAGATGCTGTCAAGACAGTTTTAATGTTAATTTTGCTTTTTTGAATATGAGGTTTGGTTGGATAGGATGTTGTTTTGTTTTGTTGCTTCAGGTTTTAACTTTCTGAATTTGTTGGAATGATCATTAATGTTGGATGTGTATGCTATGTTTTGACCTATTATGTCTTGTTCATACCCTGCCCACATTGTTTAAACCAACACCTTGCTTAATGTGTCAATACTGCCATGAACTTGAAAAATTGATGCTAATGTTTGCCCTGCTGTTGCTGGTTTGTATACACCCTGGAACATAGTCTATGTTTGCAAATTCATGAAAGTGTGTTGCTTTCAAATATCAGGATGTGATTCACTTTAGGTGCTTAGAATAAATGTGCATAGCAGGTTTTGTTTAACCTCATGATTAAAGAATTGCAATTGTTTGTTTGAAGAATGTTGGTTCATATCAAAATTCTGTTTTGTTCAGTAGAAAATTCACTTGATACATTTTTGCAAACAACCTGTTTTAAGGTATATGAGGTATGCACACATCACCAAAAGATCACTTTTGATATGCTATATGCTTGTATTGGACTAAATCTGCTCACAGCTTATATTTACATTTGTCATGTGCTTGTCTTGCTGTTGTACTGCTGCCAAAAGACCAGACCATAACATTGAAACATTGCATTGCACATAGAGTATTACAAACCTGATTCCAATCTTCAAAAATGTTCATAAGTATACTTGAAGCATGCTGATGTGTTCTGTTTTGATGTATGGTGTATAACACTCATTTCACTTATGCTCACAACATTGTCAAATTATTCAAAATCACCTTTTTCCATACCTGTTCTGTTATGCTTCTAAGTAACCTTCGAACACTTTCAAAATTTCATTTAAAGTATGCTGGTATTGATTTGTTAACCACAAAAAGGTTAAGTCCAAAATTTCATATTTTTCAAAACCATCTCACTTACAATTCAAGACACAACATTATCATTCTTTGCATAGAACATGATATGCTTGCTTTCTTCATTTTAACACATTTGTATGAGAATTTTAAACATGTCTATATGCTTGCTTTGTTGTTTCATGCCTTATACCAATGTTTCACATTTTGACACAAAAGTTCAAATACACAAAGTCACTCAAATGCTACATTTTGCTCCAAACTGATTTTTTCCATAAACTCACTTCACAAACACCTCATAACAGTCATTTATAACATGCTTGTATGATCATCTTGCACTGTAAATCATTGCATCAAAATCTCACTCTTGAAAATGCTCACTTTCTTCATAAAAGGACATGCCACATACCATTTTTTCAATTGTTTGCTTTTGAACTGAAGTGCTTGTTCTAACATCCCATGTTTATCATTCATAATGTGTTTGCATTGTCATATGAAGCTAAAACTGTCTAGAATAGGAATCACACATTGAAATGCATCACACACACAAGAATGCATTTTGAAAGCCAAATAGCTACACCCTTGTTCCAGTCTGGTTTTTGTCTCACACACACACACTTAATATTACATACTGAAGGTGTTTGGAAGGTTAGTATGACCCTTGATTACTTTGAACTTAAAAACCATACTGTTATGCATTGTTGCTTTTATGATCATTTGCAAATTGAATGTGAATTTTCATAATTAGCATATCCTGACCATGAACATGTTTTCATTTGTTTATATATCATGAAATGGATGTGTATGGAAGTTTAGTTGGCATTTAGATTGATTGTAACAAGCTGTCCAAGTCATTTTGCAAATCTTGAACATAAACAAACACCCTATCGGGTTTTTCAGTGAGAAGGTGATCTCAAAAAACCAACACCACCATGTTAATCCTCATGTTTTTCTACCCCAAAAGCATATAAGGTTTGTGGAAAAAGACCAAAAATTGAGGAATATATGACCATTTTGCAAATCCATAGAAACCATAGTCTTGCCCAGCCATGAATGAAGATATACACTCTATATTTATCAAGTCACATTGGTTAATGGATGTATGGCTGCCCCAGCGGTTGAGACTTGTGCGCGTATTGTACTTGGCATGGGTTCGATCCCTTGTGATAACCCTTGTTGCCACTTTTTCTCATTTTTCACATGAAACTTAAAAAAAAAAATCATAACTCTCTCATTTTTTATCATTTTTCACCCATTCTTTTTTCATTATGTTTGTTTTAATGTGTACTTTCATGTCATAATTTTATTTTCCCTGTTTGATTAATTTTTTACCATGCTTGACTATGTGCAACTTGTCATTGACAGTGCTAACCCTAATCTGTTGCAGATGAAAGTTAAAAGGGTTCCACTTGTTCTTTTCTTTGTGAAAATTGATTGTTCTCATTCCTATACATGTTGGTTAACATGTTAAGATTTTTACTTTGAATTATTATCATGTTCATTTCATCTGTTTGTTAATTGTACTCCAGGTGCGATCTGTCGTCACAATTTTCGTACTAATCATCTGCTTTGATTGTCATCATTGCTTTTCATCCTTAATCTTTTTCATTGGTTGTCACCATGAATTCTCTTGTATAATATTTTTTGTATTTTATTTTATCCCCAAGTGATGAAGCTTGTTATATTTCGTCCAGTTACCGCTCATCTGTCCCTCCAAAGGAAGGTCTGTCCACTTGACTGTCAATGTCTTGGACCAAAATCTTAACCCTCTTGACTTTGTTAAGTCACCTTAACCCTAGTTTAGAAACCTTTAGACTTTGCTTGAAGTCTAAGAAACCCACCCATACTAGGAGTGTTCTTCAACTAGAACCCTAGGAAAGAGTTCGTCAACTCTGTGTAAGAATCATCGTCGTGACTTCTTACTTCCCCTTTTACTTCAACTTAGATTAGGGAGTTTTGTCAAACTCCACACAAACATTGTCATGTTTGTTCCCCTTTGAATCTTGACCATCACCAAGTGTTCTTTTCCCTCGTGAGGTGAACTACGATTGCTCTGATTCTATCCTAGTCAGGATACGTAGGCAGAAGGTGCGATGCCTTTGCGAGCAAACTTAGAAACCCACTTAGGCCTTTTTATTTATTTTATCTCAATTCCCAATCCTTAAACCATAGTGCACAATTCACAAACTTAGCAAGTAAATTAAACAAAAGGTTCCTGTAGAGTACTACAGATATTTAGGGTGCTAATACCTTCCCTAGATATAACTAACCCCCGATCCCCGAATCTCTTAAGCGTTGTCGTTACATTGCGCAAAAGGTTCTTTCTTTCTTTAGACCTTTCCTTTGGATAAATTAAAGATCGGTTGTAAAAAGAAATACGGTTCAAGTTAATTAATAGCTTGGTATCGAATTTTCACCGCAACAGACAGTCATTCGCTTTTCGTCTTTTTTTGGGCACCGGTAGCCATACGATTTTGTTCTTTCTCGAGGATTTTCTTCTGTAATCCTTTTCGCTTTTCATTTTTTCGTTTTCCCCTAACATTTGCCTGGACTGACTCTTTTGAGTTTCTTCAATTTTGAAGTCCAGTGGGGTACCCTAATTTTTGCCTAAGTCGCTTGCTTTCAAGATTCGACCTATCGGGTTTTTTCTTTTGGATTTTTTTATTTTTTTCTCTTCTTTTTTTTTGAACAAATCGTATGGCATCGGCTCGTGTGATTTGTTAAAGGCATTGTGATTGTTTCACTCCTGATCGGCCAGGTTTAACCATCATGGTTTGTTAGATACGACCTATAGCGGTGTGATTGATCCTTGAACGGACATTCCTTTTGTAATTTGAATGCCTGGTCAAATTAACTGACACCTACCCTGCCCCGGGTTAATATTGAGGGTTGGTCTATCTTCAGAAAGAAACCCTACAACTAGGCTCAAAGGGGTTAACAAGGGATTATCTTCCTTATATCTCCGGTGTTTGGGAATTGAAACAATGTCTGCACATTATCAACAGGTTTTTTGTTCAAAAGCATAGCATCAGAAGCTTACGCATCACTGGACTTCGTCATCCTCCCCGGATTCCACTTAAACAAGCGTTAGAAATAAAAGAAAACACTAGAGTGAACACGAATGAATTAGTTCAAAACATGCATATTCATTTCATTATCAATATCAATTGAACAACAATCATGCTTTACAAACAAAATTTGCAATTCTAACAGGAAAGAAACTACAAATGTAAAGAAATGACATGGTAACATGAAGATTGCCAGCTTTCGGGGAACTGGGCTTTCACACTTATTTGCTGTCGAGGGGAGAGACCCTTTGAAGTCTTTAGAATCAATTAGAAGAATGACTGTTGTGAGGTCGACTCTGATTCGGGCTCCGATAGTTTTGCTGCCATGGAGTGAGAGGTTGCCGATTTTGCATGGCAGAAACAATCCGGAGACGAGGTTTGACCTAGTGAGGATCCTCTCTGTTCAGGGGTTTTCATCCTTGAGCTCGACCCAGGAACATGAAAAAGTTGCGAGCAAGGCGATTCAGACCTCAAAGATCGTGGGATATACTCCTGATCTTTCTCATATTCAGATGAGATCATGGGAACACCCATCTCTTTTGCGTGATAAGGGATGAATATGCCTGATGCTTTCATGCCGCCTGGCACGAATTCAATTGTTCTTGACTCAATCATGTCTTGAACCTTATGCTTAAAAGCTCTACAATTCAATACATTGTGCCCCGGTGCTCCAGAGTGGAATTCGCATCGGGCGTTCACGTCCCAGTCGGGTGGTGGCTGTCCAATCATTGGAGCCAACGTTAGATGTTTAACCAACTGAAGTTGGAGCAGGAGTTGCAACAACTGGTCATAATCCATCGGAATTGGATCGAGGATTCTGTCAGATAGTCTCCTCTTTTGACCCTGCCTTCTGGGGTTGTCTTGCGGAACCGAACGTGGCTGCTGACGGGAAACGTTTCGAGCTTCATGCTGCGCAGAGGGTCTTTTAGGCTTATCATGCCTAGGTGCGGGTTCGTCAGATACCCGTGGAGCAAGTATGCCGGCTGCAGCCTCGGGCTTTTGCTCACATTCTCTTCGGAGTATGTCTTTTAAAACCTCTGCCATCAGGCCCACCTGATTCTTCAGCTGGTCGTTCTCCTCTTTGAGCGCCTGCTGGTCCCTCATAACCCACCTTAGTTGGCCTCAGACCTCTCTCAGCTCTGCTTGAACCTGTTCCATTGCTCGGGTCAACCTGAGAAAAACCTGAAATAACCTGTATCAATAGGTGGTTAGCAAGAACGACAAGGTACCTTTCATGCAAATGCAAACACATATCCATGCATTAGGAGGAACTCCCCCTCGGTTCTGGCTTCCGAGACAAATAAAGTCTACCGTCTAATCACGAAATGAAAACCCTCATATATATATCAGAGAAAACCCACGAGGGTGGCGTACAACAGTAACTGAATACAACTGAAGCAACAATCGTGACCCCAACCAACAAGCCTGGTGGTGATCAGCATATCAATGCATCAAATGTACAAAAGAAATACAAAGAACTCAGGTGCGGCTACACGCACGGAAATCCTCTAGTAACTTCTTCATATCGGGATGATCAGGCTGGGTGAGCAGGCCCTGGATCAGCAGGTCCCTTTGCCTAATGGACCCTGGGAGGTTCTCGGCAACGCTCCTAGAAACACCTTCTTCAGAATGTATCTCCACCCTACTTCTCTTAGCATCAGCCCAGAGTTGACAATCCATCATGTTGGCCTTGGTCTGAATCAACTTATACTGGACGTCTCGTCGTATTGAAGCTTCAGCCTCTATCTTCTTGTCTTTGACTTCAATCTGAGCTTCCAACAGGGCTATCTGTTGCTTCAGTTTTTCTTCCCGCTCTTTATGGCTAGTCAAAGTGTTGTTCCACAGCTTCTCGTACTGGGTCAACTTCCGGTACGCCTTATCCAGCTCCTGCTTCTTGGTGGTCAATACCCCGTGCACTGCCTTCAGGTCAAACCCAAGACGTTCCCTAGAATCAGTTTCTTTGGTCAAATTAGCACCCAGGTGGTTGATCAACTCTGTCTGCTTCTTGCAAGTGTGTACGACTTCGTTCTTTTCTCTTCGGAGTTGAGCGATCTCGTTTTCCAGCTCTTCGTTGGCTTTGACTAGCTCTTCATTCTTAGCTTAAAGCTTCTCATACTTTTGGATTTCAATCATGGTAGGCTCTGCAGGACAATCCTGCTTGACAGGAGGAAAAGGCATCAACACTTTTTCTGCTATGCTATGAATCCAGTCCACGTAAGGAGGATAAGCCTGATTATTGCTCTTCCCCAACGAGGTCTTTCCTTTTCGGTGAACGTTATTCCAGGCGTGTTCAAATTTAATCAGATCATCCCCTTCTAATGCACCAGTGAGGTACAGAGATTCCTGTACCTCTTCGTCCTCAAGAGGGCCCCTCAAGGCATACCCGAACTGTCTAATAGCGATAGACGGATTGTAGTTAATACAACCTTTCCTACCCACAAGAGGGACATTAGGAAAGTTCCCACAACTGTAAATGATTTTGCTCCCCATGCGATCTCTATCAAACCAATCAATGTCTTCGACAGACAAGCTCATCAGTCGCTCACACCATTCCTTCGTCTCTGCAGTCTTTATAAAAAGACCATCCTTAGGTATATGAGTGACAAACCATCTGTAAAACAGTGAAGCACAACATTATACACTTTTACCTCTTCTATTCTCGTTCTTATAGTGCACTAAATGATACACGTCTCGAGCAAGGTAAGGATGGGATTCCTTGAAACGAAAATACGAAAAGCGTCCACATCCACAAAATCTGGGATATTGGGGAATAACATGATACCGTATATGCACAGTGCCAAAATAGCTTTGAATGCCACCCAGCATTCCTTCTTGGCGAAGTGTCGGGCTCTCTCAGCTAGGAAAGGTAATGGGAACACCCAGGCTCCATTTCTCCTGACTGTCTTTCCCTTCAACTCAGAAACCTCAATATGCAGAGCTGTAGCAATACTAGCCAGGTCTGGCTCCTGATCAATACGCCAAAAGGGTACCTGAGCAAGAATGGGTATCTCCAATATGACAGAAAACTCTTCCAAAGTGGGGGCCAGCACATAGCTTGGAAATTTGAAGCAACGCAACGGTGGATCATAAAACTGAAGCAGAGTCTGGAGTCCGTTCAATTCATACACAGATGGCTCGCACACAACGTTGAGCAGCTTCCCATAGGTTCCTCTGAAGTCTCTCATCGCTTCCTTACCAGGCAGAGAAATCAAACTCCTCAGAGTAGTAATGTCTGGAGTAGGAAATTTGTAGGCCAAAGTTCTTCTCACATTGGGCTCCATGATGGACAAAAGAACAGATAAGATTGCTAGAATCGAGAGAGAACTGCACACCTGCAACACAGATACGTGTTAGATGCAATGCAATATGAAAATGTAAATGCAGATGCGAAATGCAGCAGGAGATCAAGAGTGTTGTGTTGTGCTGTGAAGTGGCAGGTCATAATTTTGCTTCAGCAAGAATATACCACAATAAAGGCCTACTAAAACCCACAATACTGATTCACTGTCATGAAAACCAGGTTGTCTGAAGGTTACAGTTTCCTCCAGTAACCCGACCCTGCTCACAGGTATGGACCTAATCACGGAAAAGGTTTGGCATCCTATGCGTTCATCAGCGTCACAGAATTTCAAGAAACGATGATACGATACCCAGAAGGTGTGGCATCATCATCTCTTGAAGTGGCCTCACTCAGCTGAATCACAAGTGATCTGTTCCCAGAGTCGACAATCCTTAGATCTAAAATCCTTTCGACGACCCACTGGGCTGGAAATGGAAATCATCTCAGAGAATCTCGTCTGAGTGCAGATTGTGTGGGAACTAGTGCATGCCTAACATGCAGGTTTACCACTAATCTTCTTCTAAAACTATGTACATACTCAAGCCTGGGTCTGGCTTATCACTCATCAGAGCCCCTCCCACAACAGCACAGATAATCAAATCATACTGAAAATAAAATGCGGGAAGTAAAATGCGATAAATAAACACAACCCAACCGGTAAACACGCAAGCTCTAGGAGTGACTCACGCAGGGGATGTTGGATCCCCAGAAGAGTCGCCAGCTGTCGCTACCGCGAAAATAAGGTGCCGGCAAAATAGAAGAGTCGCCACCTTTCGTTATTTATCCCTCAGAACGGGAAAGGAAACGATCGGAAAAACCTGACGAAAAGGTATAAGAAAAGGTCATCGCAACCATGTCTGGGTTCGGAAGTCGGTTACGCAAGGGGAAGGTATTAACACCCCTCACGTCCATCATACTCGATGGGATCCATGCTTGTTATATTTATCTGACGGGTTGATTTAACTATCTACCTATCAAGGCTGGTATGAAAAAGAAAAGAAAATGACTCGGCAAAGCGTCACACTTTATGCCTACGTATTCTCATCAGAGAATGAGAAATCAGAGTCAACGTAGTTCGGCTAACTACGGGTTACGGGATGGGGGAAGGTGGCTCGCCAATACATCAGTATTGTGCCTAGGTACTCACAACAGATATGAGAGATCAGAGCTTACGTAGTTCGGGATATTACGGATTATGGGGATTCAAATTCATCTTTTTTTCCGAGTAGGGTTAACAAACAGTTCCAGCAGTTTGGCGTACGCAGCTCGACCCTTGGAGACTTAGGTTTTACCGTTTGTGGTAGAACTGGGAGTTAATGACACTCTTTTCTTCAGAAAAAGCTTTCTTTGAATTATGGGCCCATGAGGCAAAAAGGGTTTGAAGTTTGTTTTCTGTCTTTTACGGAAGAACTGTTTTTTATGGTTGTCTGTAATTTGTACAGCACTAGAGACTATGACCTAGGAGCGAATGCATTGTATAGCGTCCGAAGGACATATACTAAACATCGTAGATGATTGAGAGGAGACCGCTCAATCATCACTTCCCAAGTAGCTTAAGGATCGTAACGCGCTTGTACTAACTTGCCCTTATTACGCTTTTTACTGTTGTTTTGAGATGAAAAGAGAACGAACACTACGGGGAGACTGTCAAGTCCTAATGTTGACATGCCAAGGATTCATCCTATGGTTGAGGTTTGAGACAGGGAACTCCTAGAAGTTATCATGCATAGGTTTCAACCTAAAGTTCTACTCATCACTTCCTTATCAAAGGAAGTGAGATTCCTATGGGATCATGGCAATGGTAAACAGAAACAGATAAAGCATCAACATAAACAGATAAACAGATAACAGTAAAGATGCACATGCAATGCAGCAATACAAGCAGAGGGAGACTCACTCAACCTCTTAGCAATCAAGCAAAGAAAAACAGTCAAAACAGACAAGCAGAGGGAACTCACTCAACCTCTATTATGCAAATACGTCAATTAGAAAAATAAAAACAACACACAAGCAAAGGGGAGGATCACCTCAACCATTAAGGCAAACAAGCAGAGGGAGACTCACTCAACCTCTTAATGCAGTCATGCATCTATGCTTAAACTATTCTAATCATGCACTATCCTAATGCAACACACCACTCAATTATGAATGAAGAAAAGGACTCATGGCAAATAATGGATTCATTCCACAAGTAGTCATACAAGGCTTCTATCCTAAGGAAGGAAATTGGGTGTTGGGAGGCAAGGGTAAGGTCCACAGGAACTTATCCCAGGAACTCAACCAACTAAGAGACATTTGGGGAAATCCTAAGGGTTTGGCTCCTTCAAGAGATGTGCAACATTCCCCCACACAAGAGGGGCTATGCTACCCCAAGAAGGTTCCTAAAAAGAAATGAATGAAAGAAAATTTTAGGAGAATGGAGATGAGAAACAAGGTAAGTTCCACAGGAACTTACCACAGACACTCAACCAACTCCACTTCCTTAGAGAGAGAGAGCTTTCATAGACTCAACCTTTTTATGATAATGCAATGTATTCCTCCATAGGAGGAAACATGCTCATAAGGGGGATTCCAATCAAGCAAGGAAAATTGAAGAGGAAATTACCCCTATAGGAAGAATCATCCACCTATTTAAGCTTCTAAAGGACCACAAAGATTTCCTTCTAAGGACAACTATCCTAAAGGATTCAAGGACTTTAAAAGAGGCATCTATCTAATTACCAATCTATCAAGAAAGGAAATGGGACCTAGAATCATCTAATGGTCATTTACAAGCCTAATCTATACACTTAACCTAGTTAGGATCACCTAAACTAAGGCCAATTTGTAAAATGGGAAATTAATAGAAAATCATTCCTAAAAATTCCAAGGAAAATACTACACTATCCTACATGTATCAACATTTTATAGTACAAAAATCAGGGGTTAAACCTAAATCAAAAGGCTCAAACTAAATCTAAAACCTCAAGGGCACACTAAAGGGATCCAATAATGAATACTCCTAAACAACTAGATCAAAATCCTATTTAGATTCATCTAAAAATCTCAACAAAAATTACATAACATCATCAGCATGTCTATCACCAGCACACAAAATTTCAAGTCTTAATTCTATACCAAACTCCAGAACAAAAATTACCAAGAAACTATGCATTTTTTGCCATTTTTACTATCCAATTAAAGGACAAAAACGAAATTAAATTGACAATTGAACAAAAGTAAAATCTAATTGCACACAAAAATCATAGATATGATAAGGATCATCAACGAATTTTTTCATAATTTTCTAAGCATTTTTACTATTTTTATGAATTAAAATGAATGAAACAATTAAAGAAGTTTGAAGATCAATTAAAGGAAATAAAGAAATGCAGATAAATCTACAGCCACGAGATCAGTGGACTAGTCAAACGATCCAAGGGATGGGAGCTTGCCAACACATTAATGAAGTCCAAGTAATCTCCTGCAATTAGTCAAAGATGGACCATGTGAGCTTTTAATCGTGACCGCAAATGGTAATGGTAATCGCATCGGACGGCTACAGAGTCATCTCCTCCAACTCGCCGGCGAATTTTCCGGCCACCGCCCCCCTACCGCCTGCCGCCGCACGGATGCCCCAACAACGTGGCTCTCTCATTTTTCCATCGTTCCTTACCTTTCTTTAACTGATTTCATGGGATTTTTCGCAAGGAATCCGAATCTACCACTTATTTTAACTTTCCTCCATTAAAACTCAAGAAGCCATGGACATCAAGAATCATCAAGAAATTTCAACTCTCACAAAAACTTAAAATGAAGCCACTAATCTCTTCCTCTCACTCCCTAGGTTCCAAACATCATGTTCTTTCTCATTTTTATCCATTATCTAAAGAGATATTCGAACTACAACTTGGGATGCCATGGTAAGAATTGTCATAAAACTTCACCAAACCAATTCTAAATCCATCTAAAGTTCAATACTAACTTAACCGCATGTTCAAACTAACTTAATTATGCTTAAATTAAGAGGAATTTTTAGAATCAATAACCTTATCGGAAGCTTCGAATTTGGTGTTCTTGAGGGTGAATTCTTCCTCCAAAAGGTGCAGATTTCTTCACTGGTTGATGATGAACAAGTCTAGATGCTTGGTTGATCTTGATTCAGCCTCTATCTTGAAACTCGAAAATACAAATTCAAGCTTCTTCCACAAATTTCTCTAACTGATTCTTCAGCGAAACTGGCACTAGAAGCTTCTGAAAATGATCGACAATCTATTTATATTCTGTTTTGATCCATTGGAAGCCCATTCATGGCCCAATTTCTCAATTCCAAGTTTTAACTTTCTTCCAAAATTTCACTTATGGTATGCATGAATTGGCTCTATTCTTGATCTCAATCCACTTCAGTTCACATACTTGAGTCATGGATTGTAATTGAGTGAGTGTTTTCCTTTGATTTCAACCAAAGAGGTGTGTTTGATTTGTAACTTCATCATGAAGTAATCCACCAAAATGCCATGAAATGAGTCTCAAATCAAAATTCTAGCAATGCAAAGGTGTTTAGAATATCATTTACAATCAAAATTAGCAGAAATTTGGCTTGAAATCATTCAATTACCAATTGTTCTGAATTTTTCCCTTTTAATTCATTAAAATGGCCTTTTTGTGAAATTTCTTCAACCAATGCTTGCTCTAATCCATACCCATGGACTCTTGATACTTGGCTGAGGTAAAAACATCATTTTGAGAAACTTTCAAGGTGAACAAAATTCCATTTGAAACATGCAAGATAGTGAAATGGACCCATAATTCAAAATGACCTGTAATGTCCAAATACCCAAATTACCCTTGACTTGTCAAAGCCATAACTTGAGTTCTACAAATCCAATCATGGACTTCTAGTACTCTTTAGAAAGCTAAGAGAATAAGGAACAACATTCATGTTAACCAAAAGTCCATAGGAATTATCCTTCTAGGGCAAAAGTGTCCTGCAAGTTGGGCAACTTTCAAGCTCCAAATTCACATGCCTCAGATGACTTGTAACTTGTTTGGCTCATAACTTGAGTTATATAAACCTTATCAAGGACTTCTAGTACTCAATTTAAATCTAAGATCATGCCCTACAACAATCATGTTGGGGTAAAGATGAGATGGAAATCACATCTCGAGTTAAGTGGTCTTGAAGTATGGGGTCAAGCTAGGGGATTTAACACTGTCAAGCCTTAGAAACCCTAGCCAAAAACTTCTCAAACTCTTCAATCATGATGAGTTAACATTGGAACCATACTTAGAACATCTCAATGTATCAACCCATGATCACATGGCTCTTGGATTAGGTCTCAACCCTCTCCAAATCATCAGTTGACTTAGGGTTGACCCGGTCAAACCTAGCTGCACCAATCATGGCTAAGGCTTCTTAATCTTGTATAATGACTTGTCTGAGCTCCCAAATGAACTTCAACATTTCTCATGAGCTCTCTCAAGACCTCAAGTGCAACTTCATGGCTTCAGAATCATCTGATGATCTTCCCACAGCTCTCAAGTTAGGAGACATACACTATTGGTTTCAACAACTCTTTCTGAGGATCTTAGACTTCTCTGGTGAGGATATCAACCCTTAAACACTTGAATAACCCTCTTAGATAGCTTCATAGTATTTTATAGCTCTTGATTGGTAATCATACCTCTTGATCTCTTGCACACATGTCAATGAAATGCAAATGACAATCCTAATGTGAATGAAATGAAACACAAGCTAGGTAAAGAAAGGTTGGGCAAATTTTGGGGTGCAACAACTGCCCCTATTCAAACGGCTTGGACCTGACTGGGCGAGAATCGAACGACTCACAAACAATCAAGGTAAAAGACAGTTGAATACCAACAAACCCGAAAATTTGCCAACTGCACAAGTACACGGTACTCTGATGGGGACAAATCTTCGGAAGCTGAAATAATAGTTGCACGGCAACTAGCTGGAGAAATACTGATCTGAACCTCCGTCAGGATGATTCTCTAATTTCAACGTAGATCTTCGTCCTCAACTCATCAAGGGACCACCAGTTACACGGTAACTGGTGATTTGCCAACCGCACATGTAAACGATACTCTGATTGGTAGGAACATCTTCAAAACTGAGCATGACAGTTGCACGACAACTCTGCTGGGGAATTGGTCACATGGTAACCAGAAATTTACCAATTGCACAAGTAAACGATACTTTGGTGGGTAGGACAATCTTTGAAGTCTGAAATGGAAGTTGCACGGCAACAGGTCCGAATCTCCGTCAGGATGATCATCAGATTTCACTGCAGCTTCTACCTCAAATCATCAAGGGATCACCAGTTACACGGTAATTGGTGAAGGGTTTAATCTCAAATATCCGTCAAGACGATCATCTGATTTTGCTGTAGATCTTCGTCCTCAAGTCATCAAGGGATCACTGGTTACACGGTAACTGGTGAAGGATAGCTGGATTCCTTATCGTCGCCTATGGACTCATCATGTCGCTAGGAACTTCGACAGTATCTTTGTCGGACTTCATCAGTAAGTCAATAAGGGATCATCGGTTACTCAGTAACTGGTGAATGATGGCTGATTATGTCGTCGGGCATTCTGCGCCACTGCAGAAAAATTCCTTATCGTCGCATATGGACTCATTGTGTCGCTAGGCACGTCGACAACATCTTTGTCGGACTTCATCAGTAAGTCAATAAGGGATCACCGGTTACTCGGTAACTGGTGAATGATGGTTGATTATGCCGTCCGGCATTCTGCGCCACTGCAGAAGAATTCCTTATCGTCACCTATGGACTCATCGTGTCGCTAGGCACGTCGACAACATCTTTGTCGGACTTCATCAGTAAGTCAATAAGGGATCACCGGTTACTCGGTAACTGGTGAATGAGCGACTAGTCTCAAATCTTCGCCAGGATGATCATCAGATTCGCTGTAGCTTCTTCCTCAAGTCATCAAGGGCTCACCGGTCACTCGGTAACCGGTGATACATCGTTGGTATTACCGTCAAGCATTCTACGACACGGCAGCAGAAGAATTCCTCGGGACTCATCAGGTCATTAGGAACCTTTAACAATCTCTACAATTATGCCGTCGGGCATTCAAAGAACATCTTGGGCGTCAGCCGGACTTCGTTAGCAAGTATGAAATAGAATCCTCGGTCAATCATGATCCCAATAGGGATATCTATTCTTTCACCGTCAGGCACTCCGCGTCAGATGGGAGAACTGCTTTGACATCGTAGTTGGACGTCATCAGTAAGTCTTGAAATGGGATCCTTAATCAATCACGGATCAATAAGGATCTACAATCTTTTACCCTCAGGCACTCTGCGTCAACTAGAAGAACTACTTCGACATCATAGTTGGACTTCATCAGTAAGTCTTCGAGGGAAATTTCCACTTCTCTGTTTAAAAACTGTTGGGGATGACACATCTTTGCTGGGGATTCTGGAGAACTACTAAGTAACTCTGCTTCAGGGATCCATAAATCATTCTGGATGAATCAACTCTGCTGAGGACCTAAAGAATCATCTTGGACAAATAACTCTGCTGGAGATTTTAGGAATCATCCTGAGCCAATAACTCTGTTGGAGATTTCAGGAATCATCCTGAGCAAACACTCTGCCGGGAACTCTAAGCATCAACTTGAGCAACCAACTCTGGCGACTTCACTGGGGATTTTAAGAATCATCTTAAGCAAATAACTTTGCTGAGGAATTCAAGAATCATCTTGAGCAAACCACTTCGTTGGGGAATTCAAGAATCATCTCGAGCAAACCATTATGCGGAGGAACACCTGCAAAACAAGAATGGTAACGACCTAGCTCATTTTTCATATGCATATGCTTTGACAATGGCGTAATGCTCTACACGGTGGAAATGCTACGCATTTAGGGTAAATGCTATGCAATCATGCAAAATGCTATGACCCCATCCGCAAAATAAATGTTGAAGGGAGAATCCTCCTGTCAAGGAGAAAGAACCACTCTGGTGGAGGAAGGAATCATCCTTCCGGGGAGAAGAAATAACACCAATCTCAATTGGACTTAACCTGGGGAAACGAACTCCATGCGACTGTTGTATGGGGATAAAGTTCTACGAGAACGTAAACTCGCTCAACTAGGTGTACGAACCACAAACTGCTGAGGGAAACGATGTCAATCGCAGAAATAAACTGCACGCGGCTAAAACTTTCCCAGAGATACGGATTCTGATGGGGAAATACATCATCAGCTATTCAGCACTCTACTGGGGAAAACCAATCATGGCCTGAACGGCCTCCAAGAACTCAGCTCTCTTGGGGAACTGCAAACTCGGCTGGGGAGGGCAACCAGACACTGGAATAAATCCCCAGCTGCCGGGGAGAGTACAACTCTGTGGGGAATTTCAAATCCGCTGGAGACTTCAGTCTGAAACTATCGGAAGCAGAACTCTTGCGAATAGTCTTTTACGAGAAAACTGCACATTGACTCAGTGCTGGGGATGGACATACGCTTTAGCGCATAACTCAGCTGGGGAGATGATGATCCTTCCTCAGGATGCATCAGGTTGGGGAGAATCTTCTCTGCTTGGGGAGACATATCAATGCTCTCGGTCCCATGTTCAGACTCCGTGGAGAAACGCTGCTGAACTTGCTAGGGAAGGAGGAATCCTCCTGTTCGGAAAACATGCCATGAAGCAAACTCGAGATGGCTTGCCCCAGAATCTTATGATCTTCTTATAAAACTCTGCTGATACGGAGAGGAACGATTCCTTTGTTTTCAACTTTTGCCCCAGCCTGTAGGATCTCTGTGGGGATGTTCCTTGGAAGAAAAATCTGCAATCTCTGCACCCTGTTCTGCTTCAGCATTTTGGATCTTGCAAAGGTGCTTCGAGTTAATCTCCTTCTGGATAAGGATGGCTTCGGCGCTCTCGGAGTGACCTGCCCCAGTCTTGTCGTGACTTTGCCACTTATGGGCTGATCTGTGGGGAGTAGTACCCTGGCTGCGAGAGATTCGTCAAATCTCGACCTGATTGCCTCGGATTAACGATTTCTGGATGGTTGACTCCCGTGCTGTGATCATTCGACGTAGCTTGCCCCGGTTCACCGGAATATTCTGGCATTCTGCATTCTATCCTGATCAGAATTTCCATCGCGGGAACTTTCCTACTGTCAAGCGCTTACTCGCTAGTAAAACAAACTGTTCTGCATAAAAGACATATCAAATGCAATGCCTATGGCAGTTTTCAAAATCCATTCCTGTTCACTGGAAAAAATTTTATGACATAAAATATATGAAATCATTCATTAACATGTCAATATTAATACAACACTGTAATGAGAATCCTTTCTAGGAGTCAGTTCCGATGCAATCTTTACCGAAGTATGCTTTCGAAACGAACCTATTTCAATTAGGACGTTTAATGGTTGTAACGTGGCCAGGTTCACGGTTTAAGAAAGAAATGATAAAGGCTCAAAATTCATTTTAACCCACCCATTCTCCTTGATATTCTCCGATCCTACGTTCAACTAATTCGACCTTAGCGTTCACCTTTCAAAGGTTATATGACATGAGTGACGGTCCAGGAAACCATGAGTTTTGGGAGTGACAGTCATTCACTTTTCGTCTTTGTTAGGGCACCAGTAGCCATACGATTTCGTTCTTTCTCGAGGATTTTCTTCTGTAATCCTTTTCGCTTTTCATTTTTTCGTTTTCCCATAACTTTTGCCTGGACTAACTCTTTTGAGTTTCTTCAATTTTGTCCAGCGGAGTACCCTAATTTTTGCCTAAGTCGCTTGCTTTCAAGATTCGACCTAGCGGGTTTTTTCTTTTCGATTTTTTATTTTTTTCTCTTTTTCTTTTTTTTTGAACAAATCGTATGGCATCGGCTCGTGTGATTTGTTAAAGGGATTGTGACAGTTTCACTCCTGATCGGCCAGGTTTAACCATCATGGTTTTTTAGGTACGACCTATAGCGGTGTGATTGATCCTCGAACGGACACTCCTTTTGTAATTTAAACGCCTGGTCAAATTAACTGACACCTACCCTGCCCCGGGTTAATATTGAGGGTTGGTCTATCTTCAGAAAGAAACTCCTACAACTAGGCTCAAAGGGGTTAACAAGGGATTATCTTCCTTATATCTCCGGTGTTTGGGAATTGAAACAATGCCTGCACATCATCAACAGGTTTTTTATTCAAAAGCATAGCATCAGAAGCTTACGCATCACTGGACTTTGTCATCCTCCCCGGATTGCACTTAAACAAGCGTTAGAAATAAAAGAAAATAGAAGAGTGAACACGAATGGATTTGTTCAAAACATGCATATTCATTTCATTATCAATATCAATTGAACAACAGTCATGCTTTACAAACGAAATTTGCAATTCTAACAGGAAATAAACTACAAATGTAAAGAAATGACATGGTAACATGCAGATTGCCAGCTTTCGGGGAACTGGGCTTTCACACTTATTTGCTGTTGACGGGAGCGACCCTTTGAAGTCTTCAGACTCAATCAGAAGAATGACTGCTGTGAGGTCGACTCTGATTCGGGCTCCGATAGTTTTGTTGCCACGGAGCGAGAGGTTTTCGTTTATGCATGGAAGAAACAATCCGGAGACGAGGTTTGACTAGTGAGGATCCTCTCTGTTCAGGGGTTTTCATCCTTGAGCTCGACCCAGGAACATGAAAAAGTTGCGGGCAAGGCGATTCAGACCTCAAAGACCGTGGTATATACTCCTGATCTTTCTCATCTTCAGATGAGATCATGGGAGCACCCATCTCTTTTGCGTGATAAGGGATGAATACGCCTGATGCTTTCATGCCGCCTGGCACGAATTCAATTGTTCTTGACTCAATCATGTCTTGAACCTTATGCTTAAAAGCTCTACAGTTCAATACATCGTGCTCCGATGCTCCAGAGTGGAATTCGCATTGGGCGTTCACGTCCCAGTTGGGTGGTGGCTGTCCAATCATTGGAGCCAACGTTCGATGTTTAACCAACTGAAGTTGGAGCAGGAGTTGCAACAACTGGTCATAATCCATCGGGATTGGATCGAGGATTCTGTCAGATAGTCTCCTCTTTTGACCCTGCCTTCTGGGGTTGTCTTGCTAAACCGAACGTGGTTGCTGACGGGAAACGTTTCAAGCTTCATGCTGCGCAGAGGGTCTTTTAGGCTTGTCATGCCTAGGTGCGGGTTCGTCAGATACCCGTGGAGCAAGTATGTCGGCTGCAGCCTCGGGCTTTTGCTCACATTCTCTTCGGAGTATGTTTTTTAGTACCTCTTCCATCAGGCCTACCTGATTCTTTAGCTGGTCGTTCTCCTCTTTGAGCGCCTGCTGGTCCCTCATAACCCGCCTCAACTGGCCTTGTACCTCTCTCAGCTCTGCTTGAACCTGTTCCATTGCTCGGGTCAACCTGAGATAAACCTGAAATAACCTGTATCAACAGGGGGTTAGCAAGAACGGCAAGGTACCTGTCATGCAAATGATTCATGCAAATGCAAACATGTATCCATGCATTAGGAGGAAGTCCCCCTCGATTCTGGCTTCCGAGACAAATAAAGTCTACCGTCCAATCATGGAAAGAAAACCCTCATATATATATCAGAGAAAACCCACAAGGGTAGCGTACAACAGTAACTGAATACAACTGAAGCAACAATCGTGACCCCAACCAACAAGGCTGGTGGTGATCAGCATATCAATGCATCAAATGTACAAAAGAAATACAAAGAACTCAGGTGCGGCTACGGGCACGGAAATCCTCTAGTAACTTCTACGTATCGAGATGATCAGGCTGGGTGAGCAAGCCCTGGATCAGCAAGTCCCTCTGCCTAATGGACTTCGGGAGGTTCTCGACAACGCTCCTAGAAACACCTTCTTCAGAACGGTTCTCCACCCTACTTCTCTTAGCATCAGCCAGGAGTTGACAATCCATCAGGTTGGCCTTTGTCTGAATCAACTTATACTGGACGTCTCGTCGTAGTGAAGCTTCAGCCTCTATCTTCTTGTCTTTGACTTCAATCTGAGCTTCTAACTGGGCTATCTGTTGCTTCAGTTTTTCTTCCCGCTCTTTATGGCTAGTCAAAGTGTTGTTCCACATCTTCTTGTACCGGGTCAACTTCCGGTACGCCTTATCCAGCTCCTGCTTCTTGGTGGTCAATACCCCGTGCACTGCCTTCAGGTCCAACCCAAGACGCTCCCTAGAATCAGTTTCTTTGGTCAAATTAGCACCCAGGTTGTTGATCAACCCTGTCTGCTTCTTGCAGGTGTGTACGACTTCGTTCTTTTCTCTTCGAAGTTGAGCGATCTCGTTTTCCAGCTCTTCGTTGGCTTTGACTAGCTCTTCATTCTTAGTTTGAAGCTGCTCATACTTCTAGATTTCAATCATGGTAGGCTCTGGAGGACAATCCTGCTTGACAGGAGGAAAAGGCATCAGCACTTTTTCTGCTCTGCTATGAATCCAGTCCACGTAAGAAGGATAAGCCTGATTATTGTTCTTCCCCAACGAGGTCTTTCCTTTTCGGTGAACGTTATTCCAGGCGTGTTCAAATCTAATCAGATCATCCCCTTCTAATGCACCTGTGAGGTGCAGAGATTCCTCTACCTCTTTGTCCTTAGGAGGGCCCTTCAAGGCATACCCGAACTGTCTGATAGCGATAGACGGATTGTAGTTAATACAACATTTCCTACCCACAAGAGGGACATTAGGAAATTTCCCACAACTGTAAATGATTTCGCTCCCCAGGCGATCTCTATCAAACCAATCAATGTCTTTGGCAGACAAGTTCATCAATCGCTCAGACAATTCCATTGTCTCTGCAGTCTTTATAAAAGGACCATCCTTAGGTAGATGAGTGACAAACCATCTGTAAAATAGCGAAGCACAACATGATATACTTTTACCTCTTCTATTCTCGTTCTTATAGTGCACCAAATGATACACGTCTCCGAGCAACGTAGGGATGGGATTCCTTGAAACGAAAATACGAAAAGCGTCCACATCCACAAAATCTGGAATATTGGGGAATAACATGATACCGTATATGCACAGTGCCAAAATAGCTTTGAATGCCACCCAGCATTCCTTCTTGGCAAACTGTCAGGATCTCTCAGCTAGGAAAGGTAATGGGAACCTCAGGCTCCATTTCTCTTGACTGTCTTTCCCTTCAACTCAGAAACCTCAATATGCAGAGCTGTAGCAATACTAGCCAGGTCTGGCTCCTGATCAATAGGCCAAAAGGGTACCTGAGCAAGAATGGGTATCTCCAATATGACAGAAAACTCTTCCAAAGTAGGGGCCAGCACATAGCTTGGAAATGTGAAGCAACGCAACGGTGGATCATAAAACTGAAGCAGAGTCTGGAGTCCGTTCAATTCATACACAGATGGCTTGCACACAACACTGAGCAGCTCCCGTAGGTTCCTCTAAAGTCTCTCATCGCTTCATTACCAGGCAGAGAAATCAAACTCCTCAGAGTAGTAATGTCTGGAGTAGGAAATTTGTAGGTCAAAGTTCTTCTCACATTGGGCTCCATGATGGACAAAAGAACAGACAAGATTGCTAGAATCGAGAGAGAACTGCACACCTGCAACACAGATACGTGTTAGATGCAATGCAATATGAAAATGTAAATGCAGATGCGAAATGCAGCAGGAGATCAAGAGTGTTGTGATGTGCTGTGAAGTGGCAGGTCATAATTTTGCTTCAGCAAGAAAATACCACAATAAAGGCCTACTGAAACCCACAATACTGATTCACTGTCAAGAAAACCAGGTTGTCTGAAGGTTACAGTTTCCTGCAGTAACCCGACCCTGCTCACAGGTATGGACCTAATCACGGAAAAGGTTCGACATCCTATGCATTCATCAGCGTCACAGACTTTCAAGAAACGATGATACGATACCCAGAAGGTGTGGCATCATCATCTCTTGAAGTGGCCTCACTCAGCTGAATCACAAGTGATCAGTTCCCAGAGTCGAGAATCCTTAGATCTGAAATCCTTTCGACGACCCACTGGGCTGGAAATGGAAATCATGTCAGAGAATCTCGTCTGAGTGCAGATTGCGTGGGAACTAAGGCATGCCTAACATGCAGGTTCACCACTAATCTTCTTCTAAAACTATGTACATACTCAAGCCTGGGTCTAGCTTATCACTCATCAGAGCGCCTACCACAACAGCACAGATAATCATATCATACTGAAAATAAAATGCGGGAAGTAAAATGCGATAAATAAACACAACCCAACAGGTAAACACGCAAGCGCTAGGAATGACTCGCTCAGGGGACGTTGGATCCCTAGCAGAGTCGCCAGCTGTCGCTACCACGAAAATAAGGTGTCGGCAAAACAGAAGAGTCACCACCTTTCGTTATTTATCCCTCAGAACGGGAAAGGAAACAATCGGAAAAACCTGACGAAAAGGTATAAGAAAAGGTCATCGCAACCATGTCTGGGTTCGGAAGTCAGTTACGCAAGGGGAAGGTATTAGCACCCCTCACGTCCATCTTACTCGATGGAATCTGCGCTTGTTATGTTTATCTGACGGGTTGATTTAACTATATACCTATCAAGGCTGGTATGAAAAAGAAAAGAAAATGACTCGGCAAAGCGTCACACTTATGCTTACGTATTCTCATCAGAGAATGAGAAATCAGAGTCAACGTAGTTTGGCTAACTACGGGTTACGGGATGGGGGAAGGTGGCTCGCCAATACATCAGTATTGTGCCTGTGTACTCTCAACAGGTATGAGAGATCAGAGCTTACGTAGTTCGGGATATTACGGATTACGGGGATTCAAATTCATCTATTTTTCCGAGTAGGGTTAACAAAGAGTTGTAGCAGTTTGGCGTACACAGCTCGACCCTTGGAGACTTAGGCTTTACCGTTTGCGGTAGAACTGGGAGTTAATGACACTCTTTTCTTCAGAAAAAGCTTCCTTTGAATTATGGGCCCACGGGGCAAAACGGTTTGAAATTTGTTTTCTGTCTTTTACGGAAGAACTATTTTTTATGGTTGTCTGTAATTTGTACAGCACTAGAGACCATGACCTAGGAGCGAATGCGTCGTATAGCGTTCGAAGGACATATACTAAACATCCTAGATGATTGAGAGGAGACCGCTTAATCATCACTTCCCAAGTAGCTTAAGGCTCGTAACGCGCTTGTACTAACTTGCCCTTATTATGCTTTTTACTGTTGTTTTGAGATGAGAAGAGAACGAACTCTACGGGGAGATTGTCAAGTCCTAATGTTGTCATGCCAAGGATTCATCCTATGGTTGGGGTTTGAGACAGGGAACTCCTAGAAGTTATCATGCATAGGTTTCAACCTAAAGTTCTAATCATCACTTCCTTATCAAAGGAAGTGAGATTCCTAGGGGATCATGGCAATGGTAAACAGAAACAGATAAAGCATTAGCTTAAACAGATAAACAGATAATAGTAAAGATGCACATGCAATGCAGCAATACAAGCAGAGGGAGACTCACTCAACTTCTTAGCAATCAAGCAAAGAAAAACAGTCAAAACAGACAAGCAGAGGGAGCTCACTCAACCTCTATTATACAAATACGTCAATTAGAAAAAGAAAAACAACACACAAGAAAAGGGGAGGATCACCTCAACCCTTAAGGCAAACAAGCAGAGGGAGACTCACTCAACCTCTTAGTACAGTCATGCATCTATGCTTAAACTATTCTAATCATGCACTATCCTAATACAACACACCACTCAATCATGAATGAAGAAAAGGACTCATGGCAAATAATGGATTCATTCCACAAGTAGTCATACAAGGCTTCTATCCTAAGGAAGGAAATTGGGTGTTGGGAGGCAAGGGTAAGGTCCACAGGAATTTATCCCGGGCATTCAACCAACTAAAAGAGATTTGGGGAAATCCTAAGGGTTTGGCTCCTTCAAGAGATGTGCAACATTCCCCCACACAGGTGGGACTATGCTACCCCAAGAAGGTTCCTAAAAAGAAAGGAATGAAAGAAAATTTTAGGAGAATGGAGATGAGAAACAAGGTAAGTTCCACAGGAACTTACCACATACACTCAACCAACTCCACTTCCTTAGAGAGAGAGAGAGAGCTTTCATAGACACAGCCCCTTTATGATAATGCAATGTATTCCTCCACAGGAGGAAACATGCTCATAAGGAGGATTCCAATCAAGCAAGGGAAATTGAAGAGGAAACTACCCCTATAGGAAGAATCATCCACCTATTTAAGCTTCTAAAGGACCACAAAGATTTCCTTCGAAGGACAACTATCCTAAAGGATTTTGTTGCACCCCAAAATTTGCCCAACATTTCTTTACCTAACTTAGGTTTCATTTCATTCACATTAGCATTATCATTTGCATTTCATTGACATGTGTGCAAGAGATCAAGAGGTATGATTACCAATCAAGGGCTACACAAGGCTATGAAGCTAGCTAAGAAGGTTATTCATGTGTTCAAGGGTTGATATCCTTGTCAGAGAAGTTAAAAGATCCTCAGAGAGAGTGGTTGAAACCAAGAGTGTGTGTCTCCTAACTTGAAAGTTGTGGAAAGCCATCAGATGATTCTGAAGCCATGGATATGGACTTGAGGTCTTGAGAGATCTCATGAGAAGTGTTGGAGATCACTTTGAGGCCTAGACAAGTCATTGTGCAAGATTAAGAAGCCTCAGCCATGATTGATGCAGATAGGGTTTGACTGGGTCAACCCTAAGTCAACTGATGATCTAAAGAAGGTTGACACCTAAATCAAGAGCCATTTCATCATGGATTGATACATTGAGATGTTATAAGGATGATTCCAAGGTTAAATCGTCATGATTGAAGAGTTTGAGAAGTTTCAAGCTAGGGTTTCTAAGACTTGACAATGTAAAATCCCCTAGTTTGACCCCTATCTTCAAGGAAATTTAGCTCAAGATCTGATTGTCATCTCATCTTTCCCCAAACATGATTTTTGTAGAGCATGGTCTTATATTTAATTTGAGTTCTAGAAGTCCTTGATAGGATTTGTAGAACTCAAGTTATGACTTTGACAAGTTACAAGGCATCTGAGGTATGTGAATTTGGAGCTTGAAAGTTACCCAAATTGCATGAAACTTTTGCCCAAGAAGGATGACTCCTATGAACTTTTGGTCAACATGAATGTTGTTCCTTATCCTCTTATATTTCTAGAGAGTACTAGAAGTCCTTGATAGGATTTGTATAACTCAACTTATGGCTTGGACAAGTCAAGGGTATTTTGGACATTTGGTGATTATAGGTCATTTGTGATCATAGGCCATTTTCACCAACTTAGAGGTCTCAAATGAAATTTTGTTCAACTAGAAAGTTGCTCAAAATGGGGTTTTAACCTTGACCATGCATCAAGGAGGCATTGAAATGGCTCAAGGAGAGACTTGGTTCAGGAAATTTTGAAAAAGAAAGAATTAAAAGGATTTAATGGCCAAAAATTCAAATAATTCATTTTGTGACCAAATGAAACAAAATTATACGTCAAATTGATTGGAAAAATGATTCTAGAAACAATGGCAATGTTAGAATTTTGATTTGATGTAATTTGCATAACATTCCATTTCATTTCTTCATGATGAAGCAACATAATCAAATTCATACCTTTGGCTTGCAAACAAGGAAGATAACTCATCAAACTCATTCAAAATCTCATGAGAACTTGATTACACACATAGCCATGCCAAGAAGGAGTCAAAATAGTGATTTCCATGGATGAGATTTTGAAGAGATTTTGAAAATCCAAAATCTCATTTGGATGGATCCAGAAGTTTCTAGACAATCCCAATCACTTATATATAAGTCATTGAGTGAACTCAGCCATTTTTTTGGAAGGAATTGAAGCTGGTTGCAGAAAGAGCCATTGAAATTTTGAAGGTTCAAGTTGAAATTGGGGTTTCAATTCAAGGGAGAATCAAGCCAAATCAGGGTGTGCAAAGGCTTTGGGAGTGAATTTGGAACGTGTCTGCATCATGTTGGCAGTTGAAGTGAGCAAAAACCACCTATGTTACCTCTCTGAAACCAGGTTTGTATCTTTCATCCTTGTGCATGATTTAGGAGGAGGAACTTAGCAATTCACATGTGGTTAGGATCCTTGCAACCTGTAGTTGGATTTAGGATCATAAATTGGTGAATTAGAGACAAATTAGGCATGTGACCATTTTCTGTTGAGGATGATATCTCACGATTCTTGAAGGATTATTCATGATTGGATGGTGGAAATTGATCAGTGAAGAGTGAGGATTAACTTGAGACCTTTAATTTGAAGAATGGTGAAAATCAAGATTGGGAGGAATTCTGAAAATGTTATCGGGTTTGGAAATGTAGAAGGAATTAGTTAATTCTAGGGTTGGATTCTTGATCAGCATCAAATTTGGAGTGGGATAGTGATTTGTTTGGTGAGTTTTGATGACCTGAGAGGAGTGCTTCACCGGAGAAGATGGTGGCGCCACTGTTCAGGCCACCGTATGAGAACTCCCTCCATTGCAGGTTCAAATTGGGGACGATGAGCAAGGACCCTCAGATTAGGGTTGGACCTTTGACTCAGGCGTGTGTTGGAGGGCCAGGATTGCTTCTCAAATCTGAAGAGAGAGTTTCAAATGAAACACACCGTTTCATTAATTTGATGGTTTTGGGCTTAACACTCAGAGTGATATTCACACCCCCCCTGGGCCCAAATATTGAAATGAACTGTATTGGATTGCTATTTGACACGCTTGTTTTATTAATTTCTTTTATTTTCTTTTAATTTTCTTCACTTCATATGACTTAGAAATTAATTCATGAAAAATAGGAAATTAACTCAATTAATTCCAAACTTTTTTCCTCTGATTAATGATTGAATCTAGAATTTTGTAGATTAAAATTATTAATAATTCATGCATTTGTGATTTTATTTGCATTTTTTGAATGTTAATTGATATTAAAATGGTCATGGTTGATACTTTGTTTTGTTGAATTTGGTTTGAGCACTTGGTGACGATTCTTGCTTTGATTTTTTGTGTGTAGCTAGCATAGATATGCATGATCCCCTTAGATTTTTCTCACATTTTTTTGGTGAGGTTAGGTGGTAGTTTTAAGTTGAAACTTTAGGTGCTCTATTTTTAGGGTTTATGCTTAGTACCTTGTGATCTAGGTTTTATTTCTAGGACTTGGTGGATGATTCAACCTCTGGATTTTGTATGGTATATTCATGATTGAATTAGGGTCCCATAGTTATTTTTGTAGGATTTTACAATTGGTTTTAGTATTTTAGTTAGGACTAACTTTAGTACTAGGTTTTAGGTGATCCTAACTTGCTAATTCAATTAGATTGATTTCTCTAGTCCCCTTAGATTAGGGTTTTTCCTCTCTTGCTCTTGGATGGTGTTGAAGACAAGCTTGGGCTAACATGGAATGCTTGAGGAAGCTTGGATGTGAAGACTTCCCTTCTTTTGGTGTAGTGTTGATTAGGTGTTAAGATTAGGGTTTGCAGGCAGAGCTTCTAGATAGATTCTCTTCTTTCATAAACATGGAAGGTGTTGATCACTTCCATTCTTCCCTATGATGTAAGGTCCTCTTGTAAAGGCCTCATCCCTCCTTTGGTAGGATGTGTGGCTCTTCACAAGTTGGTGGAACCTTTGAGGGGCCCTTTCTCTGATGATGGAATGCTTAGTGGTGACCTTTGGTCTTCATTCTGCTGCCTATTATCCAAACCTTGCTCTTGTTAGATGAATCTTTCTCCCTTGCTAGAGGATGGGATTTCTTGTTAGAAGATTGAAGATGCTAGAATTTGATACTTGCTATTGAAGACTGCCACTGAAGCTGAAGCTTGAAGACCAGTGAGTCCAAGTTGACACTTATGAAGGGCATCCAGATGAAGAGCTGAAGCTTGAGGAAAACAAGTGGATACTTGTGTTTGATACTTTGAGAGCCTGAAGGAACAAGTTGATACTTGCAATTGGGATTGAAGTCTGATGGTGGAGTCTACTTTGTAGCTGAGGCTTGAGGAGGGATAAGTTGATACTCATGTTGATGCATTAGAAGCTTGAAGAAGCAAGTTGACACTTGCTATTAAAGATGAAAGACTTGAAGAGCAGTTGCAGGCTGAGGACTGAACTGATGTCAGAGGAGCTTTGTTGTGAAGCTGTGGAAGCTGTTGATCTGCTTTCTTTCCTGTCTGTTTTCTTTCTGTGCAACTGTATTGCTGTGACTTGTTTGATTTTCTTGATGCATTAGACTAAGTCCATATCTAGATTGATGTAAGCTAGGAGCATGATTGCACTAGAGGTTGAGTTGCTCCCTCTGCTTGTATTGTTACTGTATGGCTTTGCTTGCTGGTATTTGGTAGAGCCCCGCTCCCTTGCCTATGTGGTTTGTGATTTGCTTGATGGCATTTTATTTCATTTCTTCAGTATGATTGCAGTTATTGTATTTTGCTTGATAGCATGTTGTTTCTTCTGTATGATTGCAGTTACTCATATTTTGCTTGATATCATGTTATTTCTTCTGTATGATTACAGTTATTCATATCTGGCTTGAGGTTGAGATGAGCTTGTGGAGGTTGATGCCCCACACACATTTCCTCCCTCACTTGCATTGCATGCATTTTATAATCATTTACTGTTTACTGTTTAAGCTGATGCTTTATCTGTTTCTGTTTATCATTGCCATGATCCCCTAGGAATCTCACTTCCTTTGATAAGGAAGCGATGATTAGAACTTTAGGTCGAAACCTATGCATGATAACTTCTAGGAGATCCCTGTTTCAAACTTCAACCATAGGATGAATCCTTGGCATGACAACATTAGGACTTGATAGTCCCCCCTTAGTTGAACCTGTTCGTTCTCTCTTCTCATCTAAAAACAAATTAAAATACAATAATAAAGGTTAACTGACGTCGTACGTTACGAGCCTTAAGCCACCTGAGAAAGAGTTGTTGGAGAGTGTTGCGGTGAAATTTGGATGTCAAGCTATTGATTAACTTGAATCTTAATTCATTTACAACCGGTCTTTGATTTATCTGAAGGAAAGGTTAAAGAAAGGAAAAACCTAAAAGGGAGAGATCTAAGGTTCGGGGGTTGGTTAAATTTAGGGAAGGTATTAGCACCCTAAACTTCCGTAGTACTCTACGGGAACCTTTTGTTTATTATTTTTTTTTATTTCATTAATTATTTTGCTTTAGGGTATATACAAAGGATTGAAAATTAAAAAAGACCTAGGGGTTAATTCTAAGTTTACTCGGCAAGACATCGCATCTTGTGCCTACATATCCTTACGGGAATGGAATCAGAGTAACTGTAGTTCCCCTCAAAAGGGAGGTTAGAAACGTCTTGACTGTGGCCAAGGTTTCAATGGGGAATAAACGTATCTTAGGGACACGCTTACGTGGAGTGTAGAAACTCCAAATATCTACGTTGAATTGTTAAGTGAATTAGGGTTAGGTTAGGGATTCCGCGGCGGGAAACCCTAAAATGAGCGCGGCGGCTCTTTGACCTAATGCTAGGGGTAAAATTGTAATTTGGCCTGCGGCGAGGCATTTGTGAAAATTAGGGTTTGTAGTTTGTAGTTTTGAGGATTTGAAATTGAATGTGTGAAGTTTTACGGACTATTGGCGCGGCGGCCAAACAGTTAGACCTAACCTTCGGATGTGTGCAATGTGACAGAAATAATGGTAAACGCGTGAGATAATTGAATCATACAAACAGAGAGATAATGTCATAATTTAAACCATGCAAGCAGAAATTTAAAGGCAGAATTTAAAGAGCGATTGTTAAGTTCGCGAGGTTACATGAGAGGAGCAGATACAATATGATAATGAAATTTGAATTGAACAATAATAAAATAAAATAAATAACGGTTCTAGTTATTATTTTAAAAAAGATTTTAGTTATTATTTTAAATTTATCTAAAAAAAAGTTTTTCTTAAAAATAATAGGTTTTCATATTAATTTGGAAAAGATGTTAATGTTATTTATTTTAAAAAAACAGATTTTTATATTATAACAAGTTTTAATAAATTAATGATAATAATAATAATAATAGTAATAATAATAATAATGATAATAATAATAAATAATGATAATAATAATAATACTAATAATAATAATAATAATAATAATAAATAATAATAATAATAATAATACTAATAATAATAATAATAATAATAAAGCAAATAATGAATTTTAAATGTGCCAAATAACCCAACAATGTTGCTAACGCAGAAATGCGCTCATCGCAACCAGATCTAAATCGGACGAAACAAAATTTATCGCAAAGAAAAAGAAATTAAGCAAAAAACAGTATTATTGCTCACACAAAAATGCGGTCATCGCAATCAGATCGAACTAACACAAATGTCACGCGTCATGCACACAAATGTGCAAACATCGTATCGACATAATTCGATCAAAAATTAATCTTATATATATATATATATATAAACTCTAACAATTTAAAAATTATAAATATATAAACGTAACAGTAATAGATGAAGAAAAAGAAATAACGGTAATAGATGAAGAAAAAGAAATAACGGTAAAAGATGAAGAAAAAGAAACAACGGTAAACGACACTCACTCCTCTTAGGTTTTTTTCATTCTCCCCTTTTTTCAACAAGGCAACACATGTATATATAGGGAACAATTTTTACTTTTTAGAAAAAAAATACATGCCATATGATATTTACCTGCAAAAAGTCAAACGACTACACAAATTTGTTAGTAATTGATTAAATGCAATGAAATGCGACGACAAATCTTAGGGCAAAATTTGGGGTATTACAGTTGCCCCTATTTAAATAACTTCACCGGGTGATTCGAGCAACGGAGACTCGAGAAATCATGGTGGAGGGATTTAAATACAGATAACCGAAAATTTTGCCTTTAGACGCAGTGCTATGCAATGATATGGACAAAACAAAACGAACTATAATGCTAAATATGATATGAATCTGATATGATGCGTATGATGAAAATGACAAATGCACGGATACAGACGAAACAACGTCACAGGGGACGACCCATCGAGGAATTGCACTAGGGAAGAAGACATGTCATATCTGGAAGAACGTCGGAAAGACACGACACAGAATTGTTGATAGGTGCCAAGTAAATTAGAAATTGTCCACAAGGTAAGACGCGAGTAAAACACAAGCTCAGGAGAAAAACGCAAATGGGGATAAAACACCCATGATGCCAAGTAAATACATTTTGCCCACAAGGTAAAGACACGAGTAAAACACGACCTCAGGGAGAAAAAAAAAGCAAATGGGGGTAAAACACCATGATGTTAGGTAAACCCAGGAATATCTGGTAAACGGGGAATAAAACACCCGGGATAAAGGTACATGGGGGATAAAACACCCAAGGATGGAAGGTAAGTGGGGAGTAAAGCACCCAAGATAGACATGTAAGTGGGGAGTAAAGCACCCAGGATAGAAATGTAAATGGGGAGTAAAGCACCCAAGATAAAAATGTAAATGGGGAGTAAAGCACCCAAGATAGAAATGTAAATGGGGAGTAAAGCACCCAAGATAAAAATGTAAATGGGGAGTAAAGCACCCAAGATAGAGAGGTAAATGGGGAATAAAGCACCCAAGATAGAAATGTAAATGGGGAGTAAAGCACCCAAGATAAAAATGTAAATGGGGAGTAAAGCACCCAAGATAGAAATGTAAATGGGGAGTAAAGCACCCAAGATGTGCACATGTATAGGAATTATGCTATGACATATGATCAAATGCAAATGCAGACGTCGATGACAAGACTCGACTCTTTCTATGAGATGACAAAACTGGAGGACTGATTCCTCAACACGGAGATCCTGTCATTCTGTTAAACTGTATCAAGTTGATAGTCACTGTAGGAATGATGAATAACTGCTTGGGGATTATGCAAGTAAACTGCCCCAGGTCAAATGAATTGATAATTGCTTCAGCTGTCTGATTCGTGGAATCGACTGTTTTGCTGTATCCTCGGAGGGCTTGCCCCAGTCTGAGTCTTAAACAATTCTCTGGATAAACCAAATCTGAGAAGATATTGCCTTGAACAAATCTTGAACTGATTCTTTAACAGGATGTAAAAGGAACTTGCCCCTGATAAGATCACTTGACCAAGTTTCTCATTGTTTGAAAATTCCTTAGAGGAAAGCCAGTTTGCAAACAAAAATATTCATACAAACATGGTACTGCAAAGTTCATGCGATTTTTGAAAAATTATTTTTGAAAGATGGAAAATACATGAGTCGTTAGTCAGAACACAACGGTTCAAGACGCTCAAAGTTTAAAACAAAGGTGTACTTCCAAAATAAATGATTCACAAAGATCTTTAGGAGTCAGGTTACGCAACCTTGCTGTAGTATACTTTCAAAATAACCTTGCTTCAATTAGGTCTTTCGAGGGTTGTAATGTGGCCTGGTTCACGGTTTATGAAACAAAAGATAAAGGCTCAAAATTTATTTGTACCCACCAAATCTACGTGATGATCTTCAGTCCTATGCTCAGTTAACTCATACTATGCATTCAGGTTCCCATAAGTTAGGGATTTCATTGATCGTAGCAATGATGACTCAGAAGTCAAAGGGACCTATGAAAAGGCAGCCACTACTCCCCTATAACATTTGATTGTTTTGACATTGAGGATTTTCAAGATAAGGATTTAAAAATCTCTTTGTATTATCCCTAAATTTTTCCTGAACTGTTTATTTTAGAGTTTACAGTCAGCGGGATGCCCCAGTTTTGCCTAAGTCTCCTTCATAGGTTTTGACTTAGCGGGCTTCTTTTGATTATTTTTTGTGTGAAGGAAAGTGACTGTTTGATTTTAATGATTACGGTGAACCATCATCGACCTTTTGATTAGAATGAACATACAACCAAGCTAACTGAGAACTACCCATCCCGAGGTTAAAATTGTGGGTTTTTTGTAACGAAAGGAACTCCAACTTCTAGGCTCGAAGGGGGTAACGAGGGATTAACTTCCTTATTTCTCCAGTGTTTGGGAATTGAAACAATGTCTTACATCGTTAACAAGGTTTGATTGAAAGCATACTGACAGCAATTATGGGTATAACGTTTTCGTCATCCTCCCTCCGATCTTAGCATGTCAAAATTTTGGACAAGAAGTAAACATTTGAAAAATAAAGCATAAAGATGCAAATAAATGGACGGAAATGAATTGAATCAAAAGTCGCAATGCTTATTTCATTAATGAAAGTACATACATAATTAAAAGCAAACAACTTAAACAAAATAAGGAAAATGCAAACAACGAGAAACAAAAGGCCTAGTGACAAAACTTCATTTCTGATGTGTTGGCAAGGGATTTTTCTGAACATCCGGATGACTGTCTGTAAAATCAAGTATTCCAGTTCTAACCAATTCACATACTCTAGCCTTCAATGCAAAACAATTCTCCAAGTCATGGCCTGGGGCACCCTCATGGGAAGCACAATGGAGATCAGCCCTAAATCCAGCCGGAGGATTAAGAGGAGGTGGTAAAGCCTTTGTAGTAATCAGTCCTTGCCGGACTAAGTCAGGATATAGCTCTGTGTAAGTCATGGGAATAGGATCAAAGTGACTCCTGTTTCGTTTCTGGTCTGATATCTGTGTCGAGGAATCAGCTTGACGACTCAAAGGTACACTAGAAGACGATAGGACCAAGAAGGAGAAACTGGGGGATAAGTGCAATGCAAAAATGTGATGCTAATGCCATGCAATGGTCTCAAGAATTTCAACGGTCGATTGTGAATATTGCTTTTTAAGAAAGTTGGAAAAGCTGTTAGACTTTAAAATGTAGGACTTCTTGAATTTGCAAAGGACTTTTGAATTCCTTGAAACTAGAAATGATATGATGCTTTATGGATGCGAAGCACAAATACACATAAGCAAACAAAAGGTCCTAAGTTAGAGGAACAATGAATGGAGTCAAGGTCTACCCTTCCCAAAGAGGTATGTACTATAGATTAATTGTACCTGCAGAACAAGGGTTCTAAAAAGTGCCCAAAGTCATCAGCCCATCTTTTGGATATTATCGACTTCCCGACTGACTCGAGGGTCAATAATATTCTCAAGAGAACCTCTTTTAAGTGTAGCATCGCGTAGCAACCATTGTAGGACTACTCCCATATAGTTCCCGCACTACGTCCTATATAAGGTCAAGATGGTGTAAAGGTACTACGGTTCCCAGTATCACAGACTCCAATCGATAACGGTAAAAGTTTTCACGACTACACTCGATCAACCGAACCATTTTCGAAAGTGTCTCAACTGAGCGGTGATTCTCGATTTAGATTAGTCGGGACTCACTCCCTATAAGCCTCATCGAATATATCAGCCATCCTATCATAAGGTCGCTCAAGTCCGGGTGTAGGACTTATCTCACAACACAGTAACTCCAAGTAAGGTACCCCAATATATACATACAAGTGAGCAAAATATATAATAAAACAAATATATAAAGAAAAATAAACAAAATAGGGATAACCCTCAATAGTTAGGACTCCCCAGTGAAGTCGCCATTTTCTGTTGCGGTGAAATTTGGATGTCAAGCTATTGATTAACTTGAATCTTAATTCATTTACAACCGGTCTTTGATTTATCCGAAGGAAAGGTTAAAGAAAGGAAAAACCTAAAAGGGAGAGATCTAAGGTTCGGGGGTTGGTTAAATTTAGGGAAGGTATTAGCACCCTAAACTTCCGTAGTACTCTACGGGAACCTTTTGTTTATTTATTTTTTTATTTTATTAATTATTTTGCTTTAGGGTATATACAAAGGATTGAAAATTAAAAAAGACCTAGGGGTTAATTCTAAGTTTACTCGGCAAGACATCGCATCTTGTGCCTACATATCCTTACGGGAATGGAATCAGAGTAACTGTAGTTCCCCTCAAAAGGGAGGTTAGAAACGTCTTGACTGTGGCCAAGGTTTCAATGGGGAATAAACGTATCTTAGGGACACGCTTACGTGGAGTGTAGAAACTCCAAATATCTACGTTGAATTGTTAAGTGAATTAGGGTTAGGTTAGGGATTCCGCGGCGGGAAACCCTAAAATGAGCGCGGTGGCTCTTTGACCTAATGCTAGGGGTAAAATTGTAATTTGGCCTGCGGCGAGGCATTTGTGAAAATTAGGGTATGTAGTTTGTAGTTTTGAGGATTTGAAATTGAATGTGTGAAGTTTTACGGACTATTGGCGCGGCGGCCAAACAGTTAGACCTAACCTTCGGATGTGTGCAATGTGACAGAAATAATGGTAAACGCGTGAGATAATTGAATCATACAAACGGAGAGATAATGTCATAATTTAAACCATGCAAGCAGAAATTTAAAGGCAGAATTTAAAGAGCGATTGTTAAGTTCGCGAGGTTACATGAGAGGAGCAGATACAATATGATAATGAAATTTGAATTGAACAATAATAAAATAAAATAAATACCGGTTCTAGTTATTATTTTAAAAAAGATTTTAGTTATTATTTTAAATTTATCTAAAAAAAAGTTTTTCTTAAAAATAATAGGTTTTCATATTAATTTGGAAAAGATGTTAATGTTATTTATTTTAAAAAAACAGATTTTTATATTATAACAAGTTTTAATAAATTAATGATAATAATAATAATAATAGTAATAATAATAATAATAATGATAATAATAATAAATAATGATAATAATAATAATACTAATAATAATAATAATAATAAATAATGATAATAATAATACTAATAATAATAATAATAATAATAATAAAGCAAATAATGAATTTTAAATGTGCCAAATAACCCAACAATGTTGCTAACGCAGAAATGCGCTCATCGCAACCAGATCTAAATCGGACGAAACAAAATTTATCGCAAAGAAAAAGAAATTAAGCAAAAAACAGTATTATTGGTCACACAAAAATGCGGTCATCGCAATCAGATCGAACTAACACAAATGTCACGCGTCATGCACACAAATGTGCAAACATCGTATCGACATAATTCGATCAAAAATTAATCTTATATATATATATATATATATATATATATATATATATATATATATATATATATATATATATATATATATATATATATATATATATATATATATAACTCTAACAATTTAAAAATTATAAATATATAAACGTAACAGTAATAGATGAAGAAAAAGAAATAACGGTAATAGATGAAGAAAAAGAAATAACGGTAAAAGATGAAGAAAAAGAAACAACGGTAAACGACACTCACTCCTCTTAGGTTTTTTTCATTCTCCCCTTTTTTCAACAAGGCAACACATGTATATATAGGGAACAATTTTTACTTTTTAGAAAAAAAATACATGCCATATGATATTTACCTGCAAAAAGTCAAACGACTACACAAATTTGTTAGTAATTGATTAAATGCAATGAAATGCGACGACAAATCTTAGGGCAAAATTTGGGGTATTACAGAGAGTTCTTTTCAACAGCTTGGATGTTTAGTATGGCACCTGTCGCTACTGCGAAAATTGGCGCCGGCTGAACAGAAGAGTCGCCACCGTGCGTTATTTATCCCAAATGAGGGAAAGGAAACACTCAGAGTAAACCTCACGCAAAGACGGGAAAGGAGTGGTCATCGCAACCAAATCCTGGATTCGGGAGTCGGTTACGCAAGGGGAAGGTATTAGCACCCCTCACGTCCGTCGTACTCGACGGGATCCACGCTTGTTTTCTAGTACGGATTGTTATTATATCTATTCTACAGGTCTGGGGTTAAAAGAAAATAAAATGACTCGGCAAAGTATCACACTTTATGCCTACGTATTCCCGTCTGGAACGAGAAATCAGAGTCGACGTAGTTCGCCTACCTACTGGAAAGGAGGGGAAGGTTGCTCGCTAGGATATCGCCTCCTATGCCTACGTACTTTCATACAGCATGAAAGATCAGAGCAAACGTAGTTCGGGCTACGAAAGACACAAGCTTGTCTGAATGTTTTTTATCTCCTTATGAAAGGGTTTCTCCTGATTAAGAGTCCAAGCGGACAAAAATGACACTTTGATGTTTGTTTTCAGTCTTTTACGCAAGAACTGTCTTTTATGATGTTTGCAATCTCTGATGCACTAGAGACTATGATTTGAGGGTGACTACGTCGTATGTCACCCTAAGGGTAACACACTAAGTAATCAGATTACTGAAGAGTGACCCTCCAGCAACCTTTCTCAAATAGCTTAAGGCTCGTAGCATACGACATCGATTATCCTTATTACTGTGTTTTGAATTGTTTTGAGATAGAAGAGAAGGAAGTTCTAAAAAATCCTAGGGTTTGAAAGGGAATAAAAAACTACCCTAATGTTGTCATGCATGGATTAACACCTAATGTCTGTCATAATTCCCTCCTGCATAGAGGAAATCAGAGATTCTAGGGGATAAACGAAAAAAAAAATAGCAGATATAATAAACAGTAAAATGCATGAGATGCAGCAAGACATAATAGGCAAAGTGAAACAGCTTCACCTTAAGCCTAAGGGAAAATCAACAAACAATACAGCAAAGAAAACATCCAACACCAGCTCAGACAGCCAAAACAGCTCTTGCAGCAAGCAGTTCCAACAGCACCAGCTCTGGCAGCTACAGTTGATTAACAGCAAAAAGTTGACAGTAACAATCTTCAGGAAAGATCCTATCTTCATTCTCCAATGATATTCAATCTCTTGTCTCCCATAATCCTCAGCTCTAGCAAGTAATGGACCCCAAGCAGCAGACAACTTCAAACAACAGTAAAACCCTAATTCAACAGTTGAGCAGCTCTGACAGGCACAAGCTTCCCTTTCACCAATCCTTAATGAACTTCATCTTCAAATAGGCTTCCAATCTTCAATGCAAACACTCACAGGAGAGAGTCAACTAATAGATGAAGTTGGAATATTAAGAGGCTTAATGATAACCCAAGGAAATCACTAAGATCTTAACACAACATGTGAATGTTATCCTCAAGGTCCTACCCAATCAAAGCATGCTCTATGTAACACCCATTTTATTTATTTAGTCATTTTGGTGTTAATTTAATTATCTTATGTTGGTGTGCCCTTAGGTGGGGTGTGCTGGTATGTGATTGGTGAGTATCTTTGATATATAAGGATCATTGGTGGTGTGGAGATAATAATAATAATAATAATAATACCACCAATATTACTATTAACTATTATATTATTATCTCCACACCACCAATGATCCTTATATATCAAGGATACTCACCAATCACATACCAACACACCCCACCTAAGGGCACACCAACATAAGATAATTAAATTAACACCAAAGTTGTAACACCCATTTTATTTATTTAGTCATTTTGGTGTTAATTTAATTATCTTATGTTGGTGTGCCCTTAGGTGGGGTGTGTTGGTATGTGATTGGTGAGTATCCTTGATATATAAGGATCATTGGTGGTGTGGAGATAATAATATAATAGTTAATAGTAATATTGGTGGTATTATTATTATTATTATTATTATTATTATTATTATTATTATTATTATTATTATTATTATTATTATTATTATTATTATTATTATTATCATTATTATTATTATTATTATTATCATCGGTATGAATATTATTATTGGTGGGTGTCCCTGATATGGGAGGATTATTGGTGGTGTTTTGGTGAATATAATAATATAGTGTATAATATTGATATTGGTGGGAATATTATTATTATTATTATATTTATTATAGTTACTATTGTTATTAACATTATTATTATTTTGGTGAGATAATAATAGGATTATTATTACTATTATTATTATTATTATTTTATTAAGTTATTAACATTATTATTATTTTGGTGAGATAATAATAGGATTATTATTACTATTATTATTATTATTATTTTATTAAGTTATTAACATTATTATTATTTTGGTGAGATAATAATAGGATTATTATTACTATTATTATTATTATTATTTTATTAAGTTATTAACATTATTATTGTTTTGGTGAGATAATAATATGATAATTATTACTATTATTATTATTATTATTATTATTATTATTATTATTTTTTTTTTTTATTATTATTATTAAGTTATTATTATTATTGGGATTAGAGAATGAAAATAGAAACGTGAGGGATTAGAGTTTTACGATACATTGTGAGAAGTTAGAGAAAGTGGAAAAAGAACGATAGAAAGGAGAGAACGGAAAAGGGAATGGAAAAGGGAGCGAAGAACGAAGGAACAGGGGAAAATCAGAATTGGCCAAACCTTTGAGGATTCTTTCATCGATCAACCGATTAACAAGGTAAGAGGGAGAAACTTGATTGGGAATGGTTTATACATGTATAGGGTAGTTGGGGATTCCTTAACCCCGTAGGAAATTGATCGATATATGATAATATATGTTGTTATGTTATGATTGATGATGATTGTTGTTAATTATATAGTAATCGTTAATGAATTGGTGTTTTGGGATGATTTGGCATATAGGGCATATAGGGTGTTTTACAGTTTTTAGGGAAAATTCTGTATGGCAGTAATCGTTAATGAATTGGTGTTTTGGGATGATTTGGCATATAGGGCATATAGGGTGTTTTACAGTTTTTAGGGAAAATTCTGTATGGCTTTTGAGGTATCGATAAAGTGTGTAGGTGATGATTTTGGGAATAGGAATTAGAAGCCTATTGGTTACGGTAATGTGCAAGATTGGTACTAGAATAGACTGAGGATCTGAGTTGAGATGATAGGTACAGTTTTGGCCTTGATGCACTGTAAGAATGATGAGTGTGGGAACTAACTTGTGTACTTGGTGATAGTGTATGTTTCCCGTAATAATGACTGGTGGACAATTAGTTGATGTATATGTATGTAGTGATCAGTAGGATCGCGTACCCCCGAGTGGTGGGATATGTTATATCTTGGTGTTAAAGTGTGAACTTGTTTACTATCTGGTTGATTTATATGGTGTTGGTGTATGTTATATCTGTACATATATGCATTGGTGTATGATGATATGATCAGGAGGATCGTGTGCACGTTGAGTGCCTAAATATATTAGTTATGCATTGGTGTATGCATATCATGGTGTTTTGGTGGGATGAATCATGTCTTAGGAGGAGCGTAAGTGATTCATCCGTACTCCTTTGTGGAGAATGGTGGGGGATAGATCATGTCTCAGGAGGAGCGTAAGTGATCTATCCAGGTTCGATTGAATGAACCAACGAGTCGGTACCGCATGTATGGTGTTGAGTTGCATTTTGCATTATAATATGTTATATTGTAATTTGAACAGTAGGTTCGTTATATGGTGTTGTTGGGGTGAATAATTGATGTGTTGGTGTGTTTTACTACCTTATTACATGTATTACATTACCATTATATTTTTGATCATGATTTCTCACCCCTTTGTTGTTGTTGTGGTCTGTGCTTCTTCGGAAGTACAGATAATCCAGGTGCTTAGCTAGCTTGGATATTGGTGTGATTGTCGAGTCTAGGATGCTCTGATACGTAGCACGGGACTTGGGCGTTTTATTTGTTTTATGTTGAACTGATATTTTATTTCCCTGTGAACGTATCAAACTTTTATTGAATTTTATTATTTAATATTCCGCTGAAGTTGGAGATAAACCTTTTTATAAGGAAACGTTGTTTTTATGTGATATCCCACTTGGGAGAGTTGGAACTCTGATTTTGTTTATTTATAATGTTTATTAATTTAATTGATTTTGGGAAGTGGGGTGTTACAATTGGTATCAGAGCAGGTCGGTCCGTCCGGCCAGTGTTGTTGAGTTGAGTTGAGTCTGTCCTTTGGGATGGAGACTGTGTGTTGTTTAACCTGGTATTGTGGTTTAAATCCCTAGTATACGGCATGTGTGTGAAAACACTGTCGGAACGTGTTTATTTCCTAACCTTGTCTGCAGAAGCAGGAATGATTCCAGTGGGGGAGAAGTTTGTAATTCTCCGGAATGCTACAGTGTGGTGGCTTAATGTGTTGAGGAATGCTATCATAGTTTGGTAAAGATGGTTTGTACCCCATCATGATTTCGGCTGTCTATTAACAAATTGAGGAACTGATCACCCTTAATCTCTTGTTAATAGTACACGGGATTGTGTTGGATGGGATAGACGTGTCTTGCAAGCTTGTGTGGCGTGAGCAATGAATTGTCCTGAGTTAAGCTAAGTGCTTAAGGGATTATTTTGAGGAGTTGGCGTAATACGGTGTTGAGACGTTTATTTTGACGGAACCTTAGAATGAGAAGGAAAGTGAGAAAATTAGGATTTGTCAATTTGTTGAAATTGCCGGAGGTTCCCTGAGGAAGTAAGCGATTTACTATCGGAGTGTGAAGTAAAGCTTACACGTTTATTTTGTTTTTGGGACAAGTCTGATATTGATGACTCCATATTGTATGTTTACGTTGAGATTAGAGAAGTTGAAGAGTCAACTTGAAGACCCGCTGGGGGAGAGGTCCTTTTGTTTGAGTGTGTTACCGTAAGGTGCACCAATTTTTGTTGGTTAGACAGACAGAAGGTTTTGTGAAGCTTTGGGTGAACTATAGATAAGTGAACAAGGTGACTGTCAAGGATAAGTGTTCGCTTCCAAGAGTTAATGATTTGATGGATCAATTGATTGAAGGACGTGAGTTTCCGTGTTCGTGAGATCGCGAGTAGAATTATTGTGTTGTGGTGTCGAAGGTCGAAGTGGTATCGTAATAGGAGGCTCCACGATCTGCTGTTGAGATTGGAAGTAATCGGGTTTTAAAATATTTAAAGATTGAAAGTGTGTTGGACGGCCTCCTAAGTATGAAATTGTGGTTATACGTTGAATTCCGAGATCGCAGCTTTTTACGGAATCGAAATCGGACACTCGGAAGTCAGGTAACGGTCGAAAATAGAATTTCGGGACTGTCATGTTCGCCGAGATTCGCCTGGCGAAGTGCCATGAGCAGAAAAATGTTGTTGTGGTATTTTTGCCGTAACGGGAGAACCGTAACTCGGAATGACGCCCGGTTCGAAGCGTTGGAAAGCTATTGAAATTATCTATGAGATGGTGAAGTATTGACATAGATTTAATCTATTTATTGATGAAGTGTGTTTGAATGTTGTGGTAAGGACGGGCGGTACGGTATGTGTTCCCGCTATAACTCACAATTTGTTTGTCCACTTGGCATGGGATCTTCTTTAATTATTTATATAAGGCAATGGTTGTGTTGATAAATGATATTTTAAGGTATTCGAAGAGTATAGAGGATTATGTTGAGCATAAGGAACTGGAGTTATCAGTGTTAGAAAGAGAGCGGTGATATACTTCCGTAAGGAAAGTTCTGCCGAATCCGATAGAACTAATTGTGGTGTTTGTGATGCTTGTTGATATAATTAGGGGATTTGCTAAAGACAACTTCAGCGAGTTTTAGTTATGAAAAAGGCAACTCGAAGTGTGTAAGAGAAACCATCCGACCAGTGATTTAGAGTTGGTTGCTATTGTGGTTGTACCGGAGTCGGAGGCTTCGAAAGTTCAGACTGAGATCGGAGATGTTTGGTGATCTTAAGAGTTTAAGGTGTTTGTTTGATTTGAAAAAGTTGAAAATGAGGCAGAGGAAATAATTAGGATTTCTGAAGGATTACGACTTTGAGTGTAATTACCCTTTGGGTAAAGTGGATGTGGCAGATGATGCGGTGAGTTGGAAATGTTTGTGTTTACCGAAGATGATGGTGAAAAGAGGTAGAACTGATTGAGAAATTTCATAATATGCGTTGTGTGAGTAAGGATACTTCTTATGGATTTAATCTTTTATTATTAAGATCTGACTAGTGATATCCTTGAGAAGAACCGAGAAAGTCAGAAATCTGGGTCGAGTAGTGAATTAGTTGAAGTTGATAAATTAGAGTCGAGGAGTGGATTGTCGGGCTTGTGGAAATAATACCACGAGATGTTATGATAGAGTATGTGTACCAAATGTTGTTGAGGGGAGTAGAAGTACTCGTGAAGAAATACATTGGGGTAGATGAAGTATCCATCCCAGTGCTACGAAGAAGTAACCGAATTTGAGTAGATTGTTTTGGAGACCATGGATAAGGGGAGGAGTAGTTGAGGTGGAATATGCTGGTTAGAATTGTAGGAATTCGAAGAGTGAACATCAGAGACTGTTGAGTCTGATGTAGTCGTTAAATATTCCAGAGTGGAAATCAGGTAGTATTTTCACGAAATTGGTGTTGAGATTTCCAAAGAATTTGTAAAGACATAATTTTAATTTGAATTGTTAGGAGTGGACTAACTATTCCGTGTTGAGAATATATGAGATGCATATTGAGAAAGTGGTGAAGTTGGATGAGATACTGACGAATATTGTGTCAGATGGAAATTTGAGGTTTATATTGAGATTTTGGAAGGGCTTACAGGAAGCTTCGGGTACTAAGTTGAAGTTGAGTTCGACTTACCATCCGCAAACTGATGGTCAGTCAGAGAGGACTATTGAGTCTGTAGAGAATTGGTGAGAGCTTGGGTGTTGGATCGAGGTGGATTGTGGGATGATTAATTACCGTTGATTGAGTTACCTATAATAACGGTTACCATCCTAGTGTCGGAATGGCACTATATGTGGCTTGGTGAAATAGGGAGTGTAGGACTCTACTGTGTTGGAATGGGTCGAGTGAGAGTGTTGTGCTCAGACCTGAAAATTATGTGGAGATGGCCGAAAAGATCAAGAGGATCCAAGGAAAGATATGTTTGGAGAGTCACGCCGGTGACTGATGTTGGTCGAGCTTCGAAGTCTCAGAAGTTTGCACCGTGTTCTGTGGTTTGTATCAGAGTGGCGCAGCAGAGGCATGGGGGGAGTAACATGTTAGACCCTTTTTCCCGCTGTCGCTATGAATTGGCATGATATGTTTCATGTGTCTTAGTTGAGAAAGTACATTGAACCAGGTGGATGATGTACAAGTGAAAATAGTTTGATTGTTGAGGCATTGCTATTTCGTTTGGACGAGCGAGAAACAACTCCGAAGGGAGGAGATATCTTTGGTGAAAGTAACTTAGGGAGGTGCTGCAGAAGGCAGTGTGACCTGTTAGTTGGAATGAAGGATGCGGGAAGCGTATCCGGAAGTGTTCCATCAGGTAATTTTCGAGGACGAAAATACTTAAAGTGGGGGAGAGTTGTAACACCCATTTTATTTATTTAGTCATTTTGGTGTTAATTTAATTATCTTATGTTGGTGTGCCCTTAGGTGGGGTGTGTTGGTATGTGATTGGTGAGTATCCTTGATATATAAGGATCATTGGTGGTGTGGAGATAATAATATAATAGTTAATAGTAATATTGGTGGTATTATTATTATTATTATTATTATTATTATTATCATTATTATTATTATTATTATTATTATCATCGGTATGAATATTATTATTGGTGGGTGTCCCTGATATGGGAGGATTATTGGTGGTGTTTTGGTGAATATAATAATATAGTGTATAATATTGATATTGGTGGGAATATTATTATTATTATTATATTTATTATAGTTACTATTGTTATTAACATTATTATTATTTTAGTGAGATAATAATAGGATTATTATTACTATTATTATTATTATTATTATTTTATTAAGTTATTAACATTATTATTATTTTGGTGAGATAATAATAGGATTATTATTACTATTATTATTATTATTATTTTATAAAGTTATTAACATTATTATTATTTTAGTGAGATAATAATAGGATTATTATTACTATTATTATTATTATTATTATTTTATTAAGTTATTAACATTATTATTGTTTTGGTGAGATAATAATAGGATTATTATTACTATTATTATTATTATTATTATTATTATTATTATTATTATTAAGTTATTATTATTATTGGGATTAGAGAATGAAAATAGAAACGTGAGGGATTAGAGTTTTACGATACATTGTGAGAAGTTAGAGAAAGTGGAAAAAGAACGATAGAAAGGAGAGAACGGAAAAGGGAACGGAAAAGGGAGCGAAGAACGAAGGAACAGGGGAAAATCAGAATTGGCCAAACCTTGGAGGATTCTTTCATCGATCAACCGATTAACAAGGTAATGGGGGAGAAACTTGATTGGGAATGGTTTATACATGTATAGGGTAGTTGGGGATTCCTTAACCCCGTAGGAAATTGATCGATATATGATAATATATATTGTTATGTTATGATTGATGATGATTGTTGTTAATTATATAGTAATCGTTAATGAATTGGTGTTTTGGGATGATTTGGCATATAGGGCATATAAGGTGTTTTACAGTTTTTAGGGAAAATTCTGTATGGCAGTAATCGTTAATGAATTGGTGTTTTGGGATGATTTGGCATATAGGGCATATAGGGTGTTTTACAGTTTTTAGGGAAAATTCTGTATGGCAGTAATCGTTAATGAATTGGTGTTTTGGGATGATTTGGCATATAGGGCATATAGGGTGTTTTACAGTTTTTAGGGAAAATTCTGTATGGCAGTAATCGTTAATGAATTGGTGTTTTGGGATGATTTGGCATATAGGGCATATAGGGTGTTTTACAGTTTTTAGGGAAAATTCTGTATGGCAGTAATCATTAATGAATTGGTGTTTTGGGATGATTTGGCATATAGGGCATATAGGGTGTTTTACAATTTTTTTCTGTATGGCAGTAATCGTTAATGAATTGGTGTTTTGGGATGATTTGGCATATAGGGCATATAGGGTGTTTTACAGTTTTTAGGGAAAATTCTGTATGGCTTTTGAGGTATCGATAAAGTGTGTAGGTGATGATTTTGGGAATAGGAATTAGAAGCCTATTGGTTACGGTAATGTGCAATATTGGTACTAGAATAGACTGAGGATCTGAGTTGAGATGATAGGTACAGTTTTGGCCTGGATGCACTGTAAGAATGATGAGTGTGGGAACTAACTTGTGTACTTGGTGATAGTGTATGTTTCCCGTAATAATGACTGGTGGACAATTAGTTGATGTATATGTATGTAGTGATCAGTAGGATCGCGTACCCCCGAGTGGTGGGATATGTTATATCTTGGTGTTAAAGTGTGAACTTGTTTACTATCTGGTTGATTTATATGGTGTTGGTGTATGTTATATCTGTACATATGTGCATTGGTGTATGATGATATGATCAGGAGGATCGTGTGCACGTTGAGTGCCTAAATATATTAGTTATGCATTGGTGTGTGCATATCATGGTGTTTTGGTGGGATGAATCATGTCTCAGGAGGAGCGTAAGTGATTCATCCGTACTCCTTTGTGGAGAATGGTGGGGGGTAGATCATGTCTCAGGAGGAGCATAAGTGATCTATCCAGGTTCGATTGAATGAACCAACGAGTCGGTACCGCATGCATGGTGTTGAGTTGCATTTTGCATTATAATATGTTATATTGTAATTTGAACAATAGGTTCGTTATATGGTATTTGGGGTGAATAATTGATGTGTTGGTGTGTTTTACTGCCTTATTACATGTATTACATTACCATTATATTTTTGATCATGATTTCTCACCCCTTTGTTGTTGTTGTGGTCTGTGCTTCTTCGGAAGTACAGATAATCCAGGTGCTTAGCTAGCTTGGATATTGGTGTGATTGTCGAGTCTAGGATGCTCTGATACGTAGCACGGGACTTGGGCGTTTTATTTGTTTTATGTTGAACTGATATTTTATTTCCCTGTGAACGTATCAAACTTTTATTGAATTTTATTATTTAATATTCCGCTGAAGTTGGAGATAAACCTTTTTATAAGGAAACGTTGTTTTTATGTGATATCCCACTTGGGAGAATTGGAACTCTGATTTTGTTTATTTATAATGTTTATTAATTTAATTGATTTTGGGAAGTGGGGTGTTACACTCTACATTCCTCCTAAGGAGAGATGGAACTTCTTGAGGGGACCTTGTGTCATAGGATGGAATAAAGTCACAAGAAGCTCTCTCTGTTTGACAGAAGAAATCAGTCTACTCTAGAGCTCTCCCTATATCTCCTATCTCCTAAGTCTTCATCAAGCAATCTTCAAGCACAAGCAACTTCAAGCTCCAAGCATTATTATTTGTCTTCAATCATCCTCAAAGTCTTTATACAATCTTCAAGCCAAGCACAAGCCTTAACACCCAAAGAAAAGGCCCAAAACCCAACAAACAAAGCAACTTCCCAAGATGGAAACACACCAATCTCAATCAACTTGAAAAAATCAAATAAAATGGAAATGTTCATCATAAAATCCTAGATTAATTTCTAAGGGACTCTAACTATGTACCCTATACCCCACAGGAACCCCAAGGCCTAAATCAAACTAGAAACCCAAAAACTATGTGTTGAATGCACCTATGTCAAGTTGAAACCCTAATTCTAGCACCCTAAAGTTCCTTATTCAAAAGCTAAGCAAAATTAAATCACAAAAATGTGAAAAAATTCCAAGGGGGGCCTAATGCTCCAATCTAACTATGGTAAAAAGAATCACATCAAAATGTGAAGTAAAATGGCTAAACAAAATTCAGCAAAATGGATATACAAAATAAAATGCAATAAAAGCAACCAAATGTAAAAAATCACTAAAAATAGAAAAATGACTAAAATACTAATTTTATTTTTCTATAATTTTCATGAGACAATTATGAGAATGGAGAAAAAACTCCCATGCAAAAAGACCTATTTTTGAATTTATTATGAATTTTTAAAGAATTAAAAGAAATATGTGAAAATAAAGAAAACATGAGAAAAATGGAAAAGCATGCGTGTCAAATAGCAATGCAGAGCAGTGTAAACAGACATCTGGGCCCAAAAGGGGGTGTAGCTAGTAAGCGCGCTTAAGCCCAAATACTAATCAGAAATAAAATGAAAAAACATTGAAAAATTGGAAAAAAACTTGGTGTAGGAAGTAATGTAATTCAGTGTAATATCACATGGGCCTCTGACTAGGGGTGTGGATAACAATTATCACTTAAGCCCAATGTCACGTTTTAAATGAAACAGTGTGTTTTACTCCTCAGAGTCCTCTTCACCAATTGAGATTAAAACCTGGCTGTTGGATCTCGTTTTGGGTCAAAGTCTTGCTCTAATCCAAGGGTGCTCAGATCATCTTCTTCCTTTGAACTCTCATGGAGGGAAAAGCCATGGATGAACAGAGTTTGAAGCTTCCTCTTCCTCCAATCGTATCTCATCAAATCTCCATCAAAAATAAAAATTAAAAAGCCTAACATGCTCCAAATTTCACACTGAGTTCAACCATGGTAATCACAAGCATTGAAACACAACCTAACTCAAAACACGATTGAATCTCAGAAAATCACTCAAGAACCAAATCTCACCAAACATGAAATTGGATAGCCTAAACTCTTCACCATGCTTCACTGAACATTTCTAGCCATCAAACCATGATTATAACACCAAGAATGCCAAGATACGATCATGAACAGAAATTGCATCATTCAACCAATTATCTCTAAATTGATCCTAAAGCTACCAGAAAGCTCCACATGATCATTTACAATGAATCTAACTAATCAAAACCAATTGAAACGACCTAAATCATGCTGTGGATTGAAAAGTACCTTTCTGCAAAATCTTGATGCACAGAGGTATGAAACCTTCAAATCAAGCTTTGAGAACTTCAATACACCTTCAATGAGTCACTACCTTGCTTCTGTATGCAAAAGAAATGGTTGAAATAGCTTGGATTATGGAAACCGATTCTGAGTTGCAGGTGATGAAATTCAATTGCAAGAACACGATTCAGCCACCAATTTGCTTGGAAATTGATCTGGAAACAACCACTAGTATCAATGGAAGCTATAACAATCAAAATCTTGGATTGAAATGGTGTGAAAGCTTGTAACCGATTCTGAATTGCACATGGAAGTTTCAAATGGCAATCTCAACAATCTCTCCCAATTCTCTCTCACTCTTGCTCTGAACCTCTTCTGAATCTTATATAGAGTGTGTTGGAGGACTCTAGAAAGATCTAGATTGATCCAATGAGAAATTCACCATCTCATGTCATGAGATCTCATATCATGCTATGTACTCATACCAACTCATGATTTTGCTTGAAATTGTACTTGTTCTGAGTTTAAAATGTCTTCTAATGAGATAACAGAAGTGTATGGATGGAAAGGAGCCTTACATTTGCCTTGCCAAGTGGTTTTGCAATGGTGCCTTATGACTCAAGTAAGCCATTTACAAAGCAAGTCCTAAAAACAATCCTCAATTCAAAATTGTGGCAATGTCAATGTTGTCAAAATTATTTTTACAATCAAATTAGTATGTCATATGCCTTGGTTTGGTTGTGTAGAGCAAAAACCCCAATTTCCAACTTTGGTTCATTTAAAATATACCTTCATTTTAGGCCATTTTTATGATTTTGTGAAGCAAGCCATTTCAAACTCTCATGACCTCTTTTCTAGCCTAAAAAAATCATTTTGAACACATCTCATGTTGAACATTTTTTCATTTGAAGAGTGGAAGATGGAGATTTGGACCTATGTTGAGAAATGACCTGTAATTCAACTTTCCCAAAATTCCCCTGGATTGCCAAGACCATAACTTGAGTTCTACAAATCCTCTTGAGGACTTCTAGTACTCAAATTAAAGCTAAGATCAATATATACAACTCTTATTTTTGCCAAGAATCCATTTGAAAAATCCTTGATGGGAAAAAGTTGCTTGGAAGTCAAGTCACTTTCACAGATAAATTTCAGTGTCCTCTGAGGACCCATAACTTGCAAGAACCATAACTTGAGTTCTACAAATCTTATTGGAGACTTATAGTACTAAAATTAAAGCTAATGAAAATCTCTACAAGTTTCATGTTGACCAAGAATTCATTTGAAACTTGCATTTTGACTTATCTGGCTTGGAAGTTAGGCCTAAATTAGGGGATTTTACACTAAAACCCTAATTTAGTAACTCCTCTTCTTCTTGATTCCTTTTGATTTCTCCTTGGAACAACACCACACATATATCCACATATCAAATCCTGAATTCCACATCCTCCAAGTAGGCCTTGATGCCCTCCAATCAACCATTTGACCTAGGGTTGACCCAGATGAAACCCTAGTTGACTGCATTCAACTGTAGCTCTGGTACTTGTATTAATGATTTGTCTCATCTTCAAAATGACCCTCTAGGTATTCCATGATCTTGGTACACCTTCCATGTCTCACACACTCATTGATCGTTTTCAACATATCCCCCATATTGGGAGAGAAATCCACTGGTTGACCTTCAAACTTCTCAAAGCTTCAACTCATTTCTTGATTACTTGGATGGTCTTGATCTTGAATAAAACCCCTTGATGGGCCTCTTTCTGATGAAAATGGAACTTGATCCCTTGTTAGATGCCTTGTTATGCTATGTTATGCAAATGATTAGACTATGTACATGACTTATTATGCAAATGACAATGCAATTGAAACATAACCCAGGTGAAATAGGTTGAGCAAATTTTAGGGTGCAACAGCACCCTTTGGGTGACATGCGACGCATTCACTCTCAGGTCATAGTCTCTAGTGCAATATCGGTTGCAAACATCCATAAAAAACAGTTCTTCCGTAAAAGACAGAAAACAAACTACAAACCTTTTTGCCTCGTGGGCCCATAATTCAAAGGAAAGCTTTTCTGAAGAAAAGAGTGTCGTTAACTCCTAGTTCTACCGCAAGCGGTAACGCATAAGTCTCCAAGGGTCGAGCTGCATACACCAAACTGCTGGAACTGTTTGTTAACCCTACTCGATAAAACAGATGAATCTGAATCCCCGTAATCCGTATTATCCCGAACTACGTAAGCTCTGATCTCTCATACTTGTTGCGAGTACGTAGGCACAATACTGACGTATTGGCGAGCCACCTTCCCCGTAACCTGTAGTCAGGCGAACCACGTTGACTCTGATGAGAATACGTAGGCATAAAGTGTGACGCTTTGCCGAGTCATTTTCTTTTCTTTTCAGACCAGCCTTGATAGGTAGATAGATAAAACCAACCCGTCAGATAAGCACAACAAGCGTGGATCCCATCGAGTACGATGGACGTGAGGGGTGCTAATACCTTCCCCTTGCGTAACCGACTCCCGAACCTAGACAACGGTTGCGATGACCTTGTATTATACCTTTTCGCCAGGTTTTTCCGATCGTTTCCTTTCCCGCTCTGAGGGATAAATAACGAAAGGTGGCGACTCTTCTGTTTTGCCGGAACCTTATTTTCGCGGTAGCGACAGCTGGCGACTCTGCTGGGGACTTGATAGTTTCCTGGGATCCAACGTCCCTTATGCGAGTCAGTTTGGGGATCCAACGTCCCCTGCGAGAGTCAATCCTAGCGCTTGTATGATTACTTGTTGGGTTGTGTTTATTTATCGCACTTTATTTCCCGCATTTTATTTTCAGTATGATATGATTATCTGTGCTGTTGTGGGAGGGGCATTCTGATGAGTGAGAAGCCAGACCCAGGCTTGAGCGTACCTAGCATTAGTTGTGGAAATTAGTGGGCGCGTGCTTGCTTTGCAGGCACTAGTGTCTCATGAAATCCAAGCTCATATGAGGTTCTCCCGGTTGACTTCTTTTCCGGCCCTTTAAGCCTGAGGGGTTGTTGGTTTGGGGAATTGTCGACTCTGGGGACCGATCATTTGGAATTCAGTTGAGTGAGGCCGCTTCAGGGGATGGTGATGCCACACCTTCTGGGTATCGTATCACCTCTCTTGAACGTCTGTGACGCTGATGACCGCATAGGATGTCGAACTTGTGTCAGTTTAGGTCCATACCTGTGAGCAGGGTCGGGTTTGGTGCAGGAAACCTTAACCTTCAGACTACCTGGTTTTCTTGATAGTGAATCAGTTTTGTTTGTATCAGAGGTTCTCATCATCAGACGTGTATTTGTTCTTGGTAGAGCAGAGTTATGGTCCTGTATCATAGGTCCTTATTATCAGATATATGTGTGTTCTTGACAGAGCAGATTTATGGTCCGATACCAGGGTTTTCTCATTATCAGAGATAGTGGTTGTTCTTGACAGAGCAGTATTTTGGTTTTGTTAATACAGAATCTTCACCTTCATCTCTTCAATAGCACAGTTGTCTTTACCTCCTGCTGCATGATTGCATTTTACATTGCTTTGCATACTCATTCGCATTTCATTAACGTGTGTCTGTGTTGCAGGTACCGTTTCCCCCGGTTCAGGTTTTCTTGCCTTCTATTGTGCTACTATGGGATCTCTGAGGAAGACCGTGGCCTACAAGCTCCCCACTCCTGATGTTGTTCAGCTGTCTAGTTTGATTGCTTTGGCAGATGATTCTGTGAGAGGTGAATTCAGAAAGTCTTATGGGAAAATGCTCAGCTTGGTTCGTAAACCTTCTGTGTTTGAGTTGAATGGGTTGCACGCCTTGCTGCAGTTCTACGACCCTCCTTTGAGATGCTTTACTTTCCCGGACTTTATTCTCGCACCCACACTAGAGGAGTATGCTGATTTGTTAGGTGTGCCTATCAAGAGTCAGATGCCCTTTGTTCATATGGATGCTGAGCCTAATCTGGCTAGTCTAGCTCCTTCACTTCATCTGGATGCCTCCGAGTTGGTCTTGTCTAGTTGGAACAGGGTTCCCGGTTTCTCCTTGCAGTTTTTAGTGGGAAAGGCCCAGCAGTGTGCCAAAGACGGTTGTTGGATCGTGTTCAACGCTATTCTTGCCCTTTGCATATACGGCGTCATTCTGTTCCCTAATATGCCTGACTTTGTAGACTTCGACGCCTTTCACATCTTTGCAGCAGGGAATCCAGTCCCTACCTTGATTGGAGATGTCTATCATTCCGTCCACTACAAAAACGAGAACAGAAGGGGTAAGAACGTCTCGTGCTGTGTGCCCCTACTCTACATATGGCTTGATAGTCACCTACCCAAGAAGGGTCCCTTTGCTTCGTCTGTCGCCACAGTTGTGTGGTCTGAGCGTTTGATGAGTCTGTCAGCAGAGGATGTTTCTTGGTTTGATAGAGATAGGTTGGGTACTGAGATTATCTTCAGCTGCAGCGGGTTTCCGAATGTGCCTTTGATAGGCAGGAAGGGTTGTATCAACTATAATCCATCGCTGCTGGTCCAACAGTTTGATTATGCTTTGAGAGCTCCGCCGAAGGATGAAGAGGTGCAGGAATCTTTGTACCTCACTGGTCTTCTAGAAGGGGATATTTTATCTAAGCTTCAGCACGCTTGGAATGGTATTAGTAGGCGGGGAAAACCGTTGCTGGGAAAGAGTAATAGCCAAGCCTGCGCTCCGTATGTGACCTGGATCAGAGCCAGGGCAGATATCTTAGGGATGTCGTTTCCTCCTGCCAAGCTAGGAAGCCCTCCAGTGATTGAAGAGCCTACCACCATGCCTATCCAACAACATAATCAGGTGTTAGCTGAGAGAGATGAGCTGAAAAAGGCAAATGAAGAACTGGAGAAAGAATTGGCTCAACTCAGAAGCGAGAGAAGCGAAGCCGTCCATTCCTTCAAGAGGCAAACAGAGCTGGTGAACCAGTTAGGGACAGATTTGACTAAGCAGATGGCTGAGCGTGAGCGCTTGGGTCGGGACTTCAAAGCTGTCAATGACGTACTGGCCACCAAGAAGCAGCACTTGGATGAAGCGTACCGGAGAATATCCAAGTTTAATCAGTATTGGAAGGCCACCCTAGCCAACGGCAAGGAACAAGAGGATAAACTGAAATAGAAGATCTCCAAGTTGAAAGCCCAGGTGAAGGCTAGTGAGAAGAGGTTTGATGAAGAAATCGCTCGCAGATATGCCGCTGAAGGCCTGCTCAACAAGGCTCTTGCTAACCTGAAGGAGCGCAAACGGATGTTCGAGTCCAAGAAGCGGAAGCTAGAAGATTGTTTCGGTGATGGAGCATGGGAAAACTCAGTTAAAGGTCTTCAATACACTATTACACAAAGGGAGTTACTCGTCGAAGGGTTGCTCACTCGGCCTGATCATCTAGAAACGAGGAATCTGTTAGAAGAGTTCCGCGCCCGTGGTCGTACTTGACTATATTTGTAATCCTTTTGTTTTGATCATTGTTGTATGCTGACCATCACCAGGCTTGTTGGTCGAGGTCATGCTATTGGTTCTGCTTGTATCCAGTGACGTTGTGTACCGCCTTGATGGGCTTTCTTTATATATATGAGATGTTATTTCCACGACTGGACTCGGACTTCTTATTATCAACACTGGCACTCAGGCACTAGGATCGGGGGATACCTCCCTAACACACAGACACACGTTTGCATTTGCATGAAGCATCCGCATAACGAGCACTTTGTCGTTTTTTCTAACCCTTTTGTGTATACAGGTTGTTTCAGGTTGTTCCAGGATTGATCAAAGACCAATCCACCGCTATCTGACCAGAGCAAATCAAGCTAGAGCAATGGAGCAAGTGCAGACTGACGTTCAGGAGCTCCGAGAGAGGATGGGCCGCTTCATGGAGCTCATGCAAGTGGTCGCCAACGGCCAAGACCAGCTCAGAACATTGGTCCAGCCTCTGATCTCAAGGGTTGACAGCAATGGTGTACTCCACGGTGGGAGTGTTCCAACCCCTCCACCTGTTGAAACTCCTCAGAACGGCATCCCCGTGACCGGGGGGAACGGTAGTGGTAACGGCAATGTGATCGCTAACATGGGGCTCAATGGTAATACGACTGGCGTCGGTAATGGGAATTTTGAAGCTAATGTCAATGTTGGGCTGGGCAACGGCAACGCGGGTGTCGAAAATCTGTATGGGCCTCAGCCATGGTTAGAAGACCGTCAAGAAGATTTGTTCTCCCAGAAGGGTGCGGAAGGAGAGCTGACTGCTGAAGCACGTCTGAGGTTTAAGGCACTCGAGGACAAGATGAGGAATTTCGAGAACCTGAACACTATGGGTGTCGACATGTCTAAATTGGGATTGATTGTTGATTTCAAGGTACCTCCCAAATTTAAGGTACCCGACATTGAGAAGTACAAGGGCACCACTTGCCCCCGTGTCCACTTAAGGTCATACTACCGGAAAATGTCCGCTCACTCTGAAGATGAGAAGTTGCTGATGCACTTCTTTCAGGATAGCTTGTCCGGGCCATCCTTGGAATGGTACATGAGTTTGGAACCTACCAGTGTGCGCACGTGGAAGGAACTTACTGAGGCATTCATGCACCATTACCAGTACAACAGCGAGTTGGCTCCGAACCGAGTCCAACTGCAAAACTTGTCACAGAGGAACAACGAAGGGTTCAAAGAGTACGCCCAACGGTGGCGTGAATTGGCAACTAAAGTTCAGCCGCTGATGGTTGAACGGGAGCTTGTTGAAATGTTTGTAGCCACCCTCCCAGGGGTTTATTACGAGAAATTAGTCAGCGGTATGTCTGGAAGCTTCTCAGATCTCATCATCACGGGCGAGCACGTTGAAAATGGGATCAAACTGGGGAAAATTCAAGGTGATCTATCCTCAGCTGGAGGAGGAAAGAAACCATATGGTAACAAAAGGCGTGAAGGAGAGACGAGCGCCGTGTCTAACGCTCGAAGGAAGGGTAAGGGCCAGCACCAGCAGGTGGCTAGCATAACCATTCCCGCTGTCCAACAACCCCAGCCACAGCAGCAGCAGCAGCCAAATCAGCAAGGGTACAAAAAGTATCAGAACAGGGTACCTCTGTCGAGCCGTCACCTTGAGACACCGCCCATGTCTTATGCTCAGCTGTTACAAACTCTGCTTCAGTTACAGCTAATCCAGAAGAGAACCCTGGCTCCCTTGACAGGGGTACCTCCGCCAGGTTATGATGCGAATGCAACTTGTGAGTTTCACTCGGGGGCACCCGGCCACACGATAGAAAACTGCAAAGCCTTCAAGCACAAGGTGCAAGATATGGTGGATGCTAAGATCATCAATTTCTCAGACAGTGTGCCAAATGTCACGAAGAACCCTATGTCGAATCATAGGGGAGGCGGGGTGAATGCCATTATTGAAGACGAGAATTTGGATGTGTTGACTGACGTCAGAGATTTGAAGACACCGCTCAACTTCGTCAAAGCTAAGCTGATGAAGAGAGGCTTCTTTCCAGGCTGTGGAGAACTGTGTATGCGCTGTGCAACTCGTCCTGATGGATGTGAACAGTTGATAGAAGGGATTCAGAGTCTGATGACCGAAGGAATCTTGCAGTTTAGCCGAAGGGCCGAATGTGGATCTGGAGAGGTAGTGCTGAAGCAGGATGATGAGGTTTCCACCATCACCATCCCTCGCCGTACGATCACCATTTCTACTCCTAGACCGCCCACAATTACCATCACCAAAGCTGGGCCGATACCTTTTGAAAGCACTAACGCTGTCCCGTGGCATTATGGGGCAGACGTCTACTGTAACAGACATAAGTTAGAATTAGAACCATCTGGGCGGTCTGTGGATAACCTAGTGGGAATTGGCGGAATCACGCGCAGCGGAAGAGTATTTGCTCCACCTGAGATTGTGGCGGACAAAGCTGAAATAACTGATAGAGGAAAGAGTAAAGTCATTGAAGAATCCCCTCGGGGGATAGAGAAGGACTTACTTGTTAAGGACGCTGAAGAGTTCATGAGGTTGATTAAGAAGAGTGATTACAAGATTGTGGATCACCTCCATCAAACACCCTCGAAAATTTCCATCCTGAATTTGTTGTTGTGTTCGGAGTCACATTGCAACGCGCTGTTAAAGGTTTTGAATGCCACATATGTACCGCAGGAAATATCAGTCAACCAGTTGGAAGGGGTCGTAGCCCACGTGAATGCTGGAAACGGGTTAGGGTTCATTGACCTGGAGCTGACGCCGAAGGGAAGAAACCACAACAGCGCCCTACACATCTCGATAGAGTGCAGGGGAACGATTATGTCTCATGTGTTGGTGGACACAGGGTCGTCACTCAAAGTTCTTCAGAAGAAAGCATTGATGAAGTTAGATACTCGAGGATTGATTTGCACACCCAGTGATCTGGTGGTGAAGGCTTTCGATGGAACCAAGCGTCATGTCTTCGGAGAGGTAACGCTACCAATCTGAGTTGGGCCGGAAACTATCGATGCAGTCTTCTACATTATGGACATCATGCCTGCCTACAGCTGTCTCTTAGGCCGGCCATGGATCCATTCTGCTGGCGCCGTGACCTCTACGTTGCACCAGAAGCTCAAGTATGATGTCGGAGGCAGCATCGTAACTGTTTGTGGCGAGGAAGTCATAATGGTGAGCCATTTGTCGTCCTTCAAGTATGTTGAGATGGATGGGGAAATCCACGAAACCCTATGCCAGGGGTTCGAAGCTGTTAAAGTCAAGAACGTGGCTCTTGTAATCACTAAAAAAACAGAGATGACTCTCTCTTCCTTCAAGGAAGCCTGGGCCGTTGTTCAAGCCGGATCTACCCCAGGCTGGGGGCGAATTCTAGAGATACCTAACAAGTAAGACAAGTTCGGGTTGGGATACTCTCCTACGGCTGAAGCCTCATCTTCTCACAGTGCGTCGCGCGGTAAAGGGCCGATCCAGTTTACCTGTGGCGGGGTGATATTTGAAAGTGTCAACGCGGTGTCTGAAGACGGCGAAGACAACGATTGTGACCTAGACTCTTGGATCCAGCCAAGCAAACCAGGCGAGAGCCTGAACAACTGGTCCATCAAGGATACCATCCAAGTGACAGGCAAAGAGTAATGATTTACTTTCTCCAATTGTTGTACAACCCTATGTCTTACCCGGGGCATAGTGGTTTTATTGTCAGGGCCTTGTTTGATTATGTACATGCATTTTACCAATAAATCAAAAGGCGTTTTTCTTCGTATTAAAATGTTGTGATCCCTGTTATTCCTATTTGCTGTGAAAAACAATAAAATGGCAATGGGGTTTGTGCTAACCTGCATATCCTTGTTTTAAGCTTAACCCTTGTTATTGTAGGATCCACATAGCAGATGACATCGACTCTGGACCTTCTACGACTCACTTCGACTTCGATTGCCCGATCTATCAAGCCGAAGAAGAGATTGACGAAGACGAAGACCTTCCCAAAGAGTTGGCCCGCTTGTTGAAACAAGAGGAGAAAGTTATTCTGCCTCACGAGGAAGAGATTGAGATTGTGAATCTGGGTGATGAAGAGCTGGTCAGGAACGTCAGGATAGGGGCCGCATTGTAGAGTGATGTCAAGCAGAGATTGGTTGAGATGCTGAAAGAGTATAGTGACATCTTTGCTTGGTCATACGAAGATATGCCCGAACTCGACACTGACATCGTGGTCCACCACTTGCCGCTGCGAGAAGATTATCCTCCCGTTAAGCAGAAGCTTAGAAGGACGCGACCAGATATGGCCGTTAAGATCAAAGAACAAGTGCAAAAGCAGCTTGATGTTGGCTTTTTAGCGGTCACTACTTACCCTCTGTGGGTCACCAACATAGTGCCTGTACCGAAGAAGGACGGTAAGGTGCGAATGTGCGTCGATTATCGGGATTTGAATAGGGCGAGCCCTAAATACGATTTCCCGCTCCCTCATATCGATGTGTTGGTCGACAATACATCGCAGTTCTCCGTATTTTCGTTCATGGATGGCTTCTCCGGCTACAATCAGATCAAGATGGCGCCGGAGGACATGGAGAAAACTACGTTTATTACACCTTGGGGAACATTTTGCTACAAGGTAATGCCTTTCGCTCTGAAGAACGCAGGGGCCACTTACCAACGAGCTATGGTTACTTTGTTTCATGATATGATTTATCATGAGATTGAAGTCTATGTTGATGACATGATTGCCAAATCCCAGACGGAGGAGGGACATCTGGTCAATTTGCTGAAGCTTTTTGAGAGGCTTAGGAAGTTCAGGTTGAGGCTGAATCCTAACAAGTGTACTTTCGGAGTACGGTCTGGAAAACTACTGGGGTTTATCGTGAGTGAAAGAGGCATTGAGGTTGATCCTGCGAAGATAAAAGCAATACAAGAAATGCCAGAGCCAAAAACAGAAAAAGAAGTTTGTGGTTTCCTGGGCAGAATAAACTACATTGCAAGGTTTATTTCTCAGCTCACGGCCATGTGTGAACCGATGTTCAAACTGCTAAAGAAAGATCAGGCGATTATCTGGAACGAGGATTGCCATAAGACATTTGATAAAATAAAGCAGTATCTACAGGAACCTCCGATCTTGATACCCCCAGTGGCCAGAAGACCTCTAATCATGTACTTGACAATTCTTGAGAATAGTATGGGGTGTGTTCTCGGTCAGCACGATGAGACGGGCAGAAAGGAGCATGCCATCTATTACTTGAGTAAAAAGTTCACGGATTGTGAATCTCGTTACTCGATGCTGGAGAAGACGTGTTGTGCACTAGCCTGGGCTGCCAAATGTTTACGACAGTACATGCTCAATCACACAACCATGTTAATTTCGAAGATGGATCCGATCAAGTACGTCTTCGAGAAGCATGCGCTTTCGGGCAGGATTGCCAGATGGCAAATGGTGTTGACGGAATATGACATTCAGTACGTTTCTCAGAAGGCCATCAAGGGAAGCGTATTGTCTGAATACCTTGCCGAACAACCGATCGAGGATTATCAGCCGATGAAATTTGAGTTCCCTGATGAGCATATCATGTTTCTCAAGGTGAAAGATTGTGATGAACCGTTGCCCGACGAGGGTCCGGATAGGAAATCCCAGTGGAAATTGATATTTGACGGGGAGGTTAATTCTTAAGGAAGTGGTATTGGGGCAATCAGCACGACTCCCCATGGATCCCACATCCCGTTCACGGCGAGACTGACGTTTCCGGTCACCAATAACGAAGCGGAGTACGAAGCATGCATCATGAGTCTAGAAGAAGCAATTGATTTGAGAATCAAGAACCTAGATATATATGGTGAATCGGCACTTGTGATTAACCAGATTAAAGGGGAGTGGGAGACTCGCCAATCGAATTTGGTGCCGTCCATGAACTATGCCAGAAGGCTGCTTCCGTTCTTTGATCGAGTGGAACTCCATCATGTGCCCAGAGCAGAAAACCAAATGGCTGATGCCCTGGCCACGTTGGCTTCAATGTATAAAGTCAATTTTTGGAATGAAGCTCCAAGGTTTGTCCTTTCTCGTCTTGATAGACCTGCATTCGTCTTTGCGATCGAGGAAGCCTCCGACGGCAAACCATGGTTCCATGATATCCAGACATTCCTTATGACTAAGGAGTATCCTGCGGGAGCGTCAACCCAGGATAAGAAGACTCTGAGGAGGTTGTCTGGAAATTTTTATCTCAATCCTGATGGAGTTTTGTATAAAAGAAACCACGATCTCGTTCTACTCAGATGTGTAGATGAGAAAGAAGCGAGTATGCTCATGGAAGAAGTCCATGAAGGCACATTCGGTACGCACGCCAGCGGGATGCTGTGACGAGAAAGATCCTGAGAGCAGGATACTACTGGCTAATGATGGAATCAGATTGCTTTAAATTCGCGAAGAGATGTCATAAATGCCAGATTTATGCTGATAAGATTCACGTGCCGCCATGCCCGTTAAATGTCATGTCCTCCCCGTGGCCGTTCTCCATGTGGGGCATCGACATGATAGGAATGATCGAGCCCACTGCTTCTTACGGTCATCGCTTCATTCTAGTAGCCATCGACTACTTCACCAAGTGGATGGAGGCAGCCTCGTATGCTAACGTGACCAAGCATGTGGTGGCTAGATTCATAAAGAGGGACATCATTTGTCGATACGGAATTCCCGAGCGGATCATTACTGATAATAGTTCGAATTTGAATAACAAGATGATGAAGGAGTTGTGCCAGAGTTTCAAGATTGAACACCACAACTCATCTCCTTACCGGCCGAAGATGAATGGCGCCGTTGAAGCGGCCAATAAGAACATCAAGAAGATTGTACAGAAGATGGTTGTGACCTATAAAGATTGGCACGAGATGCTGCCATTTACACTGCACGGTTATCGTACAACGGTACATACGTCAACCGGGGCAACTCCTTTCTCCCTGGTGTATGGTATGGAAGCGGTCCTACCGTTAGAAGTTGAGATTCCTTCTTTGCGAGTTTTGGTTAATGTGAAACTCGATGAGGGAGAATGGGTTAAGAACCGACTAAACTAACTCAGCCTGATGGACGAGAAGAGATTGGCATCGATTGCATATGGTCATCTGTACCAAAGCCGAATGAAAAAAACCTATGACAAGAAGGTGCGTCCTAAAAGCTTTCAGACGGGTGATCTCGTCCTGAAGAAGATTCTTCCTCCACACTCTGATCACCGGGGCAAGTGGACTCCCAATTACGAAGGTCCGTACGTCGTCATCAAGGTCTTCTCGGGAGGAGCCTTGTTGTTATCCACGATGGATGGCGAAGATTTTGCATCCCCGGTGAACGCGGACGCAGTTAAAAAATACTTTGCTTAAAGAATGACCCGCTGGAAAGAAAAAGAATATCCAGGCAAAAATGGGGCATCCCGGCGAACCATAAAAAAGAAAAAGGTTCAGGAAAAAATTAGGGATATAAAAGAAAAGAATGTACACCCGCAAAGTCGAAAACCTGGAAAGGCGACTTTGGCAAAAAAGGATATCCCGGTGAATCGAAAACCTGAAAGGGCGATTCAGGCAAAAGTTAGGGATTTGAAAAAGTAAATGACTGTGTTCCGTGGGTGGACTTTCATTGTTTAGTGGTTTGGAAGACCTGAGGGTCGTTTATCTGAATCAATCTCTTCTGAAGCTGAAGCGTCGGAGCAGTATCGAAGTCGAGTGGGTCATAGAGGGATCAACTCATGGTGTTCGTCTACGCCTCATTGCCGACATTTGTGTATATACTAATGTATATTTATGTTTTTATATTTGCACAGCTTCCTCATTCCAGGAGCTTGCATCTGTTGCAAAACATTTTTGCCCATTCAGGGGTTCGTTATCAATAAAATGTATACTATTCAGCAATTCTGTTTGCTTGTTTAGCATTTACTTGTTTTGTTTGCAAAAAAGAACGCCGATATTTTTGATAAAATGCGCATACATAAACTTACTGGCCTAGGCCACTGATTGTTGAAACAATGAATTACTTGAACATTGTCACAAGATAATAACCTTGATAGGTCCCTTTGAGGAGGGTATCTTGTCTGTTTGTTTGTGTTGTTACAGGTAGGGCCTATTCCTGACAGTACGCCGTATGCGTCCCCAAGCAGGATGATTCCTTCCTCTCCAGCAAGTTCAGCAGCACCTCCCCGTGGAGTTTGAACATGAGATCGTAAGCATTGATATGTCTCCCCAAGCAGAGAAGATTCTCTCCCCAATCAGATGTGTCCTGAAGGATCTTCATTTCCCCAGCTGAGTCATATACTGAAGTGTGCAGTACTCGATAGTACAGACTGAAGTCTCCGGCGGAATTGAGATTCCCCACAGAATTGTACTCTCCCTTGTAAGTAGGATGACTCCTACATCCCCAGCCGAATCTGCAGTTCCCCAAGAGAGTCGAGTCCTTGGAAGCCGTTCAAGCCGTGATTGGTTTTCCCCAGTAGAGTGTTGAATGGCTGATGTTGTATTTCCCCATTGGAGTCGCTATCTCCAGGAAAGTTGTTACTGCGAATGCCGTGCAGTTTATTTCTGTGATTGACATCGTTTCCCTTGACAGTTTGTGGTTTGAATACCTAGATGAGCAGGTTCAGGTTCTTGTAGAACTATGTTCCCCTGCAGCAGTCGGCTGAAGATCATTTCCCCGGGCGGAGTCTAATTGAGATTGGTGTGACTTTTTCCCCTTGGCAGGATGATTCCTTCCTCCACCAGAGTGGTTCTTCCTTCTTGACAGGAGGATTCTCCCTTCAGCATTTATTTTACTGACGGGGTCATAGCATTATTGCATGATTGCATAACATTCTCCCTAAATACGCGTAGCATTTCCACCGTGTGGAGCATTGCGCCATTGCCAAACATATGCATATGAAGCATGAGCTGGGTCGTTACCGTTCTTGTTTTGCAGGTGTTCCCCGATAGGGTGTTTGCTCAGGATGATTCCTGAAATCTCAGAAGAGTTGCTTGGCCCAAGATGATTCTTGAATTCCCCAGCAATGTCGTTTGCCTAAGATGATTCTTGAATTCTCCAGCGAAGTGGTTTGCTTAAGATGACTCTTAAAATCCCCAGTAAAGTCGCCAGAGAGGGCTGCTCAAGTTGATGCTTAGAGTCCCCGACAGAGTGTTTGCTCAGGATGACTCCTGAAATCTCCAGCAGAGTTATTGGTTTAGGATGATTCTTGACATCCTCGGCGGAATTTTTTTTCCAAGATGATTCTTGTAGTCCTCAGCAGAGTTGATTCATCCAGAATGTCTTCTGGATCCCCGAAGTAGAGTTACTTAATGGTTCTCTAGAATCCCCAACGGAGGTGTGTTATCCCCAGCAGGTTGTTGAGCAGAGAAGCTGAAGTGCCCTTGAAGACTTGATGATTGAAGTCTGGCAGCGGTGCCAAAACCCGGACTTACTGATGAAGTCCCAATGCGATGTTGAAGCAGTTATCTCAGCTGACGCAGAGTGCCTGACGGCTAAAGAATGTATATCCTTATTGGTCCATGATGGATTAAGGATCCCATTTTAAAACTTACTGACGAAGTCTGGCTGACGGTTGAAAATTCTTAGAATGGCCGATGGCATGATTAAGTTGATTGTTAAAAGGTTCCTAACAACCTGACGAGTCTCGAGGAATTCTTCTGCTGCCGCGCCGCAGAATGCCTGACGGCAATATCAACTATGTATCGCCGGTTGCTGAATGACCTGTGATCCCTTGACGACTTCAGGAAGAAGCTGTAGCGAAATCAGAGGATCATCCTGAGGGAGATTTGAGATTAGACCTTTCACCGGTTACCATGTGACCAATTCTCTAGCTAGTTGCCGTGCAACTTTTATTTCAGTTTCCGAAGATTTTTCCCCATCAGAGTACCGTGTACTTGCACAGTTGGCAAATTTTCGGGTTTGTTGGTATTCAACCGTCTTTTACCTTGATTGTTTGAGAAACGTTCGCTTCTCATCCAGTCAGGTCCAAGTCGTTTGAATAGGGGCAGTTGTTGCACCCCAAAATTTGCCCAACATTTCTTTACCTAGCTTATGTTTCATTTCATTCACATTAGCATTATCATTTGCATTCCATTGACATGTGTGCAGGAGATCAAGAGGTATGATTACCAATCAAGGGCTACACAGGGCTATGAAGCTAGTTAAGAAGGTTATTCAAGTGTTCAAGGGTTCATATCCTTGTCAAAGAAGTTAAAAGATCCTCAGAGAGAGTGGTTGAAACCAAGAGTGTGTGTCTCCTAACTTGAAAGTTGTGGAAAGCCATCAGATGATTCTGAAGCCATGGAGATGGACTTGAGGTCTTGAGAGAGCTCATGATAAGTGTTGGAGATCACTTTGAGGCCTAGACAAGTCATTATGCAAGATTAAGAAGCCTCAGCCATGATTGATGCAGATAGGGTTTGACTGGGTCTACCCTAAGTCAACTGATGATCTAAAGAAGGTTGAGACCTAATTCAAGAGCCATGTGATCATGGATTGATACATTAAGATGTTATAAGGATGATTACAAGGTTAACTCATCATGATTGAAGAGTTTGAGAAGTTTCAAGCTAGGGTTTCTAAGACTTGACTGTGTAAAATCCCCTAGTTTGACCCCTATCTTCAAGGAAATTTAGCTCAAGATGTGATTGTCATCTTGTCGCTACTGCGAAAATCGGCGCCGGCTGAACAGAAGAGTCTCCACCGCGCGTTATTTATCCCAACAGGGGGAAAGGAAACGCTCGAGGTAAACCTACCGCAAAACAGGGAAAGGTATGGTCATCGCAACCAAAACCTGGGTTCGGGAGTCGGTTACGCAAGGGGAAGGTATTAGCACCCCTCACTTCCGTCGTACTCGACGGGATCCACACTTGTTTTCTGGTACGGATTGTTATTCTATCTACTCTACAGGTTAAGGGTTAAAAGAAAATAAAATGACTCGGCAAAGTATCGCACTTTATGCCTACGTATTCCCGTCTGGAACGAGAAATCAGAGTCAACGTAGTTCGCCTACCTACTGGAAAGGAGGGGAAGGTTGCTCGCTAGGATATCGCATCCTATGCCTACGTACTTTCATACAGCATGAAAGATCAGAGCAAACGTAGTTCGGGCCACGTACGACACCAGTCTGTCTTGATTGTTTTTATTCCTTCTGAAAAAGGTTTTTTCCTATTTAACTGGTCCAAGCGGACAAAAATGACGTTTTGATGAGTTCACATTCTTTTACGGAAGAAGTGTCTTTTATTGTGTTTGAAATCTTTATTGTGTTTTTCTGTTTGTTTTGAGAAAGAAGAGATAGAACTCTAACCTATGGTTGCGAAGGGAATCAAACTATCCTAATGTTATCATGCATGGGTTGAGACCTAGTGTCTATCATGCTCCTCTCTTGCACAGAGAGAAACAGAGATCCTAAGGGAATGGACGGAAACAGAAACAATAGCAGATATATAATAAAGCAGTAAAATGCATGGATGCAGCAATACAAGCGAGGCAAGGGAGTCCCACTCAACCTCGAACCTAGAAAACAACAGGCAAAAGTGAACGAAATTCACTTTCAACCTAACAGGGTAAACAACAAACAATACAGTCAGGGAAAACCAATCAATACATCAAGGATTAAAAACAACAAAGAGAATAAACAGCCACAACAGCTTTGCATTAACATCTGTCTCCAAGTCATCTCCAAACAGCTACCAGCTTCAAGCAAGCCTCAATCTCTATCTCCACAGCCTTCAAACAAGGTCTTTATCATCAGTCTTCAATCTGCAATGGCTTTTCTTCAAGTCTCAATCTCCAAGATGAATATCAGTCAACAAGATGAAGTGAATGTTAAATAGTAAACTGCCTACCAAGGGTGGCTCATTAACTGTTAACATGATACTGACAGTTTTCTCTCAAAAGTTCTATCTCTCAAATACATTCACTAATCCTTCCAAAGGAAGGAGGTGGATATTTGAAAGAGACTTTGAATCATAGAGAAGGAATGGAGGCAAACAAGGCCTTCCATGTTTGTGAATCAAGTTCTACTCTAGAGCTCTGCCTAGCTCCTAAACCCTACACTCCTCAACAGCTGCCAGCAAAGGATACTCCTCATCAACTCTGGAAGTTGGACCTCATTCTCTTGATCTCCATTAGCTTCATCATCACAGTCTTCAGCTCTCCCAATCCCCAAGCAAACCCAACACCCCACACAAACAAAAATAAACCCTAAAGAGGGCACACCACACAGTCAAACAAATATAAGCAGTATACTGATAGTAATAGTAGAATAGGGGAAACCTAGTAATTTCTAAGGGATCTACTATCTACCCATAATCCCTATAGTCCCATACCCCAAAGATTCAATCTCTAACTCCTGAAAAAAATTGATTCACTACACCTATGTTATCTCCTAAACCCTAGTTTTGATCACACTAATCACACCTAGACAAATCATCTCAAATTAAGTTCTAAAATTATGAATTAAATTTTATATACAAGCTAAAGCTCTAAGCTAATCACCCTAAAAAGAATGGATCAAAAATATAAAAGCATCTAATTAAACTAAAATCAACAATATCATGCATTAAACTAAACATTATTTAATCCTATTTAAAAGAAAAATATGCTAAAAATACAAAAATGAAATGAAATTGGAATTTTTTATGTGATAATTTTCTTGACAGAATTATGAACAATATGCAAAAACAACCAATTAAAAATAAGCATTTTTCTATTTGTTATGAATTTTCAAAGAATTAAAAAAATTTGAAAGAAATTAATATGGAATTAATTGGATCAGGGGTGCAATGAGTAATTAAATGCAGTTAAAATATGATAATGGGCCCAGACTGGGGGGCGCGCCTAGCAATGCGCGTCTGGGCCCAGTCACTCAGAAAACTTCATCAAAAACTAAAAATACGAAACGGTGCATATAGCAAGACTTTTAGTTAAAATAGATTGGGCCTTGCGTTTGGGGGTGTGAATAACAACTTATTATGAAGCCCAGTCAGAATGGTTAATGAAACGCAGCGTTCTGCTTTCAAATCTCCCTCCGTTTTCTAATTGAATGCTGGCCCTTGGATTAGCTGGAGAGTCAAGGTCAATTTCACGACCCCACGGCCATCTATCATCGTCTACCTCAAGAAACCCTAGATTCAGAAAAAAAAACCTCACCATGCGCGCACTTTCCACCTCTCTGTTCTCCCTCAAACCTCCATGAAATCACACGATGTAAAGAGCAAAGTTGCTCTACTTCTTCCCCTCTACACAGCCATGTCATTAGTTCCTTCTAAAACTCAACCAAACTTCAAACCCGATAGGTATAACATCCTGGTTCCACCATTTTCTACTGAGATCAAACATTCCAATTCGTTCTAATTCCTACCCTAACACGATCTACAAGTCATGCTGATTACTCTAAGCTATTTAATGAAGATTATCAGGCCCTATCCCAAGTGTTATAAGCCCTAACAGGTTGTGCACTCCAATGGCAACCTCCATGGATTGGTCTCAAATTCACCAAAATCAATCACCTAACTATGCCTAACCATTTTAACCTAATGATTCTCCATGATTCTAACTAATTCAGCCAATTCGATGTGAAAACCAACCTGGTGTAAATGATGAAAACAAGTATAGAAATCCTTGGATCTGATGCTTGCAATGATTGGGAATTGATCAATAAGCTTGCTCCTTGGTTCTGTATGCAATAGATCTTGCTCCAAGGTCTTGAATCTTGCAATCACAATGTTCTTTCTCCTTGGATGATGAAGTTGGTAGCACACGATTCCTCTTCAATTCAACCAAATTTTGATGTGAATTCTGATCCTTGAATGATCTAGATGATGATGAAATCAAGAAATTTGGAAATTGGTGAAGATTTGATGAAGTTTGAGATGGTTTTGCAAAAATGGAAGACTGAAGTGTAACTTGGTATTATGAACAAAATGAATCACCAACCCATGCATGAAGCCACTTAATGCAATATATAGATGACCTTGGAAAGCCCTAGAACTTTGTAGAATCTTCTTGCACACAATTCCCTTGGATTTTGATTATGTTACTTCATACATAAGTAACCAAGCATAACTTTCAAATCTTGAACCAAACTCAAAAATCCACTTTTGCCAATGTTCTTAAAACATTTTTTCCAATCAAAATGACCTATAATTTCATCCCATTTGGCCAAATTATGAAAAATCTCAATTTTAGGTCATTTTTTATTCATTAAATTCACCAACTTTGAAACCTTGAGCTATGAGCCTTTCCAATCTTTCATGGTCACTTTTATAGACTCAAAATGCCATTTGGAGCAAGTTTGATGTTGTGAAGTTTTTCATTTGAATCTTCCTTGTATGAGTTTTGGGCATAGGCTTGAAATGACCTGTAATTCTCAGATGACCAAAATACCCTTTGCTTGCCAAGACCATAAGTAGAGTTCCACAAATCATATGAAGGCATACCATACCATTATAGAAATCTAAGACAATGAGGAACAACTCTTATGTTGACCAGAAATTCATTTGAAATCTCCTTGAGGGGTAAAAGTTGCTTGGAAGACAAGTAACTTTCACAGACAAAATTTCAGATACCTCAGATGACCTGTAACTTGCAAGGACCATAACTTGAGTTCTATAAATCTCCTTGATGTCTTCCACCACTAAAATTAAAGGTCTTGAGATCCTCTACAAGTTTCATGTTGACCAAGGATCCATTTGAAGCTTGCATTTTGACTTATCTTGCTTGGAAGTTTGACCTAAATCAGGGGATTTTACACATAAACCCTAATTTAGAAACTCCTCTTCTCCTTGATTTCTCTTGATTTCTTATTAGCACAACACCATATCCTTATCCAGATGTCAAATGATGAACCCCACATCTCTCCAATAGACCTTAATGCCTTTTAATCAATCCTTTGACCTAGGGTTGACCCAGGGTTGACCCAGATGAAACCCTAGTTGACTGTCTTCAATTGCAACTCTTGTGATCATATCAATGACTTGTCTCACTCTCCAAATGAATTTCTAAGTCCTCTATGATGTGTATATACTCTCCATGCTCAATCCACAGCTCACAACTTCTTTGATAATCTTCAGATGCCCTCAGATAGGAGATAGATCCACTGCTTGATCCAATGACTTCTTTAGACTTCAATTTCTTTCTGATGACTTGGATATGCTTGAACTTGAATAATAACCTCTTGATAGGCTCATAGAGATGAGAATAGTACCTGGCCCCTTGTTGAATGACTTGCTATGCTATGCTATGCAGATGATTAGACTATGTACATGACTCTATATGCAAATGCTAATGCAATTGAAACATAAACCAAGTGAAATTGGTTGAGCAAATTTTAGGGTGCAACAGCTGCCCCTATTCAAGAGACTTGGACCCGATTGGGTGAAGAGCGAACGGCCTTCAAACATTCGAGGTACGAGACGGTTGAATACTAAGGACCCGGAAATTTGCCAACCGTAGAAATAAACTGCACCACTGCTTGGGGATTATTTTCATCAGCCTGAGAAAGATTCTATCATCACAGGGATAGAACTTTGTCCATGTTAGGACGCCTGTTTCGTCAACACAAAGAAACCTCAACTAAAACTTATCCACGTCAGGACTCCACCTGCTGTCAACCCGGAAAAATCTCGGCAACTTCGCTGGGGATAATTCGTCTGCATTTCATCAGAAATAAATCGTCCATGTTAGGAATAAACTCTTCCACATTAGGAATAACACCGTCCACGTTAGGACTAAGACTTCGTCTGGATCTGTCCACGTCAGGACTAAACTCTCTAGGTTATGAATACATCGTCCACGTTAGGACTCACCCTTCCACGTTAGGAATAACCTCCTTTCCATCTTGTGAATAACATCTTTCCACGTAAGGAATGCATCTTTCCACGTTAGGGACGCAATCTTTCCACGTAAGGAATACGTCTTCTTTCCACGTAAGGAAACCATCTCTTTCCACGTAAGGAATAACATCTTTCTACGTAAGGAATACAATCTTTCCACGTAAGGAATACAATCTTTCCACGTAAGGAATACGTCTTTTTTCCACGTAAGGAATCCATCTTTCCACGTAAGGAATTAAAACTTCTCCTTCCACGTAAGGAATCAACTTGTCTGCGTCAGGACTCACGTTTCGTCTTGATTTGTCCACGTCAGGACTCACCTCTTGACTTGCTGAGGAAATAAAATTTGTCCATGTCAGGACTCACGCTTCACTAACACAAAGAGAGATAACCTTGTCCATGCCAGGACTTGCGCCTCTTATCATCACGAAAAACTATAAACTTGTCCACGTCAGGACGCACATTTCACCATTACGAATAAAGATATCTGCTGGAAATAAATGGTCCACGTCAGGACACCAACACGAAGAGTAATCAACTTTGTCCACGTCAGGACTTCACATTCAATCAATACCAAGATATCAAATTTGTCCACGTTAGGACTAGCACACCTCATCAACGCGGGGAAATAAATCTGTCCACGTTAGGACCCCCATCAATAAAATTGTCCACGTCAGGACTCATTTCTCCATTGGTCCCAAACCACAAACTTCTTAGCACTGACGTGACAACGACTTTGAGGCGGACTCTACTGAGGATATTTGGAAACCAAGCTACCGGACGCCTGTTCTGATAACCGGCGGCAGCCTCTGAAATTCTGATTCCTGAAACCCTTTGATGACAAATAACTCTGCTTGGGGACAAGGAGAGATTCATCATGATAACTCTGTGGGGAATAAGGCCAAAACTGACATTATCGTTGAGCATCTCACGCCGAGATCTTGAATGTTTGGTAATTCACTTGAGCAAGAGCTCTCTCTACCTGCAAGAGACACAATACTTGAAACAAACAGTTAGCCAACCTAGTTTACGTTTCAAAATGCATATGTTTGACAATGACGCAATGCTCCATTCGACATGGAAATGCTACGCGTTTTATTTGGTAGATGCAAATATGACACTATATGCCAATGCAAATGCAGACTCGAACTGCTGGGGTACAGAAACTGCTTCAGCAAAATAAATGCTGAAGACAATGCCGACTCCGCTGGGGATAGCCAGGTGCTACAGAATTATTCCAGCAAAATAAATGCTGGAAGAGTGAAGTCGACCCTGCTGGGGAATATGACTCTGCTGGGGAATGGCAGATGCGCCCGGTATGATTGGACTTCTGCTGGAGAGTGAACGGGTATCACACGGTATTCTGACAAAATAAATGCCAGGGCGCAACCAACTCTGCCGGGGAGAGTCTTAATCTTCGAGTTCCACTGGGAGGAAAGAAAACACTTGCTGAAGAGAAAATTCCGCTGGGGCTGGAACGATTCTCTTGGGGAAAATCAACTGACTCCGCTGGGGGAGAGTAACTGACCCTACTGGGAAGGGTAGACTGCTTGAGTACAGCTCACGAGTTGCAAATGTTAATCTTCGGAGGCTAAACCACTCTGCTTGAGATGCACTGTCTGAATACAGCCTGCGATCTAGGAATCGCCAAACTTTGCTGAGGATAAACGACTCTGCTGGAGAATATCCTTTGTATAAGCCACGACTAGCTGGGGAATTCGATCCTTCTTCAGTGAGGAACACTGTCATCTTGGGAGCACGACCTGCGTGGGGATCAAGTCTTTTCGTTACGAGCCTCGGGTCCATACTGCCCTCTTTTGATCGTTCTCTTCATACGGCTACGAACCCTGCAACACCACAAACAAGACAAGACAAGTCTACGCAACCAAATCTATTCAGTTTAGCGTTAGTGACATCTTTTTCAGTTAATTCAAAGTTTTAGCAATTATTGGCAAGGGCCAATGACGTTATGTACTTGCTAGTTTCATTAAACTTAGGCGTTTATCATGCACAAAACAGTAAAGACCCAGCATCAAATACTGAATAACATATTTTATTGATTGGGCCCCTGAATGGGCGGAGTTTTGTACACGGGATGTAACTCCTGAAAAGAGGAAGATACGCACAACAAATATACAAGTATGCATAAGAAGCATAAATATGATGATAAATCAAATTTGTACACATGTCGGCAACGGGATGCAGACGAACATCACGAATTGATCCTCCTATGACTCGCCCGACTCTAATGCTTTCCCGGTATCCATACTTTCGAAGAGATTGTATCTGATAATCGACCTCTCGAGTATATTCTCCCGCACCAATGCTCAGTTCACCGGGTTTTCAGTTCACCGGGATACCCTTTTTTGCCGAAGCCGCCCAGTGTAGGTTTTCAACTTCGCGGGTGTACATTTTTTCAATTTATCCCTAACTTTTGCCCGAACCTTTCATTCTGTTTTTGGTTCGTCAGGATGCCCCATTTTTGCCTGGACTCTCTTTTTTTCTGTCCAGCGGGTCAATTTTAAGCAAAGTATTTTTTAACTGCGTCCGAATTCACAGGCGACGTAAAGTCTTCACCGTCCATGGTGGACAACAATAAAGCTCCTCCTGAAAAGACCTTTCTGACAACGTATGGCCCTTCGTAGTTGGGGGTCCACTTGCCCCTGTGATCTGCCTGTGGCGGGAGAATCCTTTTCAGCACAAGGTCTCCCGTCTGAAAGCTCCGAGGATGTATCTTCTTATCATACGCTTTCTTCATTCGGCTCTGGTACAAACGACCGTATGCTAGAGATGCTAGCCTCTTCTCATCCATTAAGCTCAGCTGGTTCAACCTATCTTTCACCCATTCTGCCTCATCTAGTTGGACGTCTCGTAGTATTCTCAGAGAAGGAATCTCAACTTCCAGTGGTAGCACTGCTTCCATTCCATATACTAACGCGAACGGGGTTGCCCCGGTTGATGTGCGTACCGTCGTACGATAACCGTGCAAAGCAAAAGGTAGCATCTCATGCCAATCCTTATAGGTCACCACCATCTTTTGAACGATCTTCTTGATATTCTTATTGGCCGCTTCAACAGCGCCATTCATCTTGGGTCGGTAAGGGGAGGAGTTGCGATGTTCGATCTTGAAATTCTGACAGAGCTCCTTCATCATTTTGTTATTCAGGTTTGAACCGTTGTCGGTGATTATCCGCTCGGGGATCCCATATCTGCAAATGATATCTCTCTTGATGAATCTGGCTACCACCTGCTTGGTTACATTTGCGTAAGACGCCGCTTCCACCCACTTGGTGAAGTAATCAATCGCTACTAGAATGAATTGGTGCCCGTTAGAAGCCGTTGGCTCGATCTTTCCAATCATATCGATTCCTCACATCGAGAATGGCCATGGCGATGACATCACATTCAGAGGACTTGGAGGCACATGGATCTTATCAGCATAGATTTGGCACTTGTGGCACTTCTTCGCAAACTTGAAACAATCAGTTTCCATAGTCAGCCAAAAATAACCTGCCCGCAGCAGCTTCCTCGTCATAGCATGCCCACCAGCATGCGTACCAAATGTTCCCTCATGTATTTCCTCCATGAGCAGCTTTGCCTCTTTTTCATCTACACAACGCAGCAGCACCAAGTCGTGGTTTCTTCTGTATAAGACACCATCCGGATTCAAATAGAAATTACCCGCTAATCTCCTGAGAGTCTTCTGATCTTGACTGGATGCCCCAGCCGGATACTCTTTATTCTTCAGGAAATTAAGGATATCAAAATACCATGGTTTATCATTGGATGCCTCGTCAATAGAAAATACGAAGGCAGGTCTGTCAAGCCGAGAGATGATGATTCCGGGAGCCTCGTTCCAGAAGTTGACTTTGTACATGGAAGACAAAGTGGCCAGGGCGTCAGCCATTTGATTCTCCGCTCGCGGTACATGATGCAATTCAACCTTGTCAAAGAAAGGCAAAAATCTCCTTGCGTAGTTCATGTACGGTATCAAATTAGGCTGACGTGTCTCCCATTCTCCTTTGATCTGATTCACCACCAGAGCTGAGTCTCCGTATACGTCTAGATTTTTGATTCGCAAATCAATGGCTTCTTCAAGCCCCATTATACAAGCTTCGTATTCGGCTTCATTATTGGTAACTGGAAAGGTCAATCGAGCGGTAAACGGGATGTGCGACCCATGTGGAGTAGTAATGATTGCCCCTATTCCGCTACCGTAAGCATTTACAGCCCCGTCAAAGATCAACTTCCATTTGGAACCCAATTCTGGTCCTTCGTCTGGCAACGACTCTTCACAATCCTTCATCTTTAGGTACATGATATCCTCGTCAGGAAAATCAAACCTCATCGATTGGTAATCTTCAATAGGCTGCTCTGCCAAGTACTCAGACAGTACACTCCCCTTTATAGCCTTTTGCGAGACATACTGGATGTCATATTCAGTCAAGACCATCTGCCAACGGGCGATTCTCCCTGATAATGCCTGCTTTTCGAATACATATTTGATAGGATCCATCTTCGAGATGAGCATGGTTGTATGATTCAGCATGTATTGCCTCAAACGCTTGGCGGCCCAGGCTAGCGCGCAACAAGTCTTTTCAAGCATTGAATATCGAGATTCACATTCAGTAAATTTCTTACTCAAGTAGTAGATTGCATGCTCTTTTCTTCCTGTCTCGTCGTGTTGACCGAGAACACAACCCATACTTCCCTCAAGAACCGTCAAATACATAATTAAGGGTCTCCCTGCCACTGGAGGTATCAAAATAGGAGGCTCCTGCAAATACTGCTTTATTTTATCGAACGCCTTTTGACAATTTTCGTTCCACGTTACAGCTTGATCTTTCTTCAACAGCTTGAATAATGGTTCACACGTAGCAGTTAGGTGAGATATGAACCGAGCGATGTAGTTCAACCTCCCTAAAAACCCGCGCACCTCTTTTTCTGTTTTAGGTGTCGGCATCTCTTGTATTGCTTTTATTTTTGCAGGATCAACCTCTATTCCTTTTTCACTCACGATAAACCCCAGCAGTTTACCCGATCTCACCCCGAAGGTGCACTTGTTAGGGTTCAGTCTCAGCCTGAACTTCCTAAGCCTTTTGAATAACTTCAGCAGATTCACCAAATGCTCTTCCTCCGTCTGGGATTTGGCAATCATATCGTCGACATAAACTTCGATCTCTTTATGCATCATGTCATGAAAAAGAGTCGTCATTGCACGCTGATACGTTGCCCCAGCATTCTTCAACCCGAAGGGCATCACTTTATAACAAAATGTTCCCCAAGGCGTTATGAAAGTAGTCTTCTCCATGTCCTCTGGCGCCATCTTAATCTGATTATAGCCCGAGAAGCCATCCATGAAGGAGAATACGGAGTATTGAGCAGTGTTGTCAACTAGCACGTCGATATGAGGAAGCGGAAAATCATCTTTTGGGCTCGCTCTGTTTAAATCACGGTAATCTACGCACATCCTCACTTTACCGTCTTTCTTTGGTACTGGTACAATGTTAGCGACCCATGAGGGATATTTTGTCACAGCTAGGAAACCAGCATCCCACTGTTTTTGAACCTCTTGTTTAATCTTCACTGCCATATCGGGTCTAGTTCTGCGAAGCTTCTGCTTGACCGGCGGGCATTCTTCTTTCAACAGCAGACGGTGCACAACCATATCTGTATCAAGCCCAGGCATGTCTTCATACGACCAAGCGAACACATCACTATACTCTCTGAGCATTTCAACCAGTCTTCGCTTGACGTCGCTCTGCAGCGCGGCTCCTATACGAATGTTCTTTTCAACCCCTTCCGACCCCAGGTTAATAATTTCGATGACCTCCTCATGAGGCAGAATGACTCGTTCTTCTTGCTTCACCAACCAAGACAATTCTTCGGGAACGTCGCCATCTTCGACAATCTCTTCTTCGGTCTGAAATACCGGATGCTCAAAGTCGGGACGAGTCATAGGTGGTTCAATGATGTCATCTGAACATGTTATCCTGCAAAAGGAATGGTTAAATGCTTCAAAATGCATATAAAGCGAATAACCGCATTGCCATTTTATTGTAAAATACAAGACAAGAAAAACAGAGATCGCAATATTTGCACATGAAAAACGCCTTTTATTTAATGATAAACACGCAATGTTCATAACAGCACAGCCCTAAGCAAATCATGATGCCCCGGGCAAGACACCAGATTGTTCAACAATTAAAAAAACAAAGCATTACTGTTTAAGAGTCACAGGAACAAACTCCTGAATAGACCAATTGCACAATCCTTGTCCTGGCACGCTTGGCTGAATCCAGGCGTCCATATCGCAGTCGCTGTCTCCTTCGTCAGACTCTGAAGCAGCGTTGATGGTCTCATGACATACTCCACTAGCAGTGATAGTTATTGGTCCTCTGAAACGGGGTTCCCCCACAGCAGGTGTTGATGACGACGGTTGATACCCCAGCCCAAACCGGTCCGTCTTCACGGGAATATCCAACACTTTGCCCCAGCCCTTGGTCTCACCTGTCTCTACTAGAGCTTGAGCTTCCTTATATGACGAGACGGCTATCTCCGACGCTTTGCTCGGCCCGAGACCTTTGTCTTTGATGCGCAACCCTTCAAATGCCTGACAGGGTGTCTCATGAATCTCTCCGTCGACCTCTACATATTTGAATGATGACAGATGGCTGACCAGGATATCTTCTTCTCCACATACAGTGACCACGCTGTCCCCCACCATATATTTCAGCTTCTGATGCAAGGTAGACGTGACTGCCCCAGCACCATGAATCCAGGGTCGTCCGAGAAGGCAGCTATATGCAGGCTGGATGTCCATGATATAAAATTCAGTTGCGAAAACCTCCGGCCCCACCTGTAGAGGCAATGTTATAGATCCAAAAACTGTTCTTCGCGTACCATCAAATGCCCTGACCACCAAGTCGCTGGGCGTACACAATATTCCTCTAACATCTAGCTTCATCATCGCTTTCTTGGGCAGCACATTCAAAGACGATCCGGTGTCTACCAGTACATGAGACATGACTGATCCTCTACACTCCACGGAGACGTGCAGCGCCATATTATGCTCCCTCCCCTTAGGGGTCAAGTCGAAGACTGTAAAGCCCAAGCTATGGCCCGCGTTCACATGTGCCAACACTCCCTCCAGCTGATTTACAGAAACATCTTGGGGTACGAAGGAAGTATCCAGGACTTTCAGCAATGCATTTCTGTGAGCTTCAGAGCACAATAGCAACGACAGTATATATATCTTTGACGGCGTCTGCTGCAAATGCTCCACAATTTTATAATCACTTTTACGAATCAAACGCATGAACTCTTCCACATCTTTCGATGCCGCTTCTTTTTCATTCCCCTGCACTGGGACATTCTCAACCACCTTTCCCTTTCCTTTTGCCAGTCGTTCCGCCTCTACCTCAGGCGATATGAAGATTCTCCCACTCCTTGTCATACCTCCGGTACCAATAACGTTGTCTACAGTCTCGGCTGGCTGCTTATTAACATCAATTTTTACTCCGTCACAATACACTTCCAACCCATAGGACCATGGGACTGCCTTGGTGCTTTCGTACGGGATTGGTCCAGCCTTAGTGATAGTGATCGGTGGTCGTTGGGCTGGTGCTGTTATGGTGATCGTTTTTCGAGGAATCATTACAGTGGCCACATCACTTTGCTTGTCTGCTAATACCCCTGCAGGTTCTTCAATTGCTGCTCGGTCAAATTGCAGTGTGCCGCCATCTATTAAAGCCTGAATACCTTTCTTTAAATCATCACAACCCCCGGCTAGGGTCCAGCATTCTAAACAATACTCGTCGCATCAGGGATAGACACCCCCTTGCAATAATCGGCTCTTTATTTCACACAACAGTGTCTTTAAATCATCGACATTCATAATCAAATTCAAACCCTCCTCAGTTAAAATGGTGTTTGCCCCATGGTTGGGCATGGGCTTCTGCACTATAGTCGGACCTGCCGTTCCAAAATTGATAGCCTTACTATCCAATAGATCCTGCACTACATGCTTAAACGCATGGCAACCCTCTACATCGTGGCCCGGAGCCCCAGAGTGGAATTCACAGTGCCTTCTTGCATCATAACCATAAGGAGGAGTGCCTGTTATTGGCGCCAGAGTTCTCTTCTCTACCAAGTTCAAACCCAATAACGTCTGTAGCAAATCTGCATACGTTGAAGGAGGCTTTTCAAACACTCTCCTTGGTTTACCCCCCTGGAATCTGCGCTGGGCAGGCTGTGCCCCCTGTTGTGGCTGCTGTTGCTGTTGTTGAAATGGTTGTTGCTGAAACGGTTGTTTCTGAAACGGAATAGTAACGCTTGCTACCTGCTGCGGCTGATTATACTGGTTTCGACCTCTGCCCCGGCCTCGGCCTCGGCCCCCAAACACTGCGCTTGCATCGCCCTGACGGCGCCCACCAAAAGCCCTTTTGTTACTGCCAGATGCAGTAGATTCCTCAGCTTGGAATCTTCCCTGCTTAATGTTACTCTCAATCTTCTCTCCCATCAGAATTAAGTCTGAGAAACTGCCCAAAGATGTGTGAAACAACTTGTCATAAAACATGTCGGTGAATGTTCCTATGAACATGTCATTCATTTCCTTGTCCTCTAGAGGAGGATGGACCCTAGCAGCCATGTCGCGCCATCTCTGCGCATACTCTTTGAAGCTCTCACCCTTCTTCTGGGACAACCCCTGCAATTGGACCCGGTTGGGTGCCAAGTCGCTGTTATACTTGTAGTGAGCTACAAATGCTTCTGCCAGCTGCTTCCATGTCTTTCTATGAGTTGGCTCCAATCCCATATACCACTTGAGGGAAGGGTCGGACAAGCTATCTTGAAAGAAATGCATTAGCATTCTCTCATCGGTTGAATACGCCGACATCCTTCTGTAATATGACCGCACGTGCACCTTCGGACAGGTGTCCCCCTTATACTTATCAAATGTGGGAGCTTTGAATTTGATTGGCACCCTCAAGCCAGGTACCAGACCCATTGTTGACATGTCTAAGCCCACAGCACTTTGATTCACGACCCCCCTCATCTGCTCTTCTAGCATTCTGATCCTCTGGGAGTCATCCATAGGCCCTTTGAAACCTCCACCGGAGAAAGCGTCCTCTTGCTGGTCCTCTTGGCAGTTACCATTTCCAGCTCCATACCCATCGTATCCGTTGTTACGGCCAGCTCTGTACTGATTCATGACCGGGCCTCGCCCCCTGTTGCCGTATCCCGGAGCGACCCCAGCAGGTCCAAAAGTCATTAACCCAGCGCCATTTCCATTTCCGAATCCTCCGTAACCCTGATTAGTCATACCATAACCGTCCTGCCCATAGCCTTGAGCATTGAAACCATATTTCCCAGTATTATCGAAGCCCTGGTCATTGAACCCGAATCCAGCATTACCGAAGCCATTGCCTCCCATATTATCACCCATGTTGACATCTCCAAGCCCAACATTGTTAACGATAGTCTCGTTCCCAATTCCAACGTTACCGTTTCCAGCAGCAGTACCGTTGTTGACATTAACAGCAGGTATATTGACTACAGGTGGAGCCACTGGTGTGGGGGTGCCATCCCCATGAACAGTGTCGACTCGCACAGACTGATGATCCTCATTTCCATGCCCAGCATTTCTGACCAACAGAGGCTGCACCAAGGCTTGCAAATTCTCCTGACCCTTTGCAATAGTCTCCATTGTCTGCATGAAAAGCGCCAGCTTCTCACGCATATCTTGCATCTCATTCTGCATTTGATCCATGATTCTTCAACAGTTGGTGCGAGTGGAGTATTAGTGTGGGCGCTGATCTTCAATCCTGAAAATACCTGGTGCAGAGCAAGGAATAAGATATCATCCAATAATCACCTGTAATGCAATATGAATATGAATGCAATGCAATACGTGTTTGTGCCTTAGGGAATGCCATTCCCCGGTTCTAGTGTGAAGGTGCCAGTGCAGTGACAGTGCTAGCAATACGAAGATCGGAGCCGAATCATAGAAACACCTCATATATTGCAGAGAAATCCATTAAGCCAAGAATACAATATCACTGAGTACAATCAAAAGGCATGACCTCAACCAACAATCCTGGTGATGGTCAACACTATGCAAATAAAGCATCAAGTTAATACATACAACAGTCAAGTACACTCATAAGCTCGGTACTCTTCTAGTAACTTCTTGGTCTCTGGATGACTTGGTCGGGTAAGCAGACCCTCGACAAGCTGGTTTCTTCTCTTGAGAACACGTCGCACATCACCAGCGGTTTCTTCCCATGCCCCTTCTCCGAAGCGATCCTCTAGCTTCCGCTTCTGAGACACAGCTTCGTTCCTTCCTTCGATGGCCTTGTTCAATGCATTCTGGAGACTATACCTAGTCATCACCTCTTCTTCATACTTCTTAATGCTAGCCTTCAACTGCTCTTCGAGGTCAGAAATTTGCTGCTTCAATTTATCTTCCCTCTTTTTATTGTTGGTTAGCGTGGCATTCCATGTCTTATTACAAGAAGAGATTTCCCGGTGGGCGGCGTCGAGTGCTTTCTTTTTGGATTCCAACATGTCATGAGAGCTTCTGAACTCTTGACCCAGACGTTCACGCTTCTTCCTCTCTTCAGTCAACTCAGCACCCAGTCTGTTTACTAGTTCGATCTGCTGTTGGAAAGCATGCACAACCTTGTTTTTCTCACTGCGAATCTGAGCTAGCTCTTGTTCTAACCCTTCATTGATCTTCATCAAGGCTTCTTTTTCTTTCACCACTTGCTCGTAGGCCTCCCTAGTAACAGTAGTTGGCTCTTCTACAGGAATATGAACAGGGACTGGTGCATCTGGAAATGGCATCCGCAACTGTCTTGCTCTCTCTTGGATCCAAACTTTGTAGGGTGCATAAGCCTGACAATCATTCTTCCCCAACAGTGGCTTCCCTCGTCTGTTAATACGCATCCAGGCATGCTGCAGCTTGGCTAGTAACTCTCCATTCAAATCACCGGTGAAGTACAGAGATTCCTGTACTTCTTCCTCCTTTGGTGGGTTCTTCAACGCATATCCGAACTGGCGAATAAACAGAGATGGGTTGTAATTGATACACCCTTTTCTTCCTATCAACAGAACATTAGGGTACCCAGAACAACTGAAAATAAGCTCAGACCCCAACAAATCTCGATCAAACCACTCAATGTCTTCGGAAGATAGTCTCATCAGGCGCTCTGGCCAGCTAGCTGTAGTTGCACTATCCACGAAAGGCCCCTTCAGGGGAAGATGGCTCTTAAACCACATGTTCAGCAGCGGCGCACAACAGTAAACAGTCTTTCCTCTTCTATTTTCATTTTTGTAGTGCAGGGAATGATAGAAGTCTCCGATCAAAGTGGGCACCGGGTTACCAGCAGCAAACAGATGGAGAGCATCCAAGTCCACAAAATTGGGTAAGTTGGGAAACAATACTATTCCGTAGATGCATAGAGCCAAGATAGCATTAAAGACTATCTAGCACCAGTTCTTGGCATACTCTTGAGCCTTGCCAACCAGAAAATCAAGGGAGAAACCTGGAACCCCAAGCCAAGAAGTCACTAATAGTTCAACAGCGTTCATGTGCAAGGCCTTAGCTAAGTCCTCCAACTTGGGCTCAGCAGCAGAGTGAATAAAGGGAACCTTGTTCTGTACTGGTAGCTCCGTAAACTCCACATACTCTTCAATGGTAGGCCCCAAAATAAAGTCAGCAAATGTGAAACACCTCAAAGCCGGGTCATAGAATTGCATCAAGGTGTACAGCCCATTCATCTCAACAGCAGTTGGCTTGCAGACTAATCTCAACAATCTTCCATGACTCATTCTGAAACTTCTTCTAACCTCCTCATCAGCAAGAGACAGCAGACCAAGTAAGGGAGTAATGTCAGGTGTAGGCAACTTGTACGCAACTGTCTTCCTCAAACCAGCCATGATCAATAAGTAGAAGTCCGGGCACTAGAACCAGGGAATATGCAAATGCACCTGCAGCACAGACACACGTTAATGGGATGCAATGATAATGATTATGCGGACAATGCAATGCAAGTAACATGCAACAGGGACCAAATGCCATAGCTGAAAAGCCTGAACCATATCAAAAGTCTCAGATAGACCCTCCAGAATTCCTCAAACCCTGGTGTCAGATAGACTCAATACAAAACTCCAACACTGGTCTCTGACAGACCCCATATCATAACCCCAGCTGGCTCTGACAGACCTCAAGCATAACTCTGACTGGTCTCTAACAGACCTCATATCATAACTCCAACTGGTCTCTGACAGACCTCATGACTATCCATAAATACCCAGGATCTCAGATCAAGAAATAACCGGTATCTGAAGGTCTAGTTACCTGCATAACCCCAAACCCTCTCACAAGTGGATGTCCTAGTAACTGACAAAGGTATGGCATCCTATGCGGTCGTCGGCGTCACAGACTTTCAGGGTTGACGATACGATTCCCAGAAGGAGTGGCATCATCAATTCCTGAAGAGGCCTCACTTAGCCAACTTCCAAATGATCGGTTCCCGGAGTCGACAATTCAGCTAACCAACAACCCCTTCGACCCAAAGGGTAGAAAAAGAAGTCAACCAGAAGAACCTCGTCCGAGTGTAGATTTCGTGAGACACTAATGCAAGCAAAGCCGACACGTGCCCACTACTTTCTACTCTAATTCTAGGTGCACTCAAGCCCAGGTCCGGCTTATCTCTCAATCATAGAATCACCCGTCACACCCCAATACAGCAATAATAACAATAATATAATGCTGAAAGTAAATGACAGAAATATAAATCCATACAAAATCCTCGACGGGAAAACAAGCGCTAGGATTGACTCTCTTCAGGGACGTTGGATCCCAAATGCATAAGAAACTATCGCAGTCCTTAGCAGCCAGGGGACGTTGGATCCCCAGCAGAGTCTCCAGCTGTCGCTACTGCGAAAATCGGCGCCGGCTGAACAGAAGATTCGCCACCGCGCGTTATTTATCCCAACGGGGGGAAAGGAAACGCTCGAGCTAAACCTACCGCAAAACGGGGAAAGGTATGGTCATCGCAACCAAAACCTGGGTTCGGGAGTCGGTTACGCAAGGGGAAGGTATTAGCACCCCTCACGTCCGTCGTACTCGACGGGATCCACGCTTGTTTTTTGGTACGAATTGTTATTCTATCTACTCTACAGGTTAAGGGTTAAAAGAAAATAAAATGACTCGGCAAAGTATCGCACTTTATGCCTACGTATTCCCGTCTGGAACGAGAAACCAGAGTCAACGTAGTTCGCCTACCTACTGGAAAGGAGGGGAAGGTTGCTCGCTAGGATATCGCATCCTATGCCTACGTACTTTCATACAGCATGAAAGATCAGAGCAAACGTAGTTCGGGCCACGTACGACACCAGTCTATCTTGATTGTTTTTATTCCTTCTGAAAAAGGTTTTTTCTGATTTAACTGGTCCAAGCGGACAAAAATGACGTTTTGATGAGTTCACATTCTTTTACGGAAGAAGTGTCTTTTATTGTGTTTGAAATCTTTATTGTGTTTTTCTGTTTGTTTTGAGAAAGAAGAGATAGAACTCTAACCTATGGTTGCGAAGGGAATCAAACTATCCTAATGTTATCATGCATGGGTTGAGACCTAGTGTCTATCATGCTCCTCTCTTGCACAGAGAGAAACAGAGATCCTAAGGGAATGGACGGAAACAGAAACAATAGCAGATATATAATAAAGCAGTAAAATGCATGGATGCAGCAATACAAGCGAGGCAAGGGAGTCCCACTCAACCTCGAACCTAGAAAACAACAGGCAAAAGTGAACGAAATTCACTTTCAACCTAACAGGGTAAACAACAAACAATACAGTCAGGGAAAACCAATCAATACATCAAGGATTAAAAACAGCAAAGAGAATAAACAGCCACAGCAGCTCTGCATCAACATCTGTCTCCAAGTCATCTCCAAACAGCTACCAGCTTCAAGCAAGCCTCAATCTCCATCTCCACAGCCTTCAAACAAGGTCTTTATCATCAGTCTTCAATCTGCAATGGCTTTTCTTCAAGTCTCAATCTCCAAGATGAATATCAGTCAACAAGATGAAGTGAATGTTAAACAGTAAACTGCCTACCAAGGGTGGCTCATTAACTGTTAACATGATACTGACAGTTTTCTCTCAAAAGTTCTATATCTCAAATACATTCACTAATCCTTCCAAAGGAAGGAGGGGGATATTTGAAAGAGACTTTGAATCATAGAGAAGGAATGGAGGCAAACAAGGCCTTCCATGTTTGCGAATCAAGTTCTACTCTAGAGCTCTGCCTAGCTCCTAAACCCTACACTCCTCAACAGCTGCCAGCAAAGGATACTACTCATCAACTCTGGAAGTTGGACCTCATTCTCTTGATCTCCATTAGCTTCATCATCACAGTCTTCAGCTCTCCCAATCCCCAAGCAAACCCAATACGCCACACAGACAAAAATAAACCCTAAAGAGGGCACACCACACAGTCAAACAAATATAAGAAGTATACTGATAGTAATAGTAGAATAGGGGAAACCTAGTAATTTCTAAGGGATCTACTATCTACCCATAATCCCTATAGTCCCATACCCCAAAGATTCAATCTCTAACTCCTGAAAAAAATTGATTCACTACACCTATGTTATCTCCTAAACCCTAGTTTTGATCACACTAATCACACCTAGACAAATCATCTCAAATTAAGTTCTAAAATTATGAATTAAATTTTATATACAAGCTAAAGCTCTAAGCTTATCACCCTAAAAAGAATGGATCAAAAATATAAAAGCATCTAATTAAACTAAAATCAACAATATCATGCATTAAACTAAACATTATTTAATCCTATTTAAAAGAAAAATATGCTAAAAATACAAAAATGAAATGAAATTGGAATTTTTTATGTGATAATTTTCTTGACAGAATTATGAACAATATGCAAAAACAACCAATTAAAAATAAGCATTTTTCTATTTGTTATGAATTTTCAAAGAATTAAAAAAATTTGAAAGAAATTAATATGGAATTAATTGGATCAGGGGTGCAATGAGTAATTAAATGCAGTTAAAATATGATAATGGGCCCAGACTGGGGGGCGCGCCTAGCAATGCGCGTCTGGGCCCAGTCACTCAGAAAACTTCATCAAAAAATAAAAATACGAAACGGTGCATATAGCAAGATTTTTAGTTAAAATAGATTGGGCCTTGCGTTTGGGGGTGTGAATAACAACTTATTATGAAGCCCAGTCAGAATGGTTAATGAAACGCAGCGTTCTGCTTTCAAATCTCCCTCCGTTTTCTAATTGAATGCTGGCCCTTGGATTAGCTGGAGAGTCAAGGTCAATTTCACGATCCCACGGCCATGCATCATCGTCTACCTCAAGAAACCCCAGATTCAGAAAAAAACCTCACCATGCGCGCACTTTCCACCTCTTTGTTCTCCCTCAAACCTCCATGAAATCACACGATGTAAAGAGCAAAGTTGCTCTACTTCTTCCCCTCTACACAGCCATGTCATTAGTTCCTTCTAAAACTCAACCAAACTTCAAACCCGATAGGTATAACATCCTGGTTCCACCATTTTCTACTGAGATCAAACATTCCAATTCCTTCTAATTCCTACCCTAACACGATCTACAAGCCATGCTGATTACTCTAAGCTATTTAATGAAGATTATCAGGCCCTATCCCAAGTGTTCTAAGCCCTAACAGGTTGTGCACTCCAATGGCAACCTCCATGGATTGGTCTCAAATTCACCAAAATCAATCACCTAACTATGCCTAACCATTCTAACCTAATGATTCTCTATGATTCTAACTAATTCAGCCAATTCGATGAGAAAACCAACCTGGTGTAAATGATGAAAACAAGTATAGAAATCCTTGGATCTGATGCTTGCAATGATTGGGAATTGATCAATAAGCTTGCTCCTTGGTTCTGTATGCAATAGATCTTGCTCCAAGGTCTTGAATCTTGCAATCACAATGTTCTTGCTCCTTGGATGATGAAGTTGGTAGCACACGATTCCTCTTCAATTCAACCAAATTTTGATGTGAATTCTGATCCTTGAATGATCTAGATGATGATGAAATCAAGAAATTTGGAAATTGGTGAAGATTTGATGAAGTTTGAGATGGTTTTGCAAAAAATGGAAGAATGAAGTGTAACTTGGTATTATGAACAAAATGAATCACCAACCCATGCATGAAGCCACTTAATGCAATATATAGATGACCTTGGAAAGCCCTAGAACTTTGTAGAATCTTCTTGCACACAATTCCCTTGGATTTTGATTATGTTACTTCATACATAAGTAACCAAGCATAACTTTCAAATCTTGAACCAAACTCAAAAATCCACTTTTTCCAATTTTCTTAAAACATTTTTTCCAATCAAAATGACCTATAATTTCATCCCATTTGGCCAAATTATGAAAAATCTCAATTTTAGGTCATTTTTTATTCATTAAATTCACCAACTTTGAAACCTTGAGCTATGAGCCTTTACAATCTTTCATGGTCACTTTTATAGACTCAAAATGCCATTTGGAGCAAGTTTTATGTTGTGAAGTGTTTCATTTGAATCTTCCTTGTATGAGTTTTGGGCATAGGCTTGAAATGACCTGTAATTCTCAGATGACCAAAATACCCTTTGCTTGCCAAGACCATAAGTAGAGTTCCACAAATCATATGAAGGAATACCATACCATTATAGAAATCTAAGACAATGAGGAACAACTCTTATGTTGACCAGAAATTCATTTGAAATCTCCTTGAGGGGTAAAAGTTGCTTGGAAGACAAGTAACTTTCACAGACAAAATTTCAGATACCTCAGATGACCTGTAACTTGCAAGGACCATAACTTGAGTTCTATAAATCTCCTTTATGTCTTCCACCACTAAAATTAAAGGTCTTGAGATCCTCTTCAAGTTTCATGTTGACCAAGGATCCATTTGAAGCTTGCATTTTGACTTATCTTGCTTGGAAGTTTGACCTAAATCAGGGGATTTTACACATAAACCCTAATTTAGAAACTCCTCTTCTCCTTGATTTCTCTTGATTTATTCTTAGCACAACACCATATCCTTATCCACATGTCAAATTATGAACCCCACATCTCTCCAATAGACCTTAATGCCTTTCAATCAATCCTTTGACCTAGGGTTGACCCAGATGAAACCCTAGTTGACTGTCTTCAATTGCAACTCTTGTGATCATATCAATGACTTGTCTCACTCTCCAAATGACTTTCTAAGTCCTATATGATGTCTATATACTCTCCATGCTCAATCCAAAGCTCACAACGTTTTTGATAATCTTCAGATGCCCTCAGATAGGAGATAGATCCACTGCTTGATCCAATGACTTCTTTAGACTTCAATTTCTTTCTGATGACTTGGATATGCTTGAATTTGAATAATAACCTATTGATAGGCTCATAGAGATGAGAATAGTACTTGGCCCCTTGTTGAATGACTTGCTATGCTATGCTATGCAGATGATTAGACTATGTACATGACTCTATATGCAAATGCTAATGCAATTGAAACATAAACCAAGTGAAATAGGTTGAGCAAATTTTAGGGTGCAACACATATCATCTTGCCCCCAACATGAGTATTGTAGAGCATGGTCTTAGCTTTAATTTGAGTGCTATAAGTCCTTGATAGGATTTGTAGAACTCAAGTTATGACTTTGACAAGTTACAAGGCATCTGAGGTATGTGAATTTGGAGCTTGAAAGTTGCCCAAATTGCATGAAACGATTGCCCAAGAAGGATGATTCCTATGAACTTTTGGTTAACATGAATGTTGTTCCTTATCCTCTTAGCTTTCTAGAGAGTACTAGAAGTACTTGATAGGATTTGTAGAACTCAACTTATGGCTTGGACAAGTCAAGGGTATTTTGGATATTTGGTGATTATAGGTCATTTGTGATCATAGGCCATTTTAACCAACTTAGAGGTCTCAAATGAAGTTTTATTCAACTAGAAAGTTGGTCAAAATGGGGTTTTAACCTTGACCATGCATCAAGGAGGCATTGAAATGGCTCAAGGAGAGACTTGGTTCAAGAAATTTTGAAAAAGAAAGAATTAAAAGGATTTAATGGCCAAAAATTCAAATAATTCCTTTTGTGACCAAATGAAACAAAATTATAGGTCAAATTGATTGGAAAAATGATTCCAGAAACAATGGCAATGTTAGAATTTTGATTTGAGGTCATTTGCATAACATTCCATTTCATTTCTTCATGATGAAGCAACATAATCAAATTCATACCTTTGGCTTGCAAACAAGGAAGATAACTCATCAAACTCATTCAAAATCTCATGAGAACTTGATTACACACATAGCCATGCCAAGAAGGAGTCAGAATAGTGATTGCCATGGATGAGATTTTGAAGAGATTTTGAAAATCCAAAATCTCATTTGGATAGATCCAAAAGTTTCTAGACAATCCCAATCACTTCTATATAAGTCGTTGAGTGAACTCAGCCATTTTTTTTGGAAGGAATTGAAGCTGGTTGCAGAAAGAGCCATTGAAATTTTGAAGGTTCAAGTTGAAATCGGGTTTTCAATTCAAGGGAGAATCAAGCCAAATCAGGGTGTGCAAAGGCTTTGGGAGTGAATTTGGAACGTGTCTGCATCATCTTGGCAGTTGAAGTGAGCAAAAACCACCTCTGTTACCTCTCTGAAACCAGGTTTGTATCATTCATCCTTGTGCATGATTTTGGAGGAGGAACTTAGCAATTCACATGTGGTTAGGATCCTTGCAACATGTAGTTGGATTTAGGATCATAAATTGGTGAATTAGAGAAAATTAGGCATGTGACCATTTTCTGTTGAGGATGATATCTCACGATTCTTGAAGGATTATTCATGATTGGATGGTGGAAATTGATCAGTGAAGAGTGAGGATTAACTTGAGACCTTTAATTTGAAGAATGGTGAAAATCAAGATTGGGAGGAATTCTGAAAATGTTATCGGGTTTGGAAATGTAGAAGGAATTAGTTAATTCTAGGGTTGGATTCTTGATCAGCATCAAATTTGGAGTGGGATAGTGATTTGTTTGGTGAGTTTTGATGACTTGAGAGGACTGCTTCACCGGAGAAGACGGTGGCGCCACTGTTCAGGCCACCGTCTGAGAACTCCCTCCATTGCAGGTTCAAATTGGGGACGATGAGCAAGGACCATCAGATTAGGGTTGGACCTTTGACTCAGGCATGTGTTGGACGGCCAGGATTGCTTCTCAAATATGAAGAGAGAGTTTCAAATGAAACGCACCGTTTCATTAATTGGATGGTTTTGGGCTTAACACTCAGAGTGATATTCACACCCCCCCCTGGGCTCAAATATTGAAATGAACTGTATTGGATTGCTATTTGACACGCTTGTTTTATTAACTTCTTTTATTTTGTTTTAATTTTCTTCACTTCATATGACTTAGAAATTAATTCATGAAAAATAGGAAATTAACTCAATTAATTCCAAAAGTTTTCCCCCTGATTCATGATTGAATGTAGAATTTTGTAGATTAAAATTATTAATAATTCATGCATTTGTGATTTTATTTGCATTTTTTGAATATTAATTGATATTAAAATGGCCATGGTTGATACTTTGTTTTATTGAATTTGGTTTGAACACTTGGTGATGATTCTTGCTTTGATTTTTTGTGTGTAGCTAGCATAGATATGCATGATCCCCTTAGATTTTTCTCACATTTTTATGGTGAGGTTAGGTGGTAGTTTTAAGTTGAACCTTTAGGTGCTCTATTTTTAGGGTTTATGCTTAGTACCTTGTGATCTAGGTTTTATTTCTAGGACTTGGTGGATGATTCAACCTCTGGATTTTGTATGGTAGATTCATGATTGAATTAGGGTCCCATAGTTATTTTTGTAGGATTTTACAATTGGTTTTAGTATTTTAGTTAGGACTAACTTTAGTACTAGGTTTTAGGTGATCCTAACTTGCTAATTCAATTAGATTGATTTCTCTAGTCCCCTTAGATTAGGGTTTCTCCTCTCTTGCTATTGGATGGTGTTGAAGACAAGCTTGGGCTACCATGGAATGCTTGAGCAAGCTTGGATGTGAAGACTTCCCTTCTTTTGGTGTAGTGTTGATTAGGTGTTAAGATTAGGGTTTGCAGGCAGAGCTTCTAGATAGATTCTCTTCTTTCATAAACATGGAAGGTGTTGATCACTTCCATTTTTCCCTATGATGTAAGGTCCCCTTGTAAAGGCCTCATCCCTCCTTTCGTAGGATGTGTGGCTCTTCACAAGTTGGTAGAACCTTTGAGGGTCCCTTTCTCTGATGATGGAATGCTTAGTGGTGACCTTTGATCTTCATTCTGCTGCCTATTATCCAAACCTTGCTCTTGTTAGATGAATCTTTCTCCCTTGCTAGAGGATGAGATTTCTTGTTAGAAGATTGAAGATGCTAGAAGTTGATACTTACTATTGTAGACTGCCACTGAAGCTGAAGCTTGAAGACCAGTGAGTCCAAGTTGACACTTATGAAGGGCATCCAAATGAAGAGCTGAAGCTTGAGGAAAACAAGTGGATACTTTTGTTTGATACTTTGAGAGCCTGAAGGAACAAGTTGATACTTGTAATTGGGATTGAAGCCTGATGGTGGAGTCTACTTTGGAGCTGAGGCTTGAGGAGGGATAAGTTGATACTCATGTTGATGCATTAGAAGCTTGAAGAAGCAAGTTGACACTTGCTATTAAAGATGAAAGACTTGAAGAGCAGTTGCAGGCTGAGGACTGAACTGATGTCAGAGGAGCTTTGTTGTGAAGCTGTGGAAGCTGTTGATCTGCTTTCTTTCCTGTCTGTTTTCTTTCTGTGCAACTGTATTGCTGTGACTTGTTTGATTTGCTTGATGCATTAGAATAAGTCCATATCTAGATTGATGTAAGCTAGGAGCATGATTTTACTAGAGGTTGAGTTGCTCCCTCTGCTTGTATTGTTATTGTATGGCTTTGCTTGCTGGTATTTGGTAGAGCCCCGCTCCCTTGCCTATGTGGTTTGTGATTTGCTTGATGGCATTTTATTTCATTTCTTCAGTATGATTGCAGTTATTATATTTTGCTTGATAGCATGTTGTTTCTTCTGTATGATTGCAGTTACTCATATTTTACTTGATATCATGCTATTTCTTCTGTATGATTACAGTTATTCATATCTGGCTTGAGGTTGAGATGAGCTTGTGGAGGTTGATGCCCCACACACATTTCCTCCCTCACTTGTATTGCATGCATTTTATAATCGTTTACTGTTTACTGTTTAAGCTGATGCTTTATCTGTTTCTGTTTATCATTGCCATGATCCCCTAGGAATCTCACTTCCTTTGATAAGGAAGCGATGATTAGAACTTTAGGTCGAAACCTATGCATGATAACTTCTAGGAGATCCCTGTTTCAAACTTCAACCATAGGATGAATCCTTGGCATGACAACATTAGGACTTGATAGTCCCCCCTTAGTTGAACCTGTTTGTTCTCTCTTCTCATCTAAAAACAAATTAAAGTACAATAATAAAGGTTAACTGACGTCGTACGTTACGAGCCTTAAGCCACCTGAGAAAGAGTTGTTGGAGAGTTCTTTTCAACAGCTTGGATGTTTAGTATGGCACCCTTTGGGTGACATGCGACGCATTCACTCTCAGGTCATAGTCTCTAGTGCGATATCGGTTGCAAACATCCATAAAAAACAGTTCTTCCGTAAAAGACAGAAAACAAACTTCAAACCTTTTTGCCCCGTGGGCCCATAATTTAAAGGAAAGCTTTTCTGAAGAAAAGAGTGTCGTTAACTCCTAGTTCTACCGCAAGCGGTAACACATAAGTCTCCAAGGGTCGAGCTGCATACACCAAACCGCTGGAACTGTTTGTTAACCCTACTCGATAAAACAGATGAATCTGAATCCCCGTAAGCCGTATTATCCCGAACTACGTAAGCTCTGATCTCTCATACCTGTTGAGAGTACGTAGGCACAATACTGACGTATTGGCGAGCCACCTTCCCCGTAACCCGTAGTCAGGCGAACTACGTTGACTCTGATTTCTCATTCTCTGATGAGAATACGTAGGCATAAAGTGCGACGCTTTGCCGAGTCATTTTCTTTTCTTTTCAGACCAGCCTTGATAGGTAGATAGATAAAACCAACCCGTCAGATAAGCACAACAAGCGTGGATCCGATCGAGTACGATGGACGTGAGGGGTGCTAATACCTTCCCCTTGTGTAACCGACTCTCGAACCCAGACAACGGTTGCGATGACCTTGTCTTATACCTTTTCGTCAGGTTTTTCTGATCGTTTCCTTTCCTGCTCTGAGGGATAAATAACGAAAGGTGGTGACTCTTCTGTTTTGCCGGCACCTTATTTTCGCGGTAGCGACAAATTCAAGGAATTTAAAAGAGGCATCTATCTAATTACCAATCTATCAAGAAAGGAAATGGGACCTAGAATCATCTAATGGTCATTTACAAGCCTAATCTATACACTTAATCTAGTTAGGATCACCTAAACTAAGGCCAATTTATAAAATGGGAACTTAATAGAAAATCATTCCTAAAAATTCCGAGGAAAATACTACACTATCCTACATTTATCAACATTTTATGGTACAAAAATCAGGGGTTAAACCTAAATCAAAAGGTTCAAACTAAATCTAAAACCTCAAGGGTACACTAAAGGGATCCAATAATGAACACTCCTAAACAACTAGCTCAAAATCCTATTTAGAATCATCTAAAAATCTCAACAAAAATCACATAACATCATCAACATGTCTATCACCAGCACACAAAATTTCATGTCTTAATTCTATACCAAACTCCAGAACAAAAATTACCAAGAAACTATGCATTTTTTGGCATTTTTATTATCCAATTAAAGGAGTAAAATGAAATTAAACTGACAACTGAACAAAAATAAAATCTAATTGCACATAAAAATCATAGACATGATAAGGATCATCGACGAATTTTTTTCATAATTTTCTAAGAATTTTTACTATTATTATGAATTAAAATGAATGAAACAATTAAAGAAGTAATAAGATCAATTAAAGGAAATAAAGAAATGCAGATAAATCTACAGCCACGAGATCAGCAGACTAGTCAAACGATCCAAGGGATGGGAGCTTACCAATACATTAATGAAGTCCAAGTAATCTCATGCAATTAGTCAAAGATGGACCATGGAAGCTTTTAATCGTGACCGCAAATGGTAATGGTAATCGCATCGGACGGCTACGGAGTCATCTTCTCCAACTCGCTGGCGAATTTTCCGGCCGCCGCGTGGATGCCCCTACAACGTGGCTCTCTCATTTTTCCACCATTTCTTACGTTTCTTTAACCGATTTCATGGGATTTTTTGCAAGGAATCCGAATCTACCACTTATTTTAACTTTCCTCCATTAAAACTCAAGAAGCCATGGACATCAAGAATCATCAAGAAATTTCAACTCTCACGAAAACTTAAAATGAAGCCACTAATCTCTTCCTCTCACTCCCTAGGTTCCAAACATCATGTTCTTTCTCATTTTTATCCATTATCTAAAGAGATATTCGAACTACAACTTGGGATGCCATGGTAAGAATTGTCATAAAACTTCACCAAACCAATTCTAAATCCATCTAAGATTCAATACTAACTTAACCGCATGTTCAAACTAACTTAATTATGCTTAAATTAAGAGGAATTTTGAGAATCAAGAACCTTATCGAAAGCTTCGAATTTGGTGTTCTTGAGGGTGAATTCTTCCTCTAAAAGGTGCAGATTTCTTCACTGGTTGATGATGAACAAGTCTAGATGCTTGGTTGATCTTGATTTAGCTTCTATCTTGAAACTCGAAAATACAAATTCAAGCTTCTTCCACAAACTGCTCTAACTGATTCTTCAGCGAAAATGGCACTAGAAGCTTCTGAAAATGATCCACAATCAATTTATATTCTGTTTTGATCCATTGGGGGCCCATTCATGGCCCAATTTCTCAATTCCAAGTTTCAACTTTCTTCCAAATTTTCACTTATGGTATGCATGAATTGGCTTTTTTCTTGCTCTCAATCCACTTCAGTTCACTTACTTGAGAGTCATGGATTGTAATTGAGTGAGTGTTTTCCTTTGATTTCAACCAAAGAGGTGTGTTTGATTAGTAACTTCATCATGAAGTAATCCACCAAAATGCCATGAAATGAGTCTCAACTCAAAATTCTAACAATGAAAAGGTGTTTAGAATATCATTCCAAATCAAAATGAGCACAAATTTGGCTTGAAATCATTCAATTACCAATTGTTTTGAATTTTTCCCTTTTAACTCATTAAAATGGCCTTTTTGTGAAATTTCTTCAACCAATGCTTGCTATATTCCATATTCATGGACTCTTGATACTTGGATGAGCTAGAAATATCATTTTGAGCAACTTTCAAGTTGAACAAAATTCCATTTGAAGCTTGCAAGATAGTGAAATGGACCCATAATTCAAAATGACCTGTAATGTCCAAATACCCAAAATACCCTTGACTTGTCAAAGCCATAACTTGAGCTCTACAAATCCAATCATGGACTTCTAGTACTATTTAGAAAGCTAAGAGAATAAGGAACAAAATTCATGTTGACCAAAAGTCCATAGGAATCATCCTTCTAGGGCAAAAGTGTCCTGCAAGTTGGGTAACTTTCAAGCTCCAAATTCACATGCCTCAGATGACTTGTAACTTGTCTGGCTCATAACTTGAGTTCTATGAACCCTATCAAGGACTTATAGTACTTAAATTAAAGCTAAGATCATGCCCTACAACAATAATTTTAGGGTTAAGATAAGATGTGTCGCTACTGCGAAAATCGGCGCCGGCTGACAGAAGAGTCGCCACCGTGCGTTATTTATCCCACGGGAGGGAAAGGAAACGCTCAGAGTAAACCTCGCACAACACGGGAAAGGTATGGTCATCGCAACCAAAACCTGGGTTCGGGAGTCGGTTACGCAAGGGGAAGGTATTAGCACCCCTCACGTCCGTCGTACTCGACGGGATCCACGCTTGTTTTCGGGTATGGATTGTTATTCTATCTACTCTAAAGGTCAAGGGTGAAAAAGAAAATAAAAATGAAAATAAAAATGACTCGGCAAAGTATCGCACTTTATGCCTACGTATTCTCGCCTGGAACGAGAAATCAGAGTCAACGTAGTTCGCCTACCTACGGGAAAGGAGGGGAAGGTTGCTCGCTAGGATATCGTATCCTATGCCTACGTACTTCCACACAGCATGGAAGATCAGAGCAAACGTAGTTCGGGCCACGTACGACACGAGTCTGTCTTGATTGATTTTATTCCTTCTGAAAAAGGTTTTTCTGATTAACAGTCCAAGAGGACAAAAATGACGTCTTGATGAGTTCACATTCTTTTACGGAAGAAGTGTCTTTTATTGTGTTTGAAATCTTTATTATGTTTTTCTGTTTGTTTTAAGATGAGAAGAGACAGAACTCTAACCTACGGTTGCGAAGGGAAACAAACTAACCTAATGTTATCATGCATGGGTTAAGACCTAATGTCTATCATGCTCCTCTCTTGCACAGAGAGAAACAGAGATCCTACGGGATAGGCAGAAACATAAACAATATCAGATATATACAGTAAAGCAGTAAAATGCATGGATGCAACAGTACAAGCGAGGCAAGGGAGTCCCACTCAACCTCGAACCTAGAAAACAATAGGCGAAAGTGAACAAGCTTCACTTTCAACCCAGCAGGGTAAACAGCAAACAATACAGTCCAGAAAACCAATCAATGCATCAGCAATGAAATACAACAGCAAAAGAAACAGCATCAGCAGCTCTGAATCAACATCTGGCTTCAAGCAATCTCCAATCAGCTACAGGCTTCAACAAGCATCAATCTCCACCTTCATGGCCTTCAGGCAAGGGCTTTGATCCTCAGTCTTCCATCTGCAATGGCTTTTCTTCAAGCTCAAACCTCCAGGATGAGGGATTAGTCACAAGAGTGAATTGGGTGTTAAGCAATCAGTTGACTACCAAAGGTGGTGAACAGACTGCTTCTAACACAAGAGACATTTTCTCTCAAGAGTTCTATCTCATAGACACCATCACCAAGCCTTCCAAAGGAAGGGGGTGAGTGTCTTAGAGAGACTCTGAATCACAGAGAAGAATGGATGCAGACAAGGCAATCCATGTTTGAGAAACAAGCTTTCTACTCTAGAGCTCTGCCTAGCTCCTAAACCCTAGTCTCCTCAGCAACTGATAGCAAGAAACTCCTCCTCAACTCTGACAGTTGATCTTCAATCTTTGAATCTCCAATGGCTTCATCTCCACAAATCTTCAGCTTCCCCAGGGCCCCAGACAAACCCAATACCCAATCAAACAATCAACAATCCCCAGAGGGCACACCACACCAGACAGCAGATATACAGATAGTAATAATATCAGTAGGGGAATCCTAACTGTTCTCTAAGGGATCTAATAGCTACCCATAACCCATATAGTCCCATAACTAATCTATTTAAATCCTAAGTCCTAAGGGGAATGAAATCAAACTCCTAAGTTGTCACCTAAAACCCTAGTTTTGTTCATGATATTCAAGCATTTATTAATCACCTAAAATTAACTCTCAAAAATGGGAACTAAAATATTTCTACAAGATTAACATCTCATCTAAACAATATGAAAAGAATGATCAAAAAATATTAAAGCATGTGAGAGAACAAAAATCATAAAAATAATGCATGAAATGTAACTATTTATTATGCTATTTATTTAGAAAATATGGAAAAAATATGAAATAAAAACTAAAAATGAAAATTTATTTTCCTATAATATTCTAGACATTTTAATGAAAACATGGTAAAGAGAATGAATTAAAAAGCATTTTTTATGAATTATTTATGAATTTTCAAAGATGGTAAAATATTAAAATGAAATAAGAAAAATAAAATTGAAAATAAAATGAGAGAGGGGGTTGGAAGAGAAATTCGCTCAGTTCATTATTGGATGGGCCCTCAGACTGGGGGGTGCTGGTAGCGCTTCTGGCTTAAGCCCAATACACATTCAGAATTAAAAAACACAAGGGAATCAGCTGGGGGTGAAAATAGCAGAGAAATCACATTGGAAAAATGGTTTTGGGCTCACATTGGAGGTGTGGTTATCAACAGCACTCAGGCCCGCCCGTTTCAATTAATGAAACGGTGCGTTTAGGGCCAACGCACCTCCCTCCAATTCTGAAATTAAATGAGGGCCATTGGATTGCCCTGATAGTCAAAGGTCTACCACGAGATGAACGGACACGATTGTGTCTTCTTCCTTGGTTCACCTGAGATTAGGGTTTCTGCCATTAAACCCCATGCACGAGCAACATTCCACCCAACTGTTCTCCTTATCCAGGCCACGAATCACCATGCTATGAACATGAAAGTTACTCCAAACCTCTCCCTCTTCAATCCTATGATCTTAGATCAATCTGAAACTCAATAAAACTCTCAACCCGATCGAGGTAAATTCTGATCACCATGGATATTCACTGATAAGCATCATGATAACTCTTCATCAAACTTGACCTAAACTAACCTATGCCTAATGGAGATTAACATGTGCTATCAAACTACAATTACAACACACTAATCTAAGAGATATAAGCACCAACAGATTGTTGCCTCTGCTAACAATGGACTCCAAATCGTTCCAAATTCACCTAAACTAATCTCCTAACCACCTAGATTGCATCTAAACTAACAACATCATGCCAAATTAACTAGATCAAGTGGTTTGAATGAAAACTTACCTTGTGTGAAATCTTGCAAACAGCTATGGAGATGGAAGATCTGAGGCTTTTGAGACTTGAATCTTGATCAATCCTTGATGAATTTGATTCTGTATGCACAAACTTGGAGGTTCCTAGCTTGAATCATGCAATCCACTTGAACTTGTGATTTTGATGATCTTGAGAAAAATGCTCGAAAATGGATGATAACTACCAAAAACTTGCTTCAATTATGATCTATGATGATGATGGAGTGGAATTGAATTGATTATGATGAAGATTGATGAAGAATTTGAGAGATTTGGAATGAAACTTTTATGAAAAAGTGTGAGAAATTTTGTGGAATTCTTGGTGCAAATGAGGCCAACCCTTGATCAATGCACATTTCATGAATATATAGACCCCAAATGAACATTCTAGATCCATCTTGCACATTCCCTTGTTTTCAAATTTTGATCCATTTTGATTATGTTTCTTAAATGATAAGCAACCATGGATAACTTCATTTTTTCCTTCTAAACTCAAAAAAGTGTGTGAACCATTGTTCTTAGAATTGTTTTTCCATTCAAAATCATATATTGGAAGTCTCCATTTGGACTTGTAAATCTCCCAAACCAATTTCCAACTTGAAATTATTCACTTTATAAGCCTTTTTAGTTCATATTTTGACCAATTGTGTAATTCCATGCTATGAGCTTCTCCAATAACTTGTGACCTTCTTTCTAGACTTAAAATCCCATTTGGAGCAAGTTTGATGTTGTAAGTTTTTCCATTTGAGGCCTCCTTGTATGAGTTTTGGGTATAGGTTAAAATGACCTGTAATTCACAAATGCCCAAAATACCCTTTGCTTGTCAAGACCATAAGTTGAGTTCTCCACATCATATGAAGGCATACCATACCATTCTAGAAAGCTAAGACAATGAGGAACAATTCTTATGTTGACCAAGAATTCATTTGAAATCTCCTTGAGGGGCAAAACTAGCTTGGAAGTCAAGTCACTTTCACAGACAAAAATTCAGACACCCCAGATGACCTGTAACTTGCAAGGACCATAACTTGAGTTCTATAAATCTCCTTGAGGTCTTCCACCACTCAAATTAAAGGTCTTGAGATCCTCTACAAGTTTCATGTTGGCCAAGAAGCCATTTGAAGCTAGCATTTTGACTTATCTTGCTTGGAGATTTGACCTAAACTAGGGGATTTTACAGAGAAACCCTAATTTAGTAACTCCTCTTCTCCTTGATTTCTCTTGAATTATCCTTGTCATATCTCCATATCCTTCTTCATATGTCAAATGTTGATCCCCACATCTCTCCAATAGACTTGAATGCCCTCTTAAGTCAGTCAATTGACCTAGGGTTGACCTAGGGTTGACCCAGATGAAACCCTAGTTGACTGTCTTCAACTATAGCTCTTGTGCCTTCATCAATGACTTGTTTTCTTCTCCAAATGACTTTATAAGTCTCTCAAGATGTCTAGATGCACTCCATGCTTTCACTTCACAGCACACAACCCTCTTGTTGATCCTCAGATACCCTCAGCTAGGAGATGGACTCAAGGCTTGATCTGCTGAACTCTTTGCTTTCAAATTCTTTCCTGATGACTTGAGTAGGGTTGAATTATGATGATAACCTCTTGCTAGGCCTCTAGAGATGAAAGTAATGATTGGTCCCCTGTTGAATGACTTGCTATGCTTATGCTATGCAGGTGGTTAGTCTATGTACATGACTCTATATGCAAATGCTAATGATAATGAAACATAAATCCAAGGAATAAGGTTGGGCAAATTTAGGGTGCAACAGCTGCCCCTATTCAAGCGACTTGGACCCGATTGGATGAAGAGCCCGAAGCCTTCAGACATTCGCGGTACGAGACGGTTGAATACTAGTGAAACCAGAAATTTGCCAACCGCAGAAATAAACTGCGCTCCTGCTTGAGGAATGACATTCGTCAGCTGAATCTGACTGTTACAATAACCCACTGATCTCGCACGACCGTGCTGGGGATTGTCTTCGTCGTTCTGAAGAGGATTTTGTCATAACAGATTGCTTGCTTGTCCACGCTAGGACTCTGTCTGTCGTCAATACAAAGAAATCTCAACTAAAACCTGTCCACGCTAGGACTCCACTTGCTGTTATCCCAGAAAAATCTCGGCAACTCCGCTGGGGATAATTCGTCTGCATTTCCATAAACCGCATCGTCCACGTTAGGAATAAAACTCTTCCACGTTAGGAGCAACACCTGTCCACATTAGGAATCATTTTTTCTGCGTCTGTCCACGTCAGGACTAACCCTTTCATCTTTCCACGTCAGGAAACAATCTTCTTTCCGCGTTAGGAAACTATATCAATCTGTCCACGTAAGGACTCCAATACCCCTTGATATGTCCGCGTCAGGACTTCAATCTTTCCACGTAAGGAATCAATCTCTTTTCCACGTAAGGAATCACCATTTTTCCACGTAAGGAATCACCATTTTTCCACGTAAGGAATAAAACTTCGTCTGGATCTGTCCGCGTCAGGACTAAATTCTTCCACGTTAGGAATGCACTTGTCTCCCCGTAAGGAATCCATCTCGATATGTCCGCGTAAGGACTCAATCTTTCCACGTAAGGAATACCAACTTCTTTCCACGTAAGGAATAAATCTTGATATGTCCGCGTGAGGACTCAACCTTTCCCCGTAAGGAATAAACTCGTCTTTCCACGTAAGGAAACCATCTTAATCTGTCCACGTAAGGACTTTCTCTTTCCACGTTAGGAATACTGTCATTTCCACGTTAGGAATCACTTCTATTGATAGGTCCGCGTAAGGACTACATCTTTCCACGTTAGGAATCTCCGTCTTTCCACGTTAGGAATGATAATCTCTTTGATCTGTCCGCGTTAGGACACTGATCTCGTCTTGATTTGTCCACGTTAGGACTCAGGCGTCTTCGACTCACCGAGGAAATAAGACTTGTCCACGTAAGGACTCACGCGCCTTCGACTTGCTGGGGAAATATCCGCGTTAGGACTTACACTTTGCCAACAACACGAAGAAGGATAAATTTGTCCACGTCAGGATTCTCGTATCTTGTCATCACAAAGAACTACAAACTTGTCCACGTCAGGACGCACATTTCACCATTACGAATAAAGATATCTGCCGAAAACAAAATGATCCACGTCAGGATACCAACACGAATAGCAACCAATCTCTTATCAACGTCATGACCTCCCTTTCTCCAAATTTCAAAAGACCGAATCTATCCACGTCAGGATTAACACACCTTACCAATCCGGTAAACAAACCTGTCCACGTTAGGACGCCCACTTCTGAAGAGACCCCGTCATTCTAGGAGTAAATGGTCCACGTCAGGACTTAGTTCTTCAATGATCCTCACCCATAAACTTCTTAGCACTGACGTGACAGCGACTTTGAGGCGGACTCTACTGGGGATGTCTGAAAACCAACTATCGGACACCTGCTTCGAAATTCTGATTCATGCGACTCGTTGATGACAAACGAACTCTGCTTGGGCATAAGGAGATTCTTATCCTGGCCACTCTGGCTGGGGAAAATAAGATACATTTGCATGAATGATTCTGCTAGAGGCAAAGAGAGTTTTATCACGATAACTCTGTGGGGGGAATACCGCCGAAACTGCCATTGTCATTGAATATCTCCTGCCGAGACCTTGACTGTTTGGTAATTTATTTGAGCAAGAGCTCTCTCCACCTGGACTACTAGAGTACAGAAACTGCTTCAGCAAAATAAATGCTGGAAGGATAACGTCGACTCGCCGGGGATAGCCTGATGCTACAAAATTATTCCGGCAAAATAAATGCCGGTAGGATGAAGCCGACCCTGTAGGGAAGTTGGGAACTCAAACCACACGTCTTGTTGAAGTAACCCCCTGCCGGGGAATAATAACTCTGCTGGGGAATAGCAGATGCACCTGGTATGATTGATCTTTCTGCTGGAACATGAACCGATATCACCAGTATTCCTGCCAAAATAAATGACAGGACCCACCATCGACTCTGCGTTGGAGAGCCTTGACCTTCGAATTCCACTGGAAGGAAAGAACATTTACTGAAAAGAGAACTCCGCTGGGGATGACTGGATTCTCTTGGGGAAAATTAACTGACTCCACTGGGGGAGAGTGCATGACCCTGCGGGGAAAAATGAACCTGTCTGAATACAGCCTTACGATCTTGGAATCGCCAAACTCTGCTGAGAACGAGGAACTTCTCTGGAGCACGTCCTTTGGATAAGCTATGGCTAGCTGGGGAATTCTATCCTTCTTCAGGAAAAACATGCATGACCTGCGTGGGGATCAAGCTTTTCACTATTGCAATCTTTTGATCACCTTCCTCGTACGGTTATGAAACCTGCAACAACACAAACAAAGCACGACAAGCCTATGCAATCCAAATCGATCCAGGTTTGTGACGTTACACTCAGTCAATTCAAAGCTTTAACAATTGTTGGCAAGGGCCAGTGACGTTATACTCATGCTAGCTTCAATAAACTTAGGCGTTTTATCATGCGCAAAAACAGTAAAGAACAGGCATCAAGTACTGAATAACACATTTTCATTGATTGGGCCCCTGAATGGGCGGAGTTTTTGTACACGGGATGTAACTCCTGAAAAGAGGAAGCTACGCAAAGCAAATATGCAAGTATGCAAGTATTCACAAGAAGCATAAATATTGACAAATTAAATTTTGTACACATGTCGGCAACTGGATGGAGATGAACACCACGAACTGATCCTCCCATGACTCGTCCGACTCTTATACTTTCCCGGTATCCGTCTTCTGAAGAGGTTGTATCCGATAACTGACTCCTCAAACATATTCTCCCGCATTGATGCTTATTGAATACCAAATTCGGACCGCAGTCATTTGCTTTTCTCATCCCTAACTTTTGCGTGAACCGCCCTTTACGGGTTTTCAGTTCACCGGGATACCCCTTTTTGCCGAAGCCGCCCAGTGTAGGTTTTCAACTTCGCGGGTGTACATTTTTTCAATTTTATCCCTAATTTTTGCCCGAACCTTTCATTCTGTTTTCGGTTCGCCAGGATGCCCCATTTTTGCCTGGACTCTCTTTTTTCTGTCCAGCGGGTCTATTTTAAGCAAAGTATTTTTTAACTGCGTCCGAATTCACAGGTGACGCAAAGTCTTCCCCGTCCATGGTGGACAACAATAAAGCTCCTCCTGAAAAGACCTTACTGACAACGTATGGCCCTTCGTAGTTGGGGGTCCACTTGCCCCTGTGATCTGCCTGCGGCGGGAGAATCCTTTTCAGCACAAGGTCGCCCGTCTGAAAGCTTCGCGGAATTATCTTCTTGTCGTACGCTTTCTTCATTCGTCTTTGATACAAACGACCGTATGCCAGAGAAGCTAGCCTCTTCTCATCCATCAAACTCAATTGGTTCAATCTATTCGTTACCCATTCTGCCTCGTCCAGCTGAACGTCTCGCAATACCCTTAGAGAAGGGATCTCAACTTCTAATGGTAATACCGCCTCCATTCCGTATACCAACGAAAACGGAGTTGCCCCGGTTGATGTGCGTACCGTCGTACGATAACCGTGCAAAGCGAAAGGTAGCATTTCATGCCAATCTTTATAAGTCACCACCATTTTCTGGACGATTTTCTTGATATTTTTATTGGCCGCTTCGACAGCGCCATTCATCTTGGGTCGGTAAGGGGAGGAGTTGTGATGTTCGATCTTGAAATTCTGACAGAGCTCCTTCATCATTTTGTTGTTCAGATTAGAACCGTTATCCGTGATTATCCGCTCGGGGATCCCATATCGGCAAATGATATCTCTCTTGATGAATCTAGCCACCACTTGCTTCGTTACATTTGCGTAAGACGCTGCTTCCACCCACTTGGTGAAATAATCGATTGCTACGAGGATGAACCGATGCCCGTTAGAAGCCGTCGGCTCAATCTTTCCAATCATATCGATTCCCCACATTGAGAATGGCCATGGAGATGACATCACATTTAGAGGACTCGGAGGCACATGTATTTTGTCAGCATAAATTTGGCACTTGTGGCACTTTCTTGCAAATTTGAAACAATCAGTTTCCATCGTCAGCCAAAAATAACCTGCCCGCAGCAGTTTTCTCGTCATAGCATGCCCACCAGCATGCGTACCAAAGGCACCTTCGTGAATTTCCTCCATGAGAAGCTTTGCCTCTTTCTCGTCTACACAACGCAACAACACCAAGTCGTGGTTTCTTCTGTATAAGACGCCATCCGGGTTCAAATAGAAATTACCCGCTAATCTCCTGAGAGTCTTCTGATCTTGACTGGATGCCCCAGCCGGATACTCTTTATTCTTCAGGAAATTAAGGATATCAAAATACCACGGTTTGCCATCAGACGCTTCATCAATAGCAAATACATAAGCTGGCCTGTCCAACCGAGAGATAGTGATTTGGGGAGCTTCGTTCCAGAAATTGACCTTGTACATGGAAGACAAGGTGGCAAGGGCGTCAGCCATTTGATTTTCTGCCCGCGGCACGTGATGCAATTCAACTTTGTCGAAGAAAGGCAACAATCTCCTTGCATAATTCATATAATGTATCAAATTGGGCTGCCGTGTCTCCCATTCCCCTTTGATCTGATTCACCACCAGAGCTGAGTCTCCGTATACGTCTAAATGTTTGATTCGCAAATCAATGGCTTCTTCAAGCCCCATTATGCAAGCTTCGTATTCGGCCTCATTGTTGGTAACAGCAAAGGTCAATCGGGCAGTAAACGGGATGTGCGACCCGTGTGGCGTAGTGATAATTGCCCCTATTCCGCTCCCGTAAGCATTCACAGCCCCATCAAATATCATCTGCCATTTGGACCCCGGCTCTGGTCCTTCGTCTGGTAACGGCTCTTCGCAATCCTTCATCTTGAGATACATGATATCCTCGTCAGGAAAGTCAAATCTCATCGATTGATACTCTTCAATAGGCTGCTCCGCCAGATATTCAGACAACACACTCCCCTTTATTGCCTTTTGCGAGACGTATTGAATATCATACTCAGTCAAGATCATCTGCCACCTGGCAATTCTACCTGACAACGCCTGCTTTTCGAATATATATTTGATCGGATCCATCTTCGAGATGAGCATGGTTGTATGATTCAGCATGTACTGCCTCAAACGCTTGGCGGCCCAGGCTAGCGCGCAACAAGTTTTCTCCAGCATTGAGTATCGAGATTCACAGTCCGTAAATTTCTTACTCAGATAATAGATCGCATGCTCTTTTCTCCCCGTCTCGTCGTGTTGACCGAGAACGCAACCCATGCTTCCCTCAAGAACCGTTAAATACATTATCAAGGGTCTCCCTGCCACCGGGGGTACCAAAATAGGAGGCTCCTGCAAGTACTTCTTTATTTTGTCGAACGCCTTTTGACAATTTTCGTTCCATGTCACAGCTTGATCTTTCTTTAGCAACTTGAATAATGGTTCACACGTGGCCGTTAGGTGAGATATGAACCGGGCAATGTAGTTCAATCTCCCCAAAAACCCGCGCACCTCTTTCTCTGTTTTAGGCGTCGGCATTTCTTGAATCGCTTTTATTTTAGCAGGATCGACCTCTATTCCTCTTTCGCTTACTATGAACCCCAGGAGCTTACCCGATCTCACCCCGAAGGTGCATTTGTTAGGGTTCAGCCTCAGCCTGAACTTCCTAAGCCTTTTAAACAACTTCAACAGATTCACCAGATGCTCTTCCTCCGTCTGGGATTTGGCAATCATATCGTCAACATAAACTTCAATCTCTTTATGCATCATGTCATGAAAGAGAGTTGTCATCGCACGCTGATATGTTGCCCCAGCATTTTTCAAACCAAAGGGCATCACTTTATAGCAAAATGTTCCCCAAGGCGTTATGAAAGTGGTCTTCTCCATATCCTCTGGCGCCATTTTAATCTGGTTATAGCCTGAAAAGCCATCCATGAAGGAGAATACAGAGTATTGAGCGGTATTATCAACTAACACGTCAATATGAGGAAGTGGAAAATCGTCTTTTGGGCTTGCTTTATTCAAATCTCTATAATCCACGCACATTCGAACCTTGCCGTCTTTCTTTGGCACTGGTACGATGTTGGCAACCCATGAGGGATACTTCGTCACAGCCAGGAAACCAGCGTCCCACTGTTTCTGAACCTCCTCTTTGATCTTCATTGCCATATCTGGTCGAGTTCTGCGAAGTTTTTGTTTGACGGGCGGGCAGTCTTCTTTCAGTGGCAGACGATGCACAACCATATCTGTATCGAGCCCTGGCATATCTTGATACGACCAAGCGAATACATCATTATACTCTCGGAGCATTTCAACCAGTTTTCGCTTGATATCACTCTGCAGTGCAGCTCCGATACGGATATTCTTCTCAACCCCTTCCGACCCCAAATCGATAATCTCGATAACCTCGTCATGAGGCAGAATGGCTCTTTCCTCTTGCTTCACCAACCAAGACAGTTCTTCAGGAACGTCGCTATCTTCGACAACCTCTTCTTCGGTCTGGAATACCGGGTGCTCGAAGTCGGGACGAGTCATAGGTGGTTCAAGGATGTCATCTGAAAATGTTATCCTGCAAAAGAAAGGGTTAAGTGCTTCAAAATGCGTATAAAGCAGATAACCACATTACCATTTTATTGAAAAATACAAAACAAGAAAGACAGGGATTACAGTATTTGCGCATGAAAAAAACGCCATTTATTTAATGATGAAGCAATGTTTATAACAACACAGCCCTAAGCAAATCATGATGCCCCGGGCCAGACACCAGATTATTCAACAATTAATAAAGCAAAGCATTACTGTTTAAAAGTCACAGGAACAAGCTCCTGAATGGACCAGTTGCATAGTCCTTGTCCTGGCGTGCTTGGCTGAATCCAGGCATCCATATCGCAGTCGCTGTCCCCTTCATCGGATTCTGAAGCAGCGTTGACAGATTCATGGCATACTCCACTGGCAGAGATGGTGATTGACTTTCTGAAATGAGGGGCCCCCACAGAAGGAGTTGATGACGACGGTCGGTACCCCAGTCCGAACCGGTCCATTTTCACCGGAATGTCCAATACTTTGCCCCAGCCCTTGGCTTCTCCTGCCTTCACTAGCGCTTGAGCCTCTTTGTACGATGAGACAGCTATCTCTGGCACTTTGCTTGGCCCGGGACTCTTGTCCTTTATGCGCAAACCTTCGAACGCCTGGCATGGCGTCTCGTGGATCTCCCCGTCGACTTCCACATATTTAAACGAAGATAGATGACTGACCAGGATGTCTTCTTCTCCGCACACGGTGACTACACTGTCTCCGACCATATACTTTAGCTTCTGATGCAGGGTAGACGTGACTGCCCCTGCCCCGTGAATCCAAGGTCTTCCCAGCAAGCAGCTGTACGCAGGCTGTATATCCATGATATAAAACTCCGTCGCAAACACTTCCGGCCCTACTTGCAGAGGCAAGGTAATTGATCCGAAGACTGTTCTCCGCGTGCCGTCAAACGCTCTGACTACCAAATCACTTGGTGTGCACAAAATCCCTCGAACATCCAGCTTCATCATAGCCTTCTTAGGCAGCACATTCAAAGACGACCCGGTGTCAACCAATACGTGCGACATTGTCGACCCTCTGCACTCAACAGATACATGTAATGCCATATTATGATCCCTTCCTTTCGGAGTCAAGTCGAAATCCGTAAAGCCCAGACTGTGGCCTGCATTTACGTGTGCCAATACTCCTTCTAGCTGGTTCACGGAGACATCCTGTGGTACAAAAGAAGTGTCCAGGACTTTCAGCAAAGCGTTCCTGTGGGCCTCCGAACACAACAACAATGACAGAATAGATATTTTGGACGGTGTTTGCTGCAGATGCTCCACAATTTTATAATCGCTTTTCCGAATTAAGCGCATGAATTCTTCGACATCCTTAGATGCTGCTTCTTTTTCATTTACTTGAACCGGAACATTCTCCACCGCTTTCCCTTTTCCTTTCGCTATCCTTTCGGCTTCCACTTCAGGAGATATAAAGATCCTGCCGCTTCTTGTCATGCCTCCTGAGCCCACAACATTATCCACAATCTCCGCTGACTGCTTGTTAACATCGATCTTAATCCCGTCACAATACACCTCTAGCCCATATGACCATGGGACCGCTTTCGTGCTCTCATACGGGATTGGTCCGGCTTTAGTTATAGTAATCGGCGGTCGCTGAGCTGGTGCTGAAATAGTGATCGTCTTCCTAGGAATTGTCACTGTGGCCACATCACTCCGATTATCCACTACTGCCCCTGCCGGCTCATCAGTTGCTGTTCTATCAAACTGCAATACACCTTCATCAATCAAGGCCTGAATGCCTTTCTTCAAATCCTCACACCCCCCAGACAGGGCCCAACAATCTAAGCAGTACTCATTACAACCCGGGTAAACACCTCCTTGCAACAGTCGGCTTTTGATCTCGCTCAGCGGCGTCTTTAAGTCCTCAACATTCATAATCAGATTCAGACCTTCCTCAGTCAGCACGGCATTCGCCCCATGATTAGGCATGGGTTTCTGGACTATATTCGCACCGGTCGTTCCGAAGTTGATAGACTTGTTGTCCAAGAGATCCTGCACAACGTGCTTAAAAGCATGACAACCTTCTATATCATGGCCCGGGGCCCCAGAATGAAACTCGCAGCGCCTATTTGCATCATAGCCGAACGGGGGAGTTCCCGTTATCGGTGCCAAGGTTCTTTTCTCTACCAGATTCAATCCCAACAAAGTCTGCAATAAATCAGCATAGTTAGAGGGAGGCTTCTCGAACACCCTTCTCGGCTTATTACCCTGAAATCTTCGTTGAGCTTGCTGTGCCCCCTGCTGAGGCTGCTGCTGCTGTGGCATCGGTTGCTGCTGAACCTGTTGTTGTTGCTGAATTGGTTGTTGTTGCTGAATTGGTTGTTGTTGATACGGGATGGTGACACTCGACACTTGCTGCTGCTGACGATATGGATTTCTTCCCCTGCCTCGGCCTCGGCCTCGGCCTCCAAATACAGCACTAGCTTCGCCCTGACGGCGCCCACCATAAGCTTTCTTATTACTGCCAGACGCAGCTGCCTCGTCAACTTGGAACTTTCCTTGCTTAATGTTCCGCTCAATCTTTTCACCCATCAGAATCAGGTCTGAAAAACTGGCCAGAGACGTATGAAACAGCATATCATGAAACAGCCCGGTGAATGTACCAACAAACATGTCATTCATTTCTTTATCTTCCACAGGAGGACGGACCCTGGCAGCCATATCGCGCCACCTTTGCGCGTATTCTTTAAAACTCTCCCCTTTCTTCTGCGAAAGCCCGGCCAACTGGACCCGATTGGGTGCCAGGTCACTGTTATACTTGTAATGGGCTACGAACGCCTCCGCTAATTGCTTCCAAGTCTTAATATCAGTGGGCTCCAACCCCATGTACCACTCTAAGGAAGGACCCGATAGACTATCCTGAAAGAAATGCATGAGCATTCTTTCGTCAGTGGAGTATGCAGACATTTTTCTGTAATAAGCTCGTACATGAACCTTCGGACATGTATCTCCTTTGTACTTATCGAACGCAGGCGCTTTGAACTTGATTGGCACCCTCAGCCCAGGTACCAAGCCCATTGTTGCCATGTCCAGACCCACAGCACTCTGGTTTAGGACTCCCTTCATTTGCTCTTCCAGCATTCTAATCTTTTGAGAATCATCCATCGGCCCTTCAAAGCCCCCTCCAGAGAAGGCGTCCTCCTGCTGATCCTCTTGCCACATACCGTTTCCAGCCCCATATCCATCATACGCATTATTACGTCCAGCTCTGACCTGATTCATCCCCGGAACTCGGCCTCTGTTGCCGTACCCTTGAACACCTCCAGCAGGACCACCAGCCATAAAACCAGCACCGTTTCCGTTTCCAAAACCTCCGTAGCCCTGATTGACCATACCATAACCATCTTGCCCAAAGCCTTGAGCATTAAAGCCATACTTGCCAGTGTTGTCGAATCCCTGATCGTTAAATCCGAACCCAGCGTTGACAAAACCATTGCCTCCGAGATTATCTCCCACATTGACATCACCCAGCCCAGCGTTGTGGACAGCAGTTTCATTTCCAGCTCCGACGTTACCATTCACAGCAGCGGTAGCGTTGTTGACGTTAGCAGCATTCACATTGACGACAGGCGGAGCCACTGGCGTTGGAGTGCCATCTCCATGAGCAGTATCAACCCGGACAGACTGATGATCTTCGTTACCATGACCAGCGTTGCGAGCCAACAGAGGCTGGACCATGGCCTGCAAATTCTCTTGCCCTTTTGCTATAGCCTCCATGGTCTGCATGAAGAGGGCGAGCTTCTCGCGTACATCCTGCATCTCATTCTGAATCTGGTCCATGACTTTCCGACAGTTGGATCGTGTAGAATAGCGGTGCGGATGTTGATCTGGAATCCTGTTAAGTACCTGAATCAAAACAGGAGATAAGACACCATTCAAAGATTACCTGTTATGCAAGATGAATATGAATGCAATGCAATGTGTCTGTGCATTAGGGAAGTTCATTCCCCCAATTCTAGTGCGAAGGTGCCGGTGCAGTGACGGTGCTGGCAATAAGAATACCGGAGCTGAATCATAGAAAGCCTCATATATATCAGAGAGAGTCAATAAGCCCAGGGTACAATATCACTGAGAGTACAAAGAAGGCATGACCTCAACCAACAATCCTGGTGATGGTCAGCACTATGCAAATAAAGCATACAAATAATGGGATGATCAAATCCTCCCAAAAGTCTGGTACTCCTCTATCAACTTCTTGGTCTCCGGATGGCTTGGTCGATCAAGCAGCCCTTCAACAAGCTGGTTTCTCTTCTTAAGGACACGGCGTACGTCTTCAGCAGTTTCTTCCCATGTTGCTTCTCCGAAGCAATCTTCTAGCTTTCGCTTCTGAGATACCGCTTCATCTCTGGATTTGATTGCCTTGTTCAGTGCATGCTGGACACTATACCGGGTCATCACTTCCTCCTCACACTTCTTGATGCTAGACTTCAACTTCTCCTCGAGGTCGGAAATTTGCTGCTTCAGCTTATCTTCCCTCTTCTTGTTGTTAGTGAGTGTAGCATTCCAAGTCTTATTGCAAGAAGATATCTCTCGGTGTGCCGCGTCGAGCGCTTTCTTTTTGGCTTCCAGCATGTCATGGGAACTTCTGAACTCTTGCCCCAGACGTTCGCGCTTTTTCTTTTCCTCGGTCAACTCAGCTCCTAACCTGTTTACCAGCTCAATCTGTTGTTGGAAAGCATACACGGCCTTGTTTTTCTCACTGCGTGCCTGGGCTAGCTCTTGCTCTAACCCTTCGTTAATCTTCATCAAGGCTTCTTTCTCCTTCACAACCTGTTCATATGCTTCTCTAGAAACAGTAGTCGGTTCTTCTACCGGAATAGGATCAAGAATTGGTGCATCTGGAAATGGCATCTTCAACTGACTAGCCCTCCCCTGAATCCAAACTCTATAAGGTGCATAGGCCTGACAGTCATTCTTTCCTAACAACGGCTTCCCTTTGCGGTTAATACGCGTCCAAGCATGTCGCAACTTGGCTAATAACTCCCCCTTCACGTCACCGGTGAAGTACAGAGATTCCTGCACTTCCTCCTTCTGAGGTGGATCCTTCAGCGCATATCCGAACTGGCGAATGAATAGAGAAGGGTTGTAATTGATACACCCTTTTCTTCCTATCAATGGCACATTAGGGTACCCAACACAGCTAAAGATGAGCTCAGATCCCAACAGGTCTCTATCAAACCACTCCATATCTTCCGACGATAACCTCATCAAACGCTCCGTCCAACCAACTGGAACTGTAGTCTCTGCAGCAGATCCTCTCTTAGGAAGGTGACTCTCAAACCACATACTCAACAAGGGTACACAAAGATGAACATTCTTCCCTCTTCCCTTCTCATTCTTGTAATGCAGTGAATGGTAGAGATCTCCGAGTAAGGTAGGTACAGGATTACCAGCGGCGAACAAGTAGAAAGCATCGAAGTCCACAAAATCCGGTATATTGGGGAACAATACTATGCCATAAATGCACAAAGCCAACACAGCATTGAAAGCAACCCAGCACCCATTCTTGGCGTACTCTTGGGCTTTACCCACTAAGAACTGAAATGAGAAGCCTGGAACTCCACGGGAAACAGTAGTCACAAGTTCAGAAGCATCAACATGCAAGGCTTTTGCCAATTCCTCCGGCTTAGGCTTGGCATCATAATGAATGAATGGAACCTGGTTCTGCACAGGCAGCTCAACATACTCAGCGTATTCCTCCAGGGTTGGTCCCATAATAAAGTCAGAGAACGTAAAACACCTCAAAGCAGAGTCGTAGAATTGCAACAAAGCATACAGCCCATCTAACTCTACCTCTGTAGGTTTGCACACCAATCTCAATAATCTACCATAGCTCATCCGGAAGCTCCTACGAACACCCTCATCAGCAAGAGAGATCAACCCAAGTAGAGGAACAATATCAGGCGTAGGCAATTTGTAAGCAACCGTTCTCCGTAAGCTAGTCATGATCAAATACTCAGAAGTCTGGGCACTAGAACTAGGGAAATGCAAATGCACCTGCAGCACAGACACACGTTAGTGAAATGCAAATGATAATGTATATGCAGGGATGCAATGCAAGTAACATTCAACAGGGACCAAAGCTGCAGCTGAATAGCCTAAACCCAATCAAGAAAGGTCTCAGATAGACCATCCAGAAGTCATCAAACCCTGGTCTCAGATAGACCTAAAATAAAACTCCAACACTGGTCTCTGACAGACCTCAAACCATAACTCCAACTGGTCTCTGATAGACCTCAAATCCCATCTATAACTGGTCTCTGACAGACCTCAGAATACATCTCCAAATGGTCTCTGACAGACCTCAGAATACATCTCCAAACGGTCTCTGACAGACCTCAGAATAAACCTCCACATGGTCTCTGACAGACCTCAGAATAAATCTCCACATGGTCTCTGACAGACCTCAAAACTCTCCACATGGTCTCTGACAGACCTCATAATACATCTCCATAAATAGCCAAGATCTCTGATCAAGAAAATAACCGGTAATCTGGAGGTCTAGTTACCTGCATAACCCTGAATCCCCTCACAGGTGGGTGGCCCTATAACTGGCACAAGGTACGGCATCCTATGCGGTCGTTGGCGTCACAGACTTTCAGGGTTAATGATACGATTCCCAGAAGGAGTGGCATCATCAAATCCTGAAGAGGCCTCACTCAGCCAACTTCCAAATGATCGGTCCCCAGAGTCGACAATCCAACTAACCAGCAACCCACGCCAACCAAAGGAAGGGGCAGGAGGCCAACCAGAGGAACCTCGTCTGAGTGTAGATTTCATGGGACACCAAAGCAAGCAAAGCAAGCGGGCGCCCACTAATTTCTACTCTAATTCTAGGTGCACTCAAGCCCAGGTCCGGCTTATCTCTCAATATCAGAACACCCGTCACACCCCAATACAGCAATAATAAACAATATATATAAAGCTGAAAAACACAGGGTTAGAAATATACAATAACTCCATACAAAATCCTCGACGGGAAAACAAGCGCTAGGATTGACTCTCTCAAGGGACGTTGGATCCCAAATGCATAAGGTCCGTCGCAGTCCTTAGCAGCCAGGGGACGTTGAATCCCCAGCAGAGTCGCCAGCTGTCGCTACTGCGAAAATCGGCGCCGGCTGACAGAAGAGTCGCCACCGTGCGTTATTTATCCCACGGGAGGGAAAGGAAACGCTCAGAGTAAACCTCGCACAACACGGGAAAGGTATGGTCATCGCAACCAAAACCTGGGTTCGGGAGTCGGTTACGCAAGGGGAAGGTATTAGCACCCCTCACGTCCGTCGTACTCGACGGGATCCACGCTTGTTTTCGGGTATGGATTGTTATTCTATCTACTCTAAAGGTCAAGGGTGAAAAAGAAAATAAAAATGAAAATAAAAATGACTCGGCAAAGTATCGCACTTTATGCCTACGTATTCTCGCCTGGAACGAGAAATCAGAGTCAACGTAGTTCGCCTACCTACGGGAAAGGAGGGGAAGGTTGCTCGCTAGGATATCGTATCCTATGCCTACGTACTTCCACACAGCATGGAAGATCAGAGCAAACGTAGTTCGGGCCACGTACGACACGAGTCTGTCTTGATTGATTTTATTCCTTCTGAAAAAGGTTTTTCTGATTAACAGTCCAAGAGGACAAAAATGACGTCTTGATGAGTTCACATTCTTTTACGGAAGAAGTGTCTTTTATTGTGTTTGAAATCTTTATTATGTTTTTCTGTTTGTTTTAAGATGAGAAGAGACAGAACTCTAACCTACGGTTGCGAAGGGAAACAAACTAACCTAATGTTATCATGCATGGGTTAAGACCTAATGTCTATCATGCTCCTCTCTTGCACAGAGAGAAACAGAGATCCTACGGGATAGGCAGAAACATAAACAATATCAGATATATACAGTAAAGCAGTAAAATGCATGGATGCAACAGTACAAGCGAGGCAAGGGAGTCCCACTCAACCTCGAACCTAGAAAACAATAGGCGAAAGTGAACAAGCTTCACTTTCAACCCAGCAGGGTAAACAGCAAACAATACAGTCCAGAAAACCAATCAATGCATCAGCAATGAAATACAACAGCAAAAGAAACAGCATCAGCAGCTCTGAATCAACATCTGGCTTCAAGCAATCTCCAATCAGCTACAGGCTTCAACAAGCATCAATCTCCACCTTCATGGCCTTCAGGCAAGGGCTTTGATCCTCAGTCTTCCATCTGCAATGGCTTTTCTTCAAGCTCAAACCTCCAGGATGAGGGATTAGTCACAAGAGTGAATTGGGTGTTAAGCAATCAGTTGACTACCAAAGGTGGTGAACAGACTGCTTCTAACACAAGAGACATTTTCTCTCAAGAGTTCTATCTCATAGACACCATCACCAAGCCTTCCAAAGGAAGGGGGTGAGTGTCTTAGAGAGACTCTGAATCACAGAGAAGAATGGATGCAGACAAGGCAATCCATGTTTGAGAAACAAGCTTTCTACTCTAGAGCTCTGCCTAGCTCCTAAACCCTAGTCTCCTCAGCAACTGATAGCAAGAAACTCCTCCTCAACTCTGACAGTTGATCTTCAATCTTTGAATCTCCAATGGCTTCATCTCCACAAATCTTCAGCTTCCCCAGGGCCCCAGACAAACCCAATACCCAATCAAACAATCAACAATCCCCAGAGGGCACACCACACCAGACAGCAGATATACAGATAGTAATAATATCAGTAGGGGAATCCTAACTGTTCTCTAAGGGATCTAATAGCTACCCATAACCCATATAGTCCCATAACTAATCTATTTAAATCCTAAGTCCTAAGGGGAATGAAATCAAACTCCTAAGTTGTCACCTAAAACCCTAGTTTTGTTCATGATATTCAAGCATTTATTAATCACCTAAAATTAACTCTCAAAAATGGGAACTAAAATATTTCTACAAGATTAACATCTCATCTAAACAATATGAAAAGAATGATCAAAAAATATTAAAGCATGTGAGAGAACAAAAATCATAAAAATAATGCATGAAATGTAACTATTTATTATGCTATTTATTTAGAAAATATGGAAAAAATATGAAATAAAAACTAAAAATGAAAATTTATTTTCCTATAATATTCTAGACATTTTAATGAAAACATGGTAAAGAGAATGAATTAAAAAGCATTTTTTATGAATTATTTATGAATTTTCAAAGATGGTAAAATATTAAAATGAAATAAGAAAAATAAAATTGAAAATAAAATGAGAGAGGGGGTTGGAAGAGAAATTCGCTCAGTTCATTATTGGATGGGCCCTCAGACTGGGGGGTGCTGGTAGCGCTTCTGGCTTAAGCCCAATACACATTCAGAATTAAAAAACACAAGGGAATCAGCTGGGGGTGAAAATAGCAGAGAAATCACATTGGAAAAATGGTTTTGGGCTCACATTGGAGGTGTGGTTATCAACAGCACTCAGGCCCGCCCGTTTCAATTAATGAAACGGTGCGTTTAGGGCCAACGCACCTCCCTCCAATTCTGAAATTAAATGAGGGCCATTGGATTGCCCTGATAGTCAAAGGTCTACCACGAGATGAACGGACACGATTGTGTCTTCTTCCTTGGTTCACCTGAGATTAGGGTTTCTGCCATTAAACCCCATGCACGAGCAACATTCCACCCAACTGTTCTCCTTATCCAGGCCACGAATCACCATGCTATGAACATGAAAGTTACTCCAAACCTCTCCCTCTTCAATCCTATGATCTTAGATCAATCTGAAACTCAATAAAACTCTCAACCCGATCGAGGTAAATTCTGATCACCATGGATATTCACTGATAAGCATCATGATAACTCTTCATCAAACTTGACCTAAACTAACCTATGCCTAATGGAGATTAACATGTGCTATCAAACTACAATTACAACACACTAATCTAAGAGATATAAGCACCAACAGATTGTTGCCTCTGCTAACAATGGACTCCAAATCGTTCCAAATTCACCTAAACTAATCTCCTAACCACCTAGATTGCATCTAAACTAACAACATCATGCCAAATTAACTAGATCAAGTGGTTTGAATGAAAACTTACCTTGTGTGAAATCTTGCAAACAGCTATGGAGATGGAAGATCTGAGGCTTTTGAGACTTGAATCTTGATCAATCCTTGATGAATTTGATTCTGTATGCACAAACTTGGAGGTTCCTAGCTTGAATCATGCAATCCACTTGAACTTGTGATTTTGATGATCTTGAGAAAAATGCTCGAAAATGGATGATAACTACCAAAAACTTGCTTCAATTATGATCTATGATGATGATGGAGTGGAATTGAATTGATTATGATGAAGATTGATGAAGAATTTGAGAGATTTGGAATGAAACTTTTATGAAAAAGTGTGAGAAATTTTGTGGAATTCTTGGTGCAAATGAGGCCAACCCTTGATCAATGCACATTTCATGAATATATAGACCCCAAATGAACATTCTAGATCCATCTTGCACATTCCCTTGTTTTCAAATTTTGATCCATTTTGATTATGTTTCTTAAATGATAAGCAACCATGGATAACTTCATTTTTTCCTTCTAAACTCAAAAAAGTGTGTGAACCATTGTTCTTAGAATTGTTTTTCCATTCAAAATCATATATTGGAAGTCTCCATTTGGACTTGTAAATCTCCCAAACCAATTTCCAACTTGAAATTATTCACTTTATAAGCCTTTTTAGTTCATATTTTGACCAATTGTGTAATTCCATGCTATGAGCTTCTCCAATAACTTGTGACCTTCTTTCTAGACTTAAAATCCCATTTGGAGCAAGTTTGATGTTGTAAGTTTTTCCATTTGAGGCCTCCTTGTATGAGTTTTGGGTATAGGTTAAAATGACCTGTAATTCACAAATGCCCAAAATACCCTTTGCTTGTCAAGACCATAAGTTGAGTTCTCCACATCATATGAAGGCATACCATACCATTCTAGAAAGCTAAGACAATGAGGAACAATTCTTATGTTGACCAAGAATTCATTTGAAATCTCCTTGAGGGGCAAAACTAGCTTGGAAGTCAAGTCACTTTCACAGACAAAAATTCAGACACCCCAGATGACCTGTAACTTGCAAGGACCATAACTTGAGTTCTATAAATCTCCTTGAGGTCTTCCACCACTCAAATTAAAGGTCTTGAGATCCTCTACAAGTTTCTTGTTGGCCAAGAAGCCATTTGAAGCTAGCATTTTGACTTATCTTGCTTGGAGATTTGACCTAAACTAGGGGATTTTACAGAGAAACCCTAATTTAGTAACTCCTCTTCTCCTTGATTTCTCTTGAATTCTCCTTGTCATATCTCCATATCCTTCTTCATATGTCAAATGTTGATCCCCACATCTCTCCAATAGACTTGAATGCCCTCTTAAGTCAGTCAATTGACCTAGGGTTGACCTAGGGTTGACCCAGATGAAACCCTAGTTGACTGTCTTCAACTATAGCTCTTGTGCCTTCATCAATGACTTGTTTTCTTCTCCAAATGACTTTATAAGTCTCTCAAGATGTCTAGATGCACTCCATGCTTTCACTTCACAGCACACAACCCTCTTGTTGATCCTCAGATACCCTCAGCTAGGAGATGGACTCAAGGCTTGATCTGCTGAACTCTTTGCTTTCAAATTCTTTCCTGATGACTTGAGTAGGGTTGAATTATGATGATAACCTCTTGCTAGGCCTCTAGAGATGAAAGTAATGATTGGTCCCCTGTTGAATGACTTGCTATGCTTATGCTATGCAGGTGGTTAGTCTATGTACATGACTCTATATGCAAATGCTAATGATAATGAAACATAAATCCAAGGAATAAGGTTGGGCAAATTTAGGGTGCAACAAGATGGAAATCACATCTTGAGTTAAATGGTCTTGAAGTCAGGGGTCAAGCTAGAGGATCTTACACTGTCAAGCCTTAGAAACCCTAGCCCAAAACTTCTGAAACTCTTCAATCATGATGAGTTAACATTGGAACCATCCTTAGAACATCTCAATGTATCAATCCATGATTACATGGCTCTTGGATTAGGTCTCAAACCTCTTCAAATCATTTGTTGACTTAAGGTTGACCCAGTCAAACCCTAGCTGCACCAATCATGGCTAAAGCTTCTTAATCTTGCATAAGGACTTGTCTGAGCTACCAAATGAATTTCAACATTTCTCATGAGCTCTCTAAAGACCTCAAGTACAACTTCATGGCTTCAGAATCATCTGATGATCTTCCCACAGCTCTCAAGTTAGGAGACATACACTCTTGGTTTCAACCACTCTATCTGAGGATCTTAGACTTCTCTGGTAAGCATATCAACCCTTAAACACTTGAATAACCCTCTTAGCTAGCTTCATAGTCTTGTATAGCTCTTGATTGGTAATCATACCTCTTGATCTCCTGCATACATGTCAATGAAATGCAAATGATAATGCTAATGTGAATGAAATGAAACATAAGCTAGGTAAAGAAAGGTTGGGCAAATTTTGGGGTGCAACACCTATCATGTTCTAGGAACCACCACCTTCTTTCTTTCCTTTTCATCTGTACCGTGTTTTGGTGAAGAGTTGATGGGCTTTTGAGCCCATATGGTCCTCATATATTCTTTCATGCCTTTTTTTTTCTTTTAATGATTTTAATAATTATTTTGGTTAAACATTTTTGTTAATAATCTTATTAAAAAAACTCTGTTAATTTTATTTGTTAACTATCTTGTCAATAAGTTTGTTGATAATTTTTAGTTGACATTTTATTTATTTATTTTGTTTTATTATTATTTTTGTTTATATATCTTAATCTATTTTCTATGTTTTGCCTCCCATTTAAACTTATTTCAATTTCATTCTTTTTTTTTTATTTTCAATTTTATTTTCTTTTTATTTCAATTTTTGATCAATAAAGTCTTTAATATCGCGAATGTTGGTTGATTGGGGTTGCTTAACCTTCATGATTTCAAATATGTATAGAATGATCATTGAGATCGTTTTCTATACGTTGGGGTCGTGATAGGTTACCTTTTATTAATCAACGCAAGTTTGTGATTAAGATGAGATCATTCGTTTTTCTATTCGTGTGACATGATTACTTTGGCAAATGATCCTCAATATCATTTTTCCATCGTTTTTTTAGCACATATATCAACTTGCGCGACCTCCTATAGTTTGATCTTCGTCATAGATCGAGCTACGATGGTTTAGTGTTATATTTCATCCTGATTCAATTCATATTAACTAACAACTAACTTTTCTTTCCATCAATATACTCTTATTTTATTTTCAACCATTATATCCTGATTTTATCATCTTGCTCATATACTTGTTAATATTATCTTGATTATACTATTGTGGATATTATCTTGGTTATATTGTTATATATCTTGCAATTTATTCACATTGTTCATATTCATATCATATTCATCTTATTCATATATTTTTCATACTCTTTTAAAACACTTAACAATTATTGAAACCATAAAATCCTAAATTGGTGGACAGTTGGTTACTTTTCTGATCAATGGAATTTGGACTTTATTAGAAACCCTAACTTTGAGCTTTTGTCCAATTCTTGCTCAAGGCTTTGTTTAGGACACTTCACGCACACACAGCTTCCTCTTGGGCTACCTGACAATGAACCTTTTTATTTCATGCAATCTCGTGTAACTTACATGTACCCCTCTCCCATTCTGATATATGCATTCATATTTTGCTTTGATTATGGTTTATCTTCTAGGAGCACCCCTAGGGACTAGCGTAGACTAAATTGTTTTCAAAAATAATTCTCAATTCGTCATTGAGCCATTTTCAAACATCTCTCGTAAGTTGAGTGCTCGTAAGCATTCTCCATCAACCTATCGCACACACTTTCACATTTCATCGTGGTTTCGTTGAGCTATTTTCAAACCAACTTCCATTCCACCACGGTTTTGCATGCAAATATAAGTCAAACCTTTGATCCAACGTCAGGTGGCTTTTCTCAACCAAACTATCAAAACAATTAACAAATCTCGAAACTCTTTCAAGATGTAAAAGAGGGGGATTGAGCATTTGATCTCTCTTCAGTTGTTTGGATGTAGGTTATCTTACTCGTGTGTGAGAAATTGACCCCTATAAAACATTTCCAACTCGACAACATTCAACCATCTTCCGACCACTCATTATTCAAAACACCATTCAAACATAACCTCTTTTCAAGATGAAAAAGAGAGAAAGTCAAGTCTTTGACTCATCCTCCTGATTACTTGGGCCCGATGAGCCTATCTTAAGCTTCGAGTAATCGTCATCCAAACCAAACTTCAACACTACAACCCCTCTCTTTTTGTGGTCGTCTCCATGAACTAAAGACGCTCTGATTCTTCATTCTCATTTGAATGTAAGATAGGTAGGTACAAGATTGTAATGATCTTGGCGAGCATAATTCCCTCTATCTTTTGTTTCCCCTATCCTTTTCCGTAGTCAAACTATAAGAGCTTTGATTTCTCATTCTCGTCCGAATGAGCATACGCAGGCACAAGGGCCCCAATCCTTGGCGAGCACCCTATCCTATAAACCATTCATTTCCCCTTAGCGTCTTTATCCCTTTTACCATATTGTTTCGCATTTACCATTGAGAAGAAAACAACTAAGCTTAGCTAATGTTCATCATAATTCAAACTAAGAGGTTCCCGTTGAGTACAACGGACGTAGGAGGTGCTAATACTTTCCCCTTGCATAACCGACTCCCAAACCCAGAACGTGGTTGCAACGACCATCGCTCTTGTTTTTCGTTTAAAAGGTTTTCTAGATATTTTCCTTTCCGAATTATCTATGTGATTTTTTGAGGTGCGACAACTGGCGAATCTGCTGGGGACCTATTGCTCCATGCAAGAGAGAGTCGAGCCTATCTTAGTTCAAATTGTGAGCTTGTTAACTTCGCTTATTTGTTTTCTTATCGCTTATTTATTTGCTCTCTTTACCTTTTTTTTTGCTTTTAATTATTGTGATATTATTTGGTTGCTCTGCTTATGGGTAATTTGTGAGATGGCTCTATACTTGAGTCCGAGTAAAACCCTAGGATTAGGCTGGTGGTTGTGTAGTGGAGACTTGCGTGGGTTCTTCCATGTAAGACCGAAGCGAAAACCCTACTTGGAGTAGATTCCCTTGACGATGTTATTGTTGTGGTGAGTCTTTTCCATAGCAATAATGTTTTTGAGCCTGAATCGTTGATCCCAAAGACCATTAACCTGTTCTATCCATAGTGGTTTGTAGTGTTAACTTCTTTTGGATTAATACGAACGCCCCAATCAGATGAGATCCCTTGAATGTATTACTTCTCAACAATAATATTTTCAACCTTGATCTATGACTTTGAGAACCTATTTTAGAACCCGTGTGTTAATGGTTGTGTAGTTGACGCCTTCGAGGAGTCTTTCTTGTATGGAAGATACAAAAACCTCACCTAGAGGAGATATTTTCGAGGATATTATTATCGTGATGAGGCTTTGCCATGGATATAATATCTTTGAAAGATATCCATGACTCTAGGCACTTACCCATTCTAGAATCCTACCTGCGGGATTTCTTTGAGTAGTGATTGTGGTTCTTGACCAGTTCCTCAAACCGACCTCAGAACTATTTGAACTTGTGATCATGCGATCCTGGATCTTGCATCTTGCATACATGGAATTGCATTGCATTGCATCTGTTGTGCATCTTGCATTACATTTCAACAGCAGAATCTCATTTCTCCTTCTTTCCTCTCTAGTAAGTCAAGTTGATTCCTCGACACCAGTATGCAACTCGAGCTAATACAAGATGAATGGTGGAGTAGATTTAGCAAGAGCAAGCCGCCTTCAGAGAAGAGTTGGACTTCCTCTAAGGAAAGATTGACCACATTCTTGAAGCCATCACTACAGTCAGAAAAGAAGAACTACGTGAAGCCGCTACCGTCAACAATAATGGTCAGGTGCAAAGGTCTACCTCAAGGGTCTCAGTTCCTGTTCCCAACCCCATCAACTATGGGATGCCGATGAACTTCACTATCGCAGCTGAAGGAACGAATTCTCAACCAATCCCAACGCTTGGATTTACTGTTAGAGCCATCCCGCAAGCCCAACCTACTGTTGTTCAAATCCTCGTTCCTCGTGTTGAGGAGAATCTGCTAGACCAGTATGACGATTTGCAAAATTATCATGTTGTTATCCCCATTGCCAGTCCTATTGTTGCTCAGGATTTAGAAGCCATCAAGACGTGTCACGATCTAGCTGAGAAACCCGAGTCATGGAGGGGCACAAGACATCTTCTCTCAATGCTCTGGAGCTTTCCTTAGTACTGAATGTCATCATTCCTCTCAAGTTCAAGGTGCTTGAGTTCTCGAAGTACAAAGGCCTCAGGTGCCCGAACATTCATTTGAAGATGTACTGTCGCAAGATGGTTGCTTATGCCAGGGATGAAAAGCTAATGATTCATTGCTTCCAAAACAGCCTGTCTGGAGCATCACTCAAGTGGTATATGCAGCTAGAGCATAGCAGCGTGTGCACTTGGGTTGAGTTAGCCAATGCATTTGTCAAGCAGTACAAATACAACACCGACCTTGCTCTGAACCGTACTCAACTTCATAGTATGGCTCAAAAGGACAGTGATCCCTTCAAGGAGTACATGCAACGCTGGAGAGAGCTAGCTGCAAGGGTGCATCCACCTCTTGTTGAATGTGAGCTGATTGATATCTTCATGGGTACCTTGCAAGGAAAATACTACGAGAAGCTAATCGGTAGTGTCTCTGCTTGTTTCTCTGACTTAGTGATGGTTGGTGAGAGAATTGAAGAAGGTCTGAAAAGTGGAAAGATCCAAGAAGGTTCTAGCAGTCTGTTTGGATTCAAGAATCCTTTCAACGGATACAAGAAGAAGGAAGGTGAAACAAATGCCAACTCTACGCAGAAAGGGCAAGCTCCTCAACAAGCTCTCGCTCCTATGCCTTATCAAATACCTTACTACCAGTATCTGTATGTTGCTGCTGCATAATACGCTCTAATGCCTTATCATCCAACAGTTCAAGCTCCAATGCCTCAGCAACCATCCTACAAGAAGTAGGGGTATCAGTATCCTCCTCAACATCAACAACAGCAAGCCGCTCGACAACAGCGTCAGCCTAATCAGCAGAGGACGTGGAAGCCAGATAGAGTCTTTGATCATCTACTAATGACGTATGCTAATATCTTTGCTCAATTACTGGAGAAAAAGGCCATCACTCTGAGAGGCTTAGCTCCTCCAATGGCTATTTCACCAGATTATGATGCTAATGCCCATTGTGAGTTTCATAAGGGCGCTCTAGGACATACAATCGAGAATTATAGAGCTTTCAAACACAAGATCCAGGACATGATTGATAGGAATTCTCTCAACTTCAATGGAAAGACTCCAAATGTCATCAACAATCCTATGCCACCGCCAAGCTAGTGCCAGCATTAAGTCAAATCAAGTCAAGTCAAGTTCATTTCCCCGAAGAAGGAAATTATGTTGCCATTTAATTATTTGCATTCTTGTATTTTGTATGTGTTTGTTTAAGTACTATATGCTTTAAACGTTGCCTTTTGTATTTGGTTTTATTACTGTATTGATTATGCATAGTTTGAATTAGTTATGTTGTATTCACTCATTTCTGCAAATCATTGACACATATTTTGTCCACTTCACACTCTTTATCAACTGTTGTTTAGCATGATTGGAGGAAGGATGATGACAACGAAATACCCAAAATTGCAAACTGTATGCTTCAAACAGAATCTCGTCGATGATGTACAGACATCGTTTCAAATCCCCAAACGCTGGAGAGACAAGAAGTTAATCCCTAGTTAACCACTTCGAGCATAGAAGTAGCAGTTTCCTTCGGATCTATTAAATCCATACACTCAACCTGGGACAGGTTAGTGTTCAGTTAATCCAATTATGCACTCGAATCAACAAAGAACAAATCCAAAAGAAATGAAGGTTGCTCATCAAGGACCCATAATTTGGCAGTCACAATCCTCCAACAAAATAAAAAAAAATCAAAAAATCAAAAGTCTGCTAAGTCAAGTACCTCAGAGAAGACTTAGGCTAAAATCAAGGTTATCCCAATGGACTCGTAAAGCAAAATCAGTCCATGCAAAAGTTAGGGATTAAAACAAAATCAAAAGAGGCCCTCAAATCCTCAACAAAAAACAAAATAAGATTCAGTGACCACCAAATCAAATCAAAAAGGTCACTGACATCCTTCAAAAGTAAATAAGGTGACTGCCATTTTTGAGCAAACCTTGAATCATCACTCTTACACCATCAACCCTTTTGGAAGAAAAATATGTGCAAAATTAGCTGAATATAGGACTGGAGATCATCGTGAAGAAGGGGTGGGTACAAATCATACTTTGAGCCTAATATCCTTTGTTTCATAAACCATGAACCAGATCATGTTACAACCCTCGAAAGACCTAATTAAGGCGAAGTTTATTCTGAAAGCATACTATTGCAAGGTTGCATAAACTGACTCCTCACATACTTGCTAATCTTCAACATTTGTGTCATTCTCCTTGCTTTATCTTTCACACACTAGAAAAATTAGCACAACATATAGATTAGCGGTCCATTCATCTCACACTATTATGACACTTTGATAAACGACACTTTTTCAAAACTTGCACAAACTTTGCATTAAGATTACCATTTGTGAATGTGCAATTTTAACTGCAAATCAGTGTTTGACATCCAAGACACTCCAACAAGGGGCAATCAGAGAGGATCTTAAACTTTCAGTGGCTGACACGAAGCAAGGCTACCCCAAAACCCACAGGATGGGGAAACTCCTTCAACAACTCAATCAGGGGCAAGTCATCTCAGAGTATATCAAAGCTCAGCTCCCACAGATCATATTTGGTTAGTCAGGGGAAGACCATTACCATATTCAGATTGGGAGCAAAACCAGGTCATCCTGACCATCAAGCAGAATTGTGATCCTCTCTGAAGCGAGCTCACAGCAAATCACCAAGTGATCAGGCTTAGGACATCAAGAACATCTTCTTTTACTTTAATCATGGCGTCTTCAGCAAACTGTATGTTGAGGAAATCAATCCCTCCCACCACCCAAAGTCCAATCCGCATTGGCAACTACTAAAAGTCCTCCTTTGCTGGCACCTGCATATCTAATCACCTGTCTGCAATCATACGCATTGCATTCAATATCATAAACATCATGTGCATATATGCATACCTAAACCAATCATACTACCCCAGCACTTGCATCTTCGTGCATTAGCATTTGTATTTGCATTTCCATTTGTTATGGAGCATCATTTTAACATTAAGCATTCATATATGAATAGGTCAAGATCCAGGATCAATCTCGTGATTTCCAAGACAATCTTCAGCCCAGCCAGGGGAATCTTCTTCAAGACCGTGAGCGTCCCTCACGAAGTTGTTCAACCTTTTGTTGATCAAACGCTCAAAGACGTCTTCAGCCCAGCCAGGGGAATCCTCTTCAAATCCGTGAGTGTTCCCCACAAAGTTGTATCAACTTTTGTTGATCAAGTAGATTTCCAAGATGATCTTCAATCCAATCAAGGGCATTTTCTTCAAGACCGTGGGAGTTCCCCATGAAGTTGTTCAACCTTTTGTTGATCAAGTTCAAGAGTTTCAAAGTAAACTTCAACCCAATCATGGGCATCTTCAAGAAATCCATGGGCCTTCCTCACGAAGTTGTATCAACATTTTATTGATCAAGACAAGACATCAAGCAAAACTTAGCCCAGCCAGGGGCATTTCCTTCTAGTTCACAGGCGTTCCTCATGAAATTACTCCAACCTTTTATGGATAAGGTTGTGATCTCCAAGCAAGCCAATAGGCGTTCCTCATTGAGTTGGGTTCTTAACCTTCTGTTGTTGATGTTGGCATCCCCAACTCAACCAGCCTATTTTCTCCATGTCAGTGGGTGTTCCCCATTGATTTGTTTCAATTCAACCTTTCTCTTGGGTGTACCTCAGTGAGTTGTCTTCTTTTCAATCTTTTGTTGGCAAGGATAGTGTTTTTTGGTGACTTCTTTGCTTCAACCTTTTGTTGATGTCTCAAATAAGCTTCACTTACCATATCTCTAGAAAACTTGACCTTTTGTCAATTGCTTTACTATCATCCTTTTGGTGATAGACAAACCCTGTCAGTTCAACCTAACTTGCATCCTTTTGGTGTTGGTGGCCTTCAAACTTGGGAGTTAACTATCATCCTTTTGGTGATAGACCATGCATCCTTTTGGAGTTGAGATTGTGTGCGTAAGTAACTATCATCCTTTTAGTGATAGGTCTGTCATCCTTTTGGTGTAAGATATATAGGGGTCCCTCGATCATCCTTTTGGTGATAGGTCTGTCATCCTTTTGGTGCCAGATTGTGTGAATGTTAACTATCATCCTTTTGGTGATAGGTCTGTCATCCTTTTGGTGCCAGATATGCATGTGTTCGCTATCATCCTTTTGGTGAGAGACCCTGCATCCTTTTGGTGTCGAGATTTTGTGCGTGAGTAACTATCATCCTTTTGGTGATAGTTCTGTCATCCTTTTGGTGCCAGATATGCGTGTTTTCTCTATCATCCTTTTGGTGATAGACCCTGCATCCTTTTGGTGTCGAGATTGTATGTGTGAGTAACTATCATCCTTTTGGTGATAGTTATGTCATCCTTTAGGTGCCAGATATGTGTGTGTTCTCTATCATCCTTTTAGTGATAGACCCTGCATCCTTTTAGTGTCGGGATTGTGTGCGTCAGTAACTATCATCCTTTTGGTAATAGGTCTGTCATTCTTTTGGTGCCAGATATTTGTGTATTCTCTATCATCCTTTTGGTGATAGACCCTACATCTTTTTGGTGCCGGGGCCGTGTGTGTGAGTTCTCTATCATCCTTTTGGTGATAGACCCTGCATCCTTTTGGTGTTGGGATTGCGTGTGTGAGTTAACTCCCATCCTTTTGGCGATAGGTATGTCATCCTTTTGGTTCCAGATAGCATGTGTTCTCTATCATCTTTTTAGTGATAGACCCTATATCCTTTTGGTGATAGATCTGTTGTCCTTTTGGTGCCAGATAGCGTGTGTTCTCTATCATCCTTTTGGTGATAGAGCCTACATCCTTTTGGTGATAGGTCTGTCATCCTTTTGGTGTCGGATAGTGTAAGTTCTCTATTATCCTTTTGGTGATAGGCATGTCATCCTTTTGGTGTCAGGTTGTTTCTGTTATCATCCTTTTGGTGATAACAACCTTTGCAATTTATTTAGTGTCCACTCGAGGGTCGACATTGATCTGCTCTTCCACTTCTCGAGCATTTTCTTTCTTTTCCAACAAATTTAGGATTTTCTTCATATCTAATTGACTTCTACCTTGAAAGAAAGAACGTCGTAGCAGTTCATCTTACTCGATCTAACCAATTAGATAGGGGCATCTATCATACCCCAAATTTGTCCTACCTGTGTATAAATTTCATTTCCACAATCACCCACTAACCATCATTCATAAAGTCTATAAAAAATATATTAAGGATGAGCCAAATCAAAGCGAGTTTCATTTGAGGTTTATCAGGGCAGGAATAAGTGTTGTAGGTTGAGGTCTGTTGTACCCCAAATTTTGACCCCTTAGATCCTCATTATCATTTTTAGAAGCATGATCATGCATTATCTAACCCTAAATCAGTGCAAGTTTATTATTGTCAAGTTACAGATGAATCAAGGTTCTCGCACCGACAAATTCAAAACAATCAAGGAATGATCAACCAATGATTTGGGCCAATTCAATCATGGAATGAAATCAAAGACAATATCAAAGTCAAATGGGAAGTCAATTTGAAGAAATCGTTTCAGAATCAAGAACAGTGCAGTCAGGAGGCCCCGATTAGGGTTTTTAACTAGTGGAAAGTCAACTGTGGTTTGACTTTGATGTTGGGAAAGGTTTTAATGGTGGGAGTGAGGTCCATGAAGTTAATATAGGCTATTAAAGACTATTCAAGAAGTGTCAAAGTCCCAGGATGTCCAGAATATCAACAGGCGACTCGATCGGCACCGATCGATCGTACGGTTGACCGAAAAGTCAACTCCTCGAATTTTGAGAATTGGAATACAAGTTGTGAATCAAAGTTGTTCCTTATGTCATAATGGACTTGCATATCAATTTTCATGATCATTGGATCAAAGATGAGAGAGTAATCGAGAAATCGGGAAATTAGGGTTTTGAAAAGGGCTAAACCGTATCTCCTTAACCGCACATCCAATTGAGTTGGTTCTAGTCTCATTTGAAAGCTCTTGACAAGTCCTACAAAAGTCCCATACTAGTCCACAACCAGAAAATGCATACTTTTTGAGATATAAGCAAAAACATTCCTAGAAGGGAAAATAACAGAGAAAATTTCTAAGTCATTTTCACTTTAGAAGCTAAAATCAGCCAACTTCAAGGGGGTTTTTCACCTAGTTTCAAATAGAATCAAGATTTCTGGCCAACATGAAAGTTTTAGTACTATGTGAGGGCTTTCTAAAAAGTACAAGTACATCTCAAGGGGATTTATGAGCTGAGAGATACATGTGTTCAAAGTTGGCAATTTGTCACTTTTGTCCCACATTGATGAATTTTGCAAAAGCACATCTATCACTCAAGTGGATCAATTTCAATGTTCTAAACTCCTTCTATCTGATATATTAATCATCTCAAGCAGGTTGAATCAAAGAAATAGCAAGGAGATAGCATGGAATCAAGAATTGGAAGTTCATTGCCTAAGTTGAAAAGATTGACTTTTCCAAGCATGAGGTGTAAAGGGATTTCTGCTCCAGCCACTCTACCAAGCCTCTAGGCTGTGTTTTCTCTGTAACATCATCATTCTAACTTGCCAATTGAGTTAAGGGAACAGCTAGAGATCAGAAAAGCAAAGCAAGTTGTCATTTGGAAGAAAAAATCTAAGATTTCTTCATGGTGAAGCAAAGTCACCTAGCAAGCTCCTCACTCATTTTTTCTATAAATAGGGACTTCAAACTCCTCATTTAGGACATGAACTTCATTCTAAAAACCTGCTAAACCAAGTTCCCTCATCACATCTCTCACTTACTTACATTTTGCAAAATCACCAAAATAGCCAAAAATTGCCAAAATTCAGCATTTGCAACTTTGCTACCATATCAAGTTCTTCATGTTCCAGCACTCAAACTATCATCCACACACCCTCTAAATCACATATAGAATGTGTACCAACCATTGAATCACCAAAAAATTCAAAGAATGCAAAAGTCAACTTTTCATGAAACTTACTTTGACCAAAGTCCATAAAAACCTCCAAATCTTGCTCCAAACACTTTCTTGAGGTTTTGATCCTTTGGACACCTCAAATATCATATATACCAACTGTCCAAACCTCCATCCTTCATCAAGAACTCAGAAATCTCATTTTGGCGTCTCAAGTGACTTGTTTCTTAAGTTTCAAGTAAAAGCACAAATACAAAGCTTGGATTTCATCACCTCTGGTTTTCTCAACATTCTTGGCTTGCTAAGTAAGATCACCAACAGGTATGTAATTTGTAAAACCTTGCTCTTTCATTATTCTCCATATCTTGCATATTTAGGTTTTTGATAAAATGAAGTATAAAGCATGAATGAGAGGTGTGTTCATGATCTTCCACACATAAACCACCAAAAGACCAACTTTGCACCAAACTGGTTTTCTTTTAAATTCACTCCACATACACTTCATAACACTCAAATATGACATGTTGGTATGCTCATCTTACACTAGAAACCAATGAATCAAAGTTCACATCTTCATGTGCATCAATGTTTGGATGACTTGCATATGCTATGCCATTTTTCATGACAGGTGGTCTCCTTGGAATTTCAATGTTTAGATCATCTCATTATCATCCACATGTGCTGTACAAATGATTAAATTGTTTAAATTTGCTTTGGAACTTCATCTGTGCATCATCATGCATGATTGTTCATCATTTTGCAAAATGTCTCATTCTCACATGTCAATTTGGAAATGCTTGTGTATTCTTGCTATCTCATTGTTTCTACAGCTTCATATGACCATATGTGTTGTGTTTGAATGAACCAAAACATTGAAAACAACCTGCACAATGATTTGTTTCACATCATGCTTCACGCACACATAATACACACAAATTGCAATTTGAATGCTACACTTTCATATGTTTGTTCCAGATCTGATGTTTTCACCTACACACACTAGATATCACATGTTTAAGATGTCTTGATGGTTGGTACAGCTCCTGAACACCCCAAACTCCAAAATCACTTTGTTATGCATGTGTGTTCTTATGTGTTTTTGCAAACTGAACATGACTTTCATCTATCTGAAACTCCTGGCCATAAACCTGTTCCAGTCTGTTTATATATCATATTTTGGATGTGTATGTGGATTTACTTGGCTTTGAACATGTTTGTATCAAGGTGTCCATGTCATTTTGCAAATCAAAAGCACATAAACACACCAGCTATCGTTTTTTTCACAGGAAAATGAATCTCAGAAAACTAACATCACCATCCTCTTCCTCTCATTTTTCTACCCAATTTACATATAAAATTTGTCTCGATCCGATGAGCGGTTAGTGAGATACGGTATAAAACGTATTTGGTTTCGATTATGTTTCCATGCATTCAAAACACACACACACACCAGTCAGCGTTTTTTTCACTAGGTGAACAATTTGGAAAAACTAACATCACCATCCTCTTCCTCTCATTTTTCTACCCAAGATCCATATAAAATTTGCCTCGATCCGATGAGCGGTTAGTGAGATACGGTATAAAACGTATTTGGTGTTGATTATGTATTTTGCCCAGCCATGATTCAAAACGAGCCTTGTATACATATTGTTTCCATTTGATTAATGGATGTAACAGCCTCCCCAGCGGTAAGAGCATGCGCGCAATTATACCTTTCACCATCATGACCAGGGTTCGATCCGGGTGGAGGTCGAACCCTTTTATTATTTTTCCTATTTTGTACATAAACTTCAAAAATTCGTAACTCTCTCATTTTTTATCGTTTTTCACCCGTTCTTTTTTCATTGTGTTTATTTTAATGTGTACTTTCATGTCATAATTTTATTTTCCATGTTTGATTATTTTTTCACCACGTTTTATGGTGCGCAATCCGCGCGTCAACGGTACTAACCCTATTTGGTTGCAGATGAAATTTAGAAGGTTTCCTCTTGTGTTTTCTCAGGAAAATTGATTGTTATCATATCTATATATGTTTGTCAACATGTTAGAATTTTTACCTTGAATTATTGTTATATTTATCTCATCTGTCTGTTAAACGTATTCCAGGTGCGAACTGTCGTCACGGTTCTCGTACCAAAACAATTGCTCTGATTGTCATCATTGCTTTCCATCTTTAATCTTTGTATTTAGTTGTCACCATGAATGTTTGAATGATGTTTGTATTTTATTTTATCCCTAAGCGACGGAGCTCGTTAGCTTTCGTCCAGTTGCCGACAATACTGTTCCTCCAAAGGAAGGTCTGTCCACTTGACTGTCAATGTCTTGGACCAAAATCTCTGCTATCCCTTGACTTTGTTAAGTCACCTTAACCCTAGACTAGAAGCCTTTAGACTTTGCTTGAAGTCTAAGAAACCCACCCATACTAGGAGTGTTCTTCAACTAGAACCCTAGGAAAGAGTTCGTCAACTCTGTGTAAGAATCATCGTCATGATTTCTTACTTCCCCCTTTTACAAATTAGTTTAGGGAGTTTTGTCAAACTCCACACAAACATCGTCATGTTTGTTCCCCTTTGAACCTTGATCATCATCAAGTGTTCTTTTACCTTGTGAGGTGAACTACGATTGCTCTGATTCTATCCTAGTCAGGATACGTAGGCAGAAGGTGCGATACCTTTGCGAGCAAACTTAGAAAACCACTTAGGCCTTTATTTTGTTTTATCCCAATTCCCAATTAAACCATAATGCATGTTTCACACCTTAGCAAGTAAATGAACAAAAGGTTCCTGTAGAGTACTACAGATATTTAGGGTGCTAATACCTTCCCTAGATATAATCAACCCCCGAATCCCCGAATCTCTAAAGCGTTGTTGTCACATCGCGCAAAAAGGTTCTTTCTTTCTTTAGACCTATCCTTTGGATAAATTAAAGTCCGGTTGTAAAAGAAATACGATTCAAGTTAATTAATAGCTTGATATCAAATTTTCACCGCAACAGAAATGGCGACTTCACTGGGGATCCTGTTTATTTTGAGGGTTTAACCTATTTTGTTTATATACTTGCTATTTGTGAATATTTGTGAATATGTGCAGATTTGTTCTTTTGGCTTTTGGGAAATACAATTGGTGATACAGCACTATACCCGTGCTTGAGCGTACTTATGATAGGAAGGTGGTATATTCAAGGAAGTTTATAGGGAGTTGATTCCCAACTAAGCCAACTTGAAAACCGCCGCTCAATGGAGGTCCTTTTTGAGGGTAGTGTTGTTGATCGAGTATTCGTGAAAACAATGCTACTTTCTATAAGGGGCCCATGCCATTGAGGACCTTTAGAACACATTACCCCACTTGGCCTTATTAGGATGTAGTGCGATGACTATGAGGAAGTATTTCCGAATAGTTGATACGCGATACTACACTCGGACAAGACTCTCTTGAGAATATTATCGACCCCCGAGTTATTTGGGCAGTTGATAATATCCGAAAGATGGGTTGAGGACTCTGGGAACTTTTTAGAACCTTGTTCTACAGGTGATGAAAATCTCTAGTACACTCCATATTGGGAAGGGTAGACCTTGGCTCCATGCTTGAATTTCCCTAAACCAAAACCTGTTGTTTGCTTATCTATGTGTATATGTGAATACTTGTGTTGTTGCATTCATGCATTCATAGACATCATAACATAAAAGGTTTATGGAACTCAGTCTCTTATTTTAAAACTTTAGGAACATCATGGATCAAGAAAAAAAGAAAACAATCAAGTACACATACAAGAGTCCTAAGCTGGATGACATTGAAAGGTTGAGCACTCTTATCACAGATGTAGAAGGGTTCAAGAGCAGGTACGGTAATTTGTTGTCACTACTGAGGATGAAGAAGAGAATGGATCTAGGACTCCTTTCTACTTTGCTACAGTTCTACGACCCACTCTATCACTGCTTCACATTTCCAGATTATCAGCTTGTACCTACACTTGAAGAATATTCCTGTCTGATCGGTTTGCCTATCCTTGAAGATTCTCCTTTTCCATTCACGGAGAAGGACCCTAAGAAAGAAGAGATCGCCAGAGCAATACAATTGGGAGTAAAAGATATACAAGAGAATATGACCACCAAAGGAGGAATTTCTGGTTTACCTGCTGGGTTCTTGATTAAGAAAGCGCAGTATTATGCCGATCACCTGAGTATGGATACTTTTGAGGCAATCCTAGCCTTGCTCATCTATGGCATCTTCCTGTTTCCCAACATTGATAATTTTGTGGACCTCAATGCTATCAAGATTTTCTTGAAGAAAAATCCGGTACCAACCCTGCTGGGTAATACTCATCATTCCATTCATCTCAGAAATCTTCACAAGGGAGGAATGATCGTCTGTTGTGTCCCGTTGTTGTACAAATGGTTCCATTCTCATATGCCCAAAGCTCAAGTCTTCTGGAGGAAAGGATGGTGGTCTGAAAAGATTATGGCCTTATCTCACTCTGATATCGAATGGTACAGTCGAGTTTATGATGGGATAAAGATTATAGACAGTTGTGGAAACTTCGGCAACGTACCTCTCCTTGCTATAGATGGGGGAATCAGCTACAGTCCGGTTCTCGCCCGACGACAGCTCGGGTATCCGTTAAAAGACAGACCCAACAGTGCTTGTGTAGAAAGTATGTTCTTTGTGGGAGAATCTGAGTTGAAGGAGGAGTTCTTGGAAGCTTGGAAACATGTCCACAAGAGAGGAAAAGAAAGTCTGGGAAAGCCTAACTGTGTCTCTTTTGATCCTTATCTCCAATGGGTTCGGAAGAGAGCTATCCAACTGAAGATGCCTTATGCCTTGCAAGAACCTATGGTCCTGAAAGAAGAACGCCCATTGATCTTCTTTTCTGAGGAGGAAAAGTTGAGGATTGCCTTGAGAAAGTCACAGCAGACTGAGGTGTCCTGGAGGTATAAGTATCAGGTGGTAATGGAAGAGAACGAAACGCTCCGCAAGCAGCTCCAAGAGAGAGATGAAGAGATAAGGGCATCCAAGAAGAGGAAGACCCAAGAGAACCTGTTCTATTTCAGTAACCAGTCTACTCCATGGAAGACAATGATAGAAAAGCTCATGAAAGAGAAAATTGAGGTAGAAGAAAAGCTGAAGAAAACAGAAGCAACAGTAGAGTTTCTGTCAGAAGACCTTATCTAGCACTGTTTCCTTTTTCTTGTAATGTGTACTATTTTGTAATGCAACGTCGAAAAATTAAATGAAATCCTTGATGTTTTGAATCTCGAGGTCTGAGTTCCATAAAACTTTGCGCATTTTTGCATTTACATCCGCATTTTATTTTAAACATTCAAGGGGTTTAAACTCATTTCACAGATATTAAAAAAATGGATCCAAGGAGAAGATCAACTGCAGAGTTCAAATTCCGACAACCAGATCTGGAGAATCTAAAGATGTTGGGAAGAATGGTAGAAGATCCTGAGGCATTCAAAGCCAAACATGGAAACGTGTTATCCTTACTTGAGATTCAGGTAGATGAGGGAATATTATCCGCGCTCGTAAAGTTCTACGATTCAACATATCACTGTTTCACTTTCCCAGATTTCCAGTTGTTACCAACCTTGGAGGAATATTCAGTATTAATGGGATTAAATGTTGCTCCCAGACCATTTTCTGGAAGGGAAGGGTTTCCCAACGAAGGAACAATCGCCGAAGCTATTCATCTTGAAGTAACTGAAGTACGAGCCATGATGATCGCTCAAGGACACCCATACGGGCTACCTACCAGATTCTTGTTTGAAAAAGCGCAGTTTCACGCCGAAGCTAAGAACTTGGAAGTTTTTGAAGCCTTGTTAGTGTTGCTGATCTACGGACTCTTCCTGTTCCCATCCTACGACAACTTCATCAACAAAGACGCAATCAACTTGTTCCTTCTCAGAAACCCTGTGCCTACTCTCCTAGCCGACACCTACTATGCAATTCATCGCCGACATCTGTATGAAGCTGGACCTATTGAGTGTTGCTCCACTCTCCTTTACAAGTGGTTCCTTTCACGCTTACCAAGATTACCAGCACTTTGGGATGTCCAAAACAACAATCCATGGACTGATAAGCTACTGCTGCTCAAGCAGACTAATATTCAATGGTACGACCCTGTTTACGGAGGGGTCCCCATGATTCAAAGTTGTGGAGATTTTCCAAACGTGCCGCTCATCGGTACCAAAGGGTGCATCAGCTATAACCCTGTCCTTGCTCGCAGACAATTGGGGCATCCAATGAGGGGTGAACCAGATTTCAACTTGATGAGGAGTTTCTGCATCGAAGACGGAAGAGACCGAGAATTCAAAGCTAGAATCATCTACGCTTGGCGCCGTATCAACGTCAGGGGCATGACTGCTTTAGATTACCCTGACACGGCAGTTTCAGACTCCTACCTAGCATGGATAAAAGAAGCTGCTTTGAAGATGTTCTATACCAGTTTCGAACCTGATTCAACAGAGTCCACACTTGAGAAAGAATTGCATACTGCTTTGGTAAAAGCAGAGAAGGAGGGAAAAGCTTGGAGGAACAAGTACTTCTTGGCCATGCAAGAGAAAGAAGCTCTCCAGGGTTTGGGTCGTCAAGGTAGAAGAAGGAATCAACCAGAAGAAGGGGGATCTTCGAGTTAGATAGTTCAGGATCTTTTGAGCTATTTTGTAATCTTTATTTTAAAAGTTGTATTTCAATTTCCAACTGTTGTAAAACTCCCCGGTAGAGGGATGCAAGAAGTGTCTGTAATGTTTTCCCGTTCTTAAAATCTATGAATGACGTTCTAAGACCCCTTGAATGTTCGAAATATTGCATCCGCATATCATAAGCATATCATAAACATAGCATAAGTGTCGTCTCCTGTGTCGTGTCTCATCCCGTTGTCTGATCCTTCAACAGAGGGGAGCACACTGAATCCAACACACAAGTACAATACAAGAGCTCGAGCTCGCCAGATCATGGAGGCGCAGAACCTAGAAATCGAAAGAATTGACGATGAGCTCGGAGATCTCCGAGGTGGAATCAAACAGATTATGGAAGCTTTGCAGGTAATAAGAGCGAAGATGGATACACAGGCTACCGTAGTTTCTGAAGTTACTAATGCAGCTATCGATCCAATTCCAACAGCTGTCACCATCGCCAACAATCCACCATATGGCTTACCTCCGGATTTTCTGCATCCACCGTCGATAAATAAGCAAAATGTCCCTTTAAGAGGAGAAATACCCCAGGCAATCCCTACTTATACTCAGGCAACCATGCAAGCGCAGGTGCGCCCAATGTTCCATAATTATCAGCCAGCGGTCGAAGATCAGGAAGAGTACGAAGGAGAAAATGAAGAACACGAGAGATTAAAAGAAAGTGTGGAAACGATGGGAAGAAAGTTAAAGGCTATGGAGGGCAATGATATATTTGGGGCAGACACCCGGGACATGTGTTTGGTCTCTGGGTTAGTAATTCCACCAACGTTTAAAATCCCCAATTTTGACCAATACTCAGGGGCTTCCTGCCCACGAACGCATCTTCTCATGTATTGCCGTAGAATGGCAGCTTACGTTGAAAATGACAAGTTAATGATACACTGTTTCCAGGACAGTTTGAAAGGGGCTCCGGCAAAATGGTATTTGGGTCTAGATCAGTCCAAAATTCTCAGCTTTCAAGATCTAGCCAATGCTTTTGTCAAACACTATAAGTATAACATGGATTTGGCTCCAGACCGAAGGCAACTGCTAAGCATGTCCCAAAAGAGTTCTGAATCTTTCAAGGAATATGCACAGCGATGGAGAGAAATAGCTTCACAAGTGGAACCTCCACTAAGTGAAAAGGAATTGACTGATTGGTTTGTTGACACTGTGCGACCAGAATTCTATGAGAAAATGATCAGTAGCGTATCCGCTAGCTTCTCGGACATTGTAGCCGTGGGAGTCCGAGTAGAGCTAGGGCTGAAGAATGGAAGGGTAACGGGTAGTTCCAGTAGCTCAAGCGGCCAGGTCAAGAAAGCCAGTAATCCGTTCCACAAGAAAAAGGAGGGAGAAACTAACGCCATCACCAGTAAAAAAGGGGTACGTACACAAAAACAGCCATACCAACAACAACCCTATCTGAACTACAATCAACCGCCGCAGCCAGGTTACATTCAACAGAGTTACCCCGGAGCAATATACCCACCGCAGTATGCTGCACAACCATATGTGGCAGCTGTAACTCCTGCTTTCACTCAACCAAACTACCAGACACCACAGCCTGTTCCCGGTTATCAGCCGTTTCAGCAAAGACAACAAAGAGCGCCCAACGCTCCGTCATTTCCTCAACAACAACAACAACAACCTCGAGCTCCAGCACCCCGCCAGAGTTTCCAAAATAGAAGACCAACGAACAAGCCGAACTTCCCGCAGATCCCGATGACTTACACGGAATTATACCCTTCATTGGTCCAGGAAGGTTTAGTGACTACAAGGCCGCTGAACCCTGATACAACATCACCATTTTACAATCCAAGCGCCCACTGCGCATTCCACGAAGGAGCCGCTGGCCACGATCTGGAGGGTTGCTTTGCTTTAAAACATTTGGTAAGGGAATTGATCGAGAAAAAGATCCTGTCCTTCAAAGATATTCCACCCAACGTCAAGAGTAACCCGCTACCAAACCATGGAGGGGTTAACGCTGTAGATAATTCTTCCACTGAAAAGTTAATTACTGAAGTATCAGAGATCAAGACGCCGTTAAAAATGCTGCATGAGAAACTGGTGAAAGCAGGTTATATCCAGAACAATCACGCCAACTGTGGGAAGTGTTCCGACAATGCCGCAAGTTGTGGTACGGTACAAGGAGACATCCAAAGTTTAATTGATGAAGGATTGTTGCAAGTCTGCGGTAAGATCCAAAGTGAAAATGTTGCAGTAATAAAGCCTACTTTTGATCAACCAAACAAAGATAAGTGGACTCGGGCGCCTAGAAATACAGAACCCGTGTTCGACAGGTCGGTAATCAACCAACCCCGATCAGTCGTGATCCAAAGGCCGAAGCCGTTTCCCTACAATAATACAAAAGCAGTCCCCTGGAGGTATGACTTGACAGTGTCCAAGAGAACATACCAGAATAAAGAGATAAAGAAAGAACAAGATGATGTTACAAACATCGTGGGTACTAGCAAAATGACCCGCAGCGGTCGAATCTACCAGCCCAAGATTACCATAGTTGCTCCAAAAGACACCACCCCAGCGGAAACTCAGAACAAAGAAGCGCCCAGACCTGAAGGTGAAGATGAAGAATTTTTAAGAATTATTCGGAAGAGTGATTACAAGGTGGTAGACCAGCTCCACCAAACGCCGGCTAAAATCTCCGTCCTTTCTCTATTGATGAATTCTCCCGCCCATCGGGAGGCTCTACAGAAAGTACTTCAACAAGCCCACGTAACTAAGGACATCACGCTGGGGCAATTTGACTCAGTAATAGCCAATATCACAGCATGTAACACGTTGAGCTTCAGCGACGCCGAGTTGCCGAAAGAGGGTCGCCATCACAACAAAGCATTACACATCTCCATCAAATGCCAAGAAGACACATTGGCACGAGTCCTGATTGATAATGGGTCTTCTTTGAATGTCTTGCCTGCAAGGTCACTTGCAAGGTTGGCCTATACAGGAGCAGAGATGAAGCCCACTTCTTTGATCGTGAAGGCTTTCGACGGGTCCCGAAGGGCTGTTATTGGAGAAGTAGAATTACCCGTCATGGTTGGACCACATGTATTTGATATAACGTTCCAGGTGATGGACATTAACCCGGCATTCAGCTGTTTGTTGGGACGACCGTGGATACATGAAGTCGGGGCGGTAACATCAACTCTGCATCAGCGATTGAAGTATGTGGTGAATGACCAGCTAATAATTGTGCATGGGGAGGAAAACTTTATGGTAAGCAATCTGTCATCCTTCAGATACATCGAAGCAGAAGAAGGTGCGCTGGAAACCTCATTTCAAGCTCTGGAAATAGCCCATGCAGTAATAGTAGAAGAAACGGTAGCCAAAGGTAGTCCATCGTTCGCTTCCGCTCAAAGTATCAGAGCAGCGCTCGCAGAAGGCACTCCCGCAGGATGGGGAGAAATTATTGGAGTACAGCCGAAGATGGATCGACAGGGGTTGGGTTACAAACCAACTCCTGCTGAAGACACTACACTAGACCAGAGGCGTCCCAGGACAATACAAGAAATATTCATCAGCGGCGGGTCCCAAGTCAACGCCGTAGGAGACGAAGAAGAAAGTGAATACATCGGGCATCTAGTGTATCGGTGCAAATCTCCCTTGAGCAACTGGGAGGCCATTGATGTTCCTGTAGTTTGTCACGAGTTAAAGTAATTTGCTTTGTGTCTTTTTCTTGTTTTGTTGTTTTAAAACTCCATGACCGTGCCCAAGGTCATAGGAATGTTTTGTACGGGCCCCGCACTTTCAAAATACATCAATGAAAATGAACTGTTTTGCTAAATTCCTCATTTGCTTTTGATGCTTTTATTCGTTTTCACTTTTAAAGAAAAAATGGCAATCATAAAAAACCGAAAGCAATCTTCTTTTTTGTGTGCTGCATTTATCTTTGTATGTTTAATAAAATTAAACCATTCCCCATCTGCAGCCACATCCAAAAACCCATTGATTCCCATGACCAGGCATCTCCTCCTGACTTTGATTCACCAATTCACCAAGCTGAAGAGGAGGACGAAGATCTTGAAATTCCCGATGAACTGGTAAGACTAACTCAAGACGAAGACATGGAACTCCAACCATACAAAGAGCAGATTGAAGTCATTAACCTGGGCTCAGAAGATGACAAAAAGGAAGTCAAGATTGGGGCAAGCCTCGGGGCAGACATCAAACAACAATTGAAAGAACTCCTGAAGGAATATGTGGATGTGTTCGCTTGGTCCTATCAGGACATGCCGGGTCTAGACACTGACATAGTGGTTCACAAGCTGCCGCTTAAACCAGAATGCCCTCCAGTAAAACAAAAGCTCCGCAGAACCAGGCCAGACATGGCACTCAAAATCCGAGACGAAGTAAAAAAGCAGGTAGATGCAGGGTTCTTGGCTGTATCCAAATACCCTGAGTGGGTAGCAAACATTATTCCAGTACCGAAAAAGGATGGTAAGGTCCGAATGTGTGTAGACTACAGGGATCTGAACAAGGCCAGTCCGAAAGATGACTTCCCACTGCCACACATTGATACATTGGTAGACAATACAACTCGTTTCGAAGTGTTCTCTTTTATGGACGGTTTCTCGGGTTACAATCAGAGTAAAATGGATCCAGATGATATGGAAAAAACTACCTTCATCACGCCGTGGGGAACCTACTTTTACAAAGTTATGCCATTTGGTTTGAAAAATGCTGGAGCCACCTACCAGCGGGCCATGGTCACTCTATTTCATGACATGATGCACAAAGAAATTGAGGTGTATGTCGATGATATGATTGCAAAGTCTCGAAGCGAAGATGATCATCTAGAGCACCTCCTGAAGTTGTTCAAAAGACTTAGAAAGTATCAACTAAGGTTGAATCCTGCCAAATGCACTTTCGGAGTAAGGTCAGGAAAGCTACTTGGTTTCATTGTTAGTCAACGAGGAATCGAAGTAGACCCAGACGAAGTCCGCGCCATCCAAGACATGCCGGCTCCTCAAACAGAAAAACAGGTCAGAGGTTTTCTGGGCAGATTAAATTACATATCTCGGTTCATTTCCAACATGACACCGACCTGTGAACCCATCTTCAAACTACTACGCAAAAATCAACCAGTGGTTTGGAATGAAGACTGTCAGCAGGCCTTTGACAAAATCAAAAGTTATTTGCAAGAACCGCCCATCTTGATACCTCCGGTTCCGGGAAGGCCGTTATTCATGTACCTTACTGTTCTAGAAAGTTCCATGGGCTGTATGTTGGGTCAACAGGATGAATCCGGACGAAAGGAACATGCCATCTATTACTTAAGCAAGAAGTTTACTGATTGTGAGAGCCGTTATTCACTCCTTGAAAAGACATGTTGCGCTTTAGCATGGGCCGCCAAACGGTTACGACAGTACATGGTTTGCCATACTACTCTGTTAATCGCAAAAATGGACCCAATCAAGTATATCTTTGAAAAACCTGCTCAGACTGGAAGGCTCGCCAGATGGCACATGTTATTATCAGAATACGACATTCAGTACACGACCCAGAAGTCTATCAAGGGCAGTATCTTGTCAGATTACCTTGCAGAACAACCAGTTGAGAACGATGAGTCAGTTAAGCTTGATTTTCCTGATGAAGACGTCATGTTAGTAAAGGATTGTGAAAAGGTCGACCCTGTTGAAGATTCACCACCAAGTTCCCCTTGGAAAATGATGTTCGATGGTTCGTCAAATTATAGCGGGCATGGTGTAGGCGCTGTCTTAATGAATCCAGGAGGTGGTTACACGCCATTCACGACTCGGTTGGATTTTGATTGTACAAACAACATTGCAGAATACGAGGCATGTATCCTTGGTCTCGAAGCGGCCGTTGATCTCAAAATTAAAACTCTAGAAGTGAGCGGCGATTCAGCACTAGTCATCTACCAGGTCACAGGCGAATGGGAGACCCGACATGAAAACCTGGTCCCATACAGAGCATATATTGTCGACATGATCGAGTACTTTGACGAGATTACCTTCAAGCATGTACCCAGGTCTGAAAATCACATTGCCGATGCTTTAGCCATGTTGGCCTCCATGTGGAAAGTCCAAGATGTAAATGATGCTACTCTCATCCGGATTGAGCGAAAAACAGAGCCCGCTTACTGTCAAATGATCGACGAAGAAACAGATGATAAACCATGGTACTATGATATAAAGAACTTCCTGTTACAACAAGAATATCCGACCGATGCTACGTCTCTTGACAAGAAAACTTTAAGAAGACTAGCGTCAAAGTTCTTCCTCAGCAATGGTGTGCTTTATAAAAGAAATCATGACATGGTACTACTCAGATGCGTCGACAAAAGAGAAGCAGAGCTGTTAATGAAAGATGTCCATGAAGGGATCTTCGGTACTCATGCCAATGGGTACGTGATGGCCAGAAAGATTTTGAGAGCCGGGTATTACTGGTTGACTTTAGAGAATGACTGCATACAATTCTCCAGGAAGTGTCATAAATGTCAGATCTACGCAGATAAAGTGCATGTACCTCCGACATTGCTGAATGTACTGTCATCACCCTGGCCTTTCTCAATGTGGGGCATCGATATGATTGGGGCAATTGAGCCAAAAGCTTCCAACGGGCACCGTTTCATTCTAGTCGCCATTGACTATTTTACCAAATGGGTCGAAGCTGCTTCATACACCAATGTAACCCGACAAGTGGTGGCTCGCTTCATCAAGAAAGAGATAATCTGTCGATACGGGATTCCCAACCGAATTATCACAGACAACGGAACCAATCTGAACAACAAAGTGATGAAGGAACTGTGTGATGAATTCAAGATTGAACACCATAACTCCTCCCCGTACCGTCCGAAGATGAATGGAGCTGTTGAGGCAGCTAACAAAAACATCAAGAAGATTTTACAAAAGATGGTGAAAACTTACAAAGACTGGCATGAAATGTTACCGTTTGCTCTACACGGATACAGAACATCAGTCCGCACCTCAACAGGGGCAACCCCTTTCTCTTTAGTGTATGGGATGGATGCTGTACTCCCAATTGAAGTCGAGATCCCTTCGTTAAGGGTTATAATGGAAGCAAAGCTGGAAGAGGCAGAATGGGTCAGGGAAAGATTTGACCAATTGAGTTTAATTGACGAAAAGCGTATATCTGCAATGTGTCATGGCCAGGTATATCAGAAAAGGATCAAAAGAGCCTTTGACAAGAAGGTCCGCATCCGGGAGTTCAGAGAAGGTGAGCTTGTATTGAAGAAGATCTTACCAGTCCATAAAGACGCCCGAGGAAAATGGATGCCTAACTATGATGGCCCCTTCATTGTGAAGACAGTTTTCTCAAGAGGATCGTTGATTCTCACAACCATGGATGGAGAGCAGCTTACTCATCCAATAAATTCTGATGCAGTCAGAAAATATTACGCCTAAGAAAAGCCCGATAAGTCGAAAACTCGCAAGAGCGGCTTATGCAAAAGTTAGGGTAAAAAGAAAAAGAGAAAAAGAGAAAAGAATTGAAAGCTCGCTAAGTTGAAAACCCGAAAGGGCGACTTAGGCAAAAATGAGCGTCCCGGTGGATTGAAAACCCGAAAGGGCGATCCAGGCAAAAATTAGGGACAAAGGCGTTTCACTGCATCAGAAGGTTGTCACCAGTGCAGCAAGTTACACAGAGAAAACTCACTTCCGGTTGCTCTCGTCAGAAGCAAGGATGTTGGTGGATTTCTAGTCTTTAGGGATAAATGGTCATGGGATTCAATGTAATCCTTCCACTTTTGCCATTTTTCACTTGTACAATGTTCTAGGGAATCTTGCCATTGGCAAGACCTCCTGCTTGAATAAAATCAGCTTCGAACCATTCTTTTGTTTGCAACTACTACTTCTCTTTATCATTTTTTGTTATGCAAAACACTATTTATTTGACAAACGATGATTTTGAAAAACGTAAGAGGCAAAATTTTTCATGATAAAACTTGAAAAGGTCAATAAAAAACAAATGCTTTAAACTCGTGGAAAACTCAGTAAGATCATACTCACCCTGATGTCTCAAGGTGGCAGGAGCATTGATATACATTTGCATTTTTTCCCCAGTTGAAACACTTAGCAGATCTGTTCACTTGGTTCGCCTTTGGCCGTGTGTAGTAACCAAGACTAAGAAGCCATCATGTAAAGTTTTGAAGGATCCATCCTCCACAGGATTGCCAAAGACAGAGATTACTGGTACATCGCGGGCTGACCTGACTAAGCTCCGTTCCCCAGTACAGTTGAGATTATTTGCACCACTTAGCCTGGATTCAGTGTGGTTCTACCCTCTCCCCCGGTTGTGGTATCTCATTTTCTGGTTGTTACCATCAAGTCCAGTTGTCACTGGCATTCATATGTTCTATCTCGTGGTTGTCACCACAGTCTTTTAAAAGTCCAGTCGTCACTGGCACCTTGTGTTTGTTGGTCGTCACCAACCTTTCCCCGGGAAATCCAGTCGTCACTGGTATTGTTCCAATTATTATTGGTATCTTGTTAGTTGCCACTAACTCTCCCCATGAAGTCCAGTCGTCACTGGCACTGCCTAAATCCAATCGTCATTGGTATCTTGAGGTTTTAACCGATCTTTCCCTTTGAAACCCAGTCGTAACTGGTATCATCGTCTAGAGTCCAATCGTTACTTGGAGTCTATTGCAGTTTGGTTGTCACCAATCTCCAGCTAGAAGATCTGGTGATCCCTAGCATTTTTGTATAACCAATTGTCATTGGTATTCCCCAGTATGGTCGTCACCATCTTCATTAAAAAAAAAATCCAGTCGTAACTGGCATTGTTTAAAACCAATCGTTATTGGTACCCTGATTTGGTCGTCACCAATCACCATTAAAAGACCAGTCGTCACTGGCATCGCTTGGAATTCTGGTCGTTACCAATTCCCCAGGAAGTCTATTGATTACCAGCACGGTGTGAACTATTTGTAGAAGCTGAGGATGTATCCCCAGTTGATCCATGTTCCCAGTCAAGTCTCGGAGATCTAGTCGTCACTAGTATCCTCCATGTGTGATTAGTCTTGTTTCTAGTCCATTCCTGAAGATCCCGTTTGAACTCTTCACCATAGGAAGTTCCTCATCTGATCATCCCCAGTGAGGTTGTATCCAGTCTTTCGCTTCCCCGGTGAATCCTGATTCTCTTTTCCCGATGGTATTAATTATTCATTTCCCCAGTAGAAGTATATCCTTTTCCCCAGTGGAAGTCAATTCTTCTCCCCGGTGGAGTACCTCTGTTCCAATAAGATTGTCATCTTTATTGGATTTGTCTCTTCCCCATGTGAAGTTTTCCTTCTTACGCTATCAGTCATGTCTGAACTGTTAATTTAGTTTTTCAGTACGAGTCCCCAATGTCGAGTCCTTGTATTTGTCACTGTTTGTTTTACTGTTTCTTTTATTATTATCGTTGCGTCTATGATGTTTGCTTTCAAGCATCATAAAGCATCATTTAGAGTGCATGGCATATCATAACTTGTCCTTTAGCATGACATCGGATCTAAGGGACAAAATTTTCGGTTATCTATATTTAAATACCTTTCACTGCGATTTAACGAAGATTGTCATCTCTCGTCCCCCATCTAGTGAAGATATTTAAATAGGGGCAACTGTTGTACCCCAAATTTTGACCCCTTAGATCCTCATTATCATTTTTAGAAGCATGATCATGCATTATCTAACCCTAAATCAGTGCAAGTTTATTATTGTCAAGTTACAGATGAATCAGGGTTCTCGCACCGACAAATTCAAAACAATCAAGGAATGATCAACCAATGATTTGGGCCAATTCAATCATGGAATGAAATCAAAGACAATATCAAAGTCAAATGGGAAGTCAATTTGAAGAAATCGTTTCAGAATCAAGAACAGTGCAGTCAGGAGGCCCCGATTAGGGTTTTTAACTAGTGGAAAGTCAACTGTGGTTTGACTTTGATGTTGGGAAAGGTTTTAATGGTGGGAGTGAGGTCCATGAAGTTAATATAGGCTATTAAAGACTATTCAAGAAGTGTCAAAGTCCCAGGATGTCCAGAATATCAACAGGCGACTCGATCGGCACCGATCGATCGTACGGTTGACCGAAAAGTCAACTCCTCGAATTTTGAGAATTGGAATCCAAGTTGTGAATCAAAGTTGTTCCTTATGTCATAATGGACTTGCATATCAATTTTCATGATCATTGGATCAAAGATGAGAGAGTAATCGAGAAATCGGGAAATTAGGGTTTTGAAAAGGGCTAAACCGTATCTCCTTAACCGCACATCCAATTGAGTTGGTTCTAGTCTCATTTGAAAGCTCTTGACAAGTCCTACAAAAGTCCCATACTAGTCCACAACCAGAAAATGCATACTTTTTGAGATATAAGCAAAAACATTCCTAGAAGGGAAAATAACTTAGAAAATTTCTAAGTCATTTTCACTTTAGAAGCTAAAATCAGCCAACTTCAAGGGGGTTTTTCACCTAGTTTCAAATAGAATCAAGATTTCTGGCCAACATGAAAGTTTTAGTACTATGTGAGGGCTTTCTAAAAAGTACAAGTACATCTCAAGGGGATTTATGAGCTGAGAGATACATGTGTTCAAAGTTGGCAATTTGTCACTTTTGTCCCACATTGATGAATTTTGCAAAAGCACCTCTATCACTCAAGTGGATCAATTTCAATGTTCTAAACTCCTTCTATCTGATATATTAATCATCTCAAGCAGGTTGAATCAAAGAAATAGCAAGGAGATAGCATGGAATCAAGAATTGGAAGTTCATTGCCTAAGTTGAAAAGATTGACTTTTCCAAGCATGAGGTGTAAAGGGATTTCTGCTCCAGCCACTCTACCAAGCCTCTAGGCTGTGTTTTCTCTGTAACATCATCATTCTAACTTGCCAATTGAGTTAAGGGAACAGCTAGAGATCAGAAAAGCAAAGCAAGTTGTCATTTGGAAGAAAAAATCTAAGATTTCTTCATGGTGAAGCAAAGTCACCTAGCAAGCTCCTCACTCATTTTTTCTATAAATAGGGACTTCAAACTCCTCATTTAGGACATGAACTTCATTCTAAAAACCTGCTAAACCAAGTTCCCTCATCACATCTCTCACTTACTTACATTTTGCAAAATCACCAAAATAGCCAAAAATTGCCAAAATTCAGCATTTGCAACTTTGCTACCATATCAAGTTCTTCATGTTCCAGCACTCAAACTATCATCCACACACCCTCTAAATCACATATAGAAGGTGTACCAACCATTGAATCACCAAAAAATTCAAAGAATGCAAAAGTCAACTTTTCATGAAACTTACTTTGACCAAAGTCCATAAAAACCTCCAAATCTTGCTCCAAACACTTTCTTGAGGTTTTGATCCTTTGGACACCTCAAATATCATATATACCAACTGTCCAAACCTCCATCCTTCATCAAGAACTCAGAAATCTCATTTTGGCGTCTCAAGTGACTTGTTTCTTAAGTTTCAAGTAAAAGCACAAATACAAAGCTTGGATTTCATCACCTCTGGTTTTCTCAACATTCTTGGCTTGCTAAATAAGATCACCAACAGGTATGTAATTTGTAAAACCTTGCTCTTTCATTATTCTCCATATCTTGCATATTTAGGTTTTTGATAAAATGAAGTATAAAGCATGAATGAGAGGTGTGTTCATGATCTTCCACACATAAACCACCAAAAGACCAACTTTGCACCAAACTGGTTTTCTTTTAAATTCACTCCACATACACTTCATAACACTCAAATATGACATGTTGGTATGCTCATCTTACACTAGAAACCAATGAATCAAAGTTCACATCTTCATGTGCATCAATGTTTGGATGACTTGCATATGCTATGCCATTTTTCATGACAGGTGGTCTCCTTGGAATTTCAATGTTTAGATCATCTCATTATCATCCACATGTGCTGTACAAATGATTAAATTGTTTAAATTTGCTTTGGAACTTCATTTGTGCATCATCATGCATGATTGTTCATCATTTTGCAAAATGTCTCATTCTCACATGTCAATTTGGAAATGCTTGTGTATTCTTGCTATCTCATTGTTTCTACAGCTTCATATGACCATATGTGTTGTGTTTGAATGAACCAAAACATTGAAAACAACCTGCACAATGATTTGTTTCACATCATGCTTCACGCACACATAATACACACAAATTGCAATTTGAATGCTACACTTTCATATGTTTGTTCCAGATCTGATGTTTTCACCTACACACACTAGATATCACATGTTTAAGATGTCTTGATGGTTGGTACAGCTCCTGAACACCCCAAACTCCAAAATCACTTTGTTATGCATGTGTGTTCTTATGTGTTTTTGCAAACTGAACATGACTTTCATCTATCTGAAACTCCTGGCCATAAACCTGTTCCAGTCTGTTTATATATCGTATTTTGGATGTGTATGTGGATTTACTTGGCTTTGAACATGTTTGTATCAAGGTGTCCATGTCATTTTGCAAATCAAAAGCACATAAACACACCAGCTATCGTTTTTTTCACAGGAAAATGAATCTCAGAAAACTAACATCACCATCCTCTTCCTCTCATTTTTCTACCCAATTTACATATAAAATTTGTCTCGATCCGATGAGCGGTTAGTGAGATACGGTATAAAACGTATTTGGTTTCGATTATGTTTCCATGCATTCAAAACACACACACACACCAGTCAGCGTTTTTTTCACTAGGTGAACAATTTGGAAAAACTAACATCACCATCCTCTTCCTCTCATTTTTCTACCCAAGATCCATATAAAATTTGCCTCGATCCGATGAGCGGTTAGTGAGATACGGTATAAAACGTATTTGGTGTTGATTATGTATTTTGCCCAGCCATGATTCAAAACGAGCCTTGTATACATATTGTTTCCATTTGATTAATGGATGTAACAGCCGCCCCAGCGGTAAGAGCATGCGCGCAATTATACCTTTCACCATCATGACCAGGGTTCGATCCGGGTGGAGGTCGAACCCTTTTATTATTTTTCCTATTTTGTACATAAACTTCAAAAATTCGTAACTCTCTCATTTTTTATCGTTTTTCACCCGTTCTTTTTTCATTGTGTTTATTTTAATGTGTACTTTCATGTCATAATTTTATTTTCCATGTTTGATTATTTTTTCACCACGTTTTATGGTGCGCAATCCGCGCGTCAACGGTACTAACCCTATTTGGTTGCAGATGAAATTTAGAAGGTTTCCTCTTGTGTTTTCTCAGGAAAATTGATTGTTATCATATCTATATATGTTTGTCAACATGTTAGAATTTTTACCTTGAATTATTGTTATATTTATCTCATCTGTCTATTAAACGTATTCCAGGTGCGAACTGTCGTCACGGTTCTCGTACCAAAACAATTGCTCTGATTGTCATCATTGCTTTCCATCTTTAATCTTTGTATTTAGTTGTCACCATGAATGTTTGAATGATGTTTGTATTTTATTTTATCCCTAAGCGACGGAGCTCGTTAGCTTTCGTCCAGTTGCCGACAATACTGTTCCTCCAAAGGAAGGTCTGTCCACTTGACTGTCAATGTCTTGGACCAAAATCTCTGCTATCCCTTGACTTTGTTAAGTCACCTTAACCCTAGACTAGAAGCCTTTAGACTTTGCTTGAAGTCTAAGAAACCCACCCATACTAGGAGTGTTCTTCAACTAGAACCCTAGGAAAGAGTTCGTCAACTCTGTGTAAGAATCATCGTCATGATTTCTTACTTCCCCCTTTTACAAATTAGTTTAGGGAGTTTTGTCAAACTCCACACAAACATCGTCATGTTTGTTCCCCTTTGAACCTTGATCATCATCAAGTGTTCTTTTCCCTTGTGAGGTGAACTACGATTGCTCTGATTCTATCCTAGTCAGGATACGTAGGCAGAAGGTGCGATACCTTTGCGAGCAAACTTAGAAAACCACTTAGGCCTTTATTTTGTTTTATCCCAATTCCCAATTAAACCATAATGCATGTTTCACACCTTAGCAAGTAAATGAACAAAAGGTTCCTGTAGAGTACTACAGATATTTAGGGTGCTAATACCTTCCCTAGATATAATCAACCCCCGAATCCCCGAATCTCTAAAGCGTTGTTGTCACATCGCGCAAAAAGGTTCTTTCTTTCTTTAGACCTATCCTTTGGATAAATTAAAGTCCGGTTGTAAAAGAAATACGATTCAAGTTAATTAATAGCTTGATATCAAATTTTCACCGCAACAAGGTCCATTTAGTGTTTAGACCTAATTGGTTAGTCAAGCAAAAGAGAACTCCATGTCCAAATCAGGGTGTGTATGATTTAGATGATGTGTGGCTGAGGATTAAATTAGGTTTTTTGTGTCAATTTAAGTCATCTGTGTATGGATTAAGTTATTCGGCTGTGCTGAATTCAGATGCTTCATGGTGGAGAATTACATGGAATTTGTTCTTTTCAACTAGGGTTTTTGGTGCAGTTGTAATGCAAATCATTTCAAGTCATAATCCTCTAATTTCAAGGCATGTTCCTGCTCATTTGTTCAAGATGATTCAATTTTAATCGTGTCTCAAGGATTTGCTCAAGAATGGTTAAAATTCCTGAATTGATTCACTTTCAGTCAAATACAAGATTTATTTCAAATTCAGTGACAAAGTTCAAAGTTCTGTGCATTGGTGGTTTCATTGTGCCAAGGCTTTATTTCATCCAAGTACAAGGCTCATTTATTCTTAATTCAATATCTCATTTCAAGTGAAGAAGTCAAGATTGTCGGAATTTGGTTCTAATTGGGATTTTAATTTTAATAGTCATGATTTTGAATCAAGAATCGAGTGGAAGAATTCTCATGGCTATGGTATTTCAAGCATGGTTCAAGATGGTAAAAATTATTTTTGTGTACGACTCTTGGGTTCCATTCAAGTATGGTGATAATATGGAAAATTCAAGACACATTTTAAGACACATTTTAGGATTTCAAAGTGCAATTCGAATGGAATAATAGAAGGTGCCAATAGTACATTCCAAGTCTACTTCTATTTCATAAGCCCGTTACAATAAAATCACCAAAATCATTAGCTCATCCATTACCAAAGAGCTATTGCAAACAAATTCATGAAGACAAAAAAGCAAGTTATTCATTACGAGCCCATGTTATTTTTTGTTTTGAGTTCAAAAAGCCCAATACTTTGTCATACAAAGTTTTTTTTTAAATATTCATTACAAGCTATAGCATTTGAGCCAATACACAACCATACAACATGAGCATCAAGCCTTCCCAATAGAATTGTAAACCAATAACTCACGCAACATGATTCACCAAAGCCAACCATTCCAATTGCCAAATCATATCAGCTAATTTTTTCACCTATCCAACGCTTTACACGCACTTGCTTTCACAACAACAACAATAAATCTGAATTTTTTTTCATAGAAAAACCAACTTGTATCAAACCATAATTTCCGCAGCCTTTACGCAACAAATGGTACCTGCAAACAATAGACTAAAATGCAGCATCAGCGCACAACATTTCTTCCACAAATTCCCTTCAAAGATCTCTATAAAATGAACACAAGCTTTCACAAATAGGGAAGCTTAAAAAAACCATCGTTGTTCTGCCAAAATCAACCCCCAAATCCTTCTCTAATAACCTTCATACACATTCAATAATCTCTTTAAACCATTAAACAACTCACCCTAACATCCCTCATCCTTCAAATTATTCAACCACAACCCATTCATAGAAACTAAATCCCAAATCAACAACTCTAAAATAACCCAGAATCAGAACATAAGGAGATGAGGAGATGAAATAGACAAACCAAACAACACAAAATCAAAGCAGACCTGAGCAACACACATTAACAAAGAGGAGACGAAGCAAGAGATGAAGGTTGGATAGTGTTTTTCTCCATAATGTTGATATATTTTCACCATGGCTTTGCTTCATTTTGTTTATATGGAAAATGAATCGTGTCGCGCCACATTGCTTTACTTGTGTTCTGCTTTTCATTTCCACCATGTTTCAATTTGTTTTAAGCTTTTGATTTGGTTCCGATGGTAGACCATGTCATCTTATGAATAAATGAATCATGATTTTTGTTTTTTTTTTGTTTATGATCCTCTATAATGTGGTTTTGGGCTCATAGGCATGTCATGTTATAGGAACCACCACCTTCTTTCTTTCCTTTTCATCCGTACAAGGTTTTGGTGAAGAGGTGATGGGCTTTTGAGCCCATATGATCCTCATATATTATTTCATGCCCTTTTTTTCTTTTAATGATTTTAATAATTATTTTGGTTAAACATTTTTTTTAATAATCTTATTGTTGCACCCCAAAATTTGCCCAAGCTTTTCCTTGGCTGAGCATTTCTGCATTGCATAGCATTTGTTCTTGAGACAGGGGATCGAGGTTTTCCTGTGGCTCAGAATTCACTCTCAGTGTAAGCAATCAAAGCAGCGAGTATCAGGCGACATTTATTTTGCCTTGCATTCGAGCAACCGATTTTATTTTGTTTTACAAGTTATTTTCAGCCAAGAAAGTGGCGTTCAGGCTATCATGAGCAGTCTCATTGTTACAGCATTCAAGAACACATTCCAGAAGCTTAACAGGGTTCGAAACAGCAAGAAACGGGCAAACGGGCAGGTTTCCCTCCAAAAGGCGCCAGAATTCAAATTTTGAAGGTGTTAATTGATTAACCTATATGGTTAATCGATTAACCAATGAAAAATCAGCCTAGATTCAAAAATTTAAAGGGGTTAATCGATTAACCTATATGGTTAACCGATTAACCAATGCAATTTTTGCCTCTGTACGTGATTTTTAATGCAGAGCCATTTGGGGTCCAATTTTGGTCATTTGCACATTCATTTTTACACTTGGGAAGGATCTAGAACCATTTTGAAATTTGGATTAGTTTTCAAACTAATATAATTCCCTCCAAAATCACACTCCTAATTCCATTCCAAATTTTCCAATCCACTCTCCAAACCTTGCTTTGGATCCAAGCCAAAAGAGTACTTAAGTGATTCACTCCAAACCACACTCATATAAAACTCTCATAATTCCCATTTCAAATTCAGAATTGCTCTCAATTCTCTCTCAATTTCATCATTTCCAAAACCCTCACCAAAGCTCTTCATTCATTGAATTAATTGATTCTTCATTGGAATCCATTAATTCTTGAGCTTAAACCTTCTTCTATCATCTCTATTGGATCAGTTTCTCCACTCAATTTTCGTGCAAATTCAGATCTGAAACTTGAAGTGAAGCTAGAAGTGATTATTTGAAGCAATTTGGCTTAATCTTGAAGGATCTCCATCTCTACTACAAGGATCAGCTCGGACCTTGAAGTATTCCGGGTTTCTTGCTTCGATCTACTCATTTACAACAAATCAATATTAACCGAAGCAAATATTCGCTTCGTAGGTTTGAAATTCTTGATCCAATTCTGTTTTTAGCTTAATTGCATGTTCATCATGATTGTAAGTGCTCTTGATTTGCTGCATTTTGTGGCAAAATATGAGTACATGTATGAATGTCATTTTTGATGTTATTACATTCATAATATGTACTGTGCAGGGTAAGTTAATTAAGCTAACTATAAGTTAAGTTGGATGTCATACTCAATGTTATGACATAGGTCGTATGACATCAAGCGGAAGTTTGTTATTCTGGTAGCTATAACTCAGGAAACAACTCAGAAGCTCAAGCTGGAACGCAGGAGACATTTTAGACGCCCTAAGGGAACTAATATGTACCTGATTAAAGAGGCAAATGTGCAGAATACAAAAGTGAGGTTCTATGATGGATAAAACCTAATGTATGCGCCCAGGCCAAGGGACTAATCTGCTGCTACAAATACCAGGAGAGGCAATCCTAGAAAGCAACTGTTGAAGATAGAGAAGCAGAGAAATCACCATAGTGGTTTAGAAGTGAAGAGATTGTTCTTCACGTTTGTGTCTTAGGAATACTTGTAACCCAAGCAACTGTTGAGTGCATTGGTTAGGTAGTTTCTAGGTTGTGTTACACTTGAAGTTGTTAAGCAAGAGTGTGTGTTCCTTGATCAAAGCTTTGAAGCAAGATCAAGGTGTGTGTGTGTGTTGGTGAAGTGTCTCTTTAATCTACTATTTAAATTGTAATTGTTTGTTATCACTGGTATGCGATTGTAGGGAGTGAGTAGGTATACTCAGGTCTAGAGTGTCTCTAGGTTAAATTGTCATTGGGTAGTGATTAAGTGAGGAGTGCAAACTGGAGGTTTGACTCTGAATTGATACTGCTAATAGTGAAATTTCTCCCTAGCTTGGTAGCCCCCAGATGTAAGTGTGTTGCACTGAACTGGGTCAAGAACTAACTATGTTATTTACTGCTTTGTTATTACTGCATAATAGTAGATCTGTAGTGAATGTCACAGTGGATGTTATAACTTCTGTTAGAACATCCATCGTGGGCAGGCCAGAATTTTCAATTGGCATCAGAGCAGGCACCCTGCCTGTTTATTACTGCATGAGATATAGGGAAACAAAATTCTAGTAATATGGATAAAGATATTGGCTTCACCAATAGACCTCCAATTCTGGATGGTTCAAATTATGACTATTGGAAGCCTAGGATGATTGCCTTCCTATGGTCCTTGGATAGCAAGGCTTGGAGAGCTACAAACTCTGGCTGGGAACATCCTATGAAGACTGAGAAGGATTGAGTATCTGTGCAAATTCCTGAAGAGGAATGGACGAAAGAGCAAGACGCAATGGCTCTTGAAAACTCTAAAGCATTGAATGCACTCTTCAATGGTATAGACAAAAACATCTTTAGGTTGGTCCACCACTGTGAACTAGCAAAGGATGTTTGGGACACTCTCAGAACTACTCATGAAGGAACTTCCAAGGTCAAAATGTCTAGACTCCAAATGCTGACCACAAAGTTTGAAAGTCTAAGAATGAAGGAAGATGAGACCATTCATGACTTTTACATGAATGTTCTTGAACTAGCTAACACCTCAGGAGCTTTGGGAGAAAAGATGGTTGAAGAAAAGCTTGTAAGGAAGATACTAAGGTCACTACCTAAAAGGTTTGCCATGAAGGTAACAACCATTGAAGAAGCTCAATACATATGCCACATGAAAGTGGATGAACTCATTGGATCTCTTCAAACTTTTGAGATGGGGATGTGTGATCAGGCTATGGAGAAAAAGAGCAAGAGTATAGGCCTTGTCTCAAATACTGATGAGACTTCAGATCATGAAAGGGAGGAAGATCTGTCAGAGGCAATAGCCATGCTTGGAAAACAGTTCAACAAACTGGCCAAAAGGATAGATGCTAAGTCTAAGCCCTATTTCAAAATGTTGTCTGCTGACAAAGAAAAAACTGAAGATAAAGCCAACCAAAGCAGAGGAGTACAGTGCCATGAGTGTGAGGGATATGTACATGTTAGGAAGGAATGTCCCACATACCTCAAAAAGAAGGGAAAAGGTCTAACAGTCACTTGGTCTGATGAAGATTCTGACAGTGGATCAGAAGGAGAATCACCCAAACATGTTATTGTTCTCAACAGTGTGCGTGTATCTGATGGTGACTCAAGTGAAGAGGAGCTAACTTATGATGAACTAGTTGAATCATATAAGAAGTTGTCCATCAGAAGTACAGAGTTGTACCAACAAGGAGAGCATTAGAAGAAGCTCATCAAAGAGCTAGAAGCTGAAAAGAAAGAGCATCTAGCTACTATAAGCTCACTCCAAGGAGAGATAAAGGAGTTGAAAGGAAAAAAGGAGCAAATGACAAAATCCATAAGGATGCTCAACTCCGGAACTGACACCCTAGAGGAGATTCTTCAGAGTGGTCAGACTGTATGAAATAGGTCTGGTCTAGGATTTGTTGAAAAACAAAATCTTGTCTTGAAACTCAAGAGGTTGCAGCCTGACATTCAAAAGTTTCAAAGGATGTCACAGTCAAAGTTACAACATCCTCCACACAAAAATTGGAATCAAGTCAAGAGAAAATTTCAAAGGCATAGATGTTACCACTGTAGAAAACTTGGGCATATTAGAGTTGTGTGCTTCTGGTTGCATGGATTTCCTAATCAAAGAAGTGATAACCAGGGTAAGCATGGAAAAAGGCAGCATCATGGACAAAGGCAACTTCATGGCTGTTATACCCCGAATTTGTACTACCTTTTTCAAAATTCTCATTTGCCCGACTTTGTTTTTAATTTACCTCGCTTATACAGCGTAGCGTATTTTTCAGCAAAAATAACTTTTTCACTTTCTTGCCCAATAAAAGTGTGGCACGTGGCTTAGAGTTATCCTTGAGTTTTTTTATTATTCTATTTGTGTTTTCGTATTTTCTTCTTTTTTAAATTTTATTTATTTACAATTAGCGATATTTTAGTTTATGTTTTAAATATATATAGGTTCATAATATTAATTTTGTTTATTTTAAAGTTTTGTAAATATCAGTTTTGTTATATTGTTAATATTATTAATATTTTGGATTTTAGAAAATTGTTGATTATTTAATAATAAGTAAATAATATTATTTTGTTTTAGTTTATAGTTAATAATAGTTATAGGGTTATTATTGATTTGGTTTTGTTTATTTAATATTTGTCATTAGGATAATTATTAATTATGATAGAGAAAAGAAAAATTTAAAAAAAAGACAATTAGAAGTGGAAATGGACGAGGCCCATTGGGCCTATGCTGAGAATGGCTCAGATTTCTTGTTATAAGAAAAGGAAAAATGATCAAAGACCAAAAAAAATGAAGACACTGTTCACCGTAACCCTAAACAACCCCCTTAATTCTCCCCCAACGGCAACCTTCATCTTCTTCTCATTATCACAAATTCGCCGCCATCTAACCTTGCTCTTCTTCATTTCTTTCACCATCACTCAAACATAACTTAACCCTTCATTTCACCCTCAATCATCACTATCTTCATCGCAAAAGACTGCCAACCCCTTTTCTCCAACCTTCCATTTTCGCCACTAACCTCATACGAAACCCCTCAAATCCCACGTCATTCTCACCGTTCTCGCTCTCTACCTCACGCGAAACCCCCTAAAACCTTTATTCTTAATCAAGCCGCCGCAAATAGAGTTTCCAGTACCAAGTGAAGTAGACGAGTCGTAACGGCTTCGGGTGTCGCAGTCACCTTCTACCGTCATGGATGTCATCCATCCTCCGTGAGTCAATCTCCGCATACAGCTGAAAGCTCGCCCGGTATGACGCCGACACCGACATGGAAGCGTTGATAGCATGTCTCGCATAAGACATTAGATTGAACAAAAGCTCGATTCTGGAACAAATGAGTCTCTTCAAGTGTAAACAAAAGTTCATCAAGATGGAAGAAAAACATCCATTTGCAACAACATCGAGCAACATCTCATATAAAAAGCAAGTGACAATGAAGACCACACCGGTTCAACAGCTCTTCAGCTCAACGACTCCGACGACGACAAACTATGCTCTAGAAGCAGAACAACAATTACAAATGTTGTCATGGCAAAACCTATGCACAAATGGTTTCTGTTATGGAGGTCTTAAATTCGTGGAATTTATTTTGTTGATTGGTGCAGGTTGTGGATAATTTCCGTGCAGGGTGCGAGAATGAAAGGGAAGATGAGGAACAACTTTCAACAACAGAACTCAGCAAAAAAAACTGTGGTGACTGGAGAATGTCCCAGTTATTCGTCCCAGCTCAACAACTCTTCAACTCACTCCATCGACTCGTGGCAATAACGACGTGTTCTTCCGGAGCATATTGTATTTCTGTATTGCTGATGTTGTGAGTTATATTGCAGGACTTGTTGAGTTGCAGTACCTAACGGTAGCGGTTTTCCTTTAAATATTTGGAGTCTGAATTATCGCGTGGCAACAATAGCTCGTGGTTTCAAACAACAACAATCAACGTAGTAACGACTTACGTTTTGGCAACAACAATCATGAAAATCTTACAACGAGCTTGACAAATTTCTGAATCGCAGCTCGACACAATTTCAGCACGGTGCGACTTGATTATGTTTATTGCTGTTATGTTGGCTGGCTGATTTTTATTTAAAAATCATTGAAGCTTTCGGTTTTTCTCTACAACTTTCACTTATGTTGTTTTGATTTCAAGCTGGTTCATTTTCAATGGTTTGTGCTACTTCATATATGTTTTTGTTGATACTACTATGCCTAGATTTGTTTGTGGAATCAGTTTGCTACTGTGTCGAGTTAAAGGATTAAGACATTTTAGACACATGTCGAGTTGGTTTATAGTGAGTAATTTATGGCTGTTGCAATTTCGCATTGTAGAGTTCGGTGCGTATTTGACTTTCCTTTCATTATTACTACTGTTATGATCTTGAAAATTCTAAATGTTGCTTGATTGTTCATCACCTATTTGTCTGCATATATGTGTGTCCGATTCATTTACGCGAGTTATGAACTTGGGGGTTCTTGTGGATTAGCATTTGGCTGCTGTTTGTTTCATATCTGAAGTTTATGTATAGACTATTAGCACTGCCTTGCGGTAAATGTTTGCATTCGAGTTATGCTGACACGTTGATTCATCTTTACGTTTTCGATTTGGTTATGTTACATATGATTGTGTGTGTGTTTGGAAAAGAAACACTGATGTTGTAAGTAGTTCATGATAACACATTCGACATTATGGTAACTTTGTGCTTCAAATATTCTGTTTCATTTCATTGTATAGTTTGCGCATTTGATTTTCGCATAGCTCTTTCGTACTGTTGCTGTTACAATTTATTGGTTGGGGTGTATGAGTTTTGGTCCGGTTTGTTTACGTGCGGATTTTAGTAATGATAGTATGAGCTGATATACTGCTACGTTTTTTTTCTGCTATGACAGGCACCGTTGGAACAAATTTTCACCATTTTCTTTGCTTGTTTGAAAATCATAAAGAAAATAAGTGACATTCCTAATGCTTCAAAATCCTAATCCAAATACATATAATATTGAAACTTATAGAGGAATGAGAGCTGGTAAATTTTGAGAGTTGGATTTCATGTTGAGTTAATGTGAATGTAGTAGTATATAGAATTTTCATGGTATCATTATATGTTAGATTACGTTGTGTTTGTGTTGTGTTTGTGTTGCCGGCTGTTCTTTTTCATAATAAAGGGGATTTTAGTTTAATTAATATTAGCTTTAATTAATATTTGTTCTATTATTCTTATTATTCTTGCTATTATTACAAATAAATCAATGTTTTTATCTTTGGACTAAATTTGTATTTTATTAAACCCATCTTGTTTTGTTATTAGCACCCTGTTACATCTTCTTTTGATTAGAATGAATTTTGTTTTCATGATAATAATCATAATATAAAATATATTTTGTAATACTATTTGAATTAAATTATTGGTTGTTAGTCATTACTTTTCAATCTTACTACGTAATGAGAAATCAGTTTTTTTAAAAAACATTTAATTATTTTCAAACCCCACTAAATATTTTCTAATGCAATCAATCTAATTTTTTTTTAATTAACGAAAGTGGTGGACTCTTAGGGTCTATCATCCTTTGAGTCCTTGAACAACCGCTCTCGAGGCACACGCCCTTGAGTTGTGGTTGGTTCCGCCTTTTTTTTTTCAAAACATTTTTTCACTCAAATTAGTTGAAATTTCTTAAAGATATTTTTTAACTACTCTTATATATTTCTTAAAGATATTTTTTAATTATTCTTTTAAAAATATATTTCAAAATTATTACCAAATAAAAATTTTAAATATTAAACTTTTTAAAAAATATACTTTATTATTAAAGTTAAAATATTTTTTCTAAGATATTAAACTTTTTTTTCAAAACGGTTAAATATGACTAGCTTTTCTCAAAATCTTTTTATAAGCAATTGATTAATTTATTTTATATATGAAAATTAAACTATTTTTCTTAATCAAATTTCAAAACAATTGAATTCTTGGATCTCACCTTCCTTGAATTTCCGAGGGACTACTCTCGAGGCGTACACCTTGAGTTGCGGTCGTTTCGTTGTTCATTTTTAAAATGTTCAATTCTTTTCAAACCTTTAAACACTTTTCAAAAAATGAATTTCTCGATTTAGTCAAGCCATTAACCTTTGATCACCATACACAACATTTTAAAGCTTAATTATGGGCTTCCTTACAGTGACACCTATTTGATCAATTACTTCTAGTTGGTCACTTAGAAGACTAGCCCACATTGCTAGTGCACACGTTTAAAACTCAAATTCAAACCTTGACTCCTTTCGAGCCATATTTCAAAACATCAAAGAGGAGGAGCTTGGAACTAAAGCTTGCACGCAATTTCAAGGGTCAACGGAACCACTCTGTTCGGTAACTTTCCTTACTTTCAATCTTATATTTCTAAAGTACCTAGCGCGCCCAATTCGAGTACGCTAATCCATTCAAATTATTTTTTCTAAATTAAATCACGAAAGAATCAAGTTCTTGGAGTCGCGCATTCCTCGAATTTGAGAGTGACTACTATTGAGGCGTACGACTTGAATGGTGTGTCGTTCGAACTTTCGTTTCTAAAATATTTCCCATAATTATTTGGACAAGTACTTTCACTGTCCAACAAACATATTTCGTAATTAATGGAATGAAAAAGATGTCGTTGGGATCTAGCATTCCAACGATATCCCTACTATTTGATTACGAGGCCGACGTCTCGCTTATCGAATAGTCGTCATTCCTCCCAAATTTTCAACCCGTCTAACCTCGTTCATCACCTCCGTGCGATCGAATCTAAACCTTAGTATATTTATAAACCATACGTACGATTATTTTCTTAATTCAATTACGGAAGAACTGAGTTCTTGGAGTCTCGCACTCCTTGAATTCTTGAGTAACCACTCTTGGGGTGCACGCTTTAGGTTATGGGTTACTCAACTTTTCTTCTATAAAACCCATGCCCTAATTATTTGGAAAAATATCGTCATTGTCCATTCAAATACAATTTCATAATTATTCGAATGAAAAAGGTGTTGTTGGGATCTAGCATTCCAACAATATCCCGATTAATTGATTGCGATGCCGACGTCTCGTTTATCGAGTAGTCGTCATTCTCCCTTAAAATATTCAATCCAACTCTCTTTTCTCGCCCCTGCGCGATTGAAACTTTCTCAAACACAAATTTCGAAGTTAGTCGAATGTAAAAGGTGTCGTTGGAATCTAGCATTCCAATAATGCCCGATTAATTGATTGTGAGACCGACGTCTCGTTTAATCGTCATTCTCCATCAAATTACCTAACCGAACTCTTTTTTCTCGCCCCCATGCGATCGAAACCTTATTAACTATTCAAATATATCCCAAACCAAAACATCTAATACGATAAACCTAATTCCTCGCCCTCGTGCGATCTCCAATCTAAATACTTTCCCAAAGAACATTGTTTAGTACATTCTTCCGCGCATAACAAACTCGTGCTTCAGCCTCCCCTAGCGAGCAGACAAGCCAACGTTTAGCAGTTAGAATGCGACTTAAACTCTCGTTCGATTCAATACACCTTTTACCAAGAACATTGTTTAGTCCCTTCTTCTGCGCATAACAAACTCGTGCTTCAGCCTCCCCTAGCAAGCAGACAAGCCAACGTTTAGCAGTTAGAATACGACCTAAACACTCGTTTGTGTACCAAACCTCTTTACCGTAGTTAGCCGAACTACGGCTGCTCTGATTTCTCATTTATCAATGAGAATACGTAGGCACGAGATTGCGATGATCTTGGCGAGCACAATTCCCCTTCTTTTCCCGTAGTCCCACGAACTGCGAATGCTATAATTTTCCACTTCTTACAAGTGAAGATACGTAGGCACAAGGGCCCCAATCCTTGGCGAGCACCCTATCTTAAAACCACCCATTTCCCCCATAGGAGAAACATTAGAAAACAAACAAGCGTAGTTAATTTTACTCTCGAATCGAATCAAGAGGTTCCCGTTGAGTACAACGGACGTAGAGGGTGCTAATACCTTCCCTCTGCGTAATCGACTCTCGAACCTAGAATATTGGTTGCGATGACCATGTTCTTATCTCTTTAAAGGTTTTATCGATATTTTCCTATTCCTGCCTTGGAATAAATAGAGTTCGGTGGCGACTCTGTTTCGAACATATTTTCCGCGTCCATCGCGAGGATCGTATTTTTCGAGGTACGACAGATGGCGACTCTGCTGGGAAAAATGCATTGCCCTATGCAAGAGAGAGTCAAGCCTCACTTTAGTCGATTCGAGAGTACTAACTGTTTTCTTTATGTTTATTTTCTCCTGTTGTTTATTTATTGCTTTCTCTTTCTATTATATGCTATGTATTATATTTGCTTGTTGGATTCTGGGAAAACATTGTAAGTAAAGCTCTACACCCGAGCTTTGGAAAAAGAAGAGAGAAAACATAGTTTAGAATTGGTAGTAATTAGTGTTAGTCCCCAAGGACTCGCTCCTTGCGTGCCTAGCATGAAAGCTCCTCCAGAATAGACATTTTCGTAGATCCTATCGTAACGCAGCTAGCCTGTTGTACGACTTGATTCATGAAGGTTCCGTGACTCTGGGAACCGATATTAGAACCAGTTTCTATATTGGTAGTCGTGTAGTGTTAGTCTCCGAGGACCCGCTCCTTGTGTGCCGAGCATGAGGACTCCGCTCAGGAGAGACCTTATCGTACTCTCGTTATAATACAGCTAGCCTGTTGCGTAATGTTGATGCGATCGGTGTCTGTGATCCTAGGAACCTTATCCATCAACATAGAAGCTATCCCGTGAGTGGGCCTGTGGGTACATAATCTAGAACTTGCCTTGTATAGTCTACCGGTTAGGGCGCTTTGACCTGCTTATGTTTTCCTGGATCTTGTTTGTGCCTGCATTGCATCGCATATCATTGCATCTGCATTTCATTTGCATTGCATATCGTCTTCCAAAACCAAAAAGCTCATCCATCCTTTGTCCATAATCCGCAGTTGATTTCCCGACACCCGTATCGGACTTGAAGCAACTTTGGGAAGAATCATGAGCTCAAAAGAACATAACCAGTTTGTGTCAAGAGCAGATGTTGACTTGATGAAGAACTAGTTGGACCAACTTATGGAAGCTATGTTAGCCTTGACAAGGAGAGAGAACAACCCTCAACGACCTATAGTCACCGAGAACGACATACCTCGGCCTGTGCGGATTCCTGTTGAAGATCAGATTATACAAGAGCGTCACACTATTCAGGATGAGCATGCCTCATCTCATGATGCTGTTGAATACCATAGCTTTGCATTCACTACGCCGAATTCCCAAGGGGAAATCCTGGTTGTGAATAATGAACGACCTCAGGATGTTGAATTTGCTGAAAGATGTCGTGTGTTGGAAGAGAAAATTGAGGCCATGAAGGAGCGTGGTACTTCTGAGCTGAATGCCTTGGACCTGTGTTTGGTACCCGGACTTGTAATACCTCCAAAGTTCAAAATGCCAAATTTTGAGAAGTACAAAGGAGATAGTTGTCCGAAGCAACATTCGGTATTGTTTTGCAGAAAAATGACCTCATATGCTCACAACGATAAACTTATGATTCACTGTTTCCAAGACAGTTTGAATGGGGCATCGCTAAGTTGGTACATGCAGCTAGAAAGTAGCCATATCCAGTCGTGGTCGGACTTAGCCAACGCCTTTGTGAAACAATACCAATACAATATTGATGTGGCTCCCAACCGCATACAGTTGCAAGGCCTATCTCAAGAGGAAAACGAGTCTTTCAGAGGGTATGCTCAGAGATAGAGAGAGGTAGCTGCTTGCGTTCAACCACCGCTCATAGACAGGGAATTGGTTGACATGTTCATAAAGTCTTTACAAGAACCATACTTGGAAAAGATGATGGCCAATGGGACATCCAACTTCTCTGATTTGGTTTCAGTAGGAGAACGCATCGAAAGCCATCTTAAGAAAGGAAAGGTCCGAGACATCTCGAACATCCCAGCTAGTGAAGGTGAATCAGTTGTTAGCTACCAAGAGGAAGATGAGGATGAAGTCAATACAATCTGGGAAACTCCACAAGCTCCATCCTCGGTGCCTTATCCTTCGTACCCAAGCATCTCAACTGTTAAAAGTGAGCAATCCTATGCGTCTACCTGTGGGACTCCGGTCTCTTCACATGGTCAATATCCTCCTATCAACAGAGGTCCCCATTATCAACAGCAGGTTGCACATCAACATGCTCCGCAAAGACGACATTACTATAATCAAAGACCAAAGAGACACTTTGATCCATTACCAATGCCATACAATCACGTGCTACCACGTTTGATTAGTAGTGGACTGATAGTGCCAAAGAGCTTAGATCCTGTGATCCCACCATATCCACCAGGCTTTGACACCAATGCACGATGCGGCTACCATGCTGATGCCATGGGGCATTCGACCAAAGATTGCAAACAGTTCAAGAATAAGGTTCAAGATCTGATCGAGTCCAAGCTAATCTCGTTCACACCTCAAGGACTTCATATAAACATCAAACCTTCATCTGGTCAAGTGAGTTCATCAGTCCATGACATGGAAGAAGCTACAGAGAGTAGATATGAAGAAGGTTATCATACTGGTCTCGATGAGCAAGAAGGGTAGCTCAACTGTGATGCAAGAGAGAAAAGCCCAGTTCCTCAATACTGGCAATTTCCATATTGTTTTTACGCATTTGTAGTTTCTTTTCTGTTATAATGCTACTTGCTTTTAGACATTGTTTCTTATTAATGGTATTGTTAATATGATAATTATGCATGTTTTTGATCAAATCCATTCATATTCACTCACCTTTTTCTCACTTATTGCAAAAAAATCACAAAAAAAATTTCACTCCACTTCCTTTATCGCAATGCTGTTTAGCAAATATTTGAGGGAGGATGACGAAAACTATAGTACCCATAATTGCTGATAGTATGCTTTCGGATAAAATCTCGCTAATGATGTACAGACATTGTTTCGAACCCCCAAACACTGGAGAAATAAGGAGTTAGTCCCTAGATAACCACTTCGAGCCTACAAGTATGAATTTCCTTCGGATTTCTAAACCCTTACACTTAACTTGGGGCAAGGGTAGTTGTTCAGTTAATTCAATCCCGCACTCGAGACAAAATACAAAAGCTATGATGGTTGTTCTTCAAAGACCATTGACTTGGCGGTCACAATCCTTCAAAAAAAAAATCAAAAAGCCTGCTAAGTCGAACACCTCAAAAGGAGACTTAGGCAAAAAATTAAGGCAATCCCGATGGATCTTACAAGCAAAGTCAGTCCATGCAAAAGTTAGGGATCAAAAACAAAACCAAAAAGAGGTCCTCAAACCCTCAACAGAAACAAAATAAGATTCAGTGGCCACCCAAATCAAGGGGTTACTGACATCCATCAAAATAACGTGGCTGCCATTTCAAGCAAATCTTGAACCATCAAGTTTAGACCGTCAAGCTCTAAGTGCATATTAATTGAACGTAGGACTGGAGATCATTATGAAGAATGGGTGGGTACAAATTAAATTTTAAGCCTTATATCCTTTGTTTCAATAAACCGTGAACCAGACTACGTTACAACCCTCAAAAGACCTAATTGAGGTGGGGTATATTCTGAAAGCATACTACATCAAGGTTGCGTAAACTGACTCCTACATATTTGCTAATCTTTTGTATTGGTGTCATATTCTTGGTATATCTTTCACACACCAGTAAATTAGCACTACGTTTGGACTAATAGTCCGCTCGCCATACACTGTCACATCATTTCTAATAAATGATATTTTCAAAACTTGCATGAATGTCGCATTAAAATTACCATTTTTGAATAATCAATTCTAGTTGTAAATCGGTACTTGGCACAATGGAATTCTAACAAAGAGCAATTAAAGAGGAACCTGAACATTCGCTGGTACTGATACGAATCAAGACTACCTCGTGACCTTGTGAATCTGGGGCAAGTCCTTCCGAGGTTTAAATAGAGGCATGCTGCTGCAAAATCTAAGACACTGGGGCAATCATCGTAGACCATGTCATGGTATAAACCCTTAAGAAAAAATTATCAAATACCCAGCAGACTGGGGCAGACTAGATTGAACAGGGGCAGTTCCCTTCTTGCATCCAAGTCGGTCAAGCAGATTGTGCAAGATGCTAGAAACTATTGAGTTCACAACAAGCGTCAAAAAACCTTGGGGCAGAGCAAAAGCATGACCAACAAGCATTGGTTAAGTCACTATGCTCGTACAATCAACAAACATTGGTTAAGTCGCTACACTCGCACAATCAACAAGCATTGGTTAAGTTGCTACGCTCGCACAGTCAACATGCTTTGGTTACGTCATTGCGCTCAACATTTGCAAGCCATCAAGGCATATCAGCCAGAAGTCGAGGTTCTTATAAGAACGAGTGCACAACTTCTGCAAAGGATCTAACTTGGGGCATCCATAAGCATCCATATCTGTCTTCTGACCATAGCATCATCAGATACCGAGTGTCGGGAAGTCAAATTCTTTCACCAAATAAAATAAAGTCCACTTCTGTTGGCATCCCGTAAAACCCAAAAGTCCAATTTTATTGGCAATTACATAAAGTCCAACCCTGCTTGGCACCTCTCCTAAAGTCATATTCATATTGGCAACTACCAAATAAAGTCCACTTCTCTTGGCATCCCTTAAAACTCAAAAAGTCCATTTGTATTGGCAACCATTAAAAGTCCAACCCCGCTTGGCATCTCCTAAAGTCCAATTTGTATTGGCAACCATTAAAAGTCCAACCCTGCTTTGCACCCCTCCTAAAAGTCCAATTCATATTGGCAACTACCAAATAAAGTCCACTTCTGTTGGCATCCCTTAAAACTAAAAAAGTCCATTTGTATTGGCAACCATTAAAAGTCCAACCCCGCTTGGCATCTCTTAAAGTCCAATCCTTTATTGGCAACTACCAAAGTCCACCCTTGCTGGCACCTTCATAAAACCAATCTCCTGCTTGCATTCGCATATGCATCATATAATTGACATGTGTCATACGCATACATAGCACGATTGTAATACCCCAAATTTTACCCTTTCTTTTTTATTTTTATTTTAAATTCTTATTAACTTAATAAATTAACCTTTTTTTTAAATCTTGTTTTTTTAACTAATAATAATTTAATTAACCTTTTTTATAACTTTACTAATGTTTTTTATTAACTTTTTTTTTCTATTTAGTTTATTTATTTAAGTCATTTTAAGCTCTTCTTACTAACTTTTAGGATTTAGATTAAAATTTAACTTTTTTTTCTTTTCTTTAAAGAGTAAATTTTTTATAACCTTTTTTAAATTAATTTCTAACACTTTTTTTTTTTTCAAATTCTAATACTTTTTTTAAATAAAAATCTAATACTTTTTTTTTAAATTAAATCTTTTTCCTAACTTTTTTTAAATCTTTTTTCTAATTTTTTTTAAATCTTTTTTCTAACTTTTTTTAAATCTTTTTTCTAACTTTTTTTTAAATCTTTTTTCTAACTTTTTTTAAATCTTTTTTCTAACTCCTCTTTAAAGTTAAATCTTTTTCTAACTTTTTAAAATTAAAACTTTTTTTCTAACTTTTTTAAAGCTAAATCTTTTTTTTCTAACTTTTTTAAAGTTAAATCTTTTTTTCTATTTTTTTTTTTAAAAAATCAAATCTTTTTCTAACTATTTTAAAAGTTAAATCCTTTTTTTCTACCTTTTAAAGTTAAATCTTTTTTCTAACTTTTTTAAAGTTAAATCTTTTTTTCTATTTTTTTAAAAAAAATCAAATCTTTTTTCTAACTTTTTTAAAGTTAAATATTTTTTTTCTAACTTCTTTTTAAAATTAAATCTTTTTTCTAACTTTTATAAAGTTAAATCTTTTTTCTAACTACTTTTTTAAAATTAAATCTTTTTGTCTAACTCTTTTTAAAAATTAAATCTTTTTTTCTCTAACTTCTCTTTTTAAAAAATTAAATCTTTTTTCTCTAACTTCTTTTTTAAAAATTAAATCTTTTTTTCTCTAGCTTGTTTTTAAAATTAATTTTTTTTTTCTAACCTTTTTTTTAAAATTAAATCTAAATCTTTTTTTTGACACCTTTATTTTTCAAATTAAAATTCTAAATTCTTTTTAAAATTAAATTCTAACGCCCTTTTTTTTTTTAAATTTTAAATTCCTTTTAAAATTAAATTCTAACAGTTTTTAAAATAATTCTAACATTTTTTAAAACCAACATTCAAATATTTTTTTTTTTACTCTAACTCATTTTTTTTTTTAAAACTCTAATTTTTTATTTAACTTGAAACTCTAATCTTCTTTGCTAACTTTTTAAATTTAAATCTCAACACTTTTTTAATCTAATCCAATCTTAATGAATTCCAGATCAAATCAATCATATCATATCATCATCATAAGAAAATCAGCATCACCATCAAATCAAATCTGAAATCATCATAAAAATCTACTCAAATCAAATCCGAGATTGAAAAAGATTGAGATATTCAAATTAAATCTGAGATTAAAAAAGATTTAAAAATCAAGTATAAAAGGGACGAAAATCATAGCAAGAAAGGGAGAACTTTTTTTCGTAAAATCCAAGCAAACTCCGTCAAAAATCCTCTAGCCTCAGGACAAAGCATCATCGGCCATCATCATTCCGTAAGGATCAAAAAATATAATTACAATTTTTGTGTTGCTTTTCATGTTTTTCAGGAAAAAGAGATGAAGAAGACAAATCGGTGGTCATGCAAAAGAAGAAGAAGATAACATCCGTGAGAGGCAAACAAGAAGGAGAGGAACACACGCAAACTCAGAGAGCAGAGAGAAGAAGAGTGATGACTGGCCCAACCCTCTTTTTTTTTTTATTATTTATTGTTTTTCCATTTGTTATTTTATTTTGTTTATCTTTTTTTAAAAAAATCAAGAAGACCCTTTCTTTTTTATAATCAAAAACCTTTTTCAAATTAATTAAAACTCTTTTTAAATAAAATAATCAAATGTTTTTTCAAATAATAAAACTTTTTTTATAACTTTAAAGTAAAATGTGTTTTTAACTAACATTAAGATTTTTTAAATTAAACCAATTGTTTTTTTTAATGATTAAATCTTTTTTCAAAATATTATCACTAAAACTCCTTTTTTAGAATAATTAACCAAACTTTCACTTTTTTATTAATAAATTTTTTTAAAACTCAAAACTCTTTTAATTAAAATTAATCTCTCTTTTCACAAATTTAAATCCTTGGTTAAAAAGACCATAAAAGTCCTCCAAAATTCATACGGTTTGTTTCTCGTTCAATTTTGATTTCGTTTTCGTCTAACCCCACATACTGACATTTTTGTTTGTTTTGTTTCTTGCAGCTATTATGTTCAATTTGAAACTTATTTTCGGTTTTATATTTAGCTATTATAATTGTAACTGCTTATGGGATGTAATTGTGCGAGACAATTGTCGCATTTATCTTTCCGCACTTTATTTTCTGCCGTTGTATGTATATTTAATTTCATCGCATCTTTATAATTAATTTCACTCCTCCGAAGGAATTAGGTCTAGCCGTTTGACCGCCGTGTCAGTAGTCCTCAACTTCAAACCCTTGCGACCTCACAAACCCTAATTTTCACAAATGCCTCGCCGCAGGCAAAATTACAATTTTACCCTTAGCATTAGGTCAAAGAGCCGCCGCGCTCATTTTAGGGTTTCCCGCCGTGGAATCCCTAATTTAACCCTAATTACAACTTAACATTTCAACGTAGAGATTTGGAGTTTCTACACTCCACGTAAGCGTGTCCTTAAGATGCGTTTATTCCCCTTGAGACCTTGACCACAGTCAAGAAGTTTCTAACCTCCCTATTGAGGGGAACTACGATTACTCTGATTCCATTCCCGTAAGGATACGTAGGCACAAGATGCGATGTCTTGCCGAGTAAACTTAGAATTAACCCCTTAGGTCTCCTTTCTCACTTTTAATCCTTTGTACATATACCTTAAGCAAATGAATAAAGCAAATAGTAAACATTTGAACAAAAGGTTCCTGTAGAGTACTACAGAAGTTTAGGGTGCTAATACCTTCCCTAAATTTAACCAACCCCCGAACCCTAGATCTTTCCCCGCATTGTGTTTACGATGCAAAATAGGTTTTCCCTCTTTTGACCTTTTCCTTCGGATAAATCAAAGAGCGGTTGTGAATTGAATTGCGATTCAAACTCATTAATAGTTTGTGATCCTATTTCCACCGCAACAGAAAATGGCGACTTCACTGGGGACTCCTTTAACTTTTGAGGGTTATCCCTAACTTGTTCATATTTATTACTATCTGTGACATTATTCATTTGCATGTATATATTTGTGCTTTGATTGTGGGACTGTTCCTTGTGCTGTGAGATAGGTCCTACACCCGGATCTAGTGTACCTTAGGTAAATGGCAATAGACCAAGGAAACTGTACGACGTATATCGATACGGTTGATCTGGTGGCCATGGTTAGTGCGACTTCTTGGTTGGTGCTTATATTCCTTAAGTCAAGTTGAGGATAATATTGAGGCTGCCATATGTTGTCAACGCACTAACTGACTTTTAGAACCCTAGTTAACTCATCTTGGCCTTTAGAAAGTAGTGAGGTAACCGGCTTTGGTGCAGACTAAAGTTGGTTGACACTCGATACTACGCTCATTGAGATCTTAAACTTGGAGGGTTTTGGTTGGCAAGTAAGTTGCCTTCTGAACAACCATCCTTGTGAAAGATCAATGATATTGAGATCCCTTAGAACCTGGTTACTTTTGTAGGACAGGATGAACCATCTAACTTCAGGGGAGGGTATTTGCCTTTGAACCTCATGCAAGCTTTTAACCTAGGACTTTGTGTGTTTTCATGCATTGCATCTCATTGCATTGTATTTCATGGAATTCAAACATCATTTATGGATATCGCGGGATACCGTAAATAAAGAAAAATAAAAATAAAAAAATAAGGGAAAGATTCCCTTGGTACCCCACAATATTCGTAAATATTCGAATTCCGTGAAATCTTCATTTGCATTCACATTTTAGCATCATACTTTTGCATTGCATGTGTCTCCCGATTTCTCATACTCGGTTCTCTCGCCTTCCAGTTTTGTCACCCTGAATTCTCTGCATCAATACGACCCCTCATAAGGATGGAAGATCAAAACCAAGAGATCAACCGTGTCAGCCATGAACTCGAAGATCTTCGAGGAAGTGTAGGGCAGATTTTGGAGATGCTACGAGCTCTTAGTGTGAAGGTGGATGCTTAGTCTACTATTGTTTCTGAGACTACCAATACCGTTATGGAATCTCAACCAGCTGTTACCGTCGAGAATGTACCTCCTCACGGTCTTCAATCCGGTTTGGTGCCTCCCGTTGCTCAACCAGTTCGACGAGCTACCCCTCCAAAGTGCAAAACTCCTAACTCCGACCATGGTAAAGGACCTGCACGTTCGAGGAACCGCAAAACAACTACTCCTCAACTTTTACAATATCAACAGAGTTATGTTCAAGGTTATCCGTTTCTATATGTTCAACAACCCTATGTAGCTACTGTTGCACATCCTTTCGATCAGCAGTTTCCTGCATGCCAGCCTGTACAGTCAGCTCCGGTATATCAGGCACCAGTTTATCAACAACCTTCCGGTTATTCGCCTATGCAAGTTCCTGTCGACAATCAACGAGTGCCCAACGCTCCTGTTCACCAGCAATCACAGGATCAGGTTCCTTATCCCCGTAAGAGTCAGTATAAGCCTTGTCCTCCAATTCCGATGACTTTCACTGAGTTATACCCCCATTTAGTACAACAAGGTCTGATTACCACCAGTGCTTTGGGTCCTCCACCTAATCCATTACCTGCAAGTTACAACGCTACCGCTCATTGTTTATTTCATGAGGGTGCGCCCGGCCATGATCTAGAGAATTGCTATGCTCTTAAGAAAGTTGTCAGAAATTTGCTAGAAACGAAGAAGTTGTCTTTTGGCGATGCTCAGATGAAGATCGAGACTCCTCTCGGGGTTCCTCACTCGTCAAGTGCGAATTCTGCAAAGCATGCTACGCCTATCAGCCGAATCCAGTAATTATTCAAAGGCCTAGCCCGCTTCATTTCAGTAACCCTCAAGGTGATATGACCGGGATCAACAAAGGATCTGGGAAATTTATTTTGAAGCAACGACTGAAAACTGTGGAAGATGTGACCAGCATAACTGGGGTAAACCATGATGACTCACAGTGATCATAAGCCAGACGTCCTTTCCGTTGAGGCTCCGCCAAAGGAAACTGTTGCTTTTGAATTTCATAAACCATTTAGAAGGATTTTTCCGACAGTTCATTTGTTTATTTATATGTATTTCTCTTTGATTAAGCATATTTAGCATGTATGAACTTGTTTATCTTTGATTAATTAATACAACGCATATGTTTGTCTTGAATAAATCCATTCGTTTCACTCATTCAAAATATATTTTTCATAAATTATAATGCCAACTTTACCCGATCTCTTGTTCAGATGGAGAATTGGGAGGAGGATGACGAACCTAAAACGTCAGATTTCTTGTCGTATGCTTTCGATTGAAACCCGCTGATGATGTAAGGCATTGTTTCAAATCCCAAACACTGGAGATATAAGGATGTTAAACCCTAGTCAACCCTTTGAGCCTTGAAGTAGGAGTTTTTCTTTCTTTTTAAGAACCTTCATCCTAACCTGGGGCAGGGTAGGTTTCAGTTAAACCGATCGAGCGCTTAGACTCTTAAAAAGGAAGAGCAAACCTTCGAGAATTTATCCTTAGCATCTTAAGAAGTCCAATACAATGACTATCCCTCGGTTACCTAAGGAGTGGGGCGGTCACGAGCCTTTCAAAAGATTTACACGACTTGTGCATAAAAGAATATTCAAAAAAATAAGAGCCCGTTAAGTCAAAACCTATAAAGGAGACTTAGGCAAAACTGGGGCATCCCGCTGGACTCCAAAGTCAGATCAAAAGACATTGTCCAGGCAAAAGTTAGGGAATAAAAGCAAATAGGGTACAATAAATAATCCCTAGTAAAGAACAAAGTCGTGTGACCAATTGCCAAAAGAAATAGGCGAGTGACTGCCATGTCCAAAGCCTTGATAAATTCTCGACCATAGTAAATCCGCTTGAGATATGAGCGTTCGTATCCGGTTAACTGAATTAGGATTGGAGAACATCACGAAGAAAGGGTGGGTACAAATATAACTTTGAGCCTTTATCCTTTGTTTCTTAAACCGTGAACCGAGCCACGATACAACCTTTAAAAGACCTAATTGAAGTAGGACTTCGGTTGAAAGCATACTCGACAAGATCACGTTTCCTGACTCCTACGAGCTATGCTCAGAAAAAATTCATGTTGGCATTATAATTAAAACTTATATCCCGACTAGTGATTTCGGTCACAAGTTATCGCGATATCTTTTTCAAAACAAAAATTCAAGACAAATATATGTGTACATTGACAAGCTCAGGATATGCATTTCAGGCATGACGACTTTGCTTGATATCTTAGAGATTTACATATGGACATAACCCGTGGAACTTGAAAATCCTGCTAAACAGGGGCAGGCAGTTTCCCAGTTCACTTACCAACGCGAGGTTGACATTCTGAAGGAGCTATTTCCCAAAGATTTCATCGTAACACGATTAATTTGTGCCAGTTACGTCGAGACCTGACAAATCTCTCAAAGAGTTTGAGAACAATGGGGCAGCCGGACTCGGTGTTCTCTATAAAATCCTCTTGAGATGACCCTACCTCGCAACGCAAGTATCCTAGGGCACCATGTTTTTGAAGAAACAAATGGCGGCTATTATAAGGTCCTGCAAGATCAAAACCATGGGATTTCACAATTTTTTCATGCACCCGATGGATTTTACTCACAGCGGCCTTCATACCCCAGTAAAGCTCAGTGTTGCAACAGGCTCTTAAACTATTGCCTCATCATAGTCCCCAGCGAGACTTTAAGCTGACAATACTTTGGATGGAGCCGGTGGTCCCTAAGACATCAAAGATTCCACCGACATGCTCCCAGTGCCAGTCCCCAGAGAGACTATAAGCTGACAACTTTTTCTTGGGTAACTCAAAAGTGTCCCTCAAGTTTTCTTCTCCCCATGTGAAGACGTGATACTGTACACCCAAGCAGATTACCTTCTCCTCAGAAAATTCAGAACTTTAAAACCAGAGTTGGTTCCACCATTGATCCTTCTTACCCATGATTGACGTATTGGTTGCAGAGAACGCAGGGTATCTCCGTCGAGATGTTTATTTCGTCTCTCGTCCTGACTCTAGTCTGTTTCGTCAGCATACGCAAGGGCATAAGCATCACATGCCTATTTCATTACATATTCATTACATATTCATTACATATTCATTACATATTCATTACATACATATTCATTACATACTCATTACATACTCATTTCATAACATCTTGCATAGTTACATACATAGACATTAACATACATTCACATTAACATATGCATCAACATATGCGTTAGCATTCACAGGTTCATTGTGTCTCTCCATCATTGGTTGTTACCGCCGAGTAACTGGGGTTTGTCCATTCTCTCCAAATAGATTGTCAGCCCTAAGCATAAAATACATATGTGTTTCCAGTTTCCCCACGGAGCTCGATCCTCGTGGATGACGGTTACTTCAGCTATCTTTCCTCGCCAGGATAAGATATCTACCCTTCGAGTTCATTCCCTCGATGGAGTCTTGATTACCAGTTTTCTTTCTAGCTCGATCCTAGATTGAATCTCAGTCTTGTCGGTCGTCAATCCCAACCGGACGTGCATTTATTTTGCACCATCTAAAGATTTTCACCATACCATGACAGATACGCGACTATCTCGCTTGAGAAGTTTATCACTGTACCCGGACGTGCATTTATTTTGCACTATCTTTCAAGAAAATCAACTACAATCCTTTACAGATACACGCCAGTTCGCGCCTGGAAAATCCATCAGTACAACACTTTACAATCCTACATGTTACAACATCGGTACAACACTTTACATCTTACAGCATCAGCATACGACATTTCTCACCTAAGAAGTCGATCATATCCTCGTTATGACTCGCAGCAAATGGCCATCTCCATGGAGCAGTTGGGCTTCCATTTACCTGCCGTCTTGAGGTACGAACCAATTCGTATTCAGGAGAGCACGATCTTGAGTTACGAGAAGGTTTGAGCGAAATCATATTCAGAAGAGCACGATTCTGAGTTATGAAGAAGTTCATTTATCCTTTAGTAAAAGAAGGAACGGAATCATATTCAGGAGAGCACGATTCTGAGTTATGAGGAAGTTCAGTTGGCCGTTTTTCAGGAGAGCACGATTCTGAAGAATGAAGAAATTTCAGGAGCCGAATCATATTCAGGAGAGCACGATTCTGAGTTATGAGGAAGTTCGATTATCCAGTTTCATATTCAGGAGAGCACGATTCTGAAATATGAGTATATTCAGTCATCCAGTTTCATATTCAGGAGAGCACGATTCTGAGTTATGAGGAAGTTCGATTATCCAGTTTCATATTCAGGAGAGCACGATTCTGAAATATGAGTATCTTCAGTTATCCAGTTTCATATTCAGGAGAGCACGATTCTGAAATATGAGTATCTTCAGTCATCCAGTTTCATATTCAGGAGAGCACGATTCTGAAATATGAGTAAATTCAGTCATCCAGTTTCATATTCAGGAGAGCACGATTCTGAAATATGAGTATATTCAGTCATCCAGTTTCATATTCAGGAGAGCACGATTCTGAAGTATGAGGAAGTTCAGTTTACCCTTTTCATGTTCAGGAGAGCACGATTCTGAAGCATGAAGAAGTTTATTTATCCTTCAGTAAGAGAAGAATCAGAATCGTATTCCAGGCGCCGACCTTAAATGCGAGAAGATTTATTTATCAGATAAGCAGCAGCCTCTTTATTTGAGTGCTTATCCATTTTTTGCACATAAGTCCCTTCCAACGATAAGTGACAGTTCTCCCTCGAGAAGCTTATCAGGGCAATTTCCCATCAAAGTCCATTTATTTTGGCATACAGTCGGTCTTTACCCTGTATATTTGCTACGGAGTTCCGAAAAGTCCGTTTGATCCTGTCACGAGGGGTAGTTTACAGAAGCTTGGATGTTATTCCTTGCTCAATGCTCCAGCATTCTGTAATCGATCTTACAATCGTATGTGATCCAGTTTTATTTTTAGATTCCCCAGTGGAGGCCGTCTCATAGGTACCATCTCCATTCGAGGATCTCGTTCCTTTTCTAAAAGTGACAATTGGTCATTCGCACCAGTTGACTATCATTTTTAGAATTCCCCAGTGATGTACTGTGTCTCAGCGCGTCATTTTCCCCAGTGTGTTCTTCTCGTAGCATCTGTGTCGTCGTATTCGTCAGCATTTTCGCATTCATCATTCCATCATACGCATCACGTTGTCTGCATTAATCTGTTCTCGTTTTGTCCATAGCATTGCATATCGTCGCATATAAGGGCAAAATTTTCGGTTATCTATATTTAAATCTCTCCACCACGATTCCACGAGTCTCTGTCACTCAAATCGTCCGGTGTAGCCATTTAAATAGGGGCAACTGTAATACCCCAAATTTTACCCTTTCTTTTTTATTTTTATTTTAAATTCTTATTAACTTAATAAATTAACCTTTTTTTTAAATCTTGTTTTTTTAACTAATAATAATTTAATTAACCTTTTTTATAACTTTACTAATGTTTTTTATTAACTTTTTTTTTCTATTTAGTTTATTTATTTAAGTCATTTTAAGCTCTTCTTACTAACTTTTAGGATTTAGATTAAAATTTAACTTTTTTTTCTTTTCTTTAAAGAGTAAATTTTTTATAACCTTTTTTAAATTAATTTCTAACACTTTTTTTTTTTCAAATTCTAATACTTTTTTTAAATAAAAATCTAATACTTTTTTTTTAAATTAAATCTTTTTCCTAACTTTTTTTAAATCTTTTTTCTAATTTTTTTTAAATCTTTTTTCTAACTTTTTTTAAATCTTTTTTCTAACTTTTTTTTAAATCTTTTTTCTAACTTTTTTTAAATCTTTTTTCTAACTCCTCTTTAAAGTTAAATCTTTTTCTAACTTTTTAAAATTAAAACTTTTTTTCTAACTTTTTTAAAGCTAAATCTTTTTTTTCTAACTTTTTTAAAGTTAAATCTTTTTTTCTATTTTTTTTTTAAAAAAATCAAATCTTTTTCTAACTATTTTAAAAGTTAAATCCTTTTTTTCTACCTTTTAAAGTTAAATCTTTTTTCTAACTTTTTTAAAGTTAAATCTTTTTTTCTATTTTTTTAAAAAAAATCAAATCTTTTTTCTAACTTTTTTAAAGTTAAATATTTTTTTTCTAACTTCTTTTTAAAATTAAATCTTTTTTCTAACTTTTATAAAGTTAAATCTTTTTTCTAACTACTTTTTTAAAATTAAATCTTTTTGTCTAACTCTTTTTAAAAATTAAATCTTTTTTTCTCTAACTTCTCTTTTTAAAAAATTAAATCTTTTTTCTCTAACTTCTTTTTTAAAAATTAAATCTTTTTTTCTCTAGCTTCTTTTTAAAATTAATTTTTTTTTTCTAACCTTTTTTTTAAAATTAAATCTAAATCTTTTTTTTGACACCTTTATTTTTCAAATTAAAATTCTAAATTCTTTTTAAAATTAAATTCTAACGCCCTTTTTTTTTTTTAAATTTTAAATTCCTTTTAAAATTAAATTCTAACAGTTTTTAAAATAATTCTAACATTTTTTAAAACCAACATTCAAATATTTTTTTTTTTACTCTAACTCATTTTTTTTTTTTAAAACTCTAATTTTTTATTTAACTTGAAACTCTAATCTTCTTTGCTAACTTTTTAAATTTAAATCTCAACACTTTTTTAATCTAATCCAATCTTAATGAATTCCAGATCAAATCAATCATATCATATCATCATCATAAGAAAATCAGCATCACCATCAAATCAAATCTGAAATCATCATAAAAATCTACTCAAATCAAATCCGAGATTGAAAAAGATTGAGATATTCAAATTAAATCTGAGATTAAAAAAGATTTAAAAATCAAGTATAAAAGGGACGAAAATCATAGCAAGAAAGGGAGAACTTTTTTTCGTAAAATCCAAGCAAACTCCGTCAAAAATCCTCTAGCCTCAGGACAAAGCATCATCGGCCATCATCATTCCGTAAGGATCAAAAAATATAATTACAATTTTTGTGTTGCTTTTCATGTTTTTCAGGAAAAAGAGATGAAGAAGACAAATCGGTGGTCATGCAAAAGAAGAAGAAGATAACATCCGTGAGAGGCAAACAAGAAGGAGAGGAACACACGCAAACTCAGAGAGCAGAGAGAAGAAGAGTGATGACTGGCCCAACCCTCTTTTTTTTTTTATTATTTATTGTTTTTCCATTTGTTATTTTATTTTGTTTATCTTTTTTTAAAAAAATCAAGAAGACCCTTTCTTTTTTATAATCAAAAACCTTTTTCAAATTAATTAAAACTCTTTTTAAATAAAATAATCAAATGTTTTTTCAAATAATAAAACTTTTTTTATAACTTTAAAGTAAAACGTGTTTTTAACTAACATTAAGATTTTTTAAATTAAACCAATTGTTTTTTTTAATGATTAAATCTTTTTTCAAAATATTATCACTAAAACTCCTTTTTTAGAATAATTAACCAAACTTTCACTTTTTTATTAATAAATTTTTTTAAAACTCAAAACTCTTTTAATTAAAATTAATCTCTCTTTTCACAAATTTAAATCCTTGGTTAAAAAGACCATAAAAGTCCTCCAAAATTCATACGGTTTGTTTCTCGTTCAATTTTGATTTCGTTTTCGTCTAACCCCACATACTGACATTTTTGTTTGTTTTGTTTCTTGCAGCTATTATGTTCAATTTGAAACTTATTTTCGGTTTTATATTTAGCTATTATAATTGTAACTGCTTATGGGATGTAATTGTGCGAGACAATTGTCGCATTTATCTTTCCGCACTTTATTTTCTGCCGTTGTATGTATATTTAATTTCATCGCATCTTTATAATTAATTTCACTCCTCCGAAGGAATTAGGTCTAGCCGTTTGACCGCCGTGTCAGTAGTCCTCAACTTCAAACCCTTGCGACCTCACAAACCCTAATTTTCACAAATGCCTCGCCGCAGGCAAAATTACAATTTTACCCTTAGCATTAGGTCAAAGAGCCGCCGCGCTCATTTTAGGGTTTCCCGCCGTGGAATCCCTAATTTAACCCTAATTACAACTTAACATTTCAACGTAGAGATTTGGAGTTTCTACACTCCACGTAAGCGTGTCCTTAAGATGCGTTTATTCCCCTTGAGACCTTGACCACAGTCAAGAAGTTTCTAACCTCCCTATTGAGGGGAACTACGATTACTCTGATTCCATTCCCGTAAGGATACGTAGGCACAAGATGCGATGTCTTGCCGAGTAAACTTAGAATTAACCCCTTAGGTCTCCTTTCTCACTTTTAATCCTTTGTACATATACCTTAAGCAAATGAATAAAGCAAATAGTAAACATTTGAACAAAAGGTTCCTGTAGAGTACTACAGAAGTTTAGGGTGCTAATACCTTCCCTAAATTTAACCAACCCCCGAACCCTAGATCTTTCCCCGCATTGTGTTTACGATGCAAAATAGGTTTTCCCTCTTTTGACCTTTTCCTTCGGATAAATCAAAGAGCGGTTGTGAATTGAATTGCGATTCAAACTCATTAATAGTTTGTGATCCTATTTCCACCGCAACAGAAAATGGCGACTTCACTGGGGACTCCTTTAACTTTTGAGGGTTATCCCTAACTTGTTCATATTTATTACTATCTGTGACATTATTCATTTGCATGTATATATTTGTGCTTTGATTGTGGGACTGTTCCTTGTGCTGTGAGATAGGTCCTACACCCGGATCTAGTGTACCTTAGGTAAATGGCAATAGACCAAGGAAACTGTACGACGTATATCGATACGGTTGATCTGGTGGCCATGGTTAGTGCGACTTCTTGGTTGGTGCTTATATTCCTTAAGTCAAGTTGAGGATAATATTGAGGCTGCCATATGTTGTCAACGCACTAACTGACTTTTAGAACCCTAGTTAACTCATCTTGGCCTTTAGAAAGTAGTGAGGTAACCGGCTTTGGTGCAGACTAAAGTTGGTTGACACTCGATACTACGCTCATTGAGATCTTAAACTTGGAGGGTTTTGGTTGGCAAGTAAGTTGCCTTCTGAACAACCATCCTTGTGAAAGATCAATGATATTGAGATCCCTTAGAACCTGGTTACTTTTGTAGGACAGGATGAACCATCTAACTTCAGGGGAGGGTATTTGCCTTTGAACCTCATGCAAGCTTTTAACCTAGGACTTTGTGTGTTTTCATGCATTGCATCTCATTGCATTGTATTTCATGGAATTCAAACATCATTTATGGATATCGCGGGATACCGTAAATAAAGAAAAATAAAAATAAAAAAATAAGGGAAAGATTCCCTTGGTACCCCACAATATTCGTAAATATTCGAATTCCGTGAAATCTTCATTTGCATTCACATTTTAGCATCATACTTTTGCATTGCATGTGTGGTGTTGTGCCAAGATTAAGCAAAGAAGAATCAAGGAGGTGGGAAGTTGCTAAATTAAGGTTTCAGTGTAAAATCCCCTATTTAGTGCCTAACTTCAAAGCCACATAAGTCACAATACAAGTTTCAAATGGATATTTGGCCAACATGAAACTTGTAGAGAATCTCAAAACCTTTAATTTGAGTACTAGAAGTCCTCAAGGGGATTTGTAGAACTCAAGTTATGGTCCTTGCAAGTTACAAGTCACCAGATGACTATGAAATTTATCTGTGAAAGACACTTGACTTCCAAGCAACGTTTTCCCTTCAAGGAGGTTTCAAATGGATTCTTGGCCAACATGAGATTTGTAGATCTTGATCTTAGCTTTCCATAGAGTACTAGAAGTCCTTGATAGGATTTGTAGAACTCATGTTATGATCTTTGCAAGCCAGGGGTATTTTAGGTATTGGTGATTATAGGTCATTTGTGATCATAGGTCCATAACTCCAACTTGCAAGCTTCAAATGGAAAATTGTTCAACATGAAACTTGTTCAAAATGGTGTTTTGAGTGCAAAAAAGTGATTATGAGATCTTGGATTGGCTTGTAACATGAAGTTGCTTGAAATGGCTTAAAAAGGAAGAAAAATAAGTCATTTAAAGGCCAAAAAATGGAATTTAATGATTGGGGTCCAAACAAGTCCATATTATATGTCATTTTGATCAGAAAATGAATTCCAAGAATGATGACATTACCACTTTTTGGATTTGAGGCCAATAACACATGGTTCCCTTTTGTACCTTAAGGTTGAAGTAACATAACAATCACACACCATAAGATCAAAAGCAAGGGAATTACACATCCCATTCATTTCAAAATGTCATGAGGTGAGAAATTCATGCAAGATAGAGAGCTAGAACAGAGCAAAACACGATTTCCACATATGAGATTTTCAAGGAATATGAGAATTTCAATTTCTCATTGTGGTTGTTATAGAAGTTTCTAGAGGTTTCTAACAACTTCTATATATGCATTGCAACTGGTTCAGAGTGTTTTTTGGGAAAGAATTGGAGGGAAATAAGAAAGAGCAACTGAAATTTCTTCATTGCATCTCAGAATCGGGTTTGGAGATAGAGGGAATTTCAAGGCAAATTGACCATTGTAGAAGCTTGGGAAGTGGTTCTTGAGTGATTCTGGAAAAGATTGGAGGTTGATTCGAGCAAAATCTTAATTTGTTCATCATTTCAAACCAGGTTTGCATTTTTCAATTTTTAGCTTAATTTGTAGGTAATTGAGTAGAAATGATTATATGGTTAGGATAGTGATGACGCTAGGTTGGATTTCAGTACAAGAATTGAATGATTAGAGACCAAACTAGGCATGGCACCATTTCTGTTAGTGAGGATATCTCTTGATTCTTGAGGCTACAAGCATGTTTGGATAGTGAGTTTTGAAGCCTGATGCGTGTAGAAGAGTTTAGGATCATTAATTGCAAGAATTGAGTGATTCAAGACTTGGTGAATTTTCTGAAACTTGGATCGATTTTGGAATTGGAGTGAGAATCAATAAATTCTGAGGTCATATTCGTGATCAGGATGAAATTTTGAGGAGGATAGGGTGTTTAGTTGTTGCGTTTGATGCCTTTTTGGGATTGCCTCGCTGGAGACGACGCTGGCGCAAAGCTCAGGCCACCGTCTGAGCATTCCCTTCCATTTTCAAATATTTGGGGAAGATGAAGTTTTAACCATTGATTTGCTAGCTTTACTTTGACTGAAACCTAGAACCAATGGCCACGATTGCAAGTTGATTTCTGAAGAGTTTGAGTTTTATCAAAACTCACCATTTCATTAATTGGTATTGGGTGGGCTTTAGTCATTTGCTTGCTACTCACACCTCCATTTAGGCCCAGGTCTGGATAACACCATGGAATAATTGCTAATTGTCACGCACATTTATTCATTTTGTATTGTTTTTATTTTATTTTGTCATTTGCATATAGTTTATAAATAAAATCATAACAAATAGGAAAATTAACATTTTTAGGCTAGATTTTTTCCCCTGACTCCTTAAAGTCTAGAATTTAATAGGATTGAGAAATTATTAATTCATGCATTTTAGAATTTAATTGCATTTTTTGAAGTTTAATTGTTTTTATTTTGAATATGGTTGATATGTGATCTTGCTGATTTTATTATGGGTGTTTGGTGTATGATTTTGAGTTGATTCTTTTTGGACTAGTTAGCTTAGATATGCATGTACGCCTAGTAATTTTCTCATATTTTTGTGAGATAATTTTAGGTTGTTTTGAGCATTGAACATTAAGTGGTGTAGAATTAGGGTTTTAAGATAGTACCCTTAGGTTTAGGGCATAGTTTTAAGTCTTAATGGTTGATTAACCCCTTGGTTTTGTATGGAGATATTCTTAAGAGGTTTAGGAACCCTTAGAATTTTTTGTAGGATTTTACAATCATGTTTGGTATTTTAAGTAGAATTAGTTTTAAGACTAACTTTTGGGTGTTTCTAACACACTAATTTGACTAGTTTAATTCAATAGTTCCCCTTAGATTAGGGTGGTGGTGCTCTTGTGCTTGGATGAACATGAAGACAACTTGAAGATGCTTTGTAGAGCTTGAAGGTGCTTGAAGTTGAAGCCTTGTCCTTTTGTGGAGTGCTTGTCAGGAGCTTAGGGAAACTAGGGTTTTAGGAAGAGCATTAGACTAGTTTTACTTCTTTCTTCAAACATAGAGTGCTTTGTTTGCCTCTATTCAATCCAATGACATAAAGTCCTCTTAAAGAAGTCACATATCTCCTTTGGAGGGATGAATGGCATACTTTAAGAGTAGAACTTTGAGGATGCCTTCCTATTACAGTGTTAAGATCTTAATGGCTTCCCTTGGTTGTTATAGAGTTTCTTACCACTTCAACTTGATCTTGTTGAATGATTCTCCCTTGGAGGTGCTTGTTGAAGCTTGGTAAAGAGAAATTTTAGTGCTTGTTGAAGCTTGTTGAAAGTAGGGTTTGTGCTTGTTGAAGCTAGAAGTTTGTTGAAGCTAGGAGTGTCTGCTTGTTGAAGTTTGCTGCTTGTTGAAGCTGGTTGCTTGTTGAAGCTAGGGTTTTGCTGCTTGTTGAAATTTGAAGCTTGTTGAAGCTTGGTTCTAGTTGAAGAGTGAAATTTTATTGAAAGCTTGAGGATAGGAGCATTCATGAAGTTGAAAGTTGTTGTTGTCAACTGTTTGCTGTTTAATCAACTGTTGCTGTCAGAGCTGCTGCTTGTGCTGTCAACTGAAGGAGTCTGGTGTTGCTGCTTGAGTCGCCTCCTCTGCTGTGGTTTTGGTTTTTTCTATATTGTTTGTTGGCTTGTGTAGCTTGCCCCCTAGGTTTGAAGTGAATGTTGATTCACTTTGCCTATTGTTTTCCCAGGTTCGAGGTTGAGTGGGACTCCCTTGTCTCGCTTGTATTGCTGCATTGCATGCATTTTACTGTATTTGCCTGCTTTCTTTTCTGCTTATCCCCTAGGATCTCTGATTTCCTCTATGCAGGAGGGAATTATAACAGACATTAGGATTCTTATCCATGCATGACAACATTAGGTTAGTTTTTATTCCCTTTTCAACCCTAGAATTTTTAGAGCTTCTTTCTCTTCTTATCTCAGAAAAACTCAAAAATACAGTAATAAGGTTAATCGATGTCGTACGTGTCGCTACTGCGAAAATCGGCGCCGGCTGACAGAAGAGTCGCCACTGTGCGTTATTTATCCCAACGGAGGGAAAGGAAACGCTCGAAGTAAACCTCGCAAAAACAGGGAAAGGTATGGTCATCGCAACCAAAACCTGGGTTCGGGAGTCGGTTACGCAAGGGGAAGGTATTAGCACCCCTCACGTCCATCGTACTCGATGGGATCCACGCTTGCTTGGGTTGTCTAAAGGATGCAAAACAATCTATCTACGGCTGCTAAATCTAAACGGAAGGGAATTGACTCGATAGAGCGTCGCGCTCTATGCCTACGTATTCTCAAGAGAGAAAGTCAGAGTCAACGTAGTTCGGGACTACAGGAAAAATTGGCTCGCCAAGACCTCGCGTCTTGTGCCTACGTACTTCCACACTGCATGGAAGATCAGAGCCTTACGTAGTTCAGGCTAACTACGACTAAACAGGGTATTCTCACACAGCAGTGAGGAAACAAACTGGCTTCAAAGGTACGGGGACCTATGGGCAAAACTATGGCTTGGTCTCAAATGCACTCGGGCAAGAGAGAAAAAGGGTAACAATCAGTCGTCAACGGGAAAGTCTCGATCGCACAGCAGCGAGAGAACAGAAAGTCAGTTGTTAGTGTGCTCGCTAGGATATCGCATCCTATGCCTACATATCCTCGTCTGGTACGAGAAATCAGAGCAGCTGTAGTTCGGCTACTTCGGGACCACAACTCAAATCTCGTTTTATTGATATTCTGAAAAATTATTACAATGAGTGAAGACTGAAAATAAATCTCCTAGGAAATACTATCCTATCCTATCCTAAAAAATTCGAATGGAAAAGAGTCCCCTAACAAGTGGACGTCTAAGCTATCCCTGAAACTGAATAAACTCTAAAAAATGCACTCTAAAAAATATTAAGTCTACTTTACTATTTTTCCTCTTTTTCCTTCTTTTCTTTTCAACTATTTTCTCCTTTTTTTCAAAATATTTTTCATATATTTTTCATATTTTTCTATGTATTTTTTCCATATATTTTTTCCATTATTTTCTCTCCTTTTTCCTTTTTTAAATTCTTTCTTCTCAAATATTTTTCTTTTTCATAACTTCTTTTTCTACTACTTCTTTTCATTATTTCCTCTCTTTTTTCTTTTTTCAAATTCTTTTTCAATATTTTTCCTTCACTTTTTTCTTTTCAAAATATTTCTCCATGTTTTTTTCTATATTTTTTTTATAACAAATAAAAGATAAAAAAAAACAGGGGGAGGGGTACATCAGTTGTTTCAGGGGGTATACAAGAAAAACATTGGGCCCAGCCCAGAAAAACAATCAAACAAAAAAGAAAAAAAAAGCTGAGAGGGGGTATGATCAAAAAACGTGTGGTGTTAGCTGGGAAACGGTATTGGGCTCAGGCCCACTTTCGGCCAAGAACACTCTCAGGGGGGTAAGAAGAGTGAACGGAGGTGAATGTCTGGAATCCCAATGGGCTTGAGGCCCAATCCATGGCCACGTATCACTCAGGCCATCCAAAACCCTAGATCCCTCTCTTCTCTCAGTTCACTGTTCATGGCCGTCACCCCTCTCACCTTCGCCCTCTCTCAAACGCCCAATCTCCACCTTACTCTCAACACCCTTAAGCTCCTCCAAACCTACTTGCCCTTCGAAGTCAGCACCAACAACCGATCAAACAACACGATTCCCCTAACAAGTTCTTGAAGATGTAGTACTTTCTGGAGATGGCTTAGATGTTCTTGAGGTGTCTTTGGATTTTCTGGATGTTTGGATGAATGCGTTGTTGGTGAAGCCTGTTCTTCTGGTTTTGATCTTGAAGCAACTGAAGAGTTCTTGAAAACTGAAGAATCTGATGAACACAGATTGGAATCTGACGAATCTTGATGGACATCACGAATATTGATGATGATCTTGCCGATTCTGGAGATGAGGAAGACTGATAGAGATTGTGAATCGTCTTTGCTAAACGATGATGGTGAAAGATTGACGCTCGGTTACATCTGGAGATGATACGCCATTGTTGAAGAGATTTCTGGAAATGGATGAGTGCTCTTCGCTGATGAACACTTGAAGGTTCTGGGGAAACCTTGTGAAGACGATGAACTCGTGAGGGTGAGATGATGATGGTTGTATTTCTTGATGAGGATGTTGATCAGAAAGACGCTTGAAGGTTGACGATCGGTTGAAGGTGGAGGTTGATCGGAGGTTGAATAGGAGGTTTCTGGGAATTTCTGGGTTGAGGAAGATGAAGATTAGGGGAGAAGGAGAAGATTTCTGGGTGAATTTGGTGTTTTCTAGTTTCCGGTGACCAGTATGGTGGCCGAAAGTGGTTTAGGGTTGCCGTTACGGTGGCCGCCGGCCATGCATGCCGGCCGGGGAGAGTTTCAGGCGAGGACCAGGGGAGTTGTGTGGTGGAGGCACGTGGCTGCGTTAGTGGGTGGAGACGTTGCATGCGCGCCACGTGGTATCTCGTGGCAGTGAGAGGGAGACTCTGAGGGTGATGTTGCGTCGTGTAATGATGAAATGTGGGGTCCCCCTCCTTGAACACGTGGCCTGCTCTGAGACTATATACTGCTTGATTCTCTGGACGCTTCTGGATGTTTCTAGAAGCTGCTGGAGTTAACTGGACAATTTTGGATAAAACATAAACTGGGCCTACGAATGGGCTTTGCTGAATCTGAGAATGAGGCCCAAACGAAAAAACAAATTAAATCTGAATAATGAATGAAAAAAAACCTGGTTAAAACTTGATTAAGAACTAATCCTAATTAACTAACTAAACTCAATTAACTAAATCTGGAGATTAATCTAATTAATTCTATAAATCCTAATTAAACCTAAAAAGAAAATTATCCTAACAACTCTATTAATTCCCTAATCTAATAATTCCACTAATTAATTTCTAATAAAACCTATGTTATTTATTATAAAAGAAAATCTATTATTCTAATAAAACTATTAAAAAAACTATATTTCTAAAAGAAAATCTACATTATCCTATTAAAATGATAAAATCTATTTAAATTCTATAAAAGAAAAGTCTATTTATTCTATTAAAAAAATAGTAAAAATCTATTTAATATCTAATATTCTAAAAAATGAATTAAAAAATATTAAAACTATTAAAAACTAATAATATTCTATATTATCCTAAAATGATTAAAAATCTATTTAAAAAGAATTAAAACTATTAAAAATCCTAAAAATGATTTAAAACTATTAAAACTATTTAAAGTCTATTTAAATTCTAGAAAATACTAATAATATCCTATATTATTCTAAAAATGAGTTCAAAGCTATAAAAAATCTAAAAATGGTCAATAAAATCCAGAAAAATCACAACAATTCCCAGAGGAACAAAATAAGCACCGAACGACACATAAGACCGCGAGAGCGCACCAAAAATAGCCGGTAAAAATAAACGGACACCGAAACGTCCTCAAAAATACGATTCCACCTATCTAAACTGATTAAAAACCTGAGACGCGAGACGAGAGCTGTGATCCCGATAAAATCCAAACAAATGGAAAATGCACTGTATACAATATGCAGATGCGAATGCGGTCATGCGGCGAAACATCGAGCCACACACGAGACCCGGTTGGTCAAATTTTGGGGTGCAACAGCTGCCCCTATTCAAGCGGCTTGGACCTGACTGGGTGAGGAGCGAACGGCTCTCAGCCAATCAAGGTGCGAGACGGTTGAATACCAGTAAACCCGAAAATTTGCCAACTTCACGAGCACACGATACTCTGCAGAGAATACATCTTTGAATACTGCAATACTAGCTGCACGGCAACTAGCTGGGGAAATACTGATCTGACATCGCTGTCAGTTATCCACGTTAAATTCTTCTGATATTGCCTTCAGACAACCACAACACCCAACATCGCCGCTGGAAGACTAAACCGCCTGACATCACCGTCAGAAGCAGACAAAATTCTGAGGAACACCCAACATCGCCGCTGGAGAACTAAATCTGACATCGCCGTCGGACCATCAAAATACCCAACATCACCGCTGGAGAACTAAATCTGATATTGCCGTTGAATAATCGAAATACCCCACCTCGCCGCTGGAGAAAATACAACACTGAACAAAATACCCCGCATCGCCGCTGGAGAACTACATCTGACATCGCCGTCGGACAATCCAAATGCCCCTGCATCGCCGCTGGAGAACTAAATCTGGCACAATACCCCGCATCGCCGCTGGAGAACTAAAGGATCTGCATCACCTAACATCGCCGTCAGAAGACTGGATCAACTTGACATGCCCAACATCGTCGCTGGAAAACTGAATCTGACATCGCCGTCGGAAACAAACATCGCTCTGAGAGGCACTCGACATCGCCGTCGTACAAACATCATCTCTGCTGGGGATTTGAGGAGTCTGACATCGCCGTCGAACATAAACCTAATCTGACCTCGCCGTCAAAACAAACATCCAACCTCTCCGTCAAACACATTCAACATCGCCGTCGAACCAATCATAATCTGACCTCGCCGTCAAACAAACATTCAACCTCGCCGTCAAACAAACATTCAACCTCGCCGTCGAACACATTCAACATCGCCGTCGAACCAATCATAATCTGACCTCGCCGTCAAACAAACCATAATCTGACCGACTCTGACCTGGGGTTCACCCCTGGTAAGTGGAACAAAAAGGTACACTTGCGTATTTGAAACTACTCCGCTGGGAATGAGAGACTTAACTGAGCACACTCTGATCTGGGGTGCACCCTCAGAACCATAACGAATATTCGCATACTACTGCATACTGAGTTCACCGTAGAACTTCAACATTAAAGATATATGAAACCCTGGCCCCTGGCCACTTCCAGCTTCAACTAGAAAAGATCTTCAAGTACTTCTGAAGATGGAATCCTTGGCCTTCAAGGATAGATGAAACCCTGACCCCTGGTCACTCCAGACCCGCTGGAGAATCTTCAAGTTCTTCTAAAGACAGATGAAACCCTGGCCCCTGGCTACTCCAGATCCGCTGGAGAATCTTCAGGTTCTTCTGAAGATAGACATCCTTGGCCTTCAAGGATATAAACCTTGCCCGTCGGTGATTCCAGCTTCAGCTAGAAAAAATCTTCAAGTACTTCTGAAGATAGACATCCTTGGCCTTCAAGGATGTAAACTTTTGCCCGTCGGCAACTCTGCAGGAAGTATCTTCGACTTCAGTCTGAAGAAATGGTCCTTGTCCTTCAAGGATACATGGATATGCCTTCAGACAACTCCACCTCTGCTATAGAGTGTCCGAGACTTCAGTCAGGGATATACTTCGGCCTTCAGTCCGAAAAATGAATCCTAGGTTATTCATGACCTTGGGGATAACCTTGCCTTCAGGCACCTTCGCTTCAGCTTGGGAAATCTGTGACTTCAGTCAGAGAAATGGTATCCTAAGCCATTCATGACTCTTCGGGGATTCAAACACTTTGCCTTCAGGCAGAACTCCGCTTCAGCTGGAGAAACATCTTCGACTTCAGTCAGAAGAAACACTATTCACTTGATCGCGATCAATCATCACCTCAGGACAACTGACTTGGTCTTCAGGCCAACACGGATCACTCTGCATACAAAAATTGGACCTATCGACTTTTGAGCTTTGACTTCAGACAAACGCTGATTCATCAACAAGGAACCTTCTGATACCGCCTTCAGGCGTTTACGAAGTCAATCTTCAGACTAGATATCGCTGTTGGAGCAGACATATCACGCTGCTAAGGACTTCAAGAATCATTTTGAACAAACTCCGTCGGGCGCCTTCAAGAATCATCTCGAACTGCTGACCTTTCTGGAGACTTTTATCTGCTAGGGATCCCTGGAATCTTCCTGGGCAACCCTTGCTGGGGACGCTACTGGGGAGCTCAAGAATCATCCTAAGCAAACAACTCGGGAACCTGCGCTGAGGTCTTAAGAATCATCTTAAGCAAACGGCCCTGCTGAGGAATTCAAGGGTCGTTTTGAACTGACTTCGCTGGGGATCTCAAAAATCATCTTGAGCGAGCGACTGTGGGGATTACACCGGGGTTCTAAGAATCATCTTAAGAAAACGACCTCGTTGGGGAGAATGTCAGGAATCATCCTGAGCAGCTGGTCTTTTGATGAAACACCTGTAAAACAAGAATGATAATAACCCAGATCATGCTTATGATGCGTATGCTTCGGCGCTTATGCCCCACACGGTGGGAGTGCTATGCGTTTATGCTAAATGTTATGCAATCATGCACAATGCTATGCAATCATGCACAATGATGCGATCCCGTCAGCAAAATAAATGTCGGGGGGAGTTCTCCTGTCAAGGAGAAAAGAACTACTCCGATAGAGAAATCATCCTGCTGAGGAGAAAACTGCACGCCAATATCAATCGGACTCTGTCTGGGGAATCGACCTTCCGTGGACTGCTGCAGGGAAAACAACCTCAATTGATTACTGCAGTGGACGAAACTGTACGAGAACCTGGACCTGCTGATATCAATCGCGAGAGTAGACTGCGTGGCCGCCTCGGCTACTCTTCTGGGGATAACCACTCTGTGGGGAAACAACTTCAGCTGCTCCACACTCCACTGGGGAAAAACCAATCATGATCTGATCAACTTCCAAGGACTCGGCCGTCTTAGACATCTGCAAACTCGGCTGAGGAAGGAGAAGTCATTGTGCTTCGCTGGAGAGAGTGCGACTCTGGGGAAATACAACATCAGCTGCCCTACGCTCTGCTAGGGAACATCCACTCAAGGTCCCAACTGCTTCCAAGGATTCTGCTTTTCTGGAGGTTTGCGGACTCAGCCGGGGAAAGAGAAATCATTCTATTTCACTGGAGAGTACAACTCTGATGAGGAATTTCAATTTCGCCGGGGAAGAAGGAATCATCCGACTTCGCAGGGAGAGTACAACTCTGCAGAGGAATACAACATCAGCTATTCCAACACTCTACTGGGGAAGAGAATCCTCCGACTTCAGGAGAGAATACGGCTCTTGTGGGGAATCTCAATTCCGCTGGAGACTTCAGTTTGGCACCGTCAACTACTGCATACTTTGGCGTATGAATAATTTCCTGTGAATCCTGCACTTGTGACCCGGTGCTGGGGAAGGCACCTGCTTTGGCGACTTTTACTGGGGAAAACACGAGCTTCGGCACCCGAACATTTCTATTAAATCTGCACTTGTGACCCGGTGCTGGGGGGCAATACGAGCTACTGCGCGCGACTCAGCTGATGAGGTGACATTCCTTCAGGATGCGTCTGCTTGGGGAAGAGAATCATCTCTGCATGGGGAGACATATCAATGCTCACCATTCCGTGTTCAGATTCTGTGGAGGAGAGGCCACTGAACGCTGCTGGAGAAGGAGGGCTCGCCCTGCTTCGGGGATATCAATCCTTAGCTACTCATTATTCACTCTGATGGAGCTGTACTGATCCTATCGAGGAAACACCTCTGACGTCTGCGGCAGATAATAATCGATCACTGAAATTGAATCTCATTTCACCGAGGAAAACAACCCTGAACGGTCTTTTTTGAACACCCTAAGTCCTTATAGGGTACGAAGCAATCTGCTGAGACATACCTCTTCTCTGGCTGACGTCAAAATCTACCCGTCTAGAGATTACTTAATGAGGGAATCACCGTCGACCTCTGCTTGAGGAATGAGTCAATGACCTAGACTCGGAGGGAAAGGGAGTCACACTCGGACTCTGTGGGGATACAACATTGCATCAGTCCCACTGCTGGGGAAATAAACCCACATCCGCCGGTCAGGGAAAGCTTCAGTCTCAACCCACTCAGGAAATTAGCACATCAGGCTAATCAACGTTCAACGCTTGGGATGGCCATACTCTGCCGCGAATATCAATCAAACCTACTGAGGATAATCCTGATCCTATTCTGATAAGGGATGAATGCCATCTCAACTTGCTGCAGTGTCAAACTGCTCAGGGGAAACAATCTCAATTGTACGTCTCTGTTGAGAAACCAACCCTGATTCAACAACATCAACACAGGGAATACAGAATACCAATCATGGAGCTGGGATCACTCGAGCCTTGTGTCGGGGAATGTGACAACAAACGAGTTACTAGGAATCATCGGGCCAGGTATTTAGGCTTTTTCTGGTTTAGGGATAGGTTTATGGTGATAGGGACCAATTTCTGGTTACCAACAGAGGTGGATTTGAAAGGGACATACTAGACGAGGACTAGCATTCAGGGTGGACTACCAAACGAGAGCTGATAGCGAAACATGTTAGGTTGTCAAACGAGAACTGACTTACGGGTTCTGAATATCAGACGGGAATTGATTTCTGGTTTGCCAGGAGAGAACCGGACTTTAAAACTGTGTTGGCCAGACGAGAACTGGTTAAACAATGGGTTACAGAAAAGGTGACCTGACAGGACTGGTTCCTGGTTTGGATTTCAGACGAGGACCGATCTCCGGCTTGCCAGACGAGAGCTGGACTTTAAGACGATTTGGTTACTAGGTTCAGCCAAGTAGTAGGTTAGGCTGTAGGATGACGATCCAATGACAGCAAGGCTTCTTCAGAAGGCTCTGGTTTTTGGCAGGGTAATGACACGATTCCCCGACACTCAACTCCTGCTGGAGTGAACAAACTTATTTGAACAACTTGCCCCAGTGCAATTCAACTTGCCCCAATTCGACTCTTGGGAAAATTCATTCTGAACAGAAAACAGCTGGCAACAAAATAATCTTCAGATGGCTTGCCCCAATATCGGTACAACGGAAGGATTCATCCTCCACTAATCAACTCTCAGCATGGTTGGCTTCAATATCTCTGAAGTAGTCTGCCCCTGAACGAGCGATGAGCGACTCAACATGCTCTGATTGAACACTGAAGGGATCTGCCCTCAAATCGCAAAAATTCTGGATAACTGCCCCATAATCAACTGATGCCCCGGGACTTGTCCTCAGACGAACTGATTCCAAACTCGCAGGAAGTCATGCTCCAGATCCACAGGGTTTCACAGCACACCATTCTGATCCAGACCTCTGACGATTCAGTCCTGGTTGACTACTCTCTGCTGAAGTTCCTCCGTATCAGCTACTGACCTGCAATTAAAATTGTCTATTCACGAATGGTAATTTTAATGCAGTGTTCATGCAAATTTCGAAAAAATGTTGTACCGTCACTCATTTACGTGTCATGCTAGTGAGTGACGAATGAACCAAAGAGTTCAAACGTAGTGCTGATGTGACCAGTGAAAAATGCAATAAGGATATGATTAGCAAATCATGCAGGAGTCAGGTTACTCAACCTTATCGTAATGCGCTTTCGGAATAAACCCTGCCTCAATTAGGTCTTTTAAGGGTTGTATCATGGTCGGGTTCACGGTTCGTGAAACAAAGGATATTTGGCTCAAATCATGATTTGTACCCACCCCTTCTACGTGATGATCTCCGATCCTAAAGTTCAGTTAACTTGGCTCGAGCGCTCGCCTCTTCGAGAGGTATGTTGCATACTGGGAACAACTGGTTAAAGAATTCACAAGGTGTTTCGGAGTGACAGTTACTCCTCTTTCGTTTCGGTGTCAGTATCCACACGACTTTGTCCTTGTTTGAGGATTTTTCTTTTTATATCCTTTCTTTTTCATTCTTTTGATTCCCTAACTTTTGCCTGGACTGACTCTTTTTGAGTTCTTTTCGATTTTTCCTTTTGAAGTCCAGCGGGATGCCCTGATTTTTGCCTAAGTATTTGCTTTCTAGCTTTTCTTTTTTACTTAGCGGGCTTTCTTATTCCTTTTTTCTTTTGGAACAAGTCGTGCGACACGGGCTGTCTTGATTGCTCCGAAAGGATTGTAACCGTCTCACTCCTGATTGGTGAGGTTTAACCATTGTGGTTGATGAGGTACGACCTCTAGCGAGGAATATGATGTGATTGGTCCTCGAAGGACAACACTCCTCTATAAGACTTGAACGCTCGATCAAGCTAACTGACAACTACCCTGCCCCGGGTTAAGATGTAAGGGTTAAAAAGTCCGAAAGAAATTCCTACTTCTCGGCTCGAAGTGGTTAACAAGGGATTCTCTTCCTTATCTCTCCGGTGTTTAGGGATTTGAAACAATGCCTTATACGTCATCGGCAAGGTTTTATCTGAAAGCAATACGATCATTGGCTATGAGTATTCAGTTTCATCATCCTCCCTCCGCTCCTTGCTAATCATAGTGATAAAGTGGAGTGAATAAAATGCAAGTGTCAGTACAATGCAGTAAATGAGTGACAACGACATGATTAATTCAGAAAAATGCATAGTCACTTTATTAATATCACCATTCGAAACATACAATGTTTAACAGCAAGTAGTAACTAACAGAAAAGAAACTACAAATGCAAATGATAAAAAGTCCGAGGACTGCCAATGCTGAGGACGTCTGCCTGTCTGGATCACTGGCTTTTGGAAATAACCCTTCTGAATATGCAAGCTCAGACAGCTGAGGGGTTGTCATGCACAACCAAAACTCCATCTGGAAAGGAAATGCACCCTTTGTCGATTAACTGCTACACTTTCGCCTGGAAAGCTTTGCAATCTTCAGTTGAATTCCCTGGAGATCCACCATGATAACCACACTGAGCGTGGGGATTGTATCCTGGCGGGTAAGGCTCTGGCACGGGCTTGAGAGCTTTTGGTTCCACCAAAGAATTCTGAATCAAACGCGGAAGAATCTGGCTATACGGCACAGGTACTGGATGGAAAGGAGCGTTCCTTCGTTCCAAGTTGTTACGAGGTCGGTTCTGGTTCTGACGCTGATTCTGATAACCTCGGCCACGGGTTCGTGGACTTGCAAGAGGAGCGACATAAGGTTCCCGATGGGGTGCCCCAGGCACAGTTGTCTGTCCAGAAGATACTGACCGCTGAGAAGACGGAGAACCAACAGATTTCACCGGTTCGACTTGAGGATATCCAACATCTGTCAGGACCGCATTGATCATAGTTTCATCTTCAGATTGAGAGCTATAGAGAGATTCAGTTTCACTGGCCTGACCTCTTGAAACATTCGGGATTCTTCCAGTCTTTACACCATACTCGATGTGCTCTCCCGTCCTTACCAACTCAGAGAAATTTGGTGCGGTTTCAAACATTCTTTCGAAGTACGGGCTCTGCAAGGAGTTTACGAACATGCCTTTCAGCTCTTGGTCTAGGAGCGGTGGTTGCACTCTACCATCAAATTCTCTCCATCTCTGAACATACTTTCTGAAAGATTCATTGTTCCCTTGAGACAATTCTTGCAGTTGCACGCGAGTAGGAGCTTCGTCAAGATTATAGTCGTACTGCTTCAGAAAGGCATTGGCTAAGTCCATCCATGATCGGATCTGATCATGCTCTAACTGCATATACCAACTCAGAGGTGCCCTAGTCAGACTATCTTGAAAGCAATGAATCATCAGCTTGTCGTTGTGCACAAATGAAGTCATTCTTCGGCAGAATATCACCAAATGTTGCTTCGGGCAACTATCTCCTTTGTACCTTTCAAACATCGGCATTCTGAACTTCGGAGGTAACACTAGGCCAGGAACCAGACACATATCTGCAGCACTAGGAGTAACAGCGTCTTTACCTTTCAAGGCTTTGAATCTCTCGTCTAATGCACGAAACCTTTCAGCATACACGGGAGCTAATGGGTCTTCATTCTTTGCTGTCGGGACCTCTCTTCGGGGCTTTGGCACAGGGAAGGCAAAACCCTGGTAGTCTGAGACATCAACAGAAGGAGAACGTTCACCTCGGACAACAAACTGCTCACGCAGACCTTGGTCTTCAACAGATGGCTGCACAAGCTGAGCTGCAGTAAGGTTGTTCACTTGCGGAAAGTCTTCGTCGTGCGGAGATCCATACAGAGGATTGGACATCACGGTGAAACCTGACAAGGTATCAACAAACTGGAAGCTGCTCTCTGACATAGCTACCAACAACTGTCAGCTGACTTCACTGCTTGACTCTGATCAAATCTGCTTTAAATCTGCTTCAACCTCTTGGTCGTCTTCAATATTCACCTTCAGAACCAAAACAATGGCTGGATAAGAGCTCTGACTAGCTGGCGAATGGTATGCAATATGATGCGAAGATGCCTATGCAAATGCAATGCAATGCAACAAATACGGGATCACAGCCCCCACACAATCTAAATACTGCTGTACTGCTGACGGAGTACGGTTGCTCTGAAGAGAAGACCAGAATAACGGGTAGGTTGAAAGTCAAGTTTCCTGCACAAAAAAACCCCCCACTCACAGGTGTGGACCTATATCTGACAAGGTACGGCATCCTATGCGTTCATCAGCGTCACAGACTTTCAAAACTGATGATATGATTCCCAGAAGGAGTGGCATCATCAAGTCTTGAAGAGGCCTCACTTAGCTGAATCACAAATGATCGGTCCCCAGAGTCGACAATCCACCAAACCAGCAACCGTCTCAACCCAAAGGGTTGAAAGTGAAGCCAACCGGATGAACCTCGTCTGAGCGTGGATTTCATGAGACACTAGTGCCTTCTAAGCAAGCACGCGCCCACTAATTTCCACTCTAAGTCTATGGTGCACTCAAGCCTGGGTCTGGCTTCTCACTCAATCATAGAACACCCGTAACACCCCAACAACAACAAATAATATCGATAAATAAACCCCAATAGACAAGCAAACAAGCGCTAGGATTGACTCTCTCTTAGGGGACGTTGGATCCCACATGCATAAGGACTATCGCAGTCCTTAGCAGCCAGGGGACGTTGGATCCCCAGCAGAGTCGCCAGCTGTCGCTACTGCGAAAATCGGCGCCGACTGACAGAAGATTCGCCACCGTGCGTTATTTATCCCAACGGAGGGAAAGGAAACGCTCGAAGTAAACCTCGCAAAAACGGGGAAAGGTATGGTCATCGCAACCAAAACCTGGGTTCGGGAGTCGGTTACGCAAGGGGAAGGTATTAGCACCCCTCACGTCCATCGTACTCGATGGAATCCACGCTTGCTTGGGTTGTCTAAAGGATGCAAAACAATCTATCTACGGCTGCTAAATCTAAACGGAAGGGAATTGACTCGATAGAGCGTCGCGCTCTATGCCTACGTATTCTCAAGAGAGAAAGTCAGAGTCAACGTAGTTCGGGACTACAGGGAAAATTGGCTCGCCAAGACCTCGCGTCTTGTGCCTACGTACTTCCACACTGCATGGAAGATCAGAGCCTTACGTAGTTCAGGCTAACTACGACTAAACAGGGAATTCTCACACAGCAGTGAGGAAACAAACTGGCTTCAAAGGTACAGGGACCTATGGGAAAAACTATGGCTTGGTCTCAAATGCACTCGGGCAAGAGAGAAAAAGGGTAACAATCAGTCGTCAGCGGGAAAGTCTCGATCGCACAGCAGCGAGAGAACAGAAAGTCAGTTGTTAGTGTGCTCGCTAGGATATCGCATCCTATGCCTACATATCCTCGTCTGGTACGAGAAATCAGAGCAGCTGTAGTTCGGCTACTTCGGGACCACAACTCAAATCTCGTTTTATTGATATTCTGAAAAATGATTACAATGAGTGAAGACTGAAAATAAATCTCCTAGGAAATACTATCCTATCCTATCCTAAAAAATTCGAATGGAAAAGAGTCCCCTAACAAGTGGACGTCTAAGCTATCCCTGAAACTGAATAAACTCTAAAAAACGCACTCTAAAAAATATTAAGTCTACTTTAATATTTTTCCTCTTTTTCCTTCTTTTCTTTTCAACTATTTTCTCCTTTTTTTCAAAATATTTTTCATATATTTTTTATATTTTTCTATGTATTTTTTCCATATATTTTTTCCATTATTTTCTCTCCTTTTTCCTTTTTTAAATTCTTTCTTCTCAAATATTTTTCTTTTTCATAACTTCTTTTTCTACTACTTCTTTTCATTATTTCCTCTCTTTTTTCTTTTTTCAAATTCTTTTTCAATATTTTTCCTTCACTTTTTTCTTTTCAAAATATTTCTCCATGTTTTTTTCTATATTTTTTTTATAACAAATAAAAGATAAAAAAAAACAGGGGGAGGGGTACATCAGTTGTTTCAGGGGGTATACAAGAAAAATATTGGGCCCAGCCCCGAAAAACAATCAAACAAAAAAGAAAAAAAAGCTGAGAGGGGGTATGATCAAAAAACGTGTGGTGTTAGCTGGGAAACGGTATTGGGCTCAGGCCCACTTTCGGCCAAGAACACTCTCAGGGGGGTGAGAAGAGTGAACGGAGGTGAATGTCTAGAATCCCAATGGGCTTGAGGCCCAATCCATGGCCACGTATCACTCAGGCCATCCAAAACCCTAGATGCCTCTCTTCTCTCAGTTCACTGTTCATGGCCGTCACCCCTCTCACCTTCGCCCTCTCTCAAACGCCCAATCTCCACCTTACTCTCAACACCCTTAAGCTCCTCCAAACCTACTTGCCCTTCGAAGTCAGCACCAACAACCGATCAAACAACACGATTCCCCTAACAAGTTCTTGAAGATGTAGTACTTTCTGGAGATGGCTTAGATGTTCTTGAGGTGTCTTTGGATTTTCTGGATGTTTGGATGAATGCGTTGTTGGTGAAGCCTGTTCTTCTGGTTTTGATCTTGAAGCAACTGAAGATTTCTTGAAAACTGAAGAATCTGATGAACACAGATTGGAATCTGACGAATCTTGATGGACATCACGAATATTGATGATGATCTTGCCGATTCTGGAGATGAGGAAGACTGATAGAGATTGTGAATCGTCTTTGCTAAACGATGATGGTGAAAGATTGACGATCGGTTGCATCTGGAGATGATACGCCATTGTTGAAGAGATTTCTGGAAATGGATGAGTGCTCTTCACTGATGAACACTTGAAGGTTCTGGGGAAACCTTGTGAAGACGATGAACTCGTGAGGGTGAGATGATGATGGTTGTATTTCTTGATGAGGATGTTGATCAGAAAGACGCTTGAAGGTTGACGATCGGTTGAAGGTGGAGGTTGATCGGAGGTTGAATAGGAGGTTTCTGGGAATTTTTGGGTTGAGGAAGATGAAGATTAGGGGAGAAGGAGAAGATTTCTGGGTGAATTTGGTGTTTTCCAGTTTCCGGTGACCGGTACGGTGGCCGGAAGTGGTTTAGGGTTGCCGTTACGGTGGCCGCCGGCCATGCATGCCGGCCGGGGAGAGTTTCAGGCGAGGACCAGGGGAGTGGTGTGGTGGAGGCACGTGGCTGCGTTAGTGGGTGGAGACGTTGCATGCGGGCCACGTGGTATCTCGTGGCAGTGAGAGGGAGACTCTGAGGGTGATGTGGCGTCGTGTAATGATGAAATGTGGGGTCCCCCTCCTTGAACACGTGGCCTGCTCTGAGACTATATACTGCTTGATTCTCTGGACGCTTCTGGATGTTTCTAGAAGCTGCTGGAGTTAACTGGACAATTTTGGACAAAACATAAACTGGGCCTGCGAATGGGCTTTGCTGAATCTGAGAATGAGACCCAAACGAAAAAACAAATTAAATCTGAATAATGAATGAAAAAAAACCTGGTTAAAACTTGATTAAGAACTAATCCTAATTAACTAACTAAACTCAATTAACTAATTCTGGAGATTAATCTAATTAATTCTATAAATCCTAATTAAACCTAAAAAGAAAATTATCCTAACAACTCTATTAATTCCCTAATCTAATAATTCCACTAATTAATTTCTAATAAAACCTATGTTATTTATTATAAAAGAAAATCTATTATTCTAATAAAACTATTAAAAAAACTATATTTCTAAAAGAAAATCTACATTATCCTATTAAAATGATAAAATCTATTTAAATTCTATAAAAGAAAAGTATATTTATTCTATTAAAAAAATAGTAAAAATCTATTTAATATCTAATATTCTAAAAAATGAATTAAAAAATATTAAAACTATTAAAAACTAATAATATTCTATATTATCCTAAAATGATTAAAAATCTATTTAAAAAGAATTAAAACTATTAAAAATCCTAAAAATGATTTAAAACTATTAAAATTATTTAAAGTCTATTTAAATTCTAGAAAATACTAATAATATCCTATATTATTCTAAAAATGAGTTCAAAGCTATAAAAAATCTAAAAATGGTCAATAAAATCCAGAAAAATCACAACAATTCCCAGAGGAACAAAATAAGCACCGAACGACACATAAGACCGCGAGAGCGCACCAAAAATAGCCGGTAAAAATAAACGGACACCGAAACGTCCTCAAAAATACGATTCCACCTATCTAAACTGATTAAAAACCTGAGACGCGAGACGAGAGCTGTGATCCCGATAAAATCCAAACAAATGGAAAATGCACTGTATGCGATATGCAGATGCGAATGCGGTCATGCGGCGAAACATCGAGCCAGACACGAGACCCGGTTGGTCAAATTTTGGGGTGCAACAGTACGCTACGAGCCTTAAGCTATCTGAGAAAGGGTTGCTGGAGAGCTTCTTTCCAGTAGTCTGGCTGCTTAGTGTGGTACCCTTTGGGTGACACGCGACGTAGTCACTCTCAAGTCATAGTCTCTAGTCCGTCAGAGATTGCAAACAAACTAAAAAACACTTTCACAAGGCAATAAAAAACAGCCAGACAAGCTTGTGTCTTCCGTAGCCCGAACTGCGTTTGCTCTAATCTTTCATGCTGTATGAAAGTACGTAGGCATAGGATGTTGTATCCTAGCGAGCAACCTTCCCCTCCTTTCCCGTAGGTAGTAGAACTACGTTGACTCTGATTTCTCGTTCCAGACGAGAATACGTAGGCATAAAGTGCGATACTTTGCCGAGTCATCTTCTTTTCTTTTTAACCCAGACCTTTAGAGTAGATAGAATAACAATCCGTACTAGAAAACAAGCGTGGATCCCGTCGAGTACGATGGACGTGAGGGGTGTTAATACCTTCCCCTTGCGTAATCGACTCCCGAATCCAAGAATTTGGTTGCGACGAACATTCCTTTCCCGTTTTGCGTTAGGTTTACTCTAAGCATTTCCTTTCCCTCTTGTGGGATAAATAACGTACGGTGGCGACTCTTTTGTCATAGCCGGCGCCGATTTTTGCAGTAGCGATAGCTAGCGACTCTGTTGGGGACTCCAACGGTTCCCTACGCGAGTCAGTCCTAGCGCTTGTTTTCCCGTCGTGGGTTTTGTATGGATTTACTGTTCTGTATTTACTTTCAGCATTATATTATTGTTGTTATGCTGGATAGCAGTTCAGATTGAGAGATAAGTCGGACCTGGGCTTGAGTGCACCTAGAATTAGTTGTGGAAAGTAGTGGGCGCGTGCATGCTTTGCATGTACTAGTGTCCTGCAAAATCCACGCTCAGACGAGGTTCTTCTGGTTGACTTCTTTTTCAACCCTTTGGGTTGAGAGGGTTGTTGGTTAGTTGGATTGTCGACTCTGGGGACCGATCAATTGGAAGTTGGCTAAGTGAGGCCTCTTCAGGATATGATGATGCCACACCTTCTGGGTATCGTATCATCAGTCTTGAAAGTCTGTGACGCCGACGACCGCATAGGATGCCATACCTTGTTTCAGTTAATAGGGCATCTACCTGTGAGAGGGATTGGGGCATGCAGGAAACTTGACCTCTAGACTACCCGGTTTTCTTGATATTGGATCAGTATGTATGGTTACTTGGGGTTCTTCATCAAGACAGTGTTATGGGTCTGTTGAGACCAAGTTGGAGCATTGTTATAGGTCTGTTGAGACCAAGTTGGAGCTTTGTTATAGGTCTATTGGGACCAGGTTGGAGCATTGTTATGGGTCTGTTGAGACCAGGTTTGGGCAGTATTGTGGGTCTGTTGAGACAGATGTGGATGGATCTCTTCAGCAATATATCACTTGATCCCTGTTGCATGCTTGCATATTGCATTGTTGCATACTCATTTTGCATATCATTAACGTGTGTCTGTGCTGCAGGTGCATTTCATACCTCCTGATTCTAGTTGCCCGGATTTCTGTCTGCTATTATGGATACTTTGAAGAAGACGGTGGCATATAAGTTGCCTACTCCAGATGTTTCTTCTTTGCTGGGTTTGATATCCTTAGCTGATGATGATGTGAAGAGAAGCTTCAGGAAGAGTTATGGGAAACTGCTTAGGTTGGTCTGCAAACCATCCACGTATGAGCTGAACGGATTGTATGCACTTATGCAGTTTTATGATCCCCCGCTGAGGTGTTTTACTTTCCCTGACTTCATTCTGGCTCCGACCATGAAGGAATATGCTGAGATCTTGGAGTTAACCATTCAGAACAGGGTACCCTTCATTCATATGGGTGCTGAGCCCAAGCTGGAGGATTTGGCTGTTGCTTTGCATTTAGACTCCTCATAGTTGCTGTTAACCTCGTGGAATGGAGTTTCTGGTTTTTCTCTCAAGTTCTTGGTTGAGAAAGCACAAGAGTATGCCAAGAGTGGCTGTTGGATTATGTTTAATGCTATCCTTGCTTTGTGTATCTATGGTATTGTACTGTTCTCGAACATGCCTGACTTCGTTGATTTGGATGCATTCCATATATTTGCTTCAGGCAATCCTGTGCCTACACTGATTGGAGACTTCTATCATTCTCTGCATTATAAGAACGAGAACAGGAGGGGCAAGAACGTCTCTTGTTGTGTGCCTTTATTGTATATGTGGTTTGATAGTCACCTGCCCAAGAAGGGTATCTTTGCTGAGTCTGCAGCTACGGTGGAATGGTCTGAGCGTCTAATGGGGCTTTCTTCAGCAGATGTTGTCTGGTTTGATAGGGATTTACTGGGATCTGAGATTATCTATAGTTGCGCCGGGTATCCTAACGTTCCTCTGATTGGGAGGAAAGGGTGCATTAACTACAATCCGTCGTTGTTGATCAAGCAATTCGGTTATGCTTTGAGAAGCCCGCCAAAAGAGGAGGAAGTGCAGGAATCTCTATACTTCACAGGTGATTTGAAGGGAGAATTGTTATCCAAGCTTCAGCATGCTTGGAATAACATATACAAGAAGGGTAAACCGTTGTTGGGTAAGAATGATAGTCAAGCCTATCCTCCATACCAAGTCTGGATCCAAGGTAGGGCAAAGCAGGCGCTGATGCCGTTTCCTGCAGTATTACCTCCTACTCCCCCCGTGATTGATGAGCCAACCACTGTGTCTATTGAGAGATACGAGCAGGTTGTGAAGGAGAAAGAAGAGTTGATGAAAGCCAACGAGAAGTTGGAAGAAGAGCTAGTGCAACTCAGGAGCGAAAGGAATGAAGCCGTATATTCCTTCGAGCAGCAAACAAAGCTGGTGAACCAGTTAGGCACATAACTGACTGAACAACGAAAGAAGCGTGAACGCTTGGGGATAGATTTCAAGAGCTCTCATGACATGCTGGGGTCCAAGAAGAAAGCACTTGATATAGCCTACCGGGAGATCTCCACATTCAACAAAACCTAGAATGCTACACTGGCAAATAACAAAGAAAGAGAAGACAGACTGAAGCTGCAGATCTCTGAACTGGAAGATCAATTGAAAGCTAGCCGGAAAAAGTTTGAAGAAGAGGTTATGTGGAGATACGACGTTCAGAATTTGTTGAAAAAAGTTGTCAAACATAAGAAAGAGTCTGCATCCCAGAAGCGGAAACTAGAGGAGTGCTTTGGAGAAGGTGCTTGGGAGGAATCCATTGGGGATCTCCGGCATGTTATCAGGCAAAGAGACTCGCTCGTGGAAGGGTTGCTTTCCCAGCCATATCATCCCAAGACCAAGAGATTGTTAGAGGAGTATCGGGCATATGGTCGCACTTGATTATCTTATGTACTGTTGTATGCTTTATTTGCATTGTGCTGGCCATCACCAGGATTGTTGGTTGAGGTCATGCCTTCTTGTTACTGTACACTCAGTGATATTGTATTTCTGCCTTGATGGGCTTTTCAGCAATATATGAGGAACTTTATCCCCGTGAATGGATCCAAGCTTCTTATCACAATCACTGTCACTGCACTGGCACTTTGGCACTAGAATTGGGGGTTGATCTCCCTAATGCACAGACACATATTGCATCTACATATTCATTTTGCATTGCCAGTTACTTGTTGAATCTGTGTCTTATTTCCTGCATTTCTCAGGTTTTTCAGGATTGACGACCAAAGAGTCCACCACTACTCAACCGGAAACAACTGCAAGAAGATAATGGATCAAGTTCAAGTCGAGATGCAGGAAATCCGTGAGAAGTTGACTCTGTTCATGCAAGCTATGGAGAGTATGGCCAAGGGCCAAGAGAATCTTCGGACCTTGGTGCAGCCGCTGCTGACGCGGACAAACGGAAATGGCAATACTGACCACAATTCTATTGGAACTCCTCACCGGGAGGATGAGATAGCGGCAGTTACTCCACCTGTTGTGACTGTCAATGGAAACACTGGCACTGGTGCAGGTGCTGGCGCTGGTAATGGCAATACTGGAAATGGTGGTGATGGGCATGTTGTTAACAACAAAGGCAACACTGGGGATGCCGATCAAGGATTCGGTGACAATGTTGGCTTTGGAAACAATGGGTATGGCAATGTCAATCAGGACGGGAACTTCGGGTTCAATGATCAAGGCTTTGGTAATGACGGTTACGACAATAATCAGGGGTATGGCCACGGTAATGGTGGATTTGGTAATGTGAATACCAACGGCGCTGGAGCATTTCCTTTTAACAATGATTTTGGACCTGCTGGGGTCAATCTAGGGTTCGACAACCGATGACAGGGTCCTGTGTTCAATCAGCAAGGATTTGGCCGTAACATGGGCTACGATGGGTATGGCAATGACTGGAACGTGGATCACCAGGACGACGCTTTTTCGGGAAGAGGTATGGGACCTGAGGGCCCCATTGACCCTGTTCAGAGGATCAGAATGCTAGAAGAGCAGATGAAAGGTGTGGTTAATCAGAACTCCGTTGGGTTAGATATGACTACTATGGGGTTGGTACCAGGGATGAGGGTGCCATTAAAATTCAAGGCTCCAACATTCGACAAATACAAAGGGGATACCTGCCCAAAGGTCCATGTACGTTCTTATTATAGAAGGATGTCTGCATATTCCAATGATGAAAGGATGCTCATGCATTTCTTTCAGGATAGCTTATCGGAACCATCATTGGAATGGTACATGGGACTGGAGCCCACTCAGATTAGACGCTGGAAGCAGTTGGCTGATGCTTTCGTTATGCATTACAAATATAACAGCGATTTGGCGCCAAACAGAGTTCAGTTGCAGAGTCTGTCGCAGAAAAGTGGTGAAAGTTTCAAAGAGTACGCGCAACGGTGGCGCGATATGGCGGCTCGGGTGCACCCTCCTTTGGTTGAAAGGGAGATGAATGACTAGTTTGTGGGGACATTTACAGGAATGTACTATGACAAGTTACTCAATGTTTCGATGGGTAGTTTCTCCGATATGATCCTTATGGGAGAAAGGATCGAAAATGGAATTAAAATTGGAAAGATTCAGGCAGGCGAATCTACTTCAGCTGGGGGTGCGAGAAAAGCGTTCGGCGAAAGACAAAAGGGTGATACCAGCGCTGTGTTTGGTAGTAGAGGTCGGGGCAGAGGTAGAAATCAGTACATTCAACCTCAACAAATAGCCAGTGTTACTATTCCAGTCCAACCTCAACAACAACAACAGCAGCAGCAATAACCACAGCAGCAGCAAAGGCAGAATCAGGGTCAGAGAAGGTTTCAGAATGCAAAGCCGAAGAGGGTATTTGATAAGCCTCCGTCGACATATGCAGAGCTTCTTCAGATACTGCTGGGTTTGAATTTGGTTGAGAAAAGAACATTGGAACCGCCTACAGGACCGGTACTCCCTTATGGGTATGACACTAATAAGCATTGCAAATTCCATTCCGGGGCGGCCGGACATGATGTACAATCTTGTCATGCTTTCAAGCATAAAGTTCAAGACTTGTTGGACAGTAAAGCCATCAACTTTGGCCAGGTGGGGCCCAATATTGTACAACAGCCTATGCCTAATCATGGGGCAAATGCTATCTTGACAGAAGAAAATTTGAGCTTGGTGATGGATGTTAACGAACTGACGACGCCATTGAGTGAGGTGAAAAACAGGTTGCTCAGTGGGGGAGTATTCCCTGGTTGTGATGAATACTGTTTAGAGTGTTGGACCCAGCCTGAGGGTTATACTGATTTGAAACAGGGCATTCAGGCCATGATCGACGAAGGGACCTTGCAATTTGATCGAACTGCGGTTGAGAAGCCTGTGGAGGCATTATGTGATAAGCAGAATGATGTTGCAACAGTGACGATCCCGAGGAAGACTATAACGATAACGGCGTCCGCCCAGCGGCCAACTATTACGATTACCAAAGCAGGGCCTGTTCCCTTTGAGAGTACGAAAGTTGTCCCATGGACATACGGATTAGAAGCATATTGCAACGGTGAAAAGATTGTGGTGAATAGCCAGCCAGCTAGGGCTGTTGATAATGTCATTGGAACGGGGGGCATGACCCGTAGCGGAAGGATCTTTACCTCACCTGAAATAGAAGTGGAGAGATTGGCCAAAGGCAAAGCCAAAGTAAGTGAAAGCGGGCCTACTCCGTTGAAAGAAAAGGATACGTTACTCAAGGACGTAGAGGAGTTCATGAGACTGATTCGGAAAAGCGACTACAAAATTGTTGAACACCTACAGCAGACGCCGTCAAAGATTTCTATCTTGTCGTTGTTGTTATGTTCCGAGGCCTACCGGAACGCCTTGCTAAAGATTCTGGATACGTCCTTTGTGCCTCAAGAAGTTTCTGTAAATCAGTTAGAGGGGATAATGGCACATGTCAATGCTGGACATAGCCTGGGTTTCACAGATTTTGATCTAACACCCAGGGGTCGAGAGCATAACATGGCTTTGCATATATCGGTGGAATGTCGGGGCACCGTAATGTCGCGTGTATTGGTGGATACTGGATTGTCGTTGAACGTGTTGCCAAAGAAAGCCATGATGAAATTGGACATACGGGGAATTATTTTCACGCCCAACAATTTGGTTGTGAGGGCATTTGACGGGACGAAAAGATCAGTGTTTGGATCAATAACATTACCGCTTCAGGTGGGGCCAGAAATCTTTGATACCGAATTCTACATCATGGATATCCATCCAACTTATAGCTGCCTTCTTGGGCGCCCATAGATCCACGCTGCAGGGGCCGTAACGTCCATGTTGCATCAGAAGTTGAAATACATGGTGGGTGATAGTGTTGTTACCGTTTGCGGGGAGGAGGACATTTTGGTCAGTCACCTGTCATCGTTCAGATATGTTGAGGTCGACGGAGAAATACACGAGACACCTTGTCAAGCCTTCAAAGGGTTGCGAATTAAAGACAAAGCTCAGGGTCCTAGCAAAATTCCAGATGTGGCAATGTCATCCTACAAGGAAGCTCAAGCTTTAGTGCAGACTGGTGAGACTAAAGGTTGGGGGCAGGTTTTGGAGATTCCCGTGAAGAATGACAAGTTTGGGCTTGGGTATCGACCGACGTCGTCAGCGTCATCTTCAGGAGCGCCCAGGTTCAAGGGACCGATAACGATTACGCCAAGCGGGGTGTGCTTTGAGAAAATCAACGCTATGTCCGATGCTGAAGACGGAGATAGTGATTGCAATATGGACGCGTGGATCAAGCCAAGCGTGCCAGGACAAAGTCTCTGCAACTGGTCCATCCGGGAAACTGTCCCAGTGACTCTTAAATAGTAATGATTTGTTTTGTCAATTATTGAATAATCCTATGTCCTACCCGGGGCATAGTGATTTTACCTTAGGGCTACTTGATTATGTGTACTGCACTGTTTTAATCATGAAATAAAGACGTTTTTCATATACAAATATTGTGATCCCTATTTTTCTTGTTTTTACTTTAACAATAAATGGCAACGTGGTTATTTGCTTTGTTTGCGTTTTGAAACAGTTAACCATTTCCTTTGCAGGACTAATATTTCAGATGACATCTCCTACGAACCGCCTATGACTCGTTTCGACTTCGAGCACCCGGTATTCCAAGCAGAAGAAGAGATTGTTGAGGATAGCGACTTGCCAGAGGAGCTGACTCGTTTGTTGAAACAGGAAGAGAGAATCATTCTGCCTCATCAGGAGGAAATTGAGATTATCAACTTGGGGTCGGAAGGAGTTGAGAGAAACATCCGTATAGGGGCTGCGCTGTAGAGCGATGTCAAGCAAAGGCTGATTGAGATACTGCGAGAGTATAGTGATATATTTGCTTGGTCGTACGAGGATATGCCTGGGTTGGATACGGACATGGTTTGCACCATCTGCCGTTGCGAGAGGAATGTCCGCCTATTAAGCAGAAACTCAGAAGAACCAGACCAGACATGGCTGTGAAAATCAAGGAGGAAGTTCAAAAACAGTGGGATGCTGGTTTCCTGGCCGTTACAACGTATCGGCATGGGTCGCTAATATAGTACCAGTGCCGAAGAAAGACGGTAAAGTGCGAATGTGTGTAGACTACCGTGATTTGAATAGGGCGAGCCCGAAAGACGACTTTCCACTTCCTCACATTGATGTGCTGGTTGATAACACTGCTCAGTTCTCCGTATTCTCCTTCATGGACGGCTTCTCAGGCTATAATCAGATCAAAATGGCACCAGAAGACATGGAGAAGACTACCTTCATTACTCCCTGGGGAACATTTTGCTACAAAGTGATGCCCTTCGGACTGAAGAACGTCGGGGCAACATATCAACGTGCTATGACGACTCTTTTTCATGACATGATGCACAAAGAGATCGAGGTTTATGTTGATGATATGATTGCCAAATCCCAGACAGAGGAGGAGCATTTGGTTAATCTGCTGAAATTGTTCAAAAGACTTAGGAAGTTCAGGTTGAGGCTGAACCCTAACAAGTGCACCTTTGGGGTGAGATCGGGTAAATTGCTGGGGTTTATTGTGAGCAAAAAGGGAATAGAGGTTGATCCTGCAAAGATAAAATCTATACAAGAAATGCCGACGCCTAAAACAGAAAAAAGAAGTGCGTGGGTTTTTAGGGAGGTTGAACTACATCGCTCGGTTCATATCTCACCTAACTGCGACATGCGAGCCGTTATTCAAATTATTGAAAAAGGATCAGGTGTTGACCTGGAATGAAAATTGTCAAAAGGCGTTCGACAAGATAAAAGAATACTTGCAGGAACCTCCTATTTTGATACCCCCAGTGGCCGGGAGACCTTTGATTATGTATTTGACGGTTCTTGAGGAAAGTATGAGTTGTGTTCTCGGTCAACACGACGAAACCGGACGTAAAGAGCATGTGATCTACTATTTGAGTAAGAAGTTTACTGACTGTGAGTCCAGATACTCAATGCTCGAGAAGACGTGTTGTGCGCTAGCCTGGGCCGCCAAACGTTTGAGGCAATACATGCTGAATCATACAACCATGCTAATTTCAAAGATGGATCCAATCAAATATGTGTTTGAGAAGCAAGCACTCTCTGGAAGAATTGCCCGATGGCAGATGGTGTTAACAGAATACGATATCCAATATGTCTCGCAAAAGGCTATTAAAGGTAGCGTTCTGTCTGAGTACCTTGCTGAGCAGCCGGTTGAGGACTACCAATCGATGAGGTTTGATTTTCCTGACGAGGATATCATGTACCTGAAAATGAAGGATTGTGATGAACCGTTGTCGGACGAAGGACCAGAGTTGGGTTCCAAATGGCAGTTGATATTTACGGAGCTGTAAATTCCTATGGTAGCGGAATAGGTGCAATTATCACTACTCCTCATGGGTCGCACATCCCATTTACTGCCCGATTGACTTTTCCGGTTACTAATAATGAGGCTGAATATGAGGCTTGCATCATGGGTCTGGAAGAAGCCATTGATTTGCGAATCAAGAACCTGGATGTATACGGAGACTCAGCTCTAGTGGTGAATCAGATTAAAGGAGAATGGGAGACACGTCAGCCCAATTTGATACCCTATATGAATTATGCAAGGAGATTATTGCCTTTCTTTGACAAGGTGGAATTGCATCACGTGCCACGAGCAGAAAATCAAATGGCTGACGCCCTGGTGACGTTGTCTTCAATGTATAAAGTTAACTTCTGGAACGAGGCTCCCCAGATTGTTATCTCTCGGCTTGATAGGCCTGCCTTCATATTTGCCATTGACGAGGCTCCCGATGGTAAACCCTGGTACTTTGACATCCAGAATTTCCTGAAGAACAAGGAGTGTCCGGCTGGGGCATCCAGTCGAGATCAAAAGACTCTCAGGAGATTGGCTGACAATTTCTATCTGAATCCGGACGGTGTCCTGTATAAAAGAAACCACGACTTGGTGTTGCTACGCTGTGTAGATGAGAAAGAGGCGAAGTTGCTCATGGAAGAGATACATGAGGGTACATTTGGTACGCATGCTGCTGGGCATGCTATGACCAGAAAACTGCTGCAGGCAGGTTATTATTGGCTGACTATGGAAACAGACTGTTTCAAGTTTGCAAAGAGGTGTCATAAATGCCAGATTTATACGGACAAAATCCACGTGCCTCCAAGTCCTCTGAATGTGATGTCATCACCGTGGCCTTTCTCGATGTGGGGGATTGATATGATTTGCAAGATTGAGCCTACGGCATCAAACGGACACCGGTTCATTTTGGTGGCAATCGATTACTTCACCAAATGGGTGGAAGCAGCATCATATGCCAATGTGACCAAGCAAGTGGTAGCCAGATTTATCAAACGAGATATTATCTGCAGATATGGAATCCCTGAGCGGATTATCACCGACAATGGTTCAAATTTGAATAATAAAATGATGAAAGAGCTGTGTCAGAATTTTAAGATTGAGCATCACAACTCTTCTCCTTACCGGCCCAAGATGAATGGCGCTGTCGAAGCGGCCAATAAGAACATAAAGAAGATTGTTCAGAAGATGGTTGTGACGTATAAGGACTGGCACGAGATGTTACCTTTCGCTTTGCACGGTTATCGTACGACGGTACGCACATCAAACGGGGCAACCCCTTTCTCATTGGTATACGGAATGGAGGCGGTGTTACCGTTGGAGGTCGACATTCCTTCCCTGAGGGTTTTACATGATGTCCAACTCGACGAGGCAAAATGGATTAAAGATAGACTGAATAAGCTCAGCTTAATGGATGAGAAGAGACTGGCTTCTCTAGCATATGTTCGGTTGTATCAGAGCCGGATGAAGAAAGCTTACAACAAGAAGGTGTGCCCTCGAAGCTTTCAGACGGGCGATCTTGTTTTGAAAAAGATTCTCCCACCACAAACAGATCACAGGGGCAAGTGGACTCCCAACTACGAAGGTCCCTACGTTGTCAGAAAAGTCTTTTCCGGAGGAGCTCTGTTACTATCCACCATGGATGGTGAGGACTTTACGTCTCCCGTAAATTCGGACGCAGTTAAAAAATACTTTGCTTGAAAGTGACCCGCTGGACAGTAAAAAGAGAGTCCAGGCAAAAATGGGGCATCCCGGCGAACCATAAAAAATGAATAAAAGGTTCGGGCAAAAGTTAGGGATAAAATTGAAAAAAATGTACACCCGCGAGGTCGAAAACCTAAAAAGGGCGACTTCGGCAAAAAAGGGTATCCCGGTGAATTGAAAACCCGCAAAGGGCGGTTCACGCAAAAGTTAGGGATTGAAAAAGCAAATGACTGCGGTCCGGATTTGATACGGCATTGCTGAGTGGTTTGGGAGTATTTGGGGGGCCGTCTATCCAAAAACAATCTCTTCCGAAGGTAGAGTACCGGGAAAGCGCAGAGTCAGGCGAGTCATAGGAGGATCAGTTCATGGTGTTTGTCTGTATCACGTTGCCGACATGTATACAAATATTGTTTTGTATTTTCTTTATGCTTCTTGTGCATATATTTATGTGTGTTTGTGCGTAACTTCCTCTTTTCAGGAGTTGCATCTAGTGTACAAAAGTTTTCCTATTCAAAGGCCCGTTATCAATAAAACATGTTATTCAGTACTTGATGTTTGTTCATTACTGTTTTGTTTGTGAAAGACGCCGATGTTTTTGATAAACTTGCACTTACATAATCTTGCTGGCCCTTGCCAATAATTGCTAAAACTTCGAATTGACTGAAGTAATGTCATAGGTGCTAACCCGGATAGATTCTGTTGTATAGGCATGTTTTCTCTCGTTTGTGTTTTGCAGGGTTCTTGCCTTTGGAGAAAACGGTCAGGAATTGTATTCCCCAGCCATGGTCGCTTGACGTAAGACCTTACTCCAGTTGATGTCATTCCTCAGCTAGTCGCAGCTTATCCCCAGAGAGTTGAAATGACATTTATCCCTTCCCGGAGGAGGGAATTATTTTCCCCAGGAGAGTGTCCTAATGGAAAGTCGTCCATAGGATTAACCCCAGCAAGTCAAAATCAATGTCTCCTGCAGAGGTTGCGCTCCTCAGCGAATCGAAGATGTACACGTTCAATCTCCAGAATGGGAGATTCCCGCAATAGCTAACCAAGTTGTTGGTTCGAAAGGTTTATATCCGCGAAGGATGGGTTTTTCTTGCTCCCCATAGGTCGTCTTGCCTCCGTCAGGATGTTGATCCTCAGCACAGTAGTAACTCTGAATGTATAAACTGTGCCCAGACAGTATGTTCTGCCCAGAAGTGTCGCTTCTTCCCCAACTAAGTTTTTTCACCAGCAGGGTGTTTGTTCTTTCCTCCTAGTGGAAATTGATGTTTGATCTCTCCCCGGCAAAGTTGACTGTGTTTCCAGAATTTATTTTACCGGAATCCCTTATGATACTTGTTCTCCCCAGCGGAGTTGGCTTTATCCTCAGCATTCATGTTGTTGAGACATCACTGTCAGAGTGGCCCCGGCAGCTTGAGCCTGCATCTGCATTTGTATATATTGTCATATTTGCATCTACTCAAACGCGTAGCATTTCCGTGCCGTACGGAGCATTACGCCCTTTTCAAACATACGCATTTTGAAACATAAATCAGGTTGGTTAACCTTTTGCTTTCAGGTGTGTTTTCTCAGCAGGAGTATGGAGTTCTAGCTCAGATCTATTACCAGGTATTCGAGGTCTCGCCGCGAGACGTGTGATGATACAGTTCATCTTACTATTTTCCCCACAGAGTTGCTTGCTGAAGTTTCTCTTATCCGGCCAGTGGATTATTTTCTTCAAATTTGTTGTTACGTCAATGTCAAAGGGTTTCATGAATCAAAACTTCAGAAGCTACCGCCGATTATCGGAACAGGCGTTCGACAGTTTGGTTTCCAAATATCCCCCGTAGAGTCCGCCTCAAAGTCGTTGTCGCGTCAGCGCTAAAAGGTTTGTGGGTTGGGACCAATTGAGTTAGCTACTGCAGAGATAAGCAGAGAAACTGTATTCGGAGTACCCTCCCGTATGGATAAACGGATGTATTTTCCTACTGGTTGACAGAGGTATTTCCCCGGAAGTCGACAAAATTTTATTGCCTATGTTGATAGGAGTTCCTCGTGTTGACGAGATATGAGTCCTGACATGGACAATTTATTCCTATATTGACGGGATTTCTTCGTGCTGGCGAAGTGGGTGTCCTAACATGGACAAATTTATTTCCTCGTGTTGACAAGATGTGCTAGTCCTAACGTGGGCAGATTTGATTTCTCCGTGTTGACGGAATGTGCAGTCCTGACGTGGACAAATTGATTACTCTTCGTGTTGACTAAATGGTGTCCTGGCGTGGACCATTTATCCCCAGCAGATATCCTTCTTCGTATTGGTGAAATGTGCGTCCTGACGTGGACAAGTTCATAGTTCCTCGTGTTGATGAGATGCGCGAGTCCTGACGTGGAAAAATTTATCTTTCTTCGTGTTGACGAAACGGTGTCCTGACGTGGACAGTTTACTCCTATGTTGATAGGATTTCCTCGTGTTGGCGAGGTGTGAGTCCTGACATGGACAAATCAAGTTTACCTTCCCTCGTGTTGACGAGATGCGAGTCCTAACGTGGACAAGTTTACCGTTCTTCGTGTTGACAAGATGGAGTCCTGACGTGGACAAATTTATTTCTCTTCATGGCGACAGGTTATTTCCTCGTGTTGACGAGATGTGAGTCCTGATGAGGACAAGTTTTATTCCTATGTTGATAGGAGTTCCTCGTGTTGACGAGACGCAAATAGGATTTTACTCCTATGTTGATAGGATCTCCTCGTGTTGACGAGATGCAGACAACTCATCCCCAGCAAAGTCGCTGGGATTTCTCCGTGTTGACGGAACTTAGAGTCCTGATGAGGACAAGTTTTATTCCTATGATGATAGGATTTCCCCGTGTTGACGGAATGTAGCGTCCTAACGCGGACAAAGTTCTATTCAAGTTTATGATGGGATTTCTTCGTGTTGACGAAGTGTGCGTCCTAACGTGGACAAAGTTTTGCTCTTGTTGAGGGGATTTCTTCGTGTTGACGAAACAAGCGTCCTAACGTGGACAAAGTTCTATTCCTGTGTTGTTGAGTTTTCTTCGGGTTGACGAAATGTGAGTCCTGACGTGGACAAATTTGTATTTATTCGTGATTTGACGAAGTTTGGGTCCAGATGTGGACAAGGTTACTCCTGTGACGACAGAATCTCTATTCGTGTTGACGAATTTGTTTCTCTTCTTGTGTTGACAAGGTTAGCCCAGTTGTGGATGGAGGTGTTTTTGCAAAAAATTGGTCAGTACCTGTGGCGTTACATAGGTGGTTGAAATCGAAATCAGAATTATTATCAGACGTTGGATCAGTTGTTGCTGTAACAACCGGATTCAGATAGGGGATGTTGTTCCCCAAGCAGTGCAGTTTATTTCTGCAGTTGGCAAATTTCCGGGTTTCTTGGTATTCAACCGTGTCGTACCTCGATTGTTTGAAGGACGTTCGCTCTTCACCCTGTCGGGTCCAAGCCGTTTGAATAGGGGCAGCTGTTGCACCCCAAAATTTGCTCAACCTTTTCTTGCCTGATTTATGTTTCATTGCATTGGCATTTGCATAGTTACATCATGTACATAGTTCAATCATTGGAATTTGCATAGCATAGAATGCCTCCCACAAGGGATCAATGGTGTCTAGCAAGAGGTGTTATCCAAGTATGAGAAGTCATCCAGGCCATCAAGAAATGATTTGAAGTCTTGAGAAGTTTGAGTGCCTACATGTGGGTTTTGCTCCTATCTTGAGGAATGTTGAGAATCATCAGTGGGGTGTGAAACATGGAATGTGAATTTGAGGTGTGTATGGATCTCATGGGATGCCTAGAGGGCCCTATTGAAGCTGAGACAAGTCATTGATTCAAGTATGAGAGCCACAGTTGAGGTGCAGTCAACTAGGGTTTCATTTAGGTCAATCCTAGGTCAATTGAGTAATTGAAGAGCATCAAAGCCTACTTTGAGGTCATGATGTTCATGGATTGGTATGTTGATACATGTGTGGTGTTGTGCCAAGATTAAGCAAAGAAGAATCAAGGAGGTGGGAAGTTGCTAAATTAGGGTTTTAGTGTAAAATCCCCTGTTTAGTGCCTAACTTCAAAGCCACATAAGTCAAAATACAAGTTTCAAATGGATCTTTGGCCAACATGAAACTTGTATAGCATCTCAATACCTTTAATTTGAGTACTAGAAGTCCTCAAGGGGATTTGTAGAAATCATGTTATGGTCCTTGCAAGTTACAGGTCACCAGATGACTATGAAATTTATCTGTGAAAGTGACTTGACTTCCAAGCAACTTTTGCCCTTCAAGGATGTTTCAAATGGATTCTTGGACAACATAAGATTTGTAGATCTTGATCTTAGATTTCCATAGAGTACTAGAAGTCCTTGATAGGATTTGTAGAACTCAAGTTATGATCTTGGCATGCCAGGGGTATTTTGGGTATTGGTGATTATAGCTCATTTGTGATCATAGGTCTATAACTCCAACTTGCAAGCTTCAAATGGAAAATTGTTCAACATGAACTTTGTTCAAAATGGTGTTTTGAGTGCAACCAAGTGGTTATGAGAGCTTGTATTGGTTTGTAACAAGAAGTTGCTTGAAATGGCTTAAAAAGGAAGAAAAATAAGTCATTTAAAGGCCAAAAATGGAATTTAATGATTGGGGTCCAAACAAGTCCATATTATATGTCATTTTGATCAGAAAATGCATTCCAAGAATGATGACATTACCACTTTTGGGATTTGAGGCCAATAACACATGGTTCCCTTTTGTACCTTAAGGTTGAAGTAACATAACAATCACACACCATAAGATCAAAAGCAAGGGAATTACACATCCCATTCATTTCAAAATGTCATGAGGTGAGAAATTCATGCAAGATGGAGAGCTAGAACAGAGCAAAACACGATTTCCACATATGAGATTTTCAAGGAATATGAGAATTTCAATTTCTCATTGTGGTTGTTACAGAAGTTTCTAGAGGTTTCTAACAACTTCTATATATGCATTGCAACTGGTTCAGAGGGTTTTTTGGGCAAGAATTGGAGGGAAACAAGAAAGAGAAACTGAAATTTCTTCATTGCATCTCAGAATCGGGTTTGGAGATAGAGGGAATTTCAAGGCAAATTGACCATTGTAGAAGCTTGGGAAGTGGTTCTTGAGTGATTCTGGAAAAGATTGGAGGTTGATTCGAGAAAAATCTTCATCTGTTCATCATTTCAAACCAGGTTTGCATTTTTCAATTTTTAGCTTAATTTGTAGGTAATTGAGTAGAAATGATTATATGGTAAGGATAGTGATGATGCTAGGTTGGATTTCAGTACAAGAATTGAATGATTAGAGACCAAACTAGGCATGGCACCATTTCTGTTAGTGAGGATATCTCTTGATTCTTGAGGCTACAAGCATGTTCGGATAGTGAGTTTTGAAGCCTGATGCATGTAGATGAGTTTAGGATCATTAATTGCAAGAATTGAGTGATTCAAGACTTGGTGAATTTTCTGAAACTTGGATCGGTTTTGGAGTTGGAGTGAGAATCAATAAATTCTGAGGTCATATTCGTGATCAGGATGAAATTTTGAGGAGGATAGGGTGTTTAGTTGTTGCGTTTGATGCCTTTTTGGGATTGCCTCGCCGGAGACGACGGTGGTGCAAAGCTCATGCCACCGTCTGAGCATTCCCTCCCATTTTCAAATATTTGGGGAAGATGAAGTTTTAACCATTGATTTGCTAGCTTGACTTTGACTGAAACCTAGAACCAATGGCCACGATTGCAAGTTGATTTCTGAAGAGTTTGAGTTTTATCAAAACTCACCATTTCATTAATTGGTATTGGGTGGGCTTTAGTCATTTGCTTGCTACTCACACCTCCATTTAGGCCCAGGTCTGGATAACACCATGGAATAATTGCTAATTGTCACGCACATTTATTCACTTTGTATTGTTTTTATTTTATTTTGTCATTTGCATATAGTTTAGAAATAAAATCATAACAAATAGGAAAATCAACATTTTTAGGCTAGATTTTTTTCCCTTGACTCCTTAAAGAGTCTAGAATTTAATAGGATTGAGAAATTATTAATTCATGCATTTTAGAATTTAATTTCATTTTTTGAAGTTTAATTGTTTTTATTTTGAATATGGTTGATATGTGATCTTACTGATTTTATTATGGGTGTTTGGTGTATGATTTTGAGTTGATTCTTTTTGGACTAGTTATCTTAGATATTCATGTACCACTAGTAATTTTCGCATATTTTTGTGAGATAATTTTAGGTTGTTTTGAGCATTGAACATTAAGTGGTGTAGAATTAGGGTTTTAAGATAGTACCCTTAGGTTTAGGGCATAGTTTTAAGTCTTAATGGTTGATTAACCCCTTGGTTTTGTATGGAGATATTCTTAAGAGGTTTAGGAACCCTTTGAATTGTTTGTAGGATTTTACAATCATGTTTGGTATTTTAAGTAGAATTAGTTTTAAGACTAACTTTTGGGTGTTTCTAACACACTAATTTGACTAGTTTAATTCAATAGTTCCCCTTAGATTAGGGTGGTGGTGCTCTTGTGCTTGGGTGAACATGAAGAAAACTTGAATATGCTTTGGAGAGCTTGAAGGAGCTTGAAGTTGAAGCCTTGTCCTTTTGTGGAGTGCTTGTCAGGAGCTTAGGGAAACTAGGGTTTTAGGAAGAGCATTAGACTAGTTTTGCTTCTTTCTTCAAACATAGAGTGCTTTGTTTGCCTCTATTCAATCCAATGACATAAAGTCCTCTTAAAGAAGTCACATCTCTCCTTTGGAGGGATGAATGGCATACTTTAAGAGTAGAACTTTGAGGATGCCTTCCTATTACAGTGTTAAGATCTTAATGGCTTCCCTTGGTTGTCATTGAGTTTCTTAACACTTCAACTTGATCTTGTTGAATGATTCTCCCTTGGAGGTGCTTGTTGAAGCTTGGTAAAGAGAAAGTTTAGTGCTTGTTGAAGCTTGTTGAAAGTAGGGTTTGTGCTTGTTGAAGCTAGAAGTTTGTTGAAGCTAGGAGTGTCTGCTTGTTGAAGTTGTTTGCTTGTTGAAGTTTGCTACTTGTTGAAGCTGGTTGCTTGTTGAAGCTAGGGTTTTGCTGCCTGTTGAAGTTTGAAGCTTGTTGAAGCTTGGTGCTTGTTAAAGAGTGAAAGTTTATTGAATGCTTGAAGATAGGAGCATTCATGAAGATGAAAGTTGTTGTTGTCAACTGTTTGCTGTTTAATCAACTGTTGCTGTCAGAGCTGCTGCTTGTGCTGTCAACTGAAGGAGTCTGGTGCTACTGCTTGAGCTGCCTCCTCTGCTGTGGTTTTGGTTTTTTCTGTATTGTTTGTTGGCTTGTGTAGCTTGCCCCTAGGTTTGAAGTGAATGTTGATTCACTTTTCCTGTTGTTTTCCCAGGTTCGAGGTTGAGTGGGACTCCCTTGCCTCGCTTGTATTGCTGCATTGCATGCGTTTTACTGTATTTGCCTGCTTTCTTTTCTGCTTATCCCCTAGGATCTCTGATTTCCTCTATGCAGGAGGGAATTATGACAGACATTAGGATTCTTATCCATGCATGACAACATTAGGTTAGTTTTTATTCCCTTTTCAACCCTAGGCTTTTTAGAGCTTCTTTCTCTTCTTATCTCAGAACAACTCAAAAATACAGTAATAAGGTTAATCGATGATGTACGCTACGAGCCTTAAGCTATCTGAGAAAGGGTTGCTGGAGATCTTCTTTCCAGTAGTCTGGCTGCTTAGTGTGGTACCCTTTGGGTGACACGCGACGTAGTCACTCTCAAATCACAGTCTCTAGTGCGTCAGAGATTGCAAACAAACTAAAAAACATTTCTTTCGTAAAAGATTCAAAACAAACATCAAAGTGTCAGTTTTGTCCGCTTGGACTCTTAATCAAGAAAAACCCTTTCACAAGCCAATAAAAAACAGTCAGACAAGCTTGTGTCTTCCGTAGCCCGAACTGCGTTTGCTCTGATCTTTCATGCTGTATGAAAGTACGTAGGCATAGGATGTCGTATCCTAGCGAGCAACCTTCCCCTCCTTTCCCGTAGGTAGGAGAACTACGTTGACTCTGACTTCTCATTCCAGACGAGAATACGTAGGCATGAAGTGCGATACTTTTCCGAGTCATCTTCTTTTCTTTTTAACCCAGACCTTTAGAGTAGATAGAATAACAATCCGTACTAGAAAACAAGCGTGGATCCCGTCGAGTACGACGGACGTGAGGGGTGCTAATACCTTCCCCTTGCGTAATCAACTCCCAAATCCAGGAATTTGGTTGCGACGACCATTCCTTTCCCGTTTTGCGTTAGGTTTACTCTGAGCGTTTCCTTTCCCTCTTGTGGGATAAATAACGCACGGTGGCGACTCTTCTGTCATAGCCGGCGCCGATTTTCACAGTAGCGACACCCCCGAGTCGATATTACCTTTATTTTCTCGACCCTCGAGTCGATAGTATACTTGTTTTTCTCAACCTTCGAGCTGATATACCAATATACCCCGTAAATATTTTCACCCTGCTGCACATAATCCCAATAATCCCCCATGGGAAACCATAAATAAAGCTTTACCAGATCCAGTTACCCGGTTGCATTCTCATAAGCATTAGCATATCATTTGCATATGCATCTTACATTCCATAGTAGTGCATTTTTAGTCCCATATTTGTGCATCATATCGCATACCATCGCTGTCCCCAGTGGCAAGGCATAACAGGATCCAGGATCAGTTTGCAAGCATCTTGGTCGTTCCTCCATCAAGTCGGCGGTATTTCTTTGAACAGAGTTGACACCCTGCACGTGCTTGTGGAATTTTTACTCCCCAGCAAGACATTCTTCAACGATGCAGTTGATAATGATAATCCCTAGCAGTTGTTATTCTGATCTCTCCCCAAGCAGAGTTTATTTTAAGAGTTACTTATGATCTTTTCCCCCTGCTTTTATTTCTATTTCTTTTTTCATTTGCACTTTTTTCCCTTATCGGACAAATTTCGGGGTCTTCTTGTATCTAATTGACTTCCATCCTAAAAATGAACGCCATGCAGCTGTTCATTCTCTCAGGTTCAAGACAATTAGATAGGGGCATCTGTTATACCCCGAATTTGTCCTACCTTTTTCAAAATTCTCATTTGCCTGACTTTGTTTTTAATTTACCTCGCTTATACAGCGTAGCGTATTTTTCCGCAAAAATAACTTTTTCACTTTCTTGCCCAATAAAAGTGTGACACGTGGCTTAGAGTTGTCCTTGAGTTTTTTTATTATTCTATTTGTGTTTTCGTATTTTCTTCTTTTTTAAATTTTATTTATTTACAATTAGCGATATTTTAGTTTATGTTTTAAATATATATAGGTTCATAATATTAATTTTGTTTATTTTTAAGTTTTGTAAATATCAGTTTTGTTATATTGTTAAGATTATTAATATTTAGGATTTTAGAAAATTCTTGATTATTTAATAATAAGTAAATAATATTACTTTGTTTTAGTTTATAGTTAATAATAGTTATAGGGTTATTATTGATTTGGTTTTGTTTATTTAATATTTGTCATTAGGATAATTATTAATTATGATAGAGAAAAGAAAAATTAAAAAAAAAAAGACAATTAGAAGTGGAAATGGACGAGGCCCATTGGGCCTATACTAAGAATGACTCAAATTTCTTGTTATAAGAAAAGGAAAATTGATCAAAGACCAAAAAAAATGAAGACACTGTTCACCCTAACCCTAAACAGCCCCCTTAATTCGCCCCCAACGACAACCTTCATCTTCTTCTCATTATGACAAATTCGCCGCCATCTAACCTTGCTCTTCTTCATTTCTTTCACCATCACTCAAACATAACTTAACCCTTCATTTCACCCTCAATCATCACTATCTTCATCGCAAAAGACTGCCAACCCCTTTTCTCCTACCTTCCATTTTCGCCGCTAACCTCATACGAAACCCCTCAAATCCCTCGTCATTCTCATCGTTCTCGCTCTCTACCTCACGCGAAACCCCCTAAAACCTTTATTCTTAATCAAGCCGCCGCAAATAGAATTTCCAGTACCAAGTGAAGTAGACGAGTCGTAACGGCTTCGGGTGTCGCAGTCACCTTCTACCGTCATGGATGTCATCCATCCTCCATGAGTCAATCTCCGTATACAGCTAAAAGCTCGCCCGATATGACACCGACACCGACATGGAAGCGTTGATAGCATGTCTCACATAAGACATCAGATTGAACAAAAGCTCGATTCTGGAACAAATGAGTCTCTTCAAGTGTGTACGAAAGTTCATCAAGATGGAAGCAAAACATCCATTTGCAACAACACCGAACAACATCTCGTATAAAAAGCAAGTGACAATGAAGACCACACCAGTTCAACAACTCTTCAGCTCAACGACTCTGACGACGGCAAACTATGCTCTAGCAGCAGAACAACAATTACAAATGTTGTCATGGCAAAACCCACGCACAAATGGTTTCTGTTTTGGAGGTCTTAAATTCGTGGAATTTATTTTGTTGATTGGTGCAGGTTGTGGATAATTTTCGTGCAGGGTGCGAGAATGAAAGGGAAGATGAGGAACAACTTTTAACAACAGAACTCAGCAAAAAAAACTGTGGTGACCGAAGAATGTCCCAGTTGTTCGTCCCAGCTCAACAGCTCTTCAACTCACTCCATCAACTCGTGGCAATAACGACGTGTTCTTCCGGGGCATATTGTGTTTTTGTATTGCTGATGTTATGAGTTATATTACAGGACTTGTTGAGTTGCAGTACCTAACGTTAGCGGTTTTCCTTTAAAGATTTGGAGTCTGAATTATCGCGGTGGCAACAATAGCTCGTGGTTTCAAATAACAACAATCAACGTAGTAACGACTTACGTTTTGGCAACAACAATCATGAAAATCTCACAACGAGCTTGACAAATTTCTGAATCGCAACTCGACACAATTTCAGCACGGTAATGATTCAATTTGATTTTCTATTGCGACTCGATTATGTTTATTGCTGTTATGTTGGCTGGCTGGTTTTTATTTAAAAATCATTGAAGCTTTCGGGTTTTCTCTACGACTTTCACTTATGTTGTTTTGATTTCAAGCTGGTTCATTTTCAATGGTTTGTGCTGCTTCATATATGTTTTTGTTGATACTACTATGCCTAGATTTGTTTGTGTGAATCAGTTTGCTACTGTGTCGAGTTAAAGAATTAAGACGTTTGAGACACATGTCGAGTTGGTTTATAGTGAGTAATTTGTGGCTGTTGCAATTTCGCATTGTAGAGTTCGGTGCGTATTTGACTTTCCTTTCATTATTACCACTGTTATGATCTTGAAAATTCTAAATGTTGCTTGATTGTTCAACACCTATTTGTCTGCATATATGTGTGTCCGATTCATTTACGCGAGTTATGAACTTGGGGGTTCTTGTGGATTAGCATTTGGCTGCTGTTTATTTCATATCTGAAGTTTATGTATAGACTGTTAGCACTGCCTTGCGGTAAATGTTTACATTCGAGTTATGCTGACACGTTGATTCATCTTTACGTTTTCGATTTGGTTATGTTACATATGATTGTGTGTGTGTTTGGAAAAGAAACACTGATGATGTAAGTAGTTCATGATAACACATTCGACATTATGGTAACTTTGTGCTTCAAATATTCTGTTTCATTTCATTGTAGAGTTTGCGCATTTGATTTTCGCATAGCTCTTTCGTACTGTTGTTATTACAATTCATTGGTTGGGGTGTATGAGTTTTGGTCCGGTTTGTTTACGTGCGGATTTTAGTAATGATAGTATGTGCTGATATACTGCTACGTTTTTTTTCCTGCTATGACAAGCACCGTTGGAACAAATTTTCACCATTTTCTTTGCTTGTTTGAAAATCATAAAGAAAATAAGTGACATTCCTAATGCTTCAAAATCCTAATCCAAATACATATAATATTGAAGCTTATAGAGGAATGAGAACTGGTAAATTTTGAGAGTTGGATTTCATGTTGAGTTAATGTGAATGTAGTAGTATACAGAATTTTCATGGTATCATTATATGTTAGATTACGTTGTGTTTGTGTTGCCGGCTGTTCTTTTTCATAATAAAGGGGATTTTAGTTTAATTAATATTAGCTTTAATTAATATTTGTTCTATTATTCTTATTATTCTTGCTATTATTACAAATAAATCAATGTTTTTATCTTTGGACTAAATTTGTATTTTATTAAACCCATCTTGTTTTGTTATTAGCACCCTGTTGCATCTTCTTTTGATTAGAATGAATTTTGTTTTCATGATAATAATCATAATATAAAATATATTTTGTAATACTATTTGAATTAAATTATTGGTTGTTAGTCATTACTTTTCAATCTTACTACGTAATGAGAAATCAGTTTTTTTTAAAAACATTTAATTATTTTCAAACCCGACTAAATATTTTCTAATGCAATCAATCTAAATTTTTTTTAATTAACGAAAGTGGTGGGCTCTTGGGGTCTAGCATCCTTTGAGTCCTTGAACAACCGCTCTCGAGGCACACGCCCTTGAGTTGTGGTTGGTTCCGTCTTTTGTTTTTCAAAACGTTTTTTCACTCAAATTAGTTGAAATTTCTTAAAGATATTTTTTAACTACTCTTATATATTTCTTAAAGATATTTTTTAATTATTCTTTTAAAAATATATTTCAAAATTATTACCAAATAAAAATTTTAAATATTAAACTTTTTAAAAAATATACTTTATTATTAAAGTTAAAATATTTTTTCTAAGATATTAAACTTTTTTTTCAAAACGATTAAATATGACTAGCTTTTCTCAAAATATTTTTATAAGCAATTGATTATTTTATTTTATATATGAAAATTAAACTATTTTTCTTAATCAAATTTCAAAACAATTGAATTCTTGGATCTCGCCTTCCTTGAATTTCCGAGGGACTACTCTCGAGGCGTACACCTTGAGTTGCGGTCGTTTCGTTGTTCATTTTTAAAATGTTCAATTCTTTTCAAACCTTTAAACACTTTTCAAAAAATGAATTTCTCGATTTAGTCAAGCCATTAACCTTTGATCACCATACACAACATTTTAAAGCTTAATTATGGGCTTCCTTACAGTGACACCTATTTGATCAATTACTTCTAGTTGGTCACTTAGAAGACTAGCCCACTTTGCTAGTGCACATGTTTAAAACTCAAATTCAAACCTTGACTCCTTTCGAGCCATATTTCAAAACATCAAAGAGGAGGAGCTTGGAACTAAAGCTTGCACGCAATTTCAAGGGTCAACGGAACCACTCTGTTCGGTAACTTTCCTTACTTTCAATCTTATATTTCTAAAGTACCTAGCGCGCCCAATTCGAGTACGCTAATCCATTCAAATTATTTTTTCTAAATTAAATCACGAAAGAATCAAGTTCTTGGAGTCACGCATTCCTCGAATTTGAGAGTGACTACTATTGAGGCGTACGCCTTGAATGGTGTGTCGTTCAAACTTTCGTTTCTAAAATATTTCCCATAATTATTTGGACAAGTACTTTCACTGTCCAACAAACATATTTCGTAATTAATGGAATGAAAAAGATGTCGTTGGGATCTAGCATTCCAACGATATCCCTACTATTTGATTACGAGGCCGACGTCTCGCTTATCGAATAGTCGTCATTCCTCCCAAATTTTCAACCCGTCTAACCTCGTTCCTCACCTCCGTGTGATCGAATCTAAACCCTAGTATGTTTCTAAACCATACGTACGATTATTTTCTTAATTAAATTACAGAAGAACTGAGTTCTAGGAGTCTCGCACTCCTTGAATTCTTGAGTAACCACTCTTGGGGTGCACGCTTTAGGTTGTGGGTTACTCGACCTTTCTTCTATAAAACCCATGCCCTAATTATTTGGACAAATATCGTCATTTTCCATTCAAATACAATTTCATAATTATTCGAATGGAAAAGGTGTTGTTGGGATCTAGCATTCCAACAATATCCCGATCAATTGATTGCGAGGTTGACGTCTCGTTTATCGAGTAGTCGTCATTCTCCCTTAAAATATTCAATCCAACTCTCTTTTCTCGCCCCTGCGCGATTGAAACTTTCTCAAACACAAATTTCGAAGTTAGTCGAATGAAAAAGGTGTCGTTGGAATCTAGTATTCCAATAATGTCCGATTAATTGATTGCGAGACCAACGTCTCGTTTATCGAATAATCGTCATTCTCCATCAAATTACCTAACTGAACTATTTTTCTCGCCCCCGTGCGATCGAAACCTTATTAAATATTCAAATATATCCCAAACCAAAACATCCAATACGATAAACCTAATTCCTCGCCCTCGTGCGATCTCCAACCTAAATACTTTCCCAAAGAACATTGTTTAGTCCATTCTTCCGCCCATAACAAACTCGTGCTTCAGCCTCCCCTAGCGAGCAGACAAGCCAATGTTTAGCAGTTAGAATGCGACTTAAACTCTCGTTCGATTCAATACACCTTTTACCAAGAACATTGTTTATTCCCTTCTTCCGCGCATAACAAACTCGTGCTTCAGCCTCCCCTAGCGAGCAGACAAGCCAATGTTTAGCAGTTAGAATGCGACCTAAACACTCGTTTGTGTACCAAACCTCTTTACCGTAGTTAGCCGAATATGTAGGTCCACGAACTACGAATGCTCTGATTTGCCAATTCTTACAAGTGAAGATACGTAGGCACAAGGGCCCCAATCCTTGGAGAGCACCCTATCTTAAAACCACCCATTTCCCCCATAGGAGAAACCTTAGAAAACAAACAAGCGTAGTAAATTTTACTCTCGAATCGAATCAAGAGGTTCCCGTTGAGTACAACGGACATAGAGGGTGCTAATACCTTCGCTCTACGTAATCGACTCCCGAACCTAGAATATTGGTTGCGATGACCATGTTCTTATCTCTTTAAAGGTTTTATCGATATTTTCCTATTCCTGCCTTGGAATAACTAAAGTTCGGTGGTGACTCTGTTTCGAACATATTTTCTGCGTCCATCGCGAGGATCGTATTTTTCGAGGTACAACAATGGCAACCAGAGCTGGAGGCAGCATCAAGCCAAACCCAAAAAGAAGGAAGTGCCTAAGAAGCAAGAACAATGGGTTGTCAAGACTGTAGCTCTAACAGCTAACATTTCCCTAAGAATGCCAACCAATGAGGATTGGTATTTTGACAGTGGCTGCTCCAGGCATATGACTGGAATTGAGGATTTGTTGATCAAACTCAAGCCTCATTCATCTAGTCATGTGACCTTTGGGGATGGAGCTAGAGGAGAAATCACAGGTGCTGGACAACTTGACAGTCCTAAAGCTCCAGAATTGAAGGATGTCCTGTTAGTTAAAGGACTAACTATCAATCTAATAAGCATAAGTCAGCTATGTAATCAAGGTTTAAAAGTACACTTCTCCAAAGAAAAGTGTGTGGTGACTAATGAAGAGGGTAAGGAAGAAATAAGGGGATCTAGATCCAAGAACAACTGTTACATATGGGAGCCTAGAAGTAACTTAAATGGTCTGGTAAATGAAGAAAAGGATCACCTAGGACTAGAGAAAAGAACCAGGTCTAAATCATCAGCAAAAGGAGTCTTAAAATATGCTTCAGAAAGAAGGGCTAGGTGTAAGAAAAGTCAGGTAGGAAGGCTAGACAAGAAGGGATACCCTAAGATTAGCCATCAGGTAAAGCTAGATATGCTATATTGGAACATAATGGAGTCCATGGGGGATACTTTGCAGAAGAGAAGCAATGTCACTCCTGATGTTATGACCCTGTTCTGTGACATCAAAGGATTCATCCAAGAGAGGTTTGCTGATCTCAAGAGGGGAATGCTCAGTGGTAGAGCGTGTAGATGGACAATGACGTGTGGAAACTCTGGGGACTATGTACTAAATATTGTTGACAGGGGTTCAAAAAGTATAAAGGAAGTTCAAGGAAAGATTGAGCAATGGAAATTGAGTTCCTCTAGTACTGATGAGTTATAGCAATTAAGGGAAATGGGGAATTACATTTTGATACTAAGTCATTTAATGATGAGTCAAAACGGTACGTTCCCTCCAAGTGGGCAATCATACCTCGCTTTCACGTACATAACACACTCTCTCTATTCTTGGTGCCTTCACAAACACTCCAGCTTCCATACCATCTCAAACAAGCACAAAAGGGTTCTCTCATCGTCTTCAATGATAACGACTATGGCACAACCAACCTCCAGAATGGACATCAGTCGAGATAAAGCGAATCCTAATGAGGCTCTAGAGATATCTCCACTACGGATGATGACTCCTGAAGAAGTGCTGGTAAAGAAACCTAACAGGAAGCATGCAAAACAAGAAAAAACCCTTGGCTCAGGGCAAGCTACTCCTACAACTACTTCTGGTGACTTAAATACTGAAGAAGCAAGACAAACGCACCTTGAAATTTCTGCAATGGTTGCTAGTGCCCTCAACATTCCCATTAAGGGGACTGAACCTAAGCAAGGTGATCAAAGTAATGTCCCGCACAATGTCAAAGCATTGGAAAACAACCCGCCAGAAGAGAAGAATAAGGATGAAGGGTATGATAAAAGGGATGATGATTTGCATGAAGCCAAAGATGCGGAGGTAGGCAACTTAGACGAGTACTCAGACAATGACCTTATAGCAACGATCAATTCAGACATTGCCAAAAGATTGATGAAAAGGAAAGGGAAAACGATAGTTAACCAAAGCTCACCCAAGAAAAGGGATGCTGAAAAGACTACTGAGCAAGGAGATAACACCAAGAAGATTGGAACTTAAAGGACTCAGGTTGGACCCTCCAAAGGGTGGAGCAAGGTGACCATCAAAAAGAGAAAGATTGAATCGAGACCAGAACAAGAAACAGATTTGGATTTTGATATGGATGTCACTGACATCCCAGCAAAGAGGAAACCTGTTTCAAGCAAGCTGACTGAAAATGTTCCTGAAGTGCCCCTTGACAACATCTCCTTCCACTATCCCTCAGGTGTCATCAGATGGATGTATGTATACCAAAAGAGGTTGGCCCTAGAGAGAGAGAGCTTGATCAAAATGCTATGGATAACAAGGAGATTGTGAACCTTATATGTGAAGCTGGCTTGATGAAAACTGTCACTCAGTTCTCCCAATGCTATGAAATTCTGGTCAAAGAATTTATAGTGAATTTATCTGATAAATGTGCAGATAGAAAAACTTCTGAGTTTGGGAAAGTTTGTGTCAGGGGAAATGGTGTTGTCTTCACTCCCACCATCATCAACAACTTCCTTGAGAGAATAAATGAGGTTGTGCCTGAGTTAACCAACTCTGACAACAGAATATGTCAAGTGATAACTAGAAATCAAGTCAGGAAATGGCCATCAAAAGGGAAGCTTGTTGCCAGTAAGCTGATCATGAAATATGTCTTGCTTCACAAGATTGGTGCTGCAAACTGGGTGCCAACCAATCACAAATCATCAGTGGCCACCATCCTTGGGAGGGTCATCTATGATGTGGGAACCATGACCAAAATGAATTATGGCACATACATATTTGATCAAACAATGAAGCATGCTGGCAATTATAGCATCAAAGGGCCTATAGCATTTCCTTCCCTCATCTGTGGAATCATGTTAGCACAGTTTCCAAATATCCTCAAGACTAGTGATGTAGCAAGCAAAAGAGAAACTCCCTTAGCCTTTCATCACAAACTGTTTCAAGGAACCCATGTTTCAGACATTGCCATGGCATCCACTGAGACATCGAAAAGGGGTCCCAAAGCCAAAAAGGCTGAAGTGATAACCACCATTAAAGAAACTTGCAAGGAACTAGATGCAAGAAAGCAAACACTTGAAAACTTGCTGCAATCTCTTGAGCAAGATGAGGATACTGACAGCTCAGAGGATGCTACAAGGAAGAAGGTACCACAAAGGAAGATGATGGTACTAGGGAAGAGGGAAGTCAGGAAGTAGGCTCGGAAGATGCTGCTGAGGAAGGCACTGATGCTGAGGAAGAAGGCTCTGGCGAGACTGAGGAATACAGGTCCAGCTGAGCTGCAGAAGAAGACTAATGCCTTATAGCTCAAACCACTGATGGCTGAGGTGGTGCAGGAAGCAGTGTTGCTGATGTATTGGTTTGACTTGTTTTTCTAGTCTTGTGTGAGAACTGCTAAGACAATCTGTTTGTGTTATGCTCTATATGAGCAGTTTATGTAACCTCAAACACATGTATTGGTACAATTTATGATCTATGCTAGATGATTAGTTGGATTTTAATTTGTGGCTAAAAAGGGGGATAGTGTGATAAATAACAGCAGGTACAGATGCAGATGGAAGAATTGGTGGATAACCAATATGAGTACCACAGGTCATGTGGTAGTGGGAGTAACAGATGCAGGTGGAAGAACAAGACTGCCATGAGCAGTGATTGTGATTGAGCATATCATATTGCTTATGATATTAGTGTGCAGGTGATGCTGATGAGATGTGTGTGTGATAACAGTTGTTTGGGCTGTTAATGATATGTTATGTATGCCATGTATGTTAGAACTAGGACTGACATGCTGTAGGTACTAACATGGGTGATCCTAGAAAGATGCTTAGGAATTCTGTGCAAGGAGCAGAATGTATCCTTGCAGGGGGAGTAGCACAAATGTGTGACATCAGAAGGTCATGCTGAATGTTATAGCATCCAGTTCAGACTGGATATTGCCCAACTGATAAGTGCATCTGTTGAGGGGGAGTAACTTTGTTACTCAAACAAGCAAAGGGTGACATCTGTAGCAGAAGTCTACAGAGACTTATCAAAGTGAGTGATAATAGGGCTGAAAGCCAACTGTGAGGATTCTGAGAGCTTGAGCAGCAAGTGACTTACCTGCATGACAGGACCATTGTTAAGTCTTCTGCTGTGTAGGAAATCTCTGATGTAAGTATAGAGTGTTTTAGCCAAAAATTTGCCAAAGGGGGAGTTTGTAAGTGCTCTTGATTGGCTGCATTTTATGGAAAAATATGAGTACATGTATGAATGTCATGTTTGATGTTATTACATTCATAATATGGACTGTGCAGGGTAAGTTAACTAAGCTAACTATAAGTTAAGTTGGATGTCATACTCAATGTTATGACATAGGTCGTATGACATCAAGCGGAAGCTTGTTATTTTGGTAGCTATAACTCAGGAAACAACTCAGAACCTCAAGCTGGAATGCAGGAGACATTTTAGACGCCCTAGGGGAACTAATATGTACTTGATTAAAGAGGCAAACATGCAAAATACAAAAGTGAGGTTTTATGATGGATAAAACCTAATGTATGCGCCCAGGCCCAAGGACTGATCTGCTGCTACAAATACCAGGAGAGGCAATCCTAGAAATCAGCTGTTAAAGATAGAGAAGCAGAGAAATCACCATAGTGGTTTAGAAGTGAAGAGATTGTTCTTCACGTTTGTGTCTTAGGAATACTTGTAACCCAAGCAACTATTGAGTGCATTGGTTAGGTAGTTCCTAGGTTGTGTTACACTTGAAGCTGTTAAGCAAGAGTGTGTGTTCCTTGATCAAAGCTTTGAAGCAAGATCAAGGTGTGTGTGTGTGTGTAGGTGAAGTGTCTCTTCTATCTACTGTTTAAATTGTAATTGTTTGTTATCACTGGTATGTGATTGTAGGGAGTGAGTGGGTATACTCAGGTCTAGAGTGTCTCTAGTTTAAATTGTCATTAGGTAGTGATTTAGTGAGGAGTGCAAACTGGAGGTTTGACTCTGAATTGAGACTGCTAATAGTGAAATTTCTCCCTGGCTTGGTAGCCCCCAGATGTAAGTGTGTTGCACTGAACTGGGTCAACAACTAACTGTGTTATTTACTGCTTTGTTATTACTGCATAATAGTAGATCTGTAATGAATGTCACAGTGGATGTTATAACTTCTGTTAGAACATCCATCGTGGGTAGGCCAGAATTTTCAATGATGATTTTCATTTTTGATAGATTTGCTGCATTTTGATTTATATGATCTGTGTTGATGTTGTTTGGGTCTGTATACATGTTGTTAGAATCATGTTTTTCTGATTTAATTTCGTGCTTAACTGATTATGTGATCATTGGTATGTTTGGAGAAGTGATAAGTTGTTGAAAAGTGATTATGCTTTGCTGTTTTCTGCTGTCAGCTCAGTGTTAATCGGTTAACGCATATAGTTAACCGATTAACCAGTTCATATTTTCATATTTTTCAAAGTTTTCATAGTGTTAATCGGTTAACGCATATGGTTAACCGATTAACCAGTTCAAATTTTCAAATTTTTCAAACGTTAACAGTGTGTTAACTGATTAACCCTGGGGGTTAACCGATTAACACTGTGCTGGCAGGCCTGTTTTGCTACTTTGTTTGATTGTTCGCATACCGTTTCACTTCGAATCTTCATAAATTGATATGATGCATTAGGAATGAAATGTTTCTGGTGTTTGCCACTATTTGTGTTTGGTTGATCATGATTTGGTTGATAATTGTGTTCATTTTCCACTTGGATGCATACTTATGGATGTGGTTCAAAGTGATGACTCTTTGCATGCTTGTTTGCTTCCATCTATGGCTTTCCCTTCCATGTTTTCATCATTCTTGCATCACTGTTGAGGTCGAGATGAGCTTGTGGTGGCTGCTCCCCCACACATTTTTCCTCCCACCCTCCATTCTAAGTGTTCCATTTTCATGTATGCATCTCTTACTTGTGATTGAATTTGCTTGGTGCTTTCTTGTGCTTTTTTCCATGATCCCCATAGGGTTCCTAGTCCCTCCGTTTAAGATGGGAGTAGGAGAGACATTAGGTGTTCAATCCAAGCATGCTAACATTAGGGTAGATGTTCCCCTTTTAATCCAAACTTTAAGTCCACTTTGTATGACAACATTAGGGCCGAATTCCCCTTACACCTTCCGTGTGTCTCTCTTTCTCATCTTCAAACAATTCTAAAACACCTAATAAAGGCTAATGAATGTCGTACGCTACGAGCCTTAAGCTAATTGGGAAATGATGATTGGGTGGTTGCCTCTCAATTGTCTAGAATGTTAGTATATGTCCTTTGGACGATATGCGACGCATTCGCTCCTAGGTCATAGTCTCTAGTGCAACATGAGTTACAAATCAAATTCAAAACACTTATTCTCTAAAAAACACAAAAACACTTCAAATCTTTTTCATCCTTCGGGATCTTAATCTAGGAAAATCTTTTCAGATAAAAGAGTATCGTTAACGCTTAGTTCTATCACAAACGGTAACGTCTAAGTCTCCAATGGTCGAACTGCATACACCAACTGCTAAAACTGCTTGTTAACCCTACTCGGGCCTAAAACGTTTTGAACCAACCTGTAGTCTTTTTAGCCCGAATTACGTTTGCTCTGATCTTTTATACTAGATGAAAGTACGTAGGCACAAGGCGTGATGTCTTGGCGAGAAACCTTCCCCCTTTCACCCGTAGTTAGCCGAACTACGTTGACTCTCATTTTCCCATTGCACGAGGGAATACGTAGGCACAAAGCGGCGATGCTCTGCCGAGTCTCCTTTCTTTTTTTCTTTTGTCCCTTAGCCTTTAGCTAGATAGTTTTAACACACCCTTTTTAGATAGACAATAAAGTGTGGATCCTGTCGAGTACGAAGGACGTGAGGGGTGCCATACCTTCCCCTTGGTAACTGACTCCCGAATCCAAACCTGGTTGCGATGACCTTGTCTTTTCCTTTTTCGTTAGGTTTTTTCAATTGTTTCCTTTCCCTCTCTTTGGGATAAATAACGAAAGGTGGTGACTCTTCTGTTTTTCGCCGGGTGTTTTTCACAGTTGCGACACTTATTAAAAAAGCTCTGTTAATTTTTTTATTAATTATCTTGTCAATAATTTTGTTGATAATTTTAGTTGGCATTTTATATTATTTATTTTGTTTTATTATTATTTTAGTTTTTAGATTTTGTTTATATATCTTAATCTATTTTCTATTTTTTGCCTCCCATCTAAACTTATTTCAATTTCAATTTCATTCTTTTCTTTTCTTTTTTTTTCTTTTTATTTCAATTTTCGATTGATGAAGTCTTTAATATTGCGAATGTTGGTTGATTGGGGTTGCTTAACCTTCATGATTTCAAATATTAAGAGAATGATCATTGAGATTGTTTTTTATACGTTGGGGTTGTGATAGGTTACCTTTGATTAATCAACGCAAGTTTTTGATTTAGATGAGATCATTTGTTTTACTGTCCGTGTGACACGATTACTTTGGAAAATGAGCCTCAATATCATTTCTCCATCATTTTTTAGGACAGATATCAACTTGTGCGACCTCCTATAGTTTGATCTTCGTAATAGATCGAGCTACGACGATTTAGTGTTATATTTCGTCCCGATTCAATTCATATTAACTAACAACTAACTTTTCTTTCCGTTAATGTACTCTTGTTTTATTTTCAGTCATTATATCCTAATTTTATTATCTTGTTCATATACTTGTTAATATTATCTTGATTATACTATTGTGGATATTATCCTGGTTATATTGTTATATATCTTTCCATATTATTCATATTGTTCATATCCATATCATATTCATCTTGTTAATATATTATTCATATTCTTTGAAAACACTTAACAATTATCGAAACCATAAAATCCTAAATTGGTGGACTGTTGGTTACTTTTCCGATCAACGGAATTTGGACTTTATCAGAAACCCTAACTTTGAGATTTTGTCCAATTCTTGCTCAAGGCTTTGTTTAGGACACTTCGCACACACACAGCTTCCTCTTGGGCTACCTTACAATGAACCCTTTTATTTCGTGCAATCCTGTGTAACTTACATGTACCCCACTTCCATTATGATGTACACATTCATATTTTGTTTTGATTGTGGTTTATCTTTTAGGAGCACCCCTAGGGACTAACGTAGATTAAACCGTTTTCAAACTAAATCTCGATTCGTCATGGAGCCATTTTCAAACATCCCTTGTAAGTCGAGTGCTCGTACGTATTCGCCATCAACCTATCGCACACACTTCCACATTTCATCGTGGTTTCGTTATTAGGGGCACCCGTAGGGACTAGTATCATTTCTTACAACCTAACCCTCGATTCGTCGTCTAGCCGGTTCCATTTCCAACCAAACCCTCCACTTTTTGTCGAGCCACTTTCAAACCAACTTCCATTCCACCACAGTTTTGCATGCAAATATACGTCAAACCCTTGATCCAATGTCAGGTGGCTTTTCAATCAAACTATCAAAATAATTAACAAATATCGAAACTCTTTCATGGTGAAAAAAATGGGGGTTGCGACTTTGATCTCTCTTCAGTTGTTTAGATGCGGGTTATCTTGCTCGTGTGTGAGCAATTGATTCCTCTAAAACATTTCCAACTCGACAACATTCAACCATCTTCCAACCACTCATTATTCAAAACACCATTCAAACACAACCTCTTTTCAAGATGAAAAAGAGAGAGAGTCAAGCCTTTGACTCATTCTTCCGATTACATCAGCCCAAGGATCCTTTCTTAAGCTTTGAGTAATCGTCATCCGAACCTAAATTCAACACTACAACCTCTCTCTTTTTGTGGTCGTATCCACAAACTTCGGACGCTCTGATTCTTTATTCTCGTTTGAATGTAAGATACGTAGGCACAAGATTTCGATGATATTGGCGAGAACAATTCCTTCCATCTTCCGTTTCCCCTATCCTTTCTCGTAGTTGAACTATGAGAGCTCTGATATCTCATTCTCGTCCGAATGAGCATACGTAGGCACAAGGGTCCCAATCTTTAGTGTGCACCCTATCCTATAAACCATCCATTTCCCCTTAGCGTATTGTCATACCCCAGATTTTACCCTCATTTTCTTTGATCTTTTGCACAATCATTATAGGACAATCATATTGCACAACTAACCAGTTTATCAGACTTTGTTCATTTTGTTTCATTTATGAAACAGGGTTTGCTTCAAAGGATTGAGCAAAGGTTAGCAGGTCAATGGTGTGTAGTGTGATTTAAGATTCAGTGGAGGTTTGACCTGATCTTGGTCAAAAAAGTGGTTTTCTTCAGTATCCAATTAGCAAGCGTTAGTAAAGGAATTTGTCTCGTGGTTGAGGAACCATCAGGGCCAGTTGAATTTCAATTAGGGTTGTGGCAAAGTGGCAGTGCATTTAATATCTCAAGTCATCTGTGTCATGGTCTATTTTGAAGAAAAATACGGATCGAATTCGAATACTTGTGTTTAGATCATGGTTGTGGTGCCAGTTCAAGCTAGCTGGTGAATTGATGTTGTAGAGCCATCAAGAGTCGAGGCCTTTGGTCGTTTACTTCAAGTCATTTTTGGTTCATGTTCTTGTCATAGAAAAAATCAATATTTCTATTCAATTTAAGAATGTTTCAAGATATAATTAGGATGTAGCATCATTTCTCATGGAATTGATTTAAGATTTTAAGTTATTTCATGTGGAAAGTGCAAGAATTCTCAAGGATTAATTTTCAAGCATTGTTCAAGAATAAAATGGAAGATTCAAATTTGAAGTTCCAAATTCAATCAAGTTCAAGTGTCTTTTTCAATTTTCAATCTGATCCAATGTCAAAATAAATTCGGGTCAAACATTTTAACTTCACAATCAAGTCATTCAAGTTCTAGGCTTTCAAAATCTAATTCAAGCTCATTTTCCATTCCAATAAGTTCAAGTTTCATCTTCAAGTTTATCCTTAGTCCAATTCAAATCCCATTCATTTCTAACTTCATTTCATTTTTAACTATCAAGCTTTTATTTTAATCTTCTTTCAAATTCCAAGTGTTAAAACTCATAACCGAATTTCTTATCAAGTTTAAATTCCAATTCATCTCAAGTTTCAAAACTCAAAATCAAGTTCAAGTTTTCAATTCCATCTCATGATCAATTTCAATTATTAATGTCCAGATTTTAGTTCACAATCAAAGAATAATATCAAGGCCCATTCAAGAGAATAATATTACTAAGTCCAAATTCTTCAAACCCATTACACAATTTGGAAAAGCTACATGACTAAATGCCATAAAGGACCTTAAGATTATTACATGAAAAAGGAAAGCCTTTGCAAAGACAAGAAAACACGGTTCACCCATGGTCCTACCGTACAACAAATCCTAGCCATACTTGCTACACTACAATACAAGACTTCAAAAAACCAAAAGCAATGTGCAAATGGTACAAACCATAGCTAATATAAAATGGTCATTTGCTGTTATAATTAACATGCTATAAAGATGGTACGAACCAAGCCAAAAACCTGAAACAAAACTCTGCTGCTATCAACCTGAACCTCTTGCAAGCCCCTGCTACGCCAAACCATCAACCTGCAAAAACCTGAAACACCTCTACTGCAACAATACAAAACCTTACCTGCATAAGTATTCACCAAAATGCATAAAAATCTTCAAGCCTTAACTATCCTGCAAAACCTGCTTCATACAGCTCATGAACCAAAACAAATGCTGAAAGTGACATAACGCGGCAAGAATCCATTTTTTGAAAGGGATTATACAAACGTTTCAGAAACACAAATTAAAAAAGAAGTTCTGATGTTTTAAATAAGGTAAGGGGTAGAACAGAGTGAGGGGAAATATGAATAAAAAAATCAAAGGAGGATTTTGGAAATTCAGAACAAGAGGTTGAAAAAACAAAAACTCACCTCTATTTTCAAATAGCAGAAAACCTTCAATCATCAAAACTGGATCTCTGGAAAAAAATCAATCTCTAAATTATCTTCCATTTCCCTTCTTTTAAAACCACCATCAAATACCCTTCATCGATATTCTTCTACCTCAAAATCTGTAATTTCTCCTATCCACTCCTCTCACAACATTGGCGCAGGAAAGCATCTGCATAAATACCAACACGTACAACACTCAACTGGTTTGTCCAACAGCACGAACATCTCCACCACAATACAAACCCAAAACCTAGTTTAAATCCAACAACCTAGAACTGGAAAAGGAGAAGAGGGAGGATGATTAAACCACATCAAAAAACTAATCTGAAGCGAACCTGAGATGAATCTTGAGCGGCTAAGGTAAATTGAAAAGAAATAAGAGATTGTCGTTCACGAAGGAGGTTGGGAATAACGGCGAAATTTCTTTAATCTGTGTATTTTTTTTCATGGCAGTTTCCCTTTTGTTTATGTTGATGATATGCTTTCGACGCCTTGTTTCGTCCCTTATGTTATCCTTTTGAAGCACTATCGATCTTCTTTTTTTTTAATTTCACTTTTTTTAAAACTGTGGCTTGATTCTAAAACGTGATGCTGGGAAAAATCTATGTCTGACTCCCATTTTTGTGTTAAATAAAACACAAGCCTGATGCTTGTGGGTAGTCCGTGTAACACCCATTTTAATTATTTAGTCTTTTGGTGTTATTTTATTATGGTGTGTCCTTTGTGGGGGGAGTGAGTCTGAGCACATGGGTGGGTGTCCTTAATTTATAGGAGTCATTTAATAAAATGTAGAGTTTAATATTAATGTAATATAATTGATAATGATAATAATATAATACTTTATAGTAATGTGGTTATGTTATTAATCTTATTATTATTATTATTATTATTATTATTATTATTATTATTATTATTATTATTATTTGTATTATTATTATTAGTATTAGTATTAGATTAATAAAATAAAATAAGGATTAAAAAGGGGTATTAGAAGATTTTGGGGGAAAGGGGAGATTGGAACAAGATAAAATCTAGTTTTAGAGAGAAGAGCAAAGGGGACAAAAAAGGAGGAAGAGAAGAAGGCTAGGGCTAACGATTCTTAGGGATTCTTCGTCAATCGGAGCATTAATCGAGGCAAGGGGGAGAAACTAATTGGGATTGGTGTTTACATGAAATTGGGTAGAGGTGATTCCTTAACCCCGTAGGGATTTGATGAATCTGTTTGTTATGTTGATATGTCTTGATTGTTGTTGAATATGATAAATTTCGTGTGCATGTTGATGTGTTTATGATTGTTGCTGCCATTGATGAATGGGTGCGCATATTGTGTGATTTTGTGAGATTTTGAGTAACTTCTGTAGTTCTGTTGATGGACATAGGTGTGGGTTCTGGAGATAAATTGATAGAATAACGACTAGAGTAGTGTGTACTAATTGTAGTAATGATAGGATGGGAGATGGAAGTAAACTGATAGGCTTGGAATTGAGCAAGATGACATTGTTGGACAGTGAGGGTTTTGAGAGATCGCAGACGCTCGCTAGCACCTTCGTTAAGCGAGCTAGTAGCGAGCATTCGCTAGCAGGTTCGCTAGGCGAGTGAGGTAGTGAACTCTTCCAGTAGCTACTGTCTACCTTCGCTAGGGAGTTCGCTAGGCGAGCAGCTAGCGAGCGTTCGCTAGGGCTTTGCTAAGCGAACGAGCCAGCGAGCGTGATAGAAAGTGATGTTGTGTTATTTTGCCTTGTGACCTCGTTCTGTAGTATCCCTTGAGTTGTGACCAGTATAGATATGGTGATTAGTGGTGAAGAGTTTATACTTGACATTAAAAGGTGAAATTATGTAGTGATTGAAGTTAGCTGAAATAAGTAGATTGGGGTGTGAGATATGTATAAGGTATGGTGATGGGATCAGGGGGATCGTGTGACTTTAATTCAAATAATTAATTGATGAACAATACGTATGTATGATGTATGGTGATGTGATCAGGGGATCATGTGCACGTAGCGTACTTGAGTTATTTGTTGTGCATTTGGTGTTATGCATATCATGGTGTTTGGTGGGACGAATCATTGCTCAGGAGGAGTGTATGTGATTCATCCGTACTCCCTTGCGGAGTATGGTGGGGACAGATCATGGCCAAGGATGGGTGTATGTGATCTATCAGGGGTTCGATTGAATGAACCAATGAGTCGGTACCGCATGCATGGTGTTGAGTTGCATAATTGCATTATGGTGTGTTGTGTTGATGTTGGACAGTAGGTCGTGTTTGATGAATGTTGGGTGATGAATTATATGATTTCTACCTTTATTTCATGTAATGTATTACCGATAATTTTGATCATGTTTTCTCACCCCTTTGGTGTTGTTGTGGTCTGTGCTTCTTTGGAAGTACAGATAATCTAGGTACTTAGCTAGCTTGGATAGAGGTGTGTGAGTCGAGTCTTAGGATGCTCTGATACGTAGCACGGGACTTGGGAGTTTTCTTTTGATTTAGTTGAACTTGTTTTACTTTCCTGTGACGTATCATGTGTTGGTGCATTTTATTAATGAATATTTTCATGTATTGGCGGATGGCCGAGAATGATGAACTAATGAATATTTTTCGCTGCTTTGTTTTGAAAACCTTCTAATGAAGAGTCTGTCGAGTTATGTGATGTGATATCCCACTTTTGTGGAGAACTCTGATGTTTATTTGAATTAATCATATTTTATTTTAATTCGGGAAAGTGGGGTGTTACAATTGGTATTAGAGCAGGTCGGTCCGTCCGACCAGTGTTGTTGTTGAGTCTGTCCTTAGGATAGAGATTGTGTATCTTTTAACCTGGTGTTGTTATTGTTAAGCAGTATGGAAGGAAGGAATGATGCTGCTATGTAAGCGATGGCGCAAGTGGTTGATAATCAGAACCAAGTTGCAGGTGTGAAATTTGGGGATTTGGCACAATTTCGGAGTAACAAGCCGCTGACGTTTGAAGGAGGATTTTTGGATCCTGAAGCTGCGCAGAAGTGGCTGAAGGCGATTGAGAAAATTTTCAGGACAATGGGTTGTAGTGATGAGCAAAAGGTGAGGTTTGGTACTCACATGCTGGAAGGTGAAGCTGAGGCTTGGTGGGACAACAGTCGCCAGAGATGGGTGATTGCAGGAACTGCGATCACTTTGGATGTAGTTCGAAAGGGTTTTCTGGAGAAGTACTTTCCAGAAGACATACGAAGTGCTAAGGAGGTAGAGTTCCTAGAGCTGAAGCAGGGTAATCTTACCATAGCAGAGTATGCTGCAAAATTTGAAGCGCTGGTGCAGTATTGTCCTCATTACAATACTAAAGATGCGATGACCTCTAATTGTTTGAAATTTGAGAATGGGCTGCGTCCGGAAGTTAAGTTGGGGATTTCTTGTCAGAAGATCAGGAATTATCCAGAGCTGTTAAGCAGGAGCAGGATTTATGATAGTGATAACCGGGCCAGGATTGCACATTATAAGGTTGTGAATGACCGTAAAGGTAAGCAGAGATTTGGTGGTACTCCTTACAGTGTTCCTGCTGATAAGGGAAAACATAAGCCCGCTACTGATAAGAACTCCAGAAAAGGGAAGACATCTGCTGATTTGAAATGTTTCCGGTGTGGTGGCGCGGGTCATCATGCTAATGAGTGTCCTAATGAGATGAAGAAGTATTTCAAGTGCAGTAAGCCAGACCATGTGATAGCAGATTGCAGAGCCACTATGCCTACCTGTTATAACTGTGGTGAGAAAGGTCATATCAGTATGCATTGCGAGAAGTCGAAGAAGTCTCAAGCATCTCAGGCCAGTGGTAAAGTGTTTGCGGTAGTGGGAACGCAAGCTGCCAGTGAAGAGCGTTCTATCAAAGGTATTTGTTTCATCAATAATACTCCTTTGACTGATATTGTTGATACGGGTGCAACCCACTCATTCATTTCAGTTGATTGTGTGGAGAGGTCAGGATTGGTGTCGTCTACTCTTGATCGACGGATAACTATTGAGACTCCCTCTATTGGTTCAGTGACTACTTCTTTAGTGTGTTTGAAGTGTCCACTGACTAATTTCGGTAGAGACTTTGGAGTAGACCTGATTTGTCTACCACTAGGTAACTTGGATGTTATTCTGGGTATGAACTGGTTGGAGTTCAACCGAGTCTACATCAATTGTTTTCGGAAGGTGTTGTTGTTTCTTACTACAGAAGAGGAAGCGTTGGCGGATTCCTTGTCTAATAAGGAATTGAGAACCCTGTTGGAGGACGAAGCTAAGATGTTTGTTTTATTTGCGTCATTGTCTGTTGACAGCAAGACATCAGTGAAAGAGTTGGCAGTGGTGAATGAATTTCCTGAAGTGTTTCCTGATGACATTACGGAATTACCTCCGACGAGGGAAGTTGAATTTAGCATTGACCTTGTTCCTGGTACAAGGCCTGTATCTATGATGCTGTACAGGATGTCGGCAGTGGAATTGGGTGAATTGAAATCTCAGATAGGAGAATTGTTGGATAGAAAGTTTATCAAACCGAGTGTGTCGCCGTGGGGAGCTTCAGTGCTGTTGGTAAAGAAGAAGGATGGCAGTATGCGTCTGTGCATCGATTACCGTCAGCTGAACAAAGTGACCATTAAGAATAAATATCCTCTTCCAAGGATTGACGATTTGATGGATCAGTTGGTGGGAGCTAGGGTGTTCAGTAAAATTGACTTGAGGTCGGGTTACCATCAGATCAGAGTGAAAGAAGGTGATATTCAGAAGACGGCATTTAGAACTCGATATGGACATTACGAATATGTTGTAATGCCTTTTGAGTGTCTAATGCGCCAGGAGTGTTTATGGAGTATATGAACCGAATTTTCCATTCTTATTTGGATCAGTTCATTGTTGTGTTTATTGACGATATACTAATTTATTCTAAGTCTGAAGTAGAACATGCAGAACATTTGAGAATTGCTTTGCAGGTTCTGAAAGATAATAAGATGTTTGCTAAGTTATCAAAGTGTGAGTTCTGGTTGAAGACAGTGAGTTTCTTGGGGCATGTAATATCCGATGATGGTATATCAGTGGACCCATCGAAAGTGAGTGCAGTGTTGCAGTGGGAACCCCCGAAGACAGTGACGGAAATTAGAAGCTTTTTGGGTTTGGCAGGATACTACTGAAGGTTTATTGAAGGGTTTTCTAATTTGGCGTTGCCATTGACTCAGTTGACGAGAAAGAATCAAGTTTTCGTGTGGGATGCTGCTTGTGAAGAAAGCTTTGAGGAACTGAAAAAGAAATTGACTACGGCACTGGTGTTAGTGTTGCCGACTCCGAGTGAACCTTTTATGGTGTAATGTGATGCGTCTAAGATGGGATTAGACGGAGTTCTTATGCAAGATGGTAAGGTGGTAGCGTATGCTTCATGGAAACTGAGGGTGCATGAAAGGAATTACCCTACTCATGACCTTGAGTTGGTTGCGGTAGTTTTCGTGTTGAAGATCTGGAGGCACTATTTGTATGGTTCGAGTTTTGAGGTGTTCAGAGACCATAAGAGCCTGAAATATCTGTTCGATCAGAAAGAGCTAAATATGAGACAGAGAAGATGGTTGGAATTCTTGAAAGATTATGACTTCAATTTAAGTTATTATCCAGGAAAGGCGAATGTAGTAGCAGATGCCTTGAGCAGGAAAGCAATTCACATGTCGGCTTTAATGGTGAAAGAGATGGAACTAATTGAGTAGTTTCGAGATCTAAGCATGGGTTGTAAGACTACAGCCGATGGTGTGATATTGGGCAAGTTGCAGGTGAATAATGATTTCTTGGATTTGATTAAGGAAAGCCAAAAGCTAGATGTGAAGTTAGTAGATTTGATGCCTGGAGTAGAGAGCGACCCCAGTAGTGATTTTAAGTTGGATAGTGCAGGTGTGTTGAGATTCAGAGGCAGAATTTGTGTGCCAGATAATGACGAGCTGAAAAAGTCAATTCTGAGTGAAGGACATCGTAGTAGTCTGAGTATCCATCCGGGAGCTACGAAGATGTACCATGATTTAAGGAAGTTATTTTGGTGGTCCGGTATGAAAAGAGATATAGATCGATTTGTTTACGCCTGTTTGACATGTCAGAAGTCGAAGGTAAAGCATCAGAGACCTTTTAGATTTATGCAACGGTTGGAAGTTCCGGTTTGGAAATGAGATTGTATCACTATGGATTTTGTTACGGGATTGCCGAACACGGCGAGAGGATTTGATGCTATTTGGGTAATTGTGGATCGACTTACGAAGTCTGCATATTTTATGCCGATTAATATCAGTTTTCTGTTGGTAAAGCTGTCAGAGATTTATATTCGGGTAATTGTGAAGCTACATGGTGTTCCGTCGAGTATCGTGTCGGATAGAGATCCAAGGTTTACTTCAGAATTTTGGAGGAGTTTACAGGAAGCTTTGGGCACTAAGTTGAAGTTGAGTTCAGCTTACCATCTGCAAACTGATGTTCATTCAGAGAGGACTATTCAGTCGCTGGAAGATTTGCTGAGAGCTTGTGTGTTGGAAAAGGGTGGTGCATGGGATACTCATTTACCATTGATAGAGTTCACGTACAACAAAAGTTACCAGTCTAGCATCGGAATGGCACCGTTTGAAGCTTTATATGGTAGGAGATGCAGAACTCCTCCGTGTTGGTATGAAACAGGTGAGAATGTGGTCTTAGGACCAGAAATTATGCAGCAGACTACTGAGACCATTCATATGATTCGTGAGAAAATGAAAGCGTCTCATAATAGGCAGAAAAGTTACCATGATAACCGAAGGAAGGAACCGAAATTCAGTGAAGGCGATCATGTGTTTCTAAGAGTTAACCCAGTGACCAGTGTGGGTCGTACGTTAAAATCCAAGAAGCTGGATCCTAAGTTTATTGGACCGTATCAGATTTTGGAGAGAATTAGTGTTGTAGCTTATAGAGTGGCGTTACCGCCTGAATTTTCGAATTTGCATGACGTGTTTCATGTGTCGCAACTTCGAAAGTATGTCTCGGACCCATCTCACATGATTCCGAGAGATGAAGTTCAAGTCTGGGAGAATCTTACTGTTGTGACGATGTCGTTGAGAATCGCAGATCATAAAATGAAACAACTCCGAGGGAAGGAGATATCTTTGGTGAAAGTAGCTTGGGGAGGTGCTGCAGGAGGCAGTGTGACCTGGGAATTGGAAAGCAGGATGCGGGAAGCGTATCTGGAATTGTTTCCATCAGGTAATTTTCGAGGACGAAAATAATTAAAGTGGGGGAGAGTTGTAAAACCCATTTTAATTATTTAGTATTTTGGTGTTATTTTATTATGGTGTGTCCTTTATGGGGGGAGTGAGTCTGAGCGCGTGGGTGGGTGTCCTTAATTTATAGAAGTCATTTAATAAAATGTAGAGTTTAATATTAATGTAATATAATTGATAATGATAATAATATAATACTTTATAGTAATGTGGTTATGTTATTAATCTTATTACTATTATTATTATTATTATTATTATTATTATTATTATTATTATTATTATTATTATTATCATTATTATTAGTATTATTATTAGATTAATAAAATGAAATAAGGATTAAAAAGGGGTATTAGAAGAGTTTGGCGGAAAGGGGAGATTAGAACACGATAAAAGCCAGTTTTAGAGAGAAGAGCAAAGGGGAAGAAATAGGAGGAAGAGAAGAAGGCTAGGGCTAACGATTCTTGGAAATTCTTCGTCAATCGGAGCATTAATCGAGGTAAGGGGGTAGAAACTGATTGGGATTGGTGTTTACATGAAATTAGGTAGAGGGGATTCCTTAACCCCGTAGGGATTTGATGAATCTGTTTGTTATGTTGATATGTCTTGATTGTTGTTGAATATGATGAATTTCGTGTGCATGTTGATGTGTTTATGATTGTTGCTGCCATTGATGAATGGGTGCACATATTGTGTGATTTGGTGAGATTCTGAGTAACTTCTGTAGTTCTGTTGATGGACATAGGTGTGGGTTCTAGAGATAAATTGATAGAATAACGACTAGAGTAGTGTGTACTGGTTGTAGTAATGATAGGATGGGAGATGGAAGTAAACTGATAGGTGTTGCACCCCAAATTTGTCCTACCTTTACATAGTTTCTAGTGCCACTTTATTTTGAATGAATAAAATGGCACAATTGACAAGAGACCGTGTGTAAGGAGTTGTGAGTGTGAGAGGTTGAGAGTTCGAATCCCACCTTCTTCACTTTTTGTTTTTCTTTTATTTTTATTCTAACTTTTCTATTTTTATAAAAAAAATAACAAAATAGTTTTTTTTTTATTTAATTATTATTTTCGTATTTTATTTTAATTATTTTTTAAAAAAATATTATTTTTTCACTTTTTTCCATATTATTCATAAAAACATCCAAAAATCATAAAATTAAAAATATTAGAAAAGATTTTATTCTTTTAAGTTTGTTTTAGTTTGTTTTTTTAGCTTTGACTAAATATTTAAGTTGGGCTTTAAAATAGGCATTAGGTTAGATTTAACCCTAATTTGGTTACCTATATAAACATAAGTGAGGGGAGAAGGAGACAAAAAGGAAAAAACGGCGGTCGTTCTCACGACTTATCAGAAGAAGGGAGATTTCTGAAAAAAACTTTCAAGGCTTCGTCAGGAGTCACTATCATAGAGAAAAAGGTAAGTCACTCTAAGCATGTTTTGTTTCTTTCTTCTTTGTTTTTTTTCCTTTCTTTTTCAGATGAAAAGAAGAATTAGAAAGAGGAAGAAAAAGACATGCAAGCTGATCAACACTTAAACCCTAAAAAGAAGGGAAAGGGTTTTCCAAACCCTAAAAAAAAGGGAAATGGTTTTTTCCCAAACCCTAAAAAAAGGGAAATGGTTTTTTCCCAAACCCTAAAAACAACACACGACCAACAACCCTTCCAGCAATCCCCACTTCTTTTATTTCTATTTCTTTTTCTTCTTTTTTTATTATGTTATCATATTATTATATCTTATTATTTCTTTTTTTTTTAAAACTGTAATTAGTAATCACATTATATTTTATTACTAATGCTTATTTTATTTTTAAAACCTCAAGCCAAAAATTAAAACCTTTTTTTTTGAAAAAACCATTTCTTTTTTTAATTAAGAACCTTTCTTTTAAGAAACAATTTTCTTAATCAAAACAAAATTTTAAAATAATTACTAACATTTTCTTTAAAACATTAAAATTAAATTTTTCTTTAATTACAACAAAATCTAAAACAAAATTTTCTTCATCCAAAATCTTAAAATTAAAACATTTTCTTTAATTAAATTAAACAAATTATTTTTGTAAGTAAAAAATATTAAAATTAAAATAATTTCTCCTTTTAAATGCAAAAATTAATTCCTTTCTTTAATTAAAAATTCAAAAAAAATAAAGTTTCGATTTAGCCATTATTTTCGTCTAACCCTCGTTAATTTGTTTGTTTCAGCTTTATTATTATTTATTTCAATTTATTTTATTCCATGGATGTAATTTACGCGAGGCCATGGTCGCGGCTTATTTTATTTCACATTTCTTTTTGGGGATTTGTAATTTACGCGAGTGATCATCGCGACGCTTTCTTTACTTTCCGCATTTTAATTTCTGTCATATGATATTTTGCCTTGCTTGCATGTTTTTCCGTTATATTTCCCTTCCGAAGGAATTAGGTTTAGCCGTTTGACCGCCGAGTCAATAACCCTAATTTCAACCGTTTCAAAACCCTAATAGCCTGGGTGTCCCGCCGTGGACGAAAATGCCCTTTACCCTAGCATTAGGTCAAAGAGTCGTCGTACTCTGTTTAGGGTTTCCCGCCGTGGAATCCCTAATTTCAACCCTAAATTTTCAATTAACAAATTCAACATAGAAATAGGAGTTTCAAAGACTCCACGTAAGCGTGTCCTTAAGATACATTTATTCCCCATTGAAACCTTGACCATAGTCAAGACGTTTCTAACCTCCCTTTTAAGGGGAACTACGATTACTCTGATTCCATTCCCTATCTAGGATACATAGGCACAAGATGCGGCGTCTTGCCGAGTAAACTTAGGACTAACCCTTAGGTCTTTAGGTCACTCTATCCCTTAGCAATATATTTCAAACAGATAAAAAAATAAAATAAAAAAGCATACAATAAACAAAAGGTTCCTGTAGAGTACTACAGAAGTTTAGGGTGCTAGTACCTTCCCTAAGCTTAACCAACCCCTTACCTGGATCTCTCCCCGCATTGTCTTTACGATGCAAAATTAGGTTTTCCTCTTTTGACCTTTTCCTTCAGATAAATCAAAGAGCGGTTGTGAACTAAAGATGTGATTCAAATTAATTAATAATTTGATATCATATTCTAACCGCAACAATAGGCTTGGAATTGAGCAAGATGACATTTTTGGACAGTGAGGGTTTTGAGAGATCGCATACGCTCACTACCACCTTCGCTAAGCGAGCTAGTAGTGAGTATTCCCTAGCAGGTTTTCTAGGCGAGTGAGGTAGCGAACCCTTACAGTAGCTACTGTCTGCCTTTGTTAGGGAGTTCGCTAGGCGAGCAGCTAGCGAGCGTTCACTAGGGCTTCGCTAAGAGAACGAGCCAGCGAGCGTGACAGAAAGTGACGTTGTGCTGTTTTGCTTTGTGACCTCTTGCTGTAGTATCCCTTGAGTTATGACCAGTATAGATATGGTGATTAGTGGTGAAGAGTGTATACTTGACATTAAAAGGTGAAATTATGTAGTGATTGAAGTTAGCTGAAATAAGTAGATTGGGGTGTGAGATATGTATGGGGTATGGTGATAGGATCAGGGGGGTCGTGTGACTTTAATTAAAATAATTAATTGATGAACAGTACGTATGTATGATGTATGGTGATGTGATCAGGGGATCGTGTGCACGTAGCATGGTTGAGTTATTTGTTGTGCATTTGGTGTTATGCATATCATGGTGTTTGGTGGGACAAATCATTGCTCAGGAGGAGTGTATGTGATTCATCCGTACTCCCTTGCGGAGATTGGTGGGGACAGATCATGGCCAAAGATGGGTGTATGTGATCTATCCGGGGTTCGATTGAATGAACCAATGAGTCGGTACCACATGCATGGTGTTTAGTTGCATAATTGCATTATGTTGTGTTGTGTTGATGTTGGACAGTAGGTCGTGTTTGATGAATGTTGGGTGATGAATTATATGATTTCTACCTTTATTTCATGTACTGTATTACAGATAATTCTGATCATGTTTTCTCACCCCTTTGTTGTTGTTGTGGTTTGTGCTTCTTCGGAAGTTTAGATAATCCAGGTACTTAGCTAGCTTGGATAGAGGTGTGCGAGTCGAGTCTTAGGATGCTCTGATACGTAGCACGGGACTTGGGCATTTTCTTTTGATTTAGTTGAACTTGTTTTACTTTCCTGTGACGTGTCATGTGTTGGTGCATTTTATTAATGAATATTTTCATGTATTGGCGGATGGGCGAGAATGATGAACTAATGAATATTTTCCGCTGCTTTGTTTTGAAAACCTTCTAATGAAGAGTATGTCGAGTTATGTGATGTGATATCCCACTTTTGCGGAGAACTCTGATGTTTATTTGAATTAATCGTATTTTATTTTAATTCGGGAAAGTGGGGTGTTACAGTCCGAATTCTACCTTGATTGTTTTAAGTGGGCTTTTGAAGCCCGTGGATTTTTCTTTACATTCCATGCACCCCCCCCCCCCCTTTTAATTAGTTTTAATTATTTAGTTTTTTTATTAAATTTTAGTTTTTATTAGAATTTGGTTAGTTATTTAGTTCTTTTATTTTAAGATTAATTAATTAGTTTTTGATTAAAACTTAATTAGTTGATTAGTTTTTTTAATTAGAATTTAGTTTATTTAATTTTAACTAATTTTATAATTATTTTAGATTAGTTAGGCTTTAGTGAAATTTAGTTATTTAGTTTTTAAAATTAGAATTTAGGCTAGTTTTAGTTATTTTAGTTTAGCAAGATTAATTTAATTAATTTTAATTAGAGTGTAATTAATTAACTTCTAATTAGATCTTATTTCTTTTTTTAAGTTTTAATTTGAGATTTTAGAATTAGTGAGTTAGTTAATCAATAAGATTTTGGTTTTATTTTATTTTTTAAATTAACCATGACATTTCTATATTTTCATTAACTCTTGATGTTTAATATAATTCTTGTTGCTTTTTTCTATTGGTTAAATCCAGATTTTCATGTCCTATCTTTTAAGTGTTTAATTTTCCTGAGCGTTTACTATATATATTTCTACTCATCTTACACTTGATACTCAAGGTTATTTATTTGTCCCTCAGTTGCTTACTCCCCTTGGAACCTTGATCGTTATCAAGAGTTCCTCATCTCTAGTGAGGGGACTACGAATGCTCTGATTTCTCATTTATCGATGAGAATACGTAGGCACAAGATGTGATGTCTTGGCAAACTTACTAACAACTAACTTCATGTTAACATTTGCAACTTATGATTAGAGTCGCCATGCTCCAGGTAGTCGTCCTGCCACGGATATTTCACATGTTTACCTTTGCCATAGGACTTGGAGTCGCCGTGCTTTATTTAGTCGTCCTGCTGTGGACATTCCCTTCCTTGCTAACTTAACCTTAGTTTTGAGTCGCCACACTCTATGTACGTGTCTCACTGCAGACATTTATTTTCCCATTGGAATCTTGACCATAGTAAAGAGTTCCTCACCGCTAGTCAGGATACGTAGATACGAGATGCGACATCTTGGCGAGTATACTTAGTGTATATACCTTAGGTTTTTACCTTAGCACTTTTCCTTATCAAGCAAACTATAGTATAACATAAATACTAACAAGAGTTTCCTGTAGAGTACTACAGATACTTAGGATGCTAACTCCTTTCCTAGGTACAACTAACCCCCGAATCTTAGATCTCTAGCTATGTTGTTGTCGCATCACTACGAAGAGGGGCTGGAAAAGACAGAAGAGTCGCCAGCGTTCGTTATTTATCCCAAAGAGGGGGAAAGGAAACGATCAGAGAAAACCTACGGAAAAGGGAAAAAGGCAGGTCATCGCAACCAAATCTCGGGTTCAGGAGTCGGTTACGCAAGGGGAAGGTATGATCACCCCTCACGTCCGCCGTACTCGACGGGATCCACGCTTGTTATCTATCTAAAAGGGTGTTAAACTATCTAAGCTACAGGCCGCAGGGACAAAAGAAAAGAAAAGAGACTCGATAGAGCATCGCCGCTCTATGCCTACGTACTCCCTCGTGCAATGGGAAAGTCAGAGTCAACGTAGTTCGGAAAACTACGGGTGAATGGGGGAAGGTTGCTCGCCAAGACATTGTCGTCTTGTACCTACGTATCCTCGTCTGGTACAAGAAATCAGAGCAAATGTAGTTCAGGCTAACACGACCATAGGTTGGTTCAAGTGTTTTAACCGAGTAGGGTTAAACCTTCGTTCTAGCGGTTAGGTGTATTGCTGCTCGACCATTGGAGACTTAGGCGGTACTTGTTTGTGGTAGAACTAAGAGTTAACAACACTCTCTTTAAAAATGGCTTTCAATTAATCCCAAAGGATAAAAAAAGTTTGACGTTTGTTTTTGAGTCTTTTATGAAGAAGAAGTGAATTAAATTATGTTTGTAATTCATTTTGCACTAAAGACTATGACTTAGGAGCGAATGTGTCGCATATCGCCCAAAGGGAATACGCTAAACACTCTAGACAATTGGGAGGAGGCCCCCCAATCATCATTTACCAAATGCTTAAGGCTCATAGCGTACAACATTCATTATCCTTTATTACATGTTTTGAAGAAGTTTTGAGATGAGAAGAGAGAAGACACAACTAAGGGGAAACTAACTTAACCCTAATGTTATCATGCAATGTGCTCCTAAGATTGAGATTAGAAGGGGAAAAGACTATCCTAATGTTATCATGCTTGGATTGAACACTTAATGTCTCTCCTACTCTCGAGGGACTAGGAATCCTAAGAGATCATGGTAAAGAAAACCAAGTAAACACAAGATAAATCAATCACAAATGAAAAGAAAGAAAGGGATGCAAACATGAAATGCAACACAATGAAAAGAGGGAGGAAAAAAAGTGTGGGGCAGCAGCCACCACAAGCACATCTCAACTTCTTGAAAACAAACAAAGAGATGCAAAACAAAAGAGGAATGCAAGCAAAAGAACTTAAACAAGTCCAAGCAAAAGTGAGATGAAATGGGAGAAGTTATAACTCCTACAACCATTCAAACATCAACCACCAGCCTCAAAAGGTAAACAAATAAGAAAGAGAGGAAGGCATGATCAAGATGAGGATTGGAGAATAAGCTTGGGCAGCAAGCAACATAAGAAGAATCTCAACCAAATGCATCAAATTGATCATGCGAAAAGAAAGCATAAACAAGTTCTCAAAGTGGCATCTTATTCAAGGCAAACTCAAACTACAAACAAAGAGTACCAAATTACCTTGAATGGGTTCCAAAGTCCAAGGGATAGAAGTGAGAACAAGAGAACAAGGTTCACAAACCAAAGAATAAACAAAGCCAAGACAAGTTACAAAGTAGGGCAAGGTAAAGAACCAAAGCTCAAAACACTTTCAACATTCAAATGCAAATGGAAAGCCCTAATTAAAAGTAACTTACAACACAAACCAAATAAATGTATGACCTATAAAGTTGAAATCAACATCCTAAACATGCCAAGAATGTGAATCAAGAAGCATAGGATGCATATGGGATCCACAAAGGTCATTTCCCAAAGGAACTAGTTCAACTAGTTTATATGAACTTCAACTAGGGTGACTTTACTTGCAAGGTTCACCAAAAATAGGAGAAATGTTCAGTAAATTCCAAATAAAATGCACAAAGCTCATAAAAATGTTGGCAACCAGAGGCCAAAATATCCAAACCAAATTCCATTCAAGGCATCACCAAATAATTTGATCAACTAGGGTGCTCCAACTTATGAAATTATTATCGAGGGTCAAACAAAAGTAACACAAAGTCAAATAAAAATTGATCAAACCTTGACCAAAATCAGCCTCAAAGGTACCTCAATCCATCATCAAAGTGGAGAAGAAACCTCGCTCATTGGTGATTTCAAATGGTCAATCAAGCAAGCATGATCAAAGGTAAACCATATTAAAAACACTTTCAATCACAAAATTCAAATTAAATTTAAAAATAAAATAAAATCAAAATTAAAAATTATGAAAAATTAATTAAGACTTAAAAGTGTTTGAAAATGTTTTTTGTTGAATTTTCTGATATTTGGAAGCATTTTTAATAGTTAAAAATAAAAACAGAAAATAAAATAAAAAGAAAATCTAATGGAAGAACAAGGAGGTGCACTAGCAAATCAGATAACAAAGCAACACAGTTCAACACATTTGGGCTCATAAACCTAGGGGTGGCAATAGCAAAGAAAGCCCAATCCACAAGACAACTCTAATTAAATGAAACACAACGTATCATTTAATCCATGTGGAGTCAAAGTTACACGCGTGCAAGGTCAAGCGAATAGAAAGCCAACACATAAGCAAGTCAAAGTGTCAACGGATGCCAACTCAGATCTGAGGGTTGAAGAACCAGACGCCGGAGCCCTAGCTCCGGTCGTCTTCTCCGGCGAGGTAGCTGAAGCTCAGATCATGAGATCTCAACCAAACTTCACAAAATTTACATCAAAAGAACGCTGAAGTCACGTAGGTCATGAATCCAAGATCCAATCATCCATATCCTTCACAAATTAAGAGAATCGAACTCAACAAGTTTGAGATGAACAATTGCAAACTCCATCAAACATGAATAATAAGCAATCAAACATGGCCTACACAAGGTAGGACTTCAGATGTAACTAGTATGAACCTAATTCATGGCCTAGAATGAGAGAAAAGTTTATTGGAAACTTTTTGAACAAAGACACTCCGTGGTGCTTCAGATGCTTGCAAGCTTGCTTCCAATGATCCAGATCCACTCCAAATTCTTCAAGGAAGGTGAATTGCCCTTCAATTGGACTTGAATTGCAGAGAAAAGTGAAACAAGATTTTGAAATTTCTTTGAGAATTTGAAAACTGAAATTGCTCTCTCCAAGCTCAATTTTCCCTTCTGAGTTCTCAAGGCGCGTTTTGAACTTATATATGATGGATATCTGATCAATTGGAAGGCCCATGAAGCGTTATTTTGCTGAATTTGAAAAAAATGCCCAAAATGGAAGTCACTCATGCACACGTGAAAATACTTGCATACACTCATGAAAGTCATTTGAATCTGCAACTGGTAACTTCAATTTCACATTGGAAATGGATTGGACCTTTGAATTGATCCAATTAACAAGTTTTGAAGTGAAACTTATTTGTGAAGGAAGTTGCAAATTCACATGTATTTTTCCTCTTGGACCAAAACCAATTTGTGCATTTTGCTTGTGAATGTTCCATGAAGAGAATTGAATCAAGATAAGACATGAAGATGACCTATAATGTATTGAATCCAAATCCCACTTTAAAGTCCAATTTTCACTTGAAATTTCCACCCAATGTTCACAACCATCCATAACTCACACAATCCTTGAGTTTCATGAGGTAAAATAGGTCTCTTGGATAAAATTTCATGTTGGTTGAAAGTTCATTTGAAGTACACAAGTGCATGAAAATGGCTTATGTAACAAATGACCTAAAATCAAACTTTCCCAAAATACCCTTGCCTTGTAAGGTACATAAATTAAGTTCCACAAATGATATCAAGGACTTATACGACTTTTTGGAAAGCTAAGATCATGAGGAAAATATTTCATGTTCACTTCAAGTTGAGTAGAAATTTGATTCTAGGCCAAAAGTGCCTTGGAAATGAGTTGACTTTTGTTGACCAAAAAATAAGTTCATCTGGGACCTATAACTTGATGGCATCATAACTTGAGTTCCATAAACCCAATGGATGAGTTCTAGTACTCAAAAGAAATCTAAGAATATGCCCTAAAAGTTCCATGTTTTCATGAAAATAAGATTGAACTTGTATCATATGGTAAATTGTCCTTGAATTTGATTACTAAATAAGAGGATTTTATACTAAGACCTTCTAAAACCCTAATTTAGTAACTTCTTGAACTCTTGATTCTTCTTTATTTGAAATTTAAATGACATCCTAGATGTCTCAACATAACTCCCCATAGCTCCAATGACTTAAAACCAAGTCTCAAACTCCCACAAGTCCATAGTTGACCTTGAGCTGACCAGATGAAACCCTAAGTGCACAACCTTTGACTGTGACCTCTTGCAAGTGAAATAAGTGTTTATATGAGATCCACAATGGCTTCTAGAGCACTCAATGAGCTTCTCAAGCACCTCTTATCCATAACCATGATCTTATGAACCCCTGATGATCCCTAGTTAACCTCCAAGATAGGAGATAAACATCATACATCCATCTTCTCTCTCAAAGAGCTATGACCACTTCCTAATGATTGTAATCACTTGATAACTTGAATAAGCACTCATGCTTGAGCTTGAAACCTTTGAGACTCTTCTCTTGAACGGCACACCTCTCTTGATCCCCTTTAAAAGACAATGCTATGCAAATGCAAATGCTAGAAATGAAAAGAAACATAAGCCAAGTAAAGAAAAAGGTTGGTCAAATTTTTGGGTACAACAGTTGTTACATAGCGCACTTATGGTTTTCTTCGATCTTTACCCTTTCCTTTGGATAAATCAAAACTCGATGGTGAACTTCATGATTTGTGATTCAAGTTAATTCAATAGCTTGATATCTAATTCTCACTGCAACACGTCTTTATCCCTTTTATCACATTGTTTCACATTTACCATTGAGAAGAAAACAACTAAGTTTAGCTAACGTTCATCATAATTTGAACTTAGAGGTTCCCGTTAAGTATAACGGACGTAGGGGTGTTAATACCTTTCCCTTGCGTAACCGACTCCTGAACCTAGAACGTGGTTGCGACGAACATCGTTCTTGTTTTTTGTTTAAAAGGTTTTCTCGATATTTTCCATGCCTTTAACGCGAAGGTCGTGTTTCTGAATCATCTATGTGGTTTTTTGAGGTGCAACAGGGGGTGCGTGTTTCTGTGTGTTTGTGTATGCACGCGCATTTGTGTGTGTGTGTGTATGAATTTGTGTGTGTGTATACGTGTGTGTGTGTGTGTGTATGTGTGCATGTTTACGTGTCATGTGCATATGCGTTTGCGTTTGCGTGTCCGCGCGCACGCGCACGCGCACGCGTGTGGTTGTCTGTCTGTCCATGGTTGCTAAGTCCCTAGATTCATAAATTGTGATAACTTTGGGTTTCCAACTCCATTTGAGGAATCTAAGAGTTTTTGAAACTAATACCTCATTTGAAAATGTTTTTTACTGAGTTCTCATATGACTTATAGTATAGGTAAACTGTGTTTACATTTGATTTACGTTCTCTTCAGGTATCATTCAAAAAATTCATACTTGTGAGTTAATGTGCCCAACCTTTCCCTCTTAGCCTCGATTGTTTCAGAATGGGTAATTTTGAGCATGTCCCACATTTCTTTTCCAATCTCACAATGAGAAACTTGTAAAATTTAATTAAGAAGAATAGTATTAGTGATGCCAATTTTTGCTGTCAAATCGCGTTGCACATTTTATATTATCTGACGTGGAAGATGGTGTTGATATAAAAAAGATACATGTCTAACGAGTATCGTAGATTCAAGAAATGGTATTCAAAACCTGATATAGTACTAGAATCTAGAAAAATAAATATTGATGATGATTTTTAATGTCAGTGAAATAAGCTAAAAATGATCAAGAAACTCAAAGAGTTAATTCATTTACTCCAAGATGAGGAAAAAACAAAGAGAAAAATCTAGACGTTTATTATGAAGAATACTTTGAAGTAGCATATGGATAACTATTTGAAGTATTAGATGGAAAATCCTATGATGATTTATCTAAATAATCCTTTGAAGTATCAGATAAGGAGTCATATGAAGATTTATCCTAAGAATCCTTTGAAGTATCAAATGAGTAATCCTGTGAATATTAATATAAATAATCCTTTAAAGTATCCTAAGGAGAATTAGATGAAAAATCATCTCACGGATATTTTGAATCATCAAATTAAAGAATCTAAGGAAATATGTGAAGTTTCAATTTAAAAGTCAACTAAAGAATCATTTAAAACATCATCAAGAGCATCATCTAAAGAACCATCATTCAGAAGATTAGATAAAATGTAACAGCCCAATTTTTAATAATTAGTTATTTCTATTAATTAATTGATTTATTGGGGTTATTTTAATTATTTGAATTATTGGATGATTATTATTTTATTTGTGGAATTAATGTGTTAATATGTTATGTTTGCATATTATGCTATTTTATCATTGGAGTTTTGGGAAATTAAGTTGGAGAGGATTTTAGATATTTTTCAATTAATGATAAGATGAGATATTGTGTGAGGAAGTGATTTAGTAGATGTTTGGAGGGATATAAAATAGAAAGATATAGGTGGAAAGAGGGAGAAAAGAAAAGGATAGAAATAGAAAGAAAGAAGGAAGAAGAGGAAGATAGAGGAAGAAGAAGGAAGAAGCGAAAGAGAGGAAAACTTGGAGAATCATCAAGAGAAATCTCTAGGATTCGATTAATTGGGTAAGGGTGTGAAATCTTATTATCTTAATCAATGTGTATGATTATGTATGTGTGTGTTGGATTGTTTGGATGTTTTCCATCTTTTTCCATTTTAGGTCAAAATGAGTTTAATCCATATAAACCGATGTTTGAACGGTTAGAATCTGGAATTAATGGTGTAGTTTAGTCGAGGAATGTTAGGCTAAGACTACTGGAACTTGTTGGAATTGAATCCGCTAATTTTGGGAGTTTCTGAGGTTTTTGGACAGTTAGGGTTTTGAGTACGCAGACATTCGCTAGCACGATCGCTAGGCGAGCAGGGTGGCGAGTGTTCGCTAAGCAAACTGGTAGCGAGTTGTCAACGAACGTCCCCAGACTTAAGCAGAATGGAAATGATCATTTTCGCTAGTAGCGAGCGATGTAGCGAGTTGTTCGCTAGGCGAGGATCCAACGAGCCAGTAGTGAATCCTTCTAGTAGCTTCTGTTTGTCTTCGTGAGCTTGTTCACTCGGCGAACCAGCAGCGAGTGTTTGCTAGGACCTCGCTAGGCGAGTGGTCCGGCGAGCGTTACAGTGTTTGATTTTCTTGCTATTTCCATCCAATATCGATTCTTCGATTCGAATTGATTAACCCTTTCTCTTAAGGCATAGTTGTATGTTGTGATATGTTATGATGTGGGTAGCCGTATGGCGTGAATCTTAGATTATGGAATCGATTGTGAATTGTGGCCGTTTGGCAATTATATGCATTGTTTAAAATTGATTAATAGTGCATGAAGATTGTGATTGAATCTAATTGATTCTTGTACATTACTTGATAAATGTAATGATGATGTTGAGAGTATGAATACTTTGATTATTATGAAATGTGTAGTGTGTGAAATCATGTTATAATTCTTGTGTGATGAATTATTTGATAATGCATGGGATTAATATGCGAGAACGGTCTTAAGTGCATTGGTCGTTGATTGCATACGCATCATTTATTGTCAAGAGGCAATGCTTTCTAGTTTCGTGGAGACTAGTGACTTGTCCCAAACCTAGAAGGGTGGTTTTGAAAGCTTAGAGGACGGGCTTTCGATTGTTATCGGTCTAGGGAACAGACCCGGTTTAAGTGTAAAAATTGAAAAATGATAACAAGTGTTGGTACCACATGGCATGAGTTGCATTGAGTTGCATTGAATCACATGGCATATGTATAACTATTGTATGAAGTATGCATATGTGTATGAATTGTTGAGTTGAGAATTGTGAATTGATGAATAATGGATGAATGAATGAATTGTTATGTGGAAATGAATGAATTGTGGATGTATGTGTGATGAATGTGCTTGTTCATTATCTATCTTTGTTTATATATACATTGTGATGTGTATGATGAATTGGGTGAAAAATATGGAATATGTGTATTCTATGCTTTTATATATATATATATATATATATATATATATATATATATATATATATATATATATATATATATATATATATATATATATATATATATATATATATATATATATGTATGCATTGATTAGTATGATAATATTTCTCACCCTTCTGCTGAAATGATGTCCTATATGACATCTTGCAGGTATCAAGCAGTAGTACTGCTCGTAGTTACGAAGTCGCTATTGGTGTAGCTGTTTAGTTATTTAATTATGTTGGGTCGAGCCATGCTCTGGTCATGTAACACTGGGATCGCTTGGTTTATATATTTTAGAGATACATTATGTACTCTATACTATGTTTTTATATTTATCGAATTATTATGATGTTGGCCTTAGTGCCTAAGTAACGTTGATTTATGTGATGAACACGAATGTTCTGTTAAGAGAATTATGAATATAAATTGAATCCGCTGCTACATGCAAAGTGAAATCTTGAAAAGCATAATTATTTATTAAAGTATTAATGAGCATGACAGATGGTTTTTGATGTTTTGAAAGTTATGTGTGACGCCCTTTTGTGAATGCATGATAATTTACTCTGATTATTCATATGTTTTCCGTGGGGTTTAGAAGGGTGTTACATTAGTGGTATCAGAGCAGTTCGGTCCGTCCGACCAAGTTGTATAATGTTGGTTGTTCCCTTGTATGCGACATGTGTGTGAAAACACTGTAGATACATGTTTGTTGTCGAACATTTGTTTGCAGGAAGTGGGAATGATTCAAGTGGGGGAGAAACTTGTGCTTCTCTAGGATGCTGCAAGTGTGGAGTTGTAACTCAGTGTGTGGTTGAACGCTCTTATAGTTTGGTAAAGATGGTTTATATCCCATCATGATTTTCGGTTGTATATTGACAAATTGAGGAACTGATCACCCTTAATCTCTTGTTGATAGTGTTGCACCCCAAAATTTGCCCAACCTTTTCTTAACCTGGCTTTTGTTTCATTTCATTTTCTTTCTAGCATTTGCATTGCATAGCATTTTTCATTGAACAGGGGATCAAGAGGTTGTGCATAGCAAGAGGAGTCTACTCAGAATGTTGAGCCTAAGCAAGGGGTGTTACTCAAGTTTGAATGGTCATCAGGTCATCTAGAAGTGGTCAATAGTCTTGTGAAAGGATGAATGGATGTATGTGGGTCAGCTCCTAATTTGGAGGCCAGTTAAAGATCATCATAGGATTTTGAATGCATGATTATGGATATGAGATGTTAAGAGAGCTCATTGAGTGCTTTGAGATCTATTTTGGAGCTTATTCAAGTTGTTGTGTGAGGTGGAAGAAGCCACAGTCAAGAATGTTGCAACTAAGGTTTTCATCTAGTAAACTCTCACTTAACTGTGAAATTGAAGGAGATTAAGACTCAATTCCAAGTCTCTATGGTCATGGGATGTTGTGTTGAGATGTCTAATATATCATTTCAAGATCAATTCACCAAGAATCAAGAGTGTGAGAAGTTACCAAATTAGGGTTCTCAGTGTAAAATCCCCTATTTAGTCCCCAACTTCAAGACCACCTTTCTCAATATAGAAGTCCCATCTCAACTTTTGACCAACATGAAACTTGTAGAGCATGTTCTTAGCTTTCTTTTAAGTACTAGAAGTCATTCATCTGATTTCTAGAACTCAAGTTATGATGTTGATAAGTTACATGTCCTCAGATGAATGTGATTTTGGTCAACAAATGTCAACCAACTTCCAAGCCATTTTTGACCTAAAAGGATGTTTCTCCTTAACGTTTGATGAACATGAAAGTTGTTCCTCATGATCTTAGATTTCCAAATAGTACTAGAAGCCTTTCATCTTATTTGTAGAACACAAGTTATGAGGCTTGCAAGTCAGGGGTATTTTGAGAAAGTGAGATTATAGGTCATAAAATTATAGTTCCATTTCACCAACTTGCACACTTCAAATGAAAATATTTCCAACATGAAACTTGATCCAAATAGGTCCATTTGCATTAAAAAATCATCTCTTCTCATGGTTGGAGCTTGGAGTGAAGAATTGGTGTTTGAATTTTTCATAAAGAAAGCTTAAAATGAGATAATGGGAATTAATTCATTTGCAATCACTTTGTACCAAGTTTATGCATATTTTGAGTGCAAATGATATTCTAAACATAATGCCATAGTTAATTTTGCAAATTGCGGTCATTTGGATGGTTATTTCCATGGTTTCTTCACCATGAAGTAACAAATGTGAAATCACCATAGGATCAAAACAAGGATCAATTGCTGGCCATTTGATCAATTCAATCCATGTGCAAGTGATTGGAATCAAAATATGGGCATCTGCAGTTCAGAATACATGAGTTTGGCAAGCAAAAAAGTGAAGAAAATTGAAACGGCAATTGGGCTTAATGGCTTGAAATAGGGCTCCATTTCTATCCAAATCCATCACATAAAACCTGAGCAAGCTTCACAAACCCGAAGAGGACGATTTGGTAGAGAATTGGCTCAAGAGAAGCTTTGAAAAAGTGAAGAAAATTCAAAATACAAATTCTGGGATTCAATGGATTTCAAGTCAAATCAAGCATCCAAATAGCTCCAATGAAGTTCATGGAATGATTCTGGGTATTTTTCCTCAAGCTTCAACACCATTTCAAGGCCTAGTGGAGGCACTCCACTAGGTAATCTTGAAATCAACTTTTCTCTCAATTCATGATGCCATTACTTGCAATTTTTGCATATTTGTGATGTATGAGCTGTGTAGATCATTTTTGGGTAACTATTGTTGATGTTTATGATGATTGTTGGTTAAAGCTCCAAACTGTTTTGGCACGATTTGCTTTGTTCTTGAGGTTTCACGCTTAAATATTGCTTGATTCATTATCTACGTAGTGTGTAGATGGTTTCTGGATGCTTTTAGTTGATATTTGTGAACTTTTGAATTTGATGCATCCAACTGTTTTGCTTCGATTTGGCTTTGTTATAAGGTTTCATGCCTAATTAATGGTGGATTCATGTTCTATGCAAAATGTAGATGAATTTTGATATTTAATTCGTTGAGTTTGGACATGTTTTGGTAACTGTGTGTTGTGTGCGGTGGCCGAAGTTGTGAGGAAGATGACCGGAGTTTTTTTTCCGGCCACCACCTGGTTTTAGGATATTTGAGTGAAGAAGATGACTTCATGGTCGTTGATTCTGTTTACTTTTGGTTTGCACGCACGGGATTAAGACTCACCGTGCTCTCACTTTGACCACGCACCACATAATTACATTTGAATTTCATTAATGTGCTGGCACGTTATCAGCCCTTTGATGTGCTTACCATTTGATCATGTGAACCCTATTGCATCCTACCATGCGCTGCTTTTGACTTTGAACCACTCAATTATTGTTTGACCTAGTTTTTGTTTGGACGCGTTTGGGCTCAATTGCTGCTTGCACCCCCCTTTCTAGCCCATTTTGCTTTTTGAATTGGTTTTGGCTGCTATCTGCACCGCCCATTTGTTTATTTCATTTTCTTTTTTCTTTTTTTATTTTGTTTTGATGCTGTTTAGGATTAATTCATTTTAAAATATTTCCCATATTGATAAAATTCACAAAAAATATTTTCTGGATAGTTTGAGGTGTCTTTTATTTTTAGGTTATTTTTATTTTATTTTTGAATTATTTTTCATTTAAAAAAAGAATTGATCAATGGGAATTGTTTTATTTGGATTCAATCTTGACATTGTTTGATCTTTTAATTGTTTCTCTCATTTCCTTTGGGTCCAATGAATGAAAATTGATCCTCATACCCATGATGAGTTAAACAATTTTTTAGGACCATTTTGCCCCTGGTTGGTTGAGTTTAGGGTTGACTTTCGGTGCTTTTCTTTTGACCCTCGATTCTCCTATTACAAAGTGGTACATCTTGAATATTATTTTCTTTTGATGGTGCTTTGAGGGGATATTGGCTTTGTGCTTTTGGCTTCTGGTTGCCAACTTGTTTAGCTTCCTTGTGCATTTTATTTGGTAATTTTTGAGCCTTTTTCCTAATTTTGAGATGACTTGCAAGTCAAGTCATTTCCTAAGGTGGCTCATACAAGTGCATGACCTAGTTTGAATTGGAAATGACCTTTGTGGATCCATTGAGCTCTCAACTCTTCTTGTTTCACATATTAGACATGTTGAGCTTGCTTTAGGTTCATTTTTAGGTCAAAATTATGTTCATTGCTTGTTGATTGATGCATTTCTTTGTAGGCCTTCCACTTGTTCTTTAAGTGTTGAATAGGTGTAAGACTTTGGTCTTTCTCCTTGCCTCTTCTTGCATCCCTTTGGTGTGTTTGTGATGTTTATCTTGAGCATTCTCTTCTCTCATCTTCTCTTCTGTCCTATGACTTTGGAATGTCACTTAAGGTAGCTTGGTCCCTCCTTAGGAGGAACTTGAAGCTTACCTAAAATGATGAATCCATGAGGACTTCTCTTAGTGACTTTGTCACACTTGTTTGTTTGCTTTTGATGCATCTCTTTCTTTTTTCTCTTTGAATTTCTCATATGAATGCTTGGTTGAGACGAGCTTGTGGTGGCTACTGCCCCACACTATTTTCCTCCCACTTTCATTCTACTTGTGCATTCAATGTGTGCATTCTTTCATTTGCATGTTTCTTTTGTTATTTCTTCTTCTTCTTTTGTCTTTCTTCCCTTAGGATTTCTAACCTCTCTTGTTCAAGAGAGGTTATGATATACATTAGGGTTCTAAACATGCATTATAACATTAGGTAGTTCCCTTTTGAATCCCAACTTTAGGTGCACTTTGCATGACAACTTCTAGGGTTTGGTTTAGTCCCCCTTTAGTTTGTCCCTTTCTCTTCTCATCTTCAAACAATTTCAATCCACTTAATAAAGATAATGGATGTTGTTCCATGAGCCTTATACTTGGGAAATAGTGATTGAGTGGATACCTCTCAATTGCCTAGAGTGTTTAGTATACGTCCTTAGGACGATATGTGACGCATTCGATCCTAGGTTTTAGACTTTAGTACAACATACATTATAAACACTCAAATTCAAAACACTTCTTCTCTAAAAACACTTCAAACACTTCAAACATTTATCATCCTTCGGGATTCTAATCAGGAAAATATTTTCAGAAAAAGAGTTTTGTTAACTCTTAGTTCTATCGCAAACGGTAAGGCCTAAGTCTCCAATGGTTGAGCTGCATACACCAACTGCTAGAATTACTTGTTAACCCTACTCGGGCCTAAAAAACTTTTGAACCAGCCGGTATTCCTTTTAGCCCGAACTACGTTTGCTCTGATCTTTCATACCAGATGAAAGTACGTAGGCACAAGACGCGATGTCTTGGCGAGCAACCTTCCCCCTTTCTCCTGTAGTTAGTCGAACTACGTTGACTCTGATTTCTTGTTCCAGACGGGAATACGTAGACCCATAACAACGATGCTATGTCGAGTCCTCCTTTCTTTTTCTTTTGTCTCTGAGCCTTTAGCTAGGTAGTTTTAGCACACCCTTTTTAGATAGACAACAATGCGTGGATCCCGTCGAGTACGGCAGATGTGAGGGATGTTAATACCTTCCCCTTGCGTAACCGACTCCCGAATCTAGGACATGGTTGCGATGACCTTGTCTTTCCCTTTTTCGTTAGGTTTTTCTGATCGTTTCCTTTCCCTCTCTTTGGGATAAATAACAAAAGTGGCGACTCTTCTATTTTCCGCCGATTGTTTTTCGCAGTAGCGACAGATAGTAGTTGGGATTGTGTTGGATAGGATAGATGTGTCTTGCAAGCTTAGATGGTGTGATGTTGTGAACTGTCTTGAGTTAAGCTAAGTGCTTCAGAATTGTTTTGATGAGTCGGCGCAGGACAATGTTGAGATGTTTAATTTTGATGGGAATTTTGGAGTGTTAATAAAAGTGGGGAAATTGACGGTTTACCGATTAATTGTGGTTGCCTGGGAGTTATCCTGACAAGATGGTGATATACAGCCAGGATGTGAAGTGGAGTTGTGATCGACTTAGTTACGGGAACTAATCCGATATTGAGAGCTTCATGTTATATGTCTGTTCGGATGGTCAATGAATTAAAATTGATTGAGTAGTTTTGAGACTTGTGTCTGGTGTGTATGCTATGACAACAGATTATGAGGTCGAGTATAAGGGTGGATAATGACTTCTGGTGATTATAAAAGAAAGTAAGACGTGGAATACAATATTGGTATAATTAGACCTTTAAACATTTCAAGAGTTGAAGATGTGTTGAATGGCCTTCTAAGCGTGAAAATGTTGTTTTCGTATTTTTGACGTAACGGGATAACCGTAACTCGGAATGACGCACGGTTCGAAGCGTTGAACTCTATTACAATACTCTATGTGATGGTGAAGTAGTTGCGTGGAATTAAGTTATTATTTATGGAATATGTTTGAATGTTGTAGTAAGTGCAGAAAGTGTGGTTTGTGTTTCCGCCATAACTCACAAATTGAGTGTCTGTTTGGCATGCGATTTTCCATACTTAATTGAGCGAGTCAATGGTTGTGTTAACCGATGATATTTTGATATATTCGAAGAGTATAGAGGATCTTGTTGAGCATCGGGAACTTGAGTTATCAGTGTTGGAGAAGAAGCAATTATATGCCACTGTAAAAGAAGTTCAAAGAGTTTTGGGAGAGCTGTCAACAGCTCGTGTGTTGATTTTTTCCGAATCTGACAAAACTTTTCGTTGTGTTTTGTGATGCTTTGTTGATATGATTGGGAGATATGTTAAGTGCAACATCAGCGAGTTTAGTTATGCTTGGAGGCAATTTAAAGTACATAAGAGGGATTATCTGACAAGTGATTTAGAGTTGGTTGTTGTTGTGTTTGTGCCGGAGTTGGAGGCTTCAATTGGTTAGTGTGAGATTTGAAATGGTTGGTGATCTCAAGAGCTTAAGGTATTTGTTTGATTTGGAAGAGTTGAATATGAGGCAAAGAAAATAATTGGGACTCCTGAAGGATTATGGTTTTGGATTGAATTACCATTCTGGTGAAGCAAACGTGGTAGCTTATGCATTGACTTGGAAATCTTTGCATATACTGATGATGATGGTGAAAAGAGTTAGAACGGATTGAGCAATTTTGTGATATGAGTTTGGTTTATTAAGAGACTTCTTATGGAGTTAAGCTTAGTATGTTGGACCTTACTAGTGGTATTCTTGATGAGATTCGATAAGGTCACAACTCTGGTTTGAGTTGGTAGAATGGTTGAATCTGATGAATTAAAGTCGAAGGGCTAATTTTCGGATTAATGAAAATGGTATCATGAGATGTCGTGATAGAGTTTGTGTTCTAGATATTATTAAGTGGAATAAGAGTATTTAGATAGATGGTGTACAAGTTAGAGAGGATTTGACTGTTGAGGCATTGCTAGTTCAGAATGATGAACGAGAAGCAACTTCGAGGTAAAGAGATTTCTTTGGTGAAGGTAGTTGGGAGGACCAACTGGAGAAAGTTGGATTTGGGAGTGGGAGACTAGTTGAGAGAGTCGTATCCGACTCTGTGCATTGAGGTAATTTTCGAGGGCGAAAATCTTTAAGTGGGGGAGGGTTGTAACAGCCCAATTTTTAATAATTAGTTATTTCTATTAATTAATTGATTTATTGGGGTTATTTTAATTATTTGAATTATTGGATGATTATTATTTTATTTGTGGAATTAATGTGTTAATATGTTATGTTTGCATATTATGCTATTTTATCATTGGAGTTTTGGGAAATTAAGATGGAGATGATTTTAGATATTTTTCAATTAATGATAAGATGAGATATTGTGTGAGGAAGTGATTTAGTAGATGTTTGGAGGGATATAAAATAGAAAGATATAGGTGGAAAGAGGGAGAAAAGAAAAGGATAGAAATAGAAAGAAAGAAGGAAGAAGAGAAAGATAGAGGAAGAAGAAGGAAGAAGCGAAAGAGAGGAAAACTTGGAGAATCATCAAGAGAAATCTCTAGGATTCGATTAATTGGGTAAGGGTGTGAAATCTTATTATCTTAATCAATGTGTATGATTATGTATGTGTGTGTTGGATTGTTTGGATGTTTTCCATCTTTTTCCATTTTAGGTCAAAATGAGTTTAATCCATATAAACCGATGTTTGAACGGTTAGAATCTGGAATTAATGGTGTAGTTTAGTCGAGGAATGTTAGGCTAAGACTACTGGAACTTGTTGGAATTGAATCCGCTAATTTTGGGAGTTTCTGAGGTTTTTGGACAGTTAGGGTTTTGAGTACGCAGACATTCGCTAGCACGATCGCTAGGCGAGCAGGGTGGCGAGTGTTCGCTAAGCAAACTGGTAGCGAGTTGTCAACGAACGTCCCTAAACTTAAGCAGAATGGAAATGATCATTTTCGCTAGTAGCGAGCGATGTAGCGAGTTGTTCGCTAGGCGAGGATCCAACGAGCCAGTAGTGAATCCTTCTAGTAGCTTCTGTTTGTCTTCGTGAGCTTGTTCACTCGGCGAACCAGCAGCGAGTGTTCGCTAGGACCTCGCTAGGCGAGTGGTCCGGCGAGCGTTACAGTGTTTGATTTTCTTGCTATTTCCATCCAATATCGATTCTTCGATTCGAATTGATTAACCCTTTCTCTTAAGGCATAGTTGTATGTTGTGATATGTTATGATGTGGGTAGCCGTATGGCGTGAATCTTAGATTATGGAATCGATTGTGAATTGTGGTCGTTTGGCAATTATATGCATTGTTTAAAATTGATTAATAGTGCATGAAGATTGTGATTGAATCTAATTGATTCTTGTACATTACTTGATAAATGTAATGATGATGTTGAGAGTATGAATACTTTGATTATTATGAAATGTGTAGTGTGTGAAATCATGTTATAATTCTTGTGTGATGAATTATTTGATAATGCATGGGATTAAGATGTGAGAACGGTCTTAAGTGCATTGGTCGTTGATTGCATACGCATCATTTGTTGTCAAGAGGCAATGCTTTCTAGTTTCGTGGAGACTAGTGACTTGTCCCAAACCTAGAAGGGTGGTTTTGAAAGCTTAGAGGACGGGCTTTCGATTGTTATCGGTCTAGGGAACAGACCCAGTTTAAGTGTAAAAATTGAAAAATGATAACAAGTGTTGGTACCACATGGCATGAGTTGCATTGAGTTGCATTGAATCACATGGCATATGTATAACTATTGTATGAAGTATGCATATGTGTATGAATTGTTGAGTTGAGAATTGTGAATTGATGAATAATGGATGAATGAATGAATTGTTATGTGGAAATGAATGAATTGTGGATGTATGTGTGATGAATGTGCTTGTTCATTATCTATCTTTGTTTATATATACATTGTGATGTGTATGATGAATTGGGTGAAAAATATGGAATATGTGTATTCTATGCATTTATATATATATATATATATATATATATATATATATATATATATATATATATATATATATATATATATATATATATATATATATATATATATATATATATATATATATATATATATATATATATATATATATATATATATATATATATATATATATATATATATATATATATATATATATATATATATATATATATATATATATATATATATATATATATATGCATTGATTAGTATGATAATATTTCTCACCCTTCTGCTGAAATGATGTCCTATATGACATCTTGCAGGTATCAAGCAGTAGTACTGCTCGTAGTTACGAAGTCGCTATTGGTGTAGCTGTTTAGTTATTTAATTATGTTGGGTCGAGCCATGCTCTGGTCATGTAACACTGGGATCGCTTGGTTTATATATTTTAGAGATACATTATGTACTCTATAATATGTTTTTATATTTATCGAATTATTATGATGTTGGCCTTAGTGCCTAAGTAACGTTGGTTTATGTAATGAACACGAATGTTCTGTTAAGAGAATTATGAATATAAATTGAATCCGCTGCTACATGCAAAGTGAAATCTTGAAAAGCATAATTATTTATTAAAGTATTAATGAGCATGACAGATGGTTTTTGATGTTTTGAAAGTTATGTGTGACGCCCTTTTGTGAATGAATGATAATTTACTCTGATTATTCATATGTTTTTCGTGGGGTTTAGAAGGGTGTTACATTAGTGGTATCAGAGCAGGTCGGTCCGTCCGACCAAGTTGTATAATGTTGGTTGTTCCCTTGTATGCGACATGTGTGTGAAAACACTGTAGATACATGTTTGTTGTCGAACCTTTGTTTGCAGGAAGTGGGAATGATTCAAGTGGGGGAGAAACTTGTGCTTCTCTAGGATGCTGCAAGTGTGGAGTTGTAACTCAGTGTGTGGTTGAACGCTCTTATAGTTTGGTAAAGATGGTTTATATCCCATCATGATTTTCGGTTGTCTATTGACAAATTGAGGAACTGATCACCCTTAATCTCTTGTTGATAGTGTTGCACCCCAAAATTTGCCCAACCTTTTCTTAACCTGGCTTTTGTTTCATTTCATTTTCTTTCTAGCATTTGCATTGCATAGCATTTTTCATTGAACAGGGGATCAAGAGGTTGTGCATAGCAAGAGGAGTCTACTCAGAATGTTGAGCCTAAGCAAGGGGTGTTACTCAAGTTTGAATGGTCATCAGGTCATCTAGAAGTGGTCAATAGTCTTGTGAAAGGATGAATGGATGTATGTGGGTCAGCTCCTAATTTGGAGGCCAGTTAAAGATCATCATAGGATTTTGAATGCATGATTATGGATATGAGATGTTAAGAGAGCTCATTGAGTGCTTTGATATCTATTTTGGAGCTTATTCAAGTTGTTGTGTGAGGTGGAAGAAGCCACAGTCAAGAATGTTGCAACTAAGGTTTTCATCTAGTAAACTCTCATTTAACTGTGAAATTGAAGGAGATTAAGACTCAATACCAAGTCTCTATGGTCATGGGATGTTTGTTGAGATGTCTAATATATCATTTCAAGATCAATTCACCAAGAATCAAGAGTGTGAGAAGTTACCAGATTAGGGTTCTCAGTGTAAAATCCCCTATTTAGTCCCCAACTTCAAGACCACCTTTCTCAATATAGAAGTCCCATCTCAACTTTTGACCAACATGAAACTTGTAGAGCATGTTCTTAGCTTTCTTTTGAGTACTAGAAGTCATTCATCTGATTTCTAGAACTCAAGTTATGACGCTGACAAGTTACATGTCCTCAGATGAATGTGATTTTGGTCAACAAATGTCAACCAACTTCCAAGCCATTTTTGACCTAAAAGGATGTTTCTCCTTAACGTTTGATGAACATGAAAGTTGTTCCTCATGATCTTAGATTTCCAAATAGTACTAGAAGCCTTTCATCTGATTTGTAGAACTCAAGTTATGAGGCTTGCAAGTCAGGGGTATTTTGGGAAAGTGAGATTATAGGTCATAAAATTATAGTTCCATTTCACCAACTTGCACACTTCAAATGAAAATATTTCCAACATGAAACTTGATCCAAATAGGTCCATTTGCATTAAAAAAATCATCTCTTGTCATGGTTGGAGCTTGAAGTGAAGAATTGGTGTTTGAATTTTTCATAAAGAAAGCTTAAAATGAGATAATGGGAATTAATTCATTTGCAATCACTTTGTACCAAGTTTATGCATATTTTGAGTGCAAATGATATTCTAAACATAATGCCATAGTTAATTTTGCAAATTGCGGTCATTTGGATGGTTATTTCCATGGTTTCTTCACCATGAAGTAACAAATGTGAAATCACCATAGGATCAAAACAAGGATCAATTGCTGGCCATTTGATCAATTCAATCCATGTGCAAGTGATTAGAATCAAAATATGGGCATCTGCAGTTCAGAATACATGAGTTTGGCAAGCAAAAAAGTGAAGAAAATTGAAACGGCAATTGGGCTTAATGGCTTGAAATAGGGCTCCATTTCTATCCAAATCCATCACATAAAACCTGAGCAAGCTTCACAAACCCGAAGAGGACGATTTGGTAGAGAATTGGCTCAAGAGAAGCTTTGAAAAAGTGAAGAAAATTCAAAATACAAATTATGGGATTCAATGGATTTCAAGCCAAATCAAGCATCCAAATAGCTCCAATGAAGTTCATGGAATGATTCTGGGTATTTTTCCTCAAGCTTCAACACCATTTCAAGGCCCAGTGGAGGCACTCCACTAGGTAATCTTGAAATCAACTTTTCTCTCAATTCATGATCCCATTACTTGCAATTTTTGCATATTTGTGATGTATGAGCTGTGTAGATCATTTTTGGGTAACTATTGTTGATGTTTATGATGATTGTTGGTTGAAGCTCCAAACTGTTTTGGCACGATTTGCTTTGTTCTTGAGGTTTCACGCTTAAATATTGCTTGATTCATTATCTACGTAGTGTGTAGATGGTTTCTGGATGCTTTTAGTTGATATTTGTGAACTTTTGAATTTGATGCATCCAACTGTTTTGCTTCGATTTGGCTTTGTTATAAGGTTTCATGCCTAATTAATGGTGGATTCATGTTCTATGCAAAATGTAGATGAATTTTGATATTTAATTCGTTGAGTTTGGACATGTTTTGGTAACTGTGTGTTGTGTGCGGTGGCCGAAGTTGTGAGGAAGATGACCAGAGTTTTTTTTCCGGCCACCACCTGGTTTTGGGATATTTGAGTGAAGAAGATGACTTCATGGTCGTTGATTCTGTTTACTTTTGGTTTGCACGCACGGGATTAAGACTCACCGTGCTCTCACTTTGACCACGCACCACATAATTACATTTGAATTTCATTAATGTGCTGGCACGTTATCAGCCCTTTGATGTGCTTACCATTTGATCATGTGAACCCTATTGCATCCTACCATGCGCTGCTTTTGACTTTGAACCACTCAATTATTGTTTGACCTAGTTTTTGTTTGGACGCGTTTGGGCTCAATTGCTGCTTGCACCCCCCTTTCTAGCCCATTTTGCTTTTTGAATTGGTTTTGGCTGCTATCTGCACCGCCCATTTGTTTATTTCATTTTCTGTTTTCTTTTTTTATTTTGTTTTGATGCTGTTTAGGATTAATTCATTTTAAAATATTTCCCATATTGATAAAATTCACAAAAAATATTTTCTGGATAGTTTGAGGTGTCTTTTATTTTTAGGTTATTTTTATTTTATTTTTGAATTATTTTTCATTTAAAAAAAGAATTGATCAATGGGAATTGTTTTATTTGGATTCAATCTTGACATTGTTTGATCTTTTAATTGTTTCTCTCATTTACTTTGGGTCCAGTGAATGAAAATTGATCCTCATACCCATGATGAGTTAAACAATTTTTTAGGACCATTTTGCCCCTGGTTGGTTGAGTTTAGGGTTGACTTTCGGTGCTTTTCTTTTGACCCTCGATTCTCCTATTACAAAGTGGTACATCTTGAATACTATTTTCTTTTGATGGTGCTTTGAGGGGATATTGGCTTTGTGCTTTTGGCTTCTGGTTGCCAACTTGTTTAGCTTCCTTGTGCATTTTATTTGGTAATTTTTGAGCCTTTTTCCTAATTTTGAGATGACTTGCAAGTCAAGTCATTTCCTAAGGTGGCTCATACAAGTGCATGACCTAGTTTGAATTGGAAATGACCTTTGTGGATCCATTGAGCTCTCAACTCTTCTTTTTTCACATATTAGACATGTTGAGCTTGCTTTAGGTTCATTTTTAGGTCAAAATTATGTTCATTGCTTGTTGATTGATGCATTTCTTTGTAGGCCTTCCACTTGTGCTTTAAGTGTTGAATAGGTGTAAGACTTTGGTCTTTCTCCTTGCCTCTTCTTGCATCCCTTTGGTGTGTTTGTGATGTTTATCTTGAGCATTCTCTTCTCTCATCTTCTCTTCTGTCCTATGACTTTGGAATGTCACTTAAGGTAGCTTGGTCCCTCCTTAGGAGGAACTTGAAGCTTACCTAAAATGATGAATCCATGAGGACTTCTCTTAGTGACTTTGTCACACTTGTTTGTTTGCTTTTGATGCATCTCTTTCTTTTTTCTCTTTGAATTTCTCATATGAATGCTTGGTTGAGATGAGCTTGTGGTGGCTACTGCCCCACACTATTTTCCTCCCACTTTCATTCTACTTGTGCATTCAATGTGTGCATTCTTTCATTTGCATGTTTCTTTTGTTATTTCTTCTTCTTCTTTTGTCTTTCTTCCCTTAGGATTTCTAACCTCTCTTGTTCAAGAGAGGTTATGATATACATTAGGGTTCTAAACATGCATTATAACATTAGGTAGTTCCCTTTTGAATCCCAACTTTAGGTGCACTTTGCATGACAACTTCTAGGGTTTGGTTTAGTCCCCCTTTAGTTTGTCCCTTTCTCTTCTCATCTTCAAACAATTTCAATCCACTTAATAAAGATAATGGATGTTGTTCCATGAGCCTTATACTTGGGAAATAGTGATTGAGTGGATACCTCTCAATTGCCTAGAGTGTTTAGTATACGTCCTTAGGACGATATGTGACGCATTCGATCCTAGGTTTTAGACTTTAGTACAACATACATTATAAACACTCAAATTCAAAACACTTCTTCTCTAAAAACACAAAAACACTTCAAACATTTATCATCCTTCGGGATTCTAATCAGGAAAATATTTTCAGAAAAAGAGTTTTGTTAACTCTTAGTTCTATCGCAAACGGTAAGGCCTAAGTCTCCAATGGTTGAGCTGCATACACCAACTGCTAGAATTACTTGTTAACCCTACTCGGGCCTAAAAAACTTTTGAACCAGCCGGTATTCCTTTTAGCCCGAACTACGTTTGCTCTGATCTTTCATACCAGATGAAAGTACGTAGGCACAAGACGCGATGTCTTGGCGAGCAACCTTCCCCCTTTCTCCTGTAGTTAGTCGAACTACGTTGACTCTGATTTCTTGTTCCAGACGGGAATACGTAGACCCATAACAACGATGCTATGTCGAGTCCTCCTTTCTTTTTCTTTTGTCTATGAGCCTTTAGCTAGGTAGTTTTAGCACACCCTTTTTAGATAGACAACAATGCGTGGATCCCATCGAGTACGGCAGATGTGAGGGATGTTAATACCTTCCCCTTGCGTAACCGACTCCCGAATCTAGGACATGGTTGCGATGACCTTGTCTTTCCCTTTTTCGTTAGGTTTTTCTGATCGTTTCCTTTCCCTCTCTTTGGGATAAATAACAAAAGTGGCGACTCTTCTATTTTCCGCCGATTGTTTTTCGCAGTAGCGACAGATAGTAGTTGGGATTGTGTTGGATAGGATAGATGTGTCTTGCAAGCTTAGATGGTGTGATGTTGTGAACTGTCTTGAGTTAAGCTAAGTGCTTCAGAATTGTTTTGATGAGTCGGCGCAGGACAATGTTGAGATGTTTAATTTTGATGGGAATTTTGGAGTGTTAATAAAAGTGGGGAAATTGACGGTTTACCGATTAATTGTGGTTGCCTGGGAGTTATCCTGACAAGATGGTGATATACAGCCAGGATGTGAAGTGGAGTTGTGATCGACTTAGTTACGGGAACTAATCCGATATTGAGAGCTTCATGTTATATGTCTGTTCGGATGGTCAATGAATTAAAATTGATTGAGTAGTTTTGAGACTTGTGTCTGGTGTGTATGCTATGACAACAGATTATGAGGTCGAGTATAAGGGTGGATAATGACTTCTGGTGATTATAAAAGAAAGTAAGACGTGGAATACAATATTGGTATAATTAGACCTTTAAACATTTCAAGAGTTGAAGATGTGTTGAATGGCCTTCTAAGCGTGAAAATGTTGTTTTCGTATTTTTGACGTAACGGGATAACCGTAACTCGGAATGACGCACGGTTCGAAGCGTTGAACTCTATTACAATACTCTATGTGATGGTGAAGTAGTTGCGTGGAATTAAGTTATTATTTATGGAATATGTTTGAATGTTGTAGTAAGTGCAGAAAGTGTGGTTTGTGTTTCCGCCATAACTCACAAATTGAGTGTCTGTTTGGCATGAGATTTTCCATACTTAATTGAGCGAGTCAATGGTTGTGTTAACCGATGATATTTTGATATATTCGAAGAGTATAGAGGATCTTGTTGAGCATCGGGAACTTGAGTTATCAGTGTTGGAGAAGAAGCAATTATATGCCACTGTAAAAGAAGTTCAAAGAGTTTTGGGAGAGCTGTCAACAGCTCGTGTGTTGATTTTTTCCAAATCTGACAAAACTTTTCGTTGTGTTTTGTGATGCTTTGTTGATATGACTGGGAGATATGTTAAGTGCAACATCAGCGAGTTTAGTTATGCTTGGAGGCAATTTAAAGTACATAAGAGGGATTATCTGACAAGTGATTTAGAGTTGGTTGTTGTTGTGTTTGTGCCGGAGTTGGAGGCTTCAATTGGTTAGTGTGAGATTTGAAATGGTTGGTGATCTCAAGAGCTTAAGGTATTTGTTTGATTTGGAAGAGTTGAATATGAGGCAAAGAAAATAATTGGGACTCCTGAAGGATTATGGTTTTGGATTGAATTACCATTCTGGTGAAGCAAACATGGTAGCTTATGCATTGACTTGGAAATCTTTGCATATACTGATGATGATGGTGAAAAGAGTTAGAACGGATTGAGCAATTTTGTGATATGAGTTTGGTTTATTAAGAGACTTCTTATGGAGTTAAGCTTAGTATGTTGGACCTTACTAGTGGTATTCTTGATGAGATTCGATAAGGTCACAACTCTGGTTTGAGTTGGTAGAATGGTTGAATCTGATGAATTAAAGTCGAAGTGCTAATTTTTGGATTAATGAAAATGGTATCATGAGATGTCGTGATAGAGTTTGTGTTCTAGATATTATTAAGTGGAATAAGAGTATTTAGATAGATGGTGTACAAGTTAGAGAGGATTTGACTGTTGAGGCATTGCTAGTTCAGAATGATGAACGAGAAGCAACTTCGAGGTAAAGAGATTTCTTTGGTGAAGGTAGTTGGGAGGACCAACTGGAGAAAGTTGGATTTGGGAGTGGGAGACTAGTTGAGAGAGTCGTATCCGACTCTGTGCATTGAGGTAATTTTCGAGGGCAAAAATCTTTAAGTGGGGGAGGGTTGTAACAGCCCAATTTTTAATAATTAGTTATTTCTATTAATTAATTGATTTATTGGGGTTATTTTAATTATTTGAATTATTGGATGATTATTATTTTATTTGTGGAATTAATGTGTTAATATGTTATGTTTGCATATTATGCTATTTTATCATTGGAGTTTTGGGAAATTAAGTTGGAGAGGATTTTAAATATTTTTCAATTAATGATAAGATGAGATATTGTGTGAGGAAGTGATTTAGTAGATGTTTGGAGGGATATAAAATAGAAAGATATAGGTGGAAAGAGGGAGAAAAGAAAAGGATAGAAATAGAAAGAAAGAAAGAAGAAGAGAAAGATAGAGGAAGAAGAAGGAAGAAGCGAAAGAGAGGAAAACTTGGAGAATCATCAAGAGAAATCTCTAGGATTCGATTAATTGGGTAAGGGTGTGAAATCTTATTATCTTAATCAATGTGTATGATTATGTATGTGTGTGTTGGATTGTTTGGATGTTTTCCATCTTTTTCCATTTTAGGTCTGTTGCACCCTAAAATTTGCTCAACCTTATTCACTTGGTTTATGTTTCAATATCATTAGCATTTGCATATAGAGTCATGTACATAGTCTAACCATCTGCATAGCATGAGCATAGCAAGTCATTCAACAGGGGACCAATCATTATTCTCATCTCTAGAGGCCTATCAAGAGGTTATTATTCAAATTCAACCTCATTCAAGTCATCAGAAAGAATTGGGAAGCTATCAAGCCAGTAGATCAAGCATTGAGTATATCTCCTAACTGAGGGTGTCTGAGGATCAACAAAGAAATTGTGAGCTAGGGGCTGAGCATGGGGAGTATCTAGATATCATAAAGAGCTTAGAAAGTCATTTGGAGAAGGAGACAAGTCATTGGTGTAGTCACAAGAGTTGTGGAGGAAGACAGTCAACTAGGGTTTCATCTGGGTCAACCCTGGGTCAACCTTAGGTCAAATGCTTGATTGAAAGGTATCAAGGTCTATTGGAGAGATGTGGGGTTCATCATTTGACATGTGAAGAATGATATGGTGTTGTGTCAAGAAGAATTCAAGAGAAATCAAGGAGAAGAGGAGTTTCTAAATTAGGGTTTCTGTGTAAAATCCCCTAGTTTAGGTCAAATTTCCAAGCAAGATAAGTCAAAATGCAAGCTTCAAATGGATACTTGGCCAACATGAAACTTGTAGAGGATCTCAATACCTTTAATTTGAGTGGTGGAAGACACTAAGGATATTTATAGAACTCAAGTTATGGTCCTTGCAAGTTACAGGTCATCTGAGGTATCTGAAATTTTGTCTGTGAAAGTGACTTGACTTCCAAGCTATTTTTACCCCTCAAGGAGATTTCAAATGAATTTCTGGTCAACATAAGAATTGTTCCTCATTGTCTTAGCTTTCTATAATGGTATGGTATGCCTTCATAGGATTTGTGGAACTCTACTTATGGTCTTGTCAAGCAAAGGGTATTTTGGTCATCTGAGAATTACAGGTCATTTTAACCTATGCCCAAAGCTCATACAAGGAAGCTTCAAATGGAAACCTTTACAACATAAAACTTGTTACAAATGACATTTTGAGTCTAGAAAAGTGACCATGAGAGATTGGAAAGATTCATAGCATAAGGTTTCAAAATTGTTGGATTTAATGAATAAAAATGACCCTAAAAATGAGATTTTTCATATTTTAACCAAATGAAGCAAAATTATAGGTCATTTTGAATGGAAAGATCATTTTGAAGACATTGGCTAAAGTAGAATTTTGAGCTTAGTTCACATTTCAAGAGTTATCCATGGTTACTTGTAATGGAAGATACATAAACCAAATCCAAGGGAAATTGTGCAAGGGAAGCTTCTCCAAGCTTCTAGGAGTTTCTAATATCATGTATATATTGGTATGAGATGGTTCATGCCATGGTTGGTGATTACATTTTCTCAAAATCACAAGTTTCATTCACTTTCTCCATTTTGCAAAAGTATCTCAAACCCTCTCAAATCTCCCTCAATTCTCACACTTCTTGATCTGATCTTCATCACCATCATCCATAGATTACAATTCTCATAAGAATTTGGTTGAATTGAGCAAGGTTAGTGCTATACAAGTTTCATCATTCAAGGTGCAAGAAATTGGAATCACATGATACAAGAAGTTTGAGCCAAGATCTTTGCATACAGAATCAAAGTGGTAGTGTGTGGATCAGTTTCAAGTCCCTGCAAGCATTGATTCAAGGGTTTCCATAGCTGTATCTCCATTTTAAACCAGGTTGGTATCTCTGCTCGATTTTCATAGTTTAGTCAGCATGATAGGGTTTTGTTAGCTTAGACTGGTTAAGTTAGGTTAGATGATGATTTCCACAAAGTTTGGACAAGTTTCATGGAGTTTGACCAGAGTGCACCAATTCTGTTAAGGTTCATAACACATGGAATATAGCATGATAATTCTCTTTATATGGCTTGAAATGATCAGGGTGAAGTATAGATTAGGTTAGGGCAAGAATCATGAAGAATTGAGAGGTTTGATCACAGGTGAAAATGTTGGCTTATGACTGTTATTCCTATCGAGTTGTTTGATGGAGTGAGTTTTAGGAGAAATTATTATCATGGCTGTATAGATGGAAGTTCATAGAGCAACTTTGCTCTTGGAGTCGTGTGAATCCATGGAGGCATGAGGGAGAACAGGGGAGTGTAAGATTCGTGCATGGTTAGGGTTTTCTGAAACCCTAGGGTTGCTCAAGGTTGAAGACAATGTCTGAGCCACACGATCAGGGTTTTGACCTTGACTGGGAATCTAATCAAACGGCCACGATTTAATTTGGAAACGGAGGGAAATTCAAAGGAGTGAAACGCCCCGTTTCACTTAAAGTTTCTGAGTGGGCTTTGGAATTCTTTGCTTTTGACACCCCTCCCAGCGCAGGCCCAACGATATTCAACTGGAAATGTTGCTATATGCACCGTTCTGAGGTTTTTGTTTTTTTGTTGAAATGCTGAAGCGTGCTGGGCCTATTTGCTTTGTTCTATTCGCACCCCTGTGTTCTGGCCCATTCAACAATTATAACTGGAGCGCCCTGCTATTCTCACCCCTCTCCTTTTAGTTTCTATTTTTGTCATTTTTAATTTCTTTAATATTTTCTCATCCTTTAAAAAATCATAAAAAATAGAAAAATGCATATTTTCAATTGATTCTTTTTGCATTAATTTTTTCAAGATGTCTAGAAAATTATGAAAAATAAAAATTGCATTTTATTTTTTATTTGATATTTTTCCCACATTTTCCAAATAAATGCATATTTTAAGTGTTTCATTTCATACATGATTTTGATAAATTTTGTTCTAATAGTTGCTTTAATATTTTTTGTCCATTCGTTTTAGGTTGATTAATAGACATTGTTAACTTGTACATGCAATTTAGTTCATATTTTTAGGAATTGATTTTAGGTGATTAGTTTAGGTGTGAATAACATGGATAAAATTAGGGTTTTAAATCAACTTAGGTGAGATAGTTTAATTCTTTTAGGGGTTTTTTTCATTTGATTTTGGGGTATGGACTATAGGGGTTATGGGTATAGGATAGATCCCCTTAGAAATCACCAGGATTCCCCTACTGCTATTAGTATATTACTGTATATATTTGTGTGACTGGTGTGGGGTGCCCTCTGGGGATTATTGATTTGTCTGTGGGGGTATTGGGATTGTCTAGGGATTGGGGAAGCTGAAGACTTGTGATGTTGAAGCCATTGGAGATCCAGAGACTGAAGACCAACCTCCAGAGATAAAGGGGAGATTCCTGCTAGCAGCTGCTGAGGAGATTAGGGTTTAGGAGCTAGGCAGAGCTCTAGATTAGAAAGCTTGTTTCTCAAACATGGAATGCTTTGTCTGCATCCATCCTTTCTCTATGATTCAAAGTTTCTTTCAAATATCCACCTCCTTCCTTTGGAAGGATCAGTGAATATATTTAAAAGATAGAACTTTTGAGAGGAAATTGTCTGTTTAATGTTAACAGTTGATGAGCCACCCTTGGTAGGTAATTAACTGTCTAACATTCATCCACTTCATCTTGTTGACTGATGTTTCTCCTGGAGCCTGAGACTTGAAGAAAAGCCATTATAGATGGAAGACTGATGATCAAGACCTTGCTTGAAAGCTGTGGAGAGGGAGATTGAGGCTTGCAGAAGCTTGTAGCTGTATGGAGATGACTTGAAGATGGATATTGATGCAGAGCTGCTGCAGCTGTTTATTTTTGTTGTATTTCATTTCTGATGTATTGATTGGTTTTCTGGACTGTATTGTTTGCTGTTTAACCTGTTGGGTTGAAAGTGAAGTCTGTTCACTTTTGCCTATTGTTTTCTAGGTTCGAGGTTGAGTGGGACTCCCTTGCCTCGCTTGTACTGTTGCATTCATGCATTTTACTGCTTTATTGTATATCTGATATTGTTTCTGTTTCCGTCTATTCCCTTAGGATCTCTGTTTCTCTCTGCGCAAGAGAGGGGCATGATAGACATTAGGTCTTAACCCATGCATGATAACATTAGGTTAGTTTGATTCCCTTCGCAACTGTAGGTTAGAGTGTCGTCTCTTCTTCCTCAAAACAAACAGAAAAACACAATAAGATTTCAAACACAATAAAAGACACTTCTTCCGTAAAAGAATGTGAACTCATCAAGACGTCATTTTTGTCCGCTGGGACTGGTAATCAGGAAAACCCTTTTTCAGAAGGAATAAAATCAACCAAGACAGACTTGTGTCGTACGTGACCCGAACTACGTTTGCTCTGATCTTTCATGCTGTATGAAAGTACGTAGGCATAGGATGCGATATCCTAGCGAGCAACCTTCCCCTCCTTTCCCGTAGGTAGGCGAACTACATTGACTCTGATTTCTCGTTCCAGACGGGAATACGTAGGCATAAAGTGCGATACTTTGCCGAGTCATTTTATTTTTATTTTATTTTCATTTCCTTTTCTTTTAACCCCAGACCCGTAGAGTAGATAGAATAACAATCCATACCCGAAAACAAGCGTGGATCCCGTCGAGTACGACGGACGTGAGGGGTGCTAATACCTTCCCCTTGCGTAACCGACTCCCGAATCCAGGTTTTGGTTGCGACGACCATACCTTTCCCGTCTTTGTGGTAGGTTTACTCTGAGCGTTTCCTTTCCCTCCTTTGGGATAAATAACGCACGGTGGCGACTCTTCTGTTCAGCCGGCGTCGATTTTCGCAGTAGCAACAGCTGGCGACTCTGCTGGGGATCCAACGTCCCCTGGCTGCTAAGGACTGCGATGGTTCTTATGCATTTGGGATCCAACGTCCCTTAAGAGAGTCAATCCTAACGCTTGTTTTCCCGTCGAGGATTTTGTATGGATTTATATTTCTGACCTTTATTTTCAGCATTATATATATATTGATTATTATTGTTGTATTGGGGGTGTGACGGGTGTTCTGATACTGAGTGAGAAGCCGGACCTGGGCTTGAGTGCACCTAGAATTAGAGTAGAAAGTAGTGGGCGCGTGCCGGCTTTGCTTGCATTAGTGTCTCATGAAATCTACACTCGGACGAGGTTCTTCTGGTTGGCTTCTTTTTCTACCCTTTGGGTCGAAGGGGTTGTTGGTCAGCTGAATTGTCGACTCCGGGAACCGATCATTTGGAAGTTGGCTAAGTGAGGCCTCTTCAGGATTTGATGATGCCACTCCTTCTGGGAATCGTATCATCAACCCTGAAAGTCTGTGACGCCGACGACCGCATAGGGTGTCGTACCTTGTGTCAGTTACTAGGACATCCACCTGTGAGAGGGTTTGGGGTTATGCAGGTAACTAGACCTTCAGACTACCGGTTTGTTTCTTGATCAGAGATCCTGGGTATTTATGGAGAGTTATAAGGTCTGCCAGAGACCAGTTGGAGAGTTCTGAGGTCTGTCAGAGACCAGTTGGAAGGTTCTAAGGTCTGTCAGAGACCAGGTGGAGATGTGATTTGAGGTCTGCCAGAGACCAGTTAGAGTTATGGCTTGAGGTTTGTCAGAGACCATTGTTGGAGCTTTGTTCTAGGTCTATCTGAGACCAGGGTTTGAGGGCTTCTATAGAGTCTATCCGAGACTTCTTGATATGGTTCAGGCTATTCAGCTACGACAGTTGGTCCCTGTTGAATGTTACTTGCATTGCATTGTTTGCATTATCATTGCATCCCATTAACGTGTGTCTGTGCTGCAGGTGCATTTGCATATCCTCCGATTCTAGTGCCCAGACTTCTGAGTATTGACTATGGCCGGTTTGAGGAAAACAGTTGCGTATAAGCTGCCTTCACCTGATATTACTTCTTTGCTTGGTCTGATATCTCTTGCTGATGAGGAGGTTAGGAGAAGCTTCAGAATGAGTCACGGGAGGTTACTGAGATTAGTCTGCAAGCCCACTACTGATGAGATAAATGGGCTGTACACCTTGATGTCGTTCTATGACCCCGCATTGAGATGTTTTACGTTTGCTGACTTCATTCTAGGGCCCACCATAGAGGAGTATGTGGAGTTTACTGAGTTACCCTTGCAGAACAAGGTTCCCTTTATTCACTCTGCTGCTGAGCCCAGGCTGGAGGACTTAGCCAAAGCCTTGCATATGGACGCTGCAGAACTGTTATTGACTTCTTGGCTTGGGGTTTCAGGTTTCTCTCTTGATTTCCTGGTTGGCAAAGCTCAGGAGTATGCCAAGAACGGATGTTGGGTGGTTTTCAATGCTATTTTGGCTCTATGCATTTATGGGATTGTGCTATTCCCTAACTTGCCCAATTTCGTAGACCTGGACGCTTTCCATCTATTTGCTGCCGGCAATCCAGTGCTAACATTGATCGGAGACTTCTACCACTCCTTGCACTACAAGAACGAAAACAGAAGAGGAAAGGTTGTTTACTGCTGTGCTCCCTTGTTGAATATGTGGTTCAAAAGTCATCTTCCAATAAAGGGGGCCTTTGTGAAAAGTGCAACCACCGCTAGTTGGTCAGAGCGCTTGATGAGGCTATCTTCCGAAGACGTTGAGTGGTTTGATAGAGATCTGCTGGGATCCGAGCTTATCTTCAGTTGTTCTGGTTACCCTAATGTCCCGCTGATAGGAAGGAAAGGGTGTATCAACTACAACCCATCTCTGTTGGTCCGTCAGTTCGGATATGCGCTGAAGAACCCGCCAAAGGAGGAAGAAGTACAGGAATCTCTTTACTTCACCGGAGATTTGAAGGGGGAGTTATTAGCCAAGCTGCAGCATGCCTGGACGCGTATTAACCGAAGAGGGAAGCCGTTGTTAGGGAAGAATGACTGTCAGGCCTATGCACCATACAGAGTTTGGGTCCAGGAGAGAGCAAGTCAGTTGCGGATGCCATTTCCAGATGCACCAATCCTTGTTCCTATTCCGGTAGTAGAGCCAACTACTGTTTCTAGGGAGGCCTATGAGCAAGTTGTGAAAGAAAAAGAAGCCTCGATGAAGATCAACGAAGGGTTAGAGCAGGAGCTAGCCCAGATACGCAGCGAGAAAAACAAGGCCGTGTACGCTTTCCAACAGCAGATTGAGCTAGTGAACAGGTTAGGGGCTGAGTTAACTGAGGAGAGGAAGAAGCGCGAACGTCTGGGGCAAGAGTTCAGAAGCTCTCATGACATGCTGGAATCCAAAAAGAAAGCGCTCGACGCAGCACACCGAGAGATCTCTTCTTGCAATAAGACTTGGAATGCTACACTGACCAACAATAGGAAGAGGGAAGATAAGTTGAAGCAGCAAATTTCCGACCTCGAAGAGCAGTTGAAGTCCAGCATCAAGAAGTGTGAAGAAGAAGTGATGACCCGGTACAGTCTCCAGAATGCACTAAACAAGGCCATCAAAGGCAGAGATGAAGCTGTGTCTCAGAAGCGTAAACTAGAAGATCGCTTAAGAGAGGGGGCATGGAAAGAAACTGCTGAAGACGTGCGACGTGTTCTTAAGAAAAGAAACCAACTTGTTGAAGGGCTGCTTGATCGACCAAGCCATCCAGAGACCAAGAAGCTGCTAGAAGAGTACCAGACTTATGGGAGGATTTGATCATTTCATGTAGTAACTTGTATGCTTTATTTGCATAAGTGCTGACCATCACCAGGATTGTTGGTTGAGGTCATGCCTTCTTGTTGCACTCTCAGTGACATTGTATCCTTGGCTTATTGGTTTCTCAGCAATATATGAGGTTTTCTGTGATTCAACTTCGATCTTTATATTGATAGCACTATCATTGCACCGGCACCTTCACACTAGAATCGGGGAATGAATTTCCCTAATGCACAGACACACATTGCATTGCATTCATATTCATATTGCATTACAGGTAATCTTTGGATGGTGTCTTATTTCCTGCTCTGTACCAGGTACTTTTCAGGACTGCAGATCAGCACCCGCACCGCTATTCTACTCGCACCAACTGTCGAAGAATCATGGATCAAATGCAGAACGAGATGCAAGATGTGCGCGAGAAGTTAGCTCTCTTTATGCAGACCATGGAGGCTATTGCAAAAGGTCAGGAAAATTTGCAAGCCATGGTCCAGCCTCTGCTGGCCCGAAATGCTGGTCACGGTAACGAGGATCATCAATCTGTGCGAGTTGATACTGTTCATGGAGATGGCACTCCCACGCCAGTGGCTCCGCCTGTAGTCAATATACCTGCTGCTAATGTCAACAACGCTACCGCTGCTGTGAACGGTAACGTCGGAGGTTGGAACGAGACTGTTGTCCATAACGTTGGGCTTGGTGATATCAATGTGGGTGATAATATGGGAGTCAATGGCTTTGGCAATGCTGGATTCGGGTTCAATGATCAGGGATTCGATAATGCTGGGAAATATGGTTTCAATGCTCAAGGCTTTGGGCAAGACGGTTATGGTGTGGCCAATCAGGGTTACGGAGGTTTCGGAAATGGAAACGGCGCTGGATTAATGGCTTTTGGGCCTGCTGGAGGTGTTCAGGGATACGGCAACAGAGGCCGAGGCCCAGGGATGAATCAGATTAGAGTTGGCCGCAATAATGGATATGATGGGTATGGAGCTGGGAATGGTATGTGGCAAGAAGATCAGCAGGAGGACGCTTTCTCCGGCGGAGGCTTCGAAGGGCCAATGGATGACTCCCAGAAGATCAGAATGCTAGAAGAGCAGATGAGGGGGGTCCTGAACCAAAGTGCTGTGGGCTTGGACATGGCAACAATGGGTCTGGTACCTGGCTTGAGGGTGCCAATCAAATTCAAAGCTCCTGCGTTTGATAAGTATAAAGGGGACACATGTCCGAAAGTGCACGTGCGGGCTTATTACAGGAAGATGTCTGCGTACTCAACTGATGAGAGAATGCTAATGCATTTCTTTCAAGATAGTTTGTCAGGCCCTTCCTTAGAGTGGTACATGGGGTTGGAGCCAACCAATATTAAGACATGGAAACAGCTAGCAGAGGCATTTGTAGCTCACTACAAATATAACAGCGACTTGGCACCCAATCGGGTCCAATTGGCAGGGCTGTCGCAGAAGAAGGGGGAGAGCTTCAAAGAGTACGCGCAAAGGTGGCGCGATATGGCTGCCAGGGTTCGTCCTCCTGTAGAAGATAAGGAAATGAATGACATGTTTGTCGGCACATTCACAGGCTTATTTCATGACATGTTGTTTCATACATCTCTGGCCAGTTTTTCAGACCTAATTTTGATGGGAGAAAAGATTGAACGTAACATTAAGCAAGGAAAATTCCAGGCTGAGGAATCAACTGCATCTGGCAGTAATAGGAAAGCTTTTGGTGGGCGCCGTCAGGGCGAGGCAAGCGCAGTATTTGGAGGCCGAGGCCGAGGCCGAGGCAGGGGTCGGAACCAGTATCATCAGCCGCAGCAGGTGGCGAGTGTTACTATTCCACATCAGCAACAACCGTTTCAGCAACAGCCAATGCAACAGCAGCAGCAGCAGCAGCCTCAGCAGGGGGCACAGCAGGCTCAGCGAAGATTCCAGGGTGGTAAGCCAAGAAGAGTGTTTGAGAAGCCTCCCTCAACTTATGCAGATTTGTTGCAGACGCTGTTGGGTTTGAACCTGGTAGAGAAGAGAACTCTGGCACCGATAACGGGAACTCCCCCGTATGGTTATGATGCAAGCAGGCACTGTGAGTTCCATTCTGGGGCTCCGGGCCACGATATAGAGGGTTGTCATGCTTTTAAGCATGTTGTGTAGGATCTTTTGGACAATAAGACTATCAATTTCGGAACGGCAGGTCCGAATATAGTGCAGAAACCCATGCCCAATCATGGGGCAAACGCCATTCTGACTGAGGAAGGGTTGAATCTGATTATGAATGTCGACGATTTAAAGACGCCGCTGAGCGAGATAAAAAGCAGACTACTGCAAGGGGGTGTTTATCCAGGATGTGACGAGTATTGCTTAGAATGCTGGACCCTAGATGGGGGGTGTGAGGATTTGAAGAAAGGCATCCAGGCTTTAATTGATGGAGGCACATTGCAGTTTGACCGAGCAGCGACCGAAGAGCTTGCAGGGGTAGTAGCAGATGATCAGAGTGATGTGGCCACGGTAACGATTCCTCGGAAGACAATCACTATTGCAGCACCAGTCCAGCGACCACCGATCACCATAACTAAGGCCGGACCAATCTCGTACGAGAACACGAAAGCAGTCCCTTGGTCATATGGGTTGGAGGTGTATTGTGACGGGATAAAGATTGATGTTAATAAACAGCCAGCCGAGACTGTAGAGAACGTTGTTGGTTCAGGAGGTATGACAAGGAGTGGTAGGATCTTCATATCGCCTGAGGTGGAGGCCGAAAGATTAGCAAAGGGGAAAGGAAAAGTGGTTGAGAATGTTCTAGTGCAAGCAAGTGAAAAAGAAGCAGCATCGAAAGACGTAGAAGAGTTCATGCGCTTAATTCGAAAAAGTGATTATAAGATTGTGGAGCATCTGCAGCAGACGCCGTCCAAAATATCTATCCTGTCATTGCTAATGTGTTCTGAAGCTCACAGAAATGCTTTGTTGAAAGTCCTGGATGCTTCCTTTGTCCCTCAAGACGTCTCCGTGAATCAGTTGGAAGGAGTGTTGGCACATGTGAATGCAGGCCACAGCTTGGGCTTTACCGACTTTGATTTGACCCTGAAAGGGAGAGATCATAACATGGCGCTGCACATATCCGTCGAGTGTAGAGGATCAGTAATGTCGCATGTATTGGTCGACACCGGATCGTCTTTGAATGTGATGCCCAAGAAAGCGATGATGAAGCTGGATGTCAGAGGAATCCTGTGCACGCCCAGTGACTTGGTGGTCAGAGCGTTTGACGGCACGCGAAGAACAGTCTTTGGATCGATCACATTGCCTCTACAGGTGGGGCCGGAGGTATTTACGACTGAGTTTTATATCATGGATATACAGCCTGCCTATAGCTGCCTGCTCGGAAGACCCTGGATTCATGGGGCTGGGGCAGTCACGTCTACCCTGCACCAGAAGTTGAAATATATGGTCGGAGACAGCGTAGTCACCGTATGCGGAGAGGAAGACATCCTGGTCAGCCATCTGTCCTCGTTTAAATATGTGGAGGTCGACGGAGAGATCCACGAGACGCCCTGCCAGGCATTTGAAGGGCTGCGTATCAAACACAAAGGTCCCGGGCCGAGCAAGGTGTCAGAGATAGCTGTCTCATCGTATAAAGATGCTCAAGCTCTAGTGGAGGCAGGAGAAGCAAAAGGCTGGGGCAAAGTGCTGGATATTCCTGTGAAGATGGATCGATTCGGGCTGGGATACCTACCGTCATCGTCAGCACCTGCCGTGGGGCCACCCCGTTTCAGAGGGCCAATAACCATCTCTGCCAGTGGAGTATGTCATGAAACCATCAACGCTGCTTCGGAGTCTGACGAAGGAGACAGCGACTGTGATATGGATGCCTGGATTCAGCCAAGCACGCCAGGGCAGGGACTGTGCAACTGGTCTATTCAGGAGCTTGTTCCTGTGACTCTCAAACAGTAATGCTTTGCTTTATTAATTGTTGAATAATCTGATGTCTTGCCCGGGGCATTGTGATTTACTTAGGGTTGTGTTGTTATGAACATTGCGTGTTAATCATTAAATAAATGGCGTTTTTTCGTGTGCAAATACTGTAATCTCTGTCTTTCTTGTTTTGTATTTTTTTCAATAAAATGGCAACGTGGTTATTCGCTTTATACGCATTTTGAAGCACTTAACCATTCCTTTTGCAGGATAACATTTTAAGATGACATCCTTGAACCACCTATGACTCGTCCCGACTTCGAGTACCCGGTATTTCAGGCCGAAGAAGAGGTTGTCGAAGATAGTGACGTTCCTGAAGAACTGTCTTGGTTGGTGAAGCAAGAGGAAAGAGCCATTCTGCCTCACGACGAGGTCATCGAAATTATCAACTTGGGGTCGGAAGGGGTTGAGAAGAATATTCGTATCGGAGCCGCGCTGCAGAGCAATATCAAGCGAAGACTGGTTGAAATGCTCCGAGAGTATAGTGATGTATTCGCTTGGTCGTATGAAGACATGCCAGGGCTCGATACATATATGGTTGTGCACCGTCTGCCACTGAAAGAAGAATGCCCGCCGGTCAAACAAAAGCTTTGCAGAACTCGACCAGATATGGCAGTGAAGATAAAAGAGGAAGTTCAAAAACAGTGGGATGTTGGTTTCCTGGCTGTGACAAAATATCCCTCATGGGTTGCTAACATCGTACCAGTACCAAAGAAAGATGGCAAGGTTCGGATGTGCGTGGATTATAGAGATTTGAATAAAGCAAGCCCTAAAGACAATTTTCCGCTTCCTCATATTGACGTGCTAGTTGATAATACTGCTCAATACTCCGTATTCTCCTTCATGGATGGCTTTTCGGGCTATAATCAAATTAAAATGGCGCCAGAGGATATGGAGAAGACCATTTTCATAACGCCTTGGGGAACATTTTGCTACAAAGTGATGCCCTTTGGTTTGAAAAATGTTGGGGCAACATATCAGCGTGCGATGACGACTCTTTTCCATGATATGATGCATAAAGAGATCGAAGTTTATGTTGACGATATGATTGCCAAATCCCAGACGGAGGAAGAGCATCTGGTGAATCTGCTGAAGTTATTTAAAAGGCTTAGGAAGTTCAGGCTGAGACTGAACCCTAACAAATGCACCTTCGGGGTGAGATCGGGTAAACTGCTGGGGTTTATCGTAAGCGAAAGAGGAATAGAGGTTGATCCTGCTAAAATAAAAGCGATCCAAGAGATGCCGACGCCTAAAACAGAAAAGGAGGTGCGCGGGTTTTTAGGGAGGTTGAACTACATCGCCCGGTTCATATCTCACCTAACTGCTACGTGTGAACCGTTATTCAGGCTGTTGAAGAAAGATCAAGCTGTAACATGGAACGAAAATTGTCAAAAGGCGTTCGATAAAATAAAGAAGTATTTGCAGGAGCCTCCTATTTTGATACCCCCAGTGGCAGGGAGACCTTTGATTATGTATTTGACAATTCTTGAGGGAAGCATGGGTTGTGTTCTCGGTCAACACGACGAGACAGGAAGAAAAGAGCATGCGATCTATTACTTGAGTAAGAAATTTACAGACTGTGAATCTCGATACTCAATGCTGGAGAAAACGTGTTGCGCGCTAGCCTGGGCCGCCAAGCGTCTGAGGCAATACATGCTGAATCATACAACCATGCTCATCTCGAAGATGGATCCTATCAAATATGTATTCGAAAAGCAGGCGCTGTCAGGAAGAATTGCCCGTTGGCAGATGGTCTTGACCGAATATGACATTCAATACGTCTCGCAAAAGGCTATAAAGGGGAGTGTGTTGTCTGAGCATTTGGCGGAGCAGCCTATTGAAGATTACCAATCGATGAGGTTTGATTTTCCTGACGAGGATATCATGTACCTAAAGATGAAAGATTGCGAAGAGCCGTTGCCAGACGAAGGGCCAGAGTTGGGTTCCAAATGGAGGATGATATTTGACGGAGCTGTGAATGCTTACGGTAGCGGAATAGGGGCAATCATCACTACGCCACACGGGTCGCACATCCCGTTTACTGCCCGGTTGACCTTTGCCGTCACCAATAACGAGGCCGAATACGAAGCTTGTATAATGGGGCTTGAAGAAGCCATTGATTTGCGAATCAAGAATTTAGACGTATACGGAGACTCAGCTCTGGTGGTGAATCAGATAAAAGGGGAATGGGAGACACGCCAGCCCAACTTGATACATTACATGAATTATGCAAGGAGATTGTTGCCTTTCTTCGACAAGGTTGAACTGCATCACGTACCGCGGGCAGAGAATCAAATGGCTGACGCCCTAGCCACTTTGTCTTCCATGTACAAAGTCAACTTCTGGAACGAGGCTCCTCGAATCATTATCTCTCGGCTGGACAGACCAGCTTACGTATTTGCTATTGATGAGGCATCCGATGACAAGCCGTGGTATTTTGATATCCTTAATTTCTTGAAGAACAAAGAGTATCCGGCTGGGGCATCCAGTCAAGATCAGAAGACTCTCAGGAGATTAGCGGGTAATTTCTATTTGAATCCAGATGGCGTCTTATACAGAAGAAACCACGACTTGGTGTTGTTACGTTGTGTGGACGAAAGAGAGGCAAAGCTGCTCATGGAGGAAATACACGAAGGTACCTTTGGTACGCATGCTGGCGGGCATGCTATGACGAGAAAGCTGCTGAGGGCAGGTTATTTCTGGCTGACTATGGAAACTGACTGTTTCAAGTTCGCGAGGAAGTGCCACAAGTGCCAAATCTATGCTGACAAGATCCATGTGCCTCCGAGTCCTCTAAATGTGATGTCATCGTCGTGGCCATTCTCGATGTGGGGAATCGATATGATTGGAAAGATCGAGCCTACAGCTTCTAACGGGCATCGGTTCATTCTAGTAGCGATCGATTATTTCACCAAGTGGGTGGAAGCGGCGTCTTATGCAAATGTAACTAAGCAAGTGGTGGCCAGATTCATCAAGAGAGATATCATTTGCCGATATGGGATTCCCGAGCGGATAATCACTGACAACGGTTCAAACCTGAATAACAAAATGATGAAGGAGCTCTGTCAGAATTTCAAGATCGAACATCACAACTCCTCCCCTTACCGACCCAAGATGAATGGCGCTGTCGAAGCGGCCAATAAGAATATCAAGAAGATCGTTCAGAAAATGGTGGTGACCTATAAGGATTGGCATGAGATGCTACCTTTCGCTTTGCACGGTTATCGTACGACGGTATGCACATCAACCGGGGCAACCCCGTTCTCGTTAGTATACGGAATGGAAGCGGTATTACCATTGGAAGTTGAGATCCCTTCTCTGAGGTTATTGCGAGACGTTCAGCTGGACGAGGAAGAATGGGTGAAAGACAGGTTGAATCAACTGAGTTTGATGGATGAGAAGAGGCTAGCTTCTCTAGCATATGGTCGTTTGTACCAGAGCCGAATGAAGAAAGCATATGATAAGAAGATACATCCGCGAAGCTTTCAGACGGGCGACCTTGTGCTGAAAAGGATTCTCCCGCCGCAAGCAGATCACAGGGGCAAATGGACCCCCAACTACGAAGGGTCATACGTTGTCAGAAAGGTCTTTTCAGGAGGAGCGTTATTGTTGTCCACCATGGACGGTGAAGACTTTACGTCTCCTGTGAATTCGGACGCAGTTAAAAAATACTTTGCTTAAAATTGACCCGCTGGACAGAAAAAAGAGAGTCCAGGCAAAAATGGGGCATCCTGGCGAACCAAAAACAGAATGAAAGGTTCGGGCAAAAGTTAGGGATAAAATTGAAAAAATGTACACCCGCGAAGTGGAAAACCTACACTGGGCGGCTTCGGCAAAAAAGGGTATCCCGGTGAATTGAAAACCCGTAAAGGGCGGTTCACGCAAAAGTTAGGGATGTGAAAAGCAAATGACTGCGGTCCGAATTTGATATTGTAATGAGCATCAGTGCGGGAGAATATACCGGAGGAGTCGATTATCAGATACAACCCCTTCGGAAGTGTGAATATCGGGAAAGCACTTGAGTCGGATGAGTCATAGGAGGATCAGTTCGTGGTGTTCGTCTGCATCCCGTTGCCGACATGTGTACAAAATTTAATTTGTCAAAATATTTATGCTTCTTGTATATCTGCTTTGCGTAGCTTCCTCTTTTCAGGAGCTACATCCCGTGTACAAAACTCCGCCCGTTCAGGGGCCCAATCAATAAAATATGTTATTCAGTACTTGATGCTGGCTCTTTACTGTTTTGTGCATGATAAAAACGCCTAAGTTTATTGAAACTAGCATGTGTATAACGTCAATGGCCCTTGCCAACAATTGCTAAAGCTTTGAATTAACTGAAAATAACGTCACTAACCTGAATCGATTTGGTTGCATAGGCTTGTCTTGTCTTGTTTGTGTTGTTGCAGGTTTCATAACCGTACGAGGAAGATGATCAAAAGATTGTAGTAATGAAAGACTCAACCCTCACGCAGGTCATGCATGTGCCTCCTGAAGAAGGATCGAATTCCCCAGCTAGTCGTAGCTTATCCGAAGGACATTCTCCAGCAAAGTCGTTCATCCTCAACAGAATTGACGATTCAAAGATTGTAGGCTGTAGTCAGACGGTGTGGTGTTGTAACACGGTGGGAGAACTGACTTTAAACAATGTTGCGGATAGCAAGAGTCGCCACCGACTTTTATTTTATCCATAAGGAAAGGTTATAAAAGAACAGGAAAGACCTTAGAGAATATTTTGGGTCCGGGGGGTAGGTTATGAAAAGGGAAGGTGTTAGCACCCTTTTCATCCATGGTTATCCATGGGCTCTTAGGTACTTAAGCTCACTTTTGAATTGTTTTGAAAGTGTAGTGTGTGAATAGAAAATTTTCAGAATAGTTAATAAATAATCCGTGTATGGATGTGTTAAGAACTTGTTTGAAAACTTGTTGGAAATTTGTTTAAGTGTGAAATAGTTTTGAAGTGAGCAAGTATCTAGGAGTAGTCTACCCTAATGTTTTAAGGTCTTTCTTATTCTTTATCCTTTCCTTAGTAAGACTATCCCTACTAAAATGGAGTAGGTAGTCCTTACTTTGGATGTTAAGGGACATGTGAGGGACAATTGGATTTTTGAAGGCCATTGTGGGGGCAATAAGCAAACTGGAGGGACTATCATCATTTTTCAAAAGGGACTCGATTCGTAAAGGCAACCATATGGGACTTTGATGATTTTCTTTTTGAGGGACTTGCTTTATACACCCCACTTAACCAATATTCATAGGCAACTTGAGGGATATCCTTAGGAAGTGAGACGGCGATTAAAATCGACTTACGTGTGTGAAATGTTTAATTTAATTATCTTATTTAAAAGTGATCTAAATTTATTTTAATATTACATACATGTTGTTACACTCCCTAATTACTAACCATAATAATAATTAAATAATTAAACAACTTTACATCCAAGAAACAATTACAAAATAATAAGCAAAATAATTAAATAGCAAAGATAAATAAAATATAAATAAGCAATAATAAATAATAAAGGGGGTTAATTCTAAGTTTACTCGGCAAGACATCGCATCTTGTGCCTACGTATCCTTACGGGAGTGGAATCAGAGTAATCGTAGTTCCCCTCAAAAGGGAGGTTAGAGACTTCTTGACTGTGGTCAAGGTCTCACGGGGAATAAACATGTCTTAAGGACACGCTTACGCGGAGTGTAGGAACTCCAAATTTCTACGTTGAAATGTTAAGTTGTAATTAGGGTTAAATTAGGGATTCCACGGCGGGAAACCCTAAAATGAGCGCGGCGGCTCTTTGACCTAATGCTAAGGGTAAAATTGTAATTTTGCCTGCGGCGAGGCATTTGTGAAAATTAGGGTTTGTAGTTTGTAGTTTTGAGGATTTGAAATTGAATGTGTGAAGTTTTACGGACTATTGGCGCGGCGGCCAAACAGTTAGACCTAACCTTCGGATGTGTGCAATGTGACAGAAATAATAGTAAACGCGTGAGATAGTTGAATCATGCAAACAGAGAGATAATGTCATAATTTAAACCATGCAAGCAGAAATTTAAAGGCAGAATTTAAAGAGCGATTGTTAAGTTCGCGAGGTTACATGAGAGGAGCAGATACAATATGATAATGAAATTTGAATTGAACAATAATAAAATAAAATAAATAACGGTTCTAGTTATTATTTTAAAAAAAAGATTTTAGTTATTATTTTAAATTTATCTAAAAAAAGTTTTTCTTAAAAATAATAGGTTTTCATATTAATTTGGAAAAGATGTTAATGTTATTTATTTTAAAAAACAGATTTTTATATTATAACAAATTTTAATAAATTAATGATAACAATAATAATAACAATGGTAATAATAATGATAATAATGATAATAATAATAAATAATGATAATAATAATAATAATAATAATAATAATAATAATAATAATAATAATAATAATAATAATAATAAAGCAATAATGAATTTTAAATGTGCCAAATAACCCAACAATGTTGCTAACGCAGAAATGCGCTCATCGCAGCCAGATCTAAATCGGACGAAACAAAATTTATCGCAAAGAAAAAGAAATTAAGCAAAAAATAGTATTATTGCTCACACAAAAATGCGATCATCGCAACCAGATCGAACTAACACAAATGTCACGCGTCATGCACACAAATGTGCAAACATCGTATCGACATAATTCGATCAAAAATCTTATATATATAAACTCTAACAATTTAAAAATTATATATATATAAACGTAACAGTAATAGATAAAGAAAAAGAAATAACGGTAATAGATGAAGAAAAAGAAATAACGGTAAAAGATGAAGAAAAAGAAACAACAGTAATAGATGAAGGAAAAGAAATAACGGTAAACGATGAAGAAAAAGAAACAATAGTAATGGATGAAGAAGAAAACTAAATAACGGCAAACGGCACTCACTCCTCTTAGGTTTTTTTCCTTCTCTCCTTTTTTCCAACAAGGCAACACATGTATATATAGGGAACAAATTAGGGTTAACACCAAATTGTCAATAATGTCCCTAAGGCCCATTTTAAAGCCCAAACTAAATAATTAGTTAAGAAAAAATAAAATTTAAATAATTTAAAATAATTAAAATAAACTTAAAATAAAAACTAATAATCCTATTGATTCCTAAAATAAAAAATATTATAAAAAGAACAAAATTTTTTTCAATATTTTTTATTTTATGATTTTTTGGATATTTTTATGAATAATTTAGAAAAAAGTGAAAAAAATAATATTTTAAAAAATGATTTAATTAAAATACGAAAATAATAATTAAATAATAATAAAAAAACTATTTTTGTTATTTTTTTAATGAAAGATAGAAAAATTTAGAGTAAAAATAATAAAAAACAAAAAAAATGACAAAGGTGAGATTCGAACTCTCAACCTCTCACACTCATAACTCCTTACACATGTCCTCCTGCCAATTGTGCCATTTTTACTTTTTAGAAAAAAAATGCATGCCATATGATATTTACCTCTCTTTGATGTTGGCAAAAAAAAATCATGAAGTTTGACTTTGGTTTGACCACAGTTGACCTTAGTTTGACCTTTTAACTGCATTGACTGCTTTTGACTTATCTGATCATCTGACTGAGCAAACTTTTGAGAAAAGTCTTGAATCTTGACATGGGGGTTCTTATACACATATAAGTTGTTATGAAGCTCACTTGAAGTCTTGGAAGTCCATTTAGCCTGATTAAAGTCAAAACCCTAGTTTTGGATGCACTGCTTAGGAGGTGCATTGTCTGAGGGAATTGTCAACTCTTCTGACCAATTGTGAATTTTGTGAACCTTGTGAACCTTCTTGGAACACAAAGTCTTGTATTGTGAGGGCAAATTTTGGGGTGCAACAGCTGCCCCTGTTCAATTTTCTGAAACCTGAGGGGTTAGATTGGTATATTTGCCAGTCGTAACCTGGAAGGTTGAAGGGGATTGAACACAAAAGCCCAAAAATTTGCACTCACCAGTGCATGGAGTGATATTGATGGTTGGTTGAACATGATTGAGTGGGCTTAAAGATGCCACTAGGGGAAAGTTCTTCAGTAGTATAATGAGAACTGTCAGGAGTCTGGAGTAATACTGATGTAACAGCATGTCTTCATGAGGATAGAGCAATCAATAATGATAACCCTAAAGCAGTCTTGAAGTGATAAATCTGACCTCAGGAGGATAGAGCAATCAATAGCTCTAAAGCAGTCTTGAAGTAATAATGGCTTCAGGAGGATAGAGCAATCAATAGCTCTAAAGCAGTCTTGAAGTAATAGAATGGCTTCAGTAGGATAGAGCAATCAACAGCTCTAAAGCAGTCTTGAAATAATAATGTGATATGTCTTCAGGAGGATAGAGCAATCAATAGCTCTAAAGCAGTCTTGAAGTAATGATTTCAGGAGGATAGAGCAATGGATAGCTCTAAAGCAGTCTTGAAATAATAATGTAATTTCAGGAGGATAGAGCAATGGATAACTCTAAAGCAGTCTTGAAATAATTAGATGGCTTCAGGAGGATAGAGCAATGAATAGCTCTAAAGCAGTCTTGAAGTAGTAATATGACCTCATGAGGATAGAGCAATGAATAGCTCTAAAGCAGTCTTGAAGTAATAGGATGATTTCAGGAGGATAGAGAAATCAGTAGCTCTAAAGCAGTCTTGAAGTCATGAGAGGCTATCAGGAGGATAAAATAACCCTGAGGTTACAATAAAGCAGTCCCAAAGTAATAAGAAGCTCATCAGGAGGATAAAGTAACCCTGAGGTTACAATAAAGCAGTCCCAAAGATCATAAGATTGTTTGTTGGATAATTAACCTGAAAACAAGGTAGCATTCTGTATAACAACATTAGTTTATGCTTTATGTATGCATGTATGACATGATGCACTTAGGTAATGTACTATAGACATATATGTTATGGTATGATGTAAATGATGTATGTATGCTATGACACTGCTGGAAGTGTCTGGATATCCTTGTATAACAACTGCTGGCCAAGAAAAATAAATCCCGATTCGTTGTTGAAGAATATATAACCCTCCGTCTGCTGGGGATAACAAGGTATAGATAACCTCCCGTTGTTGGGGATAACAAGGTATAGATAACCTCCCGTTGTTGGGGATAGTAGGGTATAGATAACCTTCGTTTTCGTTTGATAGTAGGATAAGTTTAACATCCCGTCTTCGTTCATCGTGCCCTTATTGGAAAGTAATTTCCCGTATATCCGTATGAGGATAAAAGAGATGGATATAAATTCCAGGGGAGATTAGACTTTGTGAAAATGGATTAGTCCTACTGATGGTTTGTAACTGTCTTGTAAAGATGAACCGGCGAAGCTTCGTTGAAATCCTGCCCTCGTTCGTCCTTAGTAAATACTATTACTGCATTTTCATGCATTTCTGGTAAACATCAATCATATTAAAAGCATACATGCATTTCTGGTAAACATCAATCATATTCAAAGGCATACATACATTCAAACACGACCAATGGACGTTTCGCTTATGTAAATAGGGTAAAAGTAAACCTGGATTCAAAAGATGGACTTTATTTATATCAAAAGTGACCCATACACGGGTAAGTTTGTACAAGGAGACATAAACCCTAGTAAGAGAATTTTGTCATGAAGTTTTACAAAAAGAATCAGCTATGTGGGAAATAATCCTATTGAGTTTCAATTCTACTATTGCCACTCAAGTATCTCATCTTCTTGCTGTTGAGACGGAAACGATTGGATTGAGCTTTATCTGTTTGAGCTTGAGTAAGTAGTACAACTGGTTGCAGTTTCATGAGTGATCCAAACGAGACATAGTCATACGCTTTAATCCCTAACTTTTGCCTGGATTGCCCTTTCAGGTTTTCAATCCACCGGGATACCCTTTTTTGCCCAAGCCGCCTTTTCAGGTTTTCGACTTGCCGGGTGTACATCTTTTTATATATATATCCCTAACTTTTGCCCAAACCCTTTTGGTTTGTCGGGATGCCCTTATTTTTGCCTAGGCCTGTCAACCTAGCGGGTCTCTTTTTATGCGTAGTATTTTTTAACTATGTCTGCGTTTACAGGTTGTGGGAAGTCTTCACCATCCATTGTAGTCAGTATCATGGCACCTCCTGAGAACACTGTCTTGACTACAAATGGTCCCTCATATGTTGGAGTCCACTTGCCCCTAGGATCACCCTGTGCTTATACAGAATGCCATTACTCAGAAAGAACTTAGCAGAAAACCTTCTCAGGAACTTCCTATCTTTGACAGATGCCCCTTCAGGGAACTCCTGAGCTTCAAGATAGTTTTTCACTTCATAGAACCAAGGCTTCTCCTCTGCCCCTTCAGTGTCAATCTCATTGCAGTATGCAGGCTTCTCAAATCTATCAATGGTAATCTTGGGAGCTTCATCATCCCAGCTGATCTCAAACATAGATGCCATGGTGGCCAATGCGTCTGCCAACTGATTCTCTCTTCGTGGAATATGTCCAAAAGTAATCTCTTTGAAATGTGGGATCAAAGACAACACATGTTCTCTGTAAGGAATGAGATTATCATGCTTTGTATCCCAATCTCCTTTAATCTGACTTACTACCAGAGCTGAATCTCCATACACCTCAAGGAACTGAATCTTCATATCAATAGCAACTTGCATACCCATGATACATGCCTCATACTCAGCCATGTTATTGGTACAATAGAAACAAAGTCTGGCAGTAATCGGGGTATGACAACCTTCAGGGGAACTAATCACAACACCAACACCATTACCATGTGCATTGGAGGCACCATCAAAAACCATAGTCCATCGGGATCCTTGTTCAGGTCCGTCATATTGTCCAGGTTCTTTGGTAACAGACATAATGTCTTCATCAGGGAACTCAAAATTCATTGACTGGTAATCATCTACTGCTTGATGAGCCAAATGATCAGCAACAACACTCCCCTTAATGGCCTTCTGAGTAGTATACTGTATATCATATTCCGTCAAGATCATTTGCCATCTTGCAATTCTTCCGGAGAGAGCAGGTTTCTCAAATATGTACTTGATTGGATCCATCTTCGAAATCAACAAGGTAGTATGGGTCAACATATACTGTCTTAGTCGGCGAGCAGCCCATGCCAAAGCGCAGCAAGTTTTCTCGAGCAGTGAGTATCTTGTTTCACAGTCGGTAAACTTTTTGCTAAGGTAGTATATTGCCTGCTCTTTTCGACCAGACTCGTCATGTTGCCCCAATACACACCCCATTGAGTTGTCTAATACTGTTAAATACATAATCAAGGGTCTTCCATCAACTGGTGGCATTAAAATTGGAGGTTCTAGCAAATATCTCTTGATTTCATCAAAGGCAGTCTGGCACTCATCATTCCATTCCATCACCTGATCTTTCTTCAACAACTTGAAGATTGGCTCACAGATGGTAGTTAATTGGGAAATAAATCTTGCAATGTAGTTCAATCGTCCCAAGAAACCTCTAACCTCCTTCTCAGTACGGGGAACTGGCATCTCTCGTATAGCTTTCACTTTTGCAGGATCCACTTCAATACCTTTTCCACTGACAATGAAACCCAAGAGCTTTCCAGATCTAACTCCAAAAGTACACTTGTTTGGATTTAATCTCAACCTGTATTTCTTCAACCTCTCAAACAACTTGTGCAGATGATCAAGATGTTGTTCTTCATTCTGAGACCTGGCTATCATATCATCCACATATACCTCTATCTCATGATGAATCACATCATGAAACAAAGCCACCATAGCACGCTGATATGTTGCCCCTGCATTCTTCAAACCAAATGGCATTACCTTATAGCAAAAGGTGCCCCACTGTGTCACAAATGTAGTCTTCTCCATATCTTCAGGTGCCATCTTGATTTGATTGTAACCAGAGAAACCATCCATAAAAGAGAATACCTTATGCTGAGCAGTGTTGTCTACCAGAATATCAATATGAGGAAGTGGAAAGTCATCTTTAGGGCTAGCCTTGTTCAGATCTCTGTAGTCTACACACATACGTACCTTACCATCTTTCTTAGGAACTGGTACCACATTTGCAACCCACTGAGGATAAGAAGTTACGGCCAAGAACCCTGCATTGAATTGTTTCATTACCTCTGCTTTGATCTTTTCTGACATTTCAGGACGCATACGAAGAACCTTCTACTTCTTTGGACGACAATCTTCTTTCACTGGCAAACGGTGAACCACAATGTCTGTATCCAACCCTGGCATATCTTCATAAGACCAAGCAAAGATCTCCACATAGTCACGTAGCATCTGAATCAACCTGCTCTTGACACTGTCCTCTAAATCAGCCCCTATCTTGACCTCTTTTTTGTTTTCTTCAGTTCCCAGATTCACAACTTCGACTGGCTCTTCATGTGGCTGTATAGCTTTCTCTTCTTGTTGTAACAACCTAGCAAGCTCTACAGGTATTTCACAATCGTCCTCGTTTCCGTCTTCAGTTTGATAGATCGGATTCTCGAAATTGTAATTGGCAATAGTAGAACTGTTATCAACTGGATCCAGAGTGGATGAGGATCTGCATTTTAGTGACGTGGGTGTGTGTAAGAACACATAGCTGATAAAGCAAAAATAAAAGAAAAAGAAAGACAAGGAACACAATATTTACGAAAACGAAACGTCCACTGATTTTATTGAATGAAATATGCAAATGAAATGACAACCCGTAACAAGCACACCATTGTGCCCCGGGTAAGGCACATGGCTTGAAAGTTTTAATTGTTCCAGAAATCACAAATTTAAAAACATAACACAGTAATAGTATTTACTCCTGACTAAAGGAGATAGGGATAACATCTTCAGCTTTCCAATTATTGAGTCCAGCACCCATAGTAGGAAAAATCCATGCCTCCAAGTTGTAGTCTTCATCTTGATCTCCCACAGCATTGATAACCCCTTGATTGGTGATACGAACAGCACGAGCACGACGAACAGCCTTCTGGGACTCTGCAGTGAAACCCAAACCAAACTTGTCAGACTTGTATGGAATATCAGGAAGCTGACCCCAAATAGTACAACCACCTTCTTCCACCACAGCTTTTGCGTCATTGAGGGAGGCCATTGCCATTGTTGGAGGGTTTCTGATGACCACAGGAACCTTCTTCACAGCAGGAGGAGTCACACAATCCTTAACAGCCCAGGGAACCACTTCAAATGACTGACATGGAGTTTCAATGTATTCACCTTCTACTTCCAGATACTTGAAAGTGTTTACATAGCTGACAAAGTATTCTTCCTCTCCAAAGACAGTAACAACTTTTCCATTCACCGGATATCTCAACTTTTGATGTAATGTGGAGGTCACAGCACCTGCCCCATGGATCCAGGGACGACCAAGCAGACATGAGTACGAAGGACGAATATCCATCACATAGAATGTAGCAGTAAACACCTGAGAGCCAACCTTGATTGGAAGATCAATTTCCCCATGCACTACTCTTCTAGAACCATCAAAAGCCTTTACCACAATATTAATGGGCTTCAATACCGTATCTTTAGGACTCAGCTTGTTCAGGACTTCCTTAGGCAACACATTCAGAGAGGAACCATTGTCTATCAGCACATGAGACAGGGTAGTGCCCCTGCATTCAATTGAAATATGCAAGGCCCTGTTATGATCCCTCTTGGTAGGGGTCAAGTCAGCATCAGAAAATCCTAACCCGTTGTCATAGGTCAGGTGAGCAACACAATTCTCAAACTGGTCCACAGAAATTGCACTGGGTACATGAGCCATCTTTAGAAACTTGATCAATGACTTGGCATGAGCCTCAGAACATAATAACAGGGAGAGCATAGAAATCTTTGAGGGAGTATGCCCCAGCTGATCAACAATATCATAATCACTCTTGCGAATGATTTTCAATACTTCTTCCATCTGCTTAGAGAGGTCATCAGCAGCTGGCACATCAGTAGATACAGGCTCAATAACAGGACCCTTGTCCCGAGCATCAGTGGTGGAAGTAACAGCAGGAGTAACTGCACTCTTAGAAGCAACTGGAGGAGAGAAGACTCTTCCACTACGAGTGATCTTGCTAGATCCAGCAATATTATCAATGTCAACAGGCATATCAGGTAAAGGCTCCTGCTTGACACCATGGATGTAAACATCAGACCCATAGTGCCAAGGCACAGCTTTGTCAGATGTATAAGGAATAGGACCAGGAGTGGTAATGATCAGAGGAGCTACTCTGGCTTCAGCAACAACTTTCACAGGACCTTCAGCAATAATCTTGATTGGGCCCTGATGAGTGATTTTAATGGGACCCTTTGAAGTGATTCTTAGTGGTACTTTGTCAACCATGTCAACCTCTTCAATCTTCTTACCCTGAGTCAGATGATCCACCATACTTTCTACAGATGCTGGTCTTCTTTCAAACACTATAGTATATTTATCCATGAGACGTTGAATCCCATCTCTCAAAATGAAGCAACTATCCGGCTTATAGGTACAATATAGACAATCTTCATGACAACCTGGAAAGATCCCAGCTTGTACTAACCTCTTTTTGATAACAGACAATGGTGTGCTCAACTCCATAACTGAATAGACATGCAGATCTTCATCAATATCTTCATCAATGGCGTTGACAGTCTTCTCGTGATTTGGCATTGGAGCTGTAATCACATTTGGAGTACCTGGTGGATCAAACTCAATTTTTCCAGCATCTATCATATCCTGAATTTTGTTCTTCAAGACCCAGCAGTTATTAGTATCATGTCCTGGACAGTTTGAATGATATGCACATCGTGCATTGGGATTGTACTTGGGAGAGGTAACATTGGGATTCTGAGGAGCCTCCCTCAGGGTAATAAGTTCAGCCTTCAACAAGTGTTGCAATGCCTGAGCCATTGACATGTTGATCTTCGTGAACTGTCTTCTAGCCCTCTGTTGGTTGCCTTGAGGCTGCTCTGTTGTTGCAGGAGTTGGATTTGAAATATGAACTGCACTAACAGACTGATGCCTTCTGTTACGATCAGGCTGACCATACACAGCATTAGATTCTTTCTTCCCAGGGGGAGGCTTCTTTGCAGCACCTGATGAAGAAATGCCCACTTGGATCTTACCACTCTTGATACCATTCTCTACTCGCTCTCCTGTCATGATCAACTCAGTGAAGCCAGATGATGAGCTTCCAATGAGATGACTGTAAAACGGACCATTCAGCGTGCACATGAACATATCAACCAACTCCCTATCAGTCAAAGGGGGTTGAACTCTTCCAGCTAAGTCTCTCCACTTCTGAGCATACTCCTTAAAGCTTTCTTTGGCACCCATAGACATGCTTTGAAGCTGCATGCGAGTGGGGGCTAAGTCAGCATTGTATTGATACTGCTTGTAGAAAGCCTCAGCAAGGTCGTTCCAATCTCTGATGTTGACGCTCTCCAACTGATAATACCACTCTAGCTGAGCTCCAGATAAACTCTCTTGAAAGAAATGGATCCACAACTTTTTATCAGCAGTGTGGGGTTGCATTCTTCTGACATAAGACCTCAGATGCAATTTGGGACAAGAGACCCCATCATAGACAACAAATGTAGGAACTTTGAACCCAATGGGTATGACCACCCCAGATATCAAGCTCAAATCCTCAAAATCCAGCCCAGATGATTTCTGTAATTCCATAGCATCCATTCTATCCACCAGCATCTTGAATTTGTCTTCGTTAGGCTCATGGTAGTAGTTAGCCTCAGAATCAGAGTCCCCCATAGTGTTGTGGAGACTGCCTCTCTCCTGCTCAGATTCTTCAGATTCATAGTCTTCAACATGTCCCTTGGTCTTGACAGGACCTTTGAACCTTCTTCCCATGTTGAGCAACCCAGCAGACCTTCTAGTCTTCTTTGTCTTCTTGGCCAGCAGTGTCTTCAATTCATCCTGCCCCTTGGATAGGTTCAGGATCAGCTCTTGGAATTGTGCATTCTGTGCCTGGAGATCCTTAACTGATTGTTCAAGAGCCATTGCTGAAATAAACAGCGAGAAGATGAGAAACCTGTGCACAATTATAAACCTGTGATGCAATGATATGGGAATGCATATGCAATGTTTTCAAGGACCGCAGGATTTAAATTTGCTTAAACAAACAAGAAAGTAACTTTTTATTAGTAATAACTTGTTTTGCCTTTTAGGCTTTACAAAAAATGAAAACGAAATAAGTACAAAAGATGGGGTTTTAAGTCTCCCATGGACGTTTCCTCTTTGTGTTGAGGTATGAGTTGAGGTTTCGTTCCTCATGAAGTAGCTTTGTTAGCTCTAGGATCCTTGCTTGGCTTGCTTTGTAATGAGCCTCGAAAGTATCCCTTTGCTCTTTCAGTTGGATCCATGATCTCTGCAAGTCTTCCATATCAGTAGGCATGTCTGGGTGAAGGATGGTATAAGCTGTGTCTCCTTCAGCAACAGGTTCCATGGTAACTGGTAGGATGGCAGGATATGGCATCATGAGTGTCTGAGCACGAAATCGTACCCATCTGAGATAAGCCTCCATAGGAATGGTGTACTTAGGCTCCAGTGTCTTGCTGTCAATCCTGTTTACCTTTCCCCAAGCTCGTATGAATCTCTGACGGTAACCCTGAAGATCGTTGTCGTAGTCAAACACAATGCCCTGAATCAACATGTCATGTGGACCATCGCTCCGGGCGTAACCAAACTGTCGTAAAGCTAGAGATGGGTTGTAGGTGATGCCTCCTCTTATGCCTAGAAGTGGCACATTAGGAAATTCCCCACAACGGTCAATGATGGTGACATTCTCCATAGATCTGGAGCACCAATGGATGTCTGAGTGAGAAAGTGACATGATCCTCTTGGACCATCTGAACCCTTGTTCATTCTTCATTACTGAGCGAGGAAGGTGAGAAATAAACCACCTAGAAAGTAAAGGTATGCAGCACATCAAAGTTCCTCTTGCCCTTGTAGTACGGGTGTGAAGAGAATGTAGGATGTCTCCAAGTAAGGTAGGCACTGGATTGTGACTCAGGAATATGTTGATGGCATGAACGTCTATGAACTGATCAGGATTGGGGAACAACACTAAGCCATAAATCAATAAGGCTAAGATCTCCTCAACAGCATCGTAGCTCATAGCCTTCAAGGACATTTGAGCTTTATCCACTAATACCTTGGCAAGAATACCTTTAACTCCACTTCTCGTCTCTAGAACAATGTCAGACTTCTTCAGATGTAGAGCTGCAGCAATAACTTCTGGTTTAATCTCCTTCTCTAAGCCTGTGAATGGCTTCTGATCAAGAACAGGTATGCCCAGAAGTTTAGAGAACTCCTCCATGGTTGGAACCAGCTGATAATCAGGAAATGTAAAGCAATGGTGCTTAGGGTCAAAGAACTGAAACAGCACACTCATCATGTCTTCACTGAACCCTGAAGTAACTAGATCCAATAAGTGACCATGTCTCTTGTTGAACTGGGAATGATCAGGCACTAGGGAAACCAACTCCTTGAGCTTAGCAGGTATCCCTACAAAGTTGATCCTGATGGTGTTTCTACGAGCAGAAGCCATGACCTGCAACAAAGAACAAAGATAAATCCTTTGGTCCTTGAAATGGTTAGGGAAAATGATATGCTTATGATGCATGATGATGTCATGATGTCATGCTCAATCACAAACATGTGGCACACACAAACAAGTCACACCATAGCCCTAGGTTTAAAGGCTTGCATGAGGTTCAAAGGCAAGTACCCTCCCCTGAAGTTAGATGGTTCATCCTGTCCTACAAAAGTAACCAGGTTCTAAGGGATCTCAATATCATTGATCCTTCACAAGGGTGGTTGTTCAGAAGGCAACTTACTTGCCAACCAAAACCCTCCAAGTTTAAGATCTCAATGAGCGTAGTATCGAGTGTCAACCAACTTCAGTCTGCACCAAAGCCGGTTACCTCACTACTTTCTAAAGGCCAAGATGAGTTAACTAGGGTTCTAAAAGTCAGTTAGTGCATTGACAACATATGGCAGCCTCAATATTATCCTCAACTTGACTTAAGGAATATAAGCACCAACCAAGAAGTCGCACTAACTATGGCCACCAGATCAACCGTATCGATATACGTCGTACAGTTTCCTTGGTCTATTGCCATTTACCTAAGGTACACTAGATCCGGGTTAGGACCTTTCACACATAAGAGCACCCCAACAATATAATAATAAAGCAAACAAGGCAAACAATTTAAAGTGATCTTAATTCCTAAGGGTACCCCTCTTAAATAAGTCCCCAGCAGAGTCGCCAGTTCTGTAACACGGTGGGAGAACTGACTTTAAACAATGTTGCGGATAGCAAGAGTCGCCACCGACTTTTATTTTATCCATAAGGAAAGGTTATAAAAGAACAGGAAAGACCTTAGAGAATATTTTGGGTCCGGGGGGTAGGTTATGAAAAGGGAAGGTGTTAGCACCCTTTTCATCCATGGTTATCCATGGGCTCTTAGGTACTTAAGCTCACTTTTGAATTGTTTTGAAAGTGTAGTGTGTGAATAGAAAATTTTCAGAATAGTTAATAAATAATCCGTGTATGGATGTGTTAAGAACTTGTTTGAAAACTTGTTGGAAATTTGTTTAAGTGTGAAACAGTTTTGAAGTGAGCAAGTATCTAGGAGTAGTCTACCCTAATGTTTTAAGGTCTTTCTTATTCTTTATCCTTTCCTTAGTAAGACTATCCCTACTAAAATGGAGTAGGTAGTCCTTACTTTGGATGTTAAGGGACATGTGAGGGACAATTGGATTTTTGAAGGCCATTGTGGGGGCAATAAGCAAACTGGAGGGACTATCATCATTTTTCAAAAGGGACTCGATTCGTAAAGGCAACCATAAGGGACTTTGATGATTTTCTTTTTGAGGGACTTGCTTTATACACCCCACTTAACCAATATTCATAGGCAACTTGAGGGATATCCTTAGGAAGTGAGACGGCGATTAAAATCGACTTACGTGTGTGAAATGTTTAATTTAATTATCTTATTTAAAAGTGATCTAAATTTATTTTAATATTACATACATGTTGTTACACTCCCTAATTACTAACCATAATAATAATTAAATAATTAAACAACTTTACATCCAAGAAACAATTACAAAATAATAAGCAAAATAATTAAATAGCAAAGATAAATAAAATATAAATAAGCAATAATAAATAATAAAGGGGGTTAATTCTAAGTTTACTCGGCAAGACATCGCATCTTGTGCCTACGTATCCTTACGGGAGTGGAATCAGAGTAATCGTAGTTCCCCTCAAAAGGGAGGTTAGAGACTTCTTGACTGTGGTCAAGGTCTCACGGGGAATAAACATGTCTTAAGGACACGCTTACGCGGAGTGTAGGAACTCCAAATTTCTACGTTGAAATGTTAAGTTGTAATTAGGGTTAAATTAGGGATTCCACGGCGGGAAACCCTAAAATGAGCGCGGCGGCTCTTTGACCTAATGCTAAGGGTAAAATTGTAATTTTGCCTGCGGCGAGGCATTTGTGAAAATTAGGGTTTGTAGTTTGTAGTTTTGAGGATTTGAAATTGAATGTGTGAAGTTTTACGGACTATTGGCGCGGCGGCCAAACAGTTAGACCTAACCTTCGGATGTGTGCAATGTGACAGAAATAATAGTAAACGCGTGAGATAATTGAATCATGCAAACAGAGAGATAATGTCATAATTTAAACCATGCAAGCAGAAATTTAAAGGCAGAATTTAAAGAGCGATTGTTAAGTTCGCGAGGTTACATGAGAGGAGCAGATACAATATGATAATGAAATTTGAATTGAACAATAATAAAATAAAATAAATAACGGTTCTAGTTATTATTTTAAAAAAAAGATTTTAGTTATTATTTTAAATTTATCTAAAAAAAGTTTTTCTTAAAAATAATAGGTTTTCATATTAATTTGGAAAAGATGTTAATGTTATTTATTTTAAAAAACAGATTTTTATATTATAACAAATTTTAATAAATTAATGATAACAATAATAATAACAATGGTAATAATAATGATAATAATGATAATAATAATAAATAATGATAATAATAATAATAATAATAATAATAATAATAATAATAATAATAATAATAAAGCAATAATGAATTTTAAATGTGCCAAATAACCCAACAATGTTGCTAACGCAGAAATGCGCTCATCGCAGCCAGATCTAAATCGGACGAAACAAAATTTATCGCAAAGAAAAAGAAATTAAGCAAAAAATAGTATTATTGCTCACACAAAAATGCGATCATCGCAACCAGATCGAACTAACACAAATGTCACGCGTCATGCACACAAATGTGCAAACATCGTATCGACATAATTCGATCAAAAATCTTATATATATAAACTCTAACAATTTAAAGATTATATATATATAAACGTAACAGTAATAGATAAAGAAAAAGAAATAACGGTAATAGATGAAGAAAAAGAAATAACGGTAAAAGATGAAGAAAAAGAAACAACAGTAATAGATGAAGGAAAAGAAATAACGGTAAACGATGAAGAAAAAGAAACAATAGTAATGGATGAAGAAGAAAACTAAATAACGGCAAACGGCACTCACTCCTCTTAGGTTTTTTTCCTTCTCTCCTTTTTTCCAACAAGGCAACACATGTATATATAGGGAACAAATTAGGGTTAACACCAAATTGTCAATAATGTCCCTAAGGCCCATTTTAAAGCCCAAACTAAATAATTAGTTAAGAAAAAATAAAATTTAAATAATTTAAAATAATTAAAATAAACTTAAAATAAAAACTAATAATCCTATTGATTCCTAAAATAAAAAATATTATAAAAAGAACAAAATTTTTTTCAATATTTTTTATTTTATGATTTTTTGGATATTTTTATGAATAATTTAGAAAAAAGTGAAAAAAATAATATTTTAAAAAATGATTTAATTAAAATACGAAAATAATAATTAAATAATAATAAAAAACTATTTTTGTTATTTTTTTAATGAAAGATAGAAAAATTTAGAGTAAAAATAATAAAAAACAAAAAAAATGACAAAGGTGAGATTCGAACTCTCAACCTCTCACACTCATAACTCCTTACACATGTCCTCCTGCCAATTGTGCCATTTTTACTTTTTAGAAAAAAAATGCATGCCATATGATATTTACCTCTCTTTGATGTTGGCAAAAAAAAATCATGAAGTTTGACTTTGGTTTGACCACAGTTGACCTTAGTTTGACCTTTTAACTGCATTGACTGCTTTTGACTTATCTGATCATCTGACTGAGCAAACTTTTGAGAAAAGTCTTGAATCTTGACATGGGGGTTCTTATACACATATAAGATGTTATGAAGCTCACTTGAAGTCTTGGAAGTCCATTTAGCCTGATTAAAGTCAAAACCCTAGTTTTGGATGCACTGCTTAGGAGGTGCATTGTCTGAGGGAATTGTCAACTCTTCTGACCAATTGTGAATTTTGTGAACCTTGTGAACCTTCTTGGAACACAAAGTCTTGTATTGTGAGGGCAAATTTTGGGGTGCAACAGGTGTCCCCCAGAAGGTTTCCCCCATCTCAAGCAGAGTGGTTTAGCCGCAGAAGATTAATATTGGTGAGTTGTATTCAGGCAGTTTACCCTTCCCCGCAGGGTCAGTTACTCTCCCCCCAGCGGAGTCAGTTGATTTTCCCAAGAGAATCATCCCATCCCATCGGAGTTCTCTTTTCAGCAGGTGTTTTCATTCCTCCCAGTGGAACTCGAAGATTAAGGTTCTCCCCGGCAGAGTTGGTATGGCGCATTGGCATTTATTTTGTCAGAATACCGTGTGATATCCGTTCACTTCACAGCAGAAGTCCAATTATACCAGGCGCATCTACTATTCTCTAGCGGAGTTGTATCCCCCAGCAGGGTGTTACTTCAGTGAGGTGTTGGTTCGGGTTCCCAATTTCCCAGCTGAGTCGACTTCACTCTCCCAGCATTTATTTTGTTGGGATAGTTCTGTAGCATCTGGCTATCCCCAGCGGAATTGACATTATCTTCAGCATTTATTTTGCTGAAGCAGTTTCTGTACCCAGCAGTTCGAGTTTGCAATTGCATTGGCATATAGTGTCATACTTGCATCCACCAAATAAAACGTGTAGCATTCCCGTGTCGAACGGAGCATTGCATCATTGTCAAACGCATGCATTGTGAAACATAAACCAGGTTGGCTAACCGTTTGTTTCAAGTATTGTTTCTCTTGCAGGTAGAAAGAGCCCTTGCTCAAGTGAATCAATAAACATTCAGGATCTCGACGTGAGACATTCGACGAAGTGTCAGCTTTGGCATTGCTCACCACAGAATCAGCAGGATAAGTTTCTCTTTGTCCCCAAGCAGAGTTACTTATCTCCCCGCCAGGGTTCTTGTTGAAGTTTCTCTAGTCCGATCAGCGGATTGTTTCCTTCAAAGTTGTTGTTATGTCAGCATTAAAAGGTTTCATGAACCAGAATTTCAGAGGCTACCGCCGGTTATCAGAACAGGCATCCAGTAGTTTGGTTTTCAAATGTCTCCAATAGAGTCAGCCTCAAAGTCGTTGTAACGTCAGTGATGAGAAGTTGGCGGACCAATGGAAGGATGAGTCCTAACGTGGACAATTTCTTGACGGGTTTTCGTCGTGCTAGAAAGGTGGAGTCCTAACGTGGACAGTTTTATTTCATGGGCTGATAAGAGGTGCTAGTCCTAACGTGGACGGGTTCGATTTCTCAGAATTGATGGAATGTGGAGTCCTAACGTGGACGGGTTCGATTTCTTGGTATTGATTGAGTGTGGGGTCCTGACGTGGACAAAAGTGGGTTACTCTTCGTGTTGGCGTCCTGACATGGACAATTTATTTCCAGCAGATAACTTTATTCGTAATGGTGAAGTGGGTGTCCTGACGTGGACAAGTTTGTAGTTCTTCGCGATGACAAGATGCGAGAGTCCCGACGCGGACAAATTTATCCTTCTTCGTGTTGTTGGCAGAGTGTGTGTCCTGACATGGACGAGTTTTATTTCCCCAGCAAGTCGAAGACGCGCAAGTCCTGACGTGGACAAGTTTATTTCTTCAGCAGGTGGAGATAGGTGTCCTAACATGGACAAGTTTTATTTTCCACAGTAAGTCAAGAGGCGAGTCCTGACGTGGACAAATCAAGACGAAACGAGAGTCCTGACGTGGACAAGTTTATTCCTTACGAGGAAAGAGAAGTTGTTTCCTTACGCGGAAAAATTTAGTCCTGACGCGGACGGATCAAGTTATTCCTAACGTGGAAAGTTTGTATTCCTAACGTGGAAAGACGATGTTTCCTTACGTGGAAAGAAGATGGTTTCCTTACATGGAAAGAGATTGATTCCTTACGTGGAAAGTTTAGTCCTGACGCGGACCGATTGAAAAAAGAAATTATTCCTTACCTGGAAAATGTGATTCCTTACGTGGAACGAGATTGTATTCCTTACGCGGAAAGATTGAGTCCTTACGTGGACATATCAAGTCGGAGTCCTTACGTGGACAGATTGAGAATTTTATTCCTTACGTGGACAGATTCAAATCGAGATGGCTTCCTTACGTGGAAAGATTTATTCCTTACGTGGAAAGACTGGAGCCCTTACGTGGACAGATCGAGAATTTTATTCCTTGCGTGGAAGAAGACTGGTTTCCTTACGTGGAAGAGGATTGGTTTCCTTACGTGGAAAGGAGATTGTTTCCTTACGTGGAGAGATTGAGTCCTTACGTGGACATATCAAGGTTGTGTTCCTAACGTGGAAAAATGGAGATTCCTTACGTGCAAAGTTTGTATTCCTTACATGGACAGTGTTATTCCTGGCGTGGCAGAGTTTATTCCTAACGTGGACGATTCATTGAAATGCGGACGAATTATCCCCAGCGAAGTTGCCGATGTTCTTCTGGAGTCCTAACGTGGACGGGTTAGTGGAAATTTCTTCGTGTTGATGGCAGATGGAGTCCTAACGGGGACAAACAAAATTTTATCTCTGGTATGATAGAATCTTTTTCAGAATGATGAAAATAATCCCCAGCACGGTCGCTACGAGATCAGTGGGTTGCTGTAAACAGTCAGATCCAGGCAGTGGATGTCGTTCCCCCAAGCAGTGGTGTAGTTCATTTCTGCGGTTGGCAAATTTCTGGGTTCTTAGTATTCAACCGTCTCGTACCGCGAATGTCTGAAGGCTCCGGGCTCTTCACCCAATCGGGTCCAAGTCGTTTGAATAGGGGCAGCTGTTGCACCCTAAAATTTGCTCAACCTTATTCACTTGGTTTATGTTTCAATATCATTAGTATTTGCATATAGAGTCATGTACATAGTATAACCATCTGCATAGCATGAGCATAGCAAGTCATTCAACAGGGGACCAATCATTATTCTCATCTCTAGAGTCCTATCAAGAGGTTATTATTCAAATTCAACCTCATTCAAGTCATCAGAAAGAATTGGGAAGCTATCAAGCCAGTAGATCAAGCATTGAGTATATCTCCTAACTGAGGGTGTCTGAGGATCAACAAAGAAATTGTGAGCTAGGGGCTGAGCATGGGGAGTATCTAGATATCATAAAGAGCTTAGAAAGTCATTTGGAGAAGGAGACAAGTCATTGGTGTAGTCACAAGAGTTGTGGAGGAAGACAGTCAACTAGGGTTTCATCTGGGTCAACCCTGGGTCAACCTTAGGTCAAATGCTTGATTGAAAGGTATCAAGGTCTATTTGAGAGATGTGGGGTTCATCATTTGACATGTGAAGAATGATATGGTGTTGTGTCAAGAAGAATTCAAGAGAAATCAAGGAGAAGAGGAGTTTCTAAATTAGGGTTTCTGTGTAAAATCCCCTAGTTTAGGTCAAATTTCCAAGCAAGATAAGTCAAAATGCAAGCTTCAAATGGATCCTTGGCCAACATGAAACTTGTATAGGATCTCAATACCTTTAATTTGAGTGGTGGAAGACACTAAGGATATTTATAGAACTCAAGTTATGGTCCTTGCAAGTTACAGGTCATCTGAGGTATCTGAAATTTTGTCTGTGAAAGTGACTTGACTTCCAAGCTATTTTTACCCCTCAAGGAGATTTCAAATGAATTTCTGGTCAACATAAGAATTGTTCCTCATTGTCTTAGCTTTCTATAATGGTGTGGTATTCCTTCATAGGATTTGTGGAACTCTACTTATGGTCTTGTCAAGCAAAGGGTATTTTGGTCATCTGAGAATTACAGGTCATTTTAACCTATGCCCAAAACTCATACAAGGAAGCTTCAAATGGAAAACTTTACAACATAAAACTTGTTCCAAATGACATTTTGAGTCTAGAAAAGTGACCATGAGAGATTGGAAAGATTCATAGCATAAGGTTTCAAAATTGTTGGATTTAATGAATAAAAATGACCCTAAAAATGAGATTTTTCATATTTTAACCAAATGAAGCAAAATTATAGGTCATTTTGAATGGAAAGATCATTTTGAAGACATTGGCTAAAGTAGAATTTTGAGCTTAGTTCACATTTCAAGAGTTATCCATGGTTACTTGTAATGGAAGATACATAAACCAAATCCAAGGGAAATTGTGCAAGGGAAGCTTCTCCAAGCTTCTAGGAGTTTCTAATATCATGTATATATTGGTATGAGATGGTTCATGCCATGGTTGGTGATTACATTTTCTCAAAATCACAAGTTTCATTCACTTTCTCCATTTTGCAAAAGTATCTCAAACCCTCTCAAATCTCCCTCAATTCTCACACTTCTTGATCTGATCTTCATCACCATCATCCATAGATTACAATTCTCATAAGAATTTGGTTGAATTGAGCAAGGTTAGTGCTATACAAGTTTCATCATTCAAGGTGCAAGAAATTGGAATCACATGATATAAGAAGTTTGAGCCAAGATCTTTGCATACAGAATCAAAGTGGTAGTGTGTGGAACAGTTTCAAGTCCCTGCAAGCATTGATTCAAGGGTTTCCATAGCTGTATCTACATTTTAAACCAGGTTGGTATCTCTGCTCGATTTTCATAGTTTAGTCAGCATGATAGGGTTTTGTTAGCTTAGACTGGTTAAGTTAGGTTAGATGATGATTTCCACAAAGTTTGGACAAGTTTCATGGAGTTTGACCAGAGTGCACCAATTCTGTTAAGGTTCATAACACATGGAATATAGCATGATAATTCTCTTTATATGGCTTGAAATGATCAGGGTGAAGTACAGATTAGGTTAGGGCAAGAATCATGAAGAATTGAGAGGTTTGATCACAGGTGAAAATGTTGGCTTATGACTGTTATTCCTATCGAGTTGTTTGATGGAGTGAGTTTTAGGAGAAATTATTATCATGGCTGTATAGATGGAAGTTCATAGAGCAACTTTGCTCTTGGAGTCGTGTGAATCCATGGAGGCATGAGGGAGAACAGGGGAGTGTAAGATTCGTGCATGGTTAGGGTTTTCTGAAACCCTAGGGTTGCTCAAGGTTGAAGACAATGTCTGAGCCACACGATCAGGGTTTTGACCTTGACTGGGAATCTAATCAAACGGCCACGATTTAATTTGGAAACGGAGGGAAATTCAAAGGAGTGAAACGCCCTGTTTCACTTAAAGTTTCTGAGTGGGCTTTGGAATTCTTTGCTTTTGACACCCCTCCCAGCGCAGGCCCAATGATATTCAACTGGAAATGTTGCTATATGCACCGTTCTGAGGTTTTTGTTTTTTTGTTGAAATGCTGAAGCGTGCTGGGCCTATTTGCTTTGTTCTATTCGCACCCCTGTGTTCTGGCCCATTCAACAATTATAACTGGAGCGCCCTGCTATTCTCACCCCTCTCCTTTTAGTTTCTATTGTTGTCATTTTTAATTTCTTTAATATTTTCTCATCCTTTAAAAAATCATAAAAAATAGAAAAATGCATATTTTCAATTGATTCTTTTTGCATTAATTTTTTCAAGATGTCTAGAAAATTATGAAAAATAAAAATTGCATTTTATTTTTTATTTGATATTTTTCCCACATTTTCCAAATAAATGCATATTTTAAGTGTTTCATTTCATACATGATTTTGATAAATTTTGTTCTAATAGTTGCTTTAATATTTTTTGTCCATTCGTTTTAGGTTGATTAATAGACATTGTTAACTTGTACATGCAATTTAGTTCATATTTTTAGGAATTGATTTTAGGTGATTAGTTTAGGTGTGAATAACATGGATAAAATTAGGGTTTTAAATCAACTTAGGTGAGATAGTTTAATTCTTTTAGGGGTTTTTTTCATTTGATTTTGGGGTATGGACTATAGGGGTTATGGGTATAGGATAGATCCCCTTAGAAATCACCAGGATTCCCCTACTGCTATTAGTATATTATTGTATATATTTGTGTGACTGGTGTGGGGTGCCCTCTGGGGATTATTGATTTGTCTGTGGGGGTATTGGGATTGTCTGGGGATTGGGGAAGCTGAAGACTTGTGATGTTGAAGCCATTAGAGATCCAGAGACTGAAGACCAACCTCCAGAGATAAAGGGGAGATTCCTGCTAGCAGCTGCTGAGGAGATTAGGGTTTAGGAGCTAGGCAGAGCTCTAGATTAGAAAGCTTGTTTCTCAAACATGGAATGCTTTGTCTGCATCCATCCTTTCTCTATGATTCAAAGTATCTTTCAAATATCCACCTCCTTCCTTTGGAAGGATCAGTGAATATATTTGAAAGATAGAACTTTTGAGAGGAAACTGTCTGTTTAATGTTAACAGTTGATGAGCCACCCTTGGTAGGTAATTAACTGTCTAACATTCATCCACTTCATCTTGTTGACTGATGTTTCTCCTGGAGCCTGAGACTTGAAGAAAAGCCATTATAGATGGAAGACTAATGATCAAGACCTTGCTTGAAAGCTGTGGAGAGGGAGATTGAGGCTTGCTGAAGCTTGTAGCTGTATGGAGATGACTTGAAGATGGATATTGATGCAGAGCTGCTGCAGCTGTTTATTTTTGCTGTATTTCATTTCTGATGTATTGATTGGTTTTCTGGACTATATTGTTTGCTGTTTAACCTGTTGGGTTGAAAGTGAAGTCTGTTCACTTTTGCCTATTGTTTTCTAGGTTCGAGGTTGAGTGGGACTCCCTTGCCTCGCTTGTACTGTTGCATTCATGCATTTTACTGCTTTATTGTATATCTGATATTGTTTTTGTTTCCGTCTATTCCCTTAGGATCTTTGTTTCTCTCTGCGCAAGAGAGGGGCATGATAGACATTAGGTCTTAACCCATGCATGATAATATTAGGTTAGTTTGATTCCCTTCGCAACCGTAGGTTAGAGTGCTGTCTCTTCTTCCTCAAAACAAACAGAAAAACACAATAAGATTTCAAACACAATAAAAGACACTTCTTCCGTAAAAGAATGTGAACTCATCAAGACGTCATTTTTGTCCGCTGGGACTGGTAATCAGGAAAACCCTTTTTCAGAAGGAATAAAATCAACCAAGACAGACTTGTGTCGTACGTGACCCGAACTACGTTTGCTCTGATCTTTCATGCTGTATGAAAGTACGTAGGCATAGGATGCGATATCCTAGCGAGCAACCTTCCCCTCCTTTCCCGTAGGTAGGCGAACTACGTTGACTCTGATTTCTCGTTCCAGACGGGAATACGTAGGCATAAAGTGCGATACTTTGCCGAGTCATTTTATTTTCATTTTATTTTCATTTCCTTTTCTTTTAACCCCAGACCCGTAGAGTAGATAGAATAACAATCCATACCCGAAAACAAGCGTGGATCCCGTCGAGTACGACGGACGTGAGGGGTGCTAATACCTTCCCCTTGCGTAACCGACTCCCGAATCCAGGTTTTGGTTGCGACGACCATACCTTTCCCGTCTTTGCGGTAGGTTTACTCTGAGCGTTTCCTTTCCCTCCTTTGGGATAAATAACGCACGGTGGCGACTCTTCTGTTCAGCCGGCGCCGATTTTCGCAGTAGCGACAAGGTCGAAATGAGTTTAATCCATAGAAACTGATGTTTGAACGGTTAGAATCTGGAAATAATGGTGTAGTTTAGTCGAGGAATGTTAGGCTAAGACTACTGGAACTTGTTGGAATTGAATCGGGTGATTTTGGGAGTTTATGAGGTTTTTGGACAGTTGGGGTTTTGAGTACGCAGACACTCGCTAGCACGATCGCTAGGCGAGCAGGGTGGTGAGTGTTTGCTAAGCGAATTGGTAGCGAGTTGCCAGCGAATGTCCCCAGACTTGGGCAGAATGGAAATGAACCTTTTCGCTAGTAGCGAGTGATGTAGCGAGTTGTTCACTAGGCGAGGCTCCATCGAGCCAGTAGCGAATCCTTCCAGTAGCTTCTATTTGTCTTCGCGAGCTTGTTCGCTCAGCGAACCAGCATCGAGTGTTCGCTAGGACCTCGCTAGGTGAGTGGTTCAGCGAGCGTGAAAGTGTTTGATTTTCTTGTTGTTTCCATCCAATGTTGATTCTTCGATTCGAATTGATTAACCCTTTCTCTTAAGGCATAGTTGTATGCTGTGATATGTTATGTTGTGGGTAGCCGTATAGCGTGAATCCTAGATTATGGAATCGATTGTGAATTGTGGCCGTTTGGCAATTATATGCATTGTTTAAAATTGATTAATAGTGCATGAAGATTGTGATTGAATCTAATTGATTCTTGTGCATTACTTGATAAATGTAATGATAATGTTGAGAGTATGAATACTTTGATTATGATGAAATGTGTTGTGTGTGAAATCATGTTATAATTCTTGTGTGATGAATTATTTGATAATGCATGGGATTAAGATGCGAGAACGGTCTTAAGTGCATTGATTGTTGATTTCATACGCATCATTTGTTGTCAAGAGGCAATGCTTGCTAGTTTCGTGGAGACTAGTGACTTGTCCCAAACCTAGAAGGGTGGGTTTGAAAGCTTAGAGGACGGGCTTTCGATTGTTATTGGTCTAGGGAACGGACCCGGTTTAAGTGTAAAAACCGAAAAATGATAACAAGTGTTGGTACCACATGGCATGAGTTGCATTGAGTCACATGGCATATGTATAATTGTTGTATGAAGTATGCATATGTGTATGAATTGTTGAGTTGAGAATTGTGAATTGATCAATAAACATAATTGTAAATGTTTATGTGGAAATGAATGAATTGTGGATGTATGCGTGATGAATGTGCTTGGTGATTATCCATCTTTGTTTATATATACATTGTGATGTGTATGATGAATTGGGTGAAAAATGTGGAATATGTGTATTCTATGCTTGTGTATATATATATATATATATATATATATATATATATATATATATATATATATATATATATATATATATATATATATATATATATATATATATATATATATATATATATATATATATATATATATATGATTATATGCATTTATTATTATGATAATATTTCTCACCCTTCTGCTGGAATGATGTCCTATATGACATCGTGTAGGTTTCAAGGAGTAGTACTACTCGTAGTTACAAAGTCGCTATTGGTGTAGTTGTTTAGTAATTTAATTATGTTGGGTTGAGCCATGCTCTGGTCATGTAACACTGGGATCGCTTGGTTTATATATTTTAGAGATAAATTATGTACTCTATACTATGTTTTTATATTTATCGAATTATTATGATGTTGGCCTTAGTGCCTAAGTAATGTTGATTTATGTGATGAACACGAATATTTTGTTAAGAGAATTATGAATATAAATTGAATCCGCTACTACATGCAAAGTGAAATCTTGAAAAGCATAATTATTTATTAAAGTATTAATGAGCATGATGGATGGTTTTTGATGTTTTGAAAGTTATGTGTGATGCCTTTTGTGAATGCATGATAATTTACTCTGATTATTCATATGTTTTCCGTGGGGTTTAGAAGGGTGTTACATAAAACACCATTAGAAGCACCATCTAGAAAATTTAGATAAAGCATCATTTGGGGAATAACATGAAACCTCATCAGAAGTATCATCTAGATAATTAGATGAAGAGGTAAACATAACTATTTTTAAAGATTATGATGAGATAACCATTCTTTATAATAATAAAATATGTACTTTAAGTGTAATAATATGTAAAGAAAATGATAAGTTAGACAAATGCATTGGCACCTATAAGAATAATATGAAATATGAAATCTCTTGATGATGAAAATGAAATAATCATAGAATAACTAAATCAACTTAAAAAATGTATTGTGAAATCCTGTAAATGTGAAACTTGTGATTCGTTAAGATTTAAAATTGAAGATTTGTATCAAACCTTTAATAAGTTTACTATGGGCAGAAATATCCTTGGTATTATTTATCTAATCAAACAAATTCATATAATAAAGTAGTTTAGGTTATTAACCATATAGGAATGTTAAATATTTTATGAGTATATGCCATGCTAAAATTAAAAAGTTTTGTATTTTTATAAATGTAATTATTGTTGTAAATTTGGTCATCTTGAGCCTTAGTATTTAAGAAAGAACGAATGATTTAAAGTGCTCTGAAAGATACAATTGTGAAAACTTGAGCCACCTTAAAACTACTAACACTAATGGACCCAAAAGTATTTGGATACGAAAAGTAAAAACATAATTTCTTTTGCATAGACGCTTTTGAGCTTCAGCGGAAATTTTTCATATCAGAAGCAGTTGTCCAAAGTATTTATCCTAAGTGTTAGTTTCATTGTTCTATGATTGGCTAAATTTTGGTAAAACATGATTTTACATTGATGTTAAGCAAGATGTTATAACATCTTCATCAACTGTTATGTCAATACTACTGTCACGTGTTTTAGACATATGTCGAAGACAAATGTCATGACATCTTGGTCTGGTACAGCAGATGCTTCTATTTTATATCTCTTGACATATGTGTTTTGGTTTGATGAGATCCTCTTGGATATACCTCATCATTATGTGCAGGTCAAGGAGATTTATTAGGAACAAAGTGCAGATTTAATTGGATTTCATAAAAAGGATCTTTGAGACTTTTTAGGAAACTAAAATATTTGTTCCTATTTTTGTGGAGTTATTATGGAATCTTTTGTTCTATTTTCATGCAGAAAATCTTGAGAAGATTTGGAGTTTGATTTTATTTTATTTGATCAAATCTAAATTGGTGTTAATTATGAAAATATTTGAAGAATTATTTGATTTGATTTTATCAAATATGAGGTAGTTTTTGCTAAAGTCCAAGTCCATACTAGAAGAGTTTATAAATAAAGACTTGCTAGACCTAGAGAAGGTAAGAATTCACAATAAGAAATTCGTGGATGAAAAATAAGGGTTTAGGGTTTTGAGAGTCTCTTGTCTATGACTTTGTAAGTCACCCTTTGTGTCTTTTGATGCATCGTGGTAGACATATTTAAGTGGTATATTATTCTTACTTGAAGCTTTAAAGCAAGAGGTGAGTATTATTCTTGATTGAAGCTTTTAAGCAAGATCAAGTATTGTCTTTGAAGAGTGTCTTCTATGTTTTATTAATCTCTTGTTATCACTGCTTTGATTGAGGGGGAGTGAGAGGTGTCTTATATCTAGGAGTGTCCTAGGTAGAAGTTGCACTGGGTAGGGATTAAGTGATGGGTTGTAAACGAGGGAGTTTAGCTCTAAATTGATACTACTGATAGTGGATTTCCTTCCTGGCATGGTATCCCCCAGATGTAGGTGATGTTACGCCTAACTGGGTTAACAATTCATTGTGTTATTTATATTTCTGCATTTAAAATTTTGCATAATTTAAATGGTTGGAAAAATTGTTTTGTCAGTCTGCAGATGTTACAACATCTGTCATGACACTGTTAATTCTTAAAGTAAATCAAAATGCTTGTGTTCTGTCCTTGTTCTGTTTTTAGCAGAGATCAATGTCTTGACATCTGTTAGGATATCTGAGATCTGCATACAAGGATTTCAATTGGTATCAAAGCAGGCATCCTGTCTGTTCTGGATGAGATCTTTGGACATAATTTATGGTGTTTTAAACAAGGAGGAGTTGGAGAGATCAGATCATTCATTCTGATACACTTAATGGTATTTTTGGTTGAGATGAGTGTTTTGGATTAAGAGGAACAACTAATGATGATTGTTCAAGGTTTCTGAGGAGTTTCAACAACAACTGCAGGAGAAGTGGCTACTTCTTCTGTATGGTGTCCTATAAGATGTTTTGACATGTTTTTTAGGGCATGTTGAAGAAGTTCTTTGGTGGTTCCGCTACATATTTTTCTAATGGAATAACTCTTGTAGTCCTGTTATTCTAGTGTTGTGATTGAAGAAAGATTGTGGAAGATCTTGCTTATTTACTTCTATTCTTGAAGATTCAGCATTTTTTAAGGCTCTAGTTGTTCCAAAGTTGGGAGAAATGGAATGGAGAGAGTTATTTGTTGATGCATGTCGTTGTTGACTTGGTACTAGGAATGTTGGTTCCATCATGTATCTTGAAGTCAGAGAAGGTGAGTTGAGATCATATTTATCATATTCACGATCTATGAAATTGGTAAATACACTTTGCGACTAAGTTTCCAAAGATAACTGAGATATCTCCCAAGTCCACTCATAAAGGCATCTCTGGTCGTGTTTAAGAGTTCCTTCAGGAAGATAATCTGGTTCTCATGCTGACGATCGATTTCTGAAGTTCTCTAGTGAGAGGTGATTTATTTTCACCACTCATGACTTGCAAGGGTTCTATCAGCAGAGGAAGTCATAGGCAGGTTGAGTCAAGGGTGTCAGCCTTGATGTTTCAACATTAAAGATCCTTTAACTAAATATTACTTTTGGGATTACTGAAGTGTAAATATCTGTCAGATGGTCTTCTCGACAAGTTGTGTGGATTTAAGATTAATTTCTATTTGTGGAACGAATAAGTATTTAATTGGTTATCCATAATTTTCAACATTGTCGAAGTTCAGATGGTTCATCAGGTGGATGATCCAAGTTAGTCTTCTGGAAGAAGGATTCCTTATAAGGATTTAAGATTCATTGCTATTTTTGTTATTCACAAATATTTAATGGATTATCCTTAGTCGATTATGAAGGTGTCTCATTAGTTGTTGCTCAAGTATCTGGCCCTTGATTTGTTTGGTCTACTTCAAAGATCTGATGCTCAACCAGACGTTGAGACATTCCATCAGTAGAGATTATGCAAAATCTTGTCAATTCAAAGAGTGATTCTCCGGAGAAAAGGAGATGTAACTGATAATCTTGGTACCATTTACATGTGCATTTGCATTCTTCCTCAGCTTGTACCTACAGAGGCACGTAATTTGTCTAGAAAGTTTCCTGGCAAGAAACTTGTCCAAAAAATGGTGCTAATGGAAGTAAAGATGAAGATTTCATCATCTTGATGAATTGACCTTGGATCAATTTATTTTTGATCTAGGTGTAATGGAGTGCAGTAGGTGTCAAGGATAAGTGGCGATTATCTTTGACTTTCTGAAAAAGTCTCTACTTAAGGAAAGCGGGATTCCTTTTGTAAAGATCTTTTGTGACTAATCTTCTCTGAAGAATCAAGCTCTGGCATGTTTGGTTTCTTTAAAGAGGAGTTCCTGAAGCAAATGCATTTCAAGGTATTTTTTGTGGTACAATAAAGCAGAATAGAAGTTTTCTACTCAAACTTGATATCATTAATCAAGTCTATGTGAACATGGAACTCTTGTTCTGATAGAGTGATATGGTTCTTCTAAGTGGCATAATGAAGGACTGAATTCATCAGCGGGATGTCTTATCATATGTTCTGACATCAAGCTGAACTTCAGGGTCTTAGTTGATGTAATGGTACATCATTTGAAGATAAGTTGATCTTCTTGGGTATTAATGGAATTAATGCTTCAAAAAGGTTTATCTCATGCAGTTTGCGGGAGCTGCAAGAAGGAGTAGATGTTACAGGTCCAAGTCTTGGTGTATCTAAGATGCCTTACTATGGAGCAAGTAGGATATGTAACTTGAAGATCAAGTTTGCTTGATGGATCAGAAAATTTTCTAGAGCTCTAAAAGAAGTTGAGTTAACCAAACAGTGGAATTTGGTTATTTAAGAATTGTGCTTGTAGAAAATTACTCTTGTGCAGAAGGGTAGTTGTTTGTAGACCAAAGGAGGTTATGGTTATGTTCATGTCTTGGAGCTTATGGTAGAAGCCCTAAGTTGATTAAGGATGAATGCCTTCTTTTGGGAGAAGTATGAGAGTTTAATTCTCTCTATGTTATTTGGATTTCTCGTTGATCAAGCTGGTGGAACTGTGCTCTCTGAAGATCTCCAGATTGGATTACTATACAGATAGTAAGTCCAAGTGGTCATTGTATCAAGAACCATAATGTATGGTGTCTGTGATATGATTAGGATGTCCTAACTGATGTTAGAACATCATTTTGTTTGCTGAACTTGGGGTTCAGATTGTGGAAACTGATATTCACTAGTTGAATTAGAAGTGTTCTATCTTATCATATGGGAGAATGGTGAGGTAAAGACTGTCTTGGATTATGGGGTGTCTATCTTGTTCTCTGACTCAGGATGAGGTCAAAATACTTGTTGAGAAGTGGTTTCTTCTGCTGCAAGTAACTCTAGAAAGAAGTGGAGCAGTTTGGTGCCGATGAAGCAAGTAAGTTAAGGATTTTTGGAGCATGGATCTGATGTCCTTTAAGTGGGAATGACATTTGGGATAACTAACAAATTAAGAGGCTCTGCATGTCTCTTTAAGGAATGTGAAGCATTCCATGTTTAATTGGATTTTTTCTCAAGGAACATGGATATCTATGCCTGTAAGATTCAAGATGGATCTGTACAGGGTCTTGATGGGTTCAGGACGAGAGGGATCAATGGTAATTTTGGTCTCAATCTAAGAGTTTGTTAGTTATAGTACAAGGATCATAATCCTGGTACCTTCTCACTGTATGAGCATGAAGTTGGTCATGAGATATAATATGGTGATCTTGGGTATTTCTTGCTGAAAGGAGCATCTTTTATAAAAGATAGGGGGAGAGCTTATGTCTGATGGATGTACTAGTGTGGTACACAGGTTGCTTGTGGTTCAAGCAGTGAGTGAATATTTTCAGTAGGTGTGTTGAACAAGGAGTGGGCTCTTGAAGACATGAAGATGAGTCTTATGTTTTCCATTCACGTTAAGGTGTTCTTCTGGAAAAGAGCACTGGCTATCCTTGATATGGAGAGTTATACTTCTATCTAGGATCTATTGCTGCAATAGTATAGTTATTTATCAAGATTGTTTGTGGTTTCAAGCAGTTTGTGATTGTATGTCTCTATAAGGGTGGAATGTCAGACAAGATGTTGTGACATTGTGTTACTGCTCTAGCTCATGGTGAACTTGATAGTGTATTTTTTAGGTTCTGTCATTGGGTGTCAATGGATCAAATCAGATTTGTACAAGCTTATTGGGAGTAATATAAAGGTGAAAGCATTATGATCTAGCTTCCACTGAAGGGATTTTTTGTCAGCAGGTTTTTGGGCCTCTTCCAAGTGTTTTGTCTTGTATTTGTATGACTGGTGAAGATGAAGATCAAGACACCATCAACTTTGATTTTATGCATATGGAAGTCAAGGAAACATGTCTAGGACATTCACCCTGACATCTTGGAGATTTTTATAGTCTTTCAAAGCTGAATCTGAGTGATCTTGCAGATAGTTATGTCTATCCTGCGACTACCTCTTCTATTACGTTTGGTTCTGGTGTGGTTTGTGAAACAAGGGGTGTAAAGTTGCATGTGTTTCCAGTGTGTGAATATGAAGATGTTGAAGTGATTCTTCATGTTTTTGGGTTTTCTCTTTTAAGGGGAGTGTTGATTATGCATGACAGGGGGGCTGCTTACCTGTCTGATGTGTAGCTGCATTGCTGTAGCCTATACAAAGTTTGCTAATTCTCAGGCAAGCTTGTGTTCTTGCACCACTGGTGAGGTCGTGATGTCAGACAAGATGTCTTGACATTGTATTGTCTGGTGTACCTTTTTACCTTGACAATGTGACTATGGGTCTGGCTTTGTGAGGCTGTTGGTTTGAACTAGGACTGTGCTTGATTATTATGAATGACCTAGGAAACAACATTGGTTTTTGTATGGGAGAATTTATTTTCTCTGCAGAATATTTGCGTGTCTCAAATTGGGGATTTAAAATTAATTATTACTTGTGGCCTTATCAAGTATTTAATTGATTATCCTTTTAATTGGCGATGTCAAAAGTGTCACTTTCGAAGGTGCAGCTTCAAACAGGGCAAGAACTCAAGATTCAATGACTGTGTTCATAGGGTAAAACTATGTGGAGTTTATACTGTGGAGGTTGTTTCTCATCATGATGAAGCATGGTGTATGATTGCTTGTCATGAAAATGGTCATGGTGAAGAATCGTTTTGTTCCGACTATTGATGGATCTGTGCAAAAGGGTAGTAGATAGAAAGTAAAAGGAGAACTAGTTTATGTCTATCACTTGGTGCTTGTAGTCTGACTGATTGATGAAGGAATCATTTCTTAAAGTGCTTAAGAATAATTATTGTATTTGTAATGTCAGACATGGTGTCTGAACATTATGTCTATGAGGAAGCTACATGAGAGTTTATTTCTCCCTATAGTATTCTGGTGTTTGTGATAATCTGTTAAATTACTGTTGTTGTGTCCTTCTGAGACCTTCATGTGTATCTTAATGAAATGTATGGATTACTATGGAAATAATAAGTCATGTGGTTGGTGTCTTAAGAACCAAAGTGAGTGGTAAAAGAGTTGATGTCATACATGATGGCTTGGAATTAGGATTGTGATGCTTGATACTCACAATTTGATTCAGAAGTGTTTTATCTAATCATGTTGGAGTATGATGTGGAGGTAGTGGTTAAGACAGCTCTGGATCATGGTATAAAGTAGTCAGTGTGCTAGTTCATATGCATAAGTTGGATATAAAACTTAGTGCTCTGATTTATGTTGGGATCATAATGCTTGTGGGGAGGTGGTTTCTTCTCCTGGAAGTGATCTGGAAAAGATTGAGAATATTTTTTCTAGAGTATATTAGTAATGTCAAGCCGAATGTGCATGACATCTTGCCTATCCAAGGAGTTGTGATAACTTGTGTAGATGCGTAAGGCCATTTGTCATATATGTTATGGGTGGGTGAATAGTTCAGGGTGTCATGATGTATTCTCAAGGAGCTTAGGTATCTGGATCTGTATGAATCAAGATTGATTTTACAGTGTTTGAGTGGGTTCAGCAGGTATGTTGAACCATGAGTTTAAAGCTGCTGCTTTTCTCTGTGTAAATATGTTGTTATTCAAGTGATTTTATCTGATGATCGAATGAGCATTGTCTATCTGTGTCAGGGGGTTTAAGTCCTTGTCCATGGATTGTTGTTACAATGGTGCAGTCTTTATATTGATTGCTTGGGGATCAAGAAGTTTGTGTATCTCTTGGGAGGTTGTGAGATGTCAAACTGGATATTTGCATACCATGTGCAGTTTGTCAGCTGAGTCTTACTTTGAAGCATGACGATTCTGATTCCATTTTTGGGTTTGGCTCTGATTGGTGTGTTATGTGCATCTGAGTTTATATATGTGTACATTTACTCCAATTATGTCAATTTTTGGCTAAAAACGGGGAGTAAAGTATTAGTGTTATATGTTGTCCTGTAGTTATGTGATGTCACATGTATTGACATGATGACCAACATTGTGGTAGGACTTTGCTACTGCTAATGAAAGAGTAGTGTTTTACTGTTGCTTGTTGAATGAAACTATTAAGGGGGAGCATGGTAGTTTATGAGGCTGGATGTACTGGAGAAAACAGCTGTCGTTGCTGCTCTGATAAGTTTATATCTCAAGATTTATCATGGTTTGGTTATTTTAGCCAAAATTTGCCAAAGGGGGATATTGTTAGTTCCATGGTTCTATGATTGGCTAAATTTTGGTAAAACATGATTCTACACGGATGTTAAGCAAGATGTTATAACATCTTCATCAACTGTTATGACAGTACTACTGTCAGTGTTTCAGACAGATGTCGAAGACAGATGTCATGACATCTTGGTCTGGTACAACAGGCCCTACTATTTTATATATCTTGACATATGTGTTTTGGTTTGATGAGATCCTCTTGGATATACCTCATCATTATGCACAAGTCAAGGAGATTTATTAGGAACAAAGTGAAGATTTAATTGGATTTCATAAAAAGGATCTTTGAGACTTTTTAGGAAACTAAAATATTTGTTCCTATTTTTGTGGAGTTATTGTGGAATCTTTTGTTCTATTTTCATGCAGAAAATCTTGAGAAGATTTGGAGTTTGATTTGATTTAATTTGATCAAATATGAATTGGTGTTAATTATGAAAAGATTTGAAGAATTATCTTATCAAAAGATTTGAAGAATTATTTGATTTGATTTTATCAAATATGACGTAGTTTTTGCTAAAGTCCAAGCCCATACTAGAAGAGTCTATAAATAAGGACTTGTTAGACCTAAAGAAGGTAAGCATTCACAACAAGAAAATCGTGGGTGTAAAATAAGGGTTTAGGGTTTTGAGAGTCTCTTGTCTGTGACTTTGTAAGTTACCCTTTGTATCTTTTGATGGATCGTGGTAGACATATTTAAGTGGTATGTTGTTCTTACTCGAAGCTTTAAAGAAAGAGGTGAGTATTATTAATGAGATCCTCTTGGATATACCTCATCATTATGCGCAGGTCAAGGAGATTTATTAGGAACAAAGTGCAGATTTAATAGGATTTCATAAAAAGGATCTTTGAAACTTTTTAGGAAACTAAAATATTTGTTCCTATTTTTGTGGAGTTATTGTGGAATCTTTTGTTCTATTTTCATGCAGAAAATCTTGAGAAGATTTGGAGTTTGATTTGATTTAATTTGATCAAATATGAATTGGTGTTAATTATGAAAAGATTTGAAGAATTATCTTATGAAAAGATTTGAAGAATTATTTGATTTGATTTTATCAAATATGAGGTAGTTTTTGCTAAAGTCCAAGCCCATACTAGAAGAGTCTATAAATAAGGACTTGCTAGACCTAAAGAAGGTAAGCATTCACAACAAGAAAATCGTGGGTGCAAAATAAGGGTTTAGGGTTTTGAGAGTCTCTTATCTGTGACTTTGTAAGTCACTCTTTGTATCTTTTGATGCATCGTGGTAGACATATTTAAGTGGTATATTGTTCTTACTCAAAGCTTTAAAGAAAGAGGTGAGTATTATTCTTAATTGAAGCTTTTAAGCAAGATCAAGTATTGTCTTTGAAGAGTGTCTTCTATGTTTTATTAATCTCTTGTTATCGCTGCTGTGATTGAGGGGGAGTGAGAGGAGTCTCATAACTAGGAGTGTCCTAGGTAGAAGTTGCACTGGGTAGGGTTTAAGTGATGGGTTGTAAACGGGGGAGTTTAGCTCTAAATTGATACTACTGATAGTGGATTTCCTTCCTGGCTTGGTAGCCCCCAGATGTAGGTGATATTACGCCGAACTAGGTTAACAATTCTTTGTGTTATTTATATTTCTGCATTTAAAATTCTGCACAATTTAAATGGTTGGACAAATTGTTCTGTCAGTCTGTAGATGTTACAACATTTGTCATGACACTGTTAATTCTTAAATTAAATCAAAATGCTCGTGTTCTTTCCTTGTTCTGTTTTTAGCGGAGATCAATGTCTCGGCATCTATTAGGACATCTGAGATCTGCATACCAGAATTTCACTAAGATTTGTTTTCCATGAAAATATATGGTTCAAAACTTAAAACCTTTGTAAAATCTAAAATTTCCTCTTGTATCAAACAATTCAAAGAGATACAAAAAAATATAGTTAAGTTTGATTCTAAATGGAACCAATGGGGAAGAAAACCCTCTTCATTATTTTATTCTTTGGTTGGTATAAGAGGTAATCTACTTGGTTGAGAATAAACTTGGAAAACTCCAAATATTCTTATAAAAAGTGATAAAATATACCACTTTCACTTTTATTTATGTTTACTAATCGTTTGTTGAAAAATGAAAATTTTTAAGCAAAAGAGGGTCAGAAACCAAAAGGAGCAGGTTCTAAAAGTAATTTGGGCCTTAAAGACTTACCAAGCCCAAAACTTATTCGAGAATCCCAATGATTAATTGATTAAGGAATTTAGAAATTTAAATCTTGTGCATATTAATCGATTAAATTTGGTGTTTTAATCAATTAAAACAAAAAAATGACATTGTTTCAAGCAACCAACAAGAATTGATTGGCGTGAAAAGCCTAATCAATTAATCACCTTTTAATCCCTTAAACATGATCTATAAATAGTGAATATGCATTGCTGAAGTCGCTACTGCGAAAATCGAGGCCGGCAATGACAGAAGAGTCGCCACCGTGCTTTATGTATCCCCAGAGAGGGAAAGGAAACGCTCAGAGAAAACCTAGCGAAAAGAAGGATAAGATTGGTCATCGCAACCAAATCTCGGGTTCGAGAGTCGGTTACGCAAGGGGAAGGTATTAGCACCCCTCACGTCTGTCGTACTCGACGAGATCCACGCTTATTATCTATCTAAAAAGGTGATTGAATCTATCTAACTACAGGCTTGAGGACAAAAGAAAAAAAGTGACTCGGAAAAGCAACGGCGTTTTGTGCCTGCGTATCTCATCTGAAATGAGAAGTCAGAGTCAACGTAGTTCGGCCAACTACGGAGGAAAGGGGGGAAGGTTGCTCACCAAGACATCGCGTCTTGTGCCTATGTACTTTCATCTAGTATGAAAGATCAGAGCAAATGTAGTTCAGGCTAAAAGGGAACACAGGTTTGTTCAATTGTTTTTATCCGAGTAGGGTTAACAAATAGTTCTAGCAGTTTGGTGTATGCAGCTCGACCATTGGAGACTTAGGCGTTACCGTTTGCGATAGAACTAAGAGTTAACAACACTCTTGCTTATGAAAATTGTTTTCAAGGATTAAAGGCTCCAAAGGGGAAAAAGAAGTTTGAATGATTTGTTTTTGTGTTTTTTAGAGAAGAAGTGTTTTTGAATGGTTTGCAACTCATATCGTAATAGAGACTATAACCTAGGAGTGAATATGTCGCATATCATCCAAAGGGTTCTATACTAAACATTCAAGCCATTGAAGAGAAACTCCTCAGCAACCCTTTCCTAAGTGCTTAAGGCTCTTAACGCATAATAATCGTTAACCTTTATTAGGTGTTTTAAGATTGTTTTGAGATGAGAAGAGAGAAAGGACACACTAAAGGAGGACTAAACCAAACCTAAAGTTGACATGCAATGGTGATCCTAAGATTGAGATAAAGGAATGATACCTAATGTTATCATACATGGTTAAGATCCTAAATTCTATCATAATCTCTCTTGAACAAGAGAGATTAGAGGTCCTAAGGGGATGAAACAAGAGAGGAACAACAAGAAACAAAATAAACATACTAGAATGCAAACATGAAATGCAAATGAGGGAGGAAATTAGTGAGGGGAAGTAGCCTCCACAAGCTCATCTCAACCTCATGCAACAATATGACAAAATGCAAGATATGAAAAGAAAGGAAATGCACCAAAAGAAACACACAAGAGCATCAAAAATGGGATGAAATGGCCTAAACCAAACAACATCAACCACAACGCCAAAACATGAACATAAATGAAAGACAAGGAAAGTCTAAATGAAAGTGAGGGTGGAAGGCAATATGATGACAACAAGGAACCCATAATGGCACTCAACCATGAGCATCACAAGAAGGGTGCATAAGAAAGCACAAAGAGGTCCTCATGGATTCATCATTTTAAGCATGCTTCAAATACCTCCAAAGGAGGGACCAAGCTACCTCAATTGAGACTCCAAAGTCATTGGACATCAAGGGACATGAAATACAAGTGCTAAAAAGAAAAAGCAAGTAAACCACAAGAAAATGCAATCAAATTCCCAAAGGAAAGCACACATGTTTCACAATGAAACCCTAATTGGGAACTTAAAAGCAAGCAATCAAACGAATAAGCAAAACCAAATGTTATGACCTAAAAATGACAAGCACCATCCTTAGCATGTTTACAACATGAATTGATAGGCATTGAGAGCTCAAAGGATCCAAAAGTGTCATATCCAAGTCAAACTAGGTCAAGATGCATATATGAACCTTCCTTTGGATAGCTTGATTTGCAAGTTACTCTAAAAATAGGAAAATGATTCAAACATTATCAAATAAAAATGCAAGAGGCTCATAAATATGTTGGCAACCAGAGGCCAAAAGATTTCAATCAAACTCACTTCACAACATCACCATAGAAATTGATTCACAAGGATGCTCCATTGTGAAGGAGGATTGCTTAGGGTCAAATGAAGGGCATCAAAAGTCAACTCAAAAGTCAACCAACCAGGGGCAAAATGGTCCTAAAAAATTCATCAACTCATCATTGATATGAGGATTGAATTTTATTCATTGGATCAAAAGGAATTGAGAGAAATAAAATAAAGAACAAAGCATGTCAAGATTTAAGTTAAATAAAATACTTCCAAAGTTAAATCTCATTTTTAATTGAAAAATAAATCATAAAATAAAATAAAAATTTCTAAAAATAAGAGGACATCTCAAAGATTCTAAAACATATTTTTTGGGATTTTGCCACACTTGAAAGTATTTTAAAATAATTAAAATCTAAACAGATAATAAACAAAAACAAAAAGAAAATAAACAAAAAATAAATAAAAGCGTGGTGTGAAAAGCAACCTAGAGTAGTTCAAATTCAGTTTGGGCTCAGCAAGGGGGCGCAAATAGCAAGCCCAGCCCAAGCGCATGCCAAAACAATTAGAGTCAAACAATGTTCTAGTGGGCAAAGTCAACAACAAACGCACGGTATGGAAAGACGTGGGTTGTCTGATCAAATGGTATACCAATCAAACGGATCTGAACATGCCAAGTCAATTAATGAAATATTTGAATTGGATTAAGTGAAGCAAAGTCAAACGGGTGCAGCGTGTTTCTTAATCAAGACCGTCAAAACAAAAAGTAAACGGATCCAACGCCTGCCAAGGAGACACGCCATCACCTTCAACCTCAAGCAAGTGAGGGAAACCAGATGGCGGCCGGAATCCATCTCCGGTCGTCTTCCTCATCGTGACCAGCCACCATGAAAACTCATTTACTCTTCAAGAGGATCATGAATACATGCTTAGTTTTCAATAAAAGTGCTTAAAAAACCAAAACGAAAAGAAATAGGAAATGAGCTCAAATGAAAAAGTTCATAAACAACCAGCAAATCATACCAGAAATCATCTATGATATGCAAGGGTTAAGAATACATGAAAATGGCGTGATAAACCAGCTTAAACAGAGAGATATTTTGAAGAGAAAGAAACCTAAAAATAAGCTTCCTCAGAGCTTGGTTCTTAAGAAAAGCTTGAAAGAAACTATCCAGAAACGTTCTATGAAACTCAAGGAAACCTTTGCAATGTTTTGTTTTGGTTGAAACTTAGTGAAACTAAAAAAAACGTATTTGACTTTTTTCCTCTCTTTTCTCAATCTGTTCTTGCTCAAAATCTCTCAAAAACCACCTCTGAGGACTTGTGAATGATCCTGAGATTAAATATGTTGGATTCAGATTGAAATAAGGCCCAATTTTGTTCTCTTTAAGCCCAATTGGATTTCAAAATTTCTCCTCATGGTAGCTTCCAAAAGTACACGAAAATGTACTTGCAAAGCTGTAAAATGTGCTAAGCTAGCTTGCATCTGAGGTGAACTGATCTAAGGGCTGAAAATGGCTCCTTGATTTGGGCTTATGGCATGTTTTTGATGTGTTGCTTAATCTTGAAGAAAGCTTGAAAATTGCCACCAAGACGCACTCAAATATCTAATCCAAGGATGGCATTGTATTTGAAATATGTTTGGCACTCAAAAAATGCATAAGGTTGTGTTGCACCCCAAAATTTGCCCAGCATTTCTTCACCCAGCTTGTGTTTCATTTCATTCACATTAGCATTATCATTTGCATTTCATTGACATGTATGCAGGAGATCAAGAGGTATGATTACCAATCAAGGGCTACACAAGAGTGTGAAGCTAGCTAAGAAGGTTATTCAAGTGTTCAAGGGTTGATATCCTTGTCAGAGAAGTTGAAAGAGCCTCAGAAAGAGTGGTTGAAGCCAAGAGGGTGTGTCTCCTAACTTGAGAGTTGTGGGAAGCTATCAGATGATTCTGAGGCCATGAAAATGGACTTGAGGTCTTGAGAGAGCTCATGAAAAGTGTTGAAGATCACTTTGATGCCTAGACAGGTCATTGTGCAAGATTAAGAAGACTCAACCATGAGTGGTGCAGTTAGGGTTTGACTGGGACAACCCTAAGTCAGCTGATGATTTGAAGAAGGTTGAGACCTAATCCAAGTGCCATGTGATCATGGATTGATACATTGAGATGTTATAAGGATGATTCCAAGGTCAACTCATCATGATTGAAGAGTTTGAGAAGTTTCAAGCTAGGGTTTCTAAGGCTTGAGAGTGTAAAATCCCCTAGTTTGACCCCTATCTTCAAGGCAATTTAACTCAAGATGTAATTGTAATCTCATCTTTCCTCCAACATGAATGTTTTAGAGCATGATCTTATATTTAATTTGAGTGCTAGAAGTCCTTGATAGGATTTTTAGAACTCAAGTTATGACTTTGACAAGTTACAGGTCATCTGAGGTATGTGAATTTGGAGCTTGAAAGTTGTCCAACTTGCATGAAACTTTTGCCCTAGAAGGATGATTCCTATGAACTTTTGGTCAACATGAATGTTGTTCCTTATCCTCGTAGATTTCTAGAGAGTACTATAAGTCCTTGATAGGATTTGTAGAACTCAAGTTATGGCTTTGACAAGTCAAGGGTATTTTGGTCATTTGGAGATTATAGGTCATTTCAATCATAAGGCCATAACTCCTATTTGCAAGCTTCAAATGGGAAAATGTTCAACATCAAACTTGTTCAAAATGATGTTTTAAGGCTAGCCAAGAGGTCATGAGAGCTTGGAATAGCTTGCTTCATAAAATCACAAAAATGGCCTAAAATAAGGGTGAATTTCAAATGAACCAAAGATGGAAATTGGGATTTTTGACCTACATGTCCAAACCAAGCCATATGACATACCAATTTGATTGTAAAAAAAATTTTTAAGAACATTGACATTGCCACAATTTTGAATTGAGGTTTAATTTGAGGACTTGCTTTGAAAAGTGGTTACTTACATCATAAGTAACAATTGCCAAACCAATATGAAAGGCATAACCAAGGCTCCTTTCAATCCAAACACTTTCATAATCTCATTTGGAGAGAATTTGGATGAAAAGCATAATGAATACAAGCTGATGCAAGGACTGTCTTGAGTATACCATGAGATTGGATTTTCAAGTGAAGTGAGATATTGAATTTCTCATTAGAGTGATCTAGAACTTTCTAGATCATTCATTCATGTTCTATATAAACATATGAAGGGATTCAGGGCCAAGGTTGGTGAGGATTGAGAGAGGAGAGTGAGATTGCATTTTGAGTTTGCACCTTGCAAATCAAAATCGGTTACAAGGTTTGAAGCCATTTCAATCCAAGATTTTGATCTCAGAAGCTTGCTCTAGCATTGGTGGATGATTCCAGATGGAGAATTGAGCAAGATTGGTGAAGAATCGTGTGATAGCCATTGAAATTTTTCATCTGCAACTCATAATCGAATTCAAGAATCCAAGTCATTTCAATCAAGTTTGTTGCATACAGAAGCTTGGTTATGCTCCATTGAAGGAATCTGGAAGCTCTTGAGGATTGATTTGAAGGTTTGAGGGCTCTGTTCAATCGATTTTAACAGGTATGTAATTCTCATTCCATGGCTTGATTTAGGCATAATCAATAGGAATTGTTAGCTTAGATGTGATGTAGGTTAGTGTGTGAAGCTTTCTGGTAGCAATTGGTTAGGTTTAGAGACATTAGGTTAGGTGCCACAATTTCTGTTCTTGATCGTATCTTGGTGGTTCTTGAGAGTTAACCCTAGCTAGATGGTGGAATCAACTCAGGATAACATGGTGATGATGTTAGACACTTTAATTTGAAGAATGGTGATGATTGAATCTTGAGCAGTTTCTGAGTTTTTGATCGTGTTTTGAGGATGGTAATGATTCAATAAGAATGATTGGTATGGTTGAAATCAGTGTGAAAAATAGAGTGGATTAGGGTTTTCAACTTTAAGTTTTGATGAGATATTGGAGGAATCCGATTGAGGAAGATGAAGTTCTTGGCTCTGTTCATCCATGGAGGTTCTTCCCTCCAGATTTTTGAATTGGGGAAGATGATGTTGTGGCCATTAGATTAGAGGAGGACTTTGACTGAAGGCATAATCCAACGGCCACGAGTGATGGAGATTTTGTGAAGAATTTTGAGATAATATGAAACGCATCGTTTCATTTATTTGATGGTTTTGGGCTTAAGTCAGTAGTTGATACTCCCACCCCCCCTTATGGCCCAATCACCAAAATGAACTGAATTCATTTGCTATTCACACCACGCGCCTTTTATTTTCTCATGATTTTATTTTTTATTTTTCATTTTATTCATGGTTAATGGAAAATTCATAAATAATTGAAAAATGACTCAATTAATTCCATTCTTTTTACCATGGATTCATGATTGAATCTAGTATTTTTTAGATAAAAAATATTAATATTCCATGCATTTTTTGATTTTATGTACAGTTTTACATTTTAATTGATATTAAAATAATCATGGTTGATGCTTGATTTTGTTGAATTTGGTTTGATCATGTGATGATGATTCTTGCCCTGATTTTTTGTGTGTAGCTAGCATAGATGTGCATGTTCCCCCTAGATTTTTCTCACATTTTTGTGATGAATATAAGTGGTAGTTCTAGGTTGAAACTTTAAGAGCTCCATTTTTAGGGTTTATGGTTGATACCTTGTGGTTTAGATTTTATTTTTAGAACTTGGTGGATGACTCAACCTCTGATTTTTGTATGGTAGATTCATGATTGAATTAGGTTCCCTTAGATTAGGGTTTTGTCTCTTGCTCTTGGATGATGTTGAAGACAAGCTTGGGCTGCAATGAATTGCTTGAAGAAGCTTGGATGTGAGGATCTTCCCCTCTTTGGGTATAGTGTTGATTAGGTGTTAAGATTAGGGTTTGTAGGTAGAGCTCCTAGATAGATTCTCTTCCTTCATAAACATGGAAGATGTTGATCACTTCCATTCTTCCCTATGATGTAAGGTCCCCTTGTAAAGGCTTCATCCCTCCTTTGGTAGGATGTGTGGCTCTTTGCAAGTTGGTAGAACCTTTGAGGGTCCCTTTCTTTGATGATAGGATGCTTAGTGGTGACCTTTGGTCTTCACTCTGCTGTCAATCATCCAAACTTTGCTCTTGTTAGATGAATCTTTCTCACTTTCTAGAGGATGGAGTTCCTTGTTAGAAGATTGAAGATTCTAAGAGTTGATACTTCTTTGTGTTTGGAGATTACCTTTAGGAGCTGAAGCTTGTAGATGAAGAAGAACAAGTTGATACTGGTAAAGAGGAGAGAGCTGAAGCTTGAAGACCAAGTTGACACTTGTGAAGAAGATCAAATTGAGATTGAAGAAAGAGCTGAAGCTTGAGGAAACAAGTTGATACTTGTGTTTGATACTTTGAGAGCCTGAAGAAACAAGTTGATACTTGATATTAGGAGTGAAGCCTGAAGGTGGAATTGACTGAAGAGATGAGGCTTGGGGAAGAGAGAATAAGTTGATACTTATGTTTGATGTGTTAGAAGCTTGAAGAAGTAAGTTGACACTTGCTATTGAAGATGATAGCCTTGAAGGGTGGTTGAGGACTGATGACTGAACTGCTGCCAGGATTGCTTTGCTGTAGAGCTGTGGAAGCTGTTGATCTGCTTTCTTTTCCTGTCTGTTTGCTTTCTGTGCAACTGTATTGATGTGACTTGTTTGATTTGCTTGATGCATTAGAATAAGTTCATGTGTAGATTGATTTAAGCTAGGAGCATGATTGCACTAGAGGTTGAGTTGCTCCCTCTGCTTGTATTTTTACTGTATGGCTTTGCTTGCTGGTATTCGGTAGAGCCCTGCTCCCTTGCCTGTGTGGTTTGTGTGCTTGATGGAATTTTATGTTACTTCTTCTGTATGACTGCAGTTATTATATCTTGCTTGATAGCATGTTATTTCCTCTGTATGATTGCAGTTATTATAACTTGCTTGATAGCATGTTGTTTCTTCTGTATGATTACAGTTATTCATATCTGGCTTGAGGTCGAGATGAGCTTGTGGAGGCTGATGCCCCACACACATTTCCTCCATCACTTGCATTGCATGCATTTTACAGTTGTTTACTGTTTACTATTTAGCTGATGCTTTATCTGTTTCTGTTTATCATTGACATGATCCCCTAGGAATCTCACTTCCTTTGATAAGGAAGTGATGATTAGAACTTTAGGTTTAAACCTATGCATGATAACTTCTAGGAGTTACCTGTTTCAAACTTCAACCATAGGATGAATCCTTGGCATGACAACATTAGGACTTGATAGTCTCCCCTTAGTTGAGCCTGTTCTCTCTTCTCATCTCAAAACGAATTAAAATACAGTAATAAAGGTTAACTAACGTCGTACGTTACGAGCCTTAAGCTATCTGAGAAAGGATTGTTGGAGACTGTCTTTTCAACAGTCTGGATGTTTAGTATAGTAACCTTTGGGTGACATGCGACGCATTCACTCTCAGGTCATAGTCTCTAGCGCGATATTGGTTGCAAACATCCATAAAAAACAGTTCTTCCGTAAAAGACAGAAAACAAACTTCAAACCTTTTTGCCCCGTGGGCCCATAAGTCAAAGGAAGCTTTTCTGAAGAAAAGAGTGTCGTTAACTCCCAGTTCTACCACAAACGGTAACGCCTAAATCTTCAAGGGTCGAGCTGCGTACACCAAACTGCTGGAACTGTTTGTTAACCCTACTCGATAAAACAGATGAATCTGAATCCCCGTAATCCGTATTATCCCGAAATACGTAAGCTCTGATCTCTCATACATGTTGAGAGTACGTAGGCACAATACTGATGTATTGGCGAGCCACCTTCCCCATAACCCATAGTTAGGCGAACTACGTTGACTCTGATTTCTCATTCTCTGATGAGAATACATAGGCATAAAGCGCGACGCTTTGCTGAGTCATTTTCTTTTCTTTTCATACCGGCCTTGATAGGTAGATAGTCTAAACTAACTCGTCCAGTGAATACAACAAGCGTGGATCCCATCGAGTACGATGGACGTGAGGGGTGCTAATACCTTCCCCTTGCGTAACCGACTCCCGAACCCAGACAATGGTTGCGATGACCTTGTCTTATACCCTTTCGTCAGGTTTTTCCGATCGTTTCCTTTCCCGTTCTGAGGGATAAATAACGAAAGGTGGCGACTCTTCTATTCAGCCGGCGCCTTATTTTCGCAGTAGCGACAAGTTGGTACAAAATGTTTCCAAATGAATTAAATATGATTTTCCCTTTTTAAAACCTTTTTCATGGAAATTTCATTAGGGATTCCTCAATCCAAGCCTAACCTTTGATGCCTTGAGGTTTAGTTGAGCAAATGACCCCATTTGGAGCAAGTTTGATGTTGGAAAGATTTCCATTTGAAGTGTGCAAAGTGGTGAAATGGACCTATAATGAAAATGACCCGTAATCCCGCTTTCCCAAAACACCCCTGCCTTGCAAGCCTCATAACTTGAGTTCTACAAATCAGATGAAGGACTTCTAGTACTTTTTTGAAAGATAAGATCATGAGGAACAACTTTAATGTTCATCAAAAATTAAGGAGAAACATACTTATAGGTCAAAAATGGCTTGGAAGTTGGTTGACTTTTGTTGACCAAAATCACATTCATTTGAGGACCTGTAACTTGTCTGCTTCATAACCTGAGTTCTATAAATCCAATCAAGGACTTCTAGTACTCAAAAGAAAGCTAAGAACATGCTCTAAAAGTTTCATGTTGGTCAAAAGTTGCCCCTGCGTTCTTCAAACCAAAAGGCATTACTTTATAGCAGAACGTCCCCTATGGCGTGATGAAAGTCGTCTTCTCCATGTCCTCCGGTGCCATCTTAATCTGATTGTATCCGGAAAATCCATCCATGAAGGAAAACACTGAGAATTATGTGGTGTTATCAGCAAGTACGTCAATATGAGGGAGCGAGAAATCATCCTTTGGGATCGCTCTATTCAGGTCCTATATTCAACACACATCCTGACTTTGTCGTCCTTTTTAGGCACGTGCACAATGTTTGCAACCCACAGAGGGTAATTAGTCACAGCAAGAAATCTGGTGTCTAGTTGCTTCTGGACTTCTTCTTTGATCTTCACTGCCATATCAGGTCTGGTTCTTCTCAGTTTCTGTTTAACAGGAGGACACTCTTCTCGAAGAGGCAGGCGATGAACTACAATATCAGTGTCGAGTCCAGGCATATCTTCATATGACCAAGCAAAGACATCCTTATACTCTCGGAGTAACTCAACCAGTCTTTGCTTGACATCACTTTGCAGCGCGGCCCCTATTCTGACTTCCTTCTTGTCTTCCTCGGTTCCCAGGTTGATGACTTCAACTTCCTCCTGATGAGGCAGGATGACCTTCTCCTCTTGTCTCAATAATCTAGCAAGCTCTTCGGGTAGGTCTTCGTCTTCATCAATCTCTTCTTCTGCTTGAAAGATCGGATTGTCAAAGTCACACCGAGTCATAGACGAGTCTGAGTTGATGGTATCTGAAATGTGTAACCTGCAATGATGATGATTTTATGCTTAAATGATATGCAAACAAAACAAACACAAACCACATTGCCATTTTATTGTTAGAAAACAAAAAGAAGAAAAACAGGGATCACAAAATTGAATGAGAAAAAACGCCTTTTGATTAATGATAAAAGATGGTTCAAACATAAACAAGCATTCCCTGAACAAAATACCGCTATGCTCCGGGTAGAACATAGGGTTACACAATAACTAAGAAAACAAAATATTACTCTTCACGTGTCACTTAGACAAATTCCTCAATGGACCAGTTGCATAGTTTCTGTCCGGGAGCACTTGGATGGATCCAGGCGTCCATGTCGCAATCACTGTCTCCGGCTTCATCATCAGAAACAACATTGATTTGCTCAAAAATAACACCTCCCCTGGTGAACTTGACGGGCCCTTTGTATCGTGGCGCGCTCTGCGAAGATGATGGGTGGTACCCCAACCCAAACTTGTCCTGCTTCTGAGGTATGTCTAGCACCTTTCCCCATCCTTGTGATGCCCCTGCCTGTACTGCCGCTTGAGCCTCCTTGAAAGATGACATAGCTACTTCTGGTTCTTTGTTCACAACTAGAGATTTGTCCTTCAACTACACGGTCTCGAAGGCCTGACACAAAGTTTCATGAATTTCTCCGTCTACCTCAAGATATTTGAAAGATGACAAGTGGCTAATCATGATATCTTCTTCCCCACATACTGTCACAACACTGCCTCCGACCATATATTTCAGCTTCTGACGTAATGTGGAGGTAACAACCCCAACAGAATGTATCCATGGACGACCCAACAGACAGCTGTAAGCAGGCTGAATGTCTATGATGTAAAATACTGCCTCAAATACCTCTGGGCCCACTTGGATAGGTAGAGTTATCTCCCCAAAAACAGATCTTCGAGTTACATCAAAGGCGCACCAAATCACTTGGTGTACAATAAAGGCCCTGACGATCTATCTTCATCAATGCTTTCTTTGGCAACACATTCAAGGACGAACCTGTATCAACAAGGATGTGCGATATCACTGTTCCTCGGCATTCAAGTGAAATATGCAGTGCTAAATTGTGGTTTCTGCCCTTTGGCGTCAAGTCCAAATCTGTAAACCCCAGACCATTTCCCGCATTCATATGCGCCACCACTCCTTCGAGCTAGTTAACTGATATTTCTTGTGGTACATATGCAGTGATTAAAACCTTTAACAACGCACTTCGATACGCTTCCGAACACAACAGCAGTGATAGTATAGAAATTTTTGAAGGAGTTTGTTGTAGATGGTCGACTATCTTGTAGTCGCTTTTTCTAATCAGCTTCATGAATTCTTCCATATCTTTTTCCAGAGGCTCCTTCTCGCTTACCCGAGGAATTTCTTCTGCCACTATCTTGCCTTTCCCTTTATCAGTTTTCTCAGCCACCACCTCGGGCGTCGAAAAGATTCTATCGCTCCTGGTAATTCCTCCGACTCCAACAAGATTATCGACTGAGTTGACAGGTAAATTCTTCAATTCCACCTTCTGTCCATTACAAAACACCTCGGCTCCGTAATTCCACGGGATAGACTTTAAAATTTCGTACGGCACATGTCCTTCTTTAGTTATGATAATTGTAGGTGGCCTTGGAGGCACTGGAATAGTGATAGTTTTATATGAGATAGAAATCGTCGCAATTTCATCCTGCTCCTCCTCTACTACTTCCATGGGTTTCCTTTCAGCGGTCCGATCGAATTGTAACATTCCTTCATACATCATGCTTTGAATATACTTCTTCAGATCATCACATCCCTCGGGATGGATCAAACAGTTGTCATAGCCTTCACTATAGCCCGGGAACACTCCCCCCTTCAGCAACTTTTCCTTCAAAAAACTCAATGGCGTTTTCAGCTCATTCAGATTGGTTATCAGATCTAACCCTTCCTCTACAAAAACTGCACCAACTCTAGCCGGCCCATGATTTGGCATAGGGTTCTGCATAACATTTGGTGCATCATGTGAAAAATCTATTGCTTTACTATCAATCAGATCTTGCAACTTATGTTTGAAAGCCTTGCAATTATCAATGTTATGACCAGGTGCCCCAGAATGGAACTCGCATCGTGCATTCGCATCATAACCAGGTGGCGGTGTACCTGTCATAGGAGCCAGTGTCCTCTTTTGGATCAACTGTAATTGTAGTAAAGTTTGAAGCACTTGGGAGTATGGCATTGGTGGTGTATCAAACACTCTATTTGCCATCTTGGGCCGTTCTGGGTATCTTCTATACCTTGCTGATTTTGTTGTGGTGGCTGCTGCTGCAGTTGTTGTTGTTGTTGTTGTGGTTGTTGTGGTACGGGGATCGTAACGCTAGCGACCTGTTGTTGATGATATTGATGATATTGATTATGAGGCTGCCTCCATCTTCCTTGAAAACTAGATACTGAATTGGTTTCTCCCTCGCGCCTTTTGTTGCCAAAGACCTTTCTTCCTCCTCCTCCAGCTGAGGATCCTTCACCTGCTTGAATCTTCCCAATTTTGATACCATTCTCTATACGTTCCCCAGTGATTATCATGTCAGAAAAGCTGCCAGACATACAGTTGATAAGCTTCTCATAGTATATGCCAGATAAAGTGGCTACGAACATGTCGATTAGCTTACGCTCCACCATCGGAGGTTGAACTCTTGTAGCCAATTCGCGCCACCTTTGGGCGTACTCTTTGAAGCATTCGTTACTTCTCTGGGTAAGATTTTGCAATTGGACCCTGTTTGGAGCAAGGTCACTATTATATTGATAATGCTTCATGAATGCCTCAGCCAAATCCTTCCAGCTATGGACATTAGTGGGCTCCAACCCCATGTACCACTCAAGGGAAGGACCGGACAAACTATCTTGAAAAAGTGCATTAACAGCTTTTCATCGCCTGAGTAAGCAGATATCTTCCTGTAATACGAGTGAAGGTGAACTCTAGGACATGTAGTACCCTTGTACTCATCAAAGTGTGGGACTTTGATTTTCCGCGGTATCCTTAGGTCAGAGATAAGTCCTAGGTTGGCCATATTAAGGCCCATAGAGTTCTGACTCTCAAAGCACTTTATCTTGTCTTATAACCATTTGAATCTTATATTAGTCTCGGAAGGCACTTCGCCACCAAAATCTCTCACCGAGAAGATGTCATCCTGTCTGTCCTCAAACAACTGCTGACTCAGGTTGCCATGAATAGCGACGTTGGCTTCAGGCCCATACAAAATTCCCTGACCAGTAATTCCAACATTACCTACTCCAGTGTTACCATTGCCTCCACCAATATTTCCAATACTGTTCCCAGTTGCGTTCCCATTTCCAACACCATTGTCATTCCCACCAGCATTGGGGATAGCGTTATTAGCATGCTGAGTCTCACCATGAGGAGTGTTGATAGCTACCCCCCATGTAACACGCCGTCTATATCAACCCGTGCAATCAAAGGTTGCACCAAAGTCCTGAGTTGGTCTTGTCCACTGGCTACAGTCTGCATAAATTCCATAAATTGAGCCATTCTATCTCTCATTTCCTGCATCTGCTCTTGCATTTGTTCCATGATTATTTTTTGATTGCCTCTAGTTGCGTACCGGTGGCCTACTTTATCAGCAATCCTGAAATACACTAAAAATAGACAAGGGATAAGAAAACAGTTCCGATGCACCTGCAATGCGAAAGAAAAATGCTAAATGCAGACAAGTATATATGCAACAGGAAGATTTCCCCCTCGATTCTAGTTTCCAGAAGAAGAAGCGACCATGAAAAACCCCACAAACAAGTGAACAGAATAACAATTCCTTGTATAATAACAAGCCAAACAACAGTGTGCACACATCAGCTGAGTATAAAATAGAGATGACCTCAATCAATAAGCCTGATGATGGTCGATATATAAGAAAAACAACAAGATACAAAGAAAGATAATCAAGCTGAGCGCCGAGACCGGAAATCCTCTAGCAGCTTCTGCGTCTCAGGATGATCTGGTCTGGCGAGTAGACCATGTATGAGTTGCTCTCGCCGGTTAATGATGCGCTGTAGACTATCAACATGGTCGTCCCAAGCTCCTTCCCCAAAGCACGCTTCAAGTCTGGTTCTCTTGGTGTCTGCTCTCAACCTACAATCCTTCATGTCTGCAATAGCTTGGCTTAATATGTGCTCACTGTTGTATCTGAGTGATTCTTCCACTGAGATCTTCTCGTCCTTCACTTTGAGATGAATCTTCAACTTGGCAATCTGTTGTTTAAGCTTGTCCTCGCGCTCTTTGTTGTTAGTGAGCATGGTGTTCCATACTGATTCAAACTTAGAGATCTCCAAGTAAGCCTTGTCTAGATCCTTCTTTTTGGTAACAAGCACACTATGGACAACGTTCAAATCTCGGCCTGTGCTCTGTCACTAGTCTCCTTTGTCAAATCCGTACCTAGCTTGTTGACAAGCTCAGTCTGTCTCTTGAAGGCATGGACAACATCAACCTTTTCACTTCGGATTAAGGTAATTTCTTTCTCTAATTCTTCATTCACTTTTTTCAACTCTTCTTTCTCACGCAACAGTTGGTTGTACTTCTGGATATCCACAGTAGTGGGTTCTTCAATCACGATGGGGTACAAAGGCGCAACTGAAGGAAATGGCATTAGAGACCTAGCAGCTCTATCTTTGATCTAAACCACGTAAGAGTCATAAGCTCAGTTGTTGCTCTTTCCTAACAATGTCTTACCTCGCCTGTGAATGTTACTCCACGCATATTCCATTCTAACCAAAGTATCAGCTTCTAGCAAGCCTGTGAGATATAGAGATTCTTGTATCTCTTCTTCCTTAGGAGGACTCTTCAAAGCATATCCAAGTTGTCTGTTCAACAAAGAGGGATTATAGTTAATACAGCCCTTCCTTCTGACCAACGGGACGTTCGGAAAACCACTGCAACTATATATGATTTCAGTGCCAAGTATATCCCGATTAAACCATATAATGTTTTCTGCAGATAAACCCATTAACCTAGCAGACCAATCTGAGGTGCCAGCAGTAGCAACAAACGGACCTGTCTTCGGAAGGTGACTGAAGAACCACCTATATAGCATGGGTACACAACAAGACACGTTTTTACCTCTTCGCTTCTCATTCTTGTAATGGATAGAATGGTAAACATCTCCTAACAAGGTAGGCATTGGATTCCCTGAAGCAAGAATATATAAGGCATCTGTGTCAACAAAGTCTGGCAAGTTAGGAAACAAAATGATACCATATATGCACAGAGCGAGAATGGCATTGAACACAATCCAACAACCGTCTTTTGCGAACTGTAAAGCCTTGTCAACCAGAAAAGGTAGGGGAAACCCATACACTCCATTCAACTTTGTCAATTTTCCTGAGAACTCTGAGGCATCAAGATGAATAATTGCAGCAAGCTTAGCTAGGTCTGGCTCAATATCAACATGCTAAAAAGGCATCTGATCCAATACTGTAACTCCTAGTAACGCATCATACTCTTCCAAGGTCGACGCCAAGACATAGTCAGGAAAAACGTTTTTCACAACTGAGGGTCATAAAACTGAAGCAGAGCATATAAGCCATTCAACTCGGATACTGAAGGTTTGCACACCAAACTGAGTAACCTCCAATAAGATTCCTTGAACTCTCCTCTCACCTTCTGATCTGCTAAAACAACAAAACTCAACAGGGAACTGATATCAGGAGAAGGGAGCTTGTAGGCAACTGTCTTCTTCAAAGTCTCCATGTCAGAAAAGATCACTAGAATCGGGGAGAAAATATGCACCTGCAACATAGATACACGTTAATGAAATGCAGATGAAAATGCAAATGCACATGCAAACAGGAGATTAATATTGATGTGTTATAGTTCGAGAAGACCGGCGCTTCGCTTTAGTCATAACCAATCACTGATACTATAACCCCTTGGTATCAAGAGTCCAAACTGTAAAGAACCGGGTAATCTGAAGGCCGGAGTTTCCTGCACAACCCCATCCCCCTCACAGGTAAGGACATATCCACTGACAAGGTTTGGCATCCTATGCGTTTTTCAGCGTCACAAACTTTCAAGAAATGATGATACGTTCACCATTTCTGGTTTGGCATCATTATCTCCTGAAGAGGCCTCACTTAGCTGACTCAAAAATGATCGGTTCCCAGAGTCGACAATTCTCATATCCAAAATTCCTTCGGACCCAAAGGGTCAGAAAGAAAATCATCAAACAGAATCTCGTCTGAGCACGAATTTCATGGCTAGCTGGTGCATGCAAAGCATACAGGCTCACCACTAATCTCCACTTCTAATGCTAAGTCTATACTCAAGCCTGAGTTTGGCTTATCTCTCAATGGAACAATCCCTCCCCACAGCACAACAATAATGAATCATGCGGAAAGAAAATAAAGATAAAGCACATATGCACACACCCAAAAATAAATAAAACAAGCGCTAGGATTGACTCGCATAGGGGATATTACTGTCCCCAGCAGAGTCGCCAGCTGTCGCTACTGCGAAAGTCGAGGCCGACAATGACAGAAGAGTCTCCACCGTGCGTTATTTATCTCAAGAGAGGGAAAGGAAACGCTCAGAGAAAACCTAGCGAAAAGAAGGATAAGATTGGTCATTGCAACCAAATCTCGGGTTCGGTAGTCGGTTACGCAAGGGGAAGGTATTAGCACCCCTCACGTCCATCGTACTCGACGGGATCCACGCTTATTATCTATCTAAAAGGGTGATTGAATCTATCTAACTACAGGCTTGAGAACAAAAGAAAAAAAAAGTGACTCGGCAAAGCAACGGCGTTTTGTACCTGTGTATCTCATCTGAAATGAGAAGTCAAAGTCAACGTAGTTCGGCCAACTACAGGGGAAAGGGGGGAAGGTTGCTCGCCAAGATATCGCATCTTGTGACTATGTACTTTCATCTAGTATGAAAGATCAGAGCAAACGTAGTTCAGACTAAAAGGGAACACAGGTTTGTTCAACTGTTTTTATCCGAGTAGGATTAACAAATAGTTCTAGCAGTTTGGTGTATGCAGCTCGACCATTGGAGACTTAGGCGTTACCGTTTGCGATAGAACTAAGAGTTAACAACACTCTTGCTTATGAAAATTATTTTCAAGGATTAAAGGCCCCAAAGGGCAAAAATAAGTTTGAATGATTTGTTTTTGTGTTTTTTAGAGAAGAAGTGTTTTTGAATGGTTTGCAACTCATATCGCACTAGAGACTATAAACTAGGAGTGAATGCGTCGCATATCACCCAAAGGGTGCTATATTAAACATTCAAGCCATTAAAGAGAAACTTCTCAACAACCCTTTCCTAAGTGCTTAAGGCTCGTAACGCATAATAATCGTTAACCTTTATTAGGTGTTTTAAGATTGTTTTGAGATGAGAAGAGAGAAAGGACACACTAAAGGAGGACTAAACCAAACCTAAAGTGTTCATGCAATGGTGATCTTAAGATTGAGATAAAGGAATGCTACCTAATGTTATCATACATGGTTAAGATCCTAAAGTCTATCATAATCTCCTTTGAACAAGAGAGATTAGAGGTCCTAAGGGAATGCAACAAGAGAGGAACAACAGGAAACAAAATAAACATACTAGAATGCAAACATGAAATGCAAATGAGGGAGGAAATTAGTGTGGAGAAGTAGCCTCCACAAGCTCATCTCAACCTCATGCAACAATATGACAAAATGCAAGATATGAAAAGAAAGGAAATGCACCAAAAGAAACACACAAGAGCATCAAAAATGGGATGAAATGGCCTAAACCAAACAACATCAACCACAATGCCAAAACATGAACATAAAGAAAAGACAAGGAAAGCCTAAATCAAAGTGAGGGTGGGAGGCAATATGAGGACAACAAGTAACCCATAATGGCACTCAACCATGAGCATCATAAGATGGGTGCATAAGAAAGCACAAAGAGGTCCTCATGGATTCATCATTTTAAGCATGCTTCAAATACCTCCAAAGGAGGGACCAAGCTACCTCAATTGAGATTCCAAAGTCATTGGACAGCAAGGGACATGAAATACAAGTGCTAAAAAGAAAAAGCAAGTAAACCACAAGAAAATGCAATCAAATTCCCAAAGGAAAGCACACATGTTTCACAATGAAACCCTAATTGGGAACTTAAAAGCAAGCAATCAAACGAATAAGCAAAACCAAATGTTATGACCTAAAAATGACAAGCACCATCCTTAGCATGTTTACAACATGAATTGATAGGCATTGAGAGCTCAAAGGATCCAAAAGTGTCATATCCAAGTCAAACTAGGTCAAGATGCATGTATGAACCTTCCTTTGGATAGCTTGATTTACAAGTTACTCTAAAAATAGGAAAATGATTCAAAAATTATCAAATAAAAATGCAAGAGGCTCATAAATATGTTGGCAACCAGAGGCCAAAAGATTTCAATCAAAATCACTTCACAACATCACCATAGAAATTGATTCACAAGGGTGCTCCATTGTGAAGGAGGATTGCTTAGGGTCAAATGAAGGGCATCAAAAGTCAACTCAAAAGTCAACCAACCAGGGAAAAATGGTCCTAAAAAATTCATCAACTCATCATTGATATGAGGATTGAATTTTATTCATTGGATCAAAAGAAATTGAGAGAAATAAAATAAAGAACACAACATGTCAAGATTTAAGTTAAATAAAATACTTCCAAAGTTAAATCTCATTTTTAATTGAAAAATAAATCATAAAATAAAATAAAAATTTCTAAAAATAAGAGGACATCTCAAAGATTCTAAAACATATTTTTTGGGATTTTGCCACACTTGAAAGTATTTTAAAATAATTAAAATCTAAACAGATAATAAACAAAAACAAAAAGAATATAAACATAAAATAAATAAAAGCGTGGTGTGAAAAGCAACCTAGAGTAGTTCAAATTTAGTTTGGGCTCAGCAAGGGGGCGTAAATAGCAAGCCCAACCCAAGCGCATGCCAAAAAAATCTGAGTCAAACAATGTTATAGTGGGCAAAGTCAACAACAAACGCACGGTATGGAAAGACGTGGGTTGTCTGATCAAATGGTATACCAATTAAACGGATCTGAACATGCCAAGTCAATTAATGAAATATTTGAATTGGATTAAGTGAAGCAAAGTCAAATGGGTGCAGCGTGTTTCTTAATCAAGACCGTCATAACAAAAAGTAAACGGATCCAACGCCTGCCAAGGAGACACGCCATCACCTTCAACCTCAAGCAAGTGAGGGAAACCAGATGGCGGCCGGAATCCATCTTCGATCGTCTTCCTCATCGTGATCGGCCACCATGAAACACAGATACACCAAAATTAACCAAAATCAACAAAATAAAAGTGAAAACTCATATACTCTTCAAGAGGATCATGAATACATGCTTAGTTTTCAATAAAAGTGCTTAAAAAAACCAAAACAAAAAGAAATAGGAAATGAGCTTAAATGAAAAAGTTCATAAACAGCCAGCAAATCATACCAAAAATCATCTATGATATGCAAGGGTTAAGAATACATGAAAATGGCGTGATAAAACAGCTTAAACAGAGAAATATTTTGAAGAGAAAGAAACCTAAAAATAAGCTTCCTCAGAGCTTGGTTCTTAAGCAAAGCTTGAAAGAAACTATCCAGAAACGTTCTGTGAAACTCAAGGAAGCTTTTGCAATGTTTTGTTTTTGTTGAAACTTAGTGAAACTAAAAAAAGGTATTTGAATTTTTTTTCCTCTCTTTTCTCAATCTGTTCTTGCTTAAAATCTCTCCAAAACCACCTCTGAGGACTTATGAATGATTCTGAGATTAAATATGTTAGATTCAGATTGAAATAAGGCCCAATTCTGTTCTCTTTAAGCCCAATTGGATTTCAAAATTTCTCCTCCTGGTAGCTTCTAAAAGTACACGAAAATGTACTTGCAAAGCTGTAAAATGTGCTCAGCTAGCTTGCATCTGAGGTGAACTAATCTAAGGGTTGAAAATGGCTCCTTGATTTGGTCTTATGGCATGTTTTTGATGTATTTCTTAATCTTGAAGAAAGCTTGAAAATCGCCACCAAGATGCACTAAAATCTCTAATCCAAGGATGGCATTATATTTGAAATGTGTTTGGCACTCAAAAAATGCATCAGGTTGGTACAAAATGTTTCCAAATGAATTAAATATGATTTTCCCTTTTTAAAACCTTTTTCATGGAAATTTCATTAGGGATTCTTCAATCTAAGCCAAACCTTTAATGCCTTGATGTTTGGTTGAGCAAATGACCCCATTTGGAGCAAGTTTGATGTTGGAAAGATTTCCATTTGAAGTGTGCAAAGTGGTGAAATGGACCTATAATGAAAATGACCCGTAATCCTGCTTTCCCAAAATACCCTTGCCTTGCAAGCCTCATAACTTGAGTTCCACAAATCAGATGAAGGACTTCTAGTACTCTTTGGAAATATAAGATCATGAGGAACAACTTTCATATTCATCAAAAGTTGAGGAGAAACGTCCTTCTAGGTCAAAAATGGCTTGGAAGTTGGTTGACTTTTGTTGACCAAAATTACATTCATCTGAGGACCTGTAACTTGTCTGCATCATAACTTGAGTTCTATAAATCCAATCAAGGACTTATAGTACTCAAAAGAAAGCTAACAACATGCTCTACAAGTTTCATATTGGTCCAAAGTTGAGATGAGACTTGTATCTTGAGATAGGTGGTCTTGAAGTTAGGCACTGAACAAGGGATTTTACACTGAGAACCCTAATTCAGACACTCCTCACACTCTTGATTCTTGATGAAATGATATCTCATGTATCTTAACACAACATTCCATGACCATGAAGACTTGTAATTGAGTCTTAATATCCTTCAATTTCACAGTTAACTTGGGGATGACCACATGAAAACCCTAATTGCACCACCTTCAACTGTAACCCTTCACACTTGGTATTAACACTTGAATGAACTCCACAATGACCCTCAAGGCCTCCAATGAGCTTAAATGACCATCTCTCTCCATAACCATGGGCTTGTGATCCTCAGATGACCTTCAAATGGCCTCCTCGACAGGAGGTGAACCACATACACTTATCTGCCTATCCAAAGGGCTTTGACTTATCTCTGATGATGATAACCACTCTGTTAACTTGAATACAAACTCTTGATTAGGTGTAGATTCCTTGGCAAATTCCTCTTGTTTCATACACATATCTTGATCCCCTGTAAATGCAAAATGCTATGCAATGCAATATGCTAGAGCAATGAAATGAAACATAAACCAAGTAAAGAAAAAGGTTGGGCAAATTTTGGGGTACAACAGTTGGTAGTTCATCTAATCTAGCCTATGCTTCTAATGACTTATCATCACGAGAAAAAGAGATCATTTTCATCAAGCACTTCGTCAACTCTGAACTTATCCCCGCTCATTATTTGGATGAGATCTACTTTCAGAAGTTTAATTTCTTTAACTCATTTTATCAAGAAAAATTAAGAAATGATTGTGGAATTATTTGCTTGCATGTCTAATCAAGAAGTGATAACAGCTAAGCAAGACATGCCTAGACCTATCATGGTTTTCATGATGACAACGCATGCAATATGACTTTGATAACAAATCATGAAGATGCAACATGAATTTGATGACAAGCCATGAACATGTAAATTTACTTTGACCATAATTCTAGCAAGTATTATAATTGTTTCAAGCAGTCATATATGTACAAGATAGTTTGATCAAGCTCTTCCTTTGAACAAACCTAAATAGTTAGGGTTTAATGATCATAATGATAACCTCTGATGATGGAATTTGACTTAAAGATACATCAAGTCTCATATCTAATAATATTTAAGTGAAGTTCTTAAGTGATTTGTGTATTCTGCAAAAAAAAGCTTGAAGCTTCAGAGTGTGAAAGAGAGGAAGTGTGAAAGCTCGCTTGATCGTGTATGAGTGATCAATGTTTAGTAAAAACATAAGGGAATTTTTGTAAATAAAATGGATAAATCACACACTCTCTAAAACTATTTTTAAAGCATCTACTTCTCAAAGAAAATAACCTAAAATTTTTTTGGAGCCTAGCCAGATAAGTTGGAAAATGCCATAATGATTATGACATGTTTCGAACTGTTTAATTGATTGGACCATATACCTAATTGATTAGGTAAGGGAAAATTTGAGTCCATAATCTAATTTGATAGTTTCTTAGTGAAGTTTAACGACTCTCTATCAAATATTTCCAAAATAGGCACAAATAATCGATTATTTAGATCATCTAATAGTTTGGAATAAAGACTCAATCGATTAGACAATTAATTTTGCCCATAGATCATTTCATTTTTTGAACCATCCTTTAGCCTATAAATTGAGGCCTTCCGTTTTAGTTTCTCACATCAAAACATGATATTTCTCATCTATCTCTCTCTAAAGTATTTTCTTTTTCTCTTACATAAATTTGGCCATACTGCTTTAAGTAAGGTTTTTGTGTTTAAGTGATGAAATTATTCTAGAAAAGGTAACATTGTAAATTCACCAAGAGTTCTTTTACCTCTTGAATGAATATATCTTCCTTAGGAAGAGTTTATTTGGGTTTGAAACTAAAATTGTTAAAAGCTTTGGTTGGGGGATTTAGTATTAAGTATACATTTGGTTCGTGAGTTTAGCCACTTTAGGAAAACTCTACTTTTGGATTCTTGAAGATAATAAGTGTAAAATCTTCTTATCGGTTCTTGAGTTCAGCCTTATGTAAGATCTCAAATTGGTTAGAGATCATCCTTGTGTAAAATCTTGTTTCGATTCATGGTCAGTGCATGTAGAACCTCGGTTTGGTTTGAATGATAGCCAATTCAGAACTTCACATTGATTCAACATAAGCCTATAAAAATATCGGTTTAGCTTGGAGACTAACCGCTCGAATCTTTGTCTGTGTTTGGTATGAAAACTAACTACTTCATTTAATTGTTCATTGTTTGGTTGGATTTTAACCTAAAACTTCATTTTTCTTGTATAAGGGGGTTCATGAGCTTAACTGTAACAGCCCAAATTTCATTAAATAATTAATTGTAGTAATTAATTGATTTAGTAGGATTTTTATTAAAGTTGGAAATTAAATTTTATTAATTGGAATTAATAGAGAATTGAAAGGAAATTGGAAGGAAAGAAAATAAAAGGAAATATATAAGAGGGAAAGAAAAGAAAGATAGAAAACATTTGGAAAGAAAGAGGAAAGAAAGAAGAAAGAAGAGAAAGAGAGGAGAAGAAGAGGAAAAGTGGAAATCATCAAGAACCAACATCAAAGCTCCGATTAATCGAGGTAAGGGTGAGAAATATTTCTATTTGATCATTGCATGATGTTATGTATGTTGGGTTGGGGTTTTGGTAGAGTTTTCATCACTTTCCAATTAGGGCAAATGTTGGATTAATCGGTAGATTGATGATTTAATCGGTTGAAACTGAGCAAGAATGCCGTAGAATAGTCGGGTAACATGTATTGATGCTATTTGTACTGATTTGGATGTTTGAGGTTTGGTTGATGATGGGTTGATGAAGGAGAAGCAGAATAGGGTTCTGTTCTGCGCAGGTTCGCTGGCTCTCACCAAGCGAGCGAAGGCGAAGCTTCGCCAAGCGAAGCCTAGCGAATGCTGGCGAGTAATTATGATTAAATCCCAGGGGACTTCGCTGGCGAGTTCGCCGAGCGAAGGTGGATAGCGAAGGTTCGCCCAGCGAAGGTGCTGGCGAATGGTGGCGAATGAAGTCAGTAGCTACTGACTTGGGCTCGCTGGGAAGTCTCGCCAGGCGAAGCCTAGCGAGTGTTCGCTGAGAGAGTTCGCCAGGCGAAGGCCAGGCGAAGGTTCGCTGCGAGGGTTCTCCAGGCGAACGAAGGCGAATTTGACAGCATTTCTCTTTTGCTGTGTTGTTCATGTGGTGATAGTTTGGTGGTTTCACATAGATTGATATTCTTATGATATGATATAGATATGATCTATTGTGATGATGTGTGGTGTGGGTAGCCTCCGGGCGTGAATCCTAGTTGATATGCGATGCGCATTAATTGTGATAAATAGAAATACATGTGAATACAATGATGAATGTATGTGTATTATTTAATGAATTGTGAGTGCATATTTATATGCGACTGTTGTGGAAATGCATGGGAACATATGTGGTATGTGTGCATTGTTGTTGAGTATGATGATGATGGTGTGTGAAATGAATACATTGATAAATGTTTGATATATGTTGTATGTGCAATCATGATGAAATTCTCGAAGGGGTGAATTATTCGAATGCATGGGATTAAGACGCGGGAACGGTCTTAAGTGCATTTATTGTGATTGGTTGATTGTACATGCATCATTCAGTCAAGAGGCAATGTCTGTTAGTTTCGTGGAAATTAGTGGCTTGTCCCAAACCTAGAAGGGTGGGTTTGAAGCCTAGGGGACGGGCTTGGTTGTTATCGGTCTAGAATGGTGGACCCGGTTTAAAGTGAAAACCGAAAAATGATAACGAGTTATCGGTCTAGAAGGGTGGACCCGGTTTAGAATGAAAACCGAAAAAAGATAACGAGAGTCGGTACCGCATTGCATGAGTTGCATTGAGTTGTTGAGTCACATTGATATATGACATATGCATGAAGGGATGCTTATGTGTGAATGATGAGGTTGTGGAAATTGTAAGTGTATGCATAATGTGGGAATGCTTTGTGAATATCCATGTTTGTCTATATATGTGTGGTAAATATATATGACTAAGAGAATGAAGTGTGGTGAGAAATGCGAATATGTGTTATATGATTACCTATATATATATAATCTTATGCTTTGATTATTATGGTTATATTTCTCACCCTTCTGCTGTTTTATAATGCTCTATGAGGCATTGCAGATTAGGATGCTGGAGTCCTTTTGTGAAGTATTCTTCATTCTTTTGAGTCTGCTGCTCTGATATGTAACACCGGGTAGTTAGACTAGTATAGTCATTCTTTTGTGATACATTGCGATGTATCAGCTGATGTGGTTTTGTAATCTAACTGATATGATGTATTGATCTGGATGACTTATGTGCATTCGAATTAATATTTTGAAAACGATTAAATGATTTGATCTTCCGCTTAATTTTGAAATGGTTACATATCTTATGGAGAAAAATGTAAAAGTGTTTTATTGGTGAAATTGTGGCATTCTTCTTTTATACCTTATTATAAAACCTTTTTACTCTGATAATTTGTATGTGCTTAATTGTTTTATATGCATTTATTTGGGGTATAGAAGGGGGTGTTACAATAGTGGTATCAGAGCAGGTTGGTCCGTCCGGCCAAGTTGTTAGAGTGTTTTTCCCTGTGTGTTATTGATATGCGTGTGATGCATTATCAATATTGGTTGTTCTTACGTAATTCTGTTGTTGTAATTAGTAAGATGGTTGCAGGGAGGAACGACAAAGCGATTGCGGAGGCATTGACGAGATTGGCGGGGGAAATTGGGCAGAATCTTCCGGCCAATGTGAATGTGAGGAATCATGCTGATGATGGATTCCGTGCTTTGGGGAAATTCCAAAAGAATAACCCTCCGGTCTTCAAAGGAACTCATGAACCGGACAAGGCACAAATTTGGTTGAAAGCTGTGGAAAAGATTTTTCGAGCTATGAATTGCTCGGATGCACAGAAGGTGCAGTTTGGGACTCATATGCTCGAAGAAGAAGCTGAAGATTGGTGGGGTAATACTCGCCAAAGATTTGAGGAAGATGATATTGTGATTACGTGGGATTTGTTTAGAGAAACCTTTCTGGAGAAGTATTTTCCAGAGGATGTGCGGGGGAAGAAAGAGATCGAATTTCTTGAGTTGAAGCAAGGTAATTCGACGGTTGCTGAGTATGCGGCGAAATTTGAGGAGTTGATCAAATTTTGTCCTCACTATAATACTGGTAATGCTGAGAGGTCTAAGTTCCTCAAGTTTGTGAACGGTTTGAGACCCGAGATTAGACAAGCTATTGGATATCAGGAAATCAGGCGGTTTTCTGAGTTGGTTAACAAGAGCCGAATTTATGACGAAGACAGTAGGGCTAGGTCTAGCCACTACAAGAGCCTAAGTGATAAGAAAGGAAAAGGACAATTCAGAGGAAAACCTTACATAACTCCTGCCGATAAGGGGAAACAAAAGGTTGGTTTTGGCAAGAAACTAAGTGGGGGAGTTTCTACTCCGGTGAGATGTTATAGGTGCGGTGAAGAGGGACATTGTGCTCCTGAATGCAAAAGTGTTGAGAAGACGTGTTTTAAGTGTGGCAAGCCAGGCCACAAGGCTCTTGAGTGCAGAAGCGGTGCGGGTGTTACTTGCTATAACTGTGGTGAGCGAGGGCACATCAGTACCAAGTGCGATAAGCCGAAGAAGAATCAAGGGAGTGGGAAAGTGTTCGCTCTATCTGGATCTGAGACTGCTAGCGACGATCGATTGATCCGAGGTACGTGTTTCATTAATGGTACACCTTTGATCTCTATAATTGATACCGGAGCTACGCATTCTTTTATTTCTTTGGATTGTGTTAGAAGGTTGAATCTTGAGTTGTCTGTGATTGGTGGCGGTATGGTTATTGATACTCCTGCTATGGGTTCAGTAACTACACCGTATGTTTGCTTGAATTGCCCGTTGAGTATTTTCGGTAGAGATTTTGGGATTGATTTAGTGTGTCTTCATTTAGATCAACTTGATGTCATTCTTGGAATGAATTGGTTAAAATTCAATCGTGTTTATATTAACTGTTTTGACCAAACGGTTATTTTTCCCGATTCGGATGTTGAAAGGGATTTGTTTATGACAAGGAAACAAGTGAAAGAATCGGTGCAGGATGGGGCTAAGGTATTCATGTTTATGGCAACTTTGAGTATTGGTGGAAGTGAGGAAATTGATGCCTTGCCCATTGTTAGAGATTTTCCGGAAGTTTTCCCTGATGAGATAAAGGATTTACCGCCGGAGCGAGAAGTGGAGTTTTCAATAGATTTGATTCCTGGAACTAGTCCGATATCGATGGCTCCTTATCGTATGTCGGCATCAGAATTGAAAGAGTTGAAGAGTCAACTTGAGGATTTGCTTGAGAAGAGGTTTATTCGTCCGAGCGTGTCACTGTGGGGTGCACCAGTGTTGTTGGTTAAGAAGAAAGAGGGTTCTATGAGGCTCTGTGTGGATTACAGACAGTTGAACAAGGTGACTATTAAGAATAAGTATCCACTTCCAAAGATTGATGATCTGATGGATCAGTTGGTTGGTGCAAGCGTGTTCAACAAGATTGATTTGAGATCTGGGTATCATCAGATCCGTGTGAAAGCTGAGGATATTCAGAAGACGGCCTTTCAGACGAGGTATGGACACTATGAGTATTCTGTGATGCCATTTGGTGTGACTAATGCACCAGGTGTATTTATGGAGTACATGAATAGGATTTTCCATCCTTATTTGGATAAGTTTGTGGTGGTGTTTATCGACGACATCTTGGTTTATTCGAAGAGCGAAGAAGAGCATGCCGAGCATCTGAAGATTGTGTTATCTGTGTTGAGAGAGAAGCAGTTGTTTGCGAAACTTTCTAAGTGTGAATTTTGGTTGAAGGAAGTTAGTTTCCTTGGTCATGTGATTTCTAGTAGTGGTATTGCGGTCGATCCGTCGAAGGTTGAAGCGGTGTCGCAATGGGAGACTCCGAAGTCAGTTTTTGAGATCAGAAGTTTTCTTGGTTTAGCCGGTTATTATCGGAAGTTTATTGAAGGATTTGCTAAGTTATCATTGTCGTTGACACAGTTGACTAGGAAGGGTCAAGCCTTTGTTTGGGATGCCAGGTGTGAAGTGAGTTTTCAAGAACTTAAGCAAAGGTTGACGACAGCTCCTGTTTTGATTCTGCCAAATCTAGAAGAACCATTCGTTGTGTATTGTGATGCTTCTTTGATGGGTTTAGGAGGTGTGTTGATGCAGAATAACCAAGTTGTGGCTTATGCTTCGAGGCAACTCAAAGTGCATGAGAAGAATTATCCGACGCATGACTTAGAGTTGGCCGCCGTTGTGTTCGTGTTGAAACTTTGGAGGCATTATTTATTTGGCGCAATATTTGAAGTGTTTAGTGACCACAAGAGTTTGAGATACCTTGTTGATCAAAAGGAATTGAATGCGAGACAAAGAAGATGGCTTGAACTTTTGAAGGATTATGATTTTGGCTTGAATTACCATCCGGGTAAAGCGAATGTAGTAGCGGATGCATTGAGTCGGAAATCATTGCATATGTCGGCGTTGATGGTGAAAGAGTTAGAATTGGTCGAGCAATTTCGAGATTTGAGTTTGGTATGTGAGAGAACTTCTTTTGGATTTAAGTTGGGTATGTTAAAGCTTACAAGTGGTATTTTGGATGAAATTCGAGAAGGACAGAAATCGGATTTGAGTTTAGTTGATCGGTTGACTTTAATCACCCAAGGCCAAGGTGGTGATTTTCGTATTGATGAGAATGGTATTATGAGATGTCGGGATCGAGTTTGTGTTCCGAATGTTGTTGAGCTTAAAAAGAGTATCCTTGAGGAAGGACATCGTAGCGGATTGAGTATTCATCCGGGTGCTACTAAGATGTATCAGGATTTGAGGAAAGTATTTTGGTGGCCTAGTATGAAGAAGGATATCGCGGAATTTGTATATTCTTGTTTGACTTGCCAGAAGTCAAAGATTGAGCATCAGAAACCATCGGGTTTGATGAAGCCGTTGTTTATTCCTGAGTGGAAATGGGATAGTATCTCCATGAATTTTGTATCGGGTTTGCCGAGGACGCCGAGTAATTTTGAGGCTATTTGGGTTATCGTGGATAGATTGACTAAATCTGCTCACTTTATTCCTATGCGTATGGATTACCCTTTGGAGAAGTTGGCTAAGTTGTATATTGAGAGGATTGTGTGTCTGCATGGTATTCCGTTAAGTATTGTTTCGGATAGAGATCCGCGGTTTACTTCGAGATTTTGGGAGAGCCTGCAGAGTGTTTTGGGTACTAAGTTGCGTTTGAGTTCAGCGTATCATCCTCAGACTGATGGTCAGACAGAGAGGACGATTCAGTCGCTTGAAGATCTTTTGAGAGCTTGTGTATTGGAAAAAGGAGGAGCTTGGGATAGCTACTTGCCTTTGATTGAGTTTACCTACAACAACAGTTTCCATTCGAGTATTGGTATGGCACCATTTGAGGCGTTGTATGGTAGGCGGTGTAGGATACCATTGTGTTGGTTCGAGTCCGGAGAGAGTTCTGTTGTTGGACCCGAGTTAGTTCAACAGACTACTGATAAGATCAAGATGATCCAAGAGAAGATGAGAATTACTCAGAGTCGTCAGAAGAGTTATTATGACAAGAGGAGGAAGGCACTTGAATTTCAAGAGGGAGATCATGTGTTTCTTCGAGTCACTCCGATGACAGGTGTTGGTAGGGCACTGAAGTCGCGCAAGTTGTCGCCGCGTTTCATTGGTCCTTATCAGATTTTGCAAAGGATAGGAGAAGTGGCCTATCGTGTGGCTTTACCACCGTCGCTTGCTAATCTTCACGACGTATTCCATGTATCTCAGTTGAGGAAATACATTGCGGATCCGTCTCATGTAGTCCAAATAGATGATGTGCAGGTGAGAGATAACCTGACTGTTGAGACATCACCTATGCGGATTGAGGATCAGAAATTGAAAAAGCTTTGAGGTAAAGAGATTGCTTTAGTGAAGGTCGCTTGGGGAGGACCGGCTGGTGGAAATGTTACTTGGGAGCTTGAGAGTCGGATGAAAGAGTCTTATCCAGAGCTGTTTGAATCAGGTAACATTTTCGAGGACGAAAATTCCTAAAGTGGGGGAGAGTTGTAACAGCCCAAATTTCATTAAATAATTAATTGTAGTAATTAATTGATTTAGTGGGATTTTTATTAATGTTGGAAATTAAATTTTATTAATTGGAATTAATAGAGAATTGAAAGGAAATTGGAAGGAAAGAAAATAAAAGGAAATATATAAGAGGGAAAGAAAAGAAAGATAGAAAACATTTGGAAAGAAAGAGGAAAGAAAGAAGAAAGAAGAGAAAGAAAGGAGAAGAAGAGGAAAAGTGGAAATCATCAAGAACCAACATCAAAGCTCCGATTAATCGAGGTAAGGGTGAGAAATATTTCTATTTGATCATTGCATGATGTTATGTATGTTGGGTTGGGGTTTTGGTAGAGTTTTCATCACTTTCCAATTAGGGCAAATGTTGGATTAATCGGTAGATTGATGATTTAATCGGTTGAAACTGAGCAAGAATGCCGTAGAATAGTCGGGTAACATGTATTGATGCTATTTGTACTGATTTGGATGTTTGAGGTTTGGTTGATGATGGGTTGATGAAGGAGAAGCAGAATAGGGTTCTGTTCTGCGCAGGTTCGCTGGCTCTCGCCAGGCGAGCGAAGGCGAAGCTTCGCCAAGCGAAGCCTAGCGAATGCTGGCGAGTAATTATGATTAAATCCCAGGGGACTTCGCTGGCGAGTTTGCCGAGCGAAGGTGGATAGCGAAGGTTCGCCCAGCGAAGGTGTTGGCGAATGGTGGCGAATGAAGTCAGTAGCTACTGACTTGGGCTCGCTGGGAAGTCTCGCCAGGCGAAGCCTAGCGAGTGTTCGCTGAGAGAGTTCGCCAGGCGAAGGCCAGGCGAAGGTTCGCTGCGAGGGTTCGCCAGGTGAACGAAGGCGAATTTGACAGCATTTCTCTTTTGCTGTGTTGCTCATGTGGTGATAGTTTGGTGGTTTCACATAGATTGATATTCTTATGATATGATATAGATATAATCTATTGTGATGATGTGTGGTGTGGGTAGCCTCCGGGCGTGAATCCTAGTTGATATGCGATGCGCATTAATTGTGATAAATAGAAATACATGTGAATACAATGATGAATGTATGTGTATTGTTTAATGAATTGTGAGTGCATATTTATATGCGACTGTTGTGGAAATGCATGGGAACATATGTGGTATGTGTGCATTGTTGTTGAGTATGAGGATGATGGTGTGTGAAATGAATACATTGATAAATGTTTGATATATGTTGTATGTGCAATCATGATGAAATTCTCGAAGGGGTGAATTATTCGAATGCATGGGATTAAGACGCGGGAACGGTCTTAAGTGCATTTATTGTGATTGGTTGATTGTACATGCATCATTCAGTCAAGAGGCAATGTTTGTTAGTTTCGTGGAAACTAGTGGCTTGTCCCAAACCTAGAAGGGTGGGTTTGAAGCCTAGGGGACGGGCTTGGTTGTTATCGGTCTAGAAGGGTGGACCCGGTTTAAAGTGAAAACCGAAAAATGATAACGAGTTATCGGTCTAGAAGGGTGGACCCGGTTTAGAATGAAAACCGAAAAAGAATAACGAGAGTCGGTACCGCATTGCATGAGTTGCATTGAGTTGTTGAGTCACATTGATATATGACATATGCATGAAGGGATGCTTATGTGTGAATGATGAGGTTGTGGAAATTGTAAGTGTATGCATAATGTGGGAATGCTTTGTGAATATCCATGTTTGTCTATATATGTGTGGTAAATATATATGACTAAGAGAATGAAGTGTGGTGAGAAATGCGAATATGTGTTATATGATTACCTATATATATATATATATATATATATATATATAATCTTATGCTTTGATTATTATGGTTATATTTCTCACCCTTATGCTGTTTTATAATGCTCTATGAGGCATTGCAGATTAGGATGCTGGAGTCCTTTTGTGAAGTATTCTTCATTCTTTTGAGTCTGCTACTCTGATATGTAACACCGGGTAGTTAGACTAGTATAGTCATTCTTTTGTGATACATTGCGATGTATCAGCTGATGTGGTTTTGTAATCTAACTGATATGATGTATTAATCTGGATGACTTATGTGCATTCGAATTAATATTTTGAAAACGATTAAATGATTTGATCTTCCGCTTAATTTGAAATGGTTACATATCTTATGGAGAAAAATGTAAAAGTGTTTTATTGGTGAAATTGTGGCATTCTTCTTTTATACCTTATTATAAAACCTTTTTACTCTGATAATTTGTATGTGCTTAATTGTTTCATATGCATTTATTTGGGGTATAGAAGGGGGTGTTACATTAACCATCTGAAAACTCATAAGCATCATTGAAAACTCTCAAGATCAATCCTTGGGGAGAGGAATAGGTCATTTAATTTAGATCTAACCTCTATAAATCTCCAATGTTATATATTTTCCCTTATATATTTACTTTATGCATTTTTCTTTACTCTGTTTTTCCGCTGCTATATTCAATCATTTTCTTGAAAATGTTTTAAAACTCTGATTTAGAAAACAATTTTTTTTAAACCAACGTTTTTCAAACCCCTACAACTCATTCCCCTCTTATATGTGGAGTCACGTGTTTAACAATTTTATTTGCAACAAGCATGAGAAAATGTTTCCAAAACTAGAAAATATGTTTTAGGCACATATCTGCTACAAGGACGGAATAATCACTTATGAGGAGTGTGAGACTCGTATTTCTCTTTCTTTTGAAGAATTTGTTGTTGATTGTGATATACCCTACTTTGGCTCTCCCTCTACACCTTTGAAGCCTCCAATTCAGTGGAAGATTTTAACTTTCTATATTTTTCTTAATCACTTAACGACCTAGCGGCATGTCCAAATTCCCTTATATTGTGGGGTTTATGATTATAAATGTTTGTCTTATTCATTATGTAGTTACTCATGTGTTAATACCTAGGAAGTTCAATCATGAGTAAGTGTCTAAAACTTATGTTGTAGTCACAAGATTACTAGCCAATAACATTGACATAAATTATGCTAGTTGGGTACTACAACACATGTTGAAAAGTTGTAGAAAAGGAAGCGCATGGTTACCATATGGTGACTTGATCACAAAAATTATGTTGCATGTTAGCTTAGAATTAAAAATAAAAGAGTCAGCTAAGAGTTGAACCCGGATTAGGAAGCACACCTTGAGTCAGATGCAAATAAATGATTATAATGGAGTCGTAGTGCATAGGGGTCCTAAGGAGAAAACGAAATCTCCTTAACAAGAATCCCATCAAGAAAAAACTTCAAACTTTGAGGATTTCAACTATGATATTCCTCAAACTCATTCCATTGAAGTCATGCCAACACCATCATAACCAATCAGCAAGCACACACTAGGACTATGAATAATATGTTTGTCCAAGCTTTTTTTCTACCACACAAGCTAACTACATAGTACCTTTGCCTCTTTGGCTTTTTGGTGATAATGATGTTGGAAATAATTAGTAGAATTAGCTTTTTGTTGTTTTTATTATTTTTCTGACTTTGTTCATCTTATGTAACTCTGTCATATTTTTAACATATGAATGATGTTACTTTTTAAATTAAATTATATGAGTTCTATGTGCAATTTGTTTTTTTTTTCTCTTTTATTCCTTCCTCCTTTTTTATAATTCCAAAGGGAAAAAAATACTCGCAAACAAGAGTAAAATATACTCTCTTTATCTGTAAAGGAGTTCACACACACACACACACACACACACACACACACACACACACACACACACAAATACACACACACACACACGCACGCGCGCGCATACACACACACACACACACACACGCACGCGCGCGCATACACACACACACACACTACTGCCAAACAGATAAACTGAAATAAAAAATAAGAGAAACTAAAAACAAAAATACACAATTAGTAAAATATACAAACGAACCAAAAAACAAATGAACACAAGTGAAGGATACTCATAAGAAATTCTTTACACGGCGGAATAACAAAAAATCGTATTAGTTTTCTTTTGTAGCTTTTTCATGAATTTTGGAAAGTGAGATTCAAGGAGTAATCAAAGTGAGACACCATGCTAGATAATTGGTCATTTTTTTAATTCATCCACACTTAATATATATATATATATATATATATATATATATATATATATATATATATATATATATATATATATATATATATATATATATATATATATATATATATATATATATATATATATATATATATATATATATATATATATATTCATTTAATAATTCATTTAATTAATTTAGATTTAAAATAATTTAGAACTTTAGCTTCTTTTATAGAATTTAATTCATTAGAAACTATTTTAGTAATTAATCTTTCTTTAATTTCCATTTAATTCAATTTTAAGCAAAAATAAATAAAAACAATCAGAATTTCTTTAGGTTTAGACCTTTCACATTTATTCATCAAATTAATTTCTAATTCATCAACCTAAGATCAACTATCTCGATATTTCATTTGAATTTAACTTATTCTAAGTGTTTGATGTACATATTCACATTACTGTTACCTATTCTATTGCATTTTTGAATATTCACTTTAAATTTCCTGTTACTAAGCCCATTATGCTGAAGGAAAGGTAACCCCTTTTGACTGCCATGTCATTACCTCATATCCTCCATTCATACCCTATCCTAGCCTTAGGATCTGAGTCGCCGTACTCACGCATAATGTCCAGCCGTGGACATTCATACCTTTTGTCCTTTATCCTAGCCTTAGGATCAGGAGTTGCCGCACTCCATGTAGATTTCCATCGTGGAATACTTTCTCACCCTTTTCAACTGAACTTTCAATATAGAATTGAAGTCTTCGCACTCCATGTAAGTGTCTCCCTATGAACACATACATCCCCTTGGAACCTTGACCATAATCAAGAAGTTCCTCTCCCTCTTTGATGGGAACTACGAATACTCGGATTACATCCCCTACCCAGGATACGTAGGCACATGATGGAAATCTATATATATATATATATATATATATATATATATATATATATATATATATATATATATATATATATATATATATATATATATATATATATATATATATATATATATATATATATATATATATATATATATATATATATATATATATATATATATATATATATATATATATATATATATATATATATATATATATATATATATATATATATATATATATATATATATATATATATATATATATATATATATATAGGATAACTAGTAAGGTTTTTTAATATTTTAAATACCAACAATGCCCTTAATGGATAGTTTAGAGACAAAATTCAATAAAACTAAATAAAATTAAACATATAAAAATAAACGCAATAAAATGGAAACAAAAGTACAATTAACCCTAATTAATTATTTTAAATATTTTGACAAAAAATAAAAATAAAAGGACTCAAAATAAATAAAAATTAGGCGTGGAAGTGTTTGAAAAATATAAGTAAATGCACTAAAATGATCGTGAAAAATAAACCTCTAGTAAATAAATAGGTTTTGATCAAATTTTGAAGTAAAAATGACCAGCTCAAAAGATTCAAGTTGATCAAATGTGATTGCAAAAGGAGTCAAAAAAATTAAAACAAGCACGCCAGGTTAAACTACGCGGACCATAGATTAATAAAAACTAAAGTCTGCAAGCTGGATTTTAAAAATTTTCTCCCACTAATTTTACGTACATTTAAAAATTGATTCAACCGATTTGTTTGTAGATCCAAAAATTTATTCTGTTTCACATTTTAGTGTCAAAATTCGGGTGTAAATGTCATGATTAATGTACCAATTCAATGATTCAATGTCAGAACATACACACACATACATGCTCATACACACACACACACACATACAGACACGCACGCACGCATGCTCACACATGCGCGCATACACACACAAGCATGCATGCACGTACGCACACGCGCACACACACATAAATGTTTTCAAATCTCCTATGTTTTTATAAAGCTTCTTAAAATCAATTTGTCAAAGCTCTTAATTAATTAGAAGCTTGGTTAATCATTTAGCAAGTTAAAATATATTTTCATTAGATTAAGATCAAAATGTTGTACCACTTAATCAGTTAAGGAGTATAATAATCGATTAAGTGACATAGAAGTTCAAACATTTCTATTTTATCTTGTTAAGTTGATTATACATAGATTTAGTTGATTAACTCATTAAAATGGCTCATGAATTGTTTTCTTTGTTCGCCAAATTATTTTCTATATAAAGTAGGTTTCTTCTCATTTCAAAATAAACTAGTTTTTCTGAATAGAAACCTTTCGAATATATTCCTTTTCTCATTCTTCTATAAAATCCTTTCTCACTAGAGTTGCCTTAGAGTCAAAAGAGTGAAAAGTTGAGAGGTCGGATTTGTATTGTGTTAAAAGTATTTATTCAACAACATAGTTCTTTTGTAATATCTTTGTAATGAATGTTAAGGTAACAACCTTAACATGTGTAAACTTTTGTGTGTAGGTTTTGAGTCAGACATGTGAAAAGCTTTGGTATAGGTTTTGAGTTATGTCTGTGAAAAACTCTAATTTAGTTTTGAGCTAAGTTTGTAAAAAGCTCTTGTTTTAGGTTTGAGCTAAGTCCGTATGGATGTTATTTTTTGTTTGTGAAAGGTTTTTGGGTTGGTCATGTGTAAAAGCTCTTGTTGTTTGAAATGTTTTTTGGGTTGAACGTGTAAAAAGCTCAAGATTGTTTTATGAAAAATTTCATGGGAGAATTCTGAGGGACTAGAGTTAATCAAGTGATTTAGGTCGAACCATAATAATTCTCTTGTGTGATCTTTCTATATTTTATTTTCTTTTTTTCAATCATTTATTATTCCGCTGCTTATTTATTTTTCTATTATGTCTTTCATTATTTTAATATTTATTTTCCGTCTTTTCTCTTTTCTATCTTTTCGTTGCTCCATCTTTATTTATTTTTTTATTTCTTGTAGGTTGAGGGTTTTTTAAAGGGGGTGATGAGAGTATTATTGGTATGTAAGTGCCAAGGTAACTCAGGGTTCAATTGAGTTTAAAAAAAGTTGAATTTAAGATTAAGTTGCATTTTCTTTTTGTATGGCGATGAGTTGTAGGAGTAGTGGTGTTGGTGGAAAGAGTTTAGGGGGCTTGAATTTCTAAACAAATTTTTTCAACATTTGCAACTTTTGCAGTTCTTTGAATTTAGAAACAACATCCTTCAACAATTATAACTTCCACAGCGGTTCCACAGCGGCAGGATCGACAACTACGACGAAAGAAGCTAGTGAAGTCGTGATTACTTTGAGTTTGACATTGATGGTTCATATTGATATAGTTAGAGATGTCATTGTTGTGTTAGAAAAAGAAAGGTGAAAGTGAATGAGTGGGAAAAAAGAGAAGATGGTGAAAATTGAATCAAAAATAAATGAACCATGTGTAGTTAATCTTTCTAGGTTTAATTTCGAATTTAAATTTATGATTTTAGCTTTATAACTCTGTTTTTTTATAGAATTAGTAATGTGGCATATAAAGTGACTACTTTGATAAAATAAAATTAGACATAGTCATTTCAGATTTTTTCATTAAATTTGACTATTACATTAAACAGATAAATGTTATAAATAATATTTTTTAAAAACCTAAATAATTTATTTTTTTAAAAGTAAATCCCGATAATAAATATTAGAGGAAAAGTATTACATCTGATCTTTAATATAAAAAAAATGTTTATTTTTTAGATTTATTGAATAATGAATATATATAATTCAGGTATATTAAAAAATAAAAAAAATATATTAAATACAATATTATTATTATTATTGTTTTATTGTGTATAAGAAAGGAGGCAGTATACCCGAAGATTTTAATGCTGAAATTTGTAGCATAACCACATTAAATTCCAAAATAAAAATATCTAAATCGGTGTTAATGACTTTCCACTAATGAGTATTTTCTATACAAATTGTCCCCAACTTAGCATATTTTCTAACTAACCAAAGTCTTAGTTATTTTGACCAAACAATTGCCGCATCTATAATTACCTCCAACCAAACTAACATAGCAAGGGCTATTAATTGGTCACAACCGCTTCCGTGAATTCCTTAAATGCATACCTACAACACAGGTCTATAAGAATCCTCAAAACTCTAATCTCACACACAAACCAAACAAGTTCCAAGAAGAAAAAGAAAAACATTATTTCAAACTTTCTCTCCTAAAAAATGTCAAGTGAAGTAGTGAAGAAAGAAGGGTCTCTAAATCTGAAAATCACTTGCAAGAGCTATGTGAAACCGGATGAAAAAATAGGAAAAAAGGAGTATCAAATGGTCACATTTGACCTACCCTACCTAGCTTTTTACTACAACCAAAAACTGATTTTCTACAAAGGAGGTAACTTTGAAGAGAATGTTGAGAGGCTGAAAAATGGGCTTGCTGTTGTTTTGAAGGAGTTTCATCAACTTGCTGGAAAATTAGGAAAGGATGAAGAGGGTGTTTTCTTGGTTGAATATGATGATGATATGGTTGGTGTTGAAGTTGTTGAAACCGTTGCTAATGAGATTAGTGTCGAAGATCTAACAGTTGCTGAAAGTAATGCTAGTTTGAAGGAATTGATTCCTTATGATGGAATCTGTAATTTCGAAGGCATGCATAGACCTTTGTTGGCTATTCAGGTAATTATGTTTTTTTTTTGTTAAAATGTGATTATATTTTGTTGATTTAATTTCTTTTATGAGATCTAACTTAGATGAGGTTTTTGGATGGTCACATTTCACATATAACTTCTAAAACTACATAGATTTTGTTATATTAGATTTTGTCATGTTTTATTATAATTTTTTTCCCTTTTGCTAGTAAAAGAAAATTATTAAAAAGGATGATTGAGAAGAAGTGCATGTACATTTTTGCTTGAAAAGACCCAAATAGCAATTAGAGTAAAAATTTGTTAATCCTAAATTTTGCCAAATTACCCTTGATCTGATGCATTATCAAATCCTAAGTATTTTAGACCATATATAAAAAGTTTTTAAAAAAAAACTTACATTAATGTTTTTTTAGTTTAATAATTTTTGTGGCTATTTTCACTCCTAAAAATGTAAGTGAAATATCGGAGATTCGACTTTATCAACATGCAATGGATGTTTTGCCCTAGGTTATCGGGACAATTTATGGTCATGTTTAATTAGTTGTAAATTGTAATTCTAGTATATAAAAATGTTCTAAATTGTACCAACAAACCCAGCTGTAATTCATAAATGACTTATAAATCTCATCCAATAAATAAAGATAAGATAAAGTAAGGATAGTTTTATGCAAATTTGATGGCTGATTGTAGTATGGCCCATACTAGACTCCACTTCCCATATGTAAATAACTTTCATAAATAAAGAAACTTTCTCTATTTTCTGTTTTAGTTATTTTTTACCTATAATTGTCAGTAAAATAGTATCATTAAATAGGAAAAATGAAATAACATCATTACCATTTTGATTTTTAACAGTTGACAAAGCTCAAAGATGGGCTCGTTATGGGCTTGGCTTTTAACCATGCTGTCCTTGATGGAACATCCACGTGGCACTTCATGACTTCATGGGCCGAGATATGCAGAGGTACACCCTCCACAACAGCCCCGCCATTCTTGGAACGGACCAAGGTACGAAACACCCGCGTGAAGCTTGATATCTCTTTACCTAAGCCTAAACTCCCACCACCATCGGCTAATGGTGAGGCAAAGCCACAAAGCGAAGGCCTGCCACCATCAGCCAATGGTGGGGCAAAGCTTGAGCCTGTTTTAAGAGAAAAGATTTTCAAATTCTCTGAATCAACTATCGACAAGATCAAGTCAACAGTCAACCAAACCCTTCCATCCGATGGTTCAAAGCCATTCTCAACCTTCCAATCTCTCGCCAGTCACATTTGGCGCCATGTGACACTTGCACGTGACCTAAAACCCGAAGACTACACGGTTTTCACCGTCTTTGCGGATTGTAGAAAACGAGTGGATCCACCAATGCCAGATGCCTACTTTGGAAACCTAATTCAAGCTATATTCACAGTCACTGCTGCGGGACTTTTATCTGCCCACCCGCCACAATTTGGCGCTTCCTTGATCCAAAAGGCAATTGAAGCCCACGACACGAAAGCCATCGACAAACGTAACAAAGAGTGGGAGAGTTCACCCAAGATATTTGAATTTAAAGATGCTGGAATCAATTGTGTGGCAGTTGGAAGTTCGCCAAGGTTCAAGGTTTATGACATTGATTTTGGATGGGGGAGGCCAGAGAATGTGAGAAGTGGAACTAATAACAAATTTAATGGAATGATATATTTGTATCCAGGGAAGAGTGGGGGGAGAAGCATTGATGTTGAACTAACATTGGAGGCCGAGGCAATGGGAAAGTTGGAGCAAGATAAGGAGTTTCTTATGGAGAATATAATATAAACTACTAGAGTTCATTTGTGCAATAAAGGTGAGACATAGTTGAAGGGATTCATCTACTACTAGCTTGAGTACGGTTTTTCAAAAGAGTTATGATGTTATTGTTTAAGTGTGTGTTGTTTAATACGATTTCATTTGTATTCGGTGGTTTTGTGGTTTGATTGAATTTGAACTTGATAATGTTGTTTGGATAATGTATGTGATCCACATTTTCATAATTTCTCTTAAGTTTATATTACTCTTACTGCACTTTTTCTTATTCACCAAAAGTGATTCTAAAATTTTGGATCCACTCGTCCCAAAATTGTCTAGAATTTTAAAGTAAAAAAGCATGATGTTTTTTGGGCATCCTTCCTTATATATTATTTTGTTGTTATGTCTAGTTTCACACGTGTAAGAAAGAGATTTAAATAGCTAATCATAATACCATTGACAAATTTGGGGAGATGATTGGTGTTATATACTCAAATTTAACATTAATGTGTCTCTTCTTTTTTTCTTCATTGTTGCTCCTGTATGAATACAAGGGATTTGATCATCGGAGATGGTCATATAATTTTCATGTCTATTTATGTGATTTTTAATTCGCTTCCAGAATACTCCTTGTCTAAACATATAGATGTAAAGGCTTGCCAAAGTTATTTGGGGTGTGAGAAAGTTATTAGGGGTGTTAGAAGATAATGATGGGATCTAAAGGGATGCACCATGTAAGGTGGGAGTATAATATTTTTATTCGTTTCCATCTCATTAGAAGAGAAAACGGTGATGGTGTAAATTACTTTTAAAATTTTAAAATACCTATATGATATAGCAAAATAATATATTTTTATTATATGATAGTGTAAAATCTTTTTATAACATCAGTGCATTATCATTAAACCGTTTTATAATAGGATCATTTGATCCAATGATTTTACGTTAGGCCATTAGATTTAAATTATTTATGTTTATGTATCTGTATTCGTAAATTTTTTGCATACCCTTTTTTTCTTTTTAAAAAACAAATGTATTTTTTTATCGTCTATTCTTACCATTTTAATTGTATTTGTTTTTTTTCATTCACGCTTGTTTTAGAATTTCCACGCCTTTGTTTGGACTTTCATTTATACAATGTTCTTAATTTTGGTTGTTCCATTTTCTTTCAGGAGAATTTCGTCTTTACTACACTTTATTATGTTAGAACACACAGTTAATGTGCAACAAGATTGTAATTGTAAGATGAAAGAAATAGTACACACACACACTTTAATATTTTGACATTTTAGAAGACATCTTAGAGGAGAAAAAAAGAGAGAATATAGATGATTCTCATTGATTTATTTTTCACATTAGAAATTGTTATTTATATGTGTTACACAATAGCTTGCTAAGCAAGTCATCAGTACACAAAGTAACTAACTAACTAACTTGTACACAAGACAGTTATGGATTAACATTCAACACTCCCCCTTAATTCATAATTGTTGAACACTCATAACACCGAGTTTCTTTCTCAAAAACTCAAATCTGTCAAGCTTTAGAGCCTTTATAAAGCCATCTGCCAGCTGCATTTCAGTTGGACAATATTGCACTTCAATCATTCCATTGTTCACTTGCTCTATAATGAAATGAAACCTTGTATTGATGTGTTTACTTCTGCCATATGAGATTGGATTTTTAGCAAGACTAATAGATGACTTGTTATCAATTTTGAGTATCATAGGCTTCACCACTTCACACCTCAGTTCCTTCATCACTGAATCCAACCACATTGCCTGACAAGTTACAAATGTTCCTGCAATATATTCTGCCTCACAAGATGAAAGTGCAGTCACTGGTTGCTTCTTTGTACACCATGATATAGTTGTCAGAGGTATTTCTTCTATCTATGATGTCTCCACACCAATCACTATCTGAGTATCCAATGATTTCACTTCTTTCACCTTTGGTTTTATTTGGGAATACCAAACTGTTAGACGACAGCAATGATCTAGAATGGGGATTGAATAGATTACTTATCCTTAAACAGAATCGACACTTATAATACATTGGTTTTAAAAAATTTAAAGCAGAAGCGGCCGAGAAACTACAATCATCTAAACGAACCATTACCAAAAGGATCGGATATACGCTACGCCTATATGGAATACCGATAAAGATGAGAAATCAAATCAAAAGTTTGAACACAAATCAATATGATTTTGTTCACTCAAAGTTGTTCAATTTCCAATGCTTGTGAAATATAAACACAAATTGAAAAACAACTCAAAACATTTGTATTCAAGCAATTTATCGAACAATTGATGTGTGAGGCACTCCAGGTAACATTCACTAAGTAAATGTAGTGCTAAGCTTTTCCGATTACAATTAAATGGATTATATTGAGTTTTTTAAATATGTTTCAGCACTACCATAAACCAGAATTTTAGTCAACTAATTTCTTTGCACACAAACTTAAAATTCAAAAATGAAAATAGTGAAAAGAGAGAACAAAACCAATTTGTTTAGGCACTTCCCCGTTGTCTTCGCTCGGGGTACGTCTGCCCTCAATTCTAAAAATAAAATTAAGACATGTATATATAAGTTATTGCAAATTGTTTTTACAAGAGAAGCAGTAGAACTCAAACACTCTGTTGCGGTGAGAATAGGATATCAAATTATTAATTAATTTGAATCACATATCTTGAATTCATAACCGACCTTTGATTTTTCTGAAGGAAAGTTTAAAGAAAGAAAAACCTATTTTGCATCGTAAACACGATGCATGGAGATCTAGGGTCGGGGGTTGGTTATACCTAGGGAAGGTATTAGCATCCTAAGCATATGTAGTATTCTACAGGAACCTCTTGTTTAAAATGTGCTATTTGCTAACTATCTATTAAAGGGTATGCTAAAGGGTTGAAGGAGACCTAAAGGGTTAGACCTAAGTATACTCACCAAGAAATCACATCATGTGCCTACGTATCCTGGGTAGGGGATGTAATCCGAGTATTCGTAGTTCCCATCAAAGAGGGAGAGGAACTTCTTGATTATGGTCAAGGTTCCAAGGGGATGTATGTGTTCATAGGGAGACACTTACATGGAGTGCGAAGACTTCAATTCTATATTGAAAGTTCAGTTGAAAAGGGTGAGAAAGTATTCCACGATGGAAATCTACATGGAGTGCGGCAACTCCTGATCCTAAGGCTAGGATAAAGGACAAAAGGTATGAATGTCCACGGCTGGACATTATGCGTGAGTACGGCGACTCAGATCCTAAGGCTAGGATAGGGTATGAATGGAGGATATGAGGTAATGACATGGCAGTCAAAAGGGGTTACCTTTCCTTCAGCATAATGGGCTTAGTAACAGGAAATTTAAAGTGAATATTCAAAAATGCAATAGAATAGGTAACAGTAATGTGAATATGTACATCAAACACTTAGAATAAGTTAAATTCAAATGAAATATCGAGATAGTTGATCTTAGGTTGATGAATTAGAAATTAATTTGATGAATAAATGTGAAAGGTCTAAACCTAAAGAAATTCTGATTGTTTTTATTTATTTTTGCTTAAAATTGAATTAAATGGAAATTAAAGAAAGATTAATTACTAAAATAGTTTCTAATGAATTAAATTCTATAAAAGAAGCTAAAGTTCTAAATTATTTTAAATCTAAATCAATTAAATGAATTATTAAAAATCTAAATTAATTATTTTTTCTTTTTATTTTTTATTTTTTATTATTAAATTAAAAGTTATATAAAATTGGCTTAATTGCAATTTTGGTCCCACTATTTTTACTTTTTTTAGTTTTGATCCCCCTATTTTAAAATCCAGAATTTTTGTCCCTTTGTTTTCAGTTTTTGAGTTTTGGTTCCCCTATTTTAAAATTTGAAAATTTTGTCCCTCTATTTTCATTTTTTGTGAGTTTTGATCTCCTTATTTTCATTTTTTAAAACTTTTGATCCCTTATTAAATTTGTTCCCAATTGGAAAAAGGGATTAAACTTCAAAACAAAACTTAAAATAGGGGATCAAAACTATAAAAAAAATGAAATTAGAGGGATCAAAATTTTGGATTTTAAAATAGGAGGACCAAAACTCAAAAAAAATGAAAATAGAAGGACAAAAATTTCGGATTTTAAAATAAGGGGATTAAAACTAAAAAAAATAAAAATAGAGGGGCCAAAATTGCAATTAAGCCAATTAAATTATAAAACCTAACTTCCAACCTTCTTCATGCGCGACGCCCCAACCTCCTTCTTCCTCTCTCTCTCTCTCTCTCTCTCTCTCTCTCTCTCTCTCTCGCCGTCCGCTCACTTTTCTTCTCTCCCTCCCTCGCTTCTTCTTCATTTAGTTTCTCTTCCTCCATTTCTTCTCTTCTTCTTCTTCCTTTCTATTTCCTCCTTCGTCTATTTCTTCTTTTCTTCTCCAACTCAACTTCCCTCTTCCGCTTCCACTTCCGTCTTCTTCATTTCTGTTTCTTTTCTTTTTCATTTCTTCTCACAATTCTCTTTCTTTTTTCTTCTCCTTCATCTCTCTATCCTTTATTCTTAAAACAAACCCTAAACAAAATAAAAGCTCAAAACAAATGTTAGAACAAAACAGAGAAAAAGATGATTACGGCTGCGAGGACGGTGGTGGCTCACAGAGATATGTTGGTCAGTGGCGGTAATTGTGTTTTCGGCGAACACGACAACGTCGGAAAGCAAGGTAAGCTTTTCAAACCTTTTTCTTTTTAAGGTTTTTCGTTTTCTGAATTTCTTGTGTTTGTGAGTGGATTTAGGTTTTTGTGATTTTTCTGTGTAAAGCTGTATATATCCTTTTGAGCTTGTTGTGAACTACCTTTTTATAACTTTCCGGAAGACGAAGAACATTAGTTTCTTTCCATTTTTGATTAGACATGTGCCTATATATTTGGTATGAATTTAAAATCTGTCCCAAACATGTGTTGGTGTAAAATGAATGTTGTCTGATTACTAATTAATGATGATGGTTCTAAGGTGAACCTGAAAAGGGAAGAAAATAATCTTATGAGTTGTGGTTTGATATTCTGCGTATCTCTGATTTATTGATGTTTTAAAGGCGTCAGATTGTCCCTTGCTCTTCTTTATTGTGCTGTTTTTCTTAAACGACATTTCTGATTCCATTTTTTTCTTTGGCAGTTCTGTAGTACCGAAAGGCCAAGTGGCCGCAATATTTTGATGCTAATTGGTCATCGCGCAACGGAAGTCCTCAACATGTCTTTTGCCTATAAATTTTAGAGAGGTTTATCATGTTTCTCTCCTTGTTTTGAATCAGTATGTCATGGATTGCTTTGGAAATGTTGATAACGTTTGTTTGAGGCACAATTCCCCCTATTAGGACTTGCATTAGAGACCAAGTTTGGAGCTTAACTTTGACTAGTATTGATGTTGCAGGTTAGCGAAAACAAGCATCACGCTTAAGTCTTGAGATAAAGTCTTCCTCTCTCATGGAGTAGCTCATGAATGAATCATCGACCACCGGAGGTATGCTCAGAATTGAACCGTTACCCATAGAATGTGCAAATGACGGCTGATAGTGCGTCCTGATTTGACTGTAACAAGATCAGAGCGAAGTGGAAACAGATGGTTCATAATGGTCATCAATGCCAGCAGAAGCCTTTGAATTTCTGGCAGTAGGGAACCAGTCTGTTCAATAATGGTCGTCTATTTTCTTACAATGCTATTAGAAATAAAAGATCTCTATGTTTCAAGCATTAACTAACAGTCCTTAGGCACAGGGTATTATATTCTTTTTCTTTGAGGCTACAAATCTCCCTTTGTGTAAAAATGGTTATGATGTATGTACTGTAATTAATAAATGAACATAAAGAGGTTTGTTTGTTGCTTGAAAGCTTTCTTGCTTAATAAACATTTATATGATAACAGTCACTTTACCAAACACCTTGTATGATATAATTCCTTAGGAAGTAAGCACAACCACCTCAATTAAGAGTTTGTTCTCATTCTACCTTGTTCAAACTTGAATCTTGGAAATGAATTTGAACTTTGTCATATTTGGCGAGCTTTCATGATAAGATCCTTTGAAATCCACTTCAGACTCGACTTCCTTAGAATTTTAATTCGTAATAACTTTAAATTTGAACCTTCATATGAATCACCTCTTTCCAAAAATTCACAAATTCAAAGATGGGAACATTCATAGTTTGAAGCTTAGAAACCTTGAACATAGTTTTTTACAGCTTCATGATGGGGTACAAATCAATTGCTTACCAAGGTTCATGGATTTGAAAAGGGAAAGCATCATATTCTGATTTTGAACTTTGTAGAAATAATAGCGAATCAATTTGAAATTTTTTTTTTTGTAAAGAATATATTCTTGAATTTCTTCTTAGGAACCCCTTAGTAAAACCTGATTCAAGATGAATATCCAGTGCCTCACCATACAAGTAATTCATATCTCTTAAGACTGAAGGAAGTATCTTCATGAATAAACAACAAACTCTGGCGTAGGAAGTCCTTTGAAAATGAAGATCATTTGTAATACCTGTTGCACCCTAAAATTTGCCCAACCTTATTCCTTGGGTTTATGTTTCAATATCATTAGCATTTGCATATAGAGTCATGTACATAGTCCAATCATCTGCATAGCATAAGCATAGCAAGTCATTCAACAGGGGACCAATCATTATTCTCATCTCTAGAAGCCTATCAAGAGGTTATTATCCCAATTCAATCTCATTCAAGTCATCAGGAAAGAATTTGAAAGCAAAGAGTTCAGCAGATCAAGCCTTGAGTCCATCTCCTAGCTGAGGGTATCTGAGGATCAACAAGAGGGTTGTGAGCTGTGAGTTGAAGGCATGGAGAGTATCTAGACATTAGGAGAGACTTAGAAAGTCATTTAAAGAAGGATACAAGTCATTGATGAGAGCACAAGAGCTATAGCTGAAGGCAGTCAACTAGGGTTTCATCTGGGTCAACCCTAGGTCAACCCTAGGTCAATTGACTGATTTAAGGGGGCATTCAAGTCTAGTGGAGAGATATGGGGTTCATCATTGGACATATGAAGAAGGACATGGAGATATTCCAAGAAGAATTCAAGAGAAATCAAGGAGAAGAGGAGTTTCTAAATTAGGGTTTCTGAGTAAAATCCCCTAGTTTAGGTCAAATTTCCAAGCAAGATAAGTCAAAATGCTAGCTTCAAATGGCTTCTTGGCCAACATGAAACTTGTAGAGGATCTCAAGTCCTTTAATTTGAGTGGTGGAAGACATCAAGGAGATTTATAGAATTCAAGTTATGGTCCTTGCAAGTTACAGGTCATCTGAGGTATCTGAAATTTTGTCTGTGAAAGTGACTTGACTTCCAAGCAATTTTTACCCCTCAAGGAGATTTCAAATGAATTCTTGGCCAACATAAGAATTGTTCCTCATTGTCTTAGCTTTCTAGAATGGTATGGCATGCCCTCATATGATGTGTGGAACTCAACTTATGGTCTTGGCAAGCAAAGGGTATTTTGGGCATTTGTGAATTACAGGTCATTTTAACTCATGTCCAAAACTCATACAAGGAGGCCTCAAATGGAAAAACTTACAACATCAAACTTGCTCCAAATGTGATTTTGAGTCTAGAAAGAAGGTCACAAATTGTTGGAAAAGCTCATAACATGAAGTTGCATGATTGGTCCAAATTTGAACTAAAATGGCTTATAATTTGAATAAAGTCAAAATGAAAAATGGTTTGAGAGATTTATAAGTCCAAATGGAGACTTCCAATATATGATTTTGAATGGAAAAGACATTCTAAGAACAATGGTTCAAGTACTTTTTTGAGTTTAGAAGAAAAAAGAAAAGTTATCCATGGTTACTTGTATGTGAAGAAACATAACCAAGATCAACCAATTTGGAATGCAAGGGAATGTGGCAAGATGGTTCTAGAAAGTTCATGTGAGCCCTATATATTCATGAAATCAGAATTGAGCAAGGGTTGGATTCATTTTTCACAAAAATCTCACAAATTCTCTCCATTCTTTCTCATTGCATTTTCACCTCAATTTCTCAAATTCTTCACTAATCACCATCAAAATCAATTTCATCATACTGATTCATCATCATAGATCAGAATTCAACCAAGAACAAGGTGTGATCAATCCATTTTCGAGCACTATAATCATCAACATCAAAATTGCAATTTCTATTGGAACTCAAGATCCAAGGCAAGACTCCTCAAGGTGTTGCATACAGAATCAAGTAGTGCAATTGTAGATCAAGATCCAAGCCTCAAAAGCCTCAGATCCACAAGTTTCATCATCATCCACAAGATTTCACACCAGGTGCATTTTCTCTGCCACAGCTTGATTTAGTTAGTTTAGCATGGTTTTGTTAGTTTAGATATGATGTAGGATGTTAGTAGAGCGATTAGGATGAGTTTGGAGTGGTTTGGTGATGATTGTTAGCAGGTTGTTAGAACTGTTAGGATGTAGAATTCGTGGCATAGTGCATTATAATCTTAGGTTGTTAGCGCAGAATGATCACCATTAGTCATAGAAGAGATTAGTCTAGGTTTGATTGAGAATTATGTTGGTAAGTTGCAGAGTATTTCCATGGTGACCAGAACTTGTCTCGATCGGGTTTATTGATTGGCTGAGTTTTAGTGCAAACAAAGTCCATAGACGTGTAGAGGGAGAGATTCTGAGTGTTTTTCATGTTTGCATCGTGTTGATCCATGGACTGTGGAGTGAGAACCGATTGATGGAAGTTGGTGCGTGCATGAAGTTTCATGGTGGAAACCCTAAGTGTTCATGAACCAAGGAAGAAGATGAAATCGTGGCTGTCCATTTCATGCAAGACCTTTGACTCAGAAGCCCATCGTGTGGCTGAGGTTTAAAGCTGATTTTGGAGGGAGAGTGGTGCCCTAAACGCACCGTTTCATTTAATGAAACGGGCGGGCCTGAGTGTTGAGTGATATCCCCACCCCCCAATTTTAAGCCCATTGTGAATTTGAACGTGCTGGCTTACTTTTCTCACCCCCTGATTCCTCTTCTTTTTTATTATTATTACTGACTCGTTTTGGGCTTAATTCAACTTGCTTTTCACACCCCCATTTGCTGGCCCATCCTGAATATGAACTGGGGCGCTCTGCTACTAGTACCCCCCTGGCTATTTCTTTCTTCTTTTTTATTATTTTCTTTTCATTTTTTCATTCATTTTAAAAATTCATAACAAATAGATAAAAAAGCATTTTTAATTCATTCTTTTTACATCATTTTCATTAGAATGTGTAGAAAATTGTCATTAAATAAAATTGCATTTTTATTTTCATTTGATATTTTTCTCATATTTTCTAAATAAATGTCATTTTAAATAGCTTCATTTCATGCATGATTTTACTAATTTTTGTTCTACTAGATGCTTTCATATTTTTTGTTCATTCTTTTTAGGTTGTTTAGATGAGATGTTGACCTTGTAGAAACAATTTAGTTCCCATTCTTAGAAATTAAATTTAGGTGCTTAATGTAGGCTTGAACAACATGAACAAATTAGGGTTTTTAGGGGATGATTTAGGAAGATTGATTCATTTCCCTTAGGACTTAGGGTTTGACTAGATTAGTTATGGGACTATAGGGGCTATGGGTAGTTATTAGATCCCTTAGAAAAAGTCAGGATTCCCCTACTGCTATTAATATACTGTATGTCTGATTGACTGGTGTGGTGTGCCCTCTGGGGATTATTGCTTGCTTGCTTGGGTATTGGGATTGTTTGGGAACTTGGGAGAGCTGAAGACTTGAGGAGATGAAGACCATTGGAGATCCAGAGATTGAAGATCAACTTCCAGAGTTGAAGAGGAGGTTCTTGCTTGCAGCTGCTGAGGAGCTAGGGTTTAGGAGCTAGGCAGAGCTCTAGATTAGAAAGCTTGTTTCTCAAACATGGAATGCCTTGTCTGCATCCATCCTTTCTCTATGATTCAAAGTCTCTTTCAAATATCCACCTCCTTCCTTTGGAAGGATCAGTGAATATATTTGAAAGATAGAACTTTTGAGAGGAAACTTTCTGTTTAATGTTAACAGTTGATGAACCACCCTTGGTAGGTAATTAACTGTCTAACATTCATTCACTTCACTCTTGTGACTGATTCCTCAGCTGGGAGGTTTGAGCATGAAGAAAAGCCATTGCAGATGGAAGATAGATGATCAAAGCCTTTGCCTGAAGGTCATGAAAATGAAGATTGATGCTTGTTGAAGCCTGTAGCTGATTGGAGATTGCTTGAAGCTAGATGTTGATGCAGAGTTGCTGATGCTGTTTCTTTTGCTGTTGTATTTCATTGCTGATGTATTGATTGGTTTTCCTGGCTGTATTGTTTGTTGTTTACCCTGTTGGGTTGAAAGTGAAGCCTGTTCACTTTCGCCTATTGTTTTCTAGGTTCGAGGTTGAGTGGGACTCCCTTGCCTCGCTTGTACTGTTGCATCCAGGCATTTTACTGCTTTACCGCTATATATCTGTGAGTGTTTCTGTTTCTGCCTATCCCGTAGGATCTCTGTTTCTCTCTGTGCAAGAGAGGAACAGGATAGACACTAGGTCTTAACCCATGCATGATAACATTAGGTTAGTTTGATTCCCTTCGCAACCGTAGGTTAGAGTTCTATCTCTTTCTTTCTCAAAACAAACAGAAAAACACATAAAGATTTCAAACACAATACAAGACACTTCTTCCGTAAAAGAAGGTGAACTCATCAAAGCGTCATCAGAAACCCTTTTTCAGAAGGAATAAAATCAATCAAGGGCAGACTTGTGTCGTACGTGGCCCGAACTACGTTTGCTCTGATCTTCCATGCTGTGTGGAAGTACGTAGGCATAGGATGCGATATCCTAGCGAGCAACCTTCCCCTCCTTTCCCGTAGGTAGGCGAACTACGTTGACTCTGATTTCTCGTTCCAGACGGGAATACGTAGGCATAAAGTGCGATACTTTGCCGAGTCAGTTTTTATTTTCATTTTATTTTCTTTTTCACCCTTGACCTATAGTTTAGATAGAATAACAATCCATACCCGAAAACAAGCGTGGATCCCGTCGAGTACGACGGACGTGAGGGGTGCTAATACCTTCCCCTTGCGTAACCGACTCCCGAACCCAGGTTTTGGTTGCGACGACCATACCTTTCCTGTGTTGTGCGAGGTTTACTCTGAGCGTTTCCTTTCCCTCCCGTGGGATAAATAACGCACGGTGGCGACTCTTCTGTTCAGCCGGCGCTGATTTTCGCAGTAGCGACAGCTGGCGACTCTGCTGGGGATCCAACGTCCCCTGGCTGCTAAGAACTGCGATGGTTCTTATGCATTTGGGATCCAACGTCCCTTTGAGCGAGTCAATCCTAGCGCTTGTTTTCCCGTCGAGGATTTTGTATGGAGTTATCTTTATATTTCTAACCTTGTATTTTCAGCTTTGTATATTGATTATTATTGCTGTATTTGGGGTGTGACGGGTGTTCTGATATTGAGTGAGAAGTCGGACCTGGGCTTGAGTGCACCTAGAATTAGCGTAGAAAGTAGTGGGCGCGTGCCGGCTTTGCTTGCATTAGTGTCTCATGAAATCTACACTCGGACGAGGTTCTTCTGGTTGGCTTCTTTTTCTACCCTTTGGGTCGAAGGGGTTGTTGGTCAGCTGAATTGTCGACTCCGGGGACCGATCATTTGGAAGTTGGCTGAGTGAGGCCTCTTCAGGATTTGATGATGCCACTCCTTCTGGGAATCGTATCATCAACCCTGAAAGTCTGTGACGCCGACGACCGCATAGGATGCCGTACCTTGTGCCAGTTATAGGGCCACCCACCTGTGAGGGGATTCAGGGTTATGCAGGTAACCAGACCTTCAGATACCGGTTTGTTCTCGATCAGAGATCCTGGATATTTATGGAGAGTTATGAGGTCTGTCAGAGACCATTTGGAGAGGTGTTCTGAGGTCTGTCAGAGACCATTTGGAGAGGTGTTCTGAGGTCTGTCAGAGACCAATTAGAGATGTGATTTGAGGTCTACCAGAGACCAATGGGAGTTATCGTTTGAGGTCTGTCAGAGACCAGTATTGGAGCTTTGTTTTAGGTCTATCTGAGACCAGGGTTTGAGGGCTTCTGGATGGTCTATCTGAGACCTTTCTTGATTGGGTTCAGGCTATTCAGCTACAGCTTTGGTCCCTGTTGCATGTTACTTGCATTGCATTGCCTGCATATCCATTACCATTTGCATTTCACTAACGTGTGTCTGTGCTGCAGGTGCATTTGCATTTCCCTAGTTCTAGTGCCCGGACTTCTGAGTATTGACTATGGCTAGTTTGAGGAAGACAGTTGCGTACAAGCTGCCTTCGCCTGATATTACTTCTTTGCTTGGTCTGATATCTCTTGCTAATGAGGAGGTTAGGAGGAGCTTCAGAATGAGCCATGGGAGATTACTGAGATTAGTCTGTAAGCCCACCGCTGATGAGATGAACGGGCTATACACCTTGATGCAGTTCTACGATCCCGCATTGAGATGTTTTACTTTTGCTGACTTCATTCTAGGACCTACCATTGAGGAGTATGTGGAGTTTACTGAGCTCCCCGTGCAGAACGAGGTTCCCTTTATTCACTCTGCTGCTGAGCCCAAGTTGGAGGACTTAGCCAAAGCCTTACATATGGACGCTGCAGATCTGTTATTGGCTTCTTGGCTTGGGGTTTCAGGTTTCTCTCTTGATTTCTTAGTTGTCAAAGCTCGAGAGTACGCCAAGAACGGTTGTTGGGTGGTTTTCAATGCTATTTTGGCTTTATGCATCTATGGAATTGTGCTGTTTCCTAACTTGCCCAACTTTGTGGACCTGGACGCTTTCTATCTGTTTGCTGCAGGCAACCCAGTGCCAACGTTGATCGGAGACTTCTACCACTCATTGCACTACAAGAATGAGAACCGAAGAGGAAAGGCTGTGTACTGCTGTGCTCCTCTGTTGAATATGTGGTTCAAAAGTCATCTCCCCATGAAGGGACCCTTTGCAGACAGTGCAACCTCAGCCAGTTGGTCAGAACGCCTGATGAGGCTATCTTCCGAAGACGTTGTATGGTTTGATCGAGATTTGTTGGGATCCGAGCTCATCTTCAGCTGTTCTGGGTACCCTAATGTGCCGCTAATAAGAAGAAAAGGGTGTATCAATTACAACCCTTCTCTATTCATTCGCCAGTTCGGATATGCACTGAAGAATCCACCTCAGGAGGAGGAAGTACAGGAATCTCTGTACTTCACCGGTGACGTGAAAGGGGAGTTATTAGCCAAGTTGCAACATGCCTGGACGCGTATTAATCGCAGAGGGAAGCCTTTGTTAGGAAAGAATGACTGTCAGACCTATGCACCTTATTGAGTTTGGATTCAGGAGAGGGCTAGTCAGTTGAGGATGCCGTTTCCAGATGCACCAATTCTTGTTCCCGTCCCGGTAGCAGAACCAACTACTGTTTCTAGAGAAGTCTATGAACAAGTTGTGAAGGAAAAAGAAGCCTTGATGAAGATTAATGAAGGGTTAGAGCAAGAGTTAGCCCAGGCACGCAGCGAGAAGAACAAGGCCGTGTATGCTTTCCAACAACAAATCGAGCTAGTAAACAGGTTAGGGACTGAGTTGACTGAAGAAAAGAAAAAGCGCGAACATCTGGGGCAAGAGTTCAGAAGCTCCCACGACATGCTGGAAGCCAAAAAGAAGGCGCTCGACGCAGCACACCGAGAAATCTCCTCTTGCAATAAGACTTGGAATGCTACTCTCACCAACAATAAGATGAGGGAAGATAAGCTGAAGCAGCAAATCTCCGACCTCGAAGAGAAGTTGAAGTCTAGCATCAAGAAGTGCGAGGAAGAAGTGATGACCCGGTATAGTGTCCAGCATGCACTGAACAAGGCAATCAAATCCAGAGATGAAGCAGTGTCTCAGAAGCGAAAGTTAGAAGATTGTTTCGGAGAAGCAACATGGGAAGAAACTGCTGAAGACGTACGCCGTGTCCTTAAGAGGAAAAACCAGCTTGTTGAAGGGCTGCTTGATCGACCAAGCCATCCGGAGACCAGGAAGTTGATAGAGGAGTACCAGACTTTTGGGAGGATTTGATTATTTCATATATAGTAACTTGTATGCTTTATTTGCATAGTGCTGACCATCACCAGGATTGTTGGTTGAGGTCATGCCTTCTTTGTATTCTCAGTGATATTGTACCCTGGGCTTATTGGTTCTCCCTGCAATATATGAGGCTTTCTATGATTCAGCTCCGATATTCCTATTGTCAGCACTGTCACTGCACCGGCACCTTCGCACTAGAACTGGGGGAATGAACTTCCCTAAGGCACAGACACATTGCATTGCATTCATATTCATATTGCATTACAGGTAATCTTTGGATGGTGTCTTATTTCCTGCTCTGTATCAGGTACTTTTCAGGATTGCAGATCAACATCCGCACCGCTATTCTACCCGCACCAATTGTCGAAAAATCATGGACCAAATGCAGAACGAGATGCAAGATGTGCGCGAGAAGCTCGCCCTCTTCATGCAGACCATGGAAGCTATAGCGAAAGGGCAAGAGAATTTGCAGGCCATGGTCCAGCCTCTGTTGGCCCGAAATGCTGGTCATGGTAATGAAGATCATCAGTCTGTCCGGGTTGATACTGCTCATGGAGACGGCACTCCCACGCCAGTGGCTCCGCCCGTAGTTAATATACCTGCTGCTAATGTCAACAACGCTACCGCTGCTGTGAATGGTAACGTCGGAGTGGGGAATGAGACTGCTGTCCATAATGTGGGGCTGGGTGATGTCAATTTGGGAGATAATCTAGGAGGCAATGGCTTTGTCAATACTGGGTTTGGATTCAACGATCAGGGATTCGACAACACTGGGAAGTATGGCTTTAATGCTCAAGGCTTTGGGCAAGATGGTTATGGTATGGTCAATCAGGGTTACGGAGGCTTTGGAAATGGAAACGGTACTGGATTTATGGCTTTTGGTCCTGCTGGAGGTGTTCAGGGGTACGGCAACAGAGGCCGAGGTCCGGGGATGAATCAGATCAGAGCTGGACGTAATAATGGATATGATGGGTACGGAGCTGGAAACGGTATGTGGCAAGAAGATCAGCAGGAGGACGCCTTCTCCGGAGGAGGTTTTGAAGGGCCGATGGATGATTCCCAAAAGATTAGAATGCTGGAAGAGCAGATGAAGGGAGTCCTAAACCAGAGTGCTGTGGGTTTGGACATGGCAACAATGGGCTTGGTACCTGGCTTGAGGGTGCCAATTAAATTCAAAGCTCCTGCGTTCGACAAGTACAAAGGAGACACATGTCCGAAAGTGCATGTGCGAGCTTATTACAGAAAGATGTCTGCATACTCAACTGATGAAAGAATGCTAATGCATTTCTTTCAGGATAGTCTGTCGGGCCCTTCCTTAGAGTGGTACATGGGGTTGGAGCCAACTGATATCAAGACGTGGAAGCAATTAGCGGAGGCGTTCGTAGCCCATTACAAGTATAACAGCGACCTGGCACCCAATCGGGTCCAGTTGGCCGGGCTTTCGCAGAAGAAGGGGGAGAGTTTTAAGGAGTATGCGCAAAGGTGGCGCGATATGGCTGCCAGGGTCCGTCCTCCGGTGGAAGATAAGGAAATGAATGACATGTTTGTCGGCACATTCACAGGGCTGTTTCATGATATGCTGTTTCATACGTCTCTGGCCAGTTTTTCAGACCTGATTCTGATGGGGGAAAAGATTGAGCGTAACATTAAGCAAGGAAAGTTCCAAGTCGAGGAATCAACTGCATCCGGCAGTAACAGGAAAGCTTATGGTGGGCGCCGTCAGGGCGAAGCCAGCGCAGTATTTGGAGGCCGAGGCCGAGGCCGAGGCAGGGGACGAAACCAATATCGTCAGCCGCAGCAGGTGTCGAGTGTTACTATTCCCTATCAGCAACAACCACTCCAGCAACAACAACCGGTTCAGCAGCAACCAATGCCACAGCAGCAGCAGCCTCAGCAGGGGGCACAGCAGGCTCAACGAAGATTCCAGGGTAGTAAACCGAGAAGAGTGTTTGAGAAGCCTCCCTCAACCTATGCTGATTTATTGCAGACATTGTTGGGATTGAATCTAGTAGAGAAAAGAACCCTGGCACCGATAATGGGAACTCCCCCGTTCGGCTACGATGCAAGCAGGCACTGTGAGTTTCATTCTGGGGCCCCGGGTCACGATATAGAAGGTTGCCATGCTTTTAAGCACGTTGTGCAGGATCTTTTAGACAACAAGACTATCAATTTTGGAACGGCAGGTCCGAATATAGTCCAGAAACCCATGCCTAATCATGGGGCGAACGCCGTTCTGACTGAAGAAGGGTCGAATCTGATTATGAATGTTGAAGATTTAAAGACGCCGCTGAGCGAGATAAAGAGCCGACTGTTGCAAGGAGGTGTTTACCCAGGATGTAACGAGTATTGCTTAGAATGTTGGACCCTAGCTGGGGGGTGTGAGGATTTGAAGAAGGGCATTCAGGCTTTAATTGATGAAGGTATATTGCAGTTTGATCGAGCGGCAACCGACGAGCCTGCAGGGGCAGTAGTGGATAATCGGAGTGATGTGGCCACGGTAACGATTCCTCGGAAGACGATCACTATTGCAGCACCAGCTCAGCGACCACCGATCACTATAACTAAGGCCGGGCCAATCCCGTACGAGAACACGAAAGCAGTCCCATGGTCATATGGGCTAGAGGTGTATTGTGATGGGATAAAGATTGATGTTAACAAACAGCCAGCGGAGGTTGTGGATAATGTTGTTGGCTCAGGAGGCATGACAAGGAGTGGCAAGATCTTTATATCTCCTGAAGTGGAGGCTGAAAGACTAGCGAAAGGAAAAGGGAAAGTGGTTGAAAATGTTCCGGTACAAGCAAGTGAAAAAGAAGCGGCATCGAAGGATGTAGAAGAGTTCATGCGCTTAATCCGAAAAAGTGATTATAAGATTGTGGAGCATCTGCAGCAGACACCGTCCAAAATATCCATCCTATCATTGCTGTTGTGTTCGGAAGCTCACAGAAAGGCTTTGCTGAAAGTCCTGGACACTTCTTTTGTACCCCAAGACGTCTCCGTAAATCAGCTAGAAGGAGTATTGGCACATGTGAATGCAGGCCACAGCTTGGGCTTTACCGACTTTGACTTGACTCCGAAAGGGAGAGATCATAATATGGCATTACACGTATCTGTTGAGTGTAGAGGATCAGTAATGTCGCACGTATTGGTTGACACCGGATCATCTTTGAATGTGCTGCCCAAGAAGGCGATGATGAAGCTGGATGTTCGAGGGATTTTGTGTACACCCAGTGATTTGGTAGTCAGAGCATTTGATGGCACGCGGAGAACAGTCTTCGGATCGATTACCTTGCCTCTGCAGGTGGGGCCGGAAGTGTTTGCAACTGAGTTTTATATCATGGACATACAGCCTGCGTACAGCTGCTTGCTGGGAAGACCCTGGATTCATGGGGCAGGGGCAGTCACGTCTACCCTGCATCAGAAGTTAAAATATATGGTCGGAGACAGCGTAGTCACCGTGTGCGGAGAAGAGGACATCCTGGTCAGCCATCTATCTTCGTTTAAATATGTGGAAGTCGACGGGGAGATCCACGAGACACCATGCCAGGCATTCGAAGGTTTGCGCATCAAGGACAAAGGTCCCGGGCCAAGCAAAGTGCCAGAGATAGCTGTCTCATCGTATAAGGAAGCTCAAGCTCTAGTGGAAGCAGGAGAAGCCAAGGGCTGGGGCAAAGTGCTGGACATTCCTGTGAAGATGGACCGGTTCGGGCTGGGGTACCGACCGTCGTCATCAACTCCTTCCGTGGGGGCCCCCCGTTTCAGAAAGCCAATTATCATCTCTGCCAGTGGAGTATGTCATGAAACTGTCAATGCTGCTTCGGAGTCTGATGAAGGAGACAGCGACTGTGATATGGATGCCTGGATTCAGCCAAGCACCCCAGGACAAGGACTGTGCAACTGGTCTATTCAGGAGCTTGTTCCTGTGACTTTTAAACAGTAATGCTTTGCTTTATTAATTGTTGAATAATCTGATGTCTTGCCCGGGGCATCAGGATTTGCTTAGGGCTGTGTTGTTATAAACATTGCGTGTTAATCATTAAATAAATGGCGTTTCTTCATGTGCAAATACCGTAATCCCTGTCTTTCTTGTTTTATATTTTTCAATAAAATGGCAACGTGGTTATTCGCTTTATACGCATTTTGAAGCACTTGAACCACCTATGACTCGTCCCGACTTTGAGCACCCAGTGTTTCAGGCTGAAGAAGAGGTTGTCGAAGATAGCGACGTTCCTGAGGAACTGTCTTGGTTGGCGAAGCAAGAGGAAAGAGCCATTCTGCCTCACGACGAGGTCATCGAAATTATCAACTTGGGGTCGGAAGGGGTTGAGAAGAATATTCGTATCGGAGCCGCATTGCAGAGTGATATCAAGCGAAGACTGGTTGAAATGCTCCGAGAGTATAATGATGTGTTCGCTTGGTCATATGAAGATATGCCGGGGCTCGATACAGATATGGTTGTGCATCGTCTGCCATTGAAAGAAGATTGCCCGCCGGTCAAACAAAAGCTTCGCAGAACTCGACCGGATATGGCGATGAAGATCAAAGAGGAGGTGCAGAAACAGTGGGACGCTGGTTTCCTGGCTGTGACGAAGTATCCTTCATGGGTTGCCAACATCGTACCAGTGCCAAAGAAAGATGGCAAGGTTCGAATGTGCGTGGATTATAGAGATTTGAATAAAGCAAGCCCAAAAGACGATTTTCCACTTCCTCACATTGACGTGTTAGTTGATAATACTGCTCAATACTCCGTATTCTCCTTCATGGATGGCTTTTCAGGCTATAATCAAATTAAAATGGCGCCAGAGGACATGGAGAAGACTACTTTCATAACGCCTTGGGGAACATTTTGCTACAAAGTGATGCCCTTTGGTTTGAAAAATGCTGGGGCAACATATCAGCGTGCGATGACGACTCTTTTTCATGACATGATGCATAAAGAGATCGAAGTTTATGTTGATGATATGATTGCCAAATCCCAGACAGAGGAAGAGCATCTGGTGAATCTGCTGAAGTTGTTTAAAAGACTTAGGAAGTTCAGGCTGAGGCTGAACCCTAATAAATGCACCTTTGGGGTGAGATCGGGTAAACTGCTGGGGTTTATCGTAAGCGAAAGAGGAATAGAGGTCGATCCTGCTAAAATAAAAGCGATTCAAGAAATGCCGACGCCTAAAACAGAGAAAGAGGTGCGCGGGTTTTTAGGGAGGTTGAACTACATTGCCCGGTTCATATCTCACCTGACGGCCACGTGTGAACCATTATTCAAGCTGTTAAAGAAAGATCAAGCTGTAACGTGGAACGAAAATTGTCAAAAGGCGTTCGATAAAATAAAGAAGTATCTGCAGGAGCCTCCTATTTTGATACCCCCAGTGGCAGGTAGACCCTTGATAATGTATTTGACGGTTCTTGAGGGAAGCATGGGTTGTGTTCTCGGTCAACACGACGAGACAGGGAGAAAAGAGCACGCGATCTATTACTTGAGTAAGAAATTTACAGACTGTGAATCTCGATACTCAATGCTGGAGAAAACTTGTTGCGCGCTAGCCTGGGCCGCCAAGCGTTTGAGGCAGTACATGCTGAATCATACAACCATGCTCATCTCGAAGATGGATCCTATCAAATATGTATTCGAAAAGCAGGCGTTGTCAGGTAGAATTGCCCGTTGGCAGATGGTCTTGACTGAATATGATATTCAATACGTCTCGCAAAAGGCTATAAAGGGGAGTGTGCTGTCTGAGTATCTGGCGGAGCAGCCTATTGAAGATTACCAATCGATGAGGTTTGATTTTCCTGACAAGGATATCATGTACCTAAAGATGAAGGATTGTGAAGAACCGTTGCCAGACGAGGGGCCAGAGTTAGGTTCCAAATGGAAGATGATATTTGACGGAGCCGTGAATGCTTACGGTAACGGAATAGGGGCAATCATCACGACGCCACACGGGTCGCACATCCCGTTTACTGCCCGATTGACCTTTGCCGTTACCAACAATGAGGCCGAATACGAAGCTTGTATAATGGGGCTTGAAGAAGCCATTGATTTGCGAATCAAACATCTAGACGTATACGGAGACTCAGCTCTGGTGGTGAATCAGATCAAAGGGGAATGGGAGACACGTCAGCCTAATTTGATACATTACATGAATTATGCCAGGAGATTGTTGCCTTTCTTCGACAAAGTTGAATTGCATCACGTACCGCGGGCAGAAAATCAAATGGCTGACGCCCTTGCCACTTTGTCTTCCATGTACAAGGTCAACTTCTGGAACGAAGCTCCCCAAATCACTATCTCTCGGTTGGACAGGCCAGCTTATGTATTTGCTATTGATGAAGCATCTGATGACAAACCGTGGTATTTCGATATCCTTAATTTCCTGAAGAATAAAGAGTATCCGGCTGGGGCATCCAGTCAAGATCAGAAGACTCTCAGGAGATTAGCGGGTAATTTCTACTTGAATCCGGATGGCGTCTTGTACAGAAGAAACCACGATTTGGTGTTGTTGCGTTGTGTAGACGAGAAAGAGGCAAAGCTTCTCATGGAGGAAATTCACGAAGGTACCTTTGGTACGCATGCTGGTGGGCATGCTATGACGAGAAAGTTGCTGAGGGCAGGTTACTTTTGGCTGACGATGGAAACTGATTGTTTCAAGTTCGCGAGGAAGTGCCACAAGTGCCAAATCTATGCTGACAAGATACACGTGCCTCCGAGTCCTCTGAATGTGATGTCGTCTCCATGGCCATTCTCGATGTGGGGAATCGATATGATTGGAAAGATCGAGCCGACGGCTTCTAACGGGCATCGGTTCATCCTAGTAGCAATCGATTATTTCACCAAGTGGGTGGAAGCGGCGTCTTACGCGAATGTAACAAAGCAAGTGGTGGCTAGATTCATCAAGAGAGATATCATTTGCCGATATGGGATTCCCGAGCGGATAATCACGGACAACGGTTCTAATATGAACAACAAAATGATGAAGGAGCTCTGTCAGAATTTCAAGATCGAACATCACAACTCCTCCCCTTACCGACCCAAGATGAATGGCGCTGTTGAGGCGGCCAATAAAAATATCAAGAAAATTGTTCAGAAAATGGTGGTGACCTATAAGGATTGGCATGAAATGCTACCTTTTGCTTTGCACGGTTATCGTACGACGGTACGCACATCAACCGGGGCAACTCCGTTCTCGTTAGTATACGGAATGGAAGCGGTATTACCATTAGAGGTTGAGATCCCTTCTCTGAGGGTATTGCGAGACGTTCAGCTGGACGAGGCAGAATGGGTAACGAATAGATTGAATCAATTGAGTTTGATGGATGAGAAGAGGCTAGCTTCTCTGGCATACGGTCGTTTGTACCAAAGACGAATGAAGAAAGCGTACGACAAGAAGATACTTCCGCGAAGCTTTCAGACGGGCGACCTTGTGCTGAAAAGGATTCTCCCGCCGCAAGCAGATCACAGGGGCAAGTGGACCCCCAACTACGAAGGGCCATACGTTGTCAGAAAAGTCTTTTCAGGAGGAGCTTTATTGTTGTCCACCATGGACGGAGAAGACTTTGCGTCACCTGTGAATTCGGACGCAGTTAAAAAATACTTTGCTTAAAATAGACCCGCTGGACAGAAAAAGAGAGTCCAGGCAAAAATGGGGCATCCTGGCGAACCAAAAACAGAATGAAAGGTTCGGGCAAAAGTTAGGGATAAAATTGAAAAAATGTACACCCGCGAAGTTGAAAACCTACACTGGGCGGCTTCGGCAAAAAGGGGTATCCCGGTGAACTGAAAACCCGTAAAGGGCGGTTCACGCAAAAGTTAGGGATTTGAAAAGCAAATGACTGCGGTCCGGATTGGATAATTGCAATGTGCATCAATGCGGGAGAATATGTTGAAGGAGCCAGTTATCGGATACATTCTCTTCAGAAGTGGGGGTACCGGGAAAGCATTAGAGTCGGATGAGTCATAGGAGGATCATTTCGTGGTATTCATCTGCATCCAGTTGCCGACATGTGTACAAAATTTAATTTGTCAAAATATTCATGCTGCTTGTGCATACTTATGTATTTGCTTTGCGTAGCTTCCTCTTTTCAGGAGTTACATCCCATGTACAAAAACTCCGCCCATTCAGGGGCCCGATCAATAAAATATGTTATTCAGTACTTGATGCTGGTTCTTTACTGTTTTGTGCATGATAAAACGCCTAAGTTTAGTGAAGCTAGCATGAGTATAACATCACTGGCCCTTGCCAATGATTGTTAAAGCTTTGAATTAACTGAGTGTAACGTCACTAACCTGAATTGATTTGATTGCATAGGCTTGTCGTGTCTTGTTTGTGTTGTTGCAGGTTTCATAACCATACGAAGAAGGTGATCAAAAGATTGCGATAACGAAAGACTCAGTCTTCACGCAGGTCATGCATGTTCTTCCTGAAGAAGGATAGAATTCCCCAGCTAGCCGTAGCTTATCCAAAGGACGTGCTCCAGAAAAGTTATTCGTCCTCGATAGAGTTTGGCGATTCCAAGATCGTAAGGCTGTATTCAGACAGGTTCATCTTCCCCCGCAGGGTCATGCACTCTCCCCCAGTGGAGTCAGTTAATTTTCCCCAAGAGAATCATCCCATCCCCAGCGGAATTCTCTTTGCAAGTGTTTTTATTCCTTCCAGTGGAACTCGAAGAGCAAGACTCTCCCCAGTAGAGTTGGTGGTGGGTCCTGTCATTTATTTTGTCAGGGATACTGTGTAATATCAGTTTACGTTCCAGCAGAAAGTCCGATCGTGCTATGCACATCTGCTATTCCCCAGCAAGGTTATATTCCCCAGCAGAATGTTACCTCAACAAGGTGCTCGGTTTAAATTCCCAATTTCCCAGCGGGGTTGACTTCACCCTTCCAGCATTTATTTTGTAGCATCTGGCTATCCCCGGCGGAGTCGGCATTATCTTTAGCATTTATTTTGCTGAAGCAGTTTCTGTACTTTAGCAGTTCAGGTGGAGAGAACTCTCGCTCAAATGAATTACCAAACACTCAAGATCTCGGCATGAGATATTCAATGATAATGTCAGTTTCGGCAGTATTCCCCACAGAGTTATCAGGATAAGTGTCTCTTTATTCCCAGGCAGAATTAGTTGTCATCAGGGGTTCCATGAATCAGAATTTCAGAGGCCACCGCCGGTTATCAGAGCAGGCGTCCGATAGTTGGTTTCCAGACATCCTCAGTAGAGTCCGCCTCAAAGTCGCTGTCACGTCAGTGCTAAGAAGTTTGTGGGTGAGGATCATTGGAGAACTAAGTCCTGACGCGGACAATTTATTCCTAGATTGACGAGATTTCTTCAGAAGTGGGCGTCCTAACGCGGACAGGTTTATTTCCCTGGATTGGTGAGGTGGGTTAGTCCTATCGTGGGCAGATTCGGGTTCTCGAAATTAGTGGAATGGGAGGTCATGACGTTGACAAAAGTGATTACTCTTCGTGTTGGTGCCCTGACGTGGACAGATCAGACAAGGGTGCGAGTCCTGACGTGGACAAGTCTTATTTCCTCAGCGGGTCGAAGACGCCTGAGTCCTAACGTGGACAAATCAAGACGAGATCAGTGTCCTGACGTGGACAAATCAAAGAAATTATTATTCCTAACGCGGAGAAGTGGGTCCTAACGTGGACGATGTAGTCCTTACGCGGACATATCAGAAGAGATGATTCCTTACGTGGAAAAAGATAGTTTCCTTACGTGGAAATGGCAGCATGCCTGACATGGAAAGAGTGGAGTCCTTACGTGGACAGATTAAGATAGCATTCCTCACGTGGAAAAATGTAGTCCTGACGCGGACAAATCGGAAGGAATTGGTTGCCTTATGTGGAAAAGTTATGTTTCCTTGCGTGGAAAACGGATGGTTTCCTTACGGGGAAAGACGAATTTATTCCTTACGTGGAAAGAAGATGGTTTCCTTACATGGAAAGACGAGTTTATTCCTTACGTGGAAAGATGGAGTCCTCACGCGGACATATCAAGATTGATTCCTGACGTGGAAAGAAATGGATTATTCCTGACGTGGAAGAGTTTAGTCCTGACGCGGACAGATCAAAGAAGTTATTCCTAATGTGGAAGAAGAAGATTTACTCCTTACGTGGAAAAATTGGGGTCCTTACGCGGACAGATCAAAGAAGTTGATTCCTAACGTGGAAGAATGATGTACTCCTTACGTGGAAAGTTGAGTCCTGACGTGGACAGATTCAGAACCAAAGTTGAATTCCTTACGTGGAAAGATCGGAGTCCTGACGCGGGCATGTCAAGTGGTATTGGAGTCCTTACGTGGACAGATTGATATAGTTGCTTCCCGACGTGGAAAGATGAAAGGTTTAGTCCTGACATGGACAGATACAGAAGAAATGATTCCTAACGTGGACAGGTGTTACTCCTAGCGTGAAAGAGTTTTATTCCTAACGTGGACGATTCAGTTTATGGAAATGCAGACGAATTATCCCCAGCGGAGTTGCCGAGATTGTTCTGGGTTAACAGCAAGTGGAGTCCTAACGTGGACAGGTTTTAGTTGAGATTTCTTCGTATTGATGACAGACAGAGTCCTAACGTGGACAAGCAAGCAATCTGTTATGACAGAATCCTCTTCAGAACGATGAAGACAATCCCCAGCACAGTCGCACGAGATCAGTGGGTTGCTGTAACAGTCAGATTCAGCTGATGAATGTCGTTCCCCAAGCAGGAGCGCAATTTAGTTTTGCGGTTGGCAAATTTCTGGTTTCACTAGTATTCAACCGTCTCGTACCGCGAATGTCTGAAGGCTCCGGGCTCTTCACCCAATCGGGTCCAAGCCGCTTGAATAGGGGCAGCTGTTGCACCCTAAAATTTGCCCAACCTTATTCCTTGGGTTTATGTTTCAATATCATTAGCATTTGCATATAGAGTCATGTACATAGTCCAATCATCTGCATAGCATAAGCATAGCAAGTCATTCAACAGGGGACCAATCATTATTCTCATCTCTAGAAGCCTATCAAGAGGTTATTATCCCAATTCAATCTCATTCAAGTCATCAGGAAAGAATTTGAAAGCAAAGAGTTCAGCAGATCAAGCCTTGAGTCCATCTCCTAGCTGAGGGTATCTGAGGATCAACAAGAGGGTTGTGAGCTGTGAGTTGAAGGCATGGAGAGTATCTAGACATTAGGAGAGACTTAGAAAGTCATTTAAAGAAGGAGACAAGTCATTGATGAGAGCACAAGAGCTATAGCTGAAGGCAGTCAACTAGGGTTTCATCTGGGTCAACCCTAGGTCAACCCTAGGTCAATTGACTGATTTAAGGGGGCATTCAAGTCTAGTGGAGAGATATGGGGTTCATCATTGGACATATGAAGAAGGACATGGAGATATGCCAAGAAGAATTCAAGAGAAATCAAGGAGAAGAGGAGTTTCTAAATTAGGGTTTCTGAGTAAAATCCCCTAGTTTAGGTCAAATTTCCAAGCAAGATAAGTCAAAATGCTAGCTTCAAATGGCTTCTTGGCCAACATGAAACTTGTAGAGGATCTCAAGACCTTTAATTTGAGTGGTGGAAGACATCAAGGAGATTTATATAATTCAAGTTATGGTCCTTGCAAGTTACAGGTCATCTGAGGTATCTGAAATTTTGTCTGTGAAAGTGACTTGACTTCCAAGCAATTTTTACCCCTCAAGGAGATTTCAAATGAATTCTTGGCCAACATAAGAATTGTTCCTCATTGTCTTAGCTTTCTAGAATGGTATGGCATGCCCTCATATGATGTGTGGAACTCAACTTATGGTCTTGGCAAGCAAAGGGTATTTTGGGCATTTGTGAATTACAGGTCATTTTAACTCATGTCCAAAACTCATACAAGGAGGCCTCAAATGGAAAAACTTACAACATCAAACTTGCTCCAAATGTGATTTTGAGTCTAGAAAGAAGGTCACAAATTGTTGGAAAAGCTCATAACATGAAGTTGCATGATTGGTCCAAATTTGAACTAAAATGACTTATAATTTGAATAAAGTCAAAATGAAAAATGGTTTGAGAGATTTATAAGTCCAAATGGAGACTTCCAATATATGATTTTGAATGGAAAAGACATTCTAAGAACAATGGTTCAAGTACTTTTTTGAGTTTAGAAGAAAAAAGAAAAGTTATCCATGGTTACTTGTATGTGAAGAAACATAACCAAGATCAACCAATTTGGAATGCAAGGGAATGTGGCAAGATGGTTCTAGAAAGTTCATGTGAGCCCTATATATTCATGAAATCAGAATTGAGCAAGGGTTGGATTCATTTTTCACAAAAATCTCACAAATTCTCTCCATTCTTTCTCATTGCATTTTCACCTCAATTTCTCAAATTCTTCACTAATCACCATCAAAATCAATTTCATCATACTGATTCATCATCATAGATCAGAATTCAACCAAGAACAAGGTGTGATCAATCCATTTTCGAGCACTATAATCATCAACATCAAAATTGCAATTTCTATTGGAACTCAAGATCCAAGGCAAGACTCCTCAAGGTGTTGCATACAGAATCAAGTAGTGCAATTGTAGATCAAGATCCAAGCCTTAAAAGCCTCAGATCCACAAGTTTCATCATCATCCACAAGATTTCACACCAGGTGCATTTTCTCTGCCACAGCTTGATTTAGTTAGTTTAGCATGGTTTTGTTAGTTTAGATATGATGTAGGATGTTAGTAGAGCAATTAGGATGAGTTTGGAGTGGTTTGGTGATGATTGTTAGCAGGTTGTTAGAACTGTTAGGATGTAGAATTCGTGGCATAGTGCATTATAATCTTAGGTTGTTAGCGCAGAATGATCACCATTAGTCATAGAAGAGATTAGTCTAGGTTTGATTGAGAATTATGTTGGTAAGTTGCAGAGTATTTCCATGGTGACCAGAACTTGTCTCGATCGGGTTTATTGATTGGCTGAGTTTTAATGCAAACAAAGTCCATAGACGTGTAGAGGGAGAGATTCTGAGTGTTTTTCATGTTTGCATCGTGTTGATCCATGGACTGTGGAGTGAGAACCGATTGATGGAAGTTGGTGCGTGCATGAAGTTTCATGGTGGAAACCCTAAGTGTTCATGAACCAAGGAAGAAGATGAAATCGTGGCTGTCCATTTCATGCAAGACCTTTGACTCAGAAGCCCATCGTGTGGCTGAGGTTTAAAGCTGATTTTGGAGGGAGAGTGGTGCCCTAAACGCACCGTTTCATTTAATGAAACGGGCGGGCCTGAGTGTTGAGTGATATCCCCACCCCCCAATTTTAAGCCCATTGTGAATTTGAACGTGCTGGCTTACTTTTCTCACCCCCTGATTCCTCTTCTTTTTTATTATTATTACTGACTCGTTTTGGGCTTAATTCAACTTGCTTTTCACACCCCCATTTGCTGGCCCATCCTGAATATGAACTGGGGCGCTCTGCTACTAGTACCCCCCTGGCTATTTCTTTCTTCTTTTTTATTATTTTCTTTTCATTTTTTCATTCATTTTAAAAATTCATAACAAATAGATAAAAAAGCATTTTTAATTCATTCTTTTTACATCATTTTCATTAGAATGTGTAGAAAATTGTCATTAAATAAAATTGCATTTTTATTTTCATTTGATATTTTTCTCATATTTTCTAAATAAATGTCATTTTAAATAGCTTCATTTCATGCATGATTTTACTAATTTTTGTTCTACTAGATGCTTTCATATTTTTTGTTCATTCTTTTTAGGTTGTTTAGATGAGATGTTGACCTTGTAGAAACAATTTAGTTCCCATTCTTAGAAATTAAATTTAGGTGCTTAATGTAGGCTTGAACAACATGAACAAATTAGGGTTTTTAGGGGATGATTTAGGAAGATTGATTCATTTCCCTTAGGACTTAGGGTTTGACTAGATTAGTTATGGGACTATAGGGGCTATGGGTAGTTATTAGATCCCTTAGAAAAAGTCAGGATTCCCCTACTGCTATTAATATACTGTATGTCTGATTGACTGGTGTGGTGTGCCCTCTGGGGATTATTGCTTGCTTGCTTGGGTATTGGGATTGTTTGGGAACTTGGGAGAGCTGAAGACTTGAGGAGATGAAGACCATTGGAGATCCAGAGATTGAAGATCAACTTCCAGAGTTGAAGAGGAGGTTCTTGCTTGCAGCTGCTGAGGAGCTAGGGTTTAGGAGCTAGGCAGAGCTCTAGATTAGAAAGCTTGTTTCTCAAACATGGAATGCCTTGTCTGCATCCATCCTTTCTCTATGATTCAAAGTCTCTTTCAAATATCCACCTCCTTCCTTTGGAAGGATCAGTGAATATATTTGAAAGATAGAACTTTTGAGAGGAAACTTTCTGTTTAATGTTAACAGTTGATGAACCACCCTTGGTAGGTAATTAACTGTCTAACATTCATTCACTTCACTCTTGTGACTGATTCCTCAGCTGGGAGGTTTGAGCATGAAGAAAAGCCATTGCAGATGGAAGATAGATGATCAAAGCCTTTGCCTGAAGGTCATGAAAATGAAGATTGATGCTTGTTGAAGCCTGTAGCTGATTGGAGATTGCTTGAAGCTAGATGTTGATGCAGAGTTGCTGATGCTGTTTCTTTTGCTGTTGTATTTCATTGCTGATGTATTGATTGGTTTTCCTGGCTGTATTGTTTGCTGTTTACCCTGTTGGGTTGAAAGTGAAGCCTGTTCACTTTCGCCTATTGTTTTCTAGGTTCGAGGTTGAGTGGGACTCCCTTGCCTCGCTTGTACTGTTGCATCCAGGCATTTTACTGCTTTACCGCTATATATCTGTGAGTGTTTCTGTTTCTGCCTATCCCGTAGGATCTCTGTTTCTCTCTGTGCAAGAGAGGAACAGGATAGACACTAGGTCTTAACCCATGCATGATAACATTAGGTTAGTTTGATTCCCTTCGCAACCGTAGGTTAGAGTTCTATCTCTTTCTTTCTCAAAACAAACAGAAAAACACATAAAGATTTCAAACACAATACAAGACACTTCTTCCGTAAAAGAAGGTGAACTCATCAAAGCGTCATCAGAAACCCTTTTTCAGAAGGAATAAAATCAATCAAGGGCAGACTTGTGTCGTACGTGGCCCGAACTACGTTTGCTCTGATCTTCCATGCTGTGTGGAAGTACGTAGGCATAGGATGCGATATCCTAGCGAGCAACCTTCCCCTCCTTTCCCGTAGGTAGGCGAACTACGTTGACTCTGACTTCTCGTTCCAGACGGGAATACGTAGGCATAAAGTGCGATACTTTGCCGAGTCAGTTTTTATTTTCATTTTATTTTCTTTTTCACCCTTGACCTATAGTTTAGATAGAATAACAATCCATACCCGAAAACAAGCGTGGATCCCGTCGAGTACGACGGACGTGAGGGGTGCTAATACCTTCCCCTTGCGTAACCGACTCCCGAACCCAGGTTTTGGTTGCGACGACCATACCTTTCCTGTGTTGTGCGAGGTTTACTCTGAGCGTTTCCTTTCCCTCCCATGGGATAAATAACGCACGGTGGCGACTCTTCTGTTCAGCCGGCGCCGATTTTCGCAGTAGCGACAATACCCAACACCACAAAGTTCAACTATTTCTCAAACCCATACCCTTAACACCAATAGGCTAGAAACCTCTGAGCAATCTTGGATAGAAACATTGACCTAACATTGACTAAGGAACCATGTGAACAAAGGAACATCCTTACTCTGCCTTCATAAGAATCTTAACATATTTTGCAAAGAACTAGAATCCCAATGAACGTACGCACAAAGCCTTCCTGACCCTGAACGTTCTACAACAACCTAACTTCACAAAACAAAGCAAACAAATGGTTAAAATGGTTATCTATGCATGAATGATCAACCTAAGATGATATGTGAATGATCAATGAATCTAAAGGTAAAATTTGGGGTACGACACACTCAATCCTAATCGTTGATGCTGAAATTATGCCTTCTCTTCCCTTGATTCAAGATTAATCAAGTCCTTTAAATGTGATGGGTAAACCTCTTATTACGGCACCATCTTTGAACAACCCAACGGTCTTCAAATCTTTTCTCGGATGATTTCAAACACCCACAATTCGAACCCAAACCTTCCTTCCATAATCCTCCAGTTAATGATACTAAATTGACAAAACCTCTCGTCTTCAATTACATTCGCTCGGTTGAATCTGTGAAGGAACGATTTATGCAACCCCCCCCCCCCCAAATCCAAGATTCTTGAAGGATAAAACCCTAATGGTTTTATTCAAGAAAAACCCACTGATTTCTCAACCCAAACCCGATACATCGATCCTATGTTTGGAAGTTATCACCTCAATGATGCATAATGCACAACAAAAATGATTATGTGTATTTGTTGAGAAAATGCAAGAAAAAGGATGAAGATGATGAGAACCAAATCAATTTATATTTTCATTTTTCTTTTTATTTCTTGTGAATAATGAGCTAACATAATATATATTCAAAGTTATGACCAAATAACCAACATAACAAACACTTTAAAAGACAAACATAATAGAAAAATAGTATGAAATGAGTGAACGGTCGACGTAAATAATAGGGGGGTCGACGTGAGCTCTCCCAAATACAGAATTATGCAGAAAACCACTATTTGCATATACCGGAACAGGTCTATGCATCGATGGAAAGCAACCCAGATTTGACAAATATAAATGCACACAGTATGAGTCGACCGGAGGGTCAACGAGCTCTCCTGAGAGCAAATCACAAAAAATCCACTCTGCATGAGTCGACCTAAGCAAGCTTTGAGTCGACTCAAAAACTCGGAACTTGCAAAAATGTTAATTTTGATATGTCTTGTTATTTCTAAGTGTTCCTAATGCATATCTAACTCAACCAACATGATCAAACTCACATGGAAAACATAAAGTGCTTTTTCTATATGAACTAACACATATTTTTGATAAATGCTTGACACGAGAAAAATAACAAATGCATATGCAACTCGATGATACCGTGCAAAGTACACATTTCTAACTATATATGTTTTGATATCATTAAAACAAGTATAAACAAGTATTGAGACACTTTGCCCTTACACAAACTCCTTTTGCCTTTTATATACCTAAGTATCCTATTAGCAGCTATTAAGTGAGTCTTCCTTGGATCATGTATGAACTTGCTAATCACACGGACTGAGTAGCAAATGTTAGGTGTGTTGTTGCACAAGCATCTCAATGAACCAACCATTTTTCTGAACAATTTTGGATAAACTCTATCTTCCTCATTGCACTCATCCACTTTTGAGATTGTCTCTGATGGATTTGAAAATTGAATTTCAGCTGTTCATTTCAAATTTCTCAAGAAACTCACCTACGTACTTCTCCTGGTGCATAACTGTTCCATTTTTCACCTTCAAAAACTCCATTCTTAAGAAGAATGAGAGTTCCCCTAGATCAGTCATTTCAAATTCAGATTTCAACTTGTTTTTCACTTTTTCAATCTCTGATGTCTTGCTTCCTGTAATGAGAAAGTCATCCATATATAAGCAGATTATCATATTCTCTTCTTCACTTAAATGTTGCACATACACACCAAAATCTGCTGAACACTTTTTGAAATCTATTTGTATCAGAAACTAATCAATCCTCTTGTTCCAGGCTCTAAGGGCCTGTTTCAAACCATATAAAGCCTTATAGAGTCTATAAACCATGTTCTCCTTTCCTTGCACTTCAAAACCATGAGGATGTGACACAAACACTACCTCTTCAAGTGGACCATTTAAAAAGGTCGACTTCACATCTAAATGATAAAGTGACCACCTTCTCTTGCAAGTTAGAGCCACAACTAACCTTACAACTTTAAGCCTTGCAACTAGAGAAAACACCTCATTGTAATCAACACCATCTTTTTGTAAGAAGCCTCTAGCCACTGACCTTGCCTTATACTTTGAAATTTTCCCATCAGGATTTAATTTCAGTTTGAACACCCACTTCACATCTATTTTCTTTTTCTTATCTGAAAATTTAACTATCTCTCATGTCTGATTCTTCTCAATTGAATGAAGTTCTTCCATCGTAGCTTTCCTCCGTACATCTATCTTCAGTGCTTCTTTGTAATTGAGAGGTTCAACATCTGCCAATAATGCAAAGTGAATGATATCACATTCATCATTTACTGCATTATTAGGAATTACTTCACAATCATTCAACCTTCTTGAAGCTTATATAATTCTTTGAAGTCTCACAACTGCTTCCTCTTCTTATGGTTCATCTGCATCATTATTGTTCACTTCTTCATTATCTGATTCATCACTTGAATTAGGATAAATGCAACTTTGTTGATTATTTTTACTATATACTGACCCCTCTTCCCATTTCCACTTCTCAGCCTCATTCATAATCACATCATTACTGACATGTACCTTTTGAGTTAGAGGATTATATAACTTATGGACATCTGTTGGATGATAGCCTATAAGTATCATAATCTCACTCTTATCTTCAAGCTTGCTTCTTCTAACATCTGGTACATGTTTGTAGCACGAAGAGTCAAAAACCTTGAAATGCTTCACACTAGGCTTTATTCCACACCAAGCTTCCTCTGGTACCTTCAAATTCATCTTCTTTGTATGACATTTGCTCAGAATGTAAGCAAATGTAGTGACTGCTTCACCCCAAAACTTGTGTGGTAGGTTTTTCTGCTTGACCATGCTTCTTGCCATATTCAGTAGAGTTTTATTCCTTCTCTCAACAAGTCCATTATGCTGAGGTGAATAGGGAGTTGTTACCTCATGCATAATGCCTTGATTGAGACAAAAGGCTTCAAATTATTTTGAGGTGTATTCTCCTCCACCATCAGTTCTTAAGATCTTAATAGATTTATCACTCTCCTTTTTTATTAAGATTTTGAATTTTTTGAATACATTTAAAGCCTCATTCTTAAGCTTGATTGTATACAGCCATATCATTATTGTATATTCATTAAATAATATGATGAAGTATCTGCTTCCCCCTAATCAGGATACTTCAAAAGGACCACATATATCAAAGTTAACCACCTGCAGTGCTACACTAGCTCTTTTAGGTGCTTCAGAAAGAAAGGAAAGCCTACTTTTCTTGCTCTTTACACATACTTCACAAATGGCTTTTCTAAAATTCAGTTTTTTGCAAGCCATACACTAGTTCTTTAGAATTCAAATCACTAAGAATTCTAAAGTTTAGCTGACCATACCTCTTGTGCCATAGATCTTCAACATCTTCACTCACTACTGTATACAGGCACATCATCTTTTCACTTGAGATGTTGCGTCTATATGTTCTATTCTTTGACATGTTTGATTTAAGCACTAAATTCTTCTTTTCATCAAACAACTTCAAAGAGTCGCCATCCATAGTCACTGAGAATCCTTTCTCCACCAGTTGACCAATCCTCATGAGATTACACTTCATCTCAGGAACATGCATCACATCTTCAATAATGATTATCTTGCCATTATTGCTTCTGATCACTATATTTCCACTACCTTCAGCCACAAGATCTCTACTGTCAGTCAGTTTGATGCTTGTTTTCTTGCTAGCATCAAAATTTGTCAACCATTCTCTATGTGATGTCATTTGATTTGAACACCCAGAGTCAAGAAACCACTCTTCAATTCTTCACCTTTTAATCACTGGTAGTAGCCATCATCAACACTGTACTAGAATCATCTTCACGAGCCAAATTTGCTTCTTCATCAGTATTTTGACCTTTCTTGAACCAGCATTCATTAGCAAAATTCCCATATTTCTCATAGTTGAAACATTGGACCTTACTTTTGTCAAAGTCCGTCTTCTTGTTCTGACATCTGCCAAAACCTCCTTTCTTTGAAGATTCGTATTTTCCTTCACTCTTGTTCTTTTCTTTGTTGGACCAATTTGCTTTGATTTTTCCCTTCTTCTTGAAATTCTTCTGATTTCCCTCCTTCTTGGAAGTTTGAACTTGAAATGCTTGTTGAAATGATCTCTCAGAACTTCTATCAAGCACTAGAAGCTCATGTACTTCCAATGTATTTTGTGACTCTTCAATTTTCATAGTTTTCACATCCTTTGCTTCTTGGATAGCTACAACAATGAAATCAAACTTTGGACTCAAAGACCTCAGCACCTTTTATACTACCATTTGATCTGTAATATTCTCACCACAAGTTTGCATCTAATTAACAGTGGCTATTAATTTTGAAAAGTAATCACTTACTTTTTGATCTTCTTCCATCTGCATCATCTCATACTTTCTTCTATGGGATTGTAGCTTCACTTGCTTCACTTTTTTCTCCACCAATGTGATAAATTTCTAAAATTTCCCATGCTTCAGTGGATCTTATCGCCTTAGAAATATTCTCAAAGTGTTGATTGTCAACATTCTGTTGAATGTAGAACAAAGCTTTGCAGTCTTTCTTCTTGGCTTCCTTGAATGCAGTTCTCTATGCATCAGTTGGATTCGCCACCAGATCTTCATAGACATTTTTCATAATTTCTCTCACTTCTTGCGCTCCAAATAAAAACTTCATCAAAGCACTCCAACGATCCCAGTTCTTGCCATCAAGAACCAAAATATTTGATCCAAAACCATTGCTATTCATCTTGCCTGTTAAGAAACTATCACTCAGTGTTTCCCTTGGATTGAACCCCTCACTTATTACTCATGTTTCCCTTGGATTGAACCAGGCTCTAGATGCCAATTGTTAGAACACACAGTTAATTCGCAACAAGATTGTAATTGCAAGATGAAAGAAATAGCACACACACACACACACACACGCACACTCTAATGTTTTGACATCTTGGAAGACATCTTGAAGGAGAAGAAGAGATAGAATAGAGATGATTCTCATTGATTTTTTTTTCACATTAAAAATTGTTATTTATGTGTCTTGCACAATAGCTTGCTAAGCAAGTCATCCGTATACACAGTAACTAACTACCTAACTTGTACACAAGACAGTTACAAATTAACATTCAACATATTCTACTCTGTTTAGTAGAAATGGATTATTCGAATATTGTTGAGATTAGTGACTCTACAGGAATGCACACAACCTCTCAACTAATTCTATTTAAGCCTTGATTTAAATATGAACTAGAATAAGAATCAAATAGGTCTTTTATAACAAATTGATCGAAAATGACATGTTTTAAGAATCAAAGTTAGGCTTGTTAAAAAGCGTACAATCAAGAGGAATGTATATCTTTTGATAAGACCAATTCTTATATAAGTCTTTTAAGTAGATGTAAAGAGTGTGTTCTTGAACAGTTATATTAAAAAAGAAGTGTATTTTGATCAACCTTTTATCTTTCTAAACTTATATTCTCCTAATCATCTCTTTAAGGTGAAAAGGGCTCTCCGTGGTCTGAAACTAATCCTTAGAACTTAGTATGAAAGTTTGAGAAAGTTTTTGCTTGAAATTAATTTTCAAAGAGGGAGGGTTGATGTAACACTTTTCATTTAAAAAACTCAAGTGCTCTGGACCGGCCAAATGCCAAAAAATTTAAAGCTCAATTCACCTCAAATTCACTCCACTTGACCCAAGGTATAAAGTAATTCTACACAGAAAACAAGGTACTTTTCTGATCTCAACTTTTGACTATACTCATCTTGAATCTTGAACTGACTTAGGTGTTGGAGTACTATACAGGCAGATCCACCCCGTCGCCGTAATGAAGATCAACACCACCGATTGAAGATATTCAATTCATCAATCACATTCGATTATGGTTCCTGAACCGAATGGTGCCACCATATGTGGGAAATGACTTATAATTTTTATAATTTCCATAATTCCAGATTCAATCTCCAGTTTACCAATTTGCAACCTACTTAGGCCATTGAATCTAAAGCATTCATAATTGAACACAGAGATCCGCCATATTTGGTCTAGTCAGTTATCGTTTCAACTAAGACTCATGAGATCTCCAAATCTATGATTCCTTTGGGAATTCTGTAAAGTAAAAGAAGAAAGGATCTTGTCTCTAAATCCAAATTTACACTGAAAATATTAGAAAATGAAGATAACTTCCTTGGAGATCATGTTGAGGATTCATGATCCATCTTCTGATCTAACATTGCCTCTATCTCTTATTTCTAATGTGATACTCAACATGGAAACATTAGAGATACTGTAACGCCCCGATTTCGATTATTTCATTTTATTGAGTGTTCTATTTGAATTGAGTAATAATTGTTTTAATTGTGAATTTGATGTGTTAATTTAGTATGTTTTAATATTTTACCGTTTCGGAGAGTTTCGGGTAAAATTAAGATTGGAGGGCATTTTGGTCCTTTTGATAAAAATAGAATTGAGGGGAAAGGTATAAGAGGATAATAGAGAGGAAACTAGAAAGAAATAAAAGAAAAGAGAGTTAGAGAGAAAGAAAAGAGAAAGAAAGAAGAAGAGAAGAGAAAGAGGAGGAAGAAGAGCAAAACCTAGAATCATCAAGAACCAACATCCAAACTTTCGATTAATCAGGTAAGGGTGTGAAACTTTATTATTCTATCCATATGTATGATCATGTATGTGTTGTGTGGATTGTTTGGTAGTTTTCTACACTTTCCATTTCTAGGTTGAATTTGATTTAATCGGTAGAATCGAGTTTTTAATGGTTGAAAATGAGAATAAGTGGTAAAGTTTAAGTCGAGGGATATTGGGTGGTGTTGCTGAGAGGAGTTGGAATAGAATCGGTTAGATTCGGTGAGTTTCAGAATTTTTGGACAGTTAGGGATTTCTGAGTTCGCAGGTTCGCCAGGCGAGTGGCAGCGAAGCTTCGCCAGGCAAAGCCTAGCGAGTGGTCAGCGAACCAAGTCAGTAGCCAAATCCAATCTTCGCTGGCAAGTTCGCCGGGCGAAGGCTAGTGGCAAGGGTTCAGCAGGCGAATGAATCCAGCGAGTGGTAGCGAATACTTCCAGTAGCTTTTGACTGCCTTCGCTAGCGAGTTCGCCAAGCGAAGGAGGTAGCGGGCATTCGCTAGAGGCTCCGCCAAGTGAAGATCAGCGAATGTGACAACATTTTTTCCAGTTCCTGTGTTTTCTTTTCCAATGTTAATTGTTTGTTTCGGTTACATTAATCCTTATCTGAATGGACAATTTGTGTGTTGTTGTGATATGTTATGCTGTGGGTAGCCGTATGGTGTGAATCCTAGGTTATGGATCATTTGTGAGTGTGGCCGTTGGGTAAATTGTATGCATTGTTTGAATTGAATAAAAATGCATGGTAATTGTGATGAATGTCAAGAATGCATGATAATATATTTGCGAATTTGTATGCGTAGGATCTGCTGAACCTCGTGTGAGCGATGGTTTATAGTTGATTGAGTCATGTTAGCATGTGAAGCATCATGATATGCATTTGTGTAAATTGATCCCGCGTAGGATCTGCAGAACCTCGTGTGAGCGATGGTTACATTTGATCCCGCGTAGGATTTGCAGAACCTCGTATGATGCGATGGTTATATTTGATTCCGCGTAGAATCTTCAGAACGATTGTGTGCCCATGTGGGGTATGAGCAATGGGATTGTGTGCCCATGTGGGGTGTGAGCAATCCTGAAACATCGTGTGCCCATGTGGGGTGTGAGCGATGGGTGAACATCGTAGGCCCGACGGGGAGTTACTTCGGTAACGAGCGATTGTTCCATTTTGGTTCTTCAATTGAACCTGCTGAATTGAGTCGGTACCGCATTTGCATCTGCATAGAGTCGTGAGTCGGTCTCTATGAGTTGAATTATCATCTTTATATGATGCCTTGGTGAAATAAACATGTATGTGGATGTTTATGTGAAATGGTAATGATATAAGCATATTGTGTATGTTTATGTGAATTAATTCGAATTGTGTTAATGACATGAATGAGTATGCTTGAAAATATGTGTATATATATGTGTGAATATATGTATATATGTAGGTTTATATGGATTGGTATAAACATTGGTGATTGCATATTGTATATGCTTGATGTTCTATTTTTATATAGATACTTATATGGATACATTGCGATGTATATAATGATTGAGGTGAGTTGTGGTGTGAATGCGGGAGATACGCAAACTAATGATATATATATATATATATATATATATATATATATATATATATATATATATATATATATATATATATATATATATATATATATATATATATATATATATATATATATATATATATATATATATATATATATATATATATATATATATATATATATATATATATATATATATATATATATATATATATATATATATATATATATATATATATATATATATATATATATATATATATATATATATATATATATATATATATATATATATATATATATATATATATATGATTTATGCATTGAATATTATGATATTGTTTATCACCCTTCTGATGTTTTATGATGCTCTATGAGGCATTGCAGATTAGGTGCTGGTGATCCCTTTTTGTGAAGCGCGTCTTCATTAGTTTTGGTCAGATGGCTCTGATATGTAACATCGGGTAGCATAGGAAGCCTTGGGCTATTTTTGATGAATACATTTGTATATGTATTATTGGTGTTGCATGTTTTGTAAACCTGAATGTTGTTGATGAATTATATTGAATGATGTGAATATGTATATAGGTGAATACATGTCGGTTGTGATTCAAATGTTTAGATTTTACGCTTTAATTCTAATATTTGAGATGTGGGTATAAGGACTAAGATCCTCTGATGTGTTTGTTGCCCATTGTTGCATATCTATTATGAGCAGGTGTTGTATGTGTTTTAATTCAAGCATAATGTGACATGTTCCTTTTATACCGTATTTTAAATAATACTCTGATGAAATTTTGAATTCATGCCTAAATGTTTCGTTTGATTATTTGGGGGTATAGAAAGGGGGTGTTACAGATACGACTAGTTCGTAGTTAATGATAGCGTATATCTGGTACCAAAGCGCCTTCCATAGGTATCAAAGAATCTCTAGTTGATGAGTGAAGATCTCCTCAAGCCAAATCTGGTAGGTCGTGATGGAGTAGGCCAACTCTGCTACATTTTTTCTTTCTCCCTTAGATCAATTATTCTTAGGAGAGGAGTTGATTCTAGCGGCATCCTTTTGGTAAAGTACCTCTTCCATATAACCTCAAAGTGTTACATTAAGAAATAGAGACGCCCGAGCGCAAGTAAGGTTGAAGAACAAAAACATTGAACAAACTAGAGCCTTGGGGCCCCTAGTAAGTGCAATAGTTTTTGCCGAGGCCGGAGTCTGGGGGATATTGTTTGTAAGAAACATTATCCAAACGCCATTAACATGCCCGACGTAGCTGACTATCAAATCCCCATGGTTGGACTGGATACGTAATTGAGATTCGATGACTACGCGTAGAGAACGGCCCCCTAATTATGGTAGCAAGGAAACTAAGTCTTAAAATGCCCATCTGGTCGATAATTATCTTTGGTCCCTTGCCTGGCACCTCCGGTCCTTAAAAATATTACCAAATGAAAAAAGCGGGTCAAGCTTCTTTCGTAATGGTCAGGGGACTATCCTCTCAAGGAACTTCACCTTTGACCGACTATATTATTGTCCCCAAGAAACCCAGTTGTAACCCCAGAGACAGGCACAATGATCTCACACTTATATTCTTCCTTTGGGGACTCAAATTCTTGGTATGAAAAACTTATTCAGACGCATCCTTCCAACTAGACTTCAACGGATTAAATTAAACTTAAATTAAGACCATCTTTATCCCAACTCCATGCATGAACAATTCGTAACATAAAAGCAAGCAGATGATGTCTTGGCCATAGGGAAACCCTTGAAAGGGTTATTGAGGAAATATGAAACTTGAAATCTAAATGTCTGTCCTGAGACCCTACTATCCAATGGTGATTTTAATGCCAAGGCCTTGCTCCGGGGAACCTTTAAGGAAGATGAATCTTGGAATGCAATGTATTAACCAAGTGACCTTCTAACCCAAATATTCTTGTTTGTGATGATTTGGCCTCGATAAGAGAATGCTTAAACCCTAGATCCTCTTGATTTTAAATCTTCTGTGCAAATTAGTTAGCACAAACAAACAAAAAAAAAACACGCACCAAGACCGTACGACCTAATAATGTCATGCGAGATGATGCACAAAGAGGCGTTATCTTAGGGTCAAAAATTAGGGTGTGACACTATCTTTAGGACCCTGGTAGTCCCGAAAGTGCACGAATTTATTAGTTTAGTATAAAAGATTATCAATCCCACAAATCCCAATCGACAAGTACCACTATCTATTATTACTTTATTTATCTAAGGCGACGCAAACTCTTTGCTTGTGCATAATTGTTAAATAACAGTTTAATTCAATATTAATAATGAGAGACTGGAATGTAATTTCCACCTCCAATTGTTACTTATATAAATTGCAGAAAAAATTAAGTTAGAGGTACCACCCGCTGATAGGTGTAACACCCTACCTGCTGACTCGACAATTAAATCAAATAAAACATGTATAATACACAATTATCCGAGTAGGATTTTATTCACATCAAAACCATCATCCAAACTAAAACATTTATTCATCATTAAATAATTTAATACACATCGGAATTTTTTTAAAAAGTATTATGGCATTAAAAGCCTCAACAGAAACTCAAAATTAAATATGGTTCATCTCTAAAACAAAAGGAAGATATGAAACATAACATAAAACAAAGAACAACTCGTTTCCCTGGTGTTACATATCAGAGCGACTTCACTAAAAGACTTGATCGACATGCAGCTAAGGAGGCACAACATCATATTCAACCTCAAGCTCCTAATCATGTACCTGATTGTCTGAACTCTAGATAATCAACAACACAAACATGGATGAGAATACATTCAAATAATTAATGGTGCATATATAATCAAAGTATTTCACTACATATAAATTCACATAGAAATCAATCATGCACCACATCTACAAGTTTTCATAAATAACCCACATCACCATCATATGCATCTGTCCATGCCATGCAACTCACAACACACTAATGAATCGTATGCATGCGGTACCAATTTCAACAATGGTTCTCATCATAGCTCCATATAGTGTGTATGCATTGGGATTGAAAAAGTTGAAGAGTCAACTTAAAGATCTGTTTGAGGAGAGGTTATTTCGTTCGAGTGTGTCACCATGGAGTACACCAATTTTGTTGGATATGAAGAAAAAAGGTTTTGTGAGGCTTTGTGTGGATTATAGACAAGTGGATAAGGTTACTATCAAGCATAAGTGTTCACTTCCAAGGATTTATGGCTTGATGGATCGGTTGATTGTTGCAAGTGTGTCCAGTAAGATAGATTTGAGAACTGTATCATCAGATTCGTGTGAAGGCTAAAGATATTCAGGAGACTGCTTTTAAAATAAGGTATAGACATGATGAGTATTTCGTAGTGCCATTTGGGGTGACTAAGGCACCATGTGGGTTTGTAGATTATGAACAAGATTTTCCATACTTATTTGGGGAAGTTTGTGGTTTATATGTCGAAGGTTAAAGCCGTATTGCAATGGGGAACTCCAAAACCTGTTTTGAGATTAGATGTTTTCTTGGGTTGACAGATTAGTATCGGAAATTCATTGGAGGATTTTTCCAAGTTATCTGTGCCATTGACGCAGTGGACTAGGAAAGTTCAAGCTTTTGTTTTGGATGCAAAGTGTGAAGAAAGTTTGAAGAGCTTTTGAGGAGGCTGACAACAGCTCATGTTTTGATTTTGCCGAACCCGACAGAACAATTGTTATATATTGTGATGCTTCGTTGATGGGATTGGGAGGTGTGTTAATGCAACATCAAAAAGTTTTAGCTTATGCTTCAAGATAATTTAAAGTGCATAAGAGGAATTATCTGACGCATTATTTAGAGTTTGTTGTTGTTGTGGTGGTGGTTGTGTCGAAGCTTTGGAGGCATTATTTGTTTGGTTCGAGATTTGAGATGTTTAATGATCTTAAGAGCTTAAAGTATTTGGTTGATTAGAAAGAGTTGAATATGGGACAGAAGAGATGATTGGGACTTTTTAAGGATTATGGTTTTGGTTTGAATTACCATTCGGGTAAAGCAAACCTGGTAGCTGATGCATTGATTTGGAAACCTTTGCATATACCGATGATAATGGTGAAAGAGTTAGAACTGATTGAGCAATTTCAGGATATGAGTTTGGTTTGTGAAGAGACTTCTTACGGAGTTAAGCTTGGTATGTTGAAGCTTACTAGTGGAATTCTTGATGAGATTCGAGAAGGTGAGAAACTTGATTTGAGTTGGTAGATCGGTTGGATGGGATGAATCAAAGTCGAAGAGCTGAATTTCAGAAAATATTGGAAATGGTATCATGGGATGTCGTGACAGAGTTTTTGTTGTAGATAGTGTGAGTTGGATAAGAGTATTCTTGAGGAGGTACATTTAAGTGGATTGAGTATCCATACCGGTGCTATGAAGAGGTACTAGATTTTGATGGAATTATTTTGGTGGCCGAGTATAAAGAAAGGAGTGGTTGAGTTGTACGTGATGGTTAGACTTGTCAAAAATCGAAGATTAAACATCAGAGACCGTCGGGTCTGATGCAACTGTTGAATATTCCAGAGTAGAAATGGAATAGTATTTCTATGGATTTTGTGTTGGGTTTACCGAAGGGTTTGAAGAATATGATTCGATTTGGGTAATTGTGGATAGCTTGATAGATTAGCTCATTCTTAACAATAAGGATTAATAATTCAATATTGAAGCTAGCTGAGGTGTATATTGAGGAAGTTGGGAGGTGGATGAGATACCATTGAGCATTGTGCCCGATAGGGATTTGAGATCTTCATCGAGGTTTTGGGAGAGTTGCAGGCGCTTTGGGTACTAAGTTGAGGTCGAGTTCTGCCTATCATCCGTAGATGGATGGACAGACAAAGAGAACTATCCAGTCTTTAGAGGTTGTGCTGAGAGCTTGTGTGTTGGATCAAGGTGGATTAGGGGATAGTCATTTGTCGTTGCTTGAGTTTACCTACAATAACAGTTATCATTCTAATATCGGAATGGAACCATATTAGGCTTTGTATGGTAGGAGGTGTAGGACCCCGTTGTGTTGGTATGAGTCAGGAGAGTGTTGTACTCGGACCTGAGATTGTGCAAGAGACGACTAAAAAGATCAAGATGATCCAAGAAAAGATGAAAGCGTCGCAGAGTCGTCAAAAAAGTTATCATGATAAGAGGAGGAAAGCACTTGAATTCCAAGAGGGAGATCATGTGTTTTTTAGAGTTACGCCAGTAACTGGCGTTGGCCGAGCTTTGGAGTCTCGGAAGCTCGCACCTTGATTTGTTGGTCCGTATCAGGGTGGCGCAGCGGAAGCATAGGAAAAGTAGCATGTTAGACTGTTTTACCGCTGTCGCTTGAGAAATTGCATGAGGTGTTTCGTGTGCCTAAGTTGAGGAAGTACACTAATTCAGATGGATGGTGTACAAGTGAGAGATAATCTGATTGTTGAAGCGTTGCTAGTTTGGATTGATGAACGAGAAGCAACTGCGAGGTAAAGAGATTGCCTTGGTAAAGGTATTGTGGGGAGGACCAACTAGAGAAAGTTGGAATTGGAAGCGTTGAGATTAGTTGAGGGAGTCGTATCTGACTCTATTTCCTTGGGGTGATTTTTAAGGGTGAAAATTCTTTTAAGTGGGAGAGAGTTGTAACACCCCAAATTTAATTGGAATATTTTAATTAATTTATTTAATTGAGAATATTCGTATTTTTATGATTTTTGGTGGTTTTGTGGACTATTGGGTATTATGCATTTTTGGATTATTTATTTAATTAACAGTATACAATATGGAAGTATTAGTATTATTAGTATTTAAAATAAATATAAGTGAAATAAGGGTAATTTGGGCATTAAGAGGAGTTAGTAAGGGTGTTATGGGAAAAGCCCAATTGTGTGGCGCAAGACTAGGTTTGACAAAATGAAATTCTGAAGGGAATTAGGATTCATTTTGTTAACCGTGAAAAGTATTGAGGCCACAGCTCTGAGGAGAAGATTGGAGGCAGAAGCTTCGAGAGATTCCCTGAAATATTTGGGAAGGCTTTGAATTGACGTTTAAGGTATGGGGAGCCTTTCATGATTTTCCATGTATACCTTTCAATGTAATTATGGATGATTTCAGGTTTAAGGGATTTTGGGTTTAATTGTGGGAAAAGGGGAAATTGATAGTGAGGACCCTGATGGTTGTGGTGTAGTGATAAGTATTCCTGACTGTTTTAGCATAGATATGAGAAATAGTGATCTTTGGCCTTCGTGGCCTAAACCTTGAATTATTATATGTCTGACCCTGAAGGTATAGGAATATTGAATAGTGAGTAATCCTAATGAGTAGGGTGTAATTGAAGTAAAAATTATGAGTTAAGGCGTGAATATGTTCCAGGATTGGCCTAATGAACCATAGGTTTTGTGCCTTTATCGCCGTAAGACTTTAGAGATGATTTAGGGATGTGTTTGGGGCATTGGGGAAGCGAATCGTAGAGCTTTTTGAGTGATTTCAGGTTCTGGTGCATAGCAGAAGTTGCTGTCATCGCACAGTTCGCCTAGCGAACATGCCAGCGAATGTAGCAGAGTTTCGCGAATGTTGATCGTGTGCAGCGATGCCTTGATGTTTGATTCTGTGATTTCTGCGATGAGTTAACATGAGTATGATAGTGAGATTTATGTGATTAATAGGTTATAGTATGAGGATTACCGCGAGTATAATTATGAATTAATATGTGATAATATGACAAATTGATATGAGTATGACTGTGAGCGCTATGTGATTTGTACATGATTATATGATGATTTTCTATGATACATGATGATGATCATTATGGTGAATTATGATGATGTGATGTATGATGATTATTATGATGAGATATGATGACATGATGTATGAAGAGGATTATTATGATGAGTTATGATGATATGAAGTATGATGATGATTATGATGATGAACTATGATGTTTGATGATGATGAATATGATGAATGATGACGCACCTATGATGTTATTATTTTTGCACCCCAAATTTTGACCCCTTAGATCCTCATCATAATTGTAGCATCATACTCACTTGATTAACTAACCTTAACCTATTTCAAGTTTATCTTTGTCAAGATGCAGATGAATCAGGGTTCCGTACCGTCAAAAATTGAGGCTTCAATGGTTTGATCAATCAATGTATTATTGGATTGATTCAACTATAAACAAGATCAATAATACTACATTGGATCAAGTATGAATCCAATTCGAGGTTGTCACCCAGGAATTAAGAACAGTGCAGTTCAGGATACCCGATTAGGGTTTTCGATCAGGAAAAGTCAATTGTAGTTTGACTTTTAATTTAAAAGGTGTTCCAATGGTGGGATCATGGTCCATGAAGTTCCTATGGCTTATTAAAGTCTACTCAAGAAGTTTCAAGGCCTCAAAATACCCAGAACATCAACAGTCGACTCGGTAGCCACCGATCGATCGTTCGGTTGACCGAAAAGTCAACTCTTCACTCATGAGGAATTTGACCTAAAGATGGGAATACAAAATGGTCCTAATGACATATTACACCTACCCATGAAGTTTCATGACCATTGGATCAAGGGTTAGGGAGTAATTGCAAAAGTTGGGAAATTAAGGTTTTGAAAAGGGCAAAGCCATAACTCCTTAACCACACAAGGGTTTTTGACCTAGTTTCAAGGGGAATGAGTTCCTAACACAAGCATAAATATTTTAGTACATAATTGGGGATTTCTAAAAAGTACAAGTTGGTTCCATAACTCTTCCTGGTTAGAGAGAACCGAGGTCCACAAGTTGGCAAAAACTCACATTGGCAAAACCAGGTCAACATGAGTTGTTTTTATTCCAAAACCTCTCCAAATTGATGCTAATCAAAGACTAAGCCTCATTTATGATGTTTACATTGTTAATAAACATGTTTAACATCAATTCCCACGAAAATGGACCAAAGATCAAAGGAAATCATTATTTAATGCAAGTTGTAAAAGTGAATAGTGAAGAAAGAGAAAAAAGGTGGCTACCCTTGTCAAATCATCAACTTTATTTCAACAAGTCACCTTCTATCCTATCAAGCATGATGAAAAAAATATATGGGGCATGGAGAATATCTTATTAGAGTGTATTAAAGACAAAGATGAAGATTGCATTGGAAAACTCAAAGATTTTCATGATGGAAGGTTAAAATTGGCAATTTGCTTCACTTTTGCCCATACCTTGATCCAAGGCCTTTGGCTATAAATAGAACTCACTTACTATATCACAAACACACCATTTTCATGCTATAAACCATCTAGAACTCTCTCCCTTACACAATCACCAAATTCTTGCAAAATCTCAATAAGTCTCCAAAATTCCTCAAAATCTATTTTTGCAAAACACCTTCCAAAACTATTTCCAAACTTGTTCCAACTCAAGAAACACTTAAAACACATCAAATATGATGTATTGAAGCTATCCAAATCACTTCCACACTTATGTAACAAGGTTTGAGTGAGTTGGTCTTTGAAATCTTTGGATTTTAGAGTTTTTCCTTCATTTACAAGGCATTTCGTCCACTAGCTTGCTTGGAGGTTGTTTGGAGCATCTATTCATCAACCTAGGAACATTTGAAGACCTTGTAAGAGCTCTCAATATCTCTCGTTTTCTTATTTCTTAAGCTTGCTTCAAGAGGTAAACCTAAAACTCATAAATGTGAACTTTCTACTTGCATTTCACATGCTACCATGAATGTTTTTAGGGTTTTCACCTTTCTATCTCTCATTTATTCATTTCAAAACTTTAATTTCATTCTCTTTTGAGTTTTATTTTAAAGTTATGATTTTGGCTTGTTAGCATCCTTGTGTACTTGAGTTTGACTAAAACTTTTGCTTGTAAGCATTTGTGTGTAATCATCATTAAAACTTGAAAGTTTTCTCCCATGAAGTTTTGAACTTCTCACTTACATTTGTTGTGACATTATTTGATTAGGCATGATGCCTGTAAGTATACATGTCATCTTGTAAGCCCTAATGAAACCTCATCTTTGTTAAGATGCATCTTTGTTAAGATCCCCTTCCATCTTTATTAAGATGTACCCCATTCTTCGTTAAGATATGCTTTGGTTTTCACCTTTCATTAAGTCTTGAAAGAACTTTCCCCTTCTAGATATTATAATATCTTGATGCTTGCTTTGGTCGTAACCATTTACCTTGATTGAAATCATTGATATTGTAATATCTTGATGGTTGCTTTGGTTGTAACCATTTATCTTGATTGAAATCATTGCTTGATATTGTAATATCTTAAATGCTTGCTTTTGGTTGTAACCATTCATCCTGATTGAAATCCTTGCTTATTGTAATGTACTTGTTTATTCTTGGTTGTAACCATATATCTTATATTCATCATGTGTGAATGTTTATGCTTTGTTAAGTTTACTTTCCCCAAGTGATGGAACTCTTTAGTTCTCATCCAAGTTGCTCCCTCTTTCCTTCCAAAGGAAAGTCTCTCTATTGACCCTTGGGTCATAGATAGCTCATTAAACTCATAGGTCTGGATATAACCTTCTCCCCCTTTTGGTCTGGATAGAACCAATAGGATTTAAACATCATAGGTCTGGATAGAACCTTCCCCCTTTTGGTCTGGATAGAACCAATAGGATACCCTCATAGGTCTGGATAGAACCTTCTCCCCCTTTTGGTCTGGATAGAACCAATAGGATTTAAACATCATAGGTCTGGATAGAACCTTCCCCCTTTTGGTCTGGATAGAACCAATAGGATACCCTCATAGGTCTGGATAAAACCTTCACCCTCTTTTGGTCTGGAAAGAACCAATAGATCCTTTTTGTAGTTCGTTCCCGAACTACGACCGCTCTGATTTCTCATTGGACAATGAGAATACGTAGGCACAAGATGTGATATCTTGACGAGCAACCTTCCCCCTTTCTCCCACCTTTTGGTCTGGATAGAACCATTTGGTCTTACAACGTAGAACTTTAGGATAGAGTTTGGTTAACTCTATGTAAGAATCATGGATATGATTACTTATTTCCCTTTCTTGAGAGTTCAACATAAATTTAGAGAGTTGTCTTAAACTTTACACAAGCATGGATATGTTTGTTTCCCTCTGAACCTTGATCATAATCAAGTGTTTTTCATCCCTTGTAAGGTGAACTACGATTGCTCTGATTCTATCCTAGTTAGGATACGTAGGCAGAGGACGCGACGTCTTTGCGAGCAAACTTAGAAACTATCTTTAGGTTTTAACCTATACCCTTTACCCAACCCAAACCTTAGCAAACATTTACCGACTTAGCATGCAAACAAACAAAAGGTTCCTGTAGAGTACTACAGATGTTTAGGATGTGAAATACCTACCCTATGCATAACCAACCCCCGTTCCCCGAATCTCTTAAAGCGTTGTTGTCACATCGCGTAAAAGGTTCTTTCTTTCTTTAGACCTATCCTTTGGATGAATTAAAGACCGGTTGTAAAAGAATTAAGATTCAAGTTAATTCAATAGATTGATATCTGATTTTCACCGCAACAGAAATGGCGACTTCACTGGGGAGACGGGCTTAGAGCTTGAGGGTTTAGCCTATTTTGTTTAATTGCATGCTATATTTGTAAATATTTGCTTAACATGTATATTTGTCAATATATTTGTTTGTATGTTGGGTATTGGGTGCTTTGAGTGGTGAGACGGTCCTATACCCGGACTTGAGTGAAATTATGATAGGATGGTGGTATATTCAAGAAGGCTTATAGGGAGTTGATTCCCGACCAAGCTAACTTGAGAAACCACCGCTCAGTGTAGGCCCTCTTGAAAGTTTTAGTATTGTTGATCGAGTATTCGTGAAAATAATGCTACTTTCAACGAAGGAGCCCATGACACTGTGAACTTTTAGAATACATTCTACCCCACTTTGGCCTTATTAGGACGTAGTGCAATGGCTATAAGGAAGTATTTCCGAAGTAGTTGATATGCGATACTACACTCAGATGATATTCTCTTGAGAATATTATCGATTACCAAGTAATTTGGGAAATTGATAATATTTGAAAGATGGGTTGATGACTCTGGGAACTCTGTAGAACCCGTTCGGCAGGTACAAATTAACCCATAGCACAAATCCTTGGGGATGGGTAAACCTCTGATTCCTTACTTTGATCTTGATCCTAGGATGTCTTTGTATATGCATTGTATTTGTGAATACTTGCCTTTGTGTTATGTGTGCATCATCACATTATATCACCATAAGCATATCATGTCGCAACTAGTTTTGTAAAACTCAGTCGATCTCTGGTATTTTTTTTTTAAAAAAAGTTGTAACTTTTTCAACGATCAATGAAATGAGGGTTTTAACCTAATCAAACTTCTGAGTTTTTTAAAACCAGTTGCGTTTTTGCACTTGCATCAACATTTTACATATCATACTTCGTTGCATTGGTCTTTTTGGTTCATTCTGTGTTCCGTTGACATCAGAGGGGGATACCTAGCACATATCCGAGACAAATAGGTAACAATGGAAGGACTTTTGAAAGCTCAGAAAATGCTGAAAGAGGACATTAGAATTCTCAAGTGTCAGATGAATTGGGTGCTTGAGACATGGCAAAATATGATGAAGAAAGAGGGTCACTCTGACCATGTTACGTCCAGAGAAACTAGGGATGCATTATCTCCGATGGTTCCTCCAACTTAAGGATATCCTCGGCATCAACGAACAGATAACCGTCAATCGCGTCAGTACGCCCAACACTCAGTGTTTGTTCCTCCTCAAGCTTCTCAAAGCTGGAAATTGAACAAGAAGGATCATGTCAGGAAAAATAAGACTTGCGGTAGACAAACTCCAGTACCGTTAAGCAAACTTTACCCTCTAGTGATTCAGAACTCACTAGTGACTCCACGATTATCTAATCCTGTGCCAGGACCGTGGCATAATGCGAACCTGAACTGTGAATTTCACAAAGGAGCTGAAGGACATAACTTGGATGCATTTATAGCATTGAGTTATCTTGTGCAAGATCTAATCATTGACAAACGCTTGATCCTCGAGGAAGACCATCCGAGAGTGGAATGTGGATATCATACTTGGACAACAGGGCACCTAGTTGAAGAGTGTGAAAGTTTTAAACTGAGACTCCAAGAGCTGCTGAAACCTCAAGAGGATAAATCAAATGACTGTGCTACAGTTCCTGAATCTAAAGGCAAAGGACCCGTGAGACCCCTCATAATTCTATATCACAAGGAGCATGTGGTTGTTGAAGGTGTTTCCCCGCATGGGCCTAAAATTTGAAATATGTTTTGTTAAACAATTTTAATTCCCTAAAGCTGGCAGTTGTAGACTGTTTCAGCATTTTGTTGTGTTTTTTTTTGCATTTGTGTTGCTTGTAAACTGTTGTTTATTTGAATTTGGCAATATTTAATGAAATTTTTGTGCATCTTTTGATTGAGTCCATTCGTTTCACTCTTTCTTTTTCTTTCATTGTTATGAAATACCAAAAATGCAAGAAAACTTCTTTTGTTTACTAAACTGTTGTTTAAAGCAAAGATTGGGGAGGATGATGAAAATTATATCCATAACTGCTGTTGATATGCTTTCAATTTAACTTTGCCGATGATGTGAGGCATTGTTTCAATCCCTAAACACTGGTGAAATAAGGAAGATAATCCCTCGTCAACCCCTTTGAGCCTAGAAGTAGGAGTTTTCTTTCTTTACAAAAACAAAACCTTAAATCTCAAACCTGGGGCGGGTAGTCCTCGGTTAACTTAAAGATATGTGCATACAAGATACTTTTCATATAAAGGTGGTGCACTCAGGTTTTCCTTCGTACACAACAAGAGAGTGTCGAAGATGCTTTTCAGCATAAAAGATGATGATGGTTCGCCGTATCCATTAAACTAGGTAGTCACCTCCTTTCTCAAAAAAAAAGAGAAGTGAAAAAAGAAAAAAGCCCGCTAAGTCAAAACCTATGAAGGAGACTTAGGTAAAAATGGGGCATCCCATTGACTGTATATTCGAACAAAGAAGTTCAGACAAAAGTCAGGGATAAAAAGAGAGGAATTTTGTAAGATTCTTCACTCTAAAAATCCTCAAATAGCAAAAAGCTATCAAATACTGTAAGGGAGTTGTGACTACCTTAGGTTTGTAAGCCATCACCAACTATCATCAGTCTAATTCTTAAGTCTGTAAGAACCTGAATGTATAGTTTGAGTTAACTGAGCGTAGGATTGGAGTTCATCATGGAGAGTGGGTGGGACCAAATCACTTTGAGCCTTTATCCTTTGTTTCATGAACCATGAACCGAGCCACGTTACAACCCTTAAAAGACCTAATTGAGGTAAGGTTGTTTTGAAAGCATATTACAACAAGGTTGGATAACCTGACTCCTAATGATCTTTGATGTTTGTGTGTGTTAATCACTTTATCCATCATTTGTAAATGATTAGATCGCTTTCACTTTGATCACTTGATCACTCCGCTGTGTGTGTTTTATCAAAAATGTTTTCAAAAGATTGCATGAATTTTACACTGAAAATTGCCAATTTTTAATAAACAACATTGCGTGCAAAACAATCCAATATCAAAGGAATCCCAACAAACGCTGTCAGCTAGGGAATTTGACTTGATAAAGGAAGCTCAGCCTGGGGCAACCAATTTGAAGGATTTGTTAATCATTTGTCACAATGTTCAGCTAATCAGAGCCAACCAGGTCAAGATCAGATGAAGCTCTCAATGAACAAGTTTAGTCTGGGGCAAATCTTTTGCAGTTACCAGTAAGCAGGGGCAAGTTTGTTACCCAGTCGTTACTTCCACAGTCCGAGACTTTGTTGTGCAAGCACCGTTAAACTGGGGCAACCACATCGAGATTTATAAATCTCTCTCTATAAGAGTTTGAAGACATTGAAGCATCTTTATGCTAGTTCTCTTGATGGTTTCTTCCCACAGACCATGTAATCTGGGGCAGAAAAGTTTAAAGACTGTTTATCGCAAGGGTCGTTGCTCACTGAAGAGGATTGTTATACTACTAATGGGGCAGAAAGATTTTGGTCTCATGATACCCTTTATCAGCTCCCCGATTAAGTTGTTACTTTGGTTGATCTTGGAACTTCCCTTGGTGATTTTCCTTCAACAAAGAATTCAAGCTCAGGATGGCAATCCAAATGAAGTCATGATGTTTTGGCCTAAGAAGATTACTCTCTCCCAAAGAAGGTGGTAACCTTGAAGTGGAATTGTTGTTCTTCATGATCATCCCTTTGATGTCCAATTTTGGTAAAGTTGGTTGGGTATCCGTGTCGAGATGTTTATTTCATCTCCGGTGTTGTTTGTCTGTTTCGTCAACATATGCATAACATCCGTTCATTTTTGCTATCTCTGGTTGTTACTTGTTCCTGTTTCACTTTGGTTCCCTCCTCAGTGACTGGGTATGTTGTCTCTCTCCAATAGAGTTGTCAGCCCTTAAGCATAAAATGTCCATCCTTTCTCAATTCCCCACAGAGTTTAATCCTCGTGGATGATGGTTGCTTCAGTTATCTTTTTCCATGATTGGATAAGGTAAGTCACCATTCGAGTTCATTTCTCAATGGTTGGAGTCTTGTTTGGCAGTTTCTTTCTAGATTGAACTTTGGTCCCTGTCGGTCGCCGAACCCACCTGGACGTGCATTTATTTTGCACTATCTATCAAGAAGGACATTTTTGTATCATCTTCAGTGATAAGTGGCAGTCTCTTCGAAGAAGCTTATCATCTCAACGATAAATGGCAGTCTCTTTGGAGAAGTTTAATCGTCTTCAGCGGTGAGTGGCAATCTCTTGGGAGAAGCTTAACCTTCATCAACGATAAATGGCAGTCTCTTCGGAGAAGTTTAATCGTCTTCAGCGGTGAGTGGCAATCTCTTGGGAGAAGCTTAACCTTCATCAACGATAAATGGCAGTCTCTTTGGAGAAGTTTAATCGTCTTCAGCGGTGAGTGGCAATCTCTTGGGAGAAGCTTAACCTTCATCAACGATAAATGGCAGTCTCTTCGGAGAAGTTTAATCGTCTTCAGCGGTGAGTGGCAATCTCTTGGGAGAAGCTTAACCTTCATCAACGATAAATGGCAGTCTCTTGGGAGAAGCTTAACCTTCATCAACGATAAATGGCAGTCTCTTCAAAGAAGTTTAATCGTTTTCAATGATAAATGGCAGTCTCTTCGGAGAAGTTGAATCGCTATCAACGATAAATGGCAGTCTCTTCGGAGAAGTTTAATCGTCTTCAGCGGTAAGTGGCATCTCTTGGGAGAAGCTTAACCTTCATCAATGATAAATGGTAGTCTCTTAGGAGAAGTTTAATCATCTTCAGCAGTAAGTGGCAATCTATTGGGAGAAGCTTAACCTTCATCAATGATAAATGGTAGTCTCTTCAGAGAAGTTTAATCGTTTTCAACGATAAATGGCAGTCTCTTAGGAGAAGTTTAATCGTCATCAACGATAAATGGCAGTCTCTTCGAAGAAGTTTAATCGTCTTCAGCGGTGAGTGGAAATATCTTGGGAAAAACTTAACTATATTCAACAATAAATGGCGGTCTCATTTGAGAAGTTTATCTTAAGGATGCCGACACACGGTTGTAACCAGCATTGTTTGAAAATCCAGTGGATACTGATGTAAGTAATTTGGTGGTGACCAATCATATTTAAGGCCCATTGGTAATTGACATCATGAAAATCCATGGACAACAAATACTGACAATTTGGTTGTGTATCATTCCAAACTAAGTCACGATAGTTTCCATCCCAAGCTCAGGTTTCGTACCTTTGGAGATGTATTGTTTGATTCCAAGAACAGGTTTCGTACCTTTGGAAGAAGTTTGTTTCTATCCCAAGCTCAGGTTGTGTACCTTTGGAGATGTATTGTTTGATCCCAAGCTCAGGTTGTGTACCGTTGGAGATGTATTATTTAATTCCAAGTACAGGTTTCGTACCTTTGGAAGAAGTTTGTTTCTATCCCAAGCTCAGGTTGTGTACCTTTGGAGATGTATTGTTTGATCCCAAGCTCAGGTTGTGTACCTTTGGAGATGTATTATTTAATTCCAAGCACAGGTTTTGTACCTTCGAAAGAGGTTTGTTTCTATCCTGAGCACAGGTTGTGTACCTTTGGAGATAGATTGTTTGATCCCAAGCTCAAGTTGTGTACCTTTGGAGATGTATTGTTTAATTCCAAGCACAGGTTTTGTACCTTTGGAAGAGGTTTGTTTCTATCCCGAGCACAGGTTGTGTACCTTTGGAGATAGATTGTTTGGTCCCAAGCTCAGGTTTCGTACCTTTGGAAGATGTTTGTTGCCAGTCCAAGCACAGGTTTTGTACCTTTGGAAGATGTTTGTTGCCATCCCGAGCACAGGTCGTGTACCTTTGGAGATGTATACTTTGGATCCCGAGTTCAGAAATTCCCAGAAGCTAAAGTGGTTACATTTGCATGAGTATTATATATCCTAATGTATTAAGGATGTATTTTGATCCTAAAGCAGTGAGGGTCTTCACCCAATCCTATTGTGTTGAGGGTTGTGTCTCTGTTGTATCCTAATGTATTGAGGGTATTAGTTTTTGTTCCTAAGGTATTCAGGGATATATTCGGTATCTTGATTTGGTCGTCACCAACAATTTTCCAAACCCAGTCGTCACTGATTCTGTTATAAAGCCAACCAATCGTCATTGGAGTCCTTTTGATTCGGTTTTCACCAATCTTTGCTAAAAAATCTAGTGGTTACTAGTATTGCCTTCTAAAACCAATGGTCATTGGTACTTGAGTTGGTCGTCACCAAAATTCCCTAAAAAGTCCAATAATTATTGGCATCGCCTGGAATCCAATAGTTATTGGTACCTGTTTGATTTGGTTATTACCAGTCTTTTTGAATCTAGTAGTTACTAGTATTACCTTCAGATCCAATTGTTATTGGTGACTTTTGATTTGGTTATTACCAATCTTTCTAAGTCTAGTGGTCACTAGCATTGCTTGGAAAATCTAGTTTTCACTAGCAGTATCCAGTACCAGTTGTTATTGGTATACCCATGGATTTGGTCGTCACCAGTTACCATAAGTCCAATGATTATTGGCATCGCTTAAATCAGATTGTTATCACCACTTTGGTCTGGTCGTTACCAAACTCTGTGAAAATCCAATGGTCATTGGTCTCCTGGGACTCAGTCGTTACCAATTTCTCCATTTAAGTCTAGTGGTTACTGGCATTATCCAGAATTAGTTGTTATTGGTATATCCTGATTTGGTCATCACCAGTCTCCTCTAAGTCCAGTAGTTACTGGCATTGCTTGAAAGCTAATTGTTACAAGTTGATCGTTACCAACTTCCCCAACCGAAGTCCTATGTTTTACCAATATTGTTTGGAAATTCCCAATTGAAATTGGAACTTCGATTTGGTTGTCACCATATCCCCAGGAAGTCTAGTAATATTTAGCACGTTTTGGAAACCGAACTTTGGATTGGTCATCACCATCCTGCCCAGTAAGTCTAGTGGAAACTAACACTATTTGAAGTTATTTGTTATTCTGGTCGTCACCAGTTTCCCCGGTTGAAGCTTTTGCTTTTCCAGTCGAGTCTCGGAGAACTAGTGGGTACTAGTTTCCCCGGCACGTCCGGTCTTATTTCTAACCTTTTTCTTGAAGATCTCGTTTAAACTCTTTGTTATAGGAAATTTCTCATCTAGTTATCCCCAGTGAGACTCGTGTCTCCATTCTGTCTTTTCCCTATTGAAGTTGTGCTTCCCCAGTGGATTTATTCCCCAACGAAGTTTTCCCCATTGGGTTTCTTCCCCAGTATGGTTTGCGTTTCTTTTCTTTCGTTTCCCTAGTGAAGAATTGTTATCTTCCCCGGTGGACTTCCTCATTTGGTTATCCCCAGTGAGATTCGTTTCTCCTTTCCCCAATGAAGATGTGTCTTCCCTGGTGGAATTTGTGTCCCCTGTGTGAAAGATTTCCTTGATAAGCATCTTTAGTCATGTCTGAACTATCTTGCTTACTTGGTCTTGAATCTTTCCCCAATGTGTTGGGTCCCTCGTGAGTGGTTACTCGTCGTATTGCCGTTCTTTTACATTTGCTCGTGTGTCTGCATCTGTCTTGCATTCAAGCATCATAAAACACCATTTAGAACTCATTGCATTTCAGTATTGGTCCTTTTGCATACCATCGGATCTAAGGGACAAAATTTTTGGTTTGCTGTATTTAAATACCTTTCACTACGATTCTATTAGGATTGTCATCTCTCATTGCCATCTAGTGAAGATATTTAAATAGGGGAAACTTTTGCACCCCAAATTTTGACCCCTTAGATCCTCATCATAATTGTAGCATCATACTCACTTGATTAACTAACCTTAACCCATTTCAAGTTTATCTTTGTCAAGATGCAGATGAATCAGGGTTCCGTACCGTCAAAAATTGAGGCTTCAATGGTTTGATCAATCAATGTATTGGATTGATTCAACTATAAACAAGATCAATAATACTACATTGGATCAAGTATGAATCCAATTCGAGGTTGTCACCCAGGAATTAAGAACAGTGCAGTTCAGGATACCCGATTAGGGTTTTCGAATAGGAAAAGTCAATTGTAGTTTGACTTTTAATTTAAAAGGTGTTCTAATGGTGGGATCATGGTCCATGAAGTTCCTATGGCTTATTAAAGTCTACTCAAGAAGTTTCAAGGCCTCAAAATACCCGGAACATCAACAGTCGACTCGGTAGCCACCGATCGATCGTTCAGTTGACCGAAAAGTCAACTCTTCACTCATGAGGAATTTGACCTAAAGATGGGAATAAAAAATGGTCCTAATGACATATTACACCTACCCATGAAGTTTCATGACCATTGGATCAAGGGTTAGGGAGTAATCGCAAAAGTTGGGAAATTAAGGTTTTGAAAAGGGCAAAGCCATAACTCCTTAACCACACAAGGGTTTTTGACCTAGTTTCAAGGGGAATGAGTTCCTAACACAAGCATAAATATTTTAGTACATAATTGGGGATTTCTAAAAAGTACAAGTGGGTTCCATAACTCTTCCTGGTTAGAGAGAATCGAGGTCCACAAGTTGGCAAAAACTCACATTGGCAAAACCAGGTCAACATGAGTTGTTTTTATTCCAAAACCTCTCCAAATTGATGCTAATCAAAGACTAAGCCTCATTGTCGCTTGCGCGAAAATAAGGTGCCGGCACAACAGAAGAGTCGCCACCTTTCGTTATTTATCCCTCAGAGCGGGAAAGGAAACGATCGGAAAAACCTGACGAAAAAGGATAAGACAAGGTCGTCGCAACCATTGTCTGGGTTCGGGAGTCGGTTACGCAAGGGGAAGGTATTAGCACCCCTCACGTCCGTCGTACTCGACGGGATCCACGCTTGTTAGTTTACTTGGACGGGTTGGTTTTATTCTATCTACCTATCAAGGCTGGCTGAAAAAGAAAAGAAAAATGACTCGGCAAAGCGTCGCACTTTATGCCTACGTATTCTCATCAGAGAATGAGAAATCAGAGTCAACGTAGTTCGGCCTACGAAGGATTGTGGGGGAAGGTAGCTCGCCAAGACTTCGCCATATTGTGCCTACGTACTCTCAACAGGCATGAGAGATCAGAGCTCACGTAGTTTGGGAAACTACGGTTTATTTCCTGTTTTACGAAAGAAGTGTTTTTTATTGTGTTCGCGATTTCAACCGCACTAGAGACTATGACCTGAGAGTGAATGCGTCGCATGTCACCCAAAGGGTACCATACTAAACATCCAGACTGTGGAAAAGAAGCTCTCCCACAATCCTTTCTCAGATAGCTTAAGGCTCGTAACGTACGAAAGAAATCATTCATGATTACTGTATCTTAAACTGTTTTGAGATGAGAAGAGAACAGGCCCAACTAGGAGGGAGACTATCAAGTCCTACTGTTATCATGCCATGGATTCATCCTATGGTTGAAGTTTGAACAGGGAATTCCTAGAAGTTGTCATGCATAGGTTTCAACCTAAAAGTCTATCATCAAATCCTTATCAAAGGAAATGAGAGTCCTAAGGGATCATGTCAATGATACACCAAAACAGACAAAGCATCAGCTTAACAGTAAAATGCATGCAATGCAAGTGAGGGAGGAAATGTGTGTGGGGCTTCAGCCTCCACAAGCTCATCTCGACCTCAAGCCAGTCATGAAATAACAGTAATCATACTGAAAAATAAACAACATGCTATCAAGCAATAAACAGTAAGCTGCAATCATACAGATAAAATGAAATGAAATGCCATCAGGCAAACCAAACACATGGGAAAGGGAGCTAGGCTCTACCGAATACCCGCAAGCAAAGCCACGCAATAACAATACAAGCAGAGGGAGCAACTCAACCTCTAATGCAATCATGCTCTTAGACTGAACTTATTCTAGGTGAACCTAGTCTAATGCAACAGACAAATCAAACAAAACAAACAATACAGAAAAGAGAACAAAAGAAAGCCTCAGCTCCTCCAGCAGCTTCTCAGTCTTCAGACTTCAGATATCAAATGCTTTCCAGGTATCAACCCTGCAGCATGAGTATCAACTCATCTTTTCCCTTGAGCTTCAGCTTCTTTGATCAGCTCCACCTTCAGGCTTCACTATCTTCAGGGATCTTCAAGTATCAACTTGATCTTCACAAAGTCTTCAGACTGCAACAATCTCCAAGGAATCATCCTCCTCAAAGCTTCAGCTTCTATCTTCAATGGCTCAAATGCTCCAGCAAACAAGATTCAGTCAACAGGATGAGGTGAGGATGTTAAAGTGCTCCCTGACTTCCAAAGGATGCCATTGAGGACTTAACATCAAAAGGAGAGGCTCTCTCAAAGTTCTACCTCAGAGGGCAAAGTCACTAATCCCTCCAAAGGAGAGAGGTGAATACCCTTAAGGGACTTTATGTCATAGAGAAGGGAGGAGGTGAACAAGACACTCCTTGTTTATTGAATGGAAGTATTCTATCTAGAGCTCTACCTATGCACTTATGATCCTATAAACAGAACAAACAAAAGCTAACTAAACTCCACTTCAAGGTCTTCAAAGCTTCAATGATGATCCACAAGGTCTTCAACTCAATCTTCAAAGCTCACACACTCAAAGGAGAAGGAAAGAAAACAAAACAATACAAACTATGCCTTTAAGCAACACACATACTAACCATACATTCAAAAATCAATTGAAAATACTAAAATACTATATAATACTCTAGCAAAATTCTAGGGGATTCTATACATACTTACCCTTCACCCATATATTCCCCATGCACTAATTTGACCTATAAACCCCCAAAACAAAATTGTTCAAATCTACTTATGCAACCTAAAACCCTAATTGAGTACACTAAGACTATGCTTAACAAACTAATCAAATTTTAATCTACAAATTGTGAATTAAATCCTATAGGAACTATGATTCAATATCTAACTATGCCAAAAAGAATGGCTCAAAAATCCTAAGGGAAAGTCCTAAAAGAAATTATACAAAATTAAGTATCAACTAAAAACAATTAAAAAGACTAATTACAAGAATAATATGCTAAAAATATTAAAAGAAAAATACAATGGGATTTTATTTATTTACATTTTTATAGACATGATTATGAATATGTAGAAAAAACAAGCATTAAAAAATATTAATTTTTCAATTTTATATGGATTTTTTAATATGCAAGAAAATATAAAAGAAATAAAAATAAGAAAATATAAGAAAAAGGGGAGGGGGTGTCATTAGAAGGGGCGCTCAGTTGCTTTCCATGATGGGCCCAGGAAGGGGGGGTGCGCCTAGCATGGCGCGCCTGGGCCCAATCACCATCAGAAAATGAAAGGAAAATCAAAAGAAAAATAAAAACGGATGCGGTACGAATAGCAACAATTTATAGTTAAAAAACTGGATTGGGCCCATGGTGGGGGTGTGAGTATCAACGTTTCCATTAAGCCCAGAATCTCCATTTAAATGAAACGGCAGCGTTTTAGTTTTGGACTTTCCCTCCACTTCTGAGATTCAATTCTGGCCGTGCGATGGCATCACAAAGTCAATTAGCCAGGATAATCCAACGGTTGATGGTCATCTTCTCCAAACATACTCTAGGGTTTTCAGAAACCCTAACTCCATGCCAGAGTTTCAACTCCTTCGTTCTCCTTCCCTGCGCGATGAAAGTCAAAACTTCCAAGAGCAAACTTGTGCTAATGGTCACCATGAACACGACTATACCAATAGTTTTCCATGAAACCCCTTAAATCGTTCAAACAGAAAGCTCCAACATTAGGGTTTCAATCTTTTCCTCTGCTATCAACCTTGATGGAACTTCAATCTAATGATCCAAACTTGTTCTACATGTTGCCCTAGCCACACTATGCTATACCATATCCATTAATGCACATTAACTAGCTTGCTATTGAATCTTGAAAAAATCGTGATCTGTTACCAATCTTCATAGTATCCTCTGAAACTCTATGGAATTGGTCCTCTGATCTAGCTTAACCATTCTATACTAAAGATCTAACCTAATCATGCATAATTAAGGATATATGGGAGGATCCACCAACCTGTCAAGCTTCAATGGTGAGTGATGTTAGAGCTCGATTTAACACTTGAACTTGCTTCAAAATACTTCTCTAATGGTGAACACCTTTCTGTTTGCAAGAGTTGAGATTGATGAGGCTTGTAGATGAAGAAATGGAAGCTTGCTTGATTTTGAAGAAACCTTGCAATGGCACTTTCTCTCTATCTCTCTCCAATGAACTCAACAACTTTCACCAACCTTGATCTCATGGTGATTCATCCTTTTTATAACAATCAATGGAATAGTCTAGGATCTTCTAGAATAAGCTAGAAAGTTAAGGAATTTCTCATGAAGTGGTACATTGTACATCTCATATCTCATGCCTTAAGCTTGTCAATTTGGCTTTAAAATCTCCTTACAAGAGATATTGAGAAGGAATGAGTGAAAAACAAGCCTTGGTTTTGCTTTATGTGAAGTTTCTCAAGTTGCCTTATTATGCAAGAATGAAAATTACAAAGCAACTTCCATTTTGAGACCTCAACTCAAAATTCTACTTGAACCATTGTTTTTAAAATAATGTTTGGAGTCAAAATGACATATTGGATGACCCATTTTGGATTTGTACATCTCCTAAACCAAAATTCCATTTCAACTTTTCAACTTATAAGCCATTTTTAGGTCATTTTTACCCAATCATGAAAATCCTTGCTACAAGCTCTTTCAATAACTCATGACCACTTTTCTAAGCTTAAAATCCCATTTTGAACAACTTTGATGTTTTGAGTTTTTTCATTTGAGGCTTGGAAGTAGGAGATATGGCCTTTGCTTAAAATGACCTATAATCACCAAATGACCAAAATACCCCTGTCTTGTTCAAACCATAAGTTGAGTTCTAAAAATCCTATCAAGGACTTATAGTACTCTCTAGAACGCTAAGGAGATGCTCTTCAACATTCATGTTGACCAAGAGATCATAGGAATCATCCTACTAGGGCAAACGTTGTCTGCAAGCTGGGTGACTTTCAAGGACCCAGATTCACACACCTCAGATGACCTGTAATTTGTCAAAACCATAACTTGAGCTCTGCAACTCCTATCAAGGACTTCTACAACTCAAATTAAAGCTAAGAACAAGCTATAAAACATTCATGTTGTGGGGAAGATGAGATATCAATCACATCTTGAGCTAAAACTTCCTGGAAGATAGGGATCAAATTAGGGTTTTTTCACTGACAATCCTCAGAAACCCTAACTCAAAACTTCTCAAACTCCTCAATCATGATGAGTTGGTCTAGGAATCCTCTTTATAGTATCTCAATGCATCATTCCATGATCTCATGGCCCTTGGATTGGGTCTCAACCTTCTCCAAATCTTTAGTTGTCTTAGGGTTGACCTAGTCAAACCCTAATTCTACCATTCATGGTTGAATCTTCTGAATCCTTGCACAATGACCTCTCTGGGCTTCATGATGGCTTTCAAGACATCTCATAAGCTTTCTCAAAGCTTCAAGTTTCTTCTCAGAGTCTCATAATCATCTGAGGAGCTCCTATAAATCTCAAGCTAAGCAGCACACAACTCTGGTTTCACCCAATTCTCTGAGGATCTCCTGAACTTTCTGATGAAGGTATCAACTTTCAAACACTTGATGGGTAAATAAATGTTGGTCAAATTTTGGGGTGCAACAGCTGCCCCTATTCAAACGGCTTGAACCTGACTGGGTGAAGAGCGAACGACTCTCAACCAATCAAGGTGCGAGACGATTGAATACCGGTAAACCCGAAAATTTGCCAACTGCACGAGCACACGATACTCTGCGTGGAACAAACCTTCGAAAACTGCAATACTAGTTGCTCAACAACTAGGCGGAGAAATACTGATCTGACATTGCTGTCAGTTATCCTTATTAAATTCTTCTGACATTGCCTTCAGACAACCACAACCCCCAACCTCGCCGCTGGAAGACTAAACCATCTGACATACCCAATATCGCCGCTGGAAAACTGAGTCTGACATTGCCGTCGGACACAAACATTGCTCTGAGAGACACCCGACATCGCCGTCGTACAAACATCACCTCTGCTGGGGATTTAAAGAGTCTGACATCGCCGTCGAACATAATCTTCTGACATCGCCGCCGAAACAGACATAATCTGACCTCACCGTCAAACAAACATCCAACATCGCCGCCGGAAACCAATATAATCTGACCTCGCCGTCAAACAACATTCAACCTCACCGTCGAACAAACATCCATGATCTGACCTCGCCGTCAAAACAAACATTCAACCTCGCCGTCGAACACAAACATGATCTGACCTCGCCGTCAAAACAAACATTCAACCTCGCCGTCGAACACAAACCGAACAATTCTGACCTGGGGGTTCACCCCTGGTAAATGGAACAACAGGTACACCTGCTTATTTGAAACTACTCCGCTGGGAATGAGAGACTTAACCGAGCACATTCTGATCTGGGGTTCACCCTCAGAACCATAACGAACATCCGACTACTACTGCACACTGCCCACCGTATACCTTCAACATCAAGGCTATATGAAACCCTGGCCCCTGGCCACTTCCAGCTTCAGCTAGAAACGATCTTCAAGTACTTCTGAAGATAAGCATCCTTGTCCTCCAAGGATGTAAACTCTGCAGGAGGTATCTTCGACTTCAGTCTAAAGAAAATGGTCCTTGGCCTTCAAGGATACATGGACCTGCCTTCAGGCAACTCCGCCTCTGCTATAGAGTATCCGAGACTTCAGTCAGGGATATACTTCGGCCTTCAGTCCGAAAAATGAATCCTAGGTCATTCATGACCTTGGGGATAACCTTGCCTTCAGGCACATTCGCTTCAGCTTGGGAAATCTGTGACTTCAGTCAGAGAAGTGGTATCGTGAGCCATTCATGACTCTACGGGGATTCAAACACTTTGCCTTCAGGCGAACTCCGCTTCAGCTGGAGAAACATCTTCGACTTCAGTCAGAAGAAAAACTATTCACTTGATCGCAATCAATCACCACCTCAGGATAACTGACTTGGTCTTCAGGCCAACACGGATCACTCTGCATACAAAAGCTGTATCTACAAATTTTTGAACTTTGTCTTCAGACAAGCACTGATTCATCAACACGGAAACCTGAATCCACAGGAACATTCTGGTACCGCCTTCAGGCGTTTACGAAATCAATCTTCAGATTAGACATCACTGTTGGAGCGAACATATCACACTGCTAAGGACCTCAAGAATCATCTCGGACAAGCAACTCCGTCAGGCACCTTCAAGAATCATCCTGAACTGATGACCTTTCTGGAGACTTTATTCTGCTAGGGATATTCCAGGAATCCTCCTGGGCAACTCTTGCTGGGGACGCTACTGGGGAGCTTAAGAATCATCCTAAGCAAACAACTCGGGAACCTGCGCTGAGGTCTTAAGAATTATCTTAAGCAAACGGCCCTGCTAAGGAATTCAAGAATCGTCTTGAACTGAAGACTTCGCTGGGGATCTCAAAAATCATCTTGAGCGAGCGACTGTGGGGATTACACCGGGGTCTTTAAGAATCATCTTAAGAAAGCGACCTCGTTGGAGAGAATATCAGGAATCGTCCTGAGCAACTGGTCTCTTGGTGGAACACCTGTAAGACAAGAATGATAATAACCTAGATCATGCTTATGATGCATGTGCTTCGGTGCCATGCCCCACACGGTGGGAATGAAATGCGTTTATGCTAAATGCCATGCAATCATGCAATATGATGCGATCCCATTAGCAAAATAAATGCCGAGGGGAGATCCTCCTGTCAAGGAGGAAGGACTATTCAGATAGAGGAATCATCCTGCTGAGGAGAAAACTGCACACCAATATCAATTGGACTCCGCTTGGGGAAGTGATCTTCGGTTGACTGCTGCAGGGAAAACAACCTCAGTTGATTACTGCAGGGGAAACAACTTCAGCTGCTCAACACTTCACTGGGGAAAAACCAATCATGATCTGATCAACTTCCAAGGACTCGGCTCTCTTGGACATCTGCAAACTCGGCTGGGGAAGGAGAAGTCATCCTGCTTCGCTGGAGAGAGTGCGACTCTGGGGAAATACAGCATCAGCTGTTCAATGCTCTGCTAGGGAAAATCCACTCAAGGTCCCAACTGCTTCCAAGGATTCGGCTCTCCTGGGGGTTTTGCGGACTCAGCCGGGGAAGGAGAAATCATTCTACTTCACTGGAGAGTACGACTCTGATGAGGAATTCGATTCCATTGGGGAAGAAAGAATCATCTTACTTCGGGGGAGAGTACAACTCTACCGGGGAATACGGCATCAGCTGTTCCAACACTCTACTGGGGAAGAGGGAATCATCCGACTTCGGGAGAGAATACGGCTCTGATGGGGAATCTTAATTCCGCAGGAGACTTCAGTCTGGCACCATCAGTTACTGCATACTTCGGTGTATGAATAGTTTCCTACGAATCTTGCACTTGTGACCCGGTGCTGGGGAGTGAATCCGAGCTTTGGCGACCTTACTGGGGGAAACACGAGCTTCGACACCCGAACACTTCTACGAAATCTGCACTTGTGACCCGGTGCTGGGGGACATATGAGCTTCGGCGCTTGAACACTTCTGATGAGGTGACGTTCCTTCAGGATGTGTCTGCTTGGGGAAGAGAATCATCTCTTCATGGGGAGACATATCAATGCTCACTATCCTGCGTTCAGATGTTGCGGAGGAGAGACTACTGAACGCTGCTGGAGAAGGAGGACTCGCCCTGCTTCGGGGATGCGCACGGCACACTGCCTGGAAGGTGCTATACCTGCAACAACACAAACAAACAGACAAGATACCCTCCTCAAAGGGGCCTATCAAGGTTATTATCTCGTGACAATATTCAGGTAATTAATTGTTTCAACAATCTATGGGCCTAGGCCCGTAAGTTTATGTATGCGCATTTTATCACAAACATCGGCGTTTTCATTCGCAAACAAAACAGATAAATGCTATACAGGCAAGTAGAATTGCTGAATAATGTGCATTTTATTGATGATGAACCCCTGAATGGGCAAAAATGTTTTACAACAGAGGCAAGCTCCTGGAATGAGGAAGCCGCGTGAAAAGAAAATATAAATATACATCAGTATATACAAATGTCGGCAACGAGGCGTGGACGAACACCATGAGTTGATCCCTCTAAGACCCACTCGACTTCGATACTTCTCCGATGCTTCAGCTTCGGAAGAGATTGATTCAGATAAACGGCCCTCAGGTCCTCCAAACCACCAAACAATGAAAGTCCACACGCGGAACGCAGTCATTTGCTTATTCAAATCCCTAACTTTTGCGTGAACCGCCCTTTACGGGTTTTCAGTTCACCGGGATACCCTTTTTTGCCGAAGCCGCCCAGTGTAGGTTTTCGACTTCGCGGGTGTACATTTTTCCAATATATCCCTAATTTTTGCCCGAACCTTTTATTCTGTTTTTGGTTTGCCGGGATGCCCCTTTTTTGCCTGGACTCTTTCTTTTTTTGTCCAGCGGGTCTCTTTCAAGCAAAGTATTTTTTAACTGCGTCCGCGTTCACCGGGGATGCAAAATATTCACCATCCATCGTGGATAACAACAAAGCTCCTCCCGAGAAGACCTTGCTGACGACATACGGCCCTTCGTAATTCGGAGTCCACTTGCCCTGGTGATCAGAGTGTGGCGGAAGAATCTTCTTCAGGACGAGATCACCCGTCTGAAAGCTTCTAGGACGCACCTTCTTATCATAAGCTTTCTTCATTCGGCTTTGGTACAGGCGACCGAATGCAATCGATGCTAACCTCTTCTCGTCCATCAGGCTGAGTTGGTTCAAGCGATTCGTAATCCATTCTGCCTCGTCGAGTTTCACATCAACCAAAACTCGCAAAGAAGGAATCTCCACTTCCAACGGTAGGACAACTTCCATACCGTACACCAAGGAGAAAGGAGTTGCCCCGGTCGACATACGCACCGTCGTACGATAACCGTGCAAGGCAAACGGCAGCATCTCGTGCCAATCTTTGTACGTCACAACCATCTTCTGAACAATCTTCTTAATGTTCTTGTTGGCGGCTTCGACGGCGCCATTCATCTTCGGCCGGTAAGGAGATGAGTTGTGGTGTTCAATCTTGAAGCTCTGGCACAGCTCCTTCATCATCTTGTTATTCAAATTCGAACCATTATCAGTAATGATCCGCTCGGGAATTCCATAGCGACAGATGATGTCCCTCTTTATGAATTTAGCTACCACCTGCTTGGTCACATTAGCGTACGAGGATGCCTCCACCCATTTGGTGAAGTAGTCGATGGCTACCAGAATGAAACGATGACCATTGGATGCAGTGGGCTCGATCTTGCCTATCATGTCGATGCCCCACATGGAGAACGGCCAAGGGGAGGACATGACATTCAATGGGCACGGCGGCACATGAACTTTATCAGCATAAATCTGGCATTTATGACATTTCTTCGCGAATCTGAAGCAATCCGACTCCATAGTCAGCCAGTAATACCCTGCTCTCAGAGTCTTTCTCATCATGGCATGCCCGTCGGCGTGCGTACCAAATGTGCCCTCATGGACTTCTTCCATGAGCATACTTGCCTCCTTCTCATCTACACATCTGAGTAGCACAAGATCGTGGTTTCTCTTATACAACACTCCATCAGGATTGAGATAAAAATTTCCAGATAGCCTCCTCAGAGTCTTCTTATCCTGGGTTGACGCGCCCACGGGATACTCCTTAGTCATAAGGAAGGTCTGGATGTCGTGGAACCATGGCTTGCCGTCGGCGGCATCCTCGATTGCAAAGACAAATGCCGGTCTGTCAAGACGCGAAAGCACAATTCTTGGAGCCTCATTCCAAAAATTGACTTTATACATTGAAGCCAACGTGGCTAAGGCGTCAGCCATCTGATTTTCAGCCCTGGGTACATGATGGAGTTCCACGCGATCGAAGAACGGAAGTAGCCTTCTGGCATAATTCATGTACGACACCAAATTCGCTTGACGAGTTTCCCACTCCCCTTTAATCTGATTGATTACAAGCGCTGAGTCACCATACACGTCTAGATTCTTGATTCTCAAATCAATTGCCTCTTCTAGACCCATAATACATGCTTCATACTCTGCCTCATTGTTGGTAACTGGAAACGTCAGTCTCGCAGTAAACGGGATGTGGGATCCGTGAGGAGTCGTGATGATAGCCCCGATACCACTTCCATAGGAATTAACCGCTCCGTCGAATATCAACCTCCACTAAGACTTCCTATCTGGCCCCTCACCGGGCAATGGCTCATCGCAATCCTTCGCTTTAAGAAACATAATATCCTCGTCAGGGAATTCGAACTTCATCGGCTGGTAGTCCTCGATTGGCTGTTCGGCAAGGTAATCAGACAATACGCTTCCCTTAATGGCCTTCTGGGAGAGGTACTGAATATCATATTCTGTTAACACCATTTGCCATCTGGCAATCCTGCCCGAAAGAGCCTGCTTCTCGAAGACATACTTGATCGGATCCATCTTCGAAATTAGCATAGTGGTGTGATTGAGCATATACTGTCGTAGACGTTTGGCAGCCCAAGCTAATGCACAACACGTCTTCTCCAGCATCGAGTATCGAGATTCACACTCAGTGAACTTTTTACTCAAATAATAAATGGCATGCTCTTTTCTGCCTGTCTCGTCGTGCTGACCGAGAACACACCCCATACTATTCTCCAGAACCGTCAGGTACATGATCAATGGCCGTCCAGCCACTGGGGGTATCAAGATTGGAGGTTCTTGAAGATACTGCTTTATTTTGTCGAATGCCTTCTGGCAATCCTCATTCCAAGTAATCGCCTGATCTTTCTTTAAAAGTTTGAACATCGGTTCACAAGTGGCCGTGAGCTGAGAAATAAACCTTGCAATGTAGTTTATTCGGCCCAAGAAACCACGAACTTCTTTTTCTGTTTTCGGCGCTGGCATTTCTTGAATAGCTTTTATTTTCGCAGGATCAACTTCGATACCTCGTTCACTAACAATAAACCCCAATAACTTTCTGGACCGCACTCCGAAAGTGCACTTGTTAGGATTCAGCCTCATCCTGAACTTCCTAAGCCTTTCAAAAAGCTTCAATAGGTTGACCAGATGCTCTTCCTCCGTTTGGGACTTTGCAATCATGTCATCAACATAGACCTCGATCTCATGATGAATCATATCATGAAACAAAGTTACCATTGCTCGCCGGTAAGTGGCCCCCGTGTTCTTCAGACCGAAGGGCATTACCTTATAGCAAAATGTTCCCCAGGGGGTGATAAATGTCGTTTTCTCCATGTCCTCCGGTGCCATCTTAATCTGATTGTAACCGGAGAAGCCATCCATGAACGAAAACACGGAAAACTGGGCTGTGTTGTCGACCAACACATCGATATGAGGCAACAGGAAATCATCCTTAGGGCTCGCCCTATTCAAATCCCGATAATCGACGCACATGCGTACCTTACCGTCTTTCTTCGGTACAGGCACTATGTTGGCGACCCACGGAGGGTAAGTGGTAACGGCTAGAAATCCTGCGTCCAACTGCTTCTGGACTTCTTCTTTGATTTTTACAGCCATATCTGGTCTCGTCCTCCTAAGCTTCTGCTTGACTGGAGGGCAATCTTCTCGCAACAGCAAGCGATGAACCACGATCTCTGTGTCAAGTCCGGGCATATCTTCGTACGACCAAGCAAAGACGTCACTATACTCTCGAAGCATCTCGACCAGTCTATGCTTGACATCATTCTGCAGCGCAGCCCCTACTCTGACATTTCTGACGAGCTCTTCAGAACCCAGATTTACGGTCTCAATATCCTCTTCATGAGGCAGAATAACCTTCTCCTCTTGTCTCAACAAGCGGGCCAACTCTTCCGGGAGGTCTTCGTCTTCATCAATCTCATCCTCGGCTTGATATATCGGGCAATCGAAGTCGTAGTGAGCTGTAGAGGGTCCAGAGTCGATGTCGTCTGTTATGTGGATCCTGCAATAACAAGGGTTAAGTTTAAAGCAAGAATATGCAGGTTAGTACAAACCTCGCTGCCATTTTATTGTTTCTCGAAATAAACATAAAACAGGAATAACAGAGAACACAATATTTGAGTACGAAGAAAACGCCTTTTATTTATTAACAAAATGCATGTACATAATCCAACACGGCCCTGACAATAAAACCACTATGCCCCGGGCATGGCATAGGGTTGTACAGAGATTGTAAAAAGCAAATCATTACTCTTCACTTGTCAGCTGGATAATATCCTTGATGGTCCAATTGTTGAGGCGCTCGCCCGGCTTGCTCGGCTGAATCCAGGCGTCAAGATCACAATCGCTATCCCCGCTGTCCTCAGACGCTGCGTTGATGCTTTCAAAAATCACTCCGCCCTTGGTGAATAGGATCGGCCCCTTCCCACGAGACGAAGACGAAGAAGACGAAGCTTCAGCTTCGGGAGAATACCCCAATCCAAACTTATCCTGCTTGATTGGTACCTCCAACACATGCCCCCAGCCTGGGGTGGAACCGGCTTCGACGACGGCCCGAGCTTCTTTGAATGAGGAGAGATTCATCTCTTGCTTCTCTGCGACGACAGGAGCTACCTCTTTCACCTTGACGGTTTCAAATGCTTGGCAGAGAGTTTCATGGATCTCGCCATCCATTTCAACATATTTAAAGGATGACAAGTGGCTCACCATAATGTCCTCCTCACCACAGACGGTCACTATGCTTCCCCCGACAGCATATTTGAGCTTTTGATGCAGCGTGGACGTCACGGCGCCAGCAGCATGGATCCATGGCCGACCTAAAAGGCAACTGTAGGCAGGCATGATATCCATGATATAGAAAACCGTATCGAACGTTTCCGGACCAACTTGAATCGGCAGGGTCAACTCTCCGAAAACGTGGCGCTTAGTTCCATCAAAGGCTTTCACTACCAGATCACTGGGCGTGCAAAGCAATCCACGGGTATCCAATTTCATTAATGCCTTCTTCGGAAGCACATTAAGCGACGAACCCGTGTCCACCAGGACATGCGACATGATTGTGCCCCTGCACTCTATCGAGATGTGCAAGGCGCTGTTGTGATCTCTCCCTTTAGGAGTCAGCTCTAAATTTGTGAATCCCAGCCCATTGCCAGCATTGACATGGGCTACCACCTCTTCTAGCTGATTTACTGATATCTCCTGCGGCACGTAGGCAGCGTTCAATACCTTCAGCAACGCGTTGCGGTGCGCTTCAGAACACAGCAACAAGTTAAGAATAGAGATCTTTGACGGAGTCTGATGAAGATGATCTACAATCTTGTAGTCGCTCTTCTTGATTAATCGCATGAACTCTTCAGCATCTTTAACTAGCAAATCCTTCTCTGCCCCAGAAGGGACCTCTTCAACGGCTTTGCTTTTACCCTTATCCACAGCGTCAGCTCGGACTACTTTCTCTGCTGCAACCTCTGCTGGCGCGAACACTCTACCGCTTCGAGTGATACCACTGACTCCGGCAAGATTCTGCACGGTCGATCCGTATGGCTCCAGCTCTAACTTCTGACCATTGCAATAGACTTCGGCGCCGTAGTGCCATGGAACAACGTTAGTGCTCTCGAATGGGATTGGCCCGGCCCTGGTGATAGTGATTGTAGGTGGTCGGGGCGCAGAAATAGTAATAGGGTGACGAGGAATAGTAATGGTAGCGACTTCATCTGCCTGCTTCAGCATGACCTCCCCTGATACACTCTCAATGCTCCGGCTGAACTGCAAAATACCCTCAGACATCAGACTTTGGATACCTTCTACCAGCTGCTCACATCCATCAGGAAGTGTAGCACAAGCCATACATAACTCTCCGCATCCAGGAAAGAAGCCCTTCTTCAGCAACTTAGCCTTGACAAAACTAAGCGGCGTCTTCAAATCTTTGACATCAGTCAGCAAGTCCGAACTCTCCTCTGTGATAACGACATTCACTCCGCCTCCCCTATGGTGAGGCATAGGGTTTTTGGTAACGTTGGGCACGCTATCAGAAAAGTTAATGACCTTGGCGTCCACCAAGTCCTGCACTTTGTGCTTAAAAGCTTTACAATTCTCAATCGTATGGCCTGGTGCCCCAGTATGGAAATCACAAGTAGCATTTGCATCGTACCCCGGTGGTGGTGCCCCTGTTAAGGGAGCCAACGTCCTTTTTTGAACTAGCTGAAGTTGGAGCAACGTTTGCAGAAGCTGCGCATACGACATAGGTGGAGCTTCAAAATGACGGTTTGCCAAAGGAGCCCGGTTCTGATATTTCCTATACCCCTGCTGATTCTGCTGCTGAGGCTGCTGCGGCGGAGCAGCTGGGATATTTATGCTAGCAATCTGCTGCTGAGGGCCCTTGCCCTTTCTCCGAGCATTAGTGACAGCATTTGCATCCCCTTCTCGACGCTTGCCGGCGTAGGGTTTCTTACCACCTCCTCCAGCGGAGGATGATTCGCCTTGAATTTTTCCAATCTTTATACCGTTCTCGACATGCTCGCCCATAGTGATGAGAGCCGAGAATGTCCCAGACATGCCACTGACCAGCTTTTCATAGTAGATTCCAGGAAGGGTAGCCACGAACATTTGTACTAGCTCACGCTCAACCATCGGCGGTTGAACCCGAGCAGCCAATTCACGCCATCGCTGGGCGTACTCTTTAAAGCTTTCATTATTCCGCTGTGAGAGATTCTGGAGCTGAACTCGGTTGGGGGCCAAGTCGCTATTGTACTGATAGTGGAGGACGGACGCTTCTGCGAGGTCTTTCCAGGTACGCACAGTAGCAGGCTCCAGGCCCATATACCACTCGAGTGATGGACCAGAAAGACTATCTTGGAATAAGTGCATCAGCAACTTCTCATCGTCAGAATAGGCGGACATCTTTCTATAATAAGATCGAAGATGGACCCGAGGGCAGGTAGTACCCTTATACTTCTCAAAGACAGGCACCTTGAACTTATGAGGTACCTTAAAATCAGCAATCAACCCGAGCTTGGACATATCAACGCCCAATGTGTTCTGACTTTCAATGTCTCTCATCTTGTCTTCCAGTGCTTTGAACCTGAGTCGAGCTTCAGCATTCAACTCTGCTTCTACACCTCTTTGAGAAAATACGTCATCCTGATGGTCCTCAAGCCACGGTTGAGGCACCAACAGATTTCCGACACCAGCGTTGCCGTTGACCGGCCCTATGTTAACATTGGCTCCCAGACTACCATTGCCGACGCCTGCCGCATTGAGCCCGATATTAGTCATCAGATTGCCGTTAGCACTGCCGTTGCCCCCGGCGACAGGAACAACATTCTGTGGAGCGTCCACTGGAGGAGGAGTAGGCACAGCCCCGCCGTGCAGTATGCCATTACTGTCAACCCTGGAGATCAGAGGTTGAACCAAAGTACGAAGCTGGTCCTGACCATTAGCGACCACCTGCATCAGCTCCATAAAACGATCCATCCGCTCACGGAGCTCTTGAACATCTGACTGCACCTGGTCCATGATCCTTGTCTGATTAGCGCGAGTTGAGTAACGGTGGATGAGTCTTTGATCAATCCTGGAGACCGGAGACAGCTCGGAACCTGTGAACCTGAAAAACCTTGCAACAATAAAGGTTAGGAAAAGCAATAAAATGTACGCTATGCAAATATGCTTCATGCAGATGCATGCGTGCGTGGGAGATTTTCCCCGATCCTAGTGCCTTAGTGTCAGTGCTGATAATAATACGAAGACGAAGAAATCCGCGCCCAATCATGGAAACATCAATCTCATATATATATGGAAAGGCCTGTCAAGGCAATACACAGTATCAGCGAGTACAAAACAAATCAACGACATGACCTCAACCAACAAGTCTGGTGATGGTCAGCATACATCAAAGATCAAAACAACAGGAATACAACTAGTCAAGTACGGCCACGGGCGCGATACTCTGCCAATAACTCCTTCGTCTCTGGATGATCTGGCAAAGTGAGCAACCCCTCGACGAGTAGCTCCCTCTGCAGGATGGTATGCTGAAGCCCCTGAACTGAACTCTCCCAAGCTCCTTCGCCAAAGCAATCCTCCAGTTTCCGCTTCTTAGACTCAAACATCAGCTTATGCTCCTTCAAGTTAGCAAGAGCTTTGTTGAGACGGCTTTCGGCAGCGTATCTGCGGGCGGTCTCTTCATCAAACCTCCGCTCACTGTCCTTGACTTCGGCTTCCAGCTTAGAGATCTGCAGCATCAGCTTGTCCTCTCGCTCCTTCCTGGTGGCCATGGAGGTCTTCCAATGCTGGTCGAACTTATATATCCTCTGATATGCCTCCTCCAAATGCTGCTTCTTCGTAGCTAGTACATCATTAGCAGCCCTGAAGTCTTGACCCAAGCGTTCCCGATCAGCAATCTGCTTTGCCAAGTCTGCACCCAGTTGGTTCACTGACTCTGTTTGCTTTTTGAGAGCATGCACGGCTTCGTTCCTTTCACTTCGAAGCTGAGCTAACTCCTTCTCCAATTCTGCGTTCGCCCGCTTCAGTTCATCCCGCTCGGCTAACACCTGGTTGTGCTGGTGAATGGACACAGTGGTAGGCTCTTCGACTGGTGGAGGACTCTCTGGTCTGACGTGAGGAAATGGCATCCCTATGGCGTTGGCTCTGGCTCTGATCCAAGCTGAATAAGGAGGGTAGGCTTGGCTGTTGCTCTTTCCTAACAAAGGCTTTCCCCTCTTGCTGATACTGTTCCACGCACGCTGAAGCTTGGACAACAAATCCCCCTCTAGAGTACCCGTGAGGTACAGAGATTCCTGTACCTCTTCCTCCTTCGGTGGAGTCCTCAAAGCATATGCGAACTGACGAACTAGCAATGACGGATTGTAGTTGATGCAACCCTTCCTACCTATCAGAGGTACATTAGGAAACCCACTACAACTGAAGATCACCTCGGTGCTTAACCTGTCTCTGTCAACGAACCAATCAATATCTTCTGCCGACAAGCTCATCAGACGCTCAGGCCAATCAGCTGTGGCTGCAGACAATACGGAAGAACCCCTCTTGGGCAAATGACTATCAAACCATTTGTACAACAACGGTACGCAGCATGAGACATTCTTCCCTCTCCGGTTCTCATTCTTGTAATGCACTGAATGGTAGACGTCTCCGATCAGAGTAGGGACTGGATTCCCTGAGGCGAAGATGTGGAATGCATCAAAGTCCACAAAATCAGGCATGTTGGGGAACAGGATAACGCCATATATGCATAAAGCAAGGATGGTGTTGAATGTGTCCCAACATTTGTCCTTAGCACACTGCTGAGCTTTAGCTATCAGAAACTGCAGAGAGAACCCCGGAACCTTGTTCCAACTCGTCACCACTAACTCAGAGGCGCTCAAATGGAGTGAAGAAGCTAAACCAACCAGATCAGGCTCAGCATCCATGTGGACAAAAGGCGTCTGCCCTTTGATAGGCACACCCAGCATATCGGCATACTCTTCCAATGTCGGCGCGAGAACGAAGTCCTGAAAAGTGAAGCACCTCAGAGGAGGGTCATAAAACTGCAGAAGAGCATGTAACCCATTCAACTCGGACGTAGAAGGTTTGCAAACCAGACCGAGCAACCTGCCATAAGACTTCCTGAACCTATCCTTCACAGAATCCCCTGCCAGAGCTATCAACCCAGTCAACTTCGACACATCAGGAGTCGGGAATTTGTACGCAACAGTCTTCCTGAGAGAGGCCATAATAACAGCAGGAGGCGAGAAATCCTGGATCGGGGAAACGGTACCTGCAACACAGACACACGTTAATGGAATGCAGATGAAAATGCAATCTAATGCAAAATGCAGGCATGCAATAATATATCCGGATAGCTGCTGTGGAGATTCTGTATCAACAATCACTGATGAGAAGAAAACCCCGGTGTAAGACCACTAATCTGATCTGTTAAGAATAACCATCTGATAGGACCATACACATAGGATTAAGATTCTGCTCTGTCGAGGACAAATGGCTAATAATAGGGAGCTCGGATGTATGATCAAGAAATATCTGCTGATGAAGTCTTCAGACCCCAAATAAAAATCTGCCCTATCAAGAACAAACACACAGCTGCTGATGAGATCTTCAGACCTCATTCAAAATCTGCTCTATCAAGAACAAACAACATCTGCTGATGAGATCTTCAGACCCCAAAAATACGCTCTATCAAGAACAAACAACATCTGCTGATGAGATCTTCAGACCCCAAAAATATGCTCTATCAAGAACAAACAACATCTGCTGACAATACTCTGATCAAAACCTGCTCTATCAAGAACAGACATACACCTGATGATAAGATCCTCTGATCAAAAACTTGCTCTATCAAGAACAAACATATCTGCAATTGAGAACCATGGTACCATCATAACTGACTCACTGTCAAGAAAACCAGGTGGTCTGGAGGTCAAAGTTTCCTGCAATAAACCCAATCCCACTCACAGGTATGGACCTAAACTGACTCAAGGTACGGCATCCTATGCGTTCATCAGCGTCACAGACTTTCAAAACTGACGATACGATTCCCGGAAGGAGTGGCATCATCGAGTCTTGAAGAGGCCTCACTTAGCTGAATCACAAATGATCGGTCCCCAGAGTCGACAATCCACCAAACCAGCAACCGTCTCAACCCAAAGGGTTGAAAGTGAAGCCAACCGGATGAACCTCGTCTGAGCGTGGATTTCATGAGACACTAGTGCCTGCAAAGCAAGCACGCGCCCACTAATTTCCACTCTAAGTCTATAGTGCACTCAAGCCTGGGTCTGGCTTCTCACTCATCAGAACTCCCATCCCACAACAGCACAAATAATCATATTATACTAAAAATAAAAATGCGAGAAATAAAGTGTGAGAAGTAAAAATGCGATAAATAAACGCAACCCAACAAGTAAACACACAAGCGGTAGGATTGACTCTCTTAAGGGACGTTGGATCCCAAAACTGACTCGCTTTCGGGACGTTGGATCCCTAGGAGACTATTTTGTCCCCAGCAGAGTCGCCAGCTGTCGCTTGCGCGAAAATAAGGTGCCGGCACAACAGAAGAGTCGCCACCTTTCGTTATTTATCCCTCAGAGCGGGAAAGGAAACGATCGGAAAAACCTGACGAAAAAGGGTAAGACAAGGTCGTCGCAACCATTGTCTGGGTTCGGGAGTCGGTTACGCAAGGGGAAGGTATTAGCACCCCTCACGTCCGTCGTACTCGACGGGATCCACGCTTGTTAGTTTACTTGGATGGGTTGGTTTTATTCTATCTACCTATCAAGGCTGGCTGAAAAAGAAAAGAAAAATGACTCGGCAAAGCGTCGCACTTTATGCCTACGTATTCTCATCAGAGAATGAGAAATCAGAGTCAACGTAGTTCGGCCTACGAAGGATTTTGGGGGAAGGTAGCTCGCCAAGACTTCGCCATCTTGTGCCTACGTACTCTCAACAGGCATGAGAGATCAGAGCTCACGTAGTTCGGGAAACTACAGTTTATTTCCTATTTTACGAAAGAAGTGTTTTTTATTGTGTTCGCGATTTCAACCGCACTAGAGACTATGACCTGAGAGTGAATGCGTCGCATGTCACCCAAAGGGTACCATACTAAACATCCAGACTGTGGAAAAGAAGCTCTCCCACAATCCTTTCTCAGATAGCTTAAGGCTCGTAACGTACGAAAGAAATCATTCATGATTACTGTATCTTAAACTGTTTTGAGATGAGAAGAGAACAGGCCCAACTAGGAGGGAGACTATCAAGTCCTACTGTTATCATGCCATGGATTCATCCTATGGTTGAAGTTTGAACAGGGAATTCCTAGAAGTTATCATGCATAGGTTTCAACCTAAAAGTCTATCATCAAATCCTTATCAAAGGAAATGAGAGTCCTAAGGGATCATGTCAATGATACACCAAAACAGACAAAGCATCAGCTTAACAGTAAAATGCATGCAATGCAAGTGAGGGAGGAAATGTGTGTGGGGCTTCAGCCTCCACAAGCTCATCTCGACCTCAAGCCAGTCATGAAATAACAGTAATCATACTGAAAAATAAACAACATGCTATCAAGCAATAAACAGTAAGCTGCAATCATACAGATAAAATGAAATGAAATGCCATCAGGCAAACCAAACACATGGGCAAGGGAGCTAGGCTCTACCGAATACCCGCAAGCAAAGCCACGCAATAACAATACAAGCAGAGGGAGCAACTCAACCTCTAATGCAATCATGCTCTTAGACTGAACTTATTCTAGGTGAACCTAGTCTAATGCAACAGACAAATCAAACAAAACAAACAATACAGAAAAGAGAACAAAAGAAAGCCTCAGCTCCTCCAGCAGCTTCTCAGTCTTCACACTTCAGATATCAAATGCTTTCCAGGTATCAACCCTGCAGCATGAGTATCAAATCATCTTCTCCATTGAGCTTCAGCTTCTTTGATCGGCTCCACCTTCAGGCTTCACTATCTTCAGGGATCTTCAAGTATCAACTTGATCTTCACAAAGTCTTCAGACTGCAACAATCTCCAAGGAATCATCCTCCTCAAAGCTTCAGCTTCTATCTTCAATGGCTCAAATGCTCCAGCAAACAAGATTCAGTCAACAGGATGAGGTGAGGATGTTAAAGTGCTCCCTGACTTCCAAAGGATGCCATTGAGGACTTAACATCAAAAGGAGAGGCTCTCTCAAAGTTCTACCTCAGAGGGCAAAGTCACTAATCCCTCCAAAGGAGAGAGGTGAATACCCTTAAGGGACTTTATGTCATAGAGAAGGAAGGAGGTGAACAAGACACTCCTTGTTTATTGAATGGAAGTATTCTATCTAGAGCTCTACCTATGCACTTATGATCCTATAAACAGAACAAACAAAAGCTAACTAAACTCCACTTCAAGGTCTTCAAAGCTTCAATGATGATCCACAAGGTCTTCAACTAAATCTTCAAAGCTCACACACTCAAAGGAGAAGGAAAGAAAACAAAACAATACAAACTATGCCTTTAAGCAACACACATACTAACCATACATTCAAAAATCAATTGAAAATACTAAAATACTATATAATACTCTAGTAAAATTCTAGGGGATTCTATATATACTTACCCTTCACCCATATATTCCCCATGCACTAATTTGACCTATAAACCCCCAAAACAAAATTGTTCAAATCTACTTATGCAACCTAAAACCCTAATTGAGTACACTAAGACTATGCTTAACAAACTAATCAAATTTTAATCTACAAATTGTGAATTAAATCCTATAGGAACTATGATTCAATATCTAACTATGCCAAAAAGAATGGCTCAAAAATCCTAAGGGAAAGTCCTAAAAGAAATTATACAAAATTAAGTATCAACTAAAAACAATTAAAAAGACTAATTACAAGAATAATATGCTAAAAATATTAAAAGAAAAATACAATGGGATTTTATTTATTTACATTTTTCTAGACATGATTATGAATATGTAGAAAAAACAAGCATTAAAAAATATTAATTTTTCAATTTTATATGGATTTTTTAATATGCAAGAAAATATAAAAGAAATAAAAATAAGAAAATATAAGAAAAAGGGGAGGGGGTGTCATTAGAAGGGGCACTCAGTTGCTTTCCATGATGGGCCCAGGAAGGGGGGGTGCGCCTAGCATGGCGTGCCTGGGCCCAATCACCATCAGAAAATGAAAGGAAAATCAAAAGAAAAATAAAAACGGATGCGGTACGAATAGCAACAATTTATAGTTAAAAACTGGATTGGGCCCATGGTGGGGGTGTGAGTATCAACGTTTCCATTAAGCCCAGAATCTCCATTTAAATGAAACGGCAGCGTTTTGGTTTTGGACTTTCCCTCCACTTCTGAGATTCAATTCTGGCCGTGCGATGGCATTACAAAGTCAATTAGCCAGGATAATCCAACGGTTGATGGTCATCTTCTCCAAACATACTCTAGGGTTTTCAGAAACCCTAACTCCATGCCAGAGTTTCAACTCCTTCGTTCTCCTTCCCTGCGCGATGAAAGTCAAAACTTCCAAGAGCAAACTTGTGCTAATGATCACCATGAACACGACTATACCAATAGTTTTCCATGAAACCCCTTAAATCGTTCAAACAGAAAGCTCCAACATTAGGGTTTCAATCTTTTCCTCTGCTATCAACCTTGATGGAACTTCAATCTAATGATCCAAACTTGTTCTACATGTTGCCCTAGCCACACTATGCTATACCATATCCATTAATGCACATTAACCAGCTTGCTATTGAATCTTGAAAAAATCGTGATCTGTTACCAATCTTCATAATATCCTCTGAAACTCTATGGAATTGGTCCTCTGATCTAGCTTAACCATTCTATACTAAAGATCTAACATAATCATGCATAATTAAGGATATATGGGAGGATCCACCAACCTGTCAAGCTTCAATGGTGAGTGATGTTAGAGCTCGATTTGGCACTTGAACTTGCTTCAAAATACTTCTCTAATGGTGAACACCTTTCTGTTTGCAAGAGTTGAGATTGATGAGGCTTGTAGATGAAGAAATGGAAGCTTGCTTGATTTTGAAGAAACCTTGCAATGGCACTTTCTCTCTATCTCTCTCCAATGAACTCAGCAACTTTCACCAACCTTGATCTCATGGTGATTCATCCTTTTTATAACAATCAATGGAATAGTCTAGGATCTTCTAGAATAAGCTAGAAAGTTAAGGAATTTCTCATGAAGTGGTACATTGTACATCTCATATCTCATGCCTTAAGCTTGTCAATTTGGCTTTAAAATCTCCTTACAAGAGATATTGAGAAGGAATGAGTGAAAAACAAGCCTTGGTTTTGCTTTATGTGAAGTTTCTCAAGTTGCCTTATTATGCAAGAATGAAAATTACAAAGCAACTTCCATTTTGAGACCTCAACTCAAAATTCTACTTGAACCATTGTTTTTAAAATAATGTTTGGAGTCAAAATGACATATTGGATGACCCATTTTGGATTTGTACATCTCCTAAACCAAAATTCCATTTCAACTTTTCAACTTATAAGCCATTTTTAGGTCATTTTTACCCAATCATGAAAATCCTTGCTACAAGCTCTTTCAATAACTCATGACCACTTTTCTAAGCTTAAAATCCCATTTTGAACAACTTTTATGTTTTGAGTTTTTTCATTTGAGGCTTGGAAGTAGGAGATATGGCCTTTGCTTAAAATGACCTATAATCACCAAATGACCAAAATACCCCTGTCTTGTTCAAACCATAAGTTGAGTTCTACAAATCCTATGAAGGACTTATAGTACTCTATAGAACGCTAAGGAGATGCGCTTCAACATTCATGTTGACCAAGAGATCATAGGAATCATCCTACTAGGGCAAAAGTTGTCTGCAAGCTGGGTGACTTTCAAGGACCCAGATTCACACACCTCAGATGACCTGTAATTTGTCAAAACCATAACTTGAGCTCTGCAAATCCTATCAAGGACTTCTACCACTCAAATTAAAGCTAAGAACAAGCTCTACAACATTCATGTTGTGGGGAATATGAGATATCAATCACATCTTGAGCTAAAACTGCCTGGAAGATAGGGATCAAATTAGGGTTTTCTCACTGACAATCCTCAGAAACCCTAACTCAAAACTTCTCAAACTCCTCAATCATGATGAGTTGGTCTAGGAATCCTCTTTATAGTATCTCAATGCATCATTCCATTATCTCATGGCCCTTGGATTGGGTCTCAATCTTCTCCAAATCTTTAGCTGTCTTAGGGTTGACCCAGTCAAACCCTAATTCTACCATTCATGGTTGAATCTTCTGAATCCTTGCACAATGACCTCTCTGGGCTTCATGATGGATTTCAAGACATCTCATAAGATTTCTCAAAGCTTCAAGTTCCTTCTCAGAGTCTCAGAATCATCTGAGGAGCTCCTACAAATCTCAAGCTAAGCAGCACACAACTCTGGTTTCACCCAATTCTCTGAGGATCTCCTGAACTTTCTGATGAAGGTATCAACTTTCAAACACTTGATGGGTAAATAAATGTTGGTCAAATTTTGGGGTGCAACACTCATTTATGATGTTTACATTGTTAATAAACATGTTTAACATCAATTCCCACGAAAATGGACCAAAGATCAAAGGAAATCATTATTTAATGCAAGTTGTAAAAGTGAATAGTGAAGAAAGAGAAAAAAGGTGGCTACCCTTGTCAAATCATCAACTTTATTTCAACAAGTCACCTTCTGTCCTATCAAGCATGATGAAAAAAAATCTATGGGGCATGGAGAATATCTTATTAGAGTGTCTTAAAGACAAAGATGAAGATTACATTGGAAAACTCAAAGATTTTCATGATGGAAGGTTAAAATTGGCAATTTGCTTCACTTTTGCCCATACCTTGATCCAAGGCCTTTGGCTATAAATGGAACTCACTTACTATATCACAAACACACTATTTCCATGCTAGAAACCATCTAGAACTCTCTCCCTTACACAATCACCAAATTCTTGCAAAATCTCAATAAGTCTCTAAAATCCCTCAAAATCTATTTTTGCAAAACACCTTCCAAAACTATTTCCAAACTTGTTCCAACTCAAGAAACACTTAAAACACATCAAATATGATGTATTGAAGCTATCCAAATCACTTCCACACTTATGTAACAAGGTTTGAGTGAGTTGGTCTTTGAAATCTTTGGATTTTAGAGTTTTTCCTTCATTTACAAGGCATTTCGTCCACTAGCTTGCTTGGAGATTGTTTGGAGCATCTATTCATCAACCTAGGAACATTTGAAGACCTTGTAAGAGCTCTCAATATCTCTGGTTTTCTTATTTCTTAAGCTTGCTTCAAGAGGTAAACCTAAAACTCATAAATGTGAACTTTCTACTTGCATTTCACATGCTACCATGAATGTTTTTAGGGTTTTCACCTTTCTATCTCTCATTTATTCATTTCAAAACTTTAATTTCATTCTCTTTTGAGTTTTATTTTAAAGTTATGATTTTGGCTTGTTAGCATCCTTGTGTACTTGAGTTTGACTAAAACTTTTGCTTGTAAGCATTTGTGTGTAATCATCATTAAAACTTGAAAGTTTTCTCCCATGAAGTTTTGAACTTCTCACTTACATTTGTTGTGACATTATTTGATTAGGCATGATGCCTGTAAGTATACATGTCATCTTGTAATCCCTAATGAAACCTCATCTTTGTTAAGATGCATCTTTGTTAAGATCCCCTTCCATCTTTATTAAGATGTACCCCATTCTTCGTTAAGATATGCTTTGGTTTTCACCTTTCATTAAGTCTTGAAAGAACTTTCCCCTTCTAGATATTATAATATCTTGATGCTTGCTTTGGTCGTAACCATTTACCTTGATTGAAATCATTGATATTGTAATATCTTGATGTCTGCTTTGGTTGTAACCATTTATCTTGATTGAAATCATTGCTTGATATTGTAATATCTTAAATGCTTGCTTTTGGTTGTAACCATTCATCCTGATTGAAATCCTTGCTTATTGTAATGTGCTTGTTTATTCTTGGTTGTAACCATATCCCTTATATTCATCATGTGTGAATGTTTATGCTTTGTTAAGTTTACTTTCCCCAAGTGATGGAACTCTTTAGTTCTCATCCAAGTTGCTCCCTCTATCCTTCCAAAGGAAAGTCTCTCTATTGACCCTTGGGTCATAGATAGCTCATTAAACTCATAGGTCTGGATAGAACCTTCTCCCCCTTTTGGTCTGGATAGAACCAATAGGATTTAAACATCATAGGTCTGGATAGAACCTTCCCCCTTTTGGTCTGGATAGAACCAATAGGATACCCTCATAGGTCTGGATAGAACCTTCTCCCCCTTTTGGTCTGGATAGAACCAATAGGATTTAAACATCATAGGTCTGGATAGAACCTTCCCCCTTTTGGTCTGGATAGAACCAATATGATACCCTCATAGGTCTGGATAAAACCTTCACCCTCTTTTGGTCTGGAAAGAACCAATAGATCCTTTTTGTAGTTCGTTCCCGAACTACGACCGCTCTGATTTCTCATTGGACAATGAGAATACGTAGGCACAAGATGTGATATCTTGATGAGCAACCTTCCCCCTTTCTCCCACCTTTTGGTCTGGATAGAACCATTTGGTCTTACAACGTAGAACTTTAGGATAGAGTTTGGTTAACTCTATGTAAGAATCATGGATATGATTACTTATTTCCCTTTCTTGAGAGTTCAACATAGATTTAGAGAGTTGTCTTAAACTTTACACAAGCATGGATATGTTTGTTCCCCTCTGAACCTTGATCATAATCAAGTGTTTTTCATCCTTGTAAGGTGAACTACGATTGCTCTGATTCTATCCTAGTTAGGATACGTAGGCAGAGGACGCGACGTCTTTGCGAGCAAACTTAGAAACTATCTTTAGGTTTTAACCTATACCCTTTACCCAACCCAAACCTTAGCAAACATTTACCGACTTAGCATGCAAACAAACAAAAGGTTCCTGTAGAGTACTACAGATGTTTAGGATGTGAAATACCTACCCTATGCATAACCAACCCCCGTTCCCCGAATCTCTTAAAGCGTTGTTGTCACATCGCGTAAAAGGTTCTTTCTTTCTTTAGACCTATCCTTTGGATAAATTAAAGACCGGTTGTAAAAGAATTAAGATTCAAGTTAGTTCAATAGCTTGATATCCGATTTTCACCGCAACAATTATGAGGATGATTTATGACGTATGCATCATTTATTCATGTGCATCCGGACTTCGGTTCAGGACCTCGATTACTTTGACTTCAATCCCATTGTGTGGATGTGGAGTGTTTTGATGTGCTTCGGTTCTCAAGTAGAATTGATCCTATTGATGGGGATCTATGGAGGGTTGATGGCCCAGTGTCCACTGCATTGTGATGATTGGTACCACGTGCACTGAGTCTTGTTGCATTTGCATTTATGGGTCTTTTTGTATGAACTATGACAGTGTGGCCTTTGAGGCATATTGAAGGATATGAATGTGTTGAATATGATTATGATGCCATTTATATGTTGATTTTTATACATTGATTATTATGAATTGTTTTACTCACCATGCCTGTTTGAATGTTACCTTCACGTGGGTAACATGCAGATGACGAGTTTTATCCATGGACGCCGCCGAGGATGTTTTTGAAGTTTTTGAGTTGTTAGCCTTTTTGGTTAGCTTAGAGGGTCTTTCTCTGATATGTAACATCAGGTTGGGGTCTTTTGAGTTAGACTATGTTTTACTTTGAGTTTATTTTGATTATCTTCCCGTATGAGGAAACCTTGATTTATGCCTTTTGAGTTTCGCTGCTTTGCTTAGTTTGATGTATTTTGGGAAAACCCGTTGTTTACGGAGCCTTGACCTATTCGAGTTATTGATAAAATGTACGCCCATTGAGGTGAATTTTATTGAGTTAAATATTTTACTCTGATATCTGTGTTATTTTGCCATAATATTTGTGGGGTAGAAAAGGGTGTTACATTCAAGACTTGGTTCTAAGTCATACAAGACATGTGAAGTCATCTTGAAGAATCTAGGATGTCATGATAAGATCAAATCAAGGAAATTCAAGAGTTTAGAGAGTTACTAAATTCGGGTTTCAGTTGATTTCAGTATAAAATCCCTTTCTTTGGTGCCTAACTTCAAGGACAATGTTCACTATGATGCAAAGTCAATATCATTTTCCAACAAACATGGGACATGTTCAACATCCTTCAAGCTTTCTTTTTAGTACAAGAACTCATCCATTGAATTTGTACATCTCAAGTTATGATATCAACAAGTTGGTGTCATCAGATGAAGAGAATTTTGGTCAACTCAAAGTCAACTCACTTCCAAGGCATTTTTCACTTGGAATCAAGTTTCTCCTAACTTTCAAATGAACATGAAAGTGGTTCCTCATTGTCTTAGCTTTTGAAAAAGTCCTAGAAGTCATCATTCTCAAGAGTGAAGCTTAAGTTATGATCTCCACAAGGTAGGGGTATGTTTGGAAACTTCATTATAAGTCATTCATTTCAATGGTCCATTTCATGAACTTTAAGGCTAGAATCCATTTTCATCCAACATGAAACTTGCGTCTAATTGCCTTAACTCCATAATGAATTCAAAATTCATGAGGATTGATGGTCTATCTGATCTTTTGAGCCATTTTGAAGGTGAAAATTTGACTTTTGGTCATGATTTGAATTTCCTACATTACAAGTCATAAATTGAATTGGTTTATGCTCTTTTGGCATTATGATCTCATCATATTTTGGTCTTTCCTAACTTTACCACATTTGGACCAACAAAGGTACATGCTATGTGCCATTTTTCAAAGTTATATACCTTAAAAGATCATGGATCAAAACTTGGTACAACATTATTCTACATGACCAAAATCAATATCATTGTTTTCACACATCCCATAGTCCACATTGCTGACCCAAAAAGAATGAAAGAGTGCCTAACCCGTGTGTATGTGCAAAATGGAAAGTTTGGCCAAAAATTGGAAATCACTCAAAATAAGGAACATGGGCCTGCATGGTTGCCATAAACCCGTGATATTTAAGCTCAGGACCTTGCCATAATTGCTCAGAAGAGGTGTAGTTGAGTGAGAGAGAAGATAGCACTTCAAATTTCTTCAAATCTTCATTTCTTCAAATATCATTTTTCCTCGGATTATTCTTCAAGCTGGTTCTCAAATCATCTTTATCAAAGGTCAAGGAAGGATTTGGGAGCTGGAAACTGAAGCTTGCAAGCATTTTGAAGGGTCAACGGAACCACTCCGTTAGGTATTTTCTCCACCTTAAATCTCTCATGTTAGACTTGCATTAGGTATCATTTGGCTTGCATCTGAAGTCCTACTATACGTACGCAACGTTTGACTGGTTTTTGTTGATGTTTAATTAAGTTTTCAGTTTGCATGTTCAATAATCGTGGCCTGTTTTCATGTCTTTCTAAGAACCTTTTTCCAAAATGAATGGTGGAGTCATGATCCTTGTTGCAAGGGCTTTTGATTGGTGTAAGATTTGGCCATTTTTATTATGTTTTAATCCCCTAATCTCCGGCGAGCTGGCCGGAGAAGACGATCGGAGCCCTAGCTCCGACGTTTGAATCTTTGACCTGTTGAGGTGTTGCGTGCTCATTCGCGTAACCAGGCTTGCGTGTGTGTTTGACTCGACATCAGATTAATGAAACGCTGAGTTTCATTAACTCAGGTTCCATTTGGTCTTTAGGCTTAGTCTCTTTGCTATACGCACCCCACTATTTTTGAGCCCAAGCGTGTTTTTAAAGCATTTCTTTGTATTTGATTGATACTGATTGCACCCCTCATTGCTTGTTCTTTCTTTTTATCTTATTTTATTTACATTTTAACTTTTAATTGTCTTAAAATGGTTCTGATTATTCAAAAATCCACAAAAATTGTTTTCAATTATTTTAAGATGTTAATTAATTTCTCAATATTTTTATTTTTATTTTCCATTTATATCATTATTTTATTTGGAATTTACAAGTCAATGAGTTTTATGGTGTTTCCCTATTTTGAACTTGATCTTTTGAACATCAATTTTGAATCCCCTATGACCATTGCTTCTCCTTCATTTAGGTGAGGGATTGAGGCATTTTTTAGGTTGGTTTTGAGTGGCCAATGTTCATTTTTCATATGGTTTTACTTTGACTTTTATTGAGCCTCGACACTTACTCGATAAGGTGGAATACCATACCTTCTTGGAATTATTTGGTGGTGCCTTGGGTTGAATTTGGTCATGAGGTTGTGCTTGCTGTTTTTATGATGGATCAAGCTTTCTTTGGTTATTTACTTGGCATTTATTGAGCTTGTTTCCTATTTTTCATAGTTGCTTCAAGTTCAAGCCATCTTTTGCCATGCTTGCACATACTAGTTTGACCTAAATCTTTGGGATATGATCATGAGTGATCCCGTATGCATCTTTTGAGCTTTGTTAATTCATTTTAACATATTTGAGAGGTAGTTTCACTTGTTAGGGGTCATTTGTATGTGTAACTTGTATCACAAGTCATCTTTGAATCATGCTTTTCCATTTGTCTTAAGTGTTGAGATTGTGTTAGAACTTTGGTTCTTTTCCTTGTACATGATCCCTCTTGTGCATCCCTCTTATTTTAACCTTATTTGAAGCTTTCTTCTTGTTGATTCACTTCTGGCCTAGTGGTTTAGACCCTTGTTCATGATGATTTGGTGTTTATGTTTGCACTTTGAGTTTGTCATGACCATTGGTGTTTCTTTTGCACTTGTTTTGTTGCATTGTTTTACTTGATCTTTAAGAATTGTATGGTTGAGATGTGCATGTGGTGGTGACTGCCCCACACTTTTTCCTTCGTATTTTCTTTGTGTGTGCATCTTAGGATAGCACCATTCTTCTTTGGTGATTGATGGTTGATGGTTGTAGGAGTTTGCTTCTCCCATTTCATCTCATCCTTCTTGACTTCTTTAAGTCATTTCTCTTGTGTTTGAGTCTCTTTTGGTTGTGGAGTCTTGCTGCATCTCTTCATCCCTGCATTTATGTTTGCATTTTATGTTGGCATCTCTTATTTCATTGACTTGTTTAAGTCACTTTCATCTTTCATTTCTCTTTTCATCTGTGATTGAATTGTTATGTGTTTACTTGTGCTCTTTTGCCATGATCCTCTTAAGATTCCTAGTCCCTCTATTTGAGATGGGAGTAGGAGAGACAATAGGCTTTCAATCCAAGCATGTTAACATTAAGTAGTTCCCTTTTTAATCCCAACTTTAGGATCACATTGCATGATAACATTAGGGTTGATCAGTTCCCCTTAGAGTGTTGTGTCTTCTCTTTTCTTCTCATAACTTCATAAGACACTTAATAAAAGTTAACAATTGTTATACGCTACGAGCCTTAAGTACTTGAGGAATGATAGGTGGGGGCCTCCTCTCACACTGTCTAGAGTGTTTAGCGTATGCCCTTTGGGCGATATGCGACGCATTCGCTCTCAAGTCATAGTCTTTAGTGCAACATGAGTTTCAAATCTAACTCAATTCACTTCTTGTCAGAAAAAACACAAAACAAAGTCAAACCTTTTTATCCTTCGGATTTGTTTCAAACTTCATTTTTAGAAAGAGTGTGTTAAGTTTTTGTTCTACCGCAAACAGGCACCGTCCCTAACTGCAAGAACAAGGATTTAACCCTACTTAGTAAAACACTCGAACCAACCAGTGGTCGTGTCTTCCCGAACTACGTTTTCTCTTATTTCTCATACCAGATATGGATACGTAGGCACAAGACGGTGATGTCTTGGCATGCAACCTTCCCCCCATCACCTGTAGTTTTCTGAACTACGTTGACTCTGACATTCCCATTGCACGAGGGAATACGTAGGCATAGCGCCGCGATGTCCTATCGAGTCTGTACTTTCCGTTCACCCCTGTTTAGCAGCTTTAGATAGTTTTCACCCATAGATTTAGACAATAAGCGTGGATCTCATTGAGTACAACGGACATGAGGGTTGCTCATACCTTCCTCTTATGCAACCGACTCCCGAACCCATGATTTGGCTGCGATGACCTTGTCTTTCCCTTTCCGTCAGGTTTTCTTCGATCGTTTCCTTTCCCTCTCTTTGGGATAAATAACAAACGGTAGCGACTCTTTAGTCTTTGCCGGCCCTTTTTACGTAGTAGCGACAACTGGCAAATCTGCTGGGGACTTTCCCATCCCCTATGTGAGTCAAACCTAACGCTTGTGTGTTTTTGTTTATGGGTGTGTATATGTGTCTATATGTGTTGCATTTGTACAGTTTTTGTATTTGGATTTTACTTTCTGCACTTTATTATCATGTTATTGTTGTGCTGTTGGGTGGGATTGTTCCATTGAGAGGTAAGCCCAATACCCAGGCTTGAGTACACCCCTAGCATTAGTGTGGAAAGTAGTGAGGACCTGCACGTTCGGCGCATACAAGTCCTCATAAAATTCGCGTTCAAACGAGGTTTTCTTTGAAGACATCCTATCCTGTGCATTGGTCATGAGGGGATGTTGGATCTGGAAATTGTCGACTCTAGAGACCGATTATTTAGGAGTCAGCTAAGTGAGGCCTCCTCGTTTTTCCATGATGCCAAACCAGAAATGTTGAACGTATCATCGTTTCTCGAGAGTCTGTGACGCTGACAACCGCATAGGATGTCGAACCTTATTAGAGATTAGGTCCATACCTGTGAGTGGGAGGCTTATGCAAGAAAATTGACCTTAAATCAACCTGGTTTTCTTCTCAGTGCGAACCTTTGGTCCAAAATATTATTATGGGTTTCCAGTATCTCAGTGTTGTGGTTTTGGTATTTTCTCGCCGAAGCGAAGCTCTGGTTCAACTCAGTCAGCAGCACAACAATCTTGATCTGCTGTTTGCATCTGCATTTTCATTTGCATTATAACATTTGCATGTATTTGTGTTTCAGGTGCATATTTTCCCTTTGATTCTAGTAACTTAATCAACCATTGGTATGGATCCTGGTCTCAAGAAAACTGTTGTTTACAAGTTCCCGATACCAGAGTTGGGACCTCTAGTTGGCTTCATTTCTATGGTTGATCGTGGAGTTATGGAAGACTCCAGAAAGGAGTATGGGAAGATTATGAGCTTTGTCTGCAAGGTCTCCAAATATGAGTTGGGAGGTACTCACACGCTGCTTCAATTTTATGATCCTCAGTTGCGTTGCTTCACATTCCCCGACTATGTTTTGTTACCAACCTTGGAAGATTTTGCTCAGTTGTTGTGGGTCCTAGTCTTGGAAGAAACTCGTTTTGTGCATTTTGAAGAGGAGCCCAATTTGACCAAGCTAGCGAATGCTCTTCATTTGGATGTTTCTGAATTGGATGGAAAGATGGTATGGAGGAATGAAGTATTTGGCTTCCCACTACCATTCTTGGTGAGTAGAGCTCAGCACTTTGCAAAGGAAGGATGTTGGGTCGTTTTCACTGCCGTTTTGGCTCTCTGTATTTATGGCATAATATTGTTCCCTAATATCCCGGACTTTGTTGATTTGGACGCCTTCCATATCTTCGCTTCTAAGAATCCTGTGCCTACTCTCCTAGGTGATGTATACCATTCTATACACTATAAGAATGAGAACAGAAGAGAGAAGAATGTCTCTTGCTGTGCTTAATTTCTATACAAACGGTTTATGTCACATCTTTCCAATTCTGGACCTTTTGTCAATACTGCAGACACAGTTGATTGGTCAGAGAGGCTCATAGGCTTAACCTTGGAGAATACTGTATGGTTCAATAGATACTTGCTTGGGAGTGAGATTATCTTTAGTTGTGGAAGCTTCCCCAATGTTCCCTTGATAGGAAGGAGAGGTGGCATCAATTATAATCCCGCTCTTGCTGTCAGAAAATTTGGCTATGCTTTAAGAGAACCCCCAAAGAAGGAGGAAATACAGGAATCTCTGTATTTCACAGGGTCAGTTGATAGTGATATTCTAATCAAATTGGAACAAGCTTGGAGTAATATTCATCAGAAAGGAAAGCCTTCCTTGGGAAGAGGTGATTGTAGAGCACATGGACCATATGTTGAATGGATCCAAGAGAGGGTTGAAAGGTTGTTGTTACAGTTCCCGATCAGAGAGCCTCTATATCCTTTGGTAGTTGATGAACCGACAACAGTTGACATTCAAAAGTACAATCAACTGTGGGCTGAGAAGGAAGGACTACGCAAAGCAAATGAGGAGTGAGAAAAGGAGGTTATCCAACTTAGGCGCGAGAAGAACGAAGCCACCTACCTGTCCAAGATGAAGACAGTGACTCTGAACAAAATGGGAAGAGAAATGACTGAAGAAATCCGTGTCCGAGAATGACTTGGTCAAGATTTAAGGAGCATGGGTAATGCCCCCAAATTCAAGAAGAAGGAGTTAGAAAAAATGCACCTGGAAATATCAAAGTTCAGCGCTCAGTGGAATGCCATCTTGACCAATAACAAGGAAAGAGAAGATGTGCTTCGTCGGCAGATTGACAGGTTGAAGACTCAACTCCAAATCAAAGATGAAAAAGCTCCAGGAGAATCCTCTCGCCAGTACGAGAATGACCTCAAACTACGAGAAGCTCTTGCAACGTTGGAGGAATACAAGTTAAGATCAGAGTTGAAGAAGCCCAGACTTGAAGACGCTTTTGGAGAAGGTGCTTGGGAAGAGTATGCTCAGGGGTTGAAGGATGTCATCAGTAGGAGAGAGTTGCTTATTCAGGTGTTGGTTGCACAGCCTGACCATCCGGATGCGAAAGAGTTATTAGAAGAGTTCCAGACTCACTGCCGTGCATGATGCAGTTTTCATTTGGTCTTCTGTATTTGTTATTATCTTATATTCATACCATCACCAGGCTTGTTGGCTGAGGTCCTTTTGTTGACCCTGTTGTTTTCCTTGGTGATATGTTTTATGTGCTAACTCTGATCCTCATCTTATTTAGGAGAGGGATTTTGTGGCTCCATCCGGTTGTTCTTCATTCTCCTGTTTTTCTGTGGAACTAGAATCAAGGGGAAATTTCCCTGAATCATATTTACATGTTTGCATTTTGCATCATTATCATATTGCATTGCAGGTGTTCTGGTTCCGTTAACCTTATTCTCTCTGTGGTTTTCTCTCAGCAGTGTTTCAGGATTGCAGACCGGACAATTCACCGATACTCAACTAGGGGAAATCAGTAGAAAGCTATGGATCAAATTTATCTTGAATTGCAAGAGTTCAAGGACCGCATGGCTCAGTTCATGGATCTCATGCAAGGGGTTGCAAATGGTCAAAAGCAGCTAAGAACGCTTGTCCAGCCTTTGATTGTTAGGGTGGATGGAAGAGGAGTTTTGCATGGTGGGACCATTGCAGTACCTCCTCCTACTGATAATGGCACTCCTCAGGCTAATTCTATTCCAACGGTTGTCGTTCCTCCGAGCGGAGGCCATCAACCAGGAGCTCATATTCCAGGTGCAGTGGGCGTTGCATATGGGGCAGCAGGTCCTCAGTGGGAGGAGGATGAACAGGATGATGTCTTTTCTATGGGGGATCTGGGTGTAAGCCTGCAGTCTGACCCAGACAGGATGTTTAGAATAATAGAGGAGAAGATGAAGAGTCTGGAGAATCAGAATTCTTTAGGGCTTGATATGTCTAACTTGGGGCTGATTCCAGGTATGAAGATTCCACCAAAGTTCAAATCACCTGACTTTGACAAGTACAAAGGGACGAATTTTCCCATAGTACTCCTCAGATCCTACTACCAGAAAATGTCTGCATATTCCGATGATGAAAAACTGCTGATGCACTTCTTCCAAGACAGTTTGTCTGGACCTTCTTTGGAATGGTACATGGGCCTTGAGGGGACCAATATCAGAAGCTGGAGGGATCTTGGAGAAGCCTTCGTCCAGCATTATCAGTACAATAGTGACTTGGTGCCAAACCGAGTTCAGTTGCAAAATCCTTCTCAAAGGAGCAATGAGGGATTCAAAGAGTATGCCCAAAGGTGGCGTGAACTAGCTGCAAGAGTTCAGCCTCCAATGGTGGAAAGGGAGCTCATTGATATGTTCGTAGCAATGTTGCCAGGCATTTATTATGAAAAGTTGATTGGAAACATGTCCGACAGTTTCTCAGATTTGATTATTACTGGTCAGAGGGTTGAGAATGGTATTAAGTTGGGTAAAATTCAAGCAGGAGAAGGATCAACATCTGGTGGAGGGAGAAAGACTTTTGGTAATTCCAAGAAGAGGGAGGGTGATACAAATGCAGTTTCAGGTTTCAGGAACAGAAACAGGAATAGGGCTCAACGCCAACAGCAGTTTCAGCCTCAGCAACAGCCACAGGTTGCAATCATTACTATTCTTGGAGCACCTCTACAACAACAATAATAACAAGATTATGCCCCACGTCGGTTTCAGGACCGACGAAGAACAATGAATAGACAGTTTGAAACACCGCCTATGCCATATTCTCAACTTCTACAACATTTTTTAAAACTTCAGCTGATTCAAAAGAGAACATTGACACCTCTCACAGGCGCGCCCCCTCCAGGTTATGACGCAAATGCGAGATATGACTTTCATTTAGGCGCTCCGGGCCACAATATAGATAATTGCAAGGCTTTCAAGCACAAGGTGCAAGACCTCCTTGATAGCAAGGCAATTAACTTCACCAATGATACTGCTAATGTGGTTTAGAACTGAATTCCTAATCATAGAGCGACCAGAGTTAATGCTATTATTGAAGAAGAAGATCTGAATTTGGTAATGGATGTCGCAGAATTGAGAACACCATTGAGCTTTGTTAAAAGTAGGTTGTTGAAAGGCATAATTTTTCCAGGTTGCGGGGAAAGTTGTAAAGGTTGTATTGTTCACGCTGAGGGTTGTGATGATTAGAAGAATCGTATTCAGTGTCTGATGAATAAAGGTGTATTGCAGTTTGACAGGATTGCCAAAGAGAAAGATGTGGAGGTGATCAATCAGGTGCAGGATGAGATTACTACGATCTCAATCCCTTTCAGAACTATTAACATATCAGCGCCTCCAAGGCTAGCACCTGTGATAATCACTAAAGTTGGATCAATGTCGTACGAAAGTACCAAAGCCATCCCATGGAATTATGGGGCAGAGGTCTTTTGTAACGGCCAGAAATAAGAGTTGATGGGAAGATCGTCTGAAGGGTCATCCGTTGACAATTTGGTTGGAGCCGGAGGTATAACAAGAAGCGGTAGGGTGTTTTCACCACCAGATGTAAATGTGGAGAGGTCTAATAAAGGAAAAGGAAAGGTTGTACTTGAAGAAAGTTCGCAGCAAGGAGAGAAAGATGCTCTGGTTAAAGACGCCGAAGAGTTCATACGTATTATTCGAAAGAGCGATTATAAGATTGTTGATCATCTACAACAGATTCCTTCCAAAATATCCATTCTATCTTTGTTATTGTGCTCTGAGGCACACATGAATGCCTTGTTGAGGATTCTAAACACAACGTATGTGCCACATGAGATTTCCGTAAACCAGCTTGAGGGGATTGTAGCCTATGTGAATGCCGGAAATGGCTTGGGGTTTACGGATTTAGACTTGACTCCTAAGGGAAGAAATCATAACCATGCCTTGCCCATCTCTACTGAATGCAGAGGAGCTGTCTTGTCACATTTCTTGGTGGATACTGGGTCATCTCTTAACGTGCTACCCAAGAAAGCTTTAATGAAGTTAGACACCCAAGGCGTGATATGTACCCCTAGCGATCTTGTTGTAAGAGCGTTTGATGGAACGAGAAGATCGGTTTTTGGTGAAGTTATGCTCCCTATTCAAGTAGGTCCATAGATTTTCAATGTTGTTTTCTACATTATGGACATTCAGCTCGCGTATAGTTGTCTTCTCGGTCGACTCTGGATTCATTCTGCAGGCGCAGTTACATCGACCTTGCACCAAAAGCTGAAGTACATGGTTGGAGGGAATATTGTCACCGTATGCGGTGAAGAAGATATAATGATTAGCCAGCTATCATCCTTCAACTATGTAGAGGTGGATAGAGAGATCCACGAAACCTTGTGCCAGGCATTTGAAGTTGTTCAGGTTAAAGAGAAACCTTCTGTTATGGACAGTATTCCCGAGATTTCTATGTCTTCTTTCAGAGAAGCCCGAGCTGTGGTGGAGTCTGGTTCTTCATAGGGATGGGGCCAAGTGCTCAGTATTCCCAACAAGCAGGACAAACTTGGATTGGGATACAACCCATCTTCCTCCTCACAGAGTGCTTCAAAGTACAGGGGACCAGTGCACTTTACCAGCGGTGGAGTGATCTTTGACAGAATCAACGTTGTATCTTAAGACAAAAGGGACATTGACTGTGACATGGACGCGTGGATTCATCTGTGTGTTCCTGGCCAAAGCTTATGCAATTGGACCATCGAGGAAGTTGTCCAAGTTTCATTTGAAGAGTAATTTATCTGTGTTGATTATGTGTGGCCCTACGTTCTGCCCAGGACGTAGTGGTTTTCATTTGTAGGGCCCTTATTTGTTTATGTTTGAACATTTTCTTTCATCATTAATCAAAAGGCGTCTTTATGCATTCAAATGTTTTGCTCCCTGTTTTTCTTATTTTATTTTGACAATAAAATGACAATGTGGTTTGTGCTTGTCGGCATATCATTTTAAGCATCAAACATCATCATGCAGGTTTCACATTACATATGCCACCGCTCCAGATTCATCTATGACCCATTTTGACTTTGATAATTCGATCTTTCAAGTTGAAGAAGAGATTGATAAAGACGAAGACCTACATGAAGAGCTTGCAAGACTGTTGAGACAAGAAGAGAAGATCATTCTGCCTCATCAAGAAGAGATTGAAGTCGTCAACCTAGGTACATAGGAAGACAAGAAAGAGATCAGAGTTGGGGCTGCTTTAGAAGATGATGTCAAGAGAAGACTGGTAGAGATGCTCCGAGAGTATAAAGACATCTTCACTTGGTCGTACGAGGATATGCCAGGACTAGATACAGATATAGTGGTTCATCGTCTACTTCTTCGAGAAGAATCTCCACCTGTAAAACAAAAGTTGAGAAGAACTTGACTAGATATGGCAGTTAAGATTAAGGAAGAGGTCCAGAAACAATTGGACGCAGGTTTTCTTGCTGTTACTAACTATCCTCCATGGGTCGCTAACATTGTTCCTGTACCTAAGAAGGATGGTAAGGTCAGGATGTGTGTTGATTACAGAAATTTGAACAGAGCGATCCCGAAAGATGATTTCCCGCTCCCCCATATCGATGTGTTAGTCGATAACACTGCTCAACATTCCATGTTTTCCTTCATGGATGGCTTCTCTGGGTATAACTAAATCAAGATGGCCCCGAAAGACATGGAGAAAACAACCTTTATCACGCCGTGGGGGACTTTTTGCTATAAAGTTATGCCTTTTGGATTGAAGAATGCAGGGGCAACTTATCAGCGGACGATGGTGACTTTATTTCATGATATGATTCATCATGAGATTGAGGTCTATGTTGATTACATGATTGCAAAGTCACAAACGGAGGAGGAACATCTAGTTAATCTTTTGAAGCTGTTTAAAAGGTTGAGGAAATTCAGATTGAGGTTGAAATTGAATAAGTGCACCTTCGGAGTAAGGTCAAGAAAGCTATTGGAGTTTATCGTCAGTGAAAGAGGAATCGAGGTAGATCCTGTAAAGATAAAAGAAATACAAGAAATGCCAGCGCCGAAAACAGAAAAAGAGGTTTGTGGTTTTCTAGGGAGGTTGAACTACATTACATGGTTCATATCTCACCTTACAGCCACCTGTGAACCATTTTTTAAGTTGTTAAAGAAAGATCAGGCGGTTGTCTGGAATGAAAATTGCCAAAGGGCATTCGAAAGGATAAAAGAATACTTGCAGGAGCCTTCGATACTGATGCCTCAAGTGGCGGGAAGACCTTTAATAATGTACTTGACGGTTCTTGAGAACTCCATGGGTTGTGTTCTCTGTCAACACGACAAGACGGGCAAAAAAGAACATGTTATCTATTACTTGAGTAAGAAATTCATAGATTGTGAGTCCATATACTCAATGTTAGAAAAGACGTGCTGTGCGCTTGCTTGGGTAGCCAAACACCTAAGATACTCAATGTTAGAAAAGACATGTTGTGCGCTTGCTTGGGCAGCCAAACACCTAAGGTAGTACATGTTGAATCTCACAACCATGCTGATTTCAAAGATGGATCCGATCAAATAAAGAAGCAAGCACTTTCAGGAAGAATTTCTAGGTGGCAGATGGTCCTGACAGAATACGATGTCCAATATGTTTCCCAAAAGCCATTAAGGGAAGTGTTTTGTCAGAATACCTCGCAGAGCAACCAATTGAAGATTATCAACCATTGAAATTTGAATTTCCTGACGAGGACATCATGTTTCTGAAAATGAAGGATTGTGACGAGCCTTTACCTGACGAAGGTCCCAAGATAGGCTCCCAGTGGAAGGTGATTTTTGACGGTGCTGTTAACTCTTAGGGCAGCGGAATTGGGGAAATCATTACAACTCCCCACGGTTCCCACATACTATTTATCGCTAGGTTAACATTTGCCTGCACCAACAACGAATATGAAGCATGCATCATGGGCATTGAAGAAGCAATTGATTTGAGAATCAAGAACCTTGATGTATATGGTGATTTAACTTTGGTCATTAATCAGATAAAAGGAGAATGGGAGATTCGTCAGCCTAATCTGATTCCTTACATGAATTATGCCAGAAGATTGTTACCTTTCTTTGATAGAGTAGAGTTTCATCATGTGCCAAGGGCCGAGAATCAGATGGCAGATGCTTTGACAACTTTATCCTTGATGTACAAGGTGAATCATTGGAATGATGCTCCAAGGATCACCATCTCGCGCCTCGATAAGCCGGATTTCATACTTGCAGTAGAGGAAGCATCCGGTGGGAAGTCATGGTATTATGACATCAGAAACTTTCTCAAGAATCAAGAGTATCCGCCTGGGGCATCGAGCCGGGATAAGAAGACTTTGAGAAGATTATCTCGAAATTTCTACATAAAAAAAGACGATGTGATTTACAGAAGAAACTTCGACTTGGTGTTGTTGAGATGTGTGAACGAAGATGAAGCAATGTTGCTAATGGAAGAAGTCCACAAGGGTTCTTTTGGTACGCATGCAGGCGAACATGCAATGTCTCGGAAATTGTTGAGGGCAGGCTACTACTGGATGACCATGGAGTCTGATTGTTTCAAGTATGCCAGAAAGTGCCATAAATGCCAGATCTATGCTGATAAGATGCATGTGCCTACCAGTCCTTTGAATGTCATGGCATCTCCTAGGCCCTTTGCTATGTGGGGCATTGATATGACTAGTAAGATTGAACCAACCGCATCCAACGAACATCGCTTCATCTTAGTGGCAATTGACTATTTCACTAAGTGGGTTGAAGCAGCTTCTTTCGCCAATGTGACCAGGCAGGTCGTGGATCGATTTATCAAGAAGGACATCATTTGTCGTTATGGAGTACCTGAGCGAGTCATTACTGATAATGGTTTGAATTTGAACAATAACAAGATGAAGAAATTGTGCCATAGTTTCAAGATTGAGCATCACAACTCTTCTCCATATCGTCCGAAGATGAATGGTGTTGTTGAGGCAGCTAATAAGAATATTAAGAAGATTGTGCAGAAGATGGTGGTTACCTATAAAGATTGGCACGAGATGTTGCCCTTCATATTACATGGGTATCGTACTTCGGTACGTACTTCAATTGGGGAAACTCCTTTCTCGCTAGTGTATGGTATGGAAGTTGTACTACCATTAGAAGTCGAGATTCCTTCCCTGGGGGTGTTGGTTGATGTGAACCTTGATGAGGTGGAATGGGTGAAAGCCAGATTGAATCAGCTTAGCTTGATTGATGAGAAGAGATTGACAGCTATTTCCCATGGTCGATTATATTAGAGCAGGATGAAGAAAGCTTTCAATCAGAAGGTGTGCCCTCGATGCTTTCAAGTAGGTGACTTAGAGTTGAAGCGGATCCTCCCTCCATAGACAGATCACATGGGCAAATGGACTCCCAACTACTAGGGTTCATATGTGGTAAGAAACTTATTCTCTGGAGGAGCTTTACTACTTTCAATTATGGATGGCGAAGATTTTACGTCCCCTGTGAACGCAGACGTAGTCAGAAAATACTTTGCTTAAGAACAAACCCGCTGTAAATAAAAAGAAAATCTAGGAAAAAATGGGGTATCTGGGAGAAACATAAAAAGATTGGGTTCGGGAAAAAGTTAGGGATAAAAATAGAAAAAGAATGTAAACTCGCGAAATTGAAAACCTAAAAAGGCGACTTTGGCAAAAATGGGTATCCCGATGGATCGAAAACCCGAAAGGGTGATTCAGGAAAAAGTTAGGGATTTAAAAAGAAAACGACTACGGTCTGCGTCTGGTCCCATGACCACAATGGATTCTTGGAGGACCCGAGGGTTACCATGTTAGTCTTTTCAGAGGACAAAACATTGGAGAAAGTATCAAAGTCATGCGAGTCATAGTCAAATCGACACATGGTGATTGTCTATACCACATTGCCGACATTTTGTATTTTTTTTTGTTGCATTTTTGTAATTTTTGCGCAACTTTCTCTTTCCAGAAGTTGCATCTGATATAAATCTGCCTATTTACAGGTCATTTTCAATCAATGAGTATATTATTCAGAAAGCTTTCTTTTCTTGTTTTAGCTTTTACTGTTTTGTTTGCAAAAGATGCCTGACATTTTGATAAAACTTTGCATACATAAACTTGTGGGGTTTTGCTAATCATAATTGAAGCATTGATTTGCTTGGATAATGTCATGGACGATGACCGAAATAGCCTTTATTGCACACATGGCACATGGTTTGTTTGTCATTTACAGGTTGTTCTCACCGAGATTTGTTTCAGAGGCGTATCCCTAGTGAAGATACCGTGCCTCCATCCCCACAAGGGGAAGATGTCAGATTAGAAGTATCTCGCCAGCGATAATGTGCATTTATCCCCAGCAGTTTGAGACTAATTTCACCCCAGCAAGTTGAAATTGCACTTATCCCTAGTGGGTCGAGATTGAGATTCCCCGGCAGTGGTGTACAATTATCCCCTGGTAGGTAGATTTGGGACCGTTCCCCCAGTAGTGGGACGAATTCAGTGTTGTTTTCCCCATATAGTCTAAGACTCAATTCCCCAGGCAGAGGTTAATGTTGATGACTCAATTCCCCAAGCAGAGGTTGATGTGGATGAGTCTTGTTTCCATAAGCAGAGGTTGATATTGTTGAGTTTATTCTCATTTCCCAAATCAGAGGTTGATGCTGATTCCCTCGATGAGTTTTCCCCGGCGAATTTATTTTCTGCAACAGGATCCAGTGGTTATTGGTTTTCCTCAGAGCGAGATGCTGGGATGTTTTCCCAATGATTGTTTCTCTCAATCCTTGGAAGATTGTCTTTCTTAATTCCCCTCAGAGTGGATTTTCTTCCTTGCAGAGTGAGATTGTCCCCAAAATGTTGTTCTGGAAGGCCATTCAGGGCATTTTCCGCAGAAGAATCTACTGTTTATTGGTATTCTTCAGAACGAGTTCTTTGGGACATTTCCCAATCAATCTTCATTCCAAATCCCTAGTGAAGTCGCCACAGTAGGTTTCTTCCCCGCAAAGTGGGATGTCCCCAGAGAATTGCATTCTTAATCCTCAGCAGAGAGAGTTTTGGATAACTTCCTAGTAAATCTTATTCTTAATCCTTGGCAGATTGGATCTAATCTCCAGCAGAGTGGTTTCCCCCAGCAGAGTGTTTTGTTCCCCAGAAGAGTTGTATTCTGGAAGGCCTTTCAGGGTGTTTTCCTCAGCAAAGTTGATTTGATCCCCAGTAGAGTGGATCTTGTTCTCAGCAGGGCAGTTTACCCAAGAGAGTTCTTTTCTTGGAGGCCATCCAGAGATCGTTTTCCCCAGCTTAAGTCCAATCGTACTTGGCACCCAGTCGTCCCTAGCAGAGTTGGCTTCGTCTCTTTAGCATTTATTTTGCTGAAGTGGTTCCTTTGCATTTTCATTTGTGCATAACATCCTCCCAAACGCGTACCATTTCCATTTTGTATGGAGCATTACGCCATTTTGAAACATATGCACTTGAGACATAAGCCAAGTTGTTACCTCTTGTTTTCAGTTGCATCTCTGGCAGATATCAGTGTATTTCACGAGCCTGTGTGGTATCTAGATGCCAGTGAAGAATCTTTGATGGACGCGTCCATCTTATCATTTTATCCCCAACAAAGTTTATTTGGTTAAGTTCATTCTTCCCCAGCGGAATACTCCTTCAGATTGTGAATTTTATTACCAACTTCGTGTTGAGCCGACCTTAGGGTTCGTTGCCTATTTTAATTAACGGATGCCTGCTTGGATTAGTAGATGTTACCAACTTCGTGTTGAGCCGGCCTTAGGGTTCTTTGCCTGTTTTAATTAACGGATTCCTGCTTTGGATAGCAGATGTTACCGACTTCGTGACGAGCCGACCTTAGGGTTTGTTGCCTATTTTAATTAACGGTTGCCTGCTTTAGATAACAGATGTTACCAACTTCGTGTTAAGCCGACCTTAGGGTTCGTTGCCTATTTTAGTTAACGGATGCCTGCTTTGGATAACAGATGTTAGCAACTTCGTGTTGAGCCGACCTTAGGGTTTATTTCCTGTTTTAATTAACGGATGCCTGCTTTAGATAACAGATGTTACCAACTTCGTGTTGAGTCGGTCTTAGGTTTTGTTGTCTGGTTTGTTTAATAGATGCCTGCGTGTTAGCAGATGTTTTTCCGATTGCGTGTCGATGCTTTCTAATTGGTGGTGGGTTAGCTCACTTTCCTACAACTTTCAGATATGGTTTCTCCAATGATTCTTTTTTCCACTCCAGTGGACATTCTACAGTTTAATTTTCTGCGATTGGAAAATTTCTAGGTTCTTTTGTATTCAACCATCTTTTACCTTGAATGTTTGAAAGCATTTCGCTTTTCATCCCTTCAGATCCAAGTTGTTTGAATAGGGGCAGCTGTTGTACCCCAAAATTGGACCAACCTTTTCTTTCTAACTTGGCTTATGTTTCATTTCATTTAGCATTTACATTTGCATAGCATTGGTTCTAATCAGGGGATCAAGAGGTGTTGTGTTTGCCTTTCAAGATGTGTTCTTCTTTGTTCAAGCAAGCAAGAATATCATTGGCAAGTCATCAAGGGTTCATTACCATCATATTGGGTTTCAAGGCTCCTTGAGAGGAGGGGATTTGTGTATGGGTGTCACCTCCTATCTTGAGGATTATCAGAGGTTCATGAGGTTGCCTATTTAGATAAGGCATGGTTCAAAAGCTCAATGTCTATCTTGAGAGGTCTTTATGGAGTTTGTGTGGTCAAATAATTCATCTGCAAGAGCCTCAATCAAGGGATATGGTGCTAGGGTTTCCTCTGGTCAACCAAAAGTCAATTGTGGACTTGAGAGGGTTCAAGACTTGGTTCTAAGTCATACAAGACATGGGAAATAATCTTGAAGCATCTAGGATGTCATGATAAGATCAAATCAAGGAAACTCAAGAGTTCAGAGAGTTACTAAATTAGGGCTTCAGTCGATTTCAGTGTAAAATCCCTTTCTTTGGTGCCTAACTTGAAGGCCAATGTTCACTATGATGCAAAGTCAATATCATTTTCCAACAAACATGGGACATGTTCATCATCCTTCAAGATTTCTTTTTAGTACAAGAAATCATCCATTGAGTTTGTACATCTCAAGTTATGATATCAACAAGTTGGTGTCATCAGATGAAGAGAATTCTGGTCAACTCAAAGTCAACTCACTTCCAAGGAATTTTTCACTTGGAACCAAGCTTCTCCTCACTTTCAAGTGAACATGAAAGTTGTTCTACATTGTCGTAGCTTTCCAAAAAGTCCTAGAAGTCATCATTCTCATGAGTGAGGCTCAAGTTATGATCTCCACAAGGCAGGGGTATTTTCGGAAACTTCATTATAAGTCATTTGTTTCAATGGTCCATTTCATGAACTTCAAGGCCTCTAATCCATTTTCAAACAACATGAAACTTGTGTATAATTTCCTTAACTCCACAATGAATTCAAAATTCATGAGGATTGATGGTTTATGTGATCTTTTGAGCCATTTTGAAGGTGAAAATTTGAATTTTAGTCTTGATTTGAATTTCTTACATTGCAAGTCATAAATTGAATTGGTTTATGCTCTTTTGGCATTATGATCTCATCATATTTTGGTCTTGCCTAACTTTACCACATTTGGACCAACAAAGGTACATGTTATGTGCCATTTTTCAAAGTTTTATACCTTAAAAGATCATGGATCAAAACTTGGTACAACATTATTCTACATGACCACAATCAATATCATTATTTTCTTTACATCCCATAGTCCACATTGCTGACCCAAGAAGAATGATAGAGTGCCTAACCCGTGTGTATGTGTAAAATGGAAAGTTTGGCCAAAAATTGGAAATCACTCAAAATAAGCAACATGGGCCTGCATGGTTGCCATAAACCCATGACATTTAAGCTCAGAGCCTTGCTCTAATTGCTCAGAAGAGGTGTAGCTGTGTGAGAGAGAAGAGAGCACTTCAAATTTCTTCAAATCTTCATTTCTTCGAATCTCATTTTTCCTTGGGTTATTCTTCAAACTGGTGCTCAAATAATCTTTATTAAAGCTCAAGGAAGGATTTGGGAGATGGAAATTGAAGCTTGCAAGCATTTTGAAGGGTCAACGGAACCACTCTGTTAGGTATTTTCTCCACCTTAAATCTCTCATGTTAGACTTGCATTAGGTGTTATCTGGCTTGCATCTGAAATCCTACTATACTGGGTAATGTATGGTCTAGAAGCAGTTAAGTAGAGAAGAGATCCTATCATACCTTTGTAGAGTTTCTGATCTACTTTCTTACTTACCTCTTCCTTGCCTAGTCAACTAGTTGGATGCATGGGAGTCTTTGCCATCTTACTATCATTCATGTTAAATTTCTTCAGAAGTTCTTTAACATATTTGGTCTGATGAATGTAAGTGCACTCTGGAGTTTGGTTGACTTAAATTCCCAGAAAGAATCTCAATTCTCCCATCATGCTCATTTCAAATTCTGCCTACATACATTGAGCAAACTCCTTTCCCAGCATAGTATTGGTAGATCCAAATATGATATCATCTACATATATTTGACAAATTAGAAGATCTTTCTTAAATGATTTACAAAAGAGTGTTGTGTCCACTTTGCCTCTGATGAAATTTTTCTCCAGAAGAAAATTGCTTAATCTCTCATACCAAGCTCTGGGAGCTTGTTTTAAACCATACAGAGATTTCTTTAGTTTGAAAACAAGTTCTGGGAATTTTTCACTCTCAAAACCAGGAGGCTGGTAAACATAAACTTCTTCTTCTATAATACCATTTAGAAAGGCACTTTTAACATCCATCTGATATAGAGTGATGTTATATTGTGCAGCAAATAAAATAAGAAGGCGTATAGATTCTAACCTTGCCACTGGAGCATAAGTTTCAGTGTAATCAATATCTTCTTGTTGACTGTACCCTTGAGCAACAAGCCTTGACTTATTTCTTTCAACTTCTCCTTTCTCATTAAGCTTATTTCTGAAGACCCATTTAGTTCCAATTATGTTGAATCCATTTGGTCTTGGAACTAAATCCCACACATCATTTCTGGTGAACTGATTTAGCTCTTCTTGCATGGCAATAATCCAATCATTGTCTTGCAGAGCTTCATCTACAGAAGTTGGTTCAATTACTGACACCAATCCAAATAATGATGCTTCAGATGATCTGAGGAAGGCTCTTGTTCTGATAGGGTCATCCTTCTTTCTAATGATAACATTCTCTGGATGAGAAGCTTTGATTCTGGAAGATGATCCTCTAACAGTTGATTCTTCAGAAATGTTTAAGTTGTTCATCTGAGAAGTCAAAGGAATTGCATCTGACGTTGCTTATGGTTCCTTCACTTGAGCTTTGTCTGCCTCTGAGCCTTCAGAGTCTGTGAAGACTACTTCTTTATCTGCAGAGTTTTCAAACTGCTTTGGCTTTTTAATGCCAAGCTTATCATCAAATCTAACATGAATAGATTCTTCCACAATCTGTGTTTCAGTATTGTATACTCTGTAGCCTTTAGAGCGTTCAGAATACCCAAGCATGAAACACTTCTGTGCTTTAGAATCAAACTTGTTCAGATTTTCTTTAGTATTCAACATATAGCAAATACATCCAAAAGGATGAAAATATGAAATGTTGGGCTTTCTGTTCTTCCACAATTCATAGGGAGTCTTCTCCAGAAGAGGTCTTACAGACACTCTGTTCTGAATGTAACAGGCTGTGTTGATTGCTTCTGCCCAAAAGTGCTTTGCCAGATTAGTCTCATTGATCATGGTTCTGGCCATTTCTTGCAGAGTTCTATTTTTCCTCTCTACAACTCCATTTTGTTGTGGAGTTCTAGGATAGGAAAAATCATGAGCAATGCCATTTTCATTAAAATACTTTTCAAAATATTTGTTTTCAAATTCACCACCATGATCACTTCTGACTTTTATAATTTTGAAATCTTTTTCATTCTGGACTTGTTTGCAGAAGTCAAAGAACACAGAATGTGACTCATCCTTGTGTTTTAAGAACTTTACCCATGTCCATCTACTATAGTCATCAACAATGACTAATCCATACTTCTTGCCTCTGATGGATGCAGTTTTCACTTGTCCAAACAGATCAATATGAAGTAATTCTAGTGGTCTGGAAGTAGAAACAACATTTTTTGATTTAAAAGAGGATTTTGAAAACTTCCCTTTTTGACATGCTTCACAAAGAGCATCTGAGGTGAACTTCAGATTAGGAAGTCCTCTGACAAGATTAAGTTTATTAATCTGAGATATACGTCTCATATTAATATGCCCCAATCTTCTGTGCCAGACCCATTGCTCCTCATTAACAGACAAGAGACATTTAACATTCTGAACCTTAAGTTCTAAAAGATTTATTTTATGAATGTTGTTCTTCCTCTTTCCACTAAATAGGATTGAGCCATCCTTTTAACTAATAGCTTTACAACATTTTTGATTAAAGGTTATGTCATAACCATTGTCACTTAATTGACTTATGGACAATAGATTATGCTTTAATCCTTTTACAAGTAAAACATTAGTAATAGAGGGAAGTTTACAATTTCCAATAGTGCCAGATCCAATGATCTTGCCCTTATGATTCCCTCCAAATTTCACATCACCTCCAGATCTAAGCTCCAGACTTTGGAACATAAACCTTTCTCCTGTCATGTGTCGCAAGCATCTAGAGTCCAGGTACCATGATTGGCGTCCTGACCTTGCTGCTAAGAACATCTACAATAGGAATTATTTTACTTTTAGGTACCCAGATCTTCTTGGGTCCTTTTGGGTTAGTTGTTCTGAAGGTTTGTCTAAACTTCTATTTTTCAACATAAGGTTTATTCTGACTAGCCTTAGATTTAAACACATGAGTGTTCTTTTTAGAACGAGTGTGTTCAATATCATTCAAGTTACCAAATTTAAAGTGGGAATATAATGGAGCCTTCTTGATGATAATTTTATCAATAGGTTTTGGATTTAAATCCTTTCCAGAGGAAGATTTATATCCAATTCCTTTTCTGTTATTTCTGCTAACTCCATAGATCATATAAGCCATTTTGCTTCTGTCTATGCTTTTAGAAAGAAACTTCTGAAAGCTGTAGTCATATTTTTCCAAAATATTTTTGCATTCAGACTCAGTTTCAGAATCAGAGTCTTGTTGAGCTAATTCAGAATCATTTTTCGATTTAAAGTTCTTTTCATTTAGCTCAGCTACTTCTGATTTGAGAATATTATTCTCAGATACAAGATTGCTTTGATGCTTCTTGTATTTGAGCTTAATATTGTTATAGCTCTTCAGAACTTCTGATAACACTTTGATAAGTTCATCTTTAGTGAGTTTAGCCATTACCTCTTCAGCGTCAGAGTCAGATTCAGAGTCAGATTCAGATCTTGAAATTCCTTCCTCCTGATCTTCTATGTCTGCCATCAATGCTACGTTGGCACATTCCTCTTCTGACTCAGATTCAGATTCAAATGTATCTGAATCATCCCAGGTTGCCATTAGAACCTTCTTCTTCTTATCAGATTTTCTTTTAGGCTTTTCTTTCAATAGCTTTGGACATTCATTTTTGTAATGCCCAGGTTCTTTACATTCGTAGCAGACAACCTCCTTTTTGCCAGATCTTCTGTGTCCAGAAGATTCTTTTCTTTGGTCAGGCTTCCTGAAGTTTCTAAACTTCTTTCCTTTATGCTTCTAGAGTTTGTTTATTCTTCTGGACAACATGGATACTTCATCTTCATCTTCAGATGAGGATTCTTCAGAGCTTTCCTCTATTACCTGCAATGCTTTAGCAGATTTATTAGATTTTAAGGCAATTGACTTATCTTTCTTTTGAGGTTCATCTTCCTCAAGTTCAATTGCATGACTCCTTAGTGAACTGATTAGTTCCTCCAAGGAGATCTTGTTCAGATCTTTGGCCATTTTCAACGCAGTCACCATAGGTCTCCATCTGGTAGGTAAGCTTCTGATGATCTTTTTTCACATGATCAGCAGTAGAGTATCCTTTATCCAGAACCTTTAGTCCAGCTGTAAGTATTTGAAATCTGGAGAACATGGCTTCAACAGATTCAGCTTCTTCCATCTTGAAGGCTTCATACTTCTGAATTAGAGCCAGAGCCTTTGTTTCCTTGACTTGAGAGTTTCCCTCATGAGTCATCTTTAAGGACTCAAACATGTCAAATGCAGTTTCTCTATTTGTGATCTTTTCATACTCAGTGTGAGTTATTGCATTTAACAATATTGTTCTAGCCTTGTGGTGATTTCTAAATTCCTTCTTTTGGGCTTCTGTCATAGATTTTCTATCTACTTTCTTGCCATTCCCATCAATGGGATGAACATATCCATCTATGACCAAATCCCATAAATCAGCATCATAACCAAGGAAGAAACTTTCAATCCTATCTTTCCAATAATCAAATTTCTCACCATCAAACATAAGGGGGTTTAGTGCTGATTCTGTCCCTTTCTTCATATTTGTTGTTAATGTTAGATATTAAAGTATCAGCCATAGTAACAACCAAATATATATCAAAGTTTTTCTCACTGGATCTTTTCTGTCACTGTGAAGTGGTAGTACACACAGAACCGGAGCTCTGATGCCAACTAAAGGTGAGAAAATACTTAGAAGGGGGGGGGGGGGGGGGTTGAATAAGTATGAAGATAAAAACTTAGAAGTAAAAACTCAAGTATTTTTATCCTAGTTCGTTGAACTCAACTACTCTAGTCCACCCTTTCTAGAGTGATTTTCCTTTCTCAAACAAGGACTTAATCCACTATTTATAACTGATTACAATAGTAAGCACTAAGAACAACTGTTCAAAGTCTTCTCAAGAACTACTGATCCTAACTAGATCTTCTTAAGGTTTTCTTACAATCAAATGTAATAATAAATACAAGTGTTAAGATGCTTCTAATAAAGCTTTATCGCAACTGTGATTTTTCACTTAAGATTAAGAACAAAGAAATAATTCCAGCAAGAATATATGATTTGTATGAGAGCTTTGATAATGAATTCTTTTTCAAGTGTTTCGTCAACTGAAGAAGATGAGTGGAGACTTGCTTTTATAGGCACAGTGATCCAAGAGTTTTTCACGTTGATAAGAGTGTACCAAAAGGTTTGAGCCTTTTTGTCTTCACATCAAGTGACCTTTCCTAGAAGAAGAAAGCACAGAGAAATCCTTTTTGTCTGTGTTCTTGTGTCTAGCATAAATAAGGAAAGAGTCGTTTGGATATTCCAACGGACATAATCTTTGAATTCTTCTTCAACAATTTTCAGCAAGAATCATCTGAGTCTAATATGATCAGAGCCTTCTGATGTTGATCAGAGTTTTGCTGAATCAGAGTCTTTGCAGCAAGTGTGCTTTTAGCGTGTATAAGTTCAAAGCAGAGTTTTGGGTCAGATCCTCAGTACTGGCAGCGTTAGTACTATCAGAGTCTTCTGAAGTAACTATGCTTGAAAACTCTTCATACAGAATTCATCATTGGTTCAGATGCTTCTGACTTGCTTCAGATTCTTCTGGAGCTTCTGCTTTAGATCCTTCTGGAACTTCTGCTTCAGATCCTTCTGGAGGCAACGCTCAGAATCTTCTGATGGCAGCGTTCAGAATCTTCTAAGGAATGCTTCTGACGCTTCAGATCCTTGCATATTTCTTATGTTCAGATCTGATTTGCTTCTGGAGTGATATTTACTTTAATATCTGCAGCAAACATTCTTAAGCAAATTTTAGAGTATATAATTCTTAATTACAAAATTTCATAATAGTTATCATCAAAACATAGAGATATTATTAAGAACCAATCTTTGTTCTAACAGATGGTTGTAGGAGCTTGCTTCTCCCATTTTATCTCATCCTTTTTGACTTGTTTAACTCATTTCTCTTGTGTTTGAGTCTCTTTTGGTTGTGGAGTCTTGCTGCATCTCTTCATCCCTGCATTTGTGTTTGCATTTTATGTTTGCATCTCTTATTTCATTGACTTGTTTAAGTCACTTTCATCTTTCATTTCTCTTTTCATCTGTGATTGAATTGCTATGTGTTTACTGGTGCTCTTTTGCCATGATCCCTTTAAGATTCCTAGTCCCTCTATTTAAGATGGGAGTAGGAGAGACAATAGGCTTTCAATCCAAGCATGATAACATTAGGTACTTCCCTTTTCAATCCCAACTTTAGGATCACATTGCATGATAACATTAGGGTTGGTTTGTTCCCCTTAGAGTGTTGTGTCTTCTCTTCTCTTCTCATAACTTCATAAGACACTTAATAAAGGTTAACAATTGTTGTGTGCTACAAGCCTTAAGTACTTGAGGAATGATAGGTGGGGGGCCTCCTCTCACACTGTCTAGAGTGTTTAGCGTATGCCCTTTGGGCGATATGCGATGCATTCACTCTCAAGTCATAGTCTTTAGTGCAACATGAGTTTCAAATCTAACTCAATTCACTTCTTGTCATAAAAAACACAAAACAAAGGCAAACCTTTTTATCCTTCGAGATTTGTTTCAAACTTCATTTTCAAAAAGAGTGTGTTAAGTTTTTATTCTACCGCAAACAGGCATTGTCCCTAACTGTAAGAACGAGGATTTAACCCTACTTAGTAAAACACTTGAACCAACCAGTTGTCGTGTCTTCATGAACTATGTTTGCTTTGATTTCTCATACCAGATGAGGATACGTAGGCACAAAACAACGATGTCTTGGCGAGCAACCTTCCCCCTATCACCCGTAGTTTTCCAAACTACGTTGACTCTAACTTTCCCATTGCACGAGGGAATACGTAGGCATAGAGCGGCGATATCCTATCGAGTATGTTCTTTCTATTCACCACTATTTAGTAGCTTTAGATAGTTTTCACCCATAGATTTAGACAACAGGCGTGGATCCTATTGAGTACAATGGACGTGAGGGATGCTCATACCTTCCCCTTGCGCAACCGACTCCCGAACCCAAGATTTGGTTGCGATGACCTTGTTTTTCCCTTTCCGTCAGGTTTTCTTCAATTGTTTCCTTCCCCTCTCTTTGGGATAAATAACGAACGGTGGTGACTCTTCTGTCTTTGCCGGCTATTTTTTCGCAGTAACGACATCAGAGATAAAACATTATGTGATCTAGGATCCAGTGTTAGTCTAATGCCCTTATCCACAGGTAAGAAGCTCGATTTAGGAGAACTTAGGCCGACGAAAATGTCTCAATAGCTAGCAGATTGCTCGGTTAAGTATCCAGTAGGTATGCTAGAAAATGTGTCAGTTTGCATAGGTCAGTTCTATATACCGACATATTTCTTGATAATGGACATTAGGTAAGATTCTGATATTCCAATCATCTTAAGTAGACCCTTCTTAGGAACAGCTGGAGCCATAATAGATGTGAAGAAAGGAAAATTAACCTTTGAGGTAGGGGAAGAAAATATTGAGTTTATCTTAGCCCAATTCCTTAAAGCCCCTGTTTTAGATGATACATGTTGCTCTCTAGACATTATTGACGAATGCATGAAAGAAATGGAGAAGGAACCAACAAGGTACACAAAAGTACTTAAGATTCCAACCCCTCCAATATTTGAGGATGATAACTGGCGTGAGCCATATGAAGATGATAGTCTAAGAGAATTCCTAGAACTCACACTTGATCCATGGCCATGCCTAAAGAAACCATCTGTGGAACTTAAAACATTACCCAAGGAGTTGAGATATGAATTCCTAGATACTGAACTTGAAAAACCCGTGATAGTTAATGCCAATTTGGGACAATTAGAAACAGAGAGACTATTGGAAGTCTTAAGGAAATATCCCTCAACTTTTGGATACAACATTTCTGATCTAAAAGGGATAAGTCCCTCTATATGTATGCATCACATTATGATGAAGGAGGACTGTAAGACGCCTAGAGAAAATCAAAGACGATTGAACCCTATTTTAGGGGATTTAGTCAAGAAAGAAGTGCAAAAACTATTAGAAGTAGGAATCATATACCCGATATTTGACAGAAACTGGGTAAGCCCAGTACATGTCATACAAAATAAGGGTGGTGTTACGGTTGTAACTAACGAAAAAGGCAAGCCCGTAGCAAAACAAACTCAAACTGGATGGAGGATGTGTATAGATTATAGGAAGCTGAATAAGGCTACTAGAAAATATCATTTTCCTTTACCCTTCATAGACCAGATGCTTGAACGGCTAGCCAAACATTCACATTTTTGTTACTTAGACGGGTACTCAGGATTCTTTCAGATACCCATTGTCGCAACTGCAAAACACACCCGGCGGAAAACAGAAGAGTCGCCACCTTTCATTATTTATCCCTAAGATAGGGAAAGGAAACAATCGGAAAAACCTAACGAAAAAGGGAAAAGACGAGGTCATCGCAACCAAGTCCTGGATTTGGGAGTCGGTTACGCAAGGGGAAGGTATTAGCACCCCTCACGTCCGTCGTACTCGACGGGATCAACGCTTGTTGTCTATCTAAGGGTGTATTTAACTATCTAGCTAAAGGCTCACAAGACAGAAAGAAAAGAAAAGAGACTCGGCAGGGCATCACCTATCTGTGCCTATGTATTCCCTCGTGAAATGGGAAAGTCAAAGTCAACGTAGTTCGGCTAACTACGGGGAAAGGTGGGGGAAGTTTGCTCGCCAAGACATCGTCGTCTTGTGCCTACGTATCCTCATCTGGTATGAGAAATTAGAGCAATCCTAGTTCGGGCTGACACGAAACCATAGGTTGATTAAGTGTTTTAACCGAGTAGGGTTAAACCTCCATTCCAGCAGTTAGAGACGATGCCTGTTTGCGGTAGAACCAAAGCTTAACGACACTCATTTAAAAAAAATAAGGTTTCCGATTAATCCCGAAGGAAAAAGGTTTGAAGTTTGTTTTTGTTTTTTAGTGAAGTGAATTAATTCAGTTTGTGATTCACGTTGCACTAAAGACTATGACATAGGAGCGAATGCGTCGCATATCGCCCCCAAATGGGACATACACTAAACACTCTAGACAAGCGAGAGGAGACCCCTCACTCATCATTCCCCATGTAGCTTAAGGCTCCTAGCACGCAACGTTCATCGCATTTATTAGATGAGTTAGAATTGTTTTGAGATGAGAAAGAGAGAGACGCACGGAAGGTCTAAGGGAAACTCGGCCCTAACGCTGTCATGCAAAGTGGTCCTAAGGTTAGGATAAAAAGGGGAACACCTAATGTGTCTCCTACTCCCATCCTAACCGGAGGGACTAGGAACCCTATCGGGATCATGGGAAAAATCACAAGAAAGCACCAGATAAATCCAATCACAAGTAAGAGATGCAAATATGGAATGCAACACACAAGCAAAGGGAGGAACAAAGTGTGGGGTAAACACCACCACAAGCACATCTCGACCTTTATTAATGCTAGAAAATAATGATGCAAAAAACAAGAGGAAATGCAAATGCAAGAAGGCAAGCAAATCATAAATATGCAAGCAGAAAAAATGAATATCACTTTGAATGACAAACTACAAAAGTAGGCATCCAAGTGGAAAAAAAACACAAGTTGACGAAGTCTCGATTAAACAACCAAAACAGCGCCATATATCCCAAAACATTTCACTTATAATGCATCATATTGAACTATGATGATTTGATGTGAAACGATACTCAAACAAGCGAGAAAATCAGCAAAACAGACCCATTGGCACAATGTTAATCGGTTAACGCCAGAGGTTAACCGATTAACCACTTAAAAATGCTTGAAAATCTAGAAATTTGTACATGTTAATTGGTTAACACCAGGCGTTAACCGATTAACACCTTGAAAACATTGAAAATTTTGAATATTTGAAATGGTTAATCGGTTAACCATATGTGTTAACCGATTAACATTGTGCCAACAGAAGAAAAACAGCAAAAGAACAACATTTTCAGCAAATAAGCACTTATCTGATCAACCGGATGATCGCATAATCACTTAATCACGAAATTAAACCAGCAAATCATGATTCAAACAGCATATAAATAGATTAACACAACCAAATCATGAATCAAACAGATCAAATTAACCAAAAGCTAATCAAAGATGAAAATCCACATGATTATGCAAATAAGCTAAAAAACAGATTCGGATCAAGGATTTCCAACCTTCGAAGCAAAGATTTACTTCAGTTAGTGTTGATTCAACTGTAATTGAACAGATCCAATGCTAGAAGTCCTAAATACTTCAAGATCCACACCAATTCTTGTAGTAGCAATGCAGATCCTTCAAGATAAATCCAAAATAAGCCAAATAATCACGTAATCACTTCCAGATTCAGATCCAATTTTGCACGATAATGGGATGAAGAAATCAATTCAATGAAGATGATGGATGGAGGTTTGAGCTCAAGAATTTATTGATTCCAAGGAAGAATCAAAGAATTCAATGGAAGAGAGTTTGGTGAAGGTTTTGGAAGATGAACAAGTTGAGAGAAACTTGAGAGAGAATGAGATCATTCTGAAATTGAAATTAAAGTATGAGGCTGAGATGTGTGTGGTTTAGAGTAATTCAAATAAATACCCCTTAGGTTTGGATCCAAATGAAAGGTTTGGAAGATGGTTTGGGAAATTTGGAATGGAGAGAGGAATAGGAGTTTGGAGGGAAAATGAAATTAATCAAATTCTGAAATGATTCTAGATCTTTCCCAGTGTAAAATTGAAATTCAAATGATCAAAATTGGACCCCAAAACAGCTCCCTTTAAAAATTCACGTCCAGAGGCAAAATCTACACTAGTTAATCAATTAACCATATAGGTTAATCGGTTAACACCTTCAAAACTTCCAAATTGGCCTGATTTTGACTTGGTTAATCGATTAACCATATGAATTAACTGATTAACACCTTCAAAAATTTGAATTTGGCGCCTTTTGGAGGGAAATCTGCACATTTGCCTTGTTTCAACTGTTCGGAGCTTTGTTAAGCTTCTGAATCTCATTCTTGAATGTTGCAACTGTTAGAATGCTTGATATGAGCCTGAGTGCTGCTTCCTGAAGTTATCCTGCAAAATAAAATAAAATCGGTCGCTCGACCACTGGGCAAAATAAATGCCAGAGCCTCTGATGCTCACTATTCAGTCTTTCAATCCTTTGCGCCAAAATGAACCTGAGCCACAGGAATGCCTTGATCCCATGCCTCGGGAACGGATGCTATGATATGCGAAAAATGCAAAATGCAAAGAAACAAAAGCCTGTTAAGGTTAAAACGAAAGGGAAAATTTTGGGGTGCTACAACTGCCCCTATTCAATCTACTTAGACCTGAAGGGGTGAGAAGCATCAGCTTTCAAACATTCAAGGTATGAGGTGATTGAATACAACAAGAACCCGAAAATTTGCAACTGACGAGGATGGAAAACAACGAATACCAACTAAGAGTTGGGATGCGACATGCTGGGGATAACAACCTAATATGAATAGGAATGCCCACAAAATCTACAGAGATAACTGAACCGATATTTGCAACGACAACCAACTTACTGATTCAAAATCAAAAAGCATCGACACTCAGTCGGAAGAACCTCTTCTAACGTGCAGGCATCGACACTAAGTCGGAAAGAAACCCAAAAATCACACAACGGATCCAAAATATCTGACATCGCCACCAGCTCTCTGTAGGGGATAAACATCTTCTGACCTCGCCGCCAGGTTACTACAATGTTGACAAACATCTGACATCGTCGCCAGAAAAACACAAAATTAATGGAGATCTGACATCGCCGTCAGAACCACAACTCTGATAAACATCTGACATCGCCATCAGAAACACAAATCTGATAAACATCTGACATCGCCGCCAGAAGAACACAAGACTAATGGAGATCTGACCACGCCTCTAAAAAACCACTTATATCTGACATCACTGCCAGAAAAACACAAGGTTAATGAACATCTGACATCACCGCCAGAAAACCACGAGCGTCTGTGGGGGGTGAAAATTCTAACATCGCCGCCAGAAATTCTGAACATCTGACCTCGCCGTCAGAAAACCACAATCGTCTGACATCACCGCCAGACAACCCTTAGGCTGAGAAACAATTGACATCGCCGCTAAACAAACATAATATTGAGAAACATCTGACATCGCCGCCAGAACAACACCACGTTGATAAAATACACAACATCGCCGCCAACCATTAACATCCAATTAGTAAAACCGCTGACATCGCTGCAAGACCAACTGCCGGGGATAACACATCTGACATCGCCACCAGAACTCTACGCAGTTAGGAATCAACTGATAAACATCCGACATCACCGTCAGACGACCACACTGTTGATAAACATCCAACATCGCTGTCGGATAAACCCAATGCTGATAAACATCCGACATCGCCGCCAGATACACAAAAAGGCTGAACATCTGGCCTCGCCGCCGAATAGCATAAATCTGATACACATCTGACATCGCCGCCAGTCAACCAGAAACATCTGACCTCGCTGCCAGACAACCACGAATATCAGACCTCACCGTCAGACTAAAGAATAGCATGACATTGCCGTCAGGCCTCAACATCGAATCGGAATATCTCAAAGTTACTAGAAAACCTATAACATCGCCGTCAGACATTTCCGTTAAGCTGGTAAAAGAACCTGAAATCACCGTCAGACATCCCAAAGGGATACACCAAGCATCGGATCCAAAGATAAGGACACATGGCCTCGCCGCCAAGCAGTTGCTAAATAAAAGCGAGTAACAAAACCAAAAACTGGATAGGCAAGAAACTGATAACCACCTGACATCGCTGTCAGACACTCACAAAGTTGATAGACCTCTGGCATCGCCGCCAGTCCTCTGTTGAACACAACCAATCACTGAACCCAAAGATCAGGACACCTGGCCTCGCCGCCAGGCATTTGCTAAATAAAGGCGAGCAACAACCCGAAGATCAGATCCACACGAAGCTGAAACCATCCCTGATAACAATCGCAAGGAAACTCCACTGGAGAAAGAGAAAACTTGAACAAGTAACTTTGATGAGGATCACATGATAAGATGAACGCATATATCACACATCTTCTGCCGAGGTCTGAACACCTGTACATACTTTGAGAATAGAATATCAAAAACCGAAATTTGACGACATCTATGGGGAATATCATAAACCGAGAGCGAAATAAACATTGTTTGCCGGGCCTGAAAACCACACGGGCAGGGATAACGATCACTTGGGAGATATGCCTGAAAGCAAAGAGGTAACAACCTGGCTTATGTTTCACATGTGTATGTTTGAAAATGGCGTAATGCTCCATAAAAAATGGAAATGCTACGCATTTGAGAGGATGCTATGCAAAATGCAAATGCAAAAGAACCACCCCAGCAAAATAAATGCTAGAGAGAAGATACCGACTCTGTCGGGGAGAGATATCACGCGCCAAATACAAATGGACTTATACCGGGGAAACAAGCCTTGAGTGGCTTTCCGAAACACAACCTGGGTAGCACTTCTCTTTCAAGAACAAAAATCCACTCCATTAGGGATTAAATCACATCTTGCTAAGGAAAATGCCCTGGATTGCTGGCCTACCAGCATACAACTCTTCTGAGGGATCAGAAAACTCGACTAGGAAACAAGCAACCCTTTACTGAGATCAATTTCATTCTATTAAAGAAACTGACTCTGTAGGAGAAATACAACCAACCGCCGAGGTTGACTTCACTATATCCAGGAAATCAGCCATGCATGGCTTTCCAGAAACCTGCACCCCGCTTGGGAAAGAATCCACTCTGCTTGGGATTACATCAGGTATCAACCTGTCCTGCTGAGGAATATCAGACATTCCTATTGGGAACTCCACTCTACTAGGGAAATCCCACGCTTCTATTCTAACACTTATCTTGTCGAGAGAATCAGCACTGAACTCTGCTAAAGCAAGAAAATCCTGAATACCAATATTACCAGGAAAACACCCAAACATCGACTCCGTTGGGAAAGGGCGTCACAGACGTTGCCTCCACTGGAAAAGAATACTGGATCATAAACTACCCTGCCGCTGAGGGAACATCCTTACACCTTGCTTTGCTAGGAACAAATATGCCCTGCTGGGAATTAACCTTCACCTGAGGGTAAGGCTTTGTTCTGCTGGAGACACATTAGACTTACACTGGCTACAACCTTTCAGACTAGACGATGAGATTCCGTGACAACTTCACTGGGGAAGCAAAATCTCTTCTATAGGAAACGAACATCCTTGTTGAACAAAACGCCTGACTGCATTTAACCTTTTGGGGATGAGTCTACTCTGCCGGAGGTATCAAGCTCGACTTGCTGAGAATACCCGGCTGACAACAACTGCCATTTGCTGCGATTTTGAACTACTAAGGATAGGGCAATCTCAACCTACTGAGGATAACCCTGCTGACCTGCAACAACTAAAAACACCAGGAATGTTTTATGTGCAAAATAGTTACCTCAGCTACCATTCACGATACTTGCTGCTCAAGCAAAGTCAGCGCTTTCGTTATGCTTTGTAAAGCCTCTTGCTTTTACTTGCAATGTTTACCAAAATAACAGACATTTCGCAAACAAAATAGTAAAACGAACAAGAAAAAGAAAGCTCTTGGACTGAAGTGAACACTTTATTGATGAAAGGCCTGTAAATAGGCGAATTACAATTCAGATGCAATTCCTGGAAAGAGGTAATTGCTCAAAAGCAAGAAAAATAAAATATACAAATGTCGGCAATGTGGAAACAGATAACCACCATGTGTCGATTCAGCTATGACCTGTATGTCTTCGATGTTCCCCATGTTTCGCCTTCTGACAAGACTGACTGGACTGATTCCTTTCCTTCAGGTTAACAGCTCACAAGCTTACAGATCGAACGCAAACCGTGATCATTTACTTTTTGAATCCCTAACTTTTTCCTGGACCTCCCTTTCGGGTTTTCAATCCACCGGGATACCCATTTTTGCCAAAGCCGCCTTTTCAGATTTTTAACTTTATGGGTTCATTCTTTTTCTTTTATCCCTAATTTTTTCCCGAACCTTTTCTTTTTGTGGTTCGCTGGGATGCCCTATTTTTTCCTGGACTTTTCTTTTTTTGTCCAGCGGGTCTCTTTTAAGCAAAGTATTTTTTAACCACGTCCGCGTTCACAGGGGACGACAAATCTTCACCATCCATGGTAGATAGAAATAAGGCTCCACCAGAGAAAACCTTTCTTACCACATACGAACCTTCATAGTTAGGAGTCCATTTTCCCCTGTGATCTGTCTGAGGAGGAAGGATCCTTTTCAACACCAAGTTACCCGTCTGGAAGCACCGAGGATGCACTTTCTGATCAAAGGCTTTCTTCATCCTACTCTGGTACAACCGGGCATGAGCAATGGTTGCCAATCTCTTTTTATCAATCAAGCTCAACTGATTCAATCTGGTTCACACCCACTCAGCTTCGTCGAGCTTTACATCCGACAATACCCTTAAAGAAGAAATCTCAACTTCTAATGGCATGACCGCTTCCGTGCCATACACCAGTGAGAAAGGAGTTTCCCCAGTTGAAATACGCACCGAAGTACGATAACTGTGAAGAGCAAAGGGCAACATCTCGTGCCAGTCTTTCTAGGTGACTACCATCTTCTGCATAATCTTCTTGATATTCTTGTTGGCTGCCTCAACAGCGCCATTCATCTTCGAACGATATGGAGAAGAGTTGTGATGTTTAATCTTGAAACCCTGACACAGTTCCTTCATCATTTTGTTATTCAAATTTTAACCATTATCTGTAATGATTCTCTCAAGAATTCCATAACGACAAATGATGTCCTTCTTTATGAATCAGGCGACCACCTGTCTCGTGACATTGCCGTAGGACACTACTTCTACACACTTCGTAAAGTAATCAATCGCGACCAGAATGAAGCGATGTCCATTGGAAGCAGTCGGCTCAATCTTTCCAATCACATCAATTCCCACATAGCAAAAGGCCAAGGAGATGTTAACACATTCAGAGGAGCCGGTGGCACATGCACCTTATCCATATAAATCTGGAATTTATAGCATTTTCTGGCGTATTTGAAGTAATCGGATTCCATAGTCATCCAATAATACCCAGCTCTCAACAATTTTCGGGCCATTGCATGTCGATTGGCATGAGTACCGAAAGGATCCTCATGGACTTCCTCCATCAACAGGTTTGCTTCAAGTTCATCAACACAGTGCAGTAGGACCATGTCGAAATTTCTCTTGTAGAGCACATCGTCTTTGTTTAGATAAAAATTACCGGCTAACCTCCTCAAAGTCCTCTTATCTTTGCTGGATGCCCCAGATGGGTACTCTTGAGTTTTGAGAAAATGCTTGATATCAAAATACCAAGGCTTTCCATCTGATGGTTTCTCAATTGCAAACTGGAAAGCAGGTCTATCAAGACGCATAATGGTGATGGCTGGAGTTCCATTCCAGAAGTTCCCTTTGTACATCGAGGATAGCGTGGCCAAGGCATCTGCCATCTGATTCTCGACTCTTGGCACATGATGGAACTTGATTCTATCAAAGAATGACAACAATCTCCTTGCATAATCCCTGTAAGGCACCAGGTTGTCCTAATGAGTTTTCCACTCTCCTTTGATTTGGTTAACGACTAACGCTGAGTCATCATATAGATCTAGATTCTTGATCCTCATATTAACGGCCTCTTCTAAACCCAATATGCACGCTTCATACTCGGCTTCATTATTGGTGCAGGCAAAAGTCAATCGGGCAGTGAATGGTATATGAGAACCGTGAGGAGTAGTAATAATAGCCCTGATCCCATTGCCATATGAATTAATCGCTCCGTCGAAAACCAACTTCCACTGAGATCCAGTCTCGGGACCCTCATCAGGTAAAGCTCATCACAGTCTTTTATCTTCAAAAACATGACGTCTTCATCTGGAAAATCAAACTTCATCGGCTGATAATCCACAATAGGTTGTTCCGCGAGATATTTTGACATAACGCTTCCCTTAATGGCTTTCTGAGAAACATACTGAATATCATACTTCGTTAAAACCATTTTCCATCGGGAAATCCTTCCAGAGAGTGCTTGTTTTTCAAAGACGTACTTGATCGGATCCATCTTCGAAATCAATAGGGTCGTGTGGTTTAACATGTACTATCTCAAACGCTTAGCGGCCCAAGCGAGTGCACAACATGTTTTTTCAAGCAACGAGTATCTTGACTCATAATCAGTGAACTTCTTACTCAGATAGTAGATGGCATGCTCTTTTCTACCTGACTCGTCTTGTTGACCCAATACACATCCCATTGAATTCTTAAAAACCGTGAGATACATGATTAGTGGTCTCCCTGCAACTGGAGGCATGAGTATTGGAGGTTCCTGTAGATATTCTTTTATTCTTTCAAATGCTTTATGGCAATTTTTATTCCACCTGACCGTTTGATCTTTTCTTAGAAATTTGAATATCGGTTCACAAGTGGCTGTAAGATGAGATATAAACCTTGCAATGTAGTTTAATCTCCCCAGAAAACCACAAACCTCTTTTTCCGTTCTTTGCTTAGGCATATCTTGTATAGCTTTTATTTTGGCAGGATCTACCTCAATACCCTTTTCACTGACAATGAAACCCAGTAACTTTCCAGATCTCACCCCGAAGGTGCACTTGTTAGGATTCAGCCTCAGCTTGAACTTCCTCAACCTTTCGAACAATTTTAGAAGATCGACCAGATGTCCTTCCTCCGTCTGTGACTTTGCAATCATGTCATCAACATAGACTTCAACCTCATGATGAATCATATCATGAAACAAAGTGACCATCGCTCGCTGGTAAGTTGCCCCTGCATTTTTCAATCCAAAGGGCATTACCTTGTAGCAAAAAGTCCCCTATGGTGTGATGAAAGTAGTTTTCTCCATGTCCTCTGGGGCCATCTTGATTTGGTTATACCCAGAGAAGCCATCCATGAACGAAAACACAAAATACTGAGCAGTGTTATCAGCCAACACATCGATATGAGGGAGCGAGAAATCGTCTTTCGGGCTCGCCTTGTTCAGATCTCAATAATCAACGCACATCCTGAAATTTCCATCTTTCTTAGGCATAGGAACAATATTAGCGACCCATGGAGGGTAATTCGTGACAGCAAGAAATCCAACACTCAACTACTTCTGAACTTCCTCTTTGATCTTGACTTCCATGTTAGGCCTTGTCCGTCTTAACTTCTGCTTGACTGGCGAACATTCTTCTCTGAGAGGTAACCAGTGTACCAGAATATCTGTCTCCAGCCTAGGCATGTCTTGGTAAGACCAAGCGAAGATATATTTATACTCACGGAGCATTTCAACCAATCTTCTCTTGATACCATCTTCCAATGCAGCCCCTACTTTAACCTCTTTCTTATCATCCTCGGTGCTCAGATTGATAATCTCAATATCCTCCTGATGAGGCACAATGACCCTTTCCTCCTGCTTGAGAAGCCTGGCTAACCCTTTGGGTAGTTCACAGTCTTCGTCAGTCTCTTCTTCAGCTTGATAAATGGGATTATCAAAGTCATACGAAGTCATAGCTGAACCTGAATCGATGGAATCTAATAGAAAAGACCTGCATGAGGATGTTTATGTTTATTATGCGATGCAACAAACAAAACACATTGCCACTTTTCTGTTTAATATAAATGCAAAACAAAAACAAGAAAAACAGGGATCACAATATTTGAATGCGAAAACGTCCTTTATTTAATGATAAAGTGCAAATAACAAGAGGGCCCCACAAATGGGTCACTACGTCTTGGGCAGTACGTAGGACTGAACATAATCAAAATAATGAACATTACTCTGCAGCAGTAACATGAATGACTTCTTCGGTAGTCAAGTTGCACAACTTCTGGCCAGGAGTACATGGACGAATCCAAGCATCCATATCGCAGTCACTGTCACGTTCATCATTCCCAACGGAATTAATCCTGTCAAATATCACACCACTACTGGTGAACTGAACAGGTCCCCTGTACTTCAGAATGCTCTGAGAAGAACTTGAGGGTTTGTATCCCAGGCCGAACTTGTCCTGCTTGAAGGGAACATTAAGAACTTGGCCCCACTTCTGAGACGAGCCAGATTCTATGATAGCACGAGCTTCCTTGAGCGATGACATTGAAACCTCTGGGCCCTTGGCTTCTGCAGGAGACTTCCCCTAAATCTGAACTGTTTCGAACGCCTGGCAGAGTGTTTTGTGGATCTCCCCATCCACTTCCACGTACTTGAAGGATGACAAATGGCTAACCATAATATCCTCTTCACCGCAATACCGTGACTATCTTCCCTTCCACCATATATTTTAACTTTTGATGCAATGTTGAGGTGACTGCCCCTGCAGCATGTATCCAGGGTCGGCCAAGCAAACGGCTATATGTTGGCTGGATATCCATAATGTAGAAAGTTGCATCAAAGATCTCTGGTCCTATTTGAATAGGCAACATGATCTCTCCAAACACTGATCTCTTAGATCCATCAAAAGCCCTCACGACCAAATCACTTGGCGTGCATGTCAAACCTTGAACGTCCAACTTCATAAACCCCAGCGGAGTCTTCAAATCCTCAACATCAGTTATTAGATTTAATCTTTCTCCTTCAATAACAGCATTGGCTCCCGCCACCCCATGATTCGGCATCGGGTTCTGAGTCACATTCGGTCCATCCTTGGTGAAATTGATAGCTTTGGAATCAAGCAAGTCTTGTACTTTATGCTTGAAAGCTTTGCACTGGTCAATATCGTGCTCTAGAGCACCCGAGTGAAAATCACAATGAGCATTCGCATCGTACCCAGCAGGTGGCAGACTAGTGAGAGGAGCCAAAGTCCTCTTCTGAACCAATTGTAACTGCAACAAATGTTGTAACAACTGAGAATACGACATCGGAGGATTCGCAAACTGCCTATCAGCCATTCTGCGCCTGGCAACATATGGTCGTGGAACATTGACTCGCTGCTGAGCTGTAGCCGGGATATCTACTGTAGCGACTTGTTGAGGATAACGGGTGTGAGCTCTATCTTTACCCTTGTGAGAAATAGCATTTGCATCCCCCTCCCTTCTCTTGGGGTTTGCAGAATACAGATTCTTTGTTCCTCCCGAAGAGGATCCACCACCATTCGGAATCTTACCATACTTGATTCCACTTTAAACTCTCTCGCCAGCTATTACCAGATCAGAAAACCCTGCAGACATGCAGCATATCAACTTCTCAAAGTACACACCAGGCAACGAAGCCATGAACAGGTCGATCAGTTCTATTTCAACCATAGGGGGTTGCACTCTTGCAGCTAAATCCTGCCACCTTTGGGCGTATTCCTTGAAACTCTCAGTACTTTTCTGCGACAAACTCTGCAACTGTACCCTGTTTGGTTCCATATCACTATTATACTAATAGTGACGCACAAAAGCCTCGACCAATTCTTTCCAGCTGTGGATATGAGTTCTCTCGAGTCCCATATACCATTTCAAAGACGCCCCTACCAGACTGTCTTGGAAAAAATGCATTAGCAGCTTTTCATCATTGGAATAAGCAGACATCTTCCTGAAATACGCCCGGATATGCACTCTTGGACTAGTCATCCCTTTATACTTATCAAAATCGGGCACCTTAAATTTGGGAGGAATCCTAACCCCAAGGACTAGACCAAGATCAGACGTATCAAGGCCCAAAGAGTTCTGATTCTCAAATGATTTCATTTTCTCCTTGATCAGTTTAAACCTTCGGTCAGCTTCCGTCGGTAAACCACCCTCCATATCTCTCACAAAAAATACATCATCTTGGTTATCTTCCCAATGAGGGTCAGCAGCCCCTGCATAGCGCACACACTTCCATTACCAGTAATATTACCATTCTCATTCGCCGCTCCTCCGCCCGGAGGTATGACAACAGTAGGGATACCCTGTGGGATAGATCCACCGATCGGTGGAGGAATAACACCAGCTCCTCCGTGCAAAACATCCTCTTTGTCAACCCATGCGATCAACGGCTGGACCAAAGTTCTTAACTGTTCCTGCCCACTAGCAACAGTCTGCATCTGCTCCATGAATTGGGCCATGCGAGCCCTGACTTCCTGTAACTCGGCTTGGACCTGATCCATCACTTTTCGCTGATTCCCTCGAGTCGGATACCTGTAGAAACTGAACTCCTCAACTTCCTCAATCCTGAACTGAAGAAAAACAAGCAGAGTTAGGAACAGAAGACCACCAAGAACACCTGCGATGCAAATGAAAATGCAAGATGCAAAATGCAAACATGTCTATGTATGCACAGGGAGATCTCCCCCTTGATTCCAGTTTCAATAAACAAGAAGCGGAGATGGATAAACACACCACAATAATCTTCTCATATATCAGGTAAAGCTGAGATAATACAACCCAATGAGAAATATCCACATACAAAGATGTATTGATCTCATCCAACATCCCTAGTGATGTTCAAGATATAAAAGCAAATGAAACTACAAAAGATAAAACTCCCTAGTAGCCATGATCTCTACTCCATTCCTGAGACTCCTTAAGAATCTCTTTTGTATCTGGGTGATTTGGTCTGGCAACCAACTCTCTAACAAGGACATCCCTCTTGTGTATCACATCCCAGAGATAATGACAATAATCCTCCCAAGCATCTTCGCCGAAGGAATCCTCAAGCCTGGGTTTCTTCACCTCTGCTCAAATCTTGAACTCTTCAAGTGTTGAATAAGTTTCCTGGTATTTCTGCTCGATCGTGCTTCTGCGGAATGATTCTAACAATACCTCCCTCTCCTTAGCCTTGAATTGCGCCTTCAGCTTATCAACTTGAATTCGAAGCCGATCCTCTCTACTTTTGTTGGCAGTCAAGGTAGCATTCCATTGCTCACTGAATTTGGATATCTTCAGATAGGCTCTGTCTAAATCCTCCTTCTTACTCTTCAGAACGTCAAAAGTGCTTTTCAGATCAAGACCGACTTGCTTTTGTGCTTGTACCTGATCAGCAAGTTCTTTCCCCAACCTGATCAAGGATTCTGACTTTTTCTTGGCCAAATAAACAACTTCACCCTTAACATGTTTCAGATGACTGATTTCCTGCTTCAACTCTTCATTCTCTTTGCGCAACTCTTCCTTCTCTACCCAAAGCTTGGTATATCTCAGGACGTCGACGGTTGTAGGCGGCTCAATGACTAAGGTATACAGTGGTTCTTCAACAGGAAACGACAATAGTACCTCTTCAACCCTCTTCTAAATCCACTCCAAGTAGGGATCATAGGCTCCACAATCTCTTTTTCCTAAAGAAAGCTTTCACTTCTTGTGAATTTTACCCTAAGTGTCCATGAATCTAGCCGAGATACCATGATCAGCTACACCTATGAAGTATAGAGATCCCTACACTTCTTCTTCTTTCGGAGGTCCTTTCAAAGCATAACCAAACTATTTGACAGCCAGAGAAGGATTATAGTTAATGTCGCCTTTCCTCCCTATCAAGGGTACATTAGGAAAGCTACCACAACTAAAGATAAGCTCGCGACCTAGCAGGTCTCAGTTGAACCAGACAATATTCTTTTCTGTTAAACCCATAAGCCTCTTTGACCATTCAGACGAATTCCTCAAATCCACAAAAGCTCCAAAGCGAGGAAGGTGATCAACAAACCACTTATGCAACAGCGGTGCACAACAAGAAACCATCTTTCCTCTTCTTTTCTCATTCTTGTAATGTACCGAATGATACAAATCTCCCAGAATAGTAGGTACGGGGTTCCCGGAAGCGAAGATATGAAAAGCAATGAAATCCACAAAGTTCGGTACATTGGGAAACAACACAATGCCATAGACACACATAGCCAAGATAGCACTGAAAACCACCCAACAACCCTTTCCAGCATACTCTCGGGCTTTGTCCACCAAGAAAGATAAAGTAAAGTCGGAAACTCCGTTTCTGCTGATAACATGGTCTACCAAGTCAGACACACTCAAAGAAAGAGCGGTGAATAACTTCTCAAGATTAGGTTCTTCCTCGGAGCTAAATAATGGCACCTTATTTAGGATCAGAACACCTAAGATGAAGGCGGAGCCAACACATAGTCTGGGAATGTGAAACAGCACAGTGGCGGATCATAAAACTATAACAGGGTATGAATAGCACCATACTCATAGCTCGTGACCTTACGGACAAGATTCAAAATACCTCTATAATCTTCCCTGAAGGTTTCCAGAACACCAGGATCAGCCAGGGAAATCAGAACAAATAAAGGTCCTAACTCAGGCGCAGGAAACTTGTACATAACAATCCTCTTTCTGCTTGCTTCCATCTCTATAGAAGACCAGTACCAGAATCAAGGGAAAGACAAGAACCTGTAACACACACAAACATGCCATGTTAAATGCAGGATGATTATGCAGATGCAAACAAGGGATCAAGGTATCCAATGCTCAAATTTGCTGTTGTGCCGTTGGCTGAACTCAACTAGAGCTCCGCTCTAATCAAAATACTGAGATAACAGAAAACCGAAGTACTCAAGATCAAAAGTCCACACTGACAAGAAAACCAGGGTTGGTTGAAGGCCAGGTTTCCTCAAAAACCCATCCCCTCTCACATGTGGGTACTAGTCTTGAAAGGTACGGCATCCTATGCGGATGGTCAGCGTCACAGACTTTCGAGAAACGATGATACGTTCACCATTTCTAGGTTGGCATCATAGTCAAACGAAGCGGCCTCACTTAGCTGACTTCCCAAATGAACGGTCTCTATAGTCGACAGTTTCTCTAAGTTAATATTCCCTCAACTGCACCAGACGCGCAAGATAGAATATTTACAAAGAAAAGCCTCATCTAAACGTGAATTTCTCACGAGCTATTGCATGGAAAAACGCCACACAAGCTCCCGCTACTCTCCACACTAATCCTGTGTGTATACTAAAGCCTGGGTTTGGCTTATCTCTCAATGGAACGACCCACCCCACAAAACAGCAACAACATAATATGATAATAAAATGCAAATGCAATAATATACAACAGATAATGTACATAAAGAAAAAATAATTGCACAACAGTAAACACCCAAAGACGCAACAGGCTAGCGCTAGGATTGACTCGCACAGGGAACCATCGCAATTCCCAGCAGAGTCGCCAGCTGTCGCAACTGCGAAAAACTCCCGGCGGAAAACAGAGGAGTCGCCACCTTTCGTTATTTATCCCAAAGAGAGGGAAAGGAAACGATCGGAAACACCTAACGAAAAAGGGAAAAGACAAGGTCATCGCAACCAAGTCCTGGATTCGGGAGTCGGTTACGCAATGGGAAGGTATTAACACCCATCACATCCGTCGTACTCGACAGGATCCACAATTGTTGTCTATCTAAGGGTGTGTTTAACTATCTAGCTACAGGCTCACAGAACAGAAAGAAAAGAAAAGAAACTCAGAAAAGCATCGCCGCTCTGTGCCTACATATTCCCTCGTGCAATGGGAAAGTCAGAGTCAACGTAGTTCAGCTAACTACGGGGAAAGGTTGGGAAAGGTTGCTCGCCAAGACATCGCCTTTTTGTGCCTACGTATCCTCATCTGGTATGAGAAATCAGAGCGAACGTAGTTCGGGCTGACACGAAACTACAGGTTGATTAAGTGTTTTAATCGAGTAGAGTTAAACCTCCATTCTAGCAGTTATGGACGATGCCTGTTTGCGGTAGAACCAAAGCTTAACGACACTCATTTTTTACGAAAAAGGTTTCCGATTAATCCGAAAGGAAAAAGGTTTGAAGTTTGTTTGTGTTTTTTAGTGAAGTGAATTAATTCGGGTTGTGATTCACGTTGCACTAAAGACTATGACATAGGAGCGAATGCGTCGCGTATCGCCCCCAAATGGGACGTACACTAAACACTCTAGACAAGCGAGAGGAGACCCCTCACTCATCATTCCCCATGTAGCTTAAGGCTCGTAGCGCGCAACATTCATCGCATTTATTAGATGAGTTAGAATTTTTTTTAGATGAGAAAGAGAGAGACGCACGAAAGGTCTAAGGGAAACTCGGCTCTAACGTTGTCATGCAAAGTGGTCCTAAGGTTAGGATAAAAATGGGAACATCTACCCTAATGTTAGTATTCTTGGATTGAACACCTAATGTCTCTCCTACTACCATCCTAACCGGAGGGACTAGGAACCCTATGGGGATCATGGCAAAAAGCACAAGAAAACACCAGATAAATTCAATCACAAGTAAGAGATGCAAACATGGAATGCAACATACAAGCAAAGGGAGGAACAAAGTGTGGGGTAAACACCACCACAAGAACATCTCGACCTTTATTAGTGCTAGAAAATAAAGACGCAAAACACAAGAGGAAATGCAAATACAAGAATGCAAGCAAATCATAAATATGCAAGCACAAAAAATGAATATCACTTTGAACAACAAACTACAAAAGTAGGCATCCAAGTGGAAAACAAACACAAGTCGACGAAGTCTCGATTAAACAACCAAAACAGCGACATATATCCCAAAACATTTCACTTCTAGTGCATCATATTGAACTACGACGATTCGATGCGAAACGATACTCAAACAAGCAAGAAAATCAGCAAAACAGACACACTGGCACAGTGTTAATCGGTTAACGCAGAGGTTAACCGATTAACCATTTAAAAATGCTTGAAAATCTAGAAATTTGTACATGTTAATCGGTTAACACCAGGCGTTAACCGATTAACACCTTGAAAACATTGAAAATTTTGAATATTAGAAATGCTTAATCGGTTAACCATATGTGTTAACCGATTAACATTGTACCAACAGCAAAAAAACAGCAAAAGAACAACATTTTCAGCAAATAATCACTTATCCGATCAACCGGTTGATCGTATAATCACTTAATCATGAAATTAAACCAGCAAATCATGATTCAAACAGCATGTAAACAGATTAACACAACCAAATCATGAATCAAACGAATCAAATTAACCAAAAGCTAATCAAAGATGAAAATCCACATGATTATGCAAATAAGCTAAAAAAACAGATTTGGATCAAGGATTTCCAACCTTCGAAGCAAAGATTTACTTCAGTTAGTGTTGATTCAACTGTAATTGAACAGATCCAATGCTAGAAGTCCTAAATACTTCAAGATCCACACCAATTCTTGTAGTAGCAATGCAGATCCTTCAAGATAAATCCAAAATAAGCCAAATAATCACTTAATCACTTCCAGATTCAGATCCAATTTTGCACGAAAATGGGATGAAGAAATCAATTCAATGAAGATGATGGATGGAGGTTTGAGCTCAAGAATTTATTGATTCCAAGGAAGAATCAAAGAATTCAATGGAAGAGAGTTTGGTGAAGGTTTTGGAAGATGAACAAGTTGAGAGAAACTTGAGAGAGAATAAGATCAATTATGAAATTGAAATGAAAGTATGAGGCTGAGATGTGTGTGGTTTGGAGTAATTCAAATAAATACCCCTTAGGTTTGGATCCAAATGAAAGGTTTGGAAGATGGTTTGGGAAATTTGGAATGGAGAGAGGAATGGGAGTTTGGAGGGAAAATGAAATTAATCAAATTCTGAAATGATTCTAGATCTTTCCCAGTGTAAAATTGAAATTCAAATGATCAAAATTGGACCCCAAAACAGCTCCCTTTGAAAATTCACGTGCAGAGGCAAAATCTACACTAGTTAACCAATTAACCATATAGGTTAATCGGTTAACACCTTCAAAACTTCCAAATTGACCTGATTTTGACTTGGTTAATCGATTAACCATATGGGTTAACCGATTAAAACCTTCAAAATTTTTAATTTGGCGCCTTTTGGAGGGAAATCTGCACATTTGCCCTGTTTCAACTGTTTGGATCTCCGTTAAGCTTCTGAATCTCGTTCTTGAATGTTGCAACTGTAAGAATGCTTGATATGAGCCTGAGTGCTGCTTCTTGAAGTTATCCTACAAAATAAAATAAAATCGGCCGCTCGACCACTGGGAAAAATAAATGCTAGAGCCTCTGATGCTCGATGTTCAGTCTTTCAATCCTTTGCGCCAAAATGAACCTGAGCCACAAGAATGCCTTGATCCCGTGCCTCGGGAACGGATCCTATGATATGCGAAAAATGCAAAATGCAAAGAAACAAAAGCCAGTTAAGGTTAAAACAAAAGGGCAAATTTTGGGGTGTTACACCCATCCATCTTGATGATCAGGAAAAGACTTCATTTACTTGCCCCTATTTCACATATGCATATCGGTGAATGCCATTCAGACTGCGTAATGCTCCCGCAACATTTCAGAGATACATGATGTTGATCTTTGCAGATTTCATAGATGACATGATGGAAGTATTCATGGACGACTTCTCTATGTGTGGGAGAAGTTTCGAACACTGTCTGTCAAACCTTGAAATGGTACTTGAACGATGCGTTAACGTAAACCTTGTGTTGAATTGGGAGAAATGTCATTTCATGGTACGACAAGGCATAGTCCTTGGACATGTAGTATCCGATAGAGTTATTGAAGTAGACAAAGCAAAGATAGAAGTCATAGAAAATCTTCGACCTCCTAAAATAGTTAGAGAAATACGAAGCTTTTTAGGACACACAAGTTTTTACCGACGATTTATTAAAAACTTCTCTAAGATCACAAAGCCTCTGACTGGATTACTAATGAAAGAAGCTGAATTCATATTCGATGAGGAATGCTTGAGAGCATTTGAACATCTGAAGAGTGCTCTTATTACCGCACCCATCATGCAACCACTTGATTGGAGTCTACCGTTTGAGATAATGTGCGACGCTAGCGATTATGTTGTAGGCGCTGTCTTAGGGAAAAGAAAGGACAAAATGTTTCATGCTATTTATTACGCAACCACAGAAAAGGAACTCCTGGTCGTTGTTTTCACCCTAGATAAATTGTGTTCCTATCTAGTAGGAGCAAAAATCACTATCTATACTGATCATGTCGTGATTAGGTACCTGTTGACTAAGAAGGATGCCAAACCAAGACTCTTGAGATGGATCTTGCTTTTGCAAGAATTCGATTTAGAAATTAAGGATAAGAAGGGCACAAAGAACATGGTAGAAGATCATCTCTCTAGGATTGAGGGTCTGGAACCCAAAGAAGTTCCTATAGATGATGCATTCCCTTACGACAGACTAGTAGCCCAATTAGAAAGCGAAGGCGATACAATAGAAAATTCCTTGTTAATTAACGATGCAGAAACATATGAAGTAGTAGAAGCAATATGTACCAAAACCACATTGCCATGGTATGCTGACTTTGTTAACTACCTAGCAGCCAAAGTGCTTCCACCAGATCTAACATACCAACAAAGAAAGAAGTTCTTCCACGACCTCACACAATACTATTGGGATGAACCCCTGTTATTTAAAAGAGGCTCCGATGGAATATTTTGTCGATGTGTCCCTGAATCAGAAGTATCGGATGTCATGTCCCACTGCCATGCCACACCGTATGGAGGACATGCTAGTACGTCAAAAAAATGCGCAAAGATATTACAATCTGGCCTCTTTTAGCCAAACCTTTGGAAGGACGTCCACATCGCTATTATGAACTACGACCAATGTCAACACACTGGGAACATTTCTAGACGCGGTGAGATGTCGCAAAGGGAAATCTTAGAAGTTGAAGTCTTTGACGTATGGGGAATTTATTTCATGGGACCTTTCCCATTTTCCTTTGGAAAAAAAACATACTTGTTGCATTCGATTACGTATTGAAGTGGATTGAGGCGATAACCTCTCCTACAAATGATGCACGAGTGGTGGTCAAAATTTTCAAAAACATAATATTTCCCAGATTCGGTGTACCAAGAATTGTCATTTGTGTGTTGTACCCCAAAATTTGCTCAACCTTTTCTAACTTGGTTTATGTTTCATTTCATTTCATTTTGTTCTAGCATTTGCATTGCATAGCATGTTTCATTTTACAGAGGATCAAGATGTTGTGCATGGCAAAGGAAGTATTCTCAGAGGGTTGAGCCTAAGCAAGGGGTGTTACTTAAGCTTGAATGGTCATCAGGACATCTTGAAGTGGTCAACAGTCTTGTGAAAGAATAGATGGATGTGTGTGGGTCAGCTCCTAACTTGGAGGCCAGTTCAAGATCATCAAAGGATTGTGAATTCATGATTATGGGTATAAGATGTTGAGAGAGCTTATTGGGTGCTTTGAGAGCCATTTGGAGCTTATTCAAGTTGTTGTGTGAGGTGGAACAAGCCCCAGGCAAGAATGTGGCATCTAGGGTTTTCATCTGGTAAATCCTCAATTAACTGTGAAATTGAAGGAGGTTACAACTCAATTCCAAGTCTCTATGGTCATGGGATGTTGTGTTGAGATGTCTAATATATCATTTCAAGATCAATTCATCAAGGATCAAGAGTGTGAGAAGTTACTAAATTAGGGTTCTCAGGGTAAAATCCCCTGTTTAGGGCCTAACTTCAAGACCACCTATCTCAAGATACAAGTCTCATCTCATCTTTTGGCCAACGTGAAACTTGTAGAGCATGTCCTTAGATTTCTTTTGAGTACTAGAAGTCCTTGATTGGACTTATAGAACTCAGGTTATGATCCAGACAAGTTACAGGTCATCAGATGAATGTGATTTTGGTCAACAAAAGTCAACCAACTTCCAAGCCATTTTTCACCTAGAAGGATGTTTCTCCTCAACTTTTGGCCAACGTGAAAGTTGTAGGGCATGGTCTTAGCTTTCCAAAGAGTACTATAAGTCTTTCATCTGATTTGTAGAACTCAAGTTATGAGGTTTGTAACTCAAGGGTATTTTGGGAAAGTGAGATTATAGGTCATAAAATTATAGGTCCATTTCACCAACTTGCACACTTCAAATGAAAATCTTTTCAACATGAAACTTGTTCCAAATAGGGCCATTTGCATTACCAAATCATATCTTGTCATGGTTTAAGCTTGGATTGAAGATTGGGTGTTTGAATTTTTTCATAAAAGAAGTTTAAAATGAGAAAATGGGAATTAATTGATTTGCAACTTTTTCTAGGCAAATTTAGGCATTTTTTGAGTGCAAATAATGTTCTAAATACAATGCCAATTTCACCTTTGCAATTAGAGGTCATTTGGTTAGTCATTTCCATGGTTTCTTCATCATGAAGTAACAAATTGGAGATCCACCATAGAATCAATACAAGGCTCAATTCTTGGCCCTTTGATTAGCTCAAGCCATGTGCAATTGATTTGGGAAAAAATTGAGGTTGGTGCATTGGAAAATACACCAGTATGGCAAGTGAAAAAATGAGAAAAAATTGATTTGTCAATTGGGCTTTAGGGCATGAATTAAAGAACCATTCTCATCTGAACCCAACATATAAAAGGCTAGGAAGCTTCCCAAACCCTTAGAGCTCGTTTTGGTGGTGAATTGGCAGAAATAGAAACTTGAAAAAGGAGAGAAAAGTGAGAATTGGTTTTGGAGTTTTAGCCCTTATCAAGAGAAATTGAGCTCATCAAAAGCTTCATTGAAGTATTTGGAATGTTTCTGGGTGGTTAAATTGAAGGTTCAGCCAAAGACAAGACCCAGTGGAGGTTCTCCACTACGTAATTTCAAAATCACCTCAGCTCTCTATTTATGCTTTGATTCTGTGCCATTCTTGCATATTTGAGACGTAGAAATTATGTAGATCATTAATATATAAAATGAACTGGCATTTGGTGTGATTTATGTTTGGTGCATAAATCTTGTTGTTTGGATTTTGGCTCGTTCTTGCGTTTTTAGAGCAAACAAAACATGGATTTGAACTCCTTGTGAAGTGTAGATGAGTTCTGGATGTTTTGGTTGGCTGATTATGGGTTTCAAAGTTTATGCACATTTCTTATTTGCTTTCGATTTGCTTTGTTCATTGCTTAAAAGTGAAAACTAAGGTTGGATTTGAGTTCCTCGTGATGAGAGGATGAATTTGCACTATGATTTTGTAATTTTTGGTGAAGGTTTGATACCTATGATTTTCTGGAATTTTTTCACGGTGGCTGGGTGGCCGGAGAAGATGACCGGAAGGGATCTCCGGCCACCCTCTGGTTTTCTGGTTTTGGTTGACTCCTCAATGTAGGAGATGACTCACACACTGTTAGATCTGATGACTTTTATGTTTAACGCTCACGATTAAGATGCACGATGTACCACCTTTGACCACGCTCACTTGATTACTTTTGAATCTGTCATTAATGTGCTGGCATGCTCATGGCCACGTGATTGGAATACTAATTGATCAGACGGTTTGGATTGTGTTCCACGCTGGTCCTTCTGTTGACCAGCTCTATGGGATTTGTTTGGAAACCCTAATTTCTTTTAGGGAGCTTGGGCCTCAAATGCTATTCGCCCCCCCCCCCCCCCTTTTGACCCAGTTTTCATTTTCAACTGAATTTTCTTGCTATTTACACTGCCGGTTTGGTTATTTTCATTTTATTCTTTTTATTATATGTTTGTATTTAAATCATTTTAATTACTTCCAATCATCCAAAATAATCACAAAAATACTTTTTAGACACTTTGAGATGTCTTCTAATTTTGGAAAATTTTTATTTTATTTTTTGGTTTATTTTTCAATTAAAATTGGATTTTAATATTGGAAGTGTATTAATTGATTTAAATTATGACATTGTGTGATCTTTTAATTGTTTCTTCCATTTCCCTTTGGTCCAATGAATAAAAATTGATCCTCATACACTTGATGAGTTGAACAAATTTTGAGGACCATTTTGCCCCTGGTTGGTTGACTTTTGGTGCTTTCCTTTTGACCCTCGATTCTCCCATTTCAAAGTGGTACATCTTGAATTTTATTTTCTTTTGATGGTGCTTTGAAGGGATATTGGCCTTGTGCTTTTTGCTTCTGTTTTCCAATTGGTTTAGCTTCTTTGTGCTATTTATTTGATTATTTTTGAACCATTTTCCTATTTTTGAGGTAACTTGCAAGTCAAGTTACCTCCAAGGGAGGTTCACACATGTACCTTGACCTAATTTGATTTGGATATGGCATTTTTGGATCCTTTGAGCTCTCAATCCTTTTTGTTTCATGTTGTTAACATGTTAAGGATGATGTGTGTTCAATCTTAGGTCATGATATTGTGTTTTCCTTATTCATTTGTTTGTTTGCTTTGAGCTTTCAAGTATGGTCTCATTATGTAGTTTGCTTGCACTTCTTTGTGTTCTAGCTTGCATTTCTCTTTGTGATGATTTCTTTTTGCTTTTGGGATTTCCTCTTCATCTTTAATTTCTTTCCAATGACCTTGGAGTGTCATTTAAGGTAGCTTGGTCCCTCCTTAGGAGAAACTTGAAGCTTACCTAAAGTGATGAATCCATGAGGACTTTTCTTAGTGACTTTTGTCACACTTTTTTGTTTGCTTTTGATGCATCTCTCTCTCTTTTCTCATTGCATCCTCATATGCATTCTTGGTTGAGATGGACTTGTGGTGGCTACTTCCCCATACTTGTTTTCCTCCCACTTTCATTCTATGTGTTCCGACTTGTGCATTCCATGTATGCATTCTCTCATTTGCATGTTTCCGTTGTTCTTTCTTCTTCTTCTTTTGTCTTCCTTCCCTTAGGATTTCTAACCTCTCTTGTTCAAGAGAGGTTATGATAGACATTAGGGTTCTAACCATGCATGAAAACATTAGGTAGATATCTCCCTTTTGTGATCCCAACTTTAGGTGCACCTTGCATGACAGCTTCTAGGGTTTGGTCTAGTCCCCCTTTAGTTTGTCCCCTTCTCTTCTCATCTTCAAATAACTTCAATCCACTTAATAAAGATAATGAATGTTGTGCCATGAGCCTTATACTTGGGAAATGGTGATTGAGTGGCTACCTCTCAATTTCCTAGAGTGTTTAGTATACGTCCTTAGGACGATATGCGACACATTCGATCCTAGGTTTTAGACTTTGTTACAACATACATTATGAACACTCTAATTCAAAACACTTCTTCTCAAAAAACACAAAAACAATTCAAATCTTTTTTATCCTTCGGGATCTTAATCAGGAAAACCTTTTCATAAACAATAGTGTTGTTAACTTTTAGTCCTATTGCAAACGGTAACGCCTAAGTCTCCAATGGTCGAGCTGCATACACTAAACTGCTAGAACTATCTGTTAACCCTACTCGGGTAAAAAATTTGAACAACCTGTGTTCTCGTTAGCCCGAACTACGTTTCTCTGATATTTCATACCAGATGAAAGTACGTAGGCATAAGACGCGATGTCTTAGCGAGCAACCTTCCCCCCTTTCTTTAGCCGTAGTTGGTCGAACTACGTTGACTCTGACTTTCCCATTGCACGAGGGAGTACGTAGGCACAGAGCGGCGATGCTCTATCGAGTCAGTTCTTTTTCTTTTTCTTTTGTCCATAAGCATTTAGCGTAGATAGTTTACACACCCTCTTAGATAGATAACACATGCGTGGATCCCGTCGAGTACGACGGACGTGAGGGGTGCTCATACCTTCCCCTTGCGTAAACGACTCCCAAACTTAGGACTTGGTTGCGATGACCTCGTCTTTTCCTATTTTCGTCAGGTTTTTCCGATCGTTTCCTTTCCCCTCTTTGGGATAAATAACGATAGGTGGCAACTCTGTTAGTCATTGTGGGCCTTCTTTTTTCGCAGTAGCGACATAGTGATGGTGGTTCCCATTTCATTTCAAATGTCTTTGGGAAACTATTGCTTAAATACAGAGTAAGACACCGAGTAGCGACACCCTACCACCCTCAAACAAGTGGACAAGTGGAGGTGTCAAATAGGGAGATCAAGCAAATTTTAGAAAAAACAATTGCGATCTCTAGGAAATATTGGTCTACTAAACTTCATGATGCTCCGTGGGCTTACAAAACAGCTTACAAGACACCTATAGGAACCACACCATACAAATTGGTTTTTGGAAAATCTTGCCATCTGCCCGTGGAACTTGAGCATAAAGCTTATTGGGCCAATAAGACCATGAATATGAACTACAAGGGGGTCGGCGAGAAAAGAATTTTGGATATCCATGAACTGGAGGAACTAAGACTAGACGCATATGAAAATGCCCGAATATACAAAGAAAGATCCAAGAAATGGCATGATAAGAGGATGGCGAAGAAGCAGTTTAATGAAGGGGATATAGTTCTTCTATTTAACTCTAGACTTAAACTTTTTCCTAAAAAACTATGTTCTAGGTGGTCCGGTCCTTTTCAAGTTACAAAATTCCTGCGGAGTGAAGCAGTTGAAATAAAAGGAAAGTTGAATGAGACGTTCATCGTGAATGGATAAAGACTCAAGCAATACCACTCAGTGGAAAACAAGGAATTTTGCATATACTGCAAGTTGGAGGAGCCTCCCGCTCTTCCTGACTAAAGGCGCCCTTTTTTTCAGATCTAATGTCGAGCTTCCGACATTAAACAGAGTGTTGTGTCGAAGCTAAACCACAATCTTTAGTTTTTGTTTTTTGTTGTTGTTAGTTTTAGGACATTGTATGCATGATTAGTGTAGAATTTATGTCTTATGCAATTCCAATGTTATCGCTATTATTACTTTATTATTAGTATTTATATCTTAATTATACTAACCAATAGTAATTTTATTTCCCTATTGGTGTACTATTTTCTTTTGACCTCTAGGATAACCCTCTCTAGGATACCTTTGACCTGAGACCAAGCAGACATTCGAGAAACATACCGTCACCTTCAGGAATGATGTCCAGAAACGTCGATTTGAGGCTTTGTCTCAAAGATATTTTGGTCTATCCATCTACCCTGACAACTATGCTATGCAAACCCTTAGTATCCAGGACAATGTTGTTTACCTTATGAGCCAAATAGGTTGGTCCCACTTTGCCTTAGAAAAGAAGTTCCGCACCTACCATAACCAGACTCTGGCTACTTTCAGGTTGTTTAAAAACAAGTATAGGTTCACACATCATGAATTTGATGACTTGTTGGGTTTTCCTAATGAGCCCGATGCTGTAACTAAGACTCCTATGGATGCCTTTACTAGTTTTGATCTCCGACAATTCTGGGGTACCTTATCTGGAACGAGAATGCTGAACCCGATGCTATGTTCTCTAAGAGCATCCACAACCCATGATGGCGATATTTTCATAAGATCATTGCTCACAGTTTCTTTGGAAAAGAAAAGAACATCACCTCTGTATCTCGGGATGAGCTGTATATCATGCTTTGTGCATCCAAAGGAAAACCTATAAATGTATCCCCGTTCCTGCTTGCAAATTTTAGTCGTCTTGCTCATGATTCTTTTGAGCCGATCTTAATAGGCGGGTTGGTAACAATGATTGCTGATGCAATTGGAATGAGATATCATCTAGATCGTTCATTTTCTTTCGGTGGCATCTGTTTGATGGACATTAACTTTTGCTTCAATCGGCAAATGATTGCAAATCATGGTCCTGTTGAATTTGAGCTGCTTATTAATAATGTTGTAGTCCATAATTTTACCATGCCCAACCATGAGAAAACTAGCGTGCACAACAAGAATAACTGGCTCTATGACTTGGAGGTCTCCGATGAGTTTCTGACTCCACCTGACTCTCCTCAAGCTTACGAGAACCGTGATACTATTATGTCTGCCTCTGCCACTCAAAGTTTTGAGATTAATCATGTTGATCCAACTGTCAATGTAGTTGCAGCTATTAACTGCATCCAGTCCAAATTAGATTTTGTTCGGAATAAGATTTCATCCCTCACAATCGATTTCATAGGACTTATGGATGTTGTCCATGAATCACTTCCACACTTTGATTTAGGCATGGCTAGGATTAGTTCTTGTTGTGAAACCATTAGAGACCATTAGGTGATTCATTTGGATGAGTTTTAGACCAATTAGTGAGGTTTCATTAATGGAGGTTGATTCTTGATGGAGTTAGAACACACTATTTAATGGGTTATAATGCATGAGAATTGGTTGGTTGTGATCAGCATAGCATGAGGATTAATTATATATAAAGATTGTTGAGTTTTGTGATGGTGGAAAATTGAAGAAAGTTTGGATTCATGGAGTTGTATGGTTCGGTTTGCATGATATAGTTAGTTTCAATGCAATCTAATGGCATGGTTGGATTCTACATAAAATTCTAGTCAAAATTGGTTCTTGGATCATGGCATTTGATGGAGAAATGAGAGAGAACAAAGGTGATAAAGTTTCATGCATGGAGCTTGTAGTTTCATGGAGTTCTAAACCCTAAGTGTTCCAAGGAAGAAGACAACACATTGACCGTTGGATGCGCATGGAATGTTTGACTGAAAATACCATCCTGTGGCTGGGATTTAATCCCGAAATTGGGTTTAATGAATCAGCAATGGGCTTTAGCGAATTGCTCTCCCCACCCCCCATATTCTTGGCCCAATTGATTTTTAGCTGAATATATTTGCTTCTCGCACCCCTCATCAATTTTCATATTAAACATTACTCCAAATTTTATTAAACTTCAAAAATTCATAACAAAATGAAAAATGCATATTTTTTAATGAGACTTTTTTTTCCAGTTTCCATTTTCTGTCTAGAAAAATATAAAAACATAAAATAGCCATTTTATTTCAGTTTTATATTTTTTGTGCATTTTTACTTTTAATTGCTTTTTTAATTCTTTTAGTTGGTATGTTGACTTGTAGAATTTAATTAGGGTTGTTCCCTTAGGATTTTAAGTTCAATTTTTTTAGGATAATTAGATGAATGGTTTAGGTTCCCCCTGAATTAATTTCATAATTTTGTGATAATTTTTAGGGTAGTTTTAATTAGGTAGTTCTAGGTAGTATAGAATTTGATTAAAACTTTAGCATAGGATCATACCAATTTTAGATTTAGGTTTTATAGGGAAACTTAGTATATGGGGAATACATGGGACTTAAGGGTAGTTATGTAGGGTCCCCTAGCATTTATATTAGGATTTAATAGAATAATATACTATTTTTGGTTGATTTTTGAATTGAATGGTTGTTTGTGTGGCCTTTAGGGCAAGTTTTGTTTAGTTTGCTTTGCTTTGGAGTATCCCTTTGATTTGAGGAGCTTGGCATCTCTTTGTGGAGCTTAATGGAGCATACTAAAAGATTGGAAGAGGCTTGGAGGAGCTTGAGGAGCTTGTTCTTCTTCTTTTTGTTTTGTTTTAGGGTTAGGATTAGGAAGAGCTTAGATGTAGATGATTTCTTTCTTAAGCATGGATAGTATTCTTCATATCCATTCTTCCCTGTGATTCAAAGTCCTTCCAGGGTATACACCTCTCTCCTTTGGAGAGATTAGTGTTATACCCAGGAGGTAGAACTTTTGAGGGAACCCTTCACTTGATATTGAACCCTTATAGGTCACCTTTGGTGATCAAATAAGCAGTTCAATATCCCCCAGCTTATCCAGTAGTGATTCTCTCTGAGTTGATTTGTCTTGAGAGCTGTCAGAGCCTGAGCATGAAGATGAAGACTTCATTGAAGATTGTTGAAGAGGATGAATTCTTGAAGACTGCCATTCTAGCTGAAGCTTGAAGAGCATGAAGATCAAGTTGACACTTGAAGATCCCTAAAGATAGTGAAGCCTGAAGGTGGAGCTGATCAAAGAAGCTGAAGCTTAAGGGGAGAAGATGAGTTGATACTCATGTTGTAGGGTTGATACCTGGAAAGCAATTGATGGATGAGGTCTGAAGACCGGGTTGCTGCTGGAGGAGCTGAGGCTTTCTTCTGTTTTTCTTTTCTGTATTGTGTGTTTTGTTTGATTTGTCTGTTGCATTAGATTAAGTCCATCTAGAATAAGTAGAATCTAGGAGCATGATTGCATTAGAGGTTGAGTAGCTCCCTCTGCTTGTATTGTTATTGCGTGGCTTTGCTTGCGGGTATTCGGTAGAGCCCAGCTCCCTTGCCCTTGTGGTTTGTTTGCTTGATGTCATTTTCATTTCTTTTATCTGTATGATTGCAGTTTACTATTTATTGCTGGATAGCATGTTGTTTATTTTTCAGTATGATTACTGTTATTTCATGACTGGCTTGAGGTTGAGATGAGCTTGTGGAGGCTGAAGCCCCACACACATTTCCTCCCTCACTTGCATTGCATGCATTTTACTGTTAAGTTGATGCTTTGTCTGTTTTGGTGTATCATTGACATGATCCCTTAGGACTCTCATTTCCTTTGATAAGGATTTGATGATAGAATCTTAGGTTGAAACCTATGCATGACAACTTCTAGGAGTTCCCTGTTCAAACCTCAACCATAGGATGAATCCATGGCATGATAACAGTAGGACTTGATAGTCTTCCTCCTGGTTGGGCCTGTTCTCTTCTCATCTCAAAACAGTTTAAGATACAGTAATCATGAATGATTTCTTTCGTACATTACGAGCCTTAAGCTATCTGAGAAAGGATTGTGGGAGAGTTTCTTTTCCATGGTCTGGATGTTTAGTATGGTACCCTTTGGGTGACATGCGACGCATTCACTCTCAGGTCATAGTCTCTAGTGCGGTTGAAATCGTAAACACAATAAAAAACACTTCTTTCGTAAAAGACAGAAAATAAACCGTAGTTTCCCGAACTACGTGAGCTCTGATCTCTCATGCCTGTTGAGAGTATGTAGGCACAAGATGGCGATGTCTTGGCGAGCTACCTTCCCCCATAACCCTTCGTAGGCCGAACTACGTTGACTCTGATTTCTCATTCTCTGATGAGAATACGTAGGCATAAAGTGCGACGCTTTGCCGAGTCATTTTTCTTTTCTTTTTCAGCCAGCCTTGATAGGTAGATAGAATAAAACCAACCCGTCCAAGTAAACAAACAAGCGAGGATCCCGTCGAGTACGACGGAGGTGAGGGGTGCTAATACCTTCCCCTTGCGTAACCGACTCCCGAACCCAGACAATGGTTGCGATGACCTTGTCTTACCCCTTTTTCGTCAGGTTTTTCTGATCGTTTCCTTTCCCGCTCTGAGGGATAAATAACGAAAAGTGGCGACTCTTCTGTCATGCCGGCACCTTATTTTCGCGCAAGCGACACACGAGTTTGTTATGCGCGGAAGAAGGGATTAAACAATGTTCTTTGGTAAAAGGTATTTAGGTTGGAGATCGCACGAGGGCGAGGAATTTAGTGTTTATCGTATTGAATGTTTTGGTTAGAGGATATATTTAAATAGGTTTAAGGTTTCGATTGCGCGGGGGCAAGAAATAGGAGTTTGGTTAGGTAATTTGATGGAGAATGACGACTATTCGATAAACGAGACGTCAGCCTCGCAATCAATTAATCGGGGCATTATTGGAATGCTAGATTCCCACAACACCTTTTTCATTCAACTAACTTCGAAATTATGTTTGAGAAAGTTTCAATTGCACGAGGGCGAGAGAAGGGAGTTGGATATTTTAAGGGAGAATGACGACTACTCGGTAAACGAGACGTCAACCTCGCAACCGATTAGTCAGGATATTATTGGAATGCTGGATCCCAACAACACCTTTTTCATTCAATTAATTATGAAATTGTATTGGAATGGACAATAACGATGTTTGTCCAAATAATTAGGGCACGTGTTTTATAAACGAAAGGTCGAGTAATCCACAACCTAAAGCGTACGCCCCAAGAGTGTTAACTTAAGAATTCAAGGAGTGCGAGACTCCAAGAACTCAGTTCTTTCGTAGTTTAATTAAGAAAATAATTTGAATTTGATGTACGGTTTAGAAACATACTAGGGTTTAGACTCGATCGCACGAAGGCGAGGAACGAGGTTAGACGAGTTGGAAATTTAGGAGGAATGACGACTACTCGATAAACGAGACGTCGGCCTCTTAATCAAATCAATCGGGATATCGTTGGAATGCTAGATCCCAACGATACCTTTTTCATCCGAAATATGTTTGATGGATAGTTCAGACGCGAAAGAGTTTGAATTGAAAGAGATTTTGATTCAATCACGCGAGGGTGAGAAACGAGGTCATGCGGATTGAAAAGAAAAAATGAGGAATGACGACTACTCGATAAACGAGACGCCAGCCTCGTAATCAATTAGTCGGGATATCGTTGGAATGATAGATCCCAACGACAATCTTTTTCATCCCATTAATTATAAAACAGTGTTTGAATGGACAGTGAATATTTATCCAAATAATTAAGAAGAAGTGTTTTAGGAACGAAAGTTCGAATGACACACTATACAAGGCGTACGCCTCAATAGTAATCATTCTCAAATTCAAAGAATGCATGACTCCGAGAATTCGATTCTTTCGTAATTTTAATTAGAAAAATAATTTGAATTTAATAACGTAGATGAGTTAAGCTAAGGTGAGCATATTGCTCGGATTAGGGTTTGCATACTTCAAGCGTTTTAACAAAGTTGGGTAATTTTAGGGATGAAAGACGAAACAACCACAACTTAAGGCGTACGCCCTAAGAGTGGTCGTTCAAGAACCCAAGAGGTGCTAGACCTCAAAAGCTCACTATTTTCATATTAATTTAAAAAAATATTTTCATTAAACTTATTAAAGGAAAATTTATTATTTAAAAAAAAAAAGATATTTAAATTTAATAAATGAGTTTGAAATAATTATTAACATAGATTAAAGATTTGTAAAATGTTGTAATAAAAATTAAACTACCTCACCCCTTTTTAATTAGCTAATACAAAACCAAAAAAAAATAAAATTAATTAGCATTGTAATATAAACTAAATAACAAAAATAATGTTTTTTCTTGCTTCAAACACTTAATTATAACTTAATAATGTTTATAATATAATTAAAATATAATAAGCCATATGGATTAATGCTAACAGACTCTCTCCATATTTCTCTCCTGTTTCAAAATTCGAACACCCTTTCTATCTCTCTCCCGATGAATACCCTCCCCTATTCCTAACGAACATGGCCGGAGAAGCTTGGCCGTCGGTGGCGACGCCAACTTCTTCTCAAAGGGTCAAATACCACAAAATAAAGCCCTAACACGAAACATCGAACCCCTTTCATTTTCAGAAGAAAAACCTCACACTGCTACCTACAGAAACTATTAACCTGTTATTCTTATGGTGAATCGGAAACCCTAGCGTTTTAGCACAAGAATCAATATCAAGAACCTTTATGCGATAAAAATAAAAAGAATGGCAACGAAGCATCGGAAGAAAACGTAAAGATATCGATGAACAAGAACGAGCTAAAGATGAGGGATACCTTACCGACTTGGTCGCTTTAACGGCAACGGTGAGTGATTTCCTAGTTGCTTCGAAACCCTGTTACTCTTTTCTTTTCTTTGGAACTTGCGTGATTTGGTTTTAGCTCAGAGTAAGCTCAAGCTCTAATATTGAACTTGAGTGACTCTTGAAACTTTGAGCTTTAGTGATTAATGGGTTGGGGGTCAATTTTGACAGGGTAACCTTAGATTTTTCTCGCCCCCTCTTGCCAATGAACAGGACCGTATTTATAGGAGAGTTTTAGGGTTTTTGATACGTGTGAGAATTTGAATTTTGCTGAAGGGAGTGCTTGATCCGTGTGAGGTAGGACAATGAGGAGCATTTGGGTAGTACGATTCTGTTAGGAGGTAATACCATGATTTCTGCTTTTTTCTGAGGTTTGACAGTGACCTTTATTTTTGTCTGTAGTGAGGAAGAAAAATATCCAGTTTTACACTAGTTTTTTACTGTGTAAACTTTTGGGATTTTTACCGCGCTGATGTGGCTTTTATTTCATCTTACACAACATTATTCTCTGGTATGCTAGTTATTTGTATCACTTCCATTTTGCTCATGCTAATAAAATTTTCATCCTTTTTCAGGTGTATTCTACAAACTTGGCCTTGAACTGATCATAAACTGGCACGAGACTTGGTGCTATAAAAGCGATGGAGTCACACCTAAAGCAAGTTGAAGATGATTATAAAGACAGACTCGAGAAGGAATTTTCTGTTAGAAAGCAGTTTGAAAAGGAAGCTGTTGATTTGAAAGAAAAAGCTTGAGAAGTGTGAAGTTGAAATTGAGACAGGCAAGAAGATGAATGAACTAAGCTTTCTTCCACTAAGAACCTTCTCCACTGAACCGTGGCTGACATCTGTTGTAGCTGATAATACGGATGAAGACAATAATGCGATAGTCCCAAAACTCCCTGTTGGAGTTTCTGGAACAGCATTAGCTGCATCACTTTTGCGAGATGGGTGGAGTTTGGCAAAGATGTATGCAAAATACCAAGAGGCTGTTGATGCTTTGAGACACGAACAATTGGGAAGGAAGGAGTCAGAGGCAATTTTACAACGGGTTCTGTACGAGTTGGAGGAGAAAGCAGAAGCCATAGAAGATGAGAGAGTGGAACATGAAAAAAATGGCTGATGCATACTCTTTGATGAACCAAAAATTGCAACACTCCCTCAATGAAAATTCTTACTTGGAGAAAACCATCCTGGAACTAAAGGCAAACCTCAAAAGGCATGAACGTGATTATAATCTTGCCCAGAAAGAAATTGACGACCTTCGAAAACAGATGACAGTACTTTTGAAGGAATGCCAAGACATACAAGTTCGTTGTGGGTCTTTTGGTAATAATATCAATGCGAATGCAACTAATATTGCCTCAAGAACAAGTACAGACACTGATGCTGAAAATATCATATCAGAGAACCTTACATAGTTAACCTTCAAGGACATTAATGGACTAGTTGAGCAGAATGTTCAACTCAGAAGCCTTGTACGCAGTCTCTCTGGACAACTTGAAAATCAGGAGGTGGAATTTAAGGAAAAACTTGAAATAGAACTCAAAAGACATACAGAAGAAGCTGCTTCTAAAGTTGCGGCTGTTCTGCAGAGAGAGGAAGAGCAAGGACAGATGATTGAATCACTTCATGCATCTGTTGCCATGTATAAGAGGTTGTATGAGGAGGAGCATAGTCTTCATTTATCTCACACCTATTCTTCAGACGCCATTGCAGCTGACCAATGTTGAGCTGGAGAAAAAACAGTTTACTAATGACCTTGAGAGGCATAAGGATGCTCTAAGACGATTGTTTGATGAAGTCGAAAAGCTGAAGATTATTGTTGGCAATCTTCCTGAGGGAACCAATGTTGCTCAGCTTCTTTCAGCATCCAATGTTGACGAATTCTCTGCACCTTATATATCTGCTGTTGAAAATTTTGAAAAGGAAGCTCATGCAGTATTTGTTGAGTTTGGTGGCCGAGTCTCTATTGGAGATGCATCAACAGCCATGGATACTTCAGCAGCTGCTACAGGTTCTCTGGTCCATGCTCACCCCCTAGTGTAGTACCCTCGGCGGCCCCTATAACAAGCAGCTTACCACCCAAGGCCACCGGTGAAAGTGAGAAACGGGTTGCACTAACAAAATCTAGTATTGAAACCCGTAAAACTGCCAGGATATTGGTCAGGCCACGACTAGTAAAACCAGATGAACCACAGGGTGATACTGAAATGTCTGATGTTGAAGGGCTTGGAGGCAACAAACCTGGACCTTCTAGTGACACAGAAACCCAAAGCAATTTTTCTTCATCTCAACCAGTAGCTCGGAAACGTGTTGCTCCTATCTCAGCATCTGAATTACGAGAAGAATCTGTCACTCCTGGTGAGAAGAGTTCTGATGTAGTAGCACATGTGTTAAAGAAATCCAAAGGATCAGAGTCTCCTGAAGATAGCAGTGAGGAACAGCCTGCTACAATTCCTGAATTCACTAGCAGTCATCCAGTTGCTGAAGAATCATTTGAAAGTGGTGAGTTGCCACAAGGCCAAAATGAGGATGTCAGCGAGGCTCAAAATGATGATGAGACTGCCGTTGGGAAGGATGAAGAATCCAAAGATCCATTACACTTGGATGGTACTAGTCAAGAGGAATTACAAGTTGACAAGACTGGAATTTCAGTTAAGAATCTGGATCCACCAGCGCAAACAAAAATGATGTCTGATGAGGTGCAAAAGGATCATACTGAGATAGACAACCAGCAATCAACCTTGCCTCTCAGTAGTGAGACAGAAGAAGGAGAGTTGTTGCCCGAAGCCAGAGATCCTGAGGGTGCTTGTGATGCACGTAATAAGTTTTATCATTCCCTTTGAACTTTTTCTTAGGTTTCCCGAGGAGTTACACCTTTCAAAATGCACAATTTCCTGAAAAGGGGTAAACTGATTTGAAGTTGCTTGAGTGCTTGTGTCCTGGTGAGAAACTTAGCAGCATTTCCCTCCTTTTTCTTCCCGGCGGGTCTGTAGTGCTTTCATTATTTTTGACAGGAAAAGACTTCTATATGTCTTGACATGTGACTTCTTTTTGCGAGGCGCAATGACGGCAGCAGGTGTTTTTTAATCAAGTTTCTCATGGCTAAGTCAAACAAGGATTCGAGGCCTTACCAAAAGCAAAGATTTTGGCTTCAATTGTGCAAATTGGCTGCGATAGGATTGGTATACCGAGCTATAGCTTATCTCTTCTATACACCTATCCTATGCATCAATTTAAATGTTCTTAATCCCTCTCTTTTTTTTTACCTTATCTTGTCAGCTACTATTTGGAATTCAGAGCATTTGTCCCTTTCAAAAAACTAGGAGGGAAAGAAAGGAAAACACATGGTCAAAGTGAGGGGCAGGAATTCTCTTCGATAATCATCTTGCAGGTAGAAGACCACATTTGAATTGATGATATTCCTAGCCGAATGCTTGATACCCCTTTTTTGAGTCGATATTTTGCCATCCAAACTGTAAACATATTCTTTAATAACTTGAACTTATCATGGTAAGATCATTTTGATTCCTCGTTATGACTTCAACCAATTTGAGTGGTATTTGATTTTACGTGTGCAGAGACGGCGTGAAAGGATACAGCGGGAGTTGAAGCCTTGACCAGAACTGGAAGATCTATCCCATGACTTAGGAAAGATGATTGGCAAACTGTATCGTATAGTGTTTTGGTGAGGCGGCTTGAAGGAAACTAGCGTTTCTGATACCGACTTAGGTGAGGATTGCAACCTAACAAACTCTCACGGCGTGTACCTTAAGATCTTCTGCAACTCAAACTTTGGAGAGCCATTCTTGAATTTGAACTATGTTACTTAACTCTGTAGCTACAATTTAATTTTTGTCTTCAGTTATTTAACATTGTTATGTTTACTGTTTTTTTTTACAGGAAAATACTACCCAACAGAGCTATCATGCTTGTTGGTTCTGAGAGAAAACTTCTATGGAGTTCATGGTTTTAAATGGACGGTCATCGTGATCGAAGAACATTATTCATTTGGATTTGGACCCTGCTCTGTGAATTAAGAAGTTGAATCGGAACTTGACTCTGTGGTAGAGTTTGATTTGTCCGGTTCTGCCTAGAATGTTTGAGTAATATCACTCAATTGATGCTCAAGTGGTGCGACGGTTCCCGATCCATTAGATGTGGATGGTAGCGTGTGAACCGGAGCAGTGAGGGCTACACGGTTTTCCTTCGATGATGCAAGAATTTTGCTATCAGCAAGACTTTCAACACACACTAGTAGGAGCATACTTGATTGTAAGCTTAAAGTCCATCCCTGGAGAAACTCTGAGAAATAGCTCATAGCCTTAGTAGTCATTATTTTGTATTTTTCTGAATTTTGTATCATTTATGATTAGAGTGCAGTTTGGAAAAAAAAGGCCGTTAGCAGTAACGTGAACTTCGAAGTGAAATTTTTCTTTGAGTTTGTAAAATTGTCACTAAATGGAATTACGTGACCTCATGTCTTTGGCGCATGAAACCTTGTTATGGCATTGTTTGTAGATTGAATCCCATGGTTTTAAATAAGAATCAAATTTTATAAAGCATGCTTTAATGATGAAGTTTGAAAGGTCATGATGTGAATATAGTAAGCCTTGAAATTGTCTCGTAGCATGGCCGAAGAAATCTTTGGATAATAAAATCAAACTCCTGATATCTGGAGGCTTTAGTCAATAACTCCTATTGTAGTAACGATAAATTCAAGAAGGTTTGAAGCATAACAATTTAATTTAGTAAGAACCTCATTCCCTTAGTATCTACTTGAAATATTCCCCAAGGCCAATTGGAACAGGGTTTAACTTGAAGCCATTAAAATCTGCTTGAAATCTCTTGACCATTGTTGACAACAACAATACGGGTTCATCTTTACTTTATCACAGCTTGTATGGTTATGAACTGACACATTACCATAAACCCTTTGAAATGAAACGAAACATTTTCTGAACTAATTGCATCCAAATGATGACCTGGAGTTTGAAGCTAAATCTAAATTTGTCACAAACTGATTCAGAATCCAAACATAGCTTGACACTTGCGTTCAATTTGAAGAAAGCTTAAGGTTAAATCGACCGTGTCTAGAGGTAAGTACCTTTGAACAACTCGGATCAGGTGCATATCGCAATAAGCAACTTATAGTGAAGCTTAAACGCCCTTTGGAGAAGTTTGCAGTCAAATTGAAACAGAGTTTAAATTTCTTGAAAACCAAAAAAATTGTGCTGCGAAATAGATCCAATCATGTATTTGACGCCATTATATCATGTCTGTCTGATAGTGAGAACGAGGACACACCTGGGCTTGGATATAAGGGACTAGAGGCACGTTCTTCCCACGTAAATTGCTAGGGATTATAACCACGATGAGTACATACAAAGTCTTTATAAACGGGGTCTTAGAGAATCATGGCTAGAGGTCGTGTGGCAGTAAGACGTTCATTAAATGCCGAAGTAGGACAAATTTGGGGTATGACAGGGCGATATTGTTTTGAAAAAGATTCTCCCACCACAATCAGATCACAGGGGCAAGTGGACTCCCAATTACGAAGGTCCCTACGTTGTCAGAAAAGTTTTCTCTGGAGGAGCCTTGTTACTATCTACCATGGATAGTGAGGACTTTATGTCTCCTGTGAATTCAGACGCAGTTAAAAAATACTTTGCTTGAAAGTGACCCGCTGGACAGTAAAAAGAGAGTCCAGGCAAAAATGGGGCATCCCGGCGAACCATAAAAAATGAATAAAAGGTTCGGGCAAAAGTTAGGGATAAAATTGAAAAGATGTACACCCGCGAAGTCAAAAACCTGAAAAGGGCGACTTCGCCAAAAAAGGGTATCCCGGTGAATTGAAAACCCGCAAAGGGCGGTTCACGCAAAAGTTAGGGATTGAAAAAGAAAATGATTGCGGTCCGAATTTGATATGGCATTGCTTAGTGGTTTGGGAGTACCTGGGGGCCGTCTATCCAAAAACAATCTCTTCCGAAGATCAAGTACCGGGAAAGCGTAGAGTCAGGCGAGTTATAGGAGGATCAGCTCATGGTGTTTGTCTGTGCCACGTTGCCGACATGTATACAAATATTGTTTTGTATTTTCTTTATGCTTCTTGTGCATATATTTATGTGTGTTTATGCGTAACTTCCTCTTTTCAGGAGTTGCATCCAGTGTACAAAACTTTGCCTATTCAGAGGCCTGTTATCAATAAAACATGTTATTCAGTACTTGATGCTTGTTCTTTACTGTTTTGTTTATGAAAGACGCCGATGTTTTTGATAAACTTGCACTTACCTAATATTGCTGGCCCTTGCCAATAATTGCTAAAATTTCGAATTGACTGAAGTAATGTCACAGATGCTAACCCGGATAGATTCTGTTGTATAGGCCTGTTTTGACTCGTTTGTGTTTTGCAGGATTCTTACCTTTGGAGCAAACGGTCAGGAATTGTATTCCCCAGCCAAGGTCGCTTGACGTAAGACCTGACTCCAGTTGATGTCATTCCTCAGCTAGTCGCAGCTTATCCCCAGAGAGTTGAAATGACATTTATCCCTTCCCGAAGGAGGGAATTATTTTCCCCAGGAGAGTATCCTCATGGAAAGCCGTCCATAGGATTAACCCCTGCAAGTCAAAATCAATGTCCCCCGCAGAGGTTGCGCTCCTCAGCGAATCGAAGATGTGCACGTTCAAAATCCAGCATGGGAGATTCCCGCAATAGTTAACCAAGTTGTTGGTTCGAAAGGTTTATATCCGCGAAGGATGGTTTTCTTGCTCCCTACAGGTCATCTTGCCTCCGTCGGGATGATTGTCCCCAGCGGAGTGGTAACTCTGAATGTGTAAACTGTGCCAAGACAGTGTGCTTTTCCCAGAAGTGTCGCTTCTTCCCCAGCTAAGTTTGTTCACCGGCAGGGTGTTTGTTCTTTCCTCCCAGTGGAAATTGATGTTTAATCTCTCCCCGGCAAAGTTGACTGTGTTTTCGGCATTTATTTTACTGGAATACCTTATGATACTTGTTTTCCCCATCGGAGTTGGCTTTATCCTCAGCATTCATGTTGTTGAGACATCATTATCAGAGTGGCCCCGGCAGCTTGAGCCTGAATTTGCATTTGCATATATCGTCATATTTTCATCTACTCAAACGCGTAGCATTTCCGTGTCGTACGGAGCATTACGCCATTTTCAAACATACGCATTTTGAAACATAAATCAGGTTGGTTAACCTTTTGCTTTCATGTGTGTTTTCTCAGCAGGAGAATGGAGTTCTAGCTCAGATCTATTACCAAGCATTCGAGGTCTCGCCGTAAGACGTGTGATGATACGGTTCATCTTACTATTTTCCCCACAGAGTTGCTTGTTGAAGTTTCTCTTATCCGGCCGGCGGATTATTTTCTTCAAATTTGCTGTTACGTGAGCGTTAAAGGGTTTCATGAATCAAATTTCAGAAGCTGCCGCCGGTTATCAAAACAGGCTTCCGGCAGTTTGGTTTCCAAATATCCCCCGTAGAGTCCTCCTCAAAGTCGCTGTCACGTCAGCGCTAAAAGGTTTGTGGGTTGGGACCATTGGAGTTAGCTACTGCAGAGATAAGCAGCGAAACTGTATTCAGAGTATCTTCCCGTATGGATAAACGGATGTATTTTCCTACTGGTTGACAGAAGTATTTCCCTAGAAGTCGCCAAAATTTTATTGCCTATGTTGATAGGAGTTCCTCGTGTTGACGAGATATGAGTCCTGACGTGGACAATTTATTCCTGTATTGACGGGATTTCTTCGTGTTGGCGAAGTGTGCGTCCTAACGTGGACAGATTTATTTCCTCATGTTGACGAGATGTGCTAGTCCTAACGTGGGAAGATTTGATTTCTCCGTGTTGACGGAATGTGAAGTCCTGACGTGGACAAATATTGATTACTCTTCGTGTTGACGAAATGGTGTCTTGACGTGGACCATTTATCCCCAGCAGATATCTTTCTTCGTATTGGCGAAATGTGCGTCCTGACGTGGACAAGTTTATAGTTCCTCGTGTTGACGAGATGCGCGAGTCCTGACGTGGACAAATTTATCTTTCTTCGTGTTGACGAAACGGTGTCTTGACGTGGACAATTTACTCCTATGTTGATAGGATTTCCTCGTGTTGACGAGATGTGAGTCCTGACGTGGACAAATCAGGTTACCTTCCCTCGTGTTGACGAGATGCGAGTCCTGACATGGACAAGTTTACCGTTCTTCATGTTGACGAGATGGAGTCCTGACATGGACAAATTTATTTCTCTTCATGGTGACGGGTTTATTTCCTCGTGTTGACGACATGTGAGTCCTGACGTGGACAATTTATTCCTATGTTGATAGGAGTTCTTCGTGTTGACGAGACGTAAATAAGATTTTATTGCCTATGTTGATAGGATCTCCACGTGTTGACGAGATGCGGACAATTCATCCCCAGCGAAGTCGTCGGGATTTCTCCGTATTGACGAAATGTGGAGTCCTGATGAGGACAAGTTTTGTTCCTATGATGATAGGATTGCTTCGTGTTGACGGAATGTAGCATCCTAAAGTGGACAAAGTTCTATTCCTGTGTTGTTGAGATTTCTTCGGGTTGACGAAATGTTAGTCCTGACGTGGACAGATTTGTATTTGTTCGTGATTTGACGAAATTTGGGTCCAGATGTGGACAAGGTTCCTCCTGTGACGACAGAATCTCTATTCGTGTTGACGAATTTGTTTCTCTTCTTGTGTTGACAAGGTTAGTCCAGTTGTGGACGGAGGGGTTTTCGCAAAAATTGTTCAGTACATGTGACGTCACATAGTTGGTTGAAGTTGAAATCAGAATTATTATCAGACATTGGATCAGTTGTTGACGTAACAACCGGATTCAGATAGGGGATGTTGCTCCCCAAGTAGTGCAGCTTATTTCTGCGGTTGGCAAATTTCTGGATTTCCTGGTATTCAACCGTCTCGTACCTCGATTGTTTGAAGGCCGTTCGCTCTTCACCCAGTCGGGTCCAAGCCGTTTGAATAGGGGCAGCTGTTGCACCCCAAAATTTGCTCAAACTTTTCTTACCTGGTTTATGTTTCATTGCATTGTCATTTGCATAGTTACATCATTCACATAGTTCTAATCATTTGCATATCATAGCATATCACTCATCCAACAGGGGATCAAGTGTGATTCTTATTAGAAGAAGCCTAGCAAGAGGTCTTATCCAAGTATGAGAAGTCATCCAGGCCATCAAGAAGTGATTTGAAGTCTTGAGAAGTTTGAGTGCCTACATGTGGGTTTTGCTCCTATCTTGAGGAATATTGAGTATCATCAGTGGGATGTGAAACATGGAATGTGAATTTGAGGTGTGTATGGGTCTCATGGAATGCCTAGAGGGCCATATTGAAGCTGAGACAAGTCATTGATTCAAGTACAAGAGCCACAGTTGAGGTGCAGTCAACTAGGGTTTCATTTGGGTCAATCCTAGGTCAATTGTGCAAATTGGAGAGCATCAAAGCCTACTTTGAGGTCATGGGGTTCATGGAAAGGTATTTTGATACATGTGTGGTGTTGTGCCAAGGTTAAACAAAGAAGAATCAAGAATGTGGGAAGTTGCTAAATTAGGGTTTCAGTGTAAAATCCCTTGTTTAGTGCCTAACTTCAAAGCCACATAAACCAAAATACAAGTTTCAAATGGATCTTTGGCCAACATGAAACTTGTAGAGCATCTCAATACCTTTAATTTTAGTACTATAAGTCCTCAAGGGGAGTTATAGAACTCAAGTTATGGTCCAGACAAGTTACAGGTCATTAGATGACTATGAAATTTATATGTGAAAGTCACTTGACTTCCAAGCAACTTTTTCCCTTCCAGGAGTTTTCAAATGGACTTTTGGTCAACATGAATGTTGTTCCTTATCCTATTCCATAGAGTACTAGAAGTCCTTGATAGGATTTGTAGAACTCAAGTAATGATCTTTGCAAGCCAGGGGTATTTTGGGAAAGTGAGATTATAGGTCACTTTGGATTATAGGTCCATAACTCCAACTTGCAAGCTTCAAATGGAAAATTTCCCAACATGGAACTTGTTCAAAATGATGTTTTGAGTGCAACCAAGTGATCATAAGAGTTTGGTTTGGCTTGTAACACAAATTCACTTGAAATGGCTTTAAAAGGAAGAAATTAAAGTCATTAAAAGGCCAAAAAATGTGATTTCTTGATTTATGGCCAAACAAAGTCATGTTATATGTCATTTTGATCAGAAACAACATTCCAAGAAGGATGGCACTATTACTTTTGGCATTTGGGGTCATTTACACATGGTTCCCTTTTTGTGACTTATGGTTGAAGTAACATAAGCAATTCACATCCTTGGATCAGAAACAAGGGAGATACCATTTCCGTTCAATTCTAAATGTCATGAGGTGAGAAATTCAAGTGAAATTGAGAGCTAGAACAGAGCAATTCGCAACTGTGGCATATGAGTTTTTCAAGGAGCATGAGATTTTCAATTTCTCATTTGGTTAGTTACAGAAACTTCTAGAGTGTTCTAACACCTTCTATATAACATATGCAATGCATTCATCTCATTTTTTGGGCAAGAAGTGAAGAGAATCGAGAGGAAGCCCTTGAAATTTCTCAAGTGCATATCAAAATCGGTTTTGGGAATTAAGGTGAATTCAAGGCAAATTGATTGTCGCAGAAGCTTGGGAAGTGGTCCTTGAGTGATTCTGGAGAAGATTGGAGCTTGAATCGAGCAAAATCACCCTCTGTTCATCCATTTACACCAGTTTTGAATCTTTCAATATTTGCTCTAGATTATAGGGATTTGACTAGGATTTGACATGTGGATAGGTTAATGATGATGCTTAGAAGGATTTAGGCACAAGAATTGAGCAATTAGAGGCCAAACTAGGCATGGCAAGATTTCTGTTGAAGCACATAACTCCTGATTCTTGAGGTATTAATGGTGTTTAGATAGTAGGTTTTGATCAGTGGAACGTGTAGATGAGATTAGGTTCATTAGTTGCAAGATTTGAGACAATTGAAGTTGGATGCATTTCTGAACATTGGCTCGTATTTTGGTTTAGAGGAAGAATACATAAATTCTTATGGCATATTTGAGTTCAGGGAGAAATTCTAAGTGAGATAGGATGTTTAAGTGTTATGTTTGATGCATTTTGGGGACCTCTCACCGGAGACGACGGTGGCTCTGTGTCTCAGGCCACCGTCCCAATCCTTCCCTCTCATTTTTGAATTTTGGAGAAGATGATGTATCAGGCGTTGGATCCATGTTTGACCTTGACCAAAGACCAACATACACGGCCAGGATTTGTTTGGATTTCTGAAGAGAGAGTGAAGCAAGATGAAACGCATCGTTTCATTTAATTAGTTTGGGTGGGCTTTGGTGAATTCTTGCTATACACACCCTGCGTTTAGGCCCAGTGAGGATTCGTACTGAATTGAGTTGCTATCTACCACGCACGTTTTACAATTTTTCATGATTTCTTCCATTTTCTTTTTAATTGGTTTGGGCTTAGTTTGAAGTGCTTTTCACACCCCACCTTAGGGCCCAGCCTGGAAAGCAACATGGAAACATTTCTATTTGTCATACAGCTTTTATAATTTTCTTCATGTTTCTTTCATTTTTATGTTTTGCATATAGTTAGAAATAAAATCATAACAAATAGGAAAATTAATCTTTTTAGGTTATATTTTTATCCCCTGACTCTTGAAAGATTCTAAAATTTTAGGAAATTTAGATTTTAATTTTTCATGCATTTTATATTTTAATTGCATTTTTTTTGAAGTTTAATTGGTATTACTTTGAATATAGTTGATATGTCATCTTTCTGATTTTAGTATGGGAGTTTGGTGTAGAATTTTTAGGTGATTCTTTTTGGGTTATGTAGCTTAGAAATGCATGTACCCTTAGTACTTTTCTCATATTTTTATGGAGAATTTTTAGACTAGTTTGAACAATAAACTTTAAGTGGTGTAAATTTAGGGTTTTAAGATAGTACCCTTGGGTTTAGGGCATAGTTTTAGATTTTAATGAATGGTTAACCCCCTGGTTTTTGTATGGAAATATTCTTAAGAGGTTTAGGAACCCTTAGAATTTTTTATAGGATTTTACAATCATTTTTAGTATTTTAATTATATTTAGTTTTAAGACTAACATTTAGGAGTTTTTAACACACTAACTTGACTAGTTTAACTCAATAGTTCCCCTTAGACTTAAGTGGTGGTGCCTTTTCTTTTGGATGAACATGAAGACAACTTGAAGATGCTTTGGAGAGCTTGAAGGAGCTTGAATGTGAAGAATTTCTCATCTTGTGGATGCTTGTCAGGAGCTTAGGGAAACTAGGGTTTTAGGAAGAGCATTAGATTAGTTTTGCTTGTTTCTTCAAACATGGAGTATATTGTTCATCTCCATTCAATCCAATGACATAAAGTCCTCTTAAGAAAGTCACATCTCTCCTCTGGAGGGATGAATGGCATGCTTTAAGAGTAGAACTTTGAGGATGCCATTCTCTTATAATGTGAAGTTCTTAGTGGCTTCCTTTGGTTGTCATTAAGTTACTTAACATTTCAACCTGATCTTGTTAATTGATTCTCCTTTGGAGGTTGCTTGTTGAAGCTTGTTGAGAATGAAGTTTGTGCTTGTTGAATTTTGAAGCTTGTTGAAGCTGTTTGCTTGTTGAAGCTGCTTGCTTGATGAAGTTTTGCTGGTTTAAGCTGGTTGCTTGTTGAAGTTTGAAGCTTGTTGAGGCCCGGTGCTTGTTGAAGAGTGAAAGTTTATTGAAGCTTGAGGATAGGGGCTATTCATGAAGATGAAGATTGTTGCTGTCAGAGCTGCTGCTTGTGCTGTTTGCTGTATGAGTTTGATGCTGCTGCTTGGGCTGCCTCCTCTGCTTTGGTTTTTGTTTTCTGTATTGTTTGTTGGCTTGTGCAACTTGCCCCCTTAGGTTTGAAGTGAATGTTGATTCACTTTTCCTGTTGTTTTCCCAGGTTCGGGGTGGAGCAGGACTCCCTTGCCTCGCTTGTACTGCTGCATTTCATGCATTTTACTGTATTTGCTTGCTTTATTTTCTGTTTATCCCCTAGGATCTCTGATTTCCTCTGTGCAGGAGGGAATTATGACAGACATTAGGATTCTTATCCATGCATGACAACATTAGGTTAGTTTTTATTCCCTTTTCAACCCTAGGCTTTTTAGAGCTTCTTTCTCTTCTCATCTTAAAACAACTCAAAAACACAGTAATAAGGTTAATCGATGTCGTACGTTACGAGCCTTAAGCTATTTGAGAAAGGGTTGCTGGAGAGCTTCTTTCCAGTAGTCTGGCTGCTTAGTGTGGCACACTTTGGGTGACACGCGACGTAGTCACTCTCAAATCATAGTCTCTAGTGCGCCAGAGATTGCAAACAAACTAAAAAACACTTCTTTCGTAAAAGATTCAAAACAAACATCAAAGTGTCATTTTTGTCCGCTTGGACTCTTAATCAAGAAAAACCCTTTCATAAGGTAATAAAAAAAACAGTCAGACAAGCTTGTGTCTTCCGTAGCCCGAACTACGTTTGCTCTGATCTTTCATGTTGTATGAAAGTACGTAGGCATGGGATGTTGTATCCTAGCGAGCAACCTTCCCACCTTCATCCGTAGTTAGCCGAACTACGTAGACTCTAACTTTCCCATTGCACGAGGGAATACGTAGGCCTAGAGCGGCGAAGCTCTATCGAGTCTCTTTTCTCTTTTCTTTCCTTTTGTCCCTTGACCTTTAGTGTAGATAGAATAACAATCTGTACCAGAAAACAAGCGTGGATCCCGTCGAGTACGACGGACGTGAGGGGTGCTAATACATTCCCCTTGCGTAATCGACTCCCGAATCCAGGAATTTGGTTGCGATGACCATTCCTTTCCCGTTTTGCGTTACGTTTACTTCGAGCGTTTCCTTTCCCTCCTTTGGGATAAATAACGCACGGTGGCGACTCTTCTGTCACAGCCGGCGCCGATTTTCGCAGTAGCGACACATAGGAAATTGTTTACCCAATTCGGTGCAAATCACACATACTCTAGGGGCTACCAAGCCAGGGAGGAAATCCACTATAAGCAGTGTTAATTCGGAGCTAAATTACCAGTTGACAACTCCTTACTTAAGACCTACCCAATGCAATTTCAATCTAACTCTAGACCTGAGTTCCTACTCACTCCCCCTCAATAATAGCAGTGATATCAATCAAATACAAAACAAATTCAAAAAGGAAGACACACTTCAAACAAATCTTGATCTTGCTTAAAAGCTTCAATCAAGAGACATAGCACTCTTGCTTAAAAGCTTAGAGTGACACAACCAAAACACCACTCAAAAACCACACTAGTCCAATACAATCATCAAGGTGATAATTGTTTGGCTCACAAGAAAACCTAAGCCATAAAAACACATGTGAAGATATAAACACCCAACCAGAATTCTTCACACCAAAATCTCTAAGTCTTTAGTAAGGATTGCCACTCTTTTTTATATGCAACGCATGGGCCTTGGGCCTAGGTAGCATAGATTAGGGTTAACCAAGTTAATCCAATTTCTAAAATTCAAGGTGCTACAAAATAGGCCACAGGCGTTTCCTAAACTATAGCCTGAGATAAAGTAGGAAACCTAACAGAAAACAAACCAGCGCCCATGCTGGCAGATACCTGATGTCATAACATTCAGCGTGACCTCCAATAAACTTTGTATTAGCTAACCAAACATATCCTGCATAACACTACACAAGTATGTCATGACATCAGTCAAGACATCTACACATATAACAATGTTTTACCACAAAATACAGCCAATCAAGAACATCTACACAAAGGTATACCAAATATCATTTAAAATACTTATACAAGTGTTCCATTATTCGTCTCTCACTTTACATATATCACAAGACCTTTTAAAACACTTTTAGTAGCTTACTCCTTTTTAAATTAATTTTATTTTGAAAAACTTTCAGTGTGAACCGATTAACACCTATGGTTAACCGGTTAACGGTTTCTAAAATTAATTTTTGTTGAATTACTTACAGTGTTAATCGATTAACCTATATGATTAACAGGTTAACGGTTGTTATTTTTGAATATTTTCTAACGTTAAAGGGGTGTTAACCGATTAACTTATATGGTTAACCTATTAACCCTGAAGCAGTAAGCTAAAAATGACAGCTTTTCATGAAAATATGCATTGTTTTCATTTGTTTTCTGACAGTTTTTGCTGCATAAAATTATACCCTTCTGTAGAGGTATATTATACAGTATAAATGCATATCAGTTTTCAAATTTCAATTCACCTCCAAAAAACTTAATCATAAAATTCACTCATTCTCCTTATCTTTCAATTTTTCTTAAAGTGTTCACACAAACAGATTTTTGAGAGAAACTTTTGAATAAATTTCACACATTATCACAGTTTCATCTCATACTTTTCAAAGAACACTTGTATATTTCTTTTGAGGGATATTTGTTTCAAGGAGAAGACCAATCGTGAAGATTGATAGCATTATACTCTCAAGACATCAAATTTATATCAAGATTATCTTTTGTATTACCTTGTTGTTCAAGATTGTTGGAAACAAGTGAGTGTTTGAAGAGGATTGTTCTTCCTACACTTTAGTTACCTATAGATTAGATAGTAGGCTTCACCTTTGATGTGATTAGGCTATACAATCATTCTAAACTATAGTGAAATCTCTTTCGAGTCGAAAGGGAAGTGGAGTACTCTCGGAGTGTGAGGGGAACCACTATAAATTTCTTGTGTCTCTTTTTCCTTTCTGCACTTTACTTTCAAGTCCTTAACATCTTAACCGAAAAAGAATCAAGAATCAGAAAAAGATTGAAGATAATTTTTGAGAACCTAATTCACCCCCCCCCCCCTCTTAGGCGCATTTATAAGTTACATCTTTGTCATAGGATTCTTCCCTTTGTAATTGGGGGACACCACATAGCCCCTTGGTTCAGTCCTCTTGTCGAAGACTTTTGCCTCCTTCTCTAGATCCAACACCTTCTATTCCAGCCTCTTGCTTCCCTTCTGACTCACGGGTGCCACCCAATTATCTTGTGGAGTGTCTGATGGTGGCACAAAAGTCTTGGGTCGTGCTTGTTAGAACAACTTCTTGCACTCTTCGTTTTGACGAGGAGCACTGTTCTGGTCGAACACAAACCTTGGGAACAGTGGCTTACTATCTTGCAGTTCCACTTTCTTACCAATTTCGTACTTCTCAGCAACCTTTTCATCAAAGATGACATTGCATCGCGGGCATTACGCAACCTTCGACCCACTCACCCTACATTTCTCTTGGAAACCCGTTAGGCTTTCGCCAGCTTGAGGGTAAACTGCCTTGAATTCCTCCTCAGATTTCTTGTTGAAACCATCAGTAGTCTCGATCATCATGCATTCAATAGTTTCGGTTGTCAATTGTTTGTTGAGACCTTCAATAGTCTCAACCATCATGCATTCATATAGCTCAGAGTAAAAGGCTTCTTCGACCTTCAGAGGGTCTGGGTCAACTTGCATCTTTGGCCTTTCGCTAAATTGAAGTCGGCCATTCTTCAAAGCTTTCTACACCAAATCCCTGAAAAGAACACATTGAGATATCTTATGACCAAGGAAATTATGAAATTTACAAAATCCTCGTTTCTTCTTTTGCTCTAAAGGGGGATCTTTTGCCCTATGAGGGACAATAATCTGACCATCTTTAACTAATAAATCAAATATTTTGTCGCACTTAGATACATCAAAAGTATATATTTTTGCAATGTATTTATCTGTTTTTTCAATTTTGATAGGATTTTTTCCATTTATGGTTTTAATAATTTACATGTGTACGGAGGCCCTAGCTTGAATTCAGTCGCGTTAACCTCGCTTTCATTGATAAGCTCCTAATTGTTAGAAGAGTATCCGTCAGCGGCTACGTATGAAACTTTCTCTTTCTTACGGTATTTATTAGCCTGGGTTTTTTCAGATTATAAACGTTTAACCTATCAGACCCTATCAGCAAGTTGCACCATATCTCTAAGATATTGTGTGTCTAACTTTTTCTTGATTGAGTAATCTAGGACTCCAGCCGCCATCTCGACTAGCTCATGTTTAGGGACTTGAGTGAAGCATTGTGCTTTCAAAAGTATAAACCTGTTAAGATATTGGTTCACCGACTCTGTGGCCTTTCGTTTGACACTAGCTAACTCTTTCAGACTAATTTTCGATTGTCCCATGTAAAAATGTTCATGAAACAACCTTTCTAATTGTGCCCAGGTATGGACAGACTGTGGGGATAACATGGTAAACCAAGTAAATGCATTCTTTGTGAGGGAACTTGGAAAATACTTCATTTTCAAGTCCTCATTGTTTGCTATGTCACTAGCTTCAGTTTGATATCTGGCAACATGTTCGACGGTGGACTCTTCGGTCTCTCCGAAGAATTTGGTGAACTTTGGAACCTTCCATCCCCTAGGTAGCTCTGTTTGTAAAACAAAGTCTGGTAGTGGGGACGTATATGTTGGTTATCGAAGGCTTGGGTTCGCTCTATTGTGAACCATAATTTGTTTCACCTTAGCTTCTAAGTTTGGTTTGCCAGTCATGGCTTCGTGTCGAACATGTCTGACCACATAGTCTGGGTCTTGGTTCCTATGAACCAAAACAACGGGAGGCCTTTGGGCCACCCTAGGTGTGCGTTCAACCTCATGGGGTTGCTGGTCAATTGTTTTGTCGAAGATTTCTTCTTGTCGAATTGGCGTCTCTGGTCGAGGCGGAGGAGTTTGTCGACCCGGGGCCCTAGGAGCGCCTAGGAAATAAATTACCCGTGTGATCTGAGTCGCCAACAATTGGTAACTCTAGGTCGAATCTTGTATTAATGGTCTTAATATGGTGCTCATTTGTTGGGTCAGCATGTGAACCATTTCGTGATTACTTTCATCCATCTGCTGTCTCATAACGGCAACAGAACTTGAGGTGAAAGTTGGAATTGATTGAGATGGAAGACTAAACCCTAGGGGCCTATTAACTTGGTTTTCCAAAGGCCCTAATCCTTGATACGGTGAGAAAGCTAACGATGAACTTTCTCCAAAGAGTGGACCACTATGATGTAAGCTCGACATGAACTCTGTTAGCATCCCAAAGACTCAAGGCGTGGGCACTATGAAACAAGGCACATACTTCCCCGCAGTTCCCGCCATCATAGGCCTAAGTTCAGGTCGACATGGCGTCACGATAGGCCCACTATATGCAGTTGAAACCGCAGACACCATGTCAGTGCCAACATCAGTTGTTTGCGTCAAACCGTATTTCCCCCCAAAGACTGTTCTTCATTTGGATGTGGTATCACCATCTTACCACTCTGTAAATGCATACACCTAAACCAATGTGTCCCACCAGGTGTGCCAATTTGTTCGCACGCGATTTTCGTGCGAACAACATCTAGCCTCCTAATGCAGGTTTACTTGCGGGACTGGTGAAACAAGTCGCAGAACAATTTGGTCGAGTCTATGCGATGTTTGTAGAATGGTTTTTGTCTAGAGTAGGTAGGAAACAAACTTGAATAAAAAATGTACACGAATTATTAAACAAGCAAGTAAACAAGTAAAAGGAAAGATATCTTAAAATTTGGTAATGTAAATTGCTTTAAAAAGAAATGTAGACGCTATTATACATTTTGCAGGAGTGAACTCTTTTCTTTTAACACTTTGTACTCAGAGTGTATTCCTTTGATAATGTTCCCAAATGTGACCACTCAAATGAAAATGGACATTGCTTTAAATAGAAAAGGAAAATAATTGTTTTTCTCTCAATGTCGGTTCTGGTGGTGATACGTGTTGCTCCACCATCTTTGTAACTTCCCCACATTCTCAGCCTTTCAAATTTCTTCCCGCTCAAAGGTTCCAACACTTTATGTCGGTTTCATTGGCCATCAATCGACATCTTTGACAGCATAATTTTGGGTCAACTCACAATACATCTCCTGCTAGCATCGACTTGCGATATGTCTTCCGCTGGTGTCGACTTGGGTCTTTTCCTTCACCGTCTTCCTGACTTGTCGACCCACATGTTAGCTTTTTCGTCAACTCTTCTCAGTCGAAATCTTCCAGTCAACAAACATATAGTGTAAAGTCTTTTTTTATTCTTATTAGGCGAACATTTTATAAATTTTAAGAGTACTTTCAAAAATATTGAAATTTTAGAACTCATGTGAGTGGAGTAAATTGTGGCATTCATAATTCATCAACTATTATCATCTCTATTTAAAACCTTTGTATTTTATTTAATTAGATCGGGATTTGGGGTATCGAAATAGGTATCATTCAAGTCATCACATATTCCATAGTTTGGAACACACAATTAAATACGATGCGCGCACACATTAATAATGTTACTTTAACATTTTATGTCTCACTTGTCATATATCACAATTAATCAACTCATTCACTAAATAGAGTTTAACATATGATCTAATTCCAAACAACATAGAAATTCATATCATTATACACACGATCCAATCAAAATGATCACTATTACTTGTTAGTGTATGAGGCACTTTTAGTGAGGAGAGAAAGATAGAGAATAAAGAAATAAGGATTTATTAAATAAATTATTACAAATAATGATACATACTATAATTGTTTATATACAACCTTAATTGGGCTTGGGTTAGTACAAATTGGATTATATTTAATATTAAATCTAATATAAAATCTAATATTTCAATATTCCCCTCATAATTCAAGTTGTCGAACCTATGCTAATCATAGTTGTCGCTTTCGCGAAAATAAGGTGCCGGCACAACAGAAGAGTCGCCACCTTTCGTTATTTATCCCTCGGAGCGGGAAAGGAAACGATCGGAAAAACCTGACGAAAAAGGGTAAGAGAAGGTCGTCGCAACCATTGTCTGGGTTTGGGAGTCGGTTACGCAAGGGGAAGGTATTAGCACCCCTCACGTCCGTCGTACTCGACGGGATCCACGCTTGTTGGTTTGTCAACGGGTGAAAGACAGTCTATCTACGGCTGCTAAATCTAAACGGAAAGAAACTGACTCGATAGAGCATCGCACTCTATGTCTACGTATTCTCATCAGAGAATGAGAAATCAGAGTCAACGTAGTTCGGGAAACTACAGAGGGAGTTGCTCGGCAAGACATCGCGTCTTGGGCCTACGTATTCTCATCAGAGAAATCAGAGCATGACGTAGTTCAGGCTAACTACGGCTAGACAAGGGTGTTCTCGGTCACACGGGGGTGAGAGATTAAGTTGAAGATACTAGCATACGCATTCTAGCAGTTAGGTGAACGCTGCTCGACCATTGGAGACTTAGGCGTACCTGTTTGCGGTAGAACGGACGTAGTATGTCGGGTTTCGAGGTATGGGAACCTGCGGGAACTAGAACTACGGTCTGGTCTCAAATGCACTCGGGCGAGGGAAAAGGATAACATCAGTCGTTAGCGGGAAAGTCTCGATCGCACAGCAGCGAGAGAGCAAAAGGTTAGTTGTTAGTATGCTCGCTAGGACATCGCATCCTATGCCTACATATTCTCATCAGAGAAAGTCAGAGCAGCTGTAGTTCAGCTTACAGCTAAAACGGGGACCACAACACAAATCTCATTTTATTAATATTCGGAAAGTTACAATGATAAACTCCTAAAAAATCATACCCATCTATCATGGAAAATCTAATGAAAAATAGTCCCCTAACAAGTGGACCTTTAATTCTACCTCTAAAAAGGCGTAAAAGAAACTCCTAAAAGAAAATATATCCTAAAAAGAAAATATTAAAATACTATCATTTTTTTATATTTTTCAATCCACTATACTTTCTATTTTTCTATTTTTACATTACATATTCTTTTTTTCCTAAAAAATCTAAGCAAATGAATATAAAAGAAAATAAAAACAAAGGGGGTGCACTGCAACAGGAGGGGTGTGAGCCAGAAAAATAAAACAGAATTGGGGCCCAACCTACTAAGTAAATTCTGAAAAGAAAATAAAAAACAGGGGGTTTATGGCCAAAACGGAGGTGTGAGTCCAGAAGAGCAAAGGATGGGCCCAGCCCAATCAGACCAAACAACAACAAAAACGGGGGGAAGGGGGTTAGAAGAAAAACGGAGGTGTTGAACGGAATGGGCCTTAGAGGCCCAATACCCAACCGAGCCGCTTGAACCATCTCCTTCAGCAAAACCTAACCCTAATCTCAATTTTGCAGAACACTGTTCACCGCGCTGTCCCTCTCTTCTCCAAACTCTTTCTCTCGTTAGCTCTCTCAAACCCTAATCCCCTTTCTCACCTTCACCGCCGCCATCACTGAACTCCTCCCTCTCAAACTCTCGTCCCAACATCCATTGTTCGTCCCTTCCAACCCCTTCCTACAAGACTTCTCCTCAAACAAACAAAGCTCGAAAATCACACTATATTCAGCAATTAGAATTGATTGCAGTTTGGAAGGATCTTTAATGAAAACTTCGTCGTTCTTGAACGAACCTGGACAACAATGGACGGACACCACGAATGGATGAAGGACGCTCTTAAAGGCTCAATGAAGGTCAAAAGTTCAAAGAAGCTTGATGAAGACCTTGGACGATGACGATGCGAAATCTGGAGGGAAAAGTGATGAGTGGATGAATCATGGTTGAGGCTGGATGCGTGAAGTTTCTGGATATGTTTGAAGATGCGTGGTTCCGCAGAAAAAACCATGTGAAGATGATGAAGGTTCATTGAGGATCTTGAAGTTCTGGAAAGTACTTTGAGGACGATGATCATTGATGAATGAATCTGGAAAAAAACGATGAAGGCGATGAAGGTTAATTGTGATTCTGGGAATTTCTTAGAAGGTCTATGAGGATCGTGATGAAGATCTCAAACGCTCGCTGGAAAACGTGTTTGTGAAGAGTTGGACGAGGATCTTGAAGGAACTATGGTGGAGATGAGTTTTCCGGCGAAGAGATCGATAGGAAGGTGATGAACATGATGATGAACACGGTGGTTTTCTGGAGAATCGTGAAGATAGGATGAAGAACACGGTGAGTTCTTGAAGATTCCGGCGACGGTTGTTGATTCAGGCGATAGTTGCAGTTTGTTTCCGGTGATGGTTATGGTTATTTTGGCAGTTACCAGCGAGTTTCTGGCGCACGAGCCACCGTATGATTTTGCCGGTGAAAATCGGTGAGTTTGCATGCACTCCGGCGGTGAGGACGGTGGCGCTACGTGGCAGCGTGCATGGGGGACGGAAGGGAAACGTGGAAGAGTGAGTGGAAGAGAGAGGGAGTGCCACGTGGGGTGGCATGCAGAGTGAAGTGGTGGCCTCTGCAGGTGAAACGTGGCAATGAAGTGGGAGAAAAGAGAGTGAACGTGTGGCGTGTTCTGTGAGTGAAACGTGGATGGAGAAAAAGCTGAGAGAAGCACACGCGGCTCTTTTATATGAGGACACGTGGACTGGACCTGGGGTGGGCCTCCAAAACTCTGACAACTGGCCCACCGAAATTGGACTTTGATTAATTACCCTGATTAAAAACCTCATTAATGCTAAACGAGAATTAACACATCAATTAACCTAAATGCTAATTATGAGCATTCCAAACCTAATTAAGTCTAATAACCTCAATTAAAATCCTAATTAGACACAATTAAATGCTAACGAAAATTTAAAACAGTAATTAAATCCTAAATGAAAATTAAAACTAATCTAATCCTAATTAATTCTAATAAACTCAATTAAAATCTAACTAAGACCCTAATTAACATCTAAAAAGGGATTTAACTATCTAATTAATCTAATTAAATCCTAAATCCCTAATTAAATCTAAAAAAGAGGATTAAGCCTATAAAACTATATTAATTTCTAAACTAATAAAAACTCTATTAAATCTATTAACTTCTATTTATTTCTATTTATTTCTAAACAAATAAAAATAGAAAAACCCTATTAATTTATATTAAAAAAACCTAGTAAAAAGAAATCCTATTAAAAATCATTTTTAAAAAACTCTACTTAATATCTAAAAAATATGATTTATTCTTAAAAAGGAATTAAAACTAAAATCTATTTAAAAACAATTAATATCTATTAAAAAATCTCACTAACACCTAGAAAAATCAATTAAATCTATAAAAATTCTAGAAAATAAAGGAAAAAACCTAAAAATATCAAGGAAGCCGATTAAATCGATTAGCAAACTATATCGAAATAAACGGTAAAAATCCGGACACCGAGATGTCCTCAAAAACAACAGCGAGAGCTGAAAACACCGGGACGAGCACCGATTCTCAAAATACGTCCTCGTACTGGTCTGGAATGCCTGAAGCGCGATCAGAGGGCTGTAATCCCGATAAAGTCAACCTGACTGGAAAAAATGCAATGTACGTGGTATGCAAATGCAAAATGAAATGAGTCGAAACATGAGCCAAATTGCGATAAGTAGTTGGTCAAATTTTGGGGTGCAACAGCTGCCCCTATTCAAACGGCTTGGACCTGAAGGGTTGAAGAGCGGACGACTTTCAAACATTCAAAGGTAGAAGACGGTTGAATACCAAAGAACCCGGAAATTTGCCAACTACACAAGTACACGGTACTCTGGTGGGAACAAATCTTCGGAAGCTGAAATCATAGCTGCACGGCAACTAGCTGGAGAAATACTGATATGAACCTCCGTCAGGATGATTCTCTGATTTATCTGATATCCTTGCGTCCTCAAATCATTGAGGGATCACTGGTTACACGGTAACAGGCGATTGGCCAACCTCACAGGTAAACGATACTCTGGTAGGTAGGAACATCTTCAAAACTGAATATTAGCTGCACGGCAACTTGTTGGGGAACTGGACATACGGTAACCGGTGAAAAGTCTGATTTTAAATCTCCGTCAGGATGATCATCTGATTTTCCTATAGATATTCGTCCTCAATTCATCAAGGTGTCACTGGTCACTCGGTAACCGGCAGTACATGGTTGATTACACCGTCAGGCGTTCTGTGTCATAGCAGAAGAATTCCTCGGGACTCATCAGGTCAACAATCGAGTAAATTATCCCGTCGGGCATTCAAAGACATTTTCGGGCGTCAGCCGGACTTCGTCAGTAGGTCGAGAACCGAATTCTGGGTCAATCATGAACCAAATAAGGATATGCAATCTTTTGCCATCAGGCACTCTGCATCAGCTGAGAGAATTGCTTCATTAATACGGTCGGACTTCAATCATCAAGTCTGGGATTTCGGCACCGCTGCCGGACTTCAATCATCAAGTCTTCCAAGGAAAGTTCAACTTCTATGTTTACAACCTGCTGGGGATGACACATCTCCGCTGGGGATTCTAGAGAACTATCAAGTAACTCTGTTTCGGGGATCCATAAATCATTTTGGATGAATCAACTCTGCTGAGGACTTCAAGAATCATCTTGGACAAATAACTCCGCCGGGGACTTCAAGAATCATCCTGAACCGGTAACTATGCTAGAGATTTCAGGAATCATCCTGAGCAAACACTCTGCCGGGGAATCTAAGTATCAACTTGAGCAACCAACTCTAGCGACTGCACTGGGGATTTTAAGAATCATCTTAAGCATACAACTTTGCTGGAGAATTCAAGAATCATCTTGGACCAAACCATTCTGAGGAGGAACATCTGCAAAACAGGAACGATGGTGACCCGGCTCATGTCTCGTATGCATATGCTTTGACAATGACGTAATGCTCCACACGGTGGAAATGCTACGGGTTTTCGGGGTAAATGCTATGCAATCATGCAACATGCTATGGCCCCATCAGCAAAATAAATGCTGAAGGGAGAAGCTTCCTGTCGAGGAGAAAGAACCACCAATCTCAATTGGACTCCGCCTGGGGAAATGATCTTCAGTCGACTGCTGCAGGGGAACGAAGCTCTACGAGAACCTGAACCTGCTCATCTGGGTATTCAAACCGCAAACTGTCGAGGAAACGATATCAATCGCAGAAATAAACTGCACGGCCTTCGCGGCAAAACTTTCCTGGAGAAAACGACTCTGGTGGGGAAATACAGCATCAACTACTCAACACTCTACTGGGGAGCACCAATCATGGCTCAAACGGCTTTCCAAGGACTCGGCTCTCTTGCAAAACTGCAAACTTGGCTGAGGAAGAAGAAATCATTCTGCTTACCAGGGAGAGTACGACTCTGTGGGGGGAATCTCAATTCCGCTGTGGAAGAAGGAATCATCCGGCTTCGGTGGAGAGTACGACTCTGTGGGGAATCTCAATTCCGCTGGGGACTTCAGTCTTGTACCATCAGTTGCTGCACACTTCAGTATGACTCAGCTGAGGAGATGACATTCCTTCAGGATACATCTGATTGGGGAGAGAATCTTCTCTGCCTGGGGAGACATATCAATGCTCACGATCTCGTTTTCAGACTCTACGGGGAGAGGTTGTTGAACTTTGCGGGGATATCAATCCTGATCTGCTGAGGGTAATCTCGCGTACGCCTTACGGAGACTGACCTTTCGGGGTAACACCTGCTGGACTATCAAGTCTGATGAGGAATACATGTGTATCAACACTGCTGAGGAAATAAACCCAAATCTGTCGGTCAAGGAAATCTTCAGTCTCAACCCACTTAGGAAAGTAGCGCATCAGGCTAATCACCGTCCAACGCCTGGGATGGCCATACTCTACCGGGAATATCAATCTTGCCCTGCTGAGGATAATCTTGATCCTACTCTGATAAGGGATGAGTGCCATCTTAATTTGCCGCAGTCTCAAACTGCTCAGGGGAAACAATCTTAAACTGTACGTCTCGGCTGAGAAAATAATCCTGATTCAACAACATCAACACAGGGAATACAGAATACCAATCATGGAGAACTGAGATCACTCGAGCCTTGTGTCGGGGAATGTGACGACATACGGGTCACTAGGAATCATCGTTCCAGGTACATTTAGGCTTTTTCTAGTTTAGGGATAGGTTTATGGTGATCAACGAAAGTGGATTTGAAAGGGACATACTAGACGAGAACTAGCATTCAAGGTGGACTATCAGACGAGCAACATATGTTAGGTTGTCAGACGAGAACTGACTTACGGTTTGGATATCAGACGGGGACTGATTCCTGGTTTTCCAGACGAGAACTGGGCTTTAAAACTGTGTTGGCCAGACGAGAACTGGTTGAACAATAGGTTACAGAAAAGGTGACCAGACGGGGCTGGTTTCTGGTTTGGATTTCAGACGAGAACTGATCTCTGGTTTTCCAGACGAGAACTGGACTTTAAGACGATTCGGTTACGAGGTTCTGCCAAGTAACAGGTTAAGCTGTATGATAACAATCCAATGGCAGCAAGGCTTCTTCAGAAGGTTCAGGTTTTTTTGGTAGGGTAATGACACGATTCCCCGACACTCAACTCTTGCTAGGGTGAACAAACTCATTTGAAAAACTTGCCCCAGTGCAATTCAACTTGCCCCAATCCGACTCTTGGGGAAATTCATTCTGAACAGAAAGTAGTTGGCAACGAGACAATCTTCAGATGGCTTGCCCTAACATCTGTACAACGGAAGGATTCATCCTCAATTAACCAACTCTCAGCACGATTGGTTTCAATACTTCTGAAGTAGCTTGCCCCTGAACGAGCGTTGAGCGACTCAACATGCCCTGATTGAACACTGGAGGGATCTGCCCTCAAATCACAGGAGTTCTGGATAACTGCCCTTGATTGGGTCTCGAGAAGATTCACTTCTGATCAACTGCTTCTCGAACAAACTGTCCCATAATCAACCGATGCTTCGGGACTTGTCCTCAGACAAACTGATTCCAAACTCACTGGAAGTCAATGCCCCAAATTCACAGGGCTTCACAGCATACCGTTCTGATCCAGACTGCTACGATTCAGTCCTGCTCGATTATTCCCTAGTGGAGTTCCTTCGTATCAACTACTGACCTGCAATTAAAATTGTCTATTCACGAATGGTGATTTTAATGCAGTGTTCATGCAGATTTTGAAAAGATGTATTGTCACTCATTTACGTGTCATGCTAGTGAGTGACGAATGAACTAAAGAGTTCAAACGTAGTGCTGATTCAATTAGTGAAAAACACAACAAGGATATGATTAGCAAATCATGTAGGAGTCAGGTTACTCAACTTTATCGTAATGCGCTTTCAGAATAAACCCTGCCTCAATTAGGTCTTTTAAGGGTTGTATCGTGGTCGGGTTCACGGTTCGTGAAACAAAGGATATTTGGCTCAAAATATGATTTGTACCCACCCCTTCTACGTGATGATCTCCGATCCTAAAGTTCAGTTAACTTGGCTCGAGCGCTCGCCTCTTCGAGAGGTATGCTGAATATTGGGAACAACCGGTTAAAGAATTCACAAGGTGTTCGGAGTGACAGTTACCCCTTTTTCGCTTTCGGTGTCTGTATCCACATGACTTTGTCCTTGTTCGAGGATTTTTCTTTTTGTATCCTTTCTTTTTCATTCTTTTGATTCCCTAATTTTTTCCTGGACTGACTCTTCAGAGTTCTTTTTGATTTTTCTTTTGAAGTCCAGCGGGATGCCCTGATTTTTGCCTAAGTATTTTCTTTCCAGCTATTCTTCTCTTTTTACTTAGCGGGCTTTCTTATTCCTTTTTCTCTTATTTTTTCGAAACAAGTCGTGCGACACTGGATGTCTGGATTCATCCGAGAGGTTTATAACTGTCTCACTCCTGATTGGTGAGGTTTAACCATTGTGGTTGACGAGGTACGACCTCTGGGGAGGAATACGATGTGATTGGTCCTCGAAAGACAACACTCCTCTATAAGACTTGGACGCTCGGTCAAGCTAACAGACAACTACCCTGCCCCGGGTTAAGATGTGAGGGTTTAAAAGTCTGAAAAAAAACTCCTACTTCTCGGCTCGAAGTGGTTAACAAGGGATTCTCTTCCTTATCTCTTCGGTGTTTAGGGGATTTGAAACAATGCCTTGTACGTCATCGGCAAGGTTTTACCCAAAAGCATACGATCATCGGTCATGAGTATTCAGTTTCGTCATCCTCCCTCCAATCTTTACTAATCATAGTGATAAAGTGGAGTGAATAAAATGCAAGTGTCAGTGCAATGCAGTAAATGAGTGACAACGACATGATTAATTCAGAAAAATACATAGTCACTTTATCAATATTACCATTCGAAACAAACAATGTTTAACAGCAAGTAGTAACTAACAGAAAGGAAACTACAAATGCAAATGATAAAAAGTCCGAGGACTGCCAGTGCTGAGGACGTCTGCCCGTCTGGACCACCGACTTCTGGAAATAACCCTCTGAATCTGCGAGCTCAGACAGCTGAGAGGTTGTCATGCACAACCAAAACTCCCTCTGGAAAGGAAATGCACCCCTTATCGATCAACTGTTGCACTTTTGCCTGAAAAGCTTTGCAATCTTCAGTTGAATGCCCCGGGGATCCACCATGGTAACCACACTGAGCATGCGGGTTGTACCCAGGAGGGTAAGGCTCTGGCTGTTGGTGTAAGCCCTAGAGGCCAATACTTTTTGGTACTTGTATCAGATTATTCGTTTAATAATAAAAGGCATTTCTTTATTATGTTTGTCTTTCAGAATAATAAAGTCCCTAGAATAGTTAGTCTGTTTAATGAAATGTTAAGTGTGACTTAATCATGAGATCCCATTAAACATAAAGACATTATTCTTAAAATATCCGTAGTCAAGCTTTATTGCAAAGTGGGATAACATTAAAAGCATTGAGACTATTATGAAGATAGACTGATGATCACATCTCATGGATCATGGATAAAGTGTTATCAAGTCTTGACATAGGTATAAATATTAGGAGTAATATTTATACTGGATTGACCCGCTATGAGAATACTACATAGTATGTTATGCAAAGTGTCATAAGTTATTCTCATGGTGATAATGGTGTATTACCACCCTTCGACCTGAAACCACTATGGACCCTAGATGTAGAGTCGGGTGCTTTATTGCTGATCAAACATTATCCGTAACTGGATGATCATAAAGACAGTTGATGGGCACTCCACGAAGCATGCTGAGGGACATGAGTGTCCTAGATGGAATTTGCCAATCCTGCATAACAGGAGAAATGTCTAAGGGCCCAATATTGAACTGGACAAGGATGACACAGTGTATGCCTTGTGTTCAATATAGATATAGGGGCAAAAGGGTAATTGTACAAACATATATTATCACGAAAAGGTTTTGTCAGATCACATGACATTTTCGTGACTTGGGTAGCAGTGATGTGTTGCTAGATACCGCTTACTGTTTATTATGTTAAATATATAATTTAATATAATTATCAACGTTACGAAATCCTACAGGGTCACACACATAAGGACAGTTTGATGAGAGATAGAGAAATCAAAGGAACACCGTAAGGTACGGTGCACTTAAGTGAAAAATAGAAATTCGGATAATATAAATTATTGTTATTTTATAATGGTTATATAAAATAATAATAAAATAAATATATTTATTATAATAATATATAATATTATTATGGATCATGTGAATTGGGTTTTTAGCCCGCAGTCCACAAGAGAGTCTATAAAAGGAACCCTTGTGATGAAGCTTTCACTTGATGCAATTTCGTTTTTGATTCTCTTTTCTCACTCAAATAATTCCGTTCGTAAGCAGCTAGCACTGTGACCGGAAGCTGTTCGTGTGGACTGAGTAGAGGCGTTGCACTTCATCAACGCTTGTGATCGCTGCATCAAAGATCTGAATCGCCACAAAGAGGTAACGATTCTATCACTGACCATGCTCATTCGTAAGGATCACTAAAGGAAATTTTTGTTTTCCGCTGCGTTTAGATCGCAATTTTCCTTCACTGGCATGGGCTTAAGAGCTTTGGGTTCCACCAAAGAATTCTGAATCAAATGTGGCAGAATTCGGCTATACGGCACAGGCACTGGATGAGAAGGATAATTCCTTCGTTCCAAGTTGTTACGAGGTCGGTTCTGATTCTGACGCTGATTCTGATAACCTCGGCCACAGGCTCGTGGGTTTGCAGGAGGAGCGACATAAGGTTCCCGATGTGGTGCCCTAGGCACAATTGTCTGTCGAGACACGGAATACATTGACCGCTGAGGAGATGAGGAACCAACAGATTTCACCGATTCATCTCGAGGATACCCAACATCATTCATGATTGCATTGACCACAACTCCTTCTTCAGTTCGAAAGCTATAGAAAGATTCAGTTTCACTAGCCTGACCGCCTGAAACATTCTGGGTTCTTCCAGTCTTTACACCATACTCGATGCGCTCTCCTGCCCTTACCAATTCAGAGAAATTCGATGCCTTTCCAAGCTTTCTTTCGAAGTACGGGCTTTGCAAGGAGTTTACGAACATGCCTTTTAACTCTCGATCGAGAAGCGGTGGTTGCACTCTAGCAGCAAATTCTCTCCATCTCTGAACATACTTTCTGAAAGGTTCATTGTTCCCTTGAGACAATTCTTGCAGCTCATGCGACTAGGAGCTTCATCAAGATTGTAGTCGTACTGCTTCAGGAAAGCATTGGCTAAATCCACCCATGATCGGATCTGATCACTCCCTAACTGCATATACCAACTCAGAGATGTCCCAGTCAGACTATCTTGAAAGCAGTGAATCGTCAACTTGTCGTTGTGCACAAATGAAGTCATTCTTCGGCAGAACATCACCAAATGTTGTTTCAGGCAACCATCTCCTTTGTATTTTTCGAACCTCGGCATTCTGAACTTCGGAGGTAACACTAGGCCAGGAACCAGACACATGTCTGCAGCACTAGGGTTAACAGCGTCTTTACCTTTCAAGGCTTTGAATCTTTCATCCAATGCACGAAACCTTTTAGCATACACGGGAGCTAATGGGTCTTCAGTCTTTGCTATCGGGACCTCTCTTCGGGACTTTGGCACAGGGAAGGCAACACCCTGGTAGTCTGAGATATCAACAGAAGGAGAACGTTCACCTCGGACAACAAACTGCTTACATAGGTCTCGGTCTTCGACAGAAGGCTGTACAAGTTGAGCTGCAGTAAGGTTGTTCACTTGCGGACAGTCTTCGTCATGCATAGATCCATACAAAGGATTGGACGTCACAGTGAAACCTGACAAGGTATCAACAAACTGGAAGCTGCTCTCTGACATAGCTACCAACAACTTTCAACTGACTTCACTGCTTGACTCTGATCAAATCTGCTTCAACCCCTTGGTCGTCTTCAACACTCACCTTCAGAATCAAAACAACGGCTGGATAAGAGCTCTAACTAGCTGGAGCATGGCATGCAATATGATGCAGTAATGTTCATGAAAATGCAATGCAAGATGCAGCAAACACGGGATCACAGCCCCCACGAAGCTCTGATTGCTGTTGCGCTGCTGACGGGATAAGTCTGCTCTGACGAGAGAAAACCAAGATATCGGGTAGGCTGGAAGTCAAGTTTCCTACAAAAACCCTCCCGCTCACAGGTATGGACCTAAACTGACTCAAGTTCGGCATCCTATGCGTTCATCAGCGTCACAGACATTCAAGAGGGGTGATACGATACCCAGAAGGTGTGGCATCACCAGCTCATGAAGCGGCCTCACTCGGCTGAATCACAAATGATCGGTCCCCAGAGTCGACAATCCTCCAAACCAACAACCGTCTCAACCCAAAGGGTTGAAAGAGAAGCCAACCGGGAGAACCTCGTCTGAGCATGGATTTCATGAGACACTAGCGCCTGCCAAGCAAGTGCGCGCCCACTAATTTCCACTCTAAGTCTATGGTACACTCAAGCCTGGGTCTGGCTTCTCACTCATCAAAGCTTCCATCCTACAACAGCACAATAGCAACAGATAAAAATATAGTGCGGGAAATGTAAATACATCAGTAAAATATAACATAAAAGCGTGGGAAATGTAAATACATCAGTAAAATATAACATAAAAGTGCGGGAAATGTAAATACATCAGTAAAATATAACATAAAAGTGCGGGAAATGTAAATACATTAGTAAAATACAATATAAAAGTAAACACCCACAGACACGCAAACAAGCGCTAGGATTGACTCGCATAGGGAACCGGAGAACCAGAGATTCTGGGTTCGATCCCCAGCAGAGTCGCCAGCTGCTGGGGATTGCCCAGGAAGCTAGGAAGAGAATCCAAGACAAGACTCGCTTAGAGAACATCAGTCCCCAGCAGAGTCGCCAGCTGTCGCTTTCGCGAAAATAAGGTGCCGCCACAACAGAAGAGTCGCCACCTTTCGTTATTTATCCCTCGGAGCGGGAAAGGAAACGATCGGAAAAACCTGACGAAAAAGGGTAAGACAAGGTCGTCGCAACCATTGTCTGGGTTCGGGAGTCGGTTATGCAAGGGGAAGGTATTAGCACCCCTCACGTCCGTCGTACTCGACGGGATCCACGTTTGTTGGTTTGTCTACGGGTGAAAGACAGTCTATCTACGGCTGCTAAATCTAAACAGAAAGAAACTGACTCGATAGAGCGTCGCACACTATGCCTACGTATTCTCATCAGAGAATGAGAAATCAGAGTCAACGTAGTTCGGGAAACTACGGGGGGAGTTGCTCGGAAAGACGTCGCGTCTTGGGCCTACATATTCTCATCAGAGAAATCAGAGCATGACGTAGTTCAGGCTAACTACGGCTAGACAAGGGTGTTCTCGGTCACACGGGGGTGAGAGATTAAGTTGACGATACTAGCATACGCATTCTAGCAGTTAGGTGACGGTTACGCAAGGGGAAGGTATTAGCACCCCTCACGTCCGTCGTACTCGATGGGATCCACGCTTGTTGGTTTGTCTACGGGTGAAAGACAGTCTATCTACGGCTGCTAAATCTAAACGGAAAGAAACTGACTCGATAGAGCGTCGCACTCTATGCCTATGTATTCTCATCATAGAATGCGAAATCAGAGTCAACGTAGTTCGGGAAACTACGGGGGGAGTTGCTCGGCAAGACGTCGCGTCTTGGGCCTACATATTCTCATCAGAGAAATCAGAGCATGACGTAGTTCAGGCTAACTACGGCTAGACAAGGGTGTTCTCTGTCACACGGGGGTGAGAGATTAAATTGACGATACTAGCATACGCATTCTAGCAGTTAGGTGAACGTTGCTCGACCATTGGAGACTTAGGCGTACCTGTTTGCGGTAGAACGGACGTAGTATGTCGGGTTTCGAGGTATGGGAACCTGCGGGAACTAGAACTACGGTCTGGTCTCAAATGCACTCGGGCGAGGGAAAAGGATAACATCAGTCATTAGCGGGAAAGTCTCGATCGCACAGCAGCGAGAGAGCAAAAGGTTAGTTGTTAGTGTGCTCGCTAGGACATCGCATCTTATGCCTACATATTCTCATCAGAGAAAGTCAGAGCAGCTGTAGTTCAGCTTACAGCTAAAACGGGGACCACAGCACAAATCTCATTTTATTAATATTCGGAAAGTTACAATGATAAACTCCTAAAAAATCATACCCATCTATCATGGAAAATCTAATGAAAAATAGTCCCCTAACAAGTGGACCTTTAATTCTACCTCTAAAAAGGCGTAAAAGAAACTCCTAAAAGAAAATATATCCTAAAAAGAAAATATTAAAATACTATCATTTTTTTATATTTTTCAATCCACTATACTTTCTATTTTTCTATTTTTACATTACATATTCTTTTTTTCCTAAAAAATCTAAGCAAATGAATATAAAAGAAAATAAAAACAAAGGGGGTGCACTGCAACAGGAGGGGTGTGAGCCAGAAAAATAAAACAGAATTGGGGCCCATCCCACTAAGTAAATTCTGAAAAGAAAATAAAAAACAGGGGGTTTATGGCCAAAACGGAGGTGTGAGTCCAGAAGAGCAAAGGATGGGCCCAGCCCAATCATACCAAACAACAACAAAAACGGGGGGAAGGGGGTTAGAAGAAAAACGAAGGTGTTGAACGGAATGGGCCTTAGAGGCCCAATACCCAACCGAGCCGCTTGATCCATCTCCTTCAGCAAAACCTAACCCTAATCTCAATTTTGCAGAACACTGTTCACCGCGCCGTCCCTCTCTTCTCCAAACTCTTTCTCTCGTTAGCTCTCTCAAACCCTAATCCCCTTTCTCACCTTCACCGTCGCCATCACTGAACTCCGCCCTCTCAAACTCTCGTCCCAACATCCATTGTTCGTCCCTTCCAACCCCTTCCTACAAGACTTCTCCTCAAACAAACAAAGCTCGAAAATCACACTATATTCAGCAATTAGCATTGATTGCAGTTTGGAAGGATCTTTAATGAAAACTTCATCGTTCTTGAACGAACCTGGACAACAATGGACGGACACCACGAATGGATGAAGGACGCTCTTAAAGGCTCAACGAAGGTCAAAAGTTCAAAGAAGCTTGATGAAGACCTTGGACGATGACGATGCGAAATCTGGAGGGCAAAGTGATGAGTGGATGAATCATGGTTGAGGCTGGATGCGTGAAGTTTCTGGATATGTTTGAAGATGCGCGGTTCCGCAGAAAAAACCGTGTGAATATGATGAAGGTTCATTGAGGATCTTGAAGTTCTGGAAAGTACTTTTAGGACGATGATCACTGATGAATGAATCTGGAAAAAAACGATGAAGGCGATGAAGGTTAATTGTGATTCTGGGAATTTCTTAGAAGGTCTATGAGGATCGTGATGAAGATCTCAAACGCTCGCTGGAAAACGTGTTTGTGAAGAGTTAGACGAGGATCGTGAAGGAACTATGGTGGAGATGAGTTTTCCGGCGAAGAGATCGATAGGAAGGTGATGAACATGATGATGAACACGGTGGTTTTCTGGAGAATCATGAAGATAGGATGAAGAACACGGTGAGTTCTTGAAGATTCCAGCGACGGTTGTTGATTCAGGCGACAGTTGCAGTTTGTTTCCGGTGATGGTTATGGTTATTTTGGCAGTTACCGGCGAGTTTTTGGCGCACGAGCCACCGTATGATTTTGCCGGTGAAAATCGGCGAGTTTGCATGCACTCCGGCGGTGAGGACGATGGCGCTACGTGGCAGCGTGCATGGGGGACGGAAGGGAAACGTGGCAGAGTGAGTGGAAGAGAGAGGGAGTGCCATGTGGGGTGGCATGCAGAGTGAAGTGGTAGCCTCTGCAGGTGAAACGTGGCAATGAAGTGGGAGAAAAGAGAGTGAACGTGTGGCGTGTTCTGTGAGTGAAACGTGGATGGAGAAAAAGCTGAGAGAAGCACACGCGGCTCTTTTATATGAGGACACGTGGACTGGACCTGGGGTGGGCCTCCAAAACTCTGACAACTGACCCACCGAAATTGGACTTTGATTAATTACCTGATTAAAAACCTCATTAATGCTAAACGGGAATTAACACAGCAATTAACCTAAATGCTAATTATGACCATTCCAAACCTAATTAAGTCTAATAACCTCAATTAAAACCCTAATTAGACACAATTAAATGCTAACGAAAATTTAAAACAGTAATTAAATCCTAAATGAAAATTAAAACTAATCTAATCCTAATTAATTCTAATAAACTCAATTAAAATCTAACTAAGACCCTAATTAACATCTAAAAAGGGATTTAACTATCTAATTAATCTAATTAAATCCTAAATCCCTAATTAAATCTAAAAAAGAGGATTAAGCCTATAAAACTATATTAATTTCTAAACTAATAAAAACTCTATTAAATCTATTAACTTCTATTTATTTTTATTTATTTCTAAACAAATAAAAATAGAAAAACCCTATTAATATTAAAAAAACCTAGTAAAAAGAATATCCTATTAAAAATCATTTTTAAAAAACTCTACTTAATATCTAAAAAATATGATTTATTCTTAAAAAGGAATTAAAACTAAAATCTATTTAAAAACAATTAATATCTATTAAAAAATCTCACTAACACCTAGAAAAATCAATTAAATCTATAAAAATTCTAGAAAATAAAGGAAAAAACCTAAAAATATCAAGGAAGCCGATTAAATCGATTAGCAAACTATATCGAAATAAACGGTAAAAATCCGGACACCGAGATGTCCTCAAAAACAACAGCGAGAGCTGAAAACACCGGGACGAGCACCGATTCTCAAAATACGTCCTCGTACTGGTCTGGAATGCCTGAAGCGCGATCAGAGGGCTGTAATCCCGATAAAGTCAACCTGACTGGAAAAAATGCAATGTACGTGGTATGCAAATACAAAATGAAATGAGTCGAAACATGAGCCAAATTGCGATAAGTAGTTGGTCAAATTTTGGGGTGCAACAATAGTCGATCTGAACTATTCCTAATTTCTTTCTCAAATTCAGGAATCTATCGATATTCAATCCTTTAATGAAAATGTTGGCCAACTGTATTTCACTTGAGCAGTGCCTAACTTCAAGTTCACCTCGATTTACCTTTTCCATTAAGAGGTGAAATCTAGCTGCGATATGCTTACTTCTTCCATGCAGAACTGGATTCTTCGCCAGATATATGGCTGACTTGTTGTCGATCTATAGTACCAGAGGTTTCTTCACTTCGGCCTCCATTTCTTCAAGCACAGATCTTATCCAAATTACTTGACAAGCAGCATAGAATTCTGCTATATATTCAGCTTCACATGATGAAAATGTCATCACATGTTGCTTTCTCGAGCACCATGAAATTAGGGCACAAAATACTTGAAAGAAATATCCAGTAGTGCTTTTTCGATCTTCCTTATCTCCGCAACAGTTAGCATTTGAATAACAAGTAACCATTACTTCTTTGCTTTCAGAGTCTCGTTGAAATAAAATTTCATAGTTTGTCGATCCTTTTGAGTATCTCAGGATTCTTCTTGCAGCCTTCATGTGTGACACCCTTGGTTCACTCATGTATATGCTCACTAGTCCGACAGAGGAACATATAGCAGGTTGACTATTGCACACACATCTTAGAGATCTGACAATCTATTTGAACAAAGTTGCATCGACTTTGTCTTTCTCTCCATTCTTCTCGAACTTTAAATTTGGTTTGATTGATGAAGATGCAGGAGTTGAATCATCCATTCTGAATCTCTTAAGTAACTCTTTGACATACTTTCTTTGATGTAGTATTATGCCTTGCTTCGACATTTAAAATTTTGTGCCTAGGAAGTATGACAACTTTCCCAGATCCGACATTTTAATTCCTTCTTCATCAGCTCTTTGAACTTCGACAAGCTCTTCGGGATATTTCCAGTTACTAGTGAATCATCGACATATAAGAAAATTATTGTTATACCTTGTGCCACAACTTGAACATAGGTATAACAATATGAGTCGGTTTTCTTTTTCCATGCCCTAGGTGCCTGCTTGAGACCATAGAGCGCTTTGTCAACTTGTATACTTTAATTGCTTCCTCCTGAATCACAATCCTCGGAGGTTGTGTGACATACACCTCTTCTTCTAAAGGTCCATTCAAAAATGATGATTTCACATCTAAGTGAAATGTTGACCAGCATTGCTTGCATGCCAAGGCCACCACTAGTCGAATAGTTTCCAATCTTGCAATAGGTGAAAATACTTCAGAGTAGTCGAGTTATTCTCTCTGGAGAAATCCTCGAGCTACCAATCTCGCCTTATGTCTTGCTATCGACCCATCAGCATTGTGCTTCAACTTGAACACCCACTTTACTTCGATAGCTTTTGTATGAGCTGGCGGTTCGACCAACTTCCATGTGTTATTTCTTTCAATTGTTTGTAACTCTTCGACCATAACAGACTTTCATTATTTATCTTTAAAGGCTTCTCTATAGTTGATTGGTTCAACACCTGCAAGTAAAGAAAAATGGACTAGTTCCTTATCTATTGTGACTTCATCATCACCAACCACTTCATAGTCTTGAAGTCTTGTTGGACGAGTTCTAATTCTTTGAGGTCTCTGACTTGTGTCAGCCATATCCTGTTCGACTTCGAATGTGTCGAGAATGTCAACAATTGTTTCGACTTCTTCTTCGACTAGAGTATCAATAATATCTTCGACTTCGACATTATTATTTGCTTCGTCGAAATCATAGCTCATCAGTGGCTTGTCAATTGCATTACTAGAATTCCAATCTCATGCAGAATTTTCACCAATCACAATGTTTCGACTCATCACAATCTTTTGATTAATTGGATTGAATAACATGTTGCTTTTGCCCCAATGTTCAATGCTCCTTAGTGAAAAACTCTTTCAACAAATGGTATCATGAGCCTTTGGTTCGAGAAAGGGACCAGCTTACTTGTATCAAATGCCTAGGAAGTGGTGTCCCATTGAAATCAAATGCCTAGTAAGAGATGTCTAGTAATAGGTGTCAATGGCGATACATATGTATGTGGACAAAAGAGATTCTACTTGAAATGCATTCACACTTGAGAGGGAGTGTTAAAATAATAAAGTCAAGTGTTAATTAGAGTTTCACATTAATTTTATTACTCTCAACATTACCTTAGATTTGAGCTTTACACCGAGTAGATTTTTTATCACAAAAGCAAATGTTCAAGTAAACAATTTAAGAATTTTGTCACTGGATGAATAAAGTCTTGATGAAAAAATAGATTGTTGAGATTTAGAGCTCAATTTTTGTTAACACCTTCATCAAAAACGCAACCAAAAGAATGAAGCAAAACCTCTCAAGTTATTAATTTTTATGCTTAAATACAAGTTGTTTTTTCAACGCTTGTTGCTATGAAAGAGGATCCTCATACTCTGCTAGGAGTGTTCTTTGTCCTTTTCCATAGTGCATAGATGAAATTATATTTGAATAACTTGGTGTCCTTGTTTTGATGTAAATACTAGTAAATCAGCTCTATAAACTGTTGTGGTCCAAAGCTTTATTGTATTGTAGCAATGAAACAGAAGAAATGTTCCATTGAAAAATGTGATTATGGATGACGATGATATACCATTGATTTCACAATGTCTGTCAGAAGGAAAATCAACCATTAAGTTGGTGAAACCAATAAATAAATCATACAACATATATAAAGGAAGATGTGCTGAATTCACATGAAAGGAAACTCAACCATGGTTTGGCTTTAATTTGCAGTTGCGGTCGCAGATCCAATTGTTGCAATTGTAGTCATTATAACGTGAATTTTGATTGAAAGAATTTGAAATACACAATTAAAAAATACTGTGTTACGGTTTTTTATAAGTAACTTGAGATTTAGTACTAAATTTTGAATTTTGACAAAAAAAAATATTTAAAAAAAATTGTCTGATGCAGTTCGTAATGTAAAAGAATGCATGATTTCAAATCACACACCAATTGCAATCGAATGCAGATACAGAGACTACCACATCAACAACATTACAATCTCAAAAGAAATTGTGGACTGCAATTTAAAACTATAAACTCAACCATTAAAAGAGAGTAAGAGAGAATAGTGAAATTGAAATCTCTAGTAAAAATTTGAAAGCCAACAATGTGAATGTTTCCCATATCATTTCATATAAGAAATAAATAGATATTGCATACGGGAAGTTTGCCTTCGAATCCCCTAAAGTCAATTTAACATATGAACTAGTTCGATCCATTTCAATACTTGTAGAGTTTCATAAACCAAGTTGCAATAAATTAGGCATAGACGTGAAACCATACATTAAATCCAAAACCAAACTAAGACCACTTTTTCAATTTTGAAAAAAAAAAAGGAAGAGTTGAAATGTTGGTATTACATTCAAACATGCTCATACTGCACAATATCATGGTTTTGAATAGAGATAGCGTTTTCATTCTCAAAAAGATAAAGTAAAACAAGTGAAATAGTTAAACTTTTTTGAAAGAAAGCCTATTCACCAACCACAAATACATAAAAGGCAGCAGCCAGCTACCCTATAAATTGTATGTCACAAAAAATGCCGAGCCCTCATATCTGCGACTTATAACACAGATTTCGTTTACAGCCTTTGTGCACCATCTAAAATAAATAAACAATGAATCTATATGCGTAGAGTGAAAGAGAGAGTGACCGAGAAAGCTACGGAGAAAAAGAGAATGTAACCAATGATGTAGGTCAGGCTGTGAACAAAACTGTGTGGCCACTCAATAGTCTATTTGTCCATCATTGGGCAGTAAAACATAGAATGGAGATATAAACGGTTTTTTATGTTTTAAACTCAGAAAATTGAAAAGCACAAGCAATGCATAATCTATTGCGGGTTGACATGGTCAGATGCACGCTAATGTGGCCATTACGGTAATATGATATCTACCGCAACCGCTGATGGACTTTTTTTATGGACCTATTCTTTAGTAAAATTAGTTTTAATTAATAGTTGCTATTTTTTCTGTTTAGTTAATAAAGAGACCTATTCTTCAGGTCCTTATTATTCTCTCACTTAGACTTCTAAGAGGCAACGTTCCTTTTTATTGTAAAGGCTATTTAAGCCATGTTCTTCCTTGAATAAAATAAGAAGTGATTTCATCTCTCAGCAAACATTGAGTCTGTATTTTAAGTGTGTGAACACGAGTTTCTACAAGTGGTATCAGAGCCTCACCACGAGGCCTGATCTAGAGAATGAGAAAAATGTCGAATGATGGACAAAACTTGTTGAGTATTCCTAAGTTTGATGGGGAAAAATTATCTATTCGCAGCCATAGATAAGAGCATTCTGAAAACAGTACTGTAGAAAGACACATCTGCACAACTTTGGGAATCAATGAGAAGGAAATATCAAGGAAGTAAGAGAGTACAAAGAGCCCAATTGCAAGCTCTCATAAGAGACTTTGAAATCCTGGAAATGAAAGAAGGAGAAACTATTGTCGAATATTTCTCCAAAGTCATGACGGTAGCAAACAACATGCGCAACAATGGAGAGGCAATGCAAGACACTCAAATTGTGGAGAAAATTATGCGGACTCTCACCGAGAGGTTTAATTACATAGTTGTCTAGATAGAGGAATCAAATGACATAAACCGCCTCTCAGTCGATGAACTTCAAAGTTAACTCATTGTCCATGAACAAAAGTTCTGAAGAAGGATCAATGAAGAAGAGCGGGTGCTTAAAGTGACTCAAGAGGAGAGAAGCGGAAGAGGAAGAGGCAGAAGCACGTTTGGAGGATATTGAGGACGGGGTCGAGGGAGACCATCACCAGCTTACAAAGCAGCAATAGAGTGCTTCAAGTGTCACAAAAAAGGACACTTCCAGTACGAATGTCCAGATTGGGAAAGAAGGGACAACTTTGCTGAATTAGAGCATGAAGATGAGCTGTTACTCATGGAATATGTTGAAGAAAAGAAAGCAACAAGAGAAGAAATATGGTTCTTGGACTCTGGATGTAGCAATCACATGAGCGGAAACAAAAAGTGGTTTACAGACTTGAATGAGGGCTTCAAGCAAACAATGAAATTGGGAAATGACATTCGTATTGCAGTGATGGGAATAGGAAGTGTGTGGTTATGTGTAAATGACATCGTTCAGGTAATTACCAATGTTTATTATATTCCTGAACTAAAGGATAATTTGTTAACTATTGGGCAGTTACAAGAAAAAGGGCTCACTGTATTGATTCAGAATGGCACCTACAAGGTGTTTCATCCTAGTAGAGGACTAATCATGCATTCAGATATGAGTGGAAATAGAATGTTCTATTTCTTGACGAAGATGGTGTCAACTCCACCTAAATGTATGCAATTTGAAGCTGATGATGAATCATGACTATGGCATTCACGGTTTGGACATCTCAACTACAAGGGACTCAGAACTCTTGCTTATCGAAGAATGGTTGAAGGGCTTCCTACCGTGAAAACTCCACAGAAGCTGTGCACACATTGTCTCGTAGGAAAGCAACACCGAGATCCCATTCCTAAAAGAAATCTCTGGAGAGCAACACAAAAATTGCAGCTTGTTCACCCAGACATTTGTGGTCCTATTAGCCCAATTTCCAACAGCAATAAGAGGTATATTCTAAATTTTATTGATGACTTTACAAGTAAAACTTGGATATATTTTTTGAATAAAAATCAGAAGCATTGGAGGCTTTCAAAGGATTCAAAACATGGGCTGAAAAAGAGGCTGGAACAAGCATCAAGTGTTTGAGAACGGATAGAGGAGGCGAGTATAACTCAAAGGAGTTTACAGACTTTTGCAGCACTCATGGGATCACTCGACAACTAACGGTAGCATACACTCCCCAACAAAATGGTGTTGCTGAGCGGAAGAACCGAACGATCATGAATATGGCGCGCTCCATGTTATCTGAGAAACAAATGCCAAAGGAATTCTGGGCTGAAGCGGAAAATTGGTCGATTCACATTCTTAATAGATGTCCAACAACAGCTCTTGAAAACATGACTCCACAAGAAGCATGGACTGGCTGCAAACCAAGAGTGGATCACTTTCGAATATTCAGATGTCTCGCTCATGTACATGTTCCAGATCAGAAAAGAATGAAGCTAGATGACAAAAGTAAAACACACATTTTTCTTGGTGTGAGCAAGGAGTCCAAAGCATACAAACTCTTTGATCCTATTACCAAGAAAATAACAATCAGCAGAGATGTAAAATTTGAAGAAAATGCATGTTGGAAGTGGGAACAAAGTAAAGAAAGAGTGCAATCAGATGCACTAGAATGGGAAGACAAAAATTCAGATGCTAACAAAGAATTAGAGTTAGAAGAAGACTCTGATTCTAACAATACAAGTAACACAATCTCACAAACAGGAGGAAACCCCTCCACAACCTCATCAGGTGGAAGCGAACCAAACTCACCTAAAGGCAGATCTCGAAGAGCTCCTGCATGGATGTCAGAATACACAACCGGAGAAGGACTCTCAGAGGAGGAAGAAGCAGCAATGATGATAATAGAAGAAGATCCAGTCACATACAATGAAGCTGCGAAAGAGAAAAAATGGAGAGATGCGATGGCTAAAGAGATTGATTCGATAGAGAAAAATGGCACGTGGGGACTCACAACCTTGCCGAGTGGAGTCAAAGCTATTGGAGTTAAATGGGTTTTTAAAACTAAGCTTAACGAACATGGTAATATAGAGAAGCATAAAGCTAGGTTGGTGGCCAAAAGATATGCGCAACAATATGGGATTGACTACACAAAGGTGTTTGCTCCGGTGGCTCGTCTTGATACAGTAAGACTTATCTTGGCAACTGCAGCTCAAAACAAGTGGGAAGTATACCAATTAGATGTCAAGAGTGTATTCCTTCAAGGAGAACTTAAGGAAGAGGTGTATGTACAACAACCTATTGGCTTTGAGAAGAAGGGTGAAGAAGAAAAGGTATATAAGCTAAATAAAGCTTTATACTGTCTGAAACAGGCTCCGCGAGCATGGTACAGTTGCATAGAATCCTACTTCGTTCGAGAGGGCTTTGAAAGGTGTGCTTCTGAACATACGCTCTTTACAAAAGAAAAGGAGGGAGGTAAAATCCTATTGTCAGTCTTTACGTTGATGATTTAATTTATACTGGGAATAATAAAAGTATTTGTGAGGAATTTAAGATGTCAATGATGCATGAGTTTGACATGTCTGATTTGGGAAAGATGAGTTATTTTCTTGGCATGGAAATTATACAGAATTCAAAGGGAATATTCATGTGTCAAAGAAAGTATGCGAGAGAAGTGCTAGCAAGGTTTGGCATGTCTGATAGCAAACCAGTTGGAAATCCTATTGTGCCAGGCACGAGGCTTTCCAAGGATGAGAAGGGAACCAAGATCGACTCAACCATGTTCAAGCAAGTTGTTGGAAGCTTGATGTACTTGACAGCAACAAGACCAGACATTATGTTTGGAGTGAGTTTGATTAGCAGATATATGTCAGTTCCAACTGAGGAGCATTGGTGTGCGGCAAAGAGGATATTAAGATACATCAATGGCATAATTGAAATGGGAATTCTCTACAAAGGAGAAAGAACCACATAATTGGTGGCATACACGGACAACGACTTTGCAGGAGATCTTAATGACAGGAAAAGTACTTCTAGTTTTGTATTTCTTCTTGCAGGAGGTGCAATTTCTTGGGCATCAAAGAAGCAGCCTGTGGTTACATTATCTACCATTGAGGCTGAGTACATTGTCGCAGCTTCTTGCGCATGTTAATACATTTGGCTTACGAGGTTACTCGAAAAACTTGGCCATAAAGGAGAAGAAGGCAGCATAATGTACTGTGATAACAGTTCAACAATACAATTGTCAAAGCATTATGTGTTCCATGGCAAGAGTAAACACATAGATGTGAAGTTTCATTTTTTGAGAGACTTGGTGAATGAAGGAACTGTGAAGTTGAAGTACTGTAATACCCAGAATCAAATTGCAGATATTATGACAAAGCCATTGAAGAAGGAACAATTTATCAAGCTACGAGAAATGTTAGGGTTGATGTCTGTAATAGAAGTAAGCTGATTTAGTTACAATATTCGGCTTAAAGGAGGGATTGATGGACTTTTTCTTGATGGACCTATTCTTTAGTAAAATTAGTTTTAATTAATAGTTGTTATTTTCTCTCTGTTTAGTTAATAAAGAGACCTATTCTTCAAGTCCCTATTATTCCGTCAGTTAGACTTCTAGGAGGCAACGTTCCTTTTTATTGTAAAGGCTATTTAAGACATGTTTTTCCGTAAATAAAATATGAAGTGATTTCATCTCTCAGCAAACATTGAGTCTGTATTTTAAATGTGTGAGCACAAGTTTTTACAACCGCAATGATTATGAACACTTCAAAACCTCAATATGAGCATTACCTTTATCCGCAACCGGTTTGTATACCATATAACAGCATTTCTAAAATGTGTGATGAGTTCATTCAAATTACCTATAGGTATGTGGTTTATTTATCCATGTAAGTATATAAAATGAAAGAACCATCTTATGATTGTCGGATCTAGCTTTTTAGGATGCATATTTCCATCAATAATGCTTTTAAAACTGCTCGCAGCATATTGAAAATATCACCACTCACTCAATCTAAAAATAAACAGCATAACAGGAAATAAAATACTAGAAGACAACAGTGGTATCAGTGGTGGATAGTGGACCATGATAGAGAGCCAAAAATCTGACATAAAGCCCACATATGGCACCTTCATATTCGCATATTGCATCTATTTGGTCCCTTTTAGATATCAGATCACCAACAACTAACAGAGAATCAGCTATAGCTCGAATTTGAAGGACATACTCAAAGATTGAACGATTACCTTTTTAACTTCTAATAGCCAACAATTCAATATCAAATTGATGCAAATCTAACCTGAACAAAAAAAAAAAAAAAAAAGCAACAGCCTTGGGAATAAGATCGCAATACAGAAAATGTGATGGATTTTTAGAGCAATTATAGTTAAAATTAGATTTAACATACAAACTCAAATCAATAAACATCCAGACAAAGAAGGAACCCAAAGCAATCAAATCTTATAACCATCTTGCACTTTTCTAAAGCTGAGAAAGAATATACTAACCTAACACAATCGAGGTGGATGCGACATTTCAAAGATTAACTAAATATATTATAAAAATATTTTAACATCATGAACCACTGTTTACAATGATATGTAATATTAAATTTATGTTAACGTTAATAAATTGTCTATTTAATGTTTATTTTGATATTAATTTATTTTGTTTTTCATTCTGCCGTTATTCCTACTTGTTTCTGCTTTGAACTAACACAATACATTTTAGAATATTGAAGTATGGGAGAGTTTCGAAAATACATCTCCGAATAAAACTTTTGTGCATACAGAGACGCATTTCCGAATTAAATTTTAACAGAATAAAATTTTATCAGCAATTTTCTTTGAGGTGGGTGTTAAAAAATGTGGAGATATAAATTTTCAGATACTAGAGACAATTGTGACTTTTCACGGGGGTGAGGTGAACATATAAGGGTGAAAAGAGAGCGATCCCTAACATTTTATGTTACACTTGTCAATTATCACATTTAACTAGGGCTGACAATGAATCGAACCAACTTGAAAATAGTTCGAAATTCGATTCGACAATTAAATCGTTGAACTAGGTTCATGAACCAAATGAGTTGAGTATGTATGAGCGAAAAATTAAGTTCGTTAACTAAATGAGCTGAACTTGAACTATACATAGTTCGACTCGTTAGGTTCATGAGTCAACTCGATTACATATGAGAAGAATTATATTGTATTTAAGATTAGGTTTAAATATTTACTCCAAATCTTAGACAAATTTAATCTTCAATTTAGTAGTTTTTGAATTAGACTCTCAAATGTATCTCTTGAAAGTTGTGTAGGTTTTGAATTAGTAGATTTCGAAGATAAAGTTAAATTTCAATATGATAACTTTTATTTTATTTTAATATTTTATTTTTAAAAAATATATTTATTTAAAATGTTAAATATACTAAAAATATATATATATATTTAAAAAAATAGTTTTTAAGTCCGTGAATCATGTGAGCTGAACCTAATAAGATGAACCTAACGAGTTGAACCGAACTGTTCGTGAACTTATAACGAGTCGAGTTTGAGCTTAAAAAAAAGTTTGTGTCGAACTCGTACATTTCTTAACGAGTCGAGCCGAACTGAAGTGAGTTCGACTCGACTCATTTCCAGCTCTACATTTATCCAATGTTACAATTCATTATTATACTTTCAATCCAATTAAAATTATTTAAGGATTGAAGTTTTACACCTTATGTTACACTTATGAAAAAATTCATTTGTTCTGACAAAAATTCATGTGGTTGCTTCATAGAACAACACATGTCGGTCTTCAAATACAAGGTGAGTAGCCCCTTGTTGAGGACCCTGCTGAGATGACTGTTGAAAAACAGGCGTTACAGCCGCTATGTAAGACGATGGATGATATTGCTGGCGATGGTTCCTGGAACTTTGCGCCTTTTTTCCATATGTTACAACACTTACGTCACCCTCCTTCTTTTTATGAAAATTGTTAGTCAGTTTCTTGGCAGCATTAGCGCTTGAACTGGCATTTGATGTTGTCACCTTCCCACTTTTTAAACCGGTTTTTTTTAGGCTTGTAACTAGTTCGGTTCGTCAAAGTCGAATCAAGTTTTGACTTGTTTTCCAAATCCAGAAGATGATTTTGATGCCCGGATCTCACTCTCAAAGTCTTTTATTTCTAACTATCTGGTTGTCAATTATCACATTTAACCAATGTTACAATTCATTATTATACTTTCAATCCAATTAAAATTATTTAAGGATTGAAGTTTTACACCGAGTCATTCTGTATAATTATTTTGAATTTCTTAATTTTTTTTCTCTTTTCAAAAATCAAAATCAAAATATCTGAAAGTTATTTTAACTTTTCAATTTTAAAACATATAAATTGAAGACAGTTTTCAAAGTCACTTTGTAAAACTAGATAATCAAAAAAGTTTTATCATCTTCAAATTTAAAAAACAAAATCAAACCAGCTCTAAAATTCTGAATACATGATATCATAGATACCAATTATAATTTGCTACTGTTTGAATGATGTAAACATAACTAATTGAGCTCTATGTTAACAGGATCAACCTTAATTCTAATGGCCTAGTGAGCTTCAATATTGTAGCTTGTTACATCAGAAAATCATGCAGGTCGACATTCTACAACTTGCTGAAAACCTGCAAAATCTCTAAAACTCAATGAAAGCTTAAAGATTCATGAGTATATGTTAAAAGAAAGAAAGTTAATATTCAATTGACAATGTGAAACAAAGAGTCACCATGCTCGAGATAAGTGCTTATGAGAAGAACCAACCAGCTCTTGATAATCCAAATATGCAAATAAATGAAAATCAGAAAAAGCAACTTTATCGCATAACTTAAAATCTCTATAAACATTAAACATAAATTCCAAAACCAAACTGAGACACCTTTTTCAATTTAAAAAATAGCATGAAGACGAGTTTAAATGCTCGTATTACATTCAAACATGCTCATACATACTGCACAACATCATGGTTCTGAATAAAGATAGCATTTTCATTCTCAAGAAGATAAAGTAAAACCAGTGGAATAGTTAAATTTTTGAAATAAAGTCTATTCACTAACCACAAATGCATAAAAGGAAGCAATCAGCCACCCTAAAAATTATAAGTCACAAAAAATGCAGAGCCCTCAGATCTCATACCTAAGCTTATAAATCATCTGTGGCTTATAACACAGGTTTCGTTTACGGCCTTTGTGCACCATCTAAAATAAAATAAATAAATAAACAACGAATCTATATGTGAAGAGTGAAAGAGAGAGCGACCGAGAGAGCGACAGAGAGAAAGAGAATGTGAGAAGCAATGGTGCAGGTCAGGCTGTGTGAACAAAACCGTGTGGCCACTCAATAGTCTATTTGTCCATCATTGGGCACTAAAACATAGCATGGAGCAATAAACTCTACTTTATATTTTAAACCAAGAAAATTAAAAAAGCACAAGCAGTGCATAATCTCTTGCAGCCTAATATGTTCTGATGCATGTTGATGTGGCCATTATGATGCAGTCGTTGCGGCATTATGATGCATATTTTAGTGTGATTTAGGATCACGCCGCAGTTGCAGTGTTATGATGCAGATGCGGATACTACCGTAATCGCAATGTTTATGAACATTTCAAAACCTCAATATGAGCATTACCATCTTTATCTGTAACCGGTTTGTATACCAAATCACAGCATCACAAAAATGTGTGTTGAGTTCATTTATCCATGCAAGTATCTAAGGAAAGAACCATTTTGTGTTTGTCAAATCTATCCTTTTAGGATGCATACTTCCATCAATAATACTGTTAAAACTGCTCATAGAATAGTGAAAATATCATCATTCACTCAATCTAAAAATAAACAGCATAACCGGCAATAAAACGCTTGAAGACGGCAGTAGTATTGATGGTGGATAGTGGACCATGACGGAGAACCAAAACTCCGACATATGGCACCTTCATAGCGCTGTGGCACCACCATCCTTCACAAATTTGGCCATGGCAAAGAGCCTGAAGACCATCGCTGTGATGATATCCGCCATGGCCGACATTGGACAACACAGGAAAAGGCTTAAAGCCAACAATTCAATAGCAAATTAATGCAAATCTAACATGAACAAACAAACAAAAAAAGCAACAGCGTTAGGGATAAGATCCCAATACAGAAAATGTGATGGAATTTAGAGCAATTAAAGTTAAAATAATATTTAACATACAAACCCTAATCTCATAGCCAAGAAATGGACAAACATTCAAGCTAAGAACGGACCCAAAGCACTCAAATCTCATAACTTAATACAAAGGAATGTTCAATTTTTTCCCTGATTTCATTCACAACCATCTTGTAATTTTCCAAAGCTGAGAAAGAATATTCTAACCTAATACGCTTAAGGGTTTTAAGAATTTAAGAAGAAGAATTTAGAGAATTAAGTTGAGAAAGTACTTGTAATATATTCAGGTAAGTAAAATGCATTTTTGCGTCACTGAGATTCTTTCCTCACAAAGGTGAAATGTAGATGATGCAGATTGTTTTAATTTGAGTTAAAAGGTGAAGGATAGATGATGCACCGAAAATAATTGACATTACCGTGGAATAAGCGAGAACTTATCAAAGATGCTGTAGATGCTGTATATGTGTGCAATATCCGATAATTCATCTTGGCACAAATGTAATGGATTGGTTCGACCCATATACTAAAAAAAGACGGTTTCTCTTTATAACTCTATAGAGTGTTTTTTCACCGCTGTGAAAAATCCATAAATGTCTTTAGCGATTGAAAATACATATCTAAACGAATCTCTTTTATATACTCATCAGACTAAATTGTTGAGATATGTATTTTGTTAAAATTCAGTCTAAAGATACATGCATTTATGTATAAATTTTAAGGTGAGTTTGGAGATGCATCTCGGTTATCATCTTCAATGTAATATTCAATGAGTTTTTTTAGATACATCTCTGAAATATATTATGTTACGTCAAATCAAAAACAACAAAAAAACAATTACAAAATGTTTGAAAAACAACACAAATTAACATCCAAATACTTAATATTACATAGATAATCGTTAACATAAATTTAACATTACGTTTCCTTACAAACTGGTGGTTTAGGACGTTGCAACATCTTTAGAATATCTTCGTTCAATCTTGCAACCATCGTATCCACTTCAATCAGACCTTTTGTTGTTGAGTAACTGTAAAATGTAATCTGTGTAACTCTTAAATCCTCGTACGCATTCAGTTCAAACTTGATGCGTCGTATGTTCCCTTCATCGTCAATCAAGGATGAATATTCCGAGCTTGACAACTCTCTAATTTTTTGGATATCACAAAAGAGTAATCAATTTAGATTTTAGATCTAAGAGAGGTATGTTCTCGAAGATCCTAAATTGAAGTTGAGGTTTTGCGCCATTGAATTACACAAAAGCAAGATAGGGATATGTATTTGTCATACCCCAAATTTTACCCTTAGATTATTATGTTCATTTCTCATTTCATCTCATCTAACTGCTAATCAATTTGCTCAGTCTGTCGGTTTTGCAGGAAATATCACCTTGTGTGCGATTTAATTGGTGAAGGGTAAAAAGGGTCATTAATTTGTAGTCCGCCGACAATTCATGAAGCCAATGCGTCATCAGGAATTCTTCAAGTGATTAGGGGTTCTCGTGACACAGTACTTTTTATTCAAGAGTCGAGATTTAGTCGTCAGTTGAATTTCAGAAGTGCTTGTTGATTCATAAACTCTATGGAGCTAAGTGTGTTGCAATATAAGTGGATTCAGGTTAAATTGGTGCAAGGGTTTGCTTTGAAGAATTTATTCTGACAGACACACGTTTTCCTACTTTCTGCTAGTCGTCAGTCGATTTTAAAGAAAACAGTGGAATTTTGGTTCGTGTTGAGTTTATAATGAACATATGTGGGTTTGATCATGATTATCAGTCGAGCTGATTCAGGTTACCGAGTTAAATCATTTGAGATGTGATTTGAGTTTTAAATGTGGAAGACAGTTTGTTTCGCCGTTTAATTGATTTTCTCTGCTTATCTGTTCAAGGTCATAGTCACCGATATTATTATCGTGTACGAATTAATTTGCAAAGGGATTTGATGGACTTGACAGTTACGTCGGGTTTAAATCGTGCAAGATGATTAATTTGTCGAATTCGCAGTTGGAACGTCAAAGCTTAATCGAATAATTTTCATTGGGTTGAATTTAATCGGACGGATTTATTTGGATGAGTTTAATCATATGGAGTTAGTCGTTTGGATTTAACCAGATGAATTTTAATCGAATGGACTTAATTAGGTGAATTTAGTCGGAGGAATGTAATCAGATGGATTCAGTCGGGTAAATTGAATCAGATGAATTTATTTGTATGGATTTAAGCGGATGAACTTCGTTGGACAAATTTAACCAGGTGAATTTATCTGGAAGAATTTATTTGGTGAATTTAATCCAATAAATTTAGTCGGGTGAGTTTAATCGGTTGAGTTTATTTGGAGGAATTTAATCGGAGAAATAAATTCAATTTGTTAAGAAAAATAGAATTTATTTATTCTATATTTTTTATTACAATATACAAAATGATTACAATTTTAAACCCATTCCTAAAAAGTCCTAATTTTTCTAAGATGGTATTCGTGCCGATCTTCATCTTCGACTTTTTTCCGGATCTGGAAAAATACCGACAACAGATGCAAATAATGGTTAAGTGGCTAGAATCGATAAAAATGGTTTGTTTACTGATTATTCTGATACCCTCAGTTAATTTTCATCATCGGGTATGTCGGGAGGGCAATAACGACAAAGTCGTCGCCAGCTCCCGACTTTTTTATTTTTTCAACCCCGGCACCGACCCGGCAATTTCTATTCCAATTTAGTCTAGGAGAGAGAAAAAGTGATTTTGAAAAAAGTGCTTTTGGAAAAAAGCGCTTATTCTAAAAATGATTTTTTGCCAAACAAGTCATAAACAACTTTCCCAAAAGATTATGAACCACAACGGATCAAACAACCATCCAAGCAAGTTCAACAACGGTTTTCCCAAAATTCCTCAACCAAACCACAAATTTCGCGACAAGCATAACAACCATAACAATCTCATCACCAAAATCATAACAGCAGCAACATTTCCTCAAATTGTTGCGAAAATAAATCCAACAACATAGAAAACGCAACAAATCTCAGATTTAAAACAACCCAACAAAGTAAATCGTCAAAAAAGGCGCAACAAAGAGGATCTAGGCAAAAAAATCAAAATCCGAACTAATATAAATCAGTTCATCATCAGTCCTTGAAGGGGGGAGTTCATCCGAAAAATAAGAAAAAAAGGGGAGAGAAATCATCAGAAAGGGATTTAGAAAAACTCAGCAAAACAACAGCAAGCGAAGAACATCAGGAGTTCATCAGAGAAAAGGATTGAAAAATTCCAAAAGCTACAACAAGCATCAATCAAAGTTCATCACCAAGAACAGACAAAGGGGACAGCCTCAGAAGCTCAGCTTCATCACCGGCATCCACCACCGACTCAAATCGCTCCCAACCCTGTAAAAAGGGTGAGCAATTTGACACTAATCATTTTTATTTTCATTTCATGGTTGCAGAATGCTCAGAAGACAACATATGCAAAGGAGAATGGCGAAAGAAAAGCGGAAAATGAAAGCTCGAAGAAGCTTCAATGGCCGTCGCAGATGGAGAAAGAGGAAAGGGTCAAAGACGAAACCCTAGAAGCATTCAGCCCCAAAACTAACTACCCCCTTTTATATATTTGTTTTATATTATTATTATATTATTATTTTTTTCTTACTTCATTTCTTTTTAGCATATAATTTAAAAGAAACTTAATAAAGAAAAACATTTCTAAATAACTTAACATTAAAATTTAATTTTTAATAAAACTAAATCAAAAACCATTTTCTAAAAAAAGACGTAATTAAGTATCTTTTTTTTAAAACCAATTTTTAAAAACAAAACTTAAAATTAAAAATCATTTGTAGAACTTAAAATTCGAACTTCTTTTAGAACTTAAGATTAAAGCAAGACCCTTTTTTAGGATTAAAACCTTTTAATAAAAAAAATTCATTTTAAAAATTAAATTTGAAATTTTTTAATTTAAAAACTAACTTTAAAAAGAAAAAAAAAGAAACTAAGATTTTTTTTATGGATTAAAACTTACCATAATTAATATTTTTTTAGATTAAAACTCATTTAAAAAAAAAAGCTCCAACTTAAAAGTTTCTTTAAACTAAAATTAACACTAAACTATTAAAAATTTGTAATTGTAACTTAACTTTTTTTTTATTTTAAAAAGGGGACTTAATTGTAGAAAATTATTTTTAAAACTTAATTAAAAAAAAATTCTTTAATTATTAGTCTATTAATCCAATTCTTTTCTTAAAATCCAAATTTTTGTGAATACTAATTTCTGACAAATTCTCAAACTAACATTAAACTTTTCTTAAAAATATGGCTAACATCTCGATTTCAGTTACGAATTAATTTTGCTCGTTTATGGCCCCATTAATTTTGTATAACGCTTATGTCGTTCTTTTCATATTTCTCCTTTGTACAGTTGTTAATTTCACATTCTTTCTTATTTTATTTTGGTTGTAATTTATGCTAGGCAATCGCCGCTTGTATTCCGTTCTTGCTCTTACATAATTTTCCATACTTCAATACTGTCGCTTAATTAATTTTTTCATTGCATGACTTACCGCATATTCCCCCCCGAAGGATAGGTTTAGCCGTTTGACCGCCGCGTCAATAGTCCTTACCCTTGACTCTTTCATCTTTCAAACCCTAGTTGCATAGGCGTCCCACCGCGGACAAGTTTACCATTCACCCTAGCATTAGGATAAGGAGTTACCGTACTCCACATTAGGTTTCCCGTCGTGGAATACCTATTTTACCCCTTTTCGATTCAACTCTTTTCAACGTAGAAATAGGAGTCGCCGCACTCCACGTAAGCGCTTCCTTAAGAACACTTATTCCCCATTAAAACCTTGACCACCGTCAAGAAGTTTCTCTTACTCCCTTTCAAGGGGAACTACGATTACTCTGATTCCATCCCCTACCTCGGATACGTAGGTACAAGATGCAAATCTTGGCGAGTAAACTTAGGACTAACCCTTAGGTCTTTCTTTCACCTTCTAACCCTTAGCATATACCCTTAAGCAAATAATATAGCAAAATATCAACATTAAAACAAGAGGTTCCTATAGAGTAATATAGAAGTTTAGGGTGATAATACCTTCCCTAAGCTTAACCAACCCCCGAACCTTAGATCTCTCCCCGCATTGTGTTTACGATGCAAAACAAGTTTTTCCTTTCTTTAACCTTTCCTTCGGATAAATCAAAGACCGGTTGTGAACTAAAGATGTGATTTAAATTAATTAATAATTTGATATCCTATTCTCACTGCAACAGAAAATGGCGACTTCACTGGGGAAAGTCCTTATCTTTTGAGGGTTATCCCTACTTTGTTTATTTGCTTGCTATTTGCTTTATTATTTACTTGTATATATATGTTGTACCTTGCTTGGGGTTGTGCATTTGTTGTGAGATAAGTTTTACACCCGGAATTGAGTGCAATTATTATAGGAAGGTGATATATTCGATGAGGCTTATAGGGAGTGATTCCCGGCCAAGCTGACTTTAGAATCACCGCTCAGCTGAGGCCCTTTTGAAAATTAGTACTGTTGAACGAGTATTCGTGAAAATATTCACTATTTTCAATTGGAGCCTGTGATATTGGGGACCGTAGTTACCTAACACAACTTTGGCCTTATCTAGGACGTAGTGTGAGGACTATGAGTGAGTATTCCCAAAATAGTTGCTACGCGATACTACACTCAAAAGAGGTTCTCTTGAGAATATTATTAACCACCGAGTCAGTCGGGAAATTGATAATATCTGAAAGATGGACTGATGACTTTGGGCATCTCTTTAGAACCTTGTTCTGCAAGTACAATTAACCCATAGTACATGGGTAGACCTTGGCTCTGCTCATGGTCCCTCTAACCTAGGACCTTTGATCTTGTTATGTGTGTTTTGCATCCTGTCTTGCATCACATCGCATTGCATTTGCATCTTTGCATGGTCCAATGCATACCTCTGTTTGTCCAGTAACTCATGTCCAGTTGTCTTTATCTTCCAATGTACCTTTGAGTCGTCAAGCTGATTCCTTGACACAGATATCAGACTAGAGCTAACTATAGACGCCAAATGTCAAAACAAAAGACATATAATGCGGAAATCCGAACGGAGATCGATGAGTTGAAATCAGGCATGACCAAGCTCACCGAGATGCTTCAAGTACTGATTTCCAAAGGAGAGCCACCTCAGAGGACCGTCATTCAGGAAGTTTCAAGTGATGATCCACCTCCTATTCAATTGCCACCATCTACTTGGCCAGAGTTTGGTTTACCTCCTAACTACTCTCCACCTCTTGCATCCACTGCTATGATTGTTTAGACTGTCAGACCAATTTTTCAAGCTTCCGTCCTTGCCGAGCCCAGACCTTTGATCCACACTGTTAATCAGACCGTCCGAACTCCCTTTGAGAATCCTCTCTATGAGTAAAATGCTGCCAGTGCATCTAAAGTGAAGCTTCGGCCTGACCCCAACGGATTATTTTCCTAAATGCCAGTGTTTCAGACAGGACGACTCATCTTTGTACAGTCACTATGCCTTTTGTTTCTCGTTGTTTGTACTTTCCTTATTTTTATATTAGTTGTTTGCCTTCAAATTATATTTGTACTTTTATATTAATGAAATGAGCATTGCGACTTTTGATTCAATTCATTTTGTCCATTGTTTGCATCTTTATGCTTTATCTTTTAAAATATGCACCTTTTTGTTCAGATTTTTGATATGCAAAGATTGGAGGGAGGATGATAAAAACGTTATACCCATAACTGCTGTTAGTATGCTTTCAATCAAACTTCGTTGATGATGCAAGGCATTGTTTTAATCCCCAAACACTGGAGAAATAAGGAAGTTATTCCCTTGTCACCCCTTTGAGCCCAGAAGTTGGAGTTTCTTTCTTTACAAAAAACCCGCAATCTTAACCTGGGGCATGGGTAGTTCTCAGTTAACTTGGTTGTGTGTTCCTGCAATACGCCTTTCATGTGAAGGTTTCATTCACAAGTTTTCCTTCGTCCACCGCAAGCGAGTGTTGGAGATGTCTTTTAAGTCGACGATGGTTCACCGTAATCATTAGGGCTAGGTTTGAAGGTGAGAAAATACTTAGAAAGGGGGTTGAATAAGGATTTAGAAAATATTATGGCAATAAAAACACAAAGATTTTTATCCTGGTTTGTTGAACTCAACTACTTCAGTCCACCCTATCAAGAGTGATTTGCCTTTCTCCACAAGGACTTAATCCACTATAATCAAACTGATTACAATAACAACCACTAAGAACAACTGTCTTAGTCTTCTCAAGAACTACTGACCACAACTTGGTTTTCTCAAGGAACTTTTACAATCAAATGTAAAATAAATAAGTGTTTGAAATGCTTCTAAGTAAGCTGTATCACAACTGTGATTTACACTTAAGTTTAAGAACGTATGAAATAAATTCAGTAAAGAGTAATAATTTGTATGAGAGCTTTTCAAGGATTTTTTGTCAAAGTACGTCAACTGAAGAAAGTTGTTGAAGGCTTGCTTTTATAGACTTAGAAGTCCAAGACATTGCAAGCTTGAAGACCGTGTACTGCAAAGTAGCTGTAGCCTTTTGTGTTCACATCACTTGACCTTTCCTAGAAGTAGAACGTTCAGAGAAATCCTTTTTGCCTGAGTTCTTGTGTCTAGCATGAAAGAGGAAAGAGTCGTTTGGCATAACCAACAGATATAACTTCAAATAATATTCTTCAACAAGTTTCTATTTCACAACAATCAACATCAGAGCCTTGAGTGATCAGAGTCTTGATGTCTTCAGAGTTTGTTGTATCAGAGTATTGCATCATGTGTGCTTCAGCGTGAAATTAATCAGAGCAGAGTTTGGAGATTAGATCCTCAGTACTTGCAGCGAACAGTACTATCAGAGTCTTCTGGAAAAAAACAGTGCTTGAAACTCTTCATACAAAGTCTTCAGTCTACGCTTCAGATGCTTCTGTAGCTTCTGCTTCAGAGTCTTCTGTAGGCAGCGCTCAAAGTCTTCTGTAGGCAGCGCTCAGAGTCTTCTGTAGAGATGCTTCAGAGCCTTGCGTAGTTCAATGTTCAGAACCATTTTTGCTTTCAGAAGAATGTTAAATTTAATATTTGCAGCAAAAATACTTGAACAAATTTAGAGTATATAATTTCTTAATACAAATTTTCATTAGTGTTATCATCAAAACATAGAGATATAACTAAGAACCAATCTGTGTTCTAACAATCTCCCCCTTTTTGATGATGACAAAAACATAGGAAATTTTGTTCAATAAAGAGATAAATATAACTCCCCCTGAGATTATGAATCTCCCCCTGAATTGAATACTAAGAAAGAATAGAAACATCCCTTTTTGCATGAGTATTCTTTTCAGAATCAGGGCCTGAATATTCAAAATTAGAGCTTGATTTGGATGAACGTTTCAGAATCAGAGCCTGATTGGTTAAAATTTGATCTGGGGATCTCAGAGTTACTTTAAAGAATTTTGTCAGATTGTTAGATATGATTTGATATGTCTGAATTCCATTCAGGTAAAGTTTATTTGAACAGTCAGAATTTCATTTTCTCCCCCTTTTTGTCATAATAAAAAAAAACTTTTAAAGACAAATAAAGGAAATAGAGAGAAAAGATATAATCAAATAGAGAAAACATTCAGATTCATTCATTCATTCAAATAGATATTCATATAGAACAGACAAAACATCAGATAAGAAAGGCAAAACAAGTGCTCAAAACATCAAATAGAGAAAACATAAATCTAAGACTGTTTGGAAAGAAGCATCTTCAGAAGGTGGGTGATCTCAGAAGAACATTGTTCTTGTTTGGACATCCATTTCTCAATGTTGTCAGTCTTCTGATCTTGCCTTGCCATCCAGGACTTTATCTCAGATTGACCAGCTTCCAGCACAACAATCTTATCTTCTAAGTCTGGGTTCTCTTTCTTAATCTCAGAAGAAGTAGACGGAGCAGATTATGATGCAGGAGTAGGAGCAGAGTCAATGTCCATTGGAGTTGAAGATTCTGTAAGCACATATTTTTCAGATAATTTGTCCACAATCATCAGAGCTAAAGGATTATCTTCCAGAATGACTTCAGAAGCAGAGCCTTCAAGAGTCTCAGAAGTGGCAGACACTCCAGAAGATGAAGGTGCATCCTCAAGAAGCAAAGTTGGAGATCTTTTCATATTCCATAGCATGGTTCTGGCAGTCTCAGTAAATCTGATCTTCGCATCATCAAAGCAAACACTCTTCAGATTTGAAGCAACAGTGTTGAATTTGGACATGAAGCTATTCCACCTAGCATCAGATTCATCTGAGTTCATGGTTGGAAGGCATCTCTTCTTCACAGAGTCTAAACTCATCCTTATTTCTTTCATAAAATTAGCAAATAAAATATCAACATTTAGCCTAGGTTTAGGTTTAAGAAAAGCTCCCAGAATGGATGGTTTGGATTGAACTAGTGGGGGTGGTATGGTAAATGTTGGGATGATGAACAGAGGACGAGGATAAGATGGTTTCTTCTGAGTAGGCATGAGATAAAAGAATGGTTTTATTTTGCGTATGGATGGAATGACAACTCTTGGATTATCAAAGTATGGAACAAAAGCTGATGATCTTGGTTTAGGTTCTGGAGTGGGTTTAGGAATGATAACATCAGATGAAGTAGATGTATCTTGTGGTTTTGGTTCATATCCTCTAAGAGATGGGGTGAGCTTACTTCTGGGTGAACATCAGATTCAGAAGAATCAGATGAGGTAGATGAAGGACAGGAAGTGGAAGATACGTCAAACATAATTTTGAGGGGTTGGATGTCCAGAACCTCAGAATCAGATATGTATGATTCAGTAGGTTTGGGTTGTTCTGGTTGAGGATTAGGTTGTGGATTGGAAGGTATAGATTTTGGTGGTTCAGATACAATAGGTTCAAATGGTATTGGTTCAGGTACAGAAGTTTGTTGAAGTTCAGATTGTTGTGGAGAAGGTTCTTGTGGTGTTGGTGTTGGTTCTGCTGGTTTTGTTGTTTGTGGTTCTGATGGAGGAATGTCAGATGATTGTTGTGGTGCAGATTTTATTTGAATGGATTCTGGGAGTGTAGGAGATATTTGTTTAGTGGGAACAGAATCAGTTGGAATTTGTGATTCATAAACTTTTTGTTGTTTAGGTTGATCAGATGTAATGGGTTTTGTTGGTGGTTCAGAGGAATGAGATGGAAAAGAAGTGGTTTGAGTTTGAGAAGGAGGGGGTTCAGGAATAGAGCTAACTGTTGATAATTCTACTGCTATTTCAGAAATAATAGGTAAAGATGATTTAGTACCTATTTTCTTGACACGCTTTACCTTCACAGATGAAACTTCTCCAAAAGCTTTTCTCTTCATCATCTTCTGTGGTTTTTCAGCAGTTTTCTGTTTCTTCTGATCAGCAGCTTCTTCCACCTCTAACTATCTTCTCTTCCTCATATTCTCCTCATAAATATCTGGGATTGGTTCTCTTGCACGTAGCAGAATATCAGCAGGTACAGGTGTTCCATCTGCCTTGCACATCTAAATGTACTGAAGAATTGCGTCTCTAGGTTCCTCAGCACCAAAAATAGGAAAGTCACTTACTAGAATCCTCCTTTAACTGACTTCAGCAATATTCAACTTAGTAGGAGCAGTTGTGAGTTCATCCACAACTCTCAGCCTCTGGAGACTCTTCCCATTCAAAGGTTTTCCTATAATTGAAGCAAGTTCTTCTTTCACTTCAGCTTCATGCAGATGAGCTACCAGACCATTCTCAATCAGAATGTCTGAGATTAATCTTCCAAAAGGGATCCAAGTTCTAATCTTCTGACCCTTAGTCTTGACAGATTCTCTGGATGCATTAATGTGATTCCACAGATGCATGAAAAGAATGTGTGGCAGATCCACTTTAGTACTCTGACTCAGGCAGTACATGAAGTAAATCTGTTCATTGTTAACATAGTCAGGAGAGTTTGTGGATTTTCTGTGGTTTATACAGCCCAGAAAAATCTTGGCCCAAATCTTGTATTCAGGTTTCAGATCTTTGAACTTGTTGGAAGCTTGTCCAAATGAAATTACTTCAGCATAAACTTCATCCATGTCAACACGCCCAGCTGGCAGATGAGAAACTCCATAAGTTTCTTCATACCCAATGAGTTTTCGGATCAAATCTTCAGTTATAATAATCTCTTTTCCCAGAACTGAAGAGATTATGAACTTGGGGTAGACAGATGCGTGAATCCATAATTCTTTCACTAAATATGGATAAACTGGTCCAAACAATCTATCAAAGTATTTCACCCAGCCTTGAGCATCAATGATAGGATGCAAATCAAAACCATTATCAGCCAAGGAGTCAAATTCCACCATTGATTCACATAAGACTTCAAGCTTATCAACTAGTGTTAAAAGAGTTCTCACTGGTTCCTTAAAAGGGACAACACCCATGTTTGATGAAGAAACAACAACCATTGAAGATTGGAACTGAGCTGAGGTTGAAGATGAAGTAGCCATTGATGAAGATGTTGAAGGTTTAGGGTTACAAGCAAATTTGGGTTTTGGGTTTAGATGAAGACAAAAGAACAAGCAGAAATGCATATAAGTGTTTGTGAGAGTGAAAAGTGTGAAATGTTGAGATTTGTGGAATTTATAGAAGAAATTTAGGGCACACAGAAGGTCACACGTTCAGCACGTACACAATTAGCAATTAATGGCATTTAATAAAAAGAAAATAATCATTTCAAACCATTAATGATTCTGACAATTGGGGGGAAAATGAGAAACCAACTATTCAAACAGTACCTTAAACGTCTCTTCAATATTGTGCACTCCATCTTTTCAGATTTTGAGTTACACGTGTTTGCTTGCTGTCGCACCTCGAAAATTCATTTCGAACATACGACCCTCGCGCGAAAGGAGCGGAAATGCGGTTCGATAGAGTCGCCACCGAACTTTATTTTTCCCGAATAAACGGGAGAGGAAAATATCGAGAAAACATCACAAACGTGGAAGGAACACGGTCGTCGCAACCATATTCCTGGGTTCGGGAGTCGGTTACGCGAAGGGAAGGTATTAGCACCCCTCACGTCCGTCGTACTCGACGGGAACCTCTTAATTCGAGTTAATGGATGTTAGCTAAACTTAATTCTTCTCTTCTCGCTACTAAAGGCTAAAGGATACTATAAAAGGATAAAGACACTAGGGGAAAGGGGATGGTTTAGAGGATAGGGTGTTCGCCAAGGATTGGGGCCCTTGTGCCTACGTATGCTCATTCGGACGAGAATGAGAAATCAGAGCGTCGTAGTTCGACTACGGGAAATGATGGGGAAAAATGGAAGATGGAGGGGATTGTGCTTGCCAAGATCATTGCAATCTTGTGCCTACGTATCTTACATTCAAGAATGAATGAAGAATCAGAGCGTCCGTAGTTCGTGGTAACGACCACGAAAGAAACTGGATTGAATTGGCTTGAAATGGGTACGGATGACGATTACTCGAAGCTTAAGAAAGACTTCTCGTACCCAAGTAATCGGGAGAGCGAACCAAAGACTTGGAATACTCTCTTTTTCATCTTGAAGAATAATGTTATGTTTGAATGGTGTTTGAACTGATGACGATTACTTTAGCTTAAGAAAGATTTCTCGGACCAAAATAATCGGGAGGGCGAACCAAAGACTTGGAACACTCTCTTTTTCATCGTAAGAGAAGTTGTGTTTGAAAGGATGAGGTTGAAATAATGACGATTAATTGAAGCTTAAGAAAGACTTCTCAAACTCCAAATAATCGGGAGAGCAGACAAAGTCTTGGAACACTCTCTTTTTCATCGTGAAAGGAAAGTTGCTTGAGTTGGAAATAGTTGAACGATGTCGAGTTGTTAATGTTATTTAGAGGCGTCAATTGTTCACACCCGAATAAGACAACTCGCATGTAAACAAATGAAAGCAAGATCAAAGACTTGAACCTACTTTTTACACCTTGAAAAGAATTAAATAGTTGTTAATTGATTGATGGTTTGTTTTGAAAATCCTCTTGACGTTGGATCGAGGGTTTGACTCGTTATCGCGTGCAAAGCGTATTGAAAATGAAATTGTTTGAAAAAGAGACCGACTTGACTTACGCATCAAGGGTCGAGTTGTAACAGGTTGATGGCGAATGCGTATGAGCACTCGACTTACGAGTTGTTTGAAAGTGGTTCGATGATGAATCGAGAATTAGTTTGAAAATAGTTTGAATATGCTCTAGTCCCTATGGGTGCTCCTAGGAGATAAACTAATAATCAAAGAAATGCGAAGCATACATCGGAATGGGGAAGGGATACATGTAAGTTACACGGGATTGCACGAAATAAAGGGGTCTCATTGTCAGGTAGCCCAAGAGAAAGCCGTGTGTGTGCATTTGTGTCCTAAACTACGCCTTGAGAAAAGTCGAGCACGACTCAAAGTTAGGATACCTGCAAATGACCAATGATCCAACAGTCCACCAATTTTGGCTTTTAGGAGTTTCGATAATTTATTAGGTATTTTCGAATATGGGTGAATAAATATGATAAATATGAGATATATGAATAATAACATGAACAATATGAATAAATAATATGTTAAGATAAATGTAACAATAATATGAATAATATGAATAATAATATAACAATATAATATCCACAATAATATTTAACGGCAATTAAATTTAATGGTTAGTGAATCGAATCGGGACACGAAAGAATGGATCTCGTCTTAATCGCAAACATAATGCCGATTAATCGAAGGTAGCCTATCACGATCCCAAAGTACGGAAAATAACCCCAATGGTCATTCACCTTAGATTTGAAATCGAGAAGGTTATCAACTTCGATACGCGATGCTTACGAATAAAAGACTTCATCGATCCAAAAAAGTGAATAAAAATCGGAAAAAGAAGGTGGTCTCAGATCCTTTGTTTCACGCCAATAATTTGGCGGCTAAACGGTGGTAATCTCGTCATCGACCGAAACGGATGAAAATTCCAAATAACAAATGAAAAATGGAATCTATCTCTAAAAGAAATCAAAATTCTAACTTGAAATAAAACTCTTATAGAAAATAAATCTAAAGTTTCAAAGAAATATAAAATAAAATATAAACTAGAAATTATAATAAATATTAACAAATCTTATTTTTCTTATTTTTTTAAAACATATTAACACAACACCACGTCTGAATTAAAAAAAAAAAAATATATGGGTTTTAAAAATTAAAACAGGGGGAGTTTGGATAAGAAACCCAATTGGGCTTAAGGGCTTGAAAGCCTGAAGACACAAACCAAAACAAAAGAAAAAAAATGCGAACTCTTCTTCTCCACACGGATCGCTCCCCTCTCCCTCCATTGTCGTCTCGAAATCAGATCCCTAACTCTGTTCAATCAAAAAACTCACGCCCCTCTCAAAACAAACAGAGAAACGAAAAAAGAAAAATGAAGTGAAAAGCAAACCCCTAACCTTCTCCGGTCGGCGTCGCTCCCTCCTTTCTTTTTGTCCTTGAAGATCAACGCAAGCAAAGACTTCTTCTTCTGACCCCTATCTCGCGATGGCTTCCTCTGTTCTTCAATTTTTCCGATGCGGTGGTTTCCCACTCTCGCGATCCCTCCTGGTTGATGACGTTTTGAAGAGAAATTTGGTGGATGCTGTGAGTTGTTGTTGTTCGGTAATGGTGGATGTAGCTTGGTGTTAGAAAGACGTTATTGTCTCTTGAAACATGTTGATGCTTGATGCTGCTGCTACAGGTCCAACGGCGAAATTGGTACGAACATCAAGAAGGAGATCTTTCTGAAAATGTAAGGGTGTGTAGTTGTAGGTCAAAAGTTATTGGATGATAAAGTATGTGTAACTTGCGTGGACTGGTGTGGTAGTTCTTGATAAAATAGTTTGTGATTATTTCTTGTTCATGAAAATTTTGCAGGTTTCGTCTACTGTTTTGCTGCGTATTCGCCTGTTTGTTGGAAGGTGTAGAAGATTTCTCTGTCGGAAATTGAACGAAAGTGGTACGTGATTTATGGAGTTGAAGTAGATGTTTAAAGAGTATCTTCGAAACAAAACAGAGGAGTTTTTTTCGTGTCTGTTTCAATTGATGAGTATTGGTTATTTATTTGAGATGGGTCATGTTGTTTCATGTTATTTCAGGGTGGAGATGTGAAGAGAACTCGAAGGGTTGTTAGTTGAGGAAATGAGTTGATGCTTGCGAAAATGGTGAAGTGGAAGGTTTTCGGAGGTTTATTGTTGGAGATTGAGGAAGTTTCTGGGTAGACGAAGATGATGATGAGGTTGGCTGAGGTTGATGCGATGGAGGAAGAAATTTGAGGGATTTCTGAAATGGTGAAGAAGGCTGTTTAAAGGTGTGACTGAAGCGGTTATGTTTCACAGGTTGAAACTTGAAGAAAATGAAAGTTGTCTTGATGAGTTATGGTTCACGGTTATGTTCGAAGGTGTTGAAGATGAATGTTACGATTGCGGGAAGAAACTTCAAGGTTCAAGAAGGAGGAAAGCCTCAAACTGGTTCATATTGGTTTCAGAAGAATAGTATCAAAAGATCAGAAATCATGTTTGGTGCTATAAAGATTATGATGGTGAATGAAGATTAGGATAGTGAGTGGAGATTATGATGGTGAATGAAGATTATGATGGTGAATGAAGGTTCTGATAGTGAATGAAGGGGTCCTCATCCACCCTGAAGGTTTTGTTTTGAATTGGGATTTAAGAGTTTTTTTCAGTTCCCTCCTCAAATCGTGTTTTCCCCCCTCAGAGCTGACCAAGAAAATCTCCTATATGGTACCTCTTATCCTCCTTCCTTGAGTTTTTTTTTGTCCTGTTGTTGATGTTGAGTCGCTTTCAGGTGCAAGATGTCTGGTGCATCTTTGGTTATGCAGTCCTGGTTGAATTGTACTTTTGTAACAAATTCCAATTTGGAGTAACATCTAACATAGGGCATGTTGTTTGTGCAGTCTTTGTTGTAGGCTGGCAATGATGCAGTCTGAAGGTGTAGCAGGCTCCCCTCTTTATACACTGCAGGAACTGGTTTTGTGGAAAGAGAATAGGTATAGCAATCCTCTTTTCCCTTGTGTTTATTATGATATTGATCATGTCTTGTGTATTTTCTTTTTATTCTTACTGATATAACAGCTTTGGTGCAGCTGTGAACCTGCATTTTATCACCTTTGCGAGGGATTTACGGAATTTCGATGATCAAAATGTTAATATAAATGCGACAGACTTGGTTTCTGTTTTTATGCAGGTTGCACCGTTGCCGACACGGTTTTGTGAGGCGTGCGCTGTACGACTGAATTATGGGGTCGGACGGCCTCAACGTATGTTTTTCGTTTCCAATTTCGATAGCTGGCCTTATTTTGAATCTGAGTGGAATTTGTTCTTTCTAATGCAGGTCCGTATTGCAGGTACCAATGAATCAATTGGATAACAGGCGTATTGTCGTTTTCTGTCAATGGTATAATGCACCTTTTCGTTTTGTGAATCAAAGATGCGAAGAAAACAAGAGCTGGCTAGTTTTGATGCAGAATGATGTACCATTTGTTGTGAACATCTTAACAAGGTGCTGCCAGTAAATGCTTCGCGTGGGCCCTTCACCAATTTCCCACTTGTCTTTCCTTTTTTACTTTTCTGGTTCATTAAGTAACCTTGTACTCTTTGTGCGTTGTAATTTTACGCAACTGCCTGCGGTTTGTTTAGCCATCTTTATGTTTCAGAATGTTTTGATGAGCATTGAATAGAAAGGATTTTATTATGTGCTGATTGTTGGGTGCTAGGGCTTTAAATTATATTATGAGTATTGAAACTATGTATAGCCTTAGCAAAATGCTCTCACGGCTTGTAATATGACCTAAACACTTGATAAAAAACTTTTCATGACTTGCAATAAGGTAACAAAGATGGGCCTTGAATAGGCTTTGGATTTTGTTATTATCAACACCCTCCTTATTGACTATTTGAAGGATAAATTTAAAAAAGACAATTGTGGTGACTTTGAATTCGAACAAATCGAAACCTTCCGTTATTGACAAGGTAACCCAACTTTAGAGCGACTTTGAAATTGATTTAAACAATGTATCCAACTTTAACCTCAAATTTTCAATTGTCTCGAATGAAGATGGCTAACCAGGAACACGAATATTCTGAATTTGAACACTCAGCCACTATAAACAACATGAGACTTTGAAGAACAAATATCCTGCACTGATTTGGATCCATAAGGCCAACTGCACTAAACATGGGTATTTTGTAACCTAAACCTTGCACAAAACCCCCAACATGGACCCTGAGACATAGAACACTTTGGTCTAATCCACGGCTGTCTCTCCCATGATCTATAACACATGTAACTTGTAAATGGAGCCATGTCAACTTATTCGGCCAAAAATAGGTGGAACCGCTCCTTGAATCTCAACTATGACTGCAACCATATAATTCCAACCTACAACATTTAAAGCATGCATACTCTGGCTTTGACATGAGCAACATAGCTTTTTTATAGAATTTTTTTTGAAAAAGTGGATGAACAAATGGAAACTATACAGGTAGGACAAATTTAGGGTATGACAGATGCCCCTATCTAATTGGCTTAGACCGTGTAAGATGAATGGCTATGGCACTCACTCTTTCAAGGTAGAAGATAATTAGATATAAAGAAGACCCTGAATTTGTCAGAAAAGAAAAGGAAAGTTTGGGAATTGAGGATGCTGGATGAGGTGTACCTCTGAGTAAACTGTAAATAACAGGCAAAAGGTCGTCATCACCAAAAGGATGATGGAAAGAAATGAACACGGCTATTACCACCAAAGGGCGGTAGAGCAAAACACAATCGCACAATCTGAAATCGAAGAAATGCCAGACCCACCACCAAAAGGATGACGGAGCGAAACACACACCAGTCACTATCACCAAAAGGATGATAGGACAAACACCATCGCACAATCTGACATCGACGAAATGCCAGACCCACCACCAAAAGGATGACGGAGCGAAACACACACCAGTCACTACCACCAAAAGGATGATAGGACAAACGCCATCGCACAATCTGACATCGACGAAATGCCAAACCCACCACCAAAAGGATGACGGAGCGAAACTCACACCAGTCACTACCACCAAAAGGATGATAGGACAAACACAATCGCACAATCTGACATCGACGAAATGCCAG